>OU452207.1:8021995-9397276 GCA_911728435.2 Apoderus coryli
CCTTCTATTCCCGTCAAGCCATCCAATCCGCTGTCTCTTCTATTCCCGAGTGCCCCGGGACCCACACTAGATGAACCCTATTGTGGTCGGCCCAGGCCCTAAGTTCTCTTTGGCATTTCCATACCAGTTTAGTTGTAACCTTGAGGCTTATCAGAGCCTTTAAGGCCGCCGGCTATCTCAACACATATTGATTCGCTTGTTTGTATAAGCTTTAACGATGTAAAAAGCTAAATATGTATATCATTTTTACAGTCTAATCTACTATTTACGAACGCCTATGTAAGCAAGTTTTTTTATTCCCCATTTTGTAGGTTATTTTATATCAAAATTACATAGATAGCCAACTAACTGTGTGGGGAATATTTTTTTTTCCTTTTTGACACCTTTTTACATTATTTTCGAACGACTGTGTCAACCGAGGTGTCAACCAATTCTTCTATGTGAAATTTTTAGCTCTCCATATCATATAATATGTAACATATATATATGGAGACTATTAGTTTCATGAAAAAATTTTTTTTTTTAATTTCACTGGAAATACTTGTTTTTGGTCATTTTATACATAAATAAGTAGTTTTAAAAAAACGTCTGTCTGTCTGTATTCACGAAAACGCAGAAACCGCTTAACAGATTTTAGCCAAATTTGGTACAAAAATACTATTGAGCAAGGAGCTGATTAGATTTTGGAAAACAACAAGATAGGGTTCAAAAATTAAAAAAATTCATTGTTCTTAAACTTATCCGAAATACTGCATAATTTTTTACGCATTTAATTGAATATAACCTAAAATATTGAACATAAAATATTAGACCACATCGGCGTTCAAAAATAGTGTAAAATGGGGTAAAAAAGATTTTAAAAAAACGTATTTCTTAAACATAGCAGAAATATTAACTAGTTATTTATAGCTTTGATAGAATATAACCTATAAAATGTGTCATAACTACTTTCATAGGCGTTCGTAAATAGTGGAAAAGGGGTCAAAATATAAAAAATATATATTTCCTAAACTTATTCGAAATATGGAATAATTTTTCATAGGTGTGATACAACATAAGCTAAAAAATATTCCATAAAAGAATTGGTTCACACAGGCGATCGAAAATAGTCTAAAAAAAGGGTCAAAAATGAAAAAAAAAATGTTTCCCAAATATACCAGAAAAATTGGCTAATTATATATAGTTTTGATATAAGATAACCTACAAAATGCAGCAGAAATTTTTATTTACATAGGCGTTCGTAAATACTAGAAAAGGGGGTAAAATAAAAAAAAATAAAATGTTAATTTTTTTATATTTAATGACTCGTTGAATTGGTGTTAAAAATACACGACAAAAATAAATATACCATAGGCGTCCGTGATAATTCTATAAAAGGGTCAGAAAAAATTTGTATCCGTGATAACTCAAAAACCACTTAACGGATTTTAACCACATTTGGTACGAAAATACTGCAAGTGGTGTTTAACATTTAACGTAGGCAAAAGGTTTAAAAGAGGGTTCAAAAATTAAAAAAATCATAGCTCTTAAACTTATCCGAAATAATGAATAATTTTTTGTGCGTTTAATTAAATAGATGCTAAAATATTTAACCTAAACAATTACAACACATTGACAATCGAAAAATGTGTAAAATGGGGTAAAAAGGTTAGAAAAAAAACGTATTTTTTAAACATAGCAGAAATATTGACTAGTTATTTATAGCTTTGATAGAGTATAACCTATAAAATGTGTTATAAATAACTTGTTTCCATAGGCGTTTGTAAATATACTTCCTAAACTTATTCGAAATACGGAATAATTTTTCATAGGTGCGATAGAATATAACCTAAAAAATGTTACATAAATGAACTGGTTCACACAGGCGTTCGAAAATAGTGTAAAAGGGGGTCAAAATCGAAAACAAAAAATTTTCCCAAATATAACAGAAACATAGACTAGATGGAATAGTATCTAAATGATATCTTATGTCTTAGGTATCAACGAGGTAAAAAATATAAAATTAAACACAGATAAAAACAATTTTTGCACAGGAATTTATTATATAAAATACGAGGGACGTTTACAATTTTTTCTCCACAAGACACCCTTAAGTATCATCTGAAATCCGATATTTATATTTTTAATTAGTAAATCCAAATATATATTACTTAACTGTTCTGTGTTTTTTTGTATGTTTGTTGTAAAAATGGTAAAACCAATTGGAAATGAAATGAGAAAATACAGTTACCTATCTTGAAAGAAACAATTATTACATCTTAAGAACCGCTACTGAATTATACGGAATATCAAATGTAATATTCAACACTAATATTTCATCTCACACTTGGCAGTCAATAGCATCCAAGTGCGGTCAATACAAGTAACAATAATTAGCAAATCATAATAAAAACTTTGTTTCAATTATTATCACACACCATTACTAGGGGAATTTATTGTGGCATTATTAATAGGAATAGAATAATTAACTTTAGTAAAGTCTGGTGGAGAATTATGTAACAAAATTGTTTACATCGACACCAGAATCATTAAATTATAGAAAACTTGGAATAGAATGAAGAACAAAACAAATAATTATTTAAGCGTGAGTATTATTATGCAGATAGATGGTAAGAAAAACAAAATTCATTCATCATCTTTGGGGTGGTCATGCAGGAAATATGATTATTATTATTTATTCTGTCTTATAAACTGTTAATTTTTCAAGGTTGTTTATTATTTCTTCATGGATGATTCAAAATTGTTAATATAATAATTTATGTAAGGAAAAATCAGAGACCAATACTTTCTGGATATGTTTAAATACAAATCCCGATGGCAACCGGTCGGAGATAGTAATTTTATTTACGAATTGCTTTTTAAGTTATGTAGAAAATTTGCTTCACACTACCATGCTTATACCAGACGGGCCGTTACGTTGATCCACAACTCATCAGTGGTGATCGGCAGGCAATGTCACCCAAATTTCCAACATTTACGAAGAGCTTATACTATAGAGCCATAGCGCTATTGCGTGTCATATCTAAAATTTTTTAAAAGGTAATGTCGGATCAAATTCTCAATTTTTGAATTGAGAATCATATTTTGGCAGATTGCCAGCACGGCTTCAGGTGGGACTTCTCGACTGAATTATGTATAATCGATTTTTTTTCAGTGTGTTCAGGACCTCACTGATAAGGGGGAGTATGTCACTGTCTTGTCTAAGGCCTTTGATACAGTTGATAAAGAGCTTATGTCTGCCAAGCTGTCTTGTATGGGTCTTGGGTGAAACGTCAACAGCTGGATTTTTTCATACTTGAATCAACGTAAATTTCGCGTCAGAATAGGTTGTTATTTATCTGATATGAAAATGTAAACGTGGGGACTCCCCAGGGTAGTGTTTTGAGCCCTCTTCTGTTCTTGTTATTTCTTAATGACTTACCTCAGCAACTTTCGTTTGCTAAACCTTTCATGTATGCGGATGATACATCTCTGGTCATATATGATAGGGATTCTAAGGTTCTGCAAATAAAGATTTCGTCTATGTTACAGATCTTCGACTTGTGGTGCTATGCCAACCGATCGATTCAATTTAACAGAAATAAACCTTCTCTGGACTTCGCTGTGCATTTTGGGACCATTTTGTCTTGGTCTTCGTCTGTAAGGCTCCTGGGTGTTGCGGTCGACAGGAAATTGAGCTGGTCACACCATATAGATGATGAATGTACGAAGCTCAATCAGCAATCCTTTGTAGTGCATTCTTTGAAAGGGAACATGAACTTTTCAGCCTTGATAACAATACAAGGTGTTTCTAAAAAAGCTGGCCAAATTTTGTGAGCGAATTGGGGACATCTAATCATGAAAAAAACCTAAATTGTAATTTTTCGACAAGTCGTTATTTACAAAGATACAGGGTGTTAAAGATGACTGTCTGAGGACGATTTTTTAGAAATATTTTCGAAACGAGTAAAGATGAATTAACCAAATGTAGTATATTTATTCACCGAGTTAAATGTCGTAAACTGACATGAAATTGAATAAAAAAGGATGACCATAGGCGGGTAAACGGGGCGGACCTTTGCCTTAATTAAAACCTAACTTTTTTTCCTTGTGATTTTTATTCATTTTGTGTAAAAAATGTGATAAAATCAAGTCTTCTACATAAAAAGGCATACTTCTTTTTTCTCGAAAAACATAAAGGTTTTCGAGAAATTCGAGTTTGAAAATTTTAGAACAAAACTGGTCCTTAGTACAAAGCATTAATATAATATTTGCCCCCATAATTCTCGAGAAAATACCGTTAAAAGTGTCACTAGTGAGTTAGTTGGAACGTATATAATATATAACAAATAAAATACAATATTTATTCAAAGTTTCTGTGGGGCGTTCCGCATCGCATGCGAAGGTTACGCGTTCGAGTCCTAGCTCTGGAAATACTTTTTTTTTTCTAATTTTTGAATAAAGTAGTTAGTTTGTTACATTAGTTTATTGGAAATAATGAAAGTAATACAATTATAATAATAATTATTATTATTACAATTCTGTTTCGTTACGCAGGTCATATATTTTTGATTATTCTATAACTTGTCGGGAAAGTTTTGGGGTGACACAACCGATTTTTTTATTGTATATTGTAGTTTCGTACTTATGTATTTGGTTTTATTTGTATTATTTTATCATGTGGATCATCTTACCTTTAGTGACTGATATGTTTTTTATTATTATTTGTAATACACAATATGACCTGTCAATGTATATATTTCTTATACCAATGAATGGCCAATAAAGATTTTTATTATTATTAAATAGAATAACAGTAATAAAATTACAATAAACCTTACCAGAACAAATGACGAATAATTAATTCATTATATAGAAAAAATATTAAAAAAAGTAGGAGATAATACTAATTTCATAGTTTATTAGAGTTTTCCCTTTATGTTGCCTACCGGTAGGTATATGTATATACCTACATTTTTGTTACTCTATCAATATTATTCATAAATATTAATGTATTATTAAACAAGAGGAGAAAATGATGAGTAAAAAAAGAAAAAAATTACCGTTGCTCCTTAACTCAATTTTTGCACTATAACACAAAAATTACTGCCCTGCCGGCGCGTCGGTGGCATAGTCCTGGCAAGTTCAGACAGCTTCAGCAAATTAAACAACCAACTACGAAGCAAATTGCATAACATAAGTCGTCCAACGGATAATACATCCATCAAGGGAAAACGAACAGGAAGAAGAAGAAGCCCTGAAATACACAACACGGTGAATATTACGAAATCCAGAAACTTATCAGATTATAAAATACCTACGTGGATGTTGTGCATAAGAAACTTTGTATGTCAGATGCCAGCTACGGCACTTTACGCGTTCTAAATCCAGCAATAAGCTGTAATGGTATCACCAAAACTTCAACGATTACGTATCAACCAAAATCAACTTCGAAACATCTATATTACTAAACTGATATAATATGCGAATTTTGCTATTAAATCCCAATTAATGGTACGTATATCTTATGTAATTATAGAAACAAATCCACCCAAGAAATATAGCTGGACACTGATCTATCAATACCGGCTTTCACACCGACCCGTTTATCGTGCGATGCCTGTCTTCCGTACATATCAAGAAATGGGTAGATATAAATTTTTTTTGTTAACAAATTTTCTACTAAATTTAGTCAAAGTTCTACACTTTTTAAAATAAATGAGAGAGCAGCGCACTATAGCCGGCATGTAGGCGGCGAGTGTGTGATTGCCGTTCAGCTTCAGCATTTGGGACTGTGGAGCTGCTCGTGCCCTGCACTTGTCACTGAGCAGTCCTTTTTAGGGTCTACTATGCTCACCCCGCATGGGGAGGTGACTATAAAAGGTGCCCTAAACATAGTCAGTCCTCCCATCCGCCCGTCTGGATAACCGCGTCCAGAGGGTGCACCATTTGCGGTCGAATTGAATGAATGCTTTACGCTTAGTGTCTATTAGTATTTGTATCTCTTCTTCATTTTCTTCGAACCAATCCTGATGTTTTCGTCGCACATAGCCTAGCGTCTTCTCACCAGCAGAGAGCACGGCGGATCTAAATATCCACCAGTGTTTCTCAATATCATCCGGATATTCTTCCGGGAGCTTGTCCTGCAGGTGTTGTTGGAAACAGTTTTGCTCGGTTGTCCTTTAGGCATTCGACATTAAGCTTTTGCCTTAATTTCCTTCCCTGTTGTGGTCATTTTGCAAGTAGATGTAGGGTCATACTGGATCGCACTCGTTAAAGTCTTGGATGTTGCCATGTCGTCTTGAACTTGTCTTTTTGTTTAAAAAGTGTGTTTGTAAGAACAAGATCTTGTTCTGCGCATTTGGTTAGCAGCAATAGACCGTTGGATTTCCTACTCCTTCTTTGCGATGGTATTAGGCCAGATATCAGAGTCTCGACCAATTCGAGCGTTGAAGTCTCCTTGCAGGATGATCTTGTCGGAGTCAGGAACGTTGATCAGCACTCTATCAAACTGCGAGTAGAATTCCTCTTTTAATTCTTCGTTGGTGTCCATGGTTGGCGCGTACGCGCTTATAATTGTGGCTCGCCGATCCCTGCTTAGTTTGAGGCGAAGGGTCATCAACCTCTCATTTATGCCAGATGGTAGTTCCTCCAAACAACTAATTAGGTCATTTTTAATTGCAAATCCGACTTGATTGTCATTTTTTCCTTTCCAAAAGAAAGTATAGGCAAAAATAATAGTACACTTGACAACAATATGTGATATGTGGATAAATTAAAGATTTTATTATATGGTTTTGGTATAAGATAACTTACAAAATGCAGCTTGAAAGAACTTGTTTACATAGGTGTTAATAAATAGTAGAAAAAAGTTCAATAAAATTAGACTGTAAAAATGATATATTTCGCGCTTTAAGGAGTTAAATTGGGTTGTCAAAAAAACATGACAAGAAATGTATGTACCATTGTCGTCCGCGAAAAAAGTAGCTGAGGTCTGCAATAGAAAAAACTATTTTATTTTGAAACATAGCTTGTCACCAAAGACAAAGAAAGGTAAATGCCAAAAAGGTGACAAAAATATTACTTTTACACTTACATAATTATATGGAGATATTCGTGCCTCGGGGACAATAGTTTATTTTTTAATTTGATTGCTGCTCGACACTGACAGAAAATCGTGTGTGTGAAAAACGTCTTAATGGAGACACTATACTACAACGCTTATTACAACAATGCGAAAAGGCATATTACATTATTTAAGTGTTGTGATTCGGCATGGTCCATTTTTAATGCTGCCGTTTTACTATGTGTTCATGTAAATCACTCTGTTGTGAGTCTGCAATGCTTATCGCATCGTAATCTTGATTCAGTTACGCCCGTAAAAAGATGTCCTGCAGCACCAAACTGGAAAAAATTATGTAGACATACACACGTCAATTTTTGGCTAAAAACCTTCAACCAATATGTTATTATTTTAAATGTTAAACGCACATTTTCCAGTAATTGACGTATCGGTGTATTGCCGCCAGCACAATAAATATCATCCGGTAAGGTACGATGGGTAACGAAAAAAATAAAATTGAGACAATATATGGAAATTAGACTACAAGAACAGCAACAAATTAAAGGGCCTAGATGTTTAATGTTGAGCTTAGTTGTGTGCTGTATGGGTTGGTAGCTTAAGGTTAAAGAGGTTTGCATAATTTTTGGTAGTGCTTCCTTTTTTTTCCTTCTTTCTCTTGTTTTTTGGTGTATAAAAATATAGATTTTTACGCAAATTTGGGATGTTACATTATTTTTTTTGAATGGATATCAAGTGGGTTGTGTTTTCCAAAGTACTAACATCTTGCACCGCAGGAGTATTATTGCGAATCAGAAAAAATAGATGACGATTAACTCTGCAGGAAGCACGAGTTTTTATAGACTTTATAGTGTCTTGCTGCACGGAAAAAAATGACCAAAAAAGTTATATTTTTTTTGTGACGGGACTAAAGTGACACTTTTTGTCTTCCTTGGCAGGTGCTCGTAGATAAATGTTTATATACTGTAGTAGATGGTACAATCAAAAAATTTCGGACGTAACTCTAATCACTGTGTCCAATATAAGAATGGGATAGCAACCTTGGAAACAGTAGGAGTTACAATGTCGGTTAAATTAAAAGTTGTAGAATTTAAACACCTTATAAATGGTGTTTTCAAAAGTAAAGTAACTTTAGCCGTTTTCGATAATTTAACAAAAACTATTTTTTCCGATTTTAGTTTTTATTTAGTTCTGACATTATTTTTACAGATATAAGGAAATGAATAGCACTTCCTCATTGTTACTTTTTGAGGAAAAAAAGATATCGTTTACAAATTGTCATCACGACGTTTCGTTTTTGAAAAACCATCATCAACTTTGTTTTTTTAAATACGGCTCTGGATTTTTATTGTTAAATTTATCTTATGCTTTTGAAACTGACACACTAAATTAACGGGGCTAGCTTAATACATTTTGAAAACCATTGCAAAGGTCCAAAGAAGGATACGTATATAATATCATAGTTATGGTTTTTTAAATACAAGACCCTGTATTTAAGGGAGTATTTTAATAGTCCCTCAAAAATAAATTGGATTGGTTATAAGACGTGATATACCTATATTTTACGGTTTTCACAAAAATCATCAATTTGTGCAAATTTAGAGCCTTGGTACAATAACACATTCCGCAATAACCGATACACCACCATCATCATTTTTTCTAATAACTGCGCTTACCTGATGCCAGCGTAAATATAATTTACGCTGCTGATGTGTAGTACTTCCACTTGGTTCTTTCATATTAAAGTATGAGATATTATAATATATATATTATTAAAAAAACAAATTTTACGGTACCTACCGATTTATTTTTGATAAAAATAGGTAGGTACCTACTAATTAATAATCGTAGGTATATATTTTTTTTGGCGACACCTACTACTGAGAAAATATCCAAGAAAATTACTGTGAGTTAGGAACTCTCTAATTTCAAATAAATATATTTATGTCGAGCTTCACTAGAGCCAACATCGGACATTTTTGTAAATAACCATTTCGGATTTTCTTCATAAACAAAACTCCTACCTTTAAATATAATAATCGAGTCATCAATAAATGCAGCACTGGAGATGCAAACATTTTTTTATTATTCTGTTTGTTTTTGTCTAGAAATCGCGATTTGAAAATATGAAAGTTCTAGGCATCACATAGGAAATCACATAAATCATGTTCTGAAGTCAACATACATTCGGATAAAAATGTTATAGTCGAATACGTACCTGTTGAACTTCAAAATGCGAAAAAAACTTAGCGAATCATTGGTCATGTCGGTGTTGAATTATTGTAATATTGTGTACTATCACTGCATTGATGTTGTTAAGAAGAATCGATTACAGTATGTCCAAAATATTTGCTGTAGATTATACATAAATAAGTAGTTTTAAAAAATGTCTGTCTTTCTGTCTATCAGTCTGTCTGTCTGTATCTACGAAAACGCAAAAACCGCTTAACAGATTTTAACCAAATTTGGTACAAAAATACTATTGCACATGGCAAGGAGCTGATTAGATTTTGGGAAACATTGAGTGTAGACAAGGGGTTTAAACGAGGGTTCAAAAATTTAAAAAATTCATAGCTCTTAAACTTATCCGAAATACTGCATAATTTTTTACGCATTTATTTGAATATAACCTAAAATATTGAACATAAAATATTAAACCAGATTGGTTTTCGAAAATAGTGTAAAATGGGGTAAAAAAGGTTTAAAAAAAAACGGATTTCTTAAACATATTTATAGTTTTGATAGAATATAACCTATAAAATGTGTCATAATTAACTTAGTTTCATAGGCGTTCGTAAATAGTGGAAAAGGGCTCAAAACATAAAAAATATATATTTCCTAAACTTATTCGGAATATGGAATAATTTTTCACAGTTGTGATAAGCTGAAAAATATTCCATAAAAGAATTGGTTCACACAGGCGTTCGAAAATAGTCTAAAAAAAGGGTCAAGAACGAAAAAAAAAACGTTTCCCAAATATACCTGAAAAAGTGGCTAATTATATATAGCTTTGATATAAGATAACCTACAAAATGCAGCTTAAAATTTTTATTTACATAGACGTCCGTAAATAGTAGAAAAGGGGGTAAAAAAAATGTAAATTGATATTTAACTAGTTAAATTGGTGTTAAAAATACACGACAAAAATTAATATACCATAGGCGTCCGTGAAAATTCTATTGAAGGCCAGAAAAAATTTGTATCAGTGATAACTCATAAACCACTTAACGGATTTTAACCATATTTGGTACGAAAATACTGCAGGATATTTATATGTGGTGATTAACATTGAGCGTAGGCAAGGGGTTTAAAAGAGGGTTCAAAAACTAAAAAAATCATAGTTCTTAAACTTATCCGAAATGTTGATTAATTTTTTGTGCGTTTAATTAAATATAACCTAAAATATTTAACTTAAACAATTAGGCCACATTGACATAAGAATAAAGTGTAAAATGGGGTAAAAAGGTTAGAAAAAAACGTACTTCTTAAAAATAGCAGAAATATTGACTAGTTATTTATAGCTTTGATATAATATAACCTATAAAATGTGTTATAAATAACTTGTGTTCATAGGCGTTCGTAAATAGTGTAAAAGGCGTCAAAATAAAAAGTATATACTTAACAATATAATAATAATTTATTTCAAAAAAGAAAAATTTACATGTACATAATTTTTTTTATGCTATGTGTTCTTTACGGAAATAAAATGAAAATCCAGTGAAACCGTTAAAACGGTTTGTGCGTGAATAAATTTCATATCTATTTTTCGCAATCAAACAACAGCAGAACAAATAATTGGAAAAAAACAATCCCATATATTTAATAGAACTCAAAAATGTTAACACATTCAAAACAATAGCTTTATTATTCATTTTTCCTAAGCTTATTCGAAATATGGAATGATTTTTCTATGTTGTAATAGAATATAACCTAAAAAATGTTACATAAATGAACTGGTTCACACAGGCGTTCGAAAATAGTGTAAAAAAGGGTCAAAAACGAAAAAAAAATTCCAAATATAACAGAAAAATTTGCTAATTATATATCTTTGATATAAGATAACCTACAACATGCAGCATAACAATTTCGTTTACATAGGGGTTCGTAAATAGTAGAAAATGAGGCAAAATAAATTTTATAATAAAAAAAACAACTATTTTGAGTACAAAAACTTGGCGTAGAAGATCTGAAATATAAAATATGTACGTATAAATAGTGCCTCCAAAGAGAAGAAAAAGGAACAAAACCCGATAATTAAAAAAAATAGCTGATGTCTAAAACAAAGAAAATATATATAAATTTCAGATAAATGACAAAAAGGTCATACAATTATTAGTTTTACACTTAAACATGCCTCTCGAGGCTCTCGAGCAACAGTTTATTTTTATGGTTAATTGGTAGAATATCATTAGCTAAACTTCGCCATAAATGTTTATTTCTTTTTTTTTTTTTTTGAAAATAAAGACGTTTATTATTATTATTATTATCATAATTGTATTCTAATTAAGATTAATTTCATCATTCAGAAAAAAAAAAAGAACAAATACCTACGCCACTGATATCTATTTAAATCAACGAAAGTCAAAACCAGCTATTCAAATTCAACTAATTAAGGTTCCTTATGAATATTCTCTGATTCAATTAATAATTTCGAATGCAAATCTTTTAAAAGGTTATATTTTATTGAACACAAACTAACTGCAAGTGTTTTCCGTTCCCACGCCCACACGCTGACGCAAGGTTAAAAATCTTAACGATTTTATTATCAGAGATACCGAATCCAATTTATGTTGACTTGGTAGTTTTTATCAGACGTTGCCGCGATAATGCCGTTCGTTTGCTTCCTTTTATTTTATTCCGATTCTTTATTGCCGCTCGCTGCCTGCAGTCAGTTGTTGGATTATTTTATTTTAGATACTTAAAAATTTAGGGTAACTGGACTCCTAGAATTTCGTATTTTACATAAGAGAACGAACATGGAAGACAAATCTCATGATAGGGCGTTTCTGAAATGGAAAATTAATAAATGAATTAAATAATGTTTTTTGGGGTACTTTAATCAGAAATTGACACCGCGTTTCGGTTACCGACCAGAATAGAAACGAAATGGTACAGAAAGGTACACTACGGTAGCCGACTATAACTAGTGTTATAATGTTGGGTAGGAATCTCTCAATAATATATTACTGATGTACTTAAAGCATCGCAATTTACTAAAGTTACATATTTACAGTATTTAAGAGAAAAATAAAATACTCTTTCCTTACTCTTGTCTTGAAGTTTGTTATTTCAAACTATCAAGTAGAGATTACTTGCGCATACTTCGTACTCGTTCGTACTCATCGGCAGCCACAACTGATATTTTGCTTTTAGAACACTTTTAAATTAGAATAATCATTTTGCAAAAAACTCACAAAGAAAAAATTATTGAAGGTTGGCAAATTATTTTAACACTATTTTCTGTATTGATAATAAACAAATATTACAATAATGCAATGAATTTCCTGGCTGTTGTTTATTGCACTTATACTCTCAGAAAATATAATTTTAGTTTAAAATTAAAAATCTTTTACTTTGTTTAAAACTTTATAAGGCAGCCCTATATATTATATTCTGAATTATGTATTATCAATTTGATGTTGTTTTTCTTTGATGTCTAGATATTTTACTGTTAGATTGGAGACAGATTGGTCTCACATCGAAAAAATCTAATTAACTTTCCTAATGTCTATATATTTTTTTACTTTTACTCGAGACAAAGCGAGACGAGAGAAGACGAACTTTAGTCTCGTCTCGACCCTTGTCTCGTCTCGTGGCAACTCTATTGAGTACGTATATTTGCAACAAAAAATAAAATTACTTACAGGACATTCAAATTCTAAAAAATATATATATATATATATATATACATTTAATTATTATACATTTTATAATGTCATTTATTGTTTATATATCTGAGTTCTTTGTCCTGTTTTATGCGCTTCAAAAAACCTGAAAGATAAATTAAATAAGTTAATTAATAAAAATAAATAATATAACTAATGATTACTTTAATACTTACTGTAACAAAATATACATTTCTATTTCTAATAATTCAGTTTTGCAGTTTCTAATTTCCTCGTATACTAATAATAAATTATATTGTATCTGCTCACTAGGTCGCACCACCTATATTAAGTGTGTTTAAAATATTAAATATCTGAATTTGGTATAAAACGTTTTTTTTTTCGGTTCGCGATAGCAAATATAAATTATTTGTTTCGCATTTCTATTTACAAACGAACATTGGCAACTCTTTGGCTTTAGTATATAAATTTGCAATAATATATTGTCAAAGTTGTTACGGCTTAGTGTTAGGTAATTTTACTTAAATAATTATCAACAAATATAAAATGTTAATATAACTTTTTCTTGTAGTATTTGTAAATACGTAAACGTAATAAAACCCCCAACATATTGTCGAAAATTTACGTTTTATTTGCGTATGAAAAACCCCTGATAAAAACAAAATAATCTTATTGTTTCATTACCTATATCTTGGAATCTACCTGTATCATCTTTTGAATACTACCTGTAACATTTCTAATTTGTCGATTTCCTCTAATGATCACTTTCTTTTACTATCCAATACAACTCTTAAGACAAATATATTCTCTCCTTTTCTCGTTGGTTGTAAAGTTCGTATAGTTTATCCAAACTTAATTTAAAATATATAAATTTAACGATTCTACCGGGGCTATTCGTTCCCATGCCTCTTTACATTAGAAATGGACATCGAATGCAGCGTTTTTTTTATACATTTCTCCCTCGTATATAAGACCTATAATAAATCATGCCTGCAAAAGGATACCGACAGTAATAAAAAATAACTACAGTGACTGGAAACAGTTGTGTTAATGATTAGAGTTTGCAAATAAATGTAATAATATGAATGAAACAAATAATTTTTGACAACGTGTTATTTTTTCAGATTAATCTAAATATAATCGGTGGACATCATATGGTATGGCGAAGTCTTAATGTGGACATTAAACAAGAAAATTTGTGTCCGACAGTAAAACACGGTGGCATAATATTGTAACCATGATTTGTTCAATAGTTTTTCTTAGATTAATAAAATGAAAGAAGATCTATCAAATTACATAATTTTTTAATAATACCTCAAGTGGATGAAACTTTTTGCAGTCACTATATCAGACACCGCCGGTATTAGGTTGCAATGTAGTTATATATATACAGACATTTTTTTTATAAGGCAGTATACCAGTGACACGAGCGGAACACGTTTATTTTCGTTTTGAGCGGGAATTATTTTGTGAGAAGTGTAAGTATATAATATAATATTTGTTTTTAAAATGGCAAAACAGTTATACATTTAACATTAATTGTTAATACATAAAGGATTTTTAAAATATTGTAGGGCATGTATTGTAATGAAAAGTTAAAAGGGTGCGCCTATGGACGGCTGGGGCCGGTATTGACATTACAAAAGGATATCAAGTTGTGGTTTTTTATATAATTTTAAATTAAGATTAGAAATATTATTAGCACATCCGGAATTCACGCGATATCCACACAGCAACAATTGACCTTAACTTTTTGGGAAGGACGATTCATTACTGGCAGAGATTTTGGTTGCGATGGATTTGAAAAAAAAGATAATAAGTTTGAAATGATGTTTTGTTCTGAGTTTTGGGATTTGTAATCAGAAATCAATCATTGAAATTTAACAAACATATCCAGTTTTCGAGATTTTAGTATAGTGGTTTTAAACACATGTAAGTAATTTATCTTCCATTCTTTCAAAAATCCAAAGTTATTGGTCTTTCTAATTTTTTAGGGTGTCTGTTTGACAAATACAAATATCAACCTATCCTACTTGGATAAAGTACCAGCGATTTTCCTGTTCACATACCCCCAGCTGCTTACTAGTGTAAGTAGGTAGGGGTAGGTTCAAAATGAGTGGGTCTGCGGCGAACTCTCCACTGCGACCACCGAGGGTCTATTGAATAGAATAAGCAATTATTTCAAAAAAAAAAACAATAATAAATTTTGCAGGCAATCAAAACTATACAAAAATATCAGTATATAATAATAATGCCAATCAAAAATACATTACATTTAATCTTCTGCGACAAAAAAAAAATGCAACTACATTCTCGAGGCAATCCATAAATAATTTTCAGTGCTCGTTTCTGGAGAATAAAGAGTTGCTTTGCCCCAAATTATGATTCCATACTGCAAATGAGCATATTTCACCGAGCAGCTCAATCTTCTTAATGAAGTCCATTATTTTTCTGGGTGAGCTTTCTTTTAGACTTTTATTCGCCAACGGAAATGTTAAAATGAATGCAGTCCTAGCTTAAGATAACGTTTTGTAAATTGGAACTCAGATTGACAAAGATAATGTCGTACAATAGCGCAACAAAAATTAGTTGGTCCGCTTCTCATGAAACAAGTAGTTACCAACATAAGAACGTGGTTTAAACACATGTATTCAAATAACTGCTACTTCAAATTAATAACAGTGGATGACGATTACAAAATCGACAGCAACAGTGAGAGGCATTCTAATAAGTACGCTTCTGTTTCCATACATTCTGATTGTTAACAGTCGCATTAATAAAACGACTACTGTCACAAAAAAGCAATTAAAAAATGTAACAATCCAATTATACACTATGCTACACAAAGCAATTTGTTTAGATCTGATAAAGGAAATGTAGACCTACAGATGTTTGTTTTGTTCCTGTACTCTTACAGGTAACGTAGTGGCTCTACAACCGTCAACGTTCCAGTAAAATTTTGCAAAAAATGCTCAAGAAGTTGGGATGAGTTTAATTAAGAATGAAATGAACAAATTTTGGTGGTAAAAACTTTTTCCGAAAACAGCGTGAAATCTACTCAGAAACTGTTCGTGTATTGCGTTGGATACAGGCACTGGATTGGGATGGCTACGTTCTGTGTTCCAAACCATATATGAGATGCATGAATAGTTCACGAGCTCAGCAAATGGATTGGTCATAAAGATCAGTGACAAAAACTTAGCTGGAAAATGCAATCTGGAACGTTCCCTGAACTTTCGTTATATCATATACGGAAGAATTATCTCGTTATCCCTAAATTTAAGAAGGGAAATAAATTAAGACTGAGTAACTATCGGCAAGTAAGTTTAACATCAATTCCATGCAAATTAATAGAGAAATTAATTTCGCAGGAGGTGACAGACTTTTTTTATAAGAACGCGGACAATATGCATGGATTCCTCCTAGCAGATCGACAACATCTAACTTGCTGAGCTGCGTCAACTCATGGTCCTTAGCTTAGACACAAAAGAGCTGATTGATGTTGTGTACTTGGATGTAAGGCCTTTGACCGGTTGCCTCATAGAAGGCTGATGCATAAGCTTGATCATTGTAGCATTCAGGGCGATCTGATTCGGTGAATCGATAATTTCTTGTCAGGCAGATCTTCTATAGTTAGAGTTGAGAGAGAACTTTCGAATGAATATACGGCTACCAGTGGGGTGCCCCAGGGATCCGTGTTGGGTTGGGTTGGTGTTGGGACCTTCTATACATTTTTATTCACCTTTCTGGAGTCTAACTCGGTCCTGTTTGCAGATGACATTAAAATATTTAACAATCCGTTGAGATTTCATAATTTATTAGAAAGTGATCTGCATATGTTGGAAGAATGGGCAAGATCTTGGCTCGCCAAAAACATCTTGTTGTCTTTCATCTCGCATGCTAGTATAAGCTCTTCGTAAATGTTGGAAATTTGGGTCACACTGCCTGCCGATCACCACTGATTAGTTGTGGATCAATGAAACGGCCCGTCTGGTAAATGCATTCCCTGAGCGGGAAAGTAAAACAGTAGGCAACAGTACGCCATTTGACTTAATCTTCTAAAGGGGGATGTTGTGAACGCGCTAACGTGCCTGGAATGTTTTTGGGAGACACAACCGATTATTTTACATATTCGCCTTTGTAATTAATACACCTAGCATGGGTGCAATCCAATTGTCCTACCATTATTTGCAATGTGGTTCAGAAACCGCCAAAACATGTTTTTTGAATGCATTTACGACTTCTCTGTGTCGACGAATATCAGGATTTTACGATTCGACTTTTTGAGCTTTCAAATAGTGCATTGTTTGAGGAGCTCGCATTGTCTTGAAAAAGAATGATCTGACGATTTCACCGAACACTTCCAGCAGACAAATTCAATCAATCAGGATTGACCGTTCTACGTTTCTCTAAAGGTACAGTTGTTGCCACATGACACATGTCCAGTTTTGAAGTGCTTCGATCCTGAACCACTTAGGTAGCATTAAGCTCATCTTGCAGCACGCATATAATCGATTGTAGTTTACCTTCCGGCTCATTCGAATAGATTCCTTATTCGGTGTAATCTTATGGACGTTTTCTGAAGCACTGTCCTTATCTTTATGAGCATTTGTGTGCACTAATTGACACGCCCCTCATTTTGTGCATTCGCCAAATTTGTCTGAGATCCAATGTGAACATATTCTCTTCACAGCTAAATCTTCATGTAATATATGCCAACGGAACTAATGCCTAAGGTTACCATAATCTCACATGACGCATCATGACAATCTGGCCTGATGAGTTTTTGCACAACGTCAATATTTTCGGACGACCTTCACGAATTTCGTCGGTAAGAGAATGACGGTCGTACTTAAACTCGTTAAAATTAACTGGTCGTCCAAAAAATGTCGTTACGACAGTAAAATCGTCGATAAGGGGTGAGCATCACATTTTCGAGGAGACAATAAATAGGTACCACTGAAATTATAAGGGCAGTCCTCGAGCCACAAACTTTGCTCTCGATAATTCCCTATAATTGTGTTATTTTGGACGTAGTTAGTAGCATTTGTTGTGTTCCTCGAACGTGTCCATAACCACTACCTATCTGCAAAAAGAAATATAAAAAATACAACTCTATTAGAACAATAAAACAAATGTTAAATCTATATCAGTAAAATAAAAGTTATTGTAATATGCGAACGATTTGTGACTTTCACAGGCTTCAGTTTTGTATTTTATCTTATTATAATCTACAGGGTGTGTATATTGACTTTGATGCTTTGGTATAATTGGTAAACGGTAATTATTTGATTCAGGTTAGTTAAATAATTGTCAATTTTATCTGATTTATCACAAAAATATTGTATAGATGGTGATAACGAAACAGTGGCCTCTTCGAGGATGTAATATATAAATTTTTTGAGGATATCTTGGACACATCGAAAATGAACAGTTTTGTTAATAATAATAATTAAATACCTGATAAATAAGTTCATCTGCATATAATTGTACATTACTTCTTCGCTTTTGGAAACTGATAAAAGGATAATTTCGCATATTGAACATTAGTGTAGTCTAATAACAAAAGCCGCAAAAACACTAAAATGTCCGATTATTTTACTCAAATCGGTTATTTTTACAACAACTACTTCTTGCGTAGCGGAAAAACCAAATGTTCGAAGAGGCCACCGTTAACTTCACTTTATTTACGCACTTAATCACTGAACTTCATCATCACCAATCTCCGTTTCATAAATCGTTCATGTTTTACAACAAAACTTCTCGCTCATCACTCATCACAATAATAATATGTAGGCCTACAACCTATACCTACCGTAAATTGTTGTGCTTCAAAATAATTCTTAAAGTTACGCTAATTCGGACGTTCACTTTCATCACAAAATTTAAACAAACAAACCATAGATAAGTATTTCTTGGACAAATAAAAAATAAGGTTAATAATCTTACGGTATAAACCTGCATTATAATATGATAAATATTTTGGGAATTTGTTTTTGCATAGCAGCAATTTTATTATTAACGAAATCTTAAATCTTTACTGCTAATAGCAAAAAATAACAACTAACTTGTGCATAATAAGTTACATAGACATACAAAAAATATTTGACAGTTCACAATTTCCTGAAAACTAAAACATTAGTCGAATTCACGCCATGACCGATAATAATCGGTTATCAACGGTTTAACTTTTTACATTCACGCGAGCCCGGTTATTGCCGGTTTCACTATGATGACGTCACGAAAAAGCCCTCCATGAACATTATCATTAGCATTGTGTTTATATTATAATAAGCACAATGTCATTAGCTAATTTGCGCTTCATTTTTCAGGTAACTAGCTTTGTTTTCACAGGCTTCTGAAATCGTCAGAAACAGTCTCTATTCTGCGCAAATCAATTACATCGCGTGTCAACAACGTTATGCGCAGAATCCATACTGTTTCTGACAGTTGCGAAACCTATGAAAACAAATCTAGTTACGTGAAAAATTAAGTAAGTGAACGGCCGAATTAGCGTAACTTTAAGAATCTACATGAAGACTATTGTCTATAAAACGGCGATTGGTGATGAACAGCAGTTAGGTCTACAAATTGAGGGGCAGCTGATCAAATCCGCAATAATTCTGGTGTTTTTGCCCGTATCCGAAGTTCAGTGTTAAGCGCGTAAATAAAGTGAAGTTAACAGTGGCCTCTTTGAACATTTGCTGTTGTAGTGCTTTGACGTGGTAGTGTTATTTGCATTTGTGTGTTTTTTGTTACCCTTTGGGGTTTTCTTCACGGAGGGGATCCACTTTGTCGTGATCGTGGCGCTGAGTACCTGACATTAAACAAGAAGAGTGAACGAGGAAAACCAAGCGGTCCCCAGGAAGTTCAAAAATCATTCTATGTCATGTTAGACATATACGAAAGGTAGGTGCTAACATAATATTTAATATTTCGCATGATTGAAGTCATCATAGGCGTCGTAAAAAGGGAGTTTTATATGATTTACAAAAAAATTATTTTCAGCCTTAATAAAAATGTTGTAAAATTTTTTGAAAGGCGATTCTGTTAAATCTTATTTTTCTCTACCTCCAGTTAAAATTTTTGTACTGAGTGATAGTTCACCCTGTATAGTGAGAAACTGTCTATAGTGCAATTTCGGTCGACAGTTTGGTCTTTCAATATATATAGAGGTTCGACTGTATTTATATAAGTAAATCGAACAAACAAAAGACACTATGTATATCTTCTAAATTATTCAAATTAACTAGCTGTGTGTCCAATAGGCAACAAAAAAAACCCGCATCTTGCTGCCAATACAAACCAATAAATCAAATGAGCTATGAGAACGTGACCTTTATGACGTCATTCTGTGCGGTACCGCCAGGTCTTTCTTCACGCTGTGACGACACAACACAACTTTTTATACAATAATTTCAAATGCTGAGAAAATATCGACGTTTTATTTTTATCAAAAGTGATTTTATGAGATAATACAGGGTGTTCCGTACTGAAACCGATATACGGTAACCATAGATTGGGGACACCGAACTAGTTCTAATAATGCCTTTTAATAAAAAATATATTTTTTTTCATTCATTTCTTAAGTCATAACTACAGAAGTACCCTGTATAACTTATTGAAATATGGAGCAAATATTTTTCTGAACATTCTTAAACCACCTATGCACTAGCGACTTAAAAAATCCTGGTACGTACTTGAAAAAATGTACCATCAGCTTTAGGTTTCCAAGCAACACCCTGTATAACAAAATTTTCTATTTATTTTAACATGATTCGAAACTAGATAAAAGATCAAAGTAACTAGTGCAGCTTTTGTTGTTCCGCAAATTGCAGGAAATCTACAGGGTGTCCTATGGTGACGGCCCATTAAAATATTTCGGAGATTACTTTGATTTGAATTTGGAAAATTCTGGTATATATATTGCCAAATATGGTCTATTCAAATATTATAATACCAACCGCTCAGCACTTCCGGTTATACCGGAAGTAGATAGTCACTTTGTTATTTTAAATGGAACACCCTATATATTATGACATTGTTGGATTCCACATAAGATTCTAGACATGTTTCGTGTGCTATACCTAAATCTAGCCGTTTTTGACATATATCAAGATTTATGTCAAAACTGACATTTTAGGGCTCAATAATAATCACATTTTTTTCTTATAAAGACGTCTTTAGTAATCATTTTCCAGGCGTTTTTTTATTAAATAAGGTCTTCTTTTTCCGATACGTACGACAGTTTCTGATTTATTCATACAGGGTGTTCAAAAAATTATACTGAAAACGATGTTATAAAAACAGTCGAAAGTCAGTTTTTTCAAATGGAACAGGTATATTTTTATAATTTTATCTTACGTATCATTAAAAATTCTAGAAACTTTCTAATAGGTCACTGATTTCGAAAATGCATAGTTTTCGAAATATCGGCAATGTAACATTTTTTAGCATTTTCACTATTCTCCTATATTACTTTGACTAATTAATTTAGTGTGCAATGAAAATAATAAAACTTTTCTTCTGAGTCCTGCGCATATATTATGAAATAATCTTAATAATTTAGTTAAAAAGGCTAAAAGTTCTTATATTAAAACACTTATTTAAAAAAAAATTAAATCCAAGCAGCAAGAAAATATGAAATGGAATTAAAACAGTAACAAATCTTAAGGGCAATGTCCAAAATCACATATTATGCGTTAGGGATGAATTGGGTAATGATGAGAAATATTCCGAAGAGATTGGAAATTTGTTTAATAATTATTTTGTAAAAATTGTTAAAAATCTTGCGGAATCAATAGATGCTGATGGACAGATGCATCCTCTTCGCCGTGTTCTTAATTCTTTTTTGCTTCTTCCTATTGATGAATTTGAAATATAGGAAAATATAAGAAACCTGAAAAATCATAAATCTCCCGACAAAGACAACATAACAGCGGAAACTATAATCAAACTAGAAGCCTACCTATATAATAAAATTGGAAAAGATCGTTCAATTTCTCAAACTAGCTGTTCATGATTATATAATAAAACTCAAACAACTCGAAGTTCAGCTCTTATTGCACCAATTTTTGAAAATGGGGATAAAAGTGTTTTGAGAAACTATAGACCTATATCATTAATTTAGAACTTTGGGAAAATATAATCCTATGAGTGGAATGCAATTTGGACAGAATCTACCAAAATAAGCACTCATAGACAGTCACTTTCGGCGTTCCACAGGGCACTGTGCTTGGTCCAATACTATTCATTCATTTATTTGTTCACTCCACTTTTCAAGATGCCAGTTGGGTTAGCTATACTCGGTAAAACGGTGTGCGCTCTTTGGAGTGCTGGTGTCGTTCTTTAGATTAGTTTGCTAAATAATAAATTTGTAAATCTTATTCAAACTGTCTGTAAGATGTTTATAAAGTGTCGTAAGACGGGAACTGAACATACATATAAGAACTACATTTTATTAGCGTTATTTCATGCAAAATGCTTGACTTTATTCAGGTAAGCGGTGCGTGTATAATATTCCATTTTTTTGTAGAAGGCAACTAGATATCTGTATAAACACTCGGATCATAACATTAAAAATGAATGTAATAAGCTTAGAGTAATCCTCTTTGAAGATATATCAACAAGACATATTATTATAGTATTAGCAACAAATTAAGATATTATTTCGTTATTACACAAGGTGTGTTCTACAGATTTACACGTTCTATCTATGACATACCAATAGATATAATATATTTAACGTGGAAAACGAGACTTAGGATAATTTAGAAAGTTCGGTTTCTTACATGTGTCATTATAATCGATACTTCTAAAATATTTTCACGTTCAATTTACATATTTACAAATTCTTAGAGAAAAATTTAAAAAACGAAAAAAAATTAGAACTTTGACTCTCCATAAATATCATATGTAATATATAGATGAAGACTATTATTAGTTTCATGAAATTTTTTTTTTTTTTCACCGGGAATTCCTACTTGTTTTTGGTCATTTTATACATAAATAAGTAGTTTTAAAAAAATGTCTGTCTGTCTGTCTGTATCCACGAAAACGCAAATACCACTTAACAGATTTTAACCAAATTTGGTACAAAAATACTATTGGACATGGCAAGGAGCTGATTAGATTGTGGGAAACATTGAGCGTAGGCAATGGGTTTAAAAGATGGTTCAAAAATTTAAAAAATTCATAGTTCTTAAAGATATCCGAAATACTGCATAATTGTTTACGCATTTAATTGAATATAACCTAAAATATAGAACATAAAATATTAGACCACATTAGCGTTCGAAAATAGTGTAAAATGGAGAAAAAAAGATTTAAAAAAATCGTATTTCTTAAACATAGCAGAAATATTAACTAGTTATTTATAGCTTTGATAGAATATAACCTATAAAATGTGTCACAAATAACTTACTTTCATAGGCGTTCGTAAATAGTGGAAAAGGGGTCAAAACATAAAAAATATATATTTCCTAAACTTATTTGAAATATGAATTAATTTTTCATGTTTGTGATATATTTAACTAGTTTAATTGGTGCTAAAAATACACTACAAAAATTAATGTACCATAGGCGTCCGTGAAAAGTCTATAAAAGGGTCAAAAAAAATTTGAATCCGTGTTAACTCAAAAACCACTTAACGGATTTTAACCACATTTGGTTCGAAAGTACTACAGGATATACTCGTATATAGGTGGTGATTAACATTGAGCGTAGGCAAGGGGTTTAAAAGAGGGTTTAAAAATTAAAAAAATCATAGTTCTTAAACTTATCCGAAATATTGACTAGTTATTTATAGCTTTGATAGAATATAAGCTATAAAATGTACTATAAATATCTCGTTTTCATAGGCGTTCGTAAATAGTGTAAAAGGGGTCAAAATAAAAAAATATATACTTCCTAAACTTATTCGAAATACGGAATAATTTTTGTGATAAAATATAACATAAAAAATGTTACATAAATGAACTGGTTTACACAGGCGTTCGAAAATAGTGTAAAAAAGGGTCAAAAACGAAAAATTGGCTAATTATATATAGTTTTGATATAATATAACCTACAACATGCAGCATAACAATTTTGTTTACATATGCGTTCGTAAGAAAATGTGGCATGATACACCCTGTATACAGAAGAGGTGAGCTATGCTGCATTTGACTCTTCTGTCGATCCGAGTCAAAAAAGAAGATCAATAAAAATGCTCTGAGACATAGGCGACGGAATACAAATACGGCGATCGTATGAAAATTCTGAACCTGATACCATTGGATTCATGCAAAAGGCAGGTGGACGCTTTGCCAATCAAACAAAACTTTAGAAGTCCAGTTGAGGTGGTCACTAACGATCGCAAAACGACAGAGGCTACAGCAGATATCACATCCGTGTGATATACTGACTGCAATGACAAATAGAATGGAAATCTGGTATAAGGGTATATGAGCCGAAATACAGCGTCTCTGATTCTATTTGCGAAAGTCCCACAATATTTCAAGTAGAGGTCAGTGCCATTCACCGTTGTGCTCTATAAAGCTTATAGAGCCATCCTCAAAAGTTACATTCAAAATATGTCTGATAGATTACTCTGACTTGGATGCCAGGATATGAAGGGAAACGCAACGGTTGACCTACTTGCAAAAAGGGTGCAAAAGCTTCGTTCTCTGGTCTGGAACCCATCTTTAGTATTGTAAGAAAATAGAACCCGCCATTGACAAACTTACAGATTATTTTATCCTAGAATACATGGGTGGCAGGTCACTTCTATCTCTGAGAATTTCCAATTTCTAACAAGTTCTTGTTCGAGATTCAAGTAAGTCAGTTAGAAATATTTTTCTTGCAAGCTGTTTTAAGATTTATAATTTTCTAAGTTCATTTTCTTGATTACTAAAAATTCTTTTATTTTTATTTTACTCATTGCGTTTTTATTCAGAAGTTTATCAAAGCTGAATTATTGGTGTAATTGCTTTAATTTTTATTTTAGTTTTTTTGTTTTCTTTCTTTTTATTAATATAAAGTAACTGAAGGTATTTGGGTGGATATCAATGTAATTATTCGTATTTACATGCATTTCCATTATACTAAATGCTTATTAAGATTGAATATAAGTTTAGAGTAAGAGCTTTTGTTTGATAATCAATTGTCGATTATTCTGTGTTTTAGTTTATTTATTTTTTGATGTTTAGTTTTAATTTATATTTACATTTTCTTTTTAATAATTATTTCTTTTCTTTTTTTTTTATTATTAATTTAATTAAATATAAAGTTGACTACCCCACAAAAATTTGAGTTTTATTACGAGGGGGAAACAAAATGAATAAATCTTGAAACAATAGTGTTGAACAAGGTTGAAGGCCAAACATTGCTGTGTCAACTAAAAAAAAGGTTTGATTGGCTATTAGTTGTTTGTTTCTTTCACTTAATAATTGGATGCTTTTCTTATTCTTTTGATTATCTTTAATCTTCTTCTTTTGCTCATTATTGTTCATAATTCGCAGATTTGAGGGAGATTACTTTCTTTACTTAGTTTTGTTCTCAGTCTTTAAGAATTGTGCAACATCTAGATTACCGCTCGATAAATATTAATAATTGAATTCGAACCTAGTGGATAAATTAATTTTCTTATGAGGGTTAATACTCTGTGTATTCATTATCCTATCTATATATAACTCCGGTTAATTAATTTGCTACAATATGGCAAATGGCCATGTGATTGAGCAATTAAGTAAATGGGAAAAGGACCAATTTAAGTCCTACTGGAGGAATACTTTAGACCTGAGACAATCGAAGAGGTTCATCAGTCCATCGGAATCAAAATGGAGAAAGTTGATTCAATTTAAAAAATCGATTTAAGGTGAATTCAAATCCGGTGAGGTACCACCTCAAAAAGATGGGCCTCAGTGAGGACGGTAAATGTGGTTTTTGTGAGATGCAACAGTGACCTGTCTTGAGACTGTAGGGCACTGTTCTGCAGAAGGCTGAAATACTTTGGGGGTGACTTTAACACACGCTAAACAACTTCATTTAAAGTTTGGGGCAACTGGGCGATTTCTAGGTTAGAGTCAGTTACTCTCTTTAGCTTGAAGTGAAGAGAGAACAGTCCACTACAATCTATCTGGGTATGAGCTCACAAACAAACGATAATGTTTAATGGTTGGGACATCCTGTATAACGATGTAGAATATTCCAACTTAGCATTTTCTTATTTACATTATACTGCATATAAAATTTCGTAAATTCATTTCGACAGGAAGCAACGACCACCTGCCTGCGTCTTGAGCGCCATTTTTCAGACGCAGTACGCGTGACCTCTCGTAATTTGTCCGGCGATTTGCTAACGTCAAGCACCAATATTTTCGGCGTTTTCAGAGACACTCTTGCCACATTACAACATACATGCATTTTCAACTGTATGATCAAAACGGTGGTGGTCATTAATTTTTGTGCTTGAGCACAAATATATTGAGATTTTGTGCATTTCATGACTTATCGCTCAAGGGGGCAGACCGTACAGACACGCGTGCAGCAAAATATTGAAGTTGGTTGCATCGTAAAATATGCCGCCATACAGCGAAAGAGAGATGCAACTATGTGTATGGAAAATAACTCTAAATAAAAGAATTTAAAAAATATACTGCGTGGTCCACCGATAATTTACCAACTCAACAACGGCCGTAGAGTTTCACTTTCCCGCACAGGGAAAGTATTGTGAATGCGCTAAGAAATTGAGATAAAGACGGATATAACCATTTTGAAGTTCCCTGAGACGAATAAGACCATTTTAGGTGTGAATTTTTTCATTCAAATTATGTCAATATTTTTATAAAAATTAAAATATACCATCATTTCAGGGCTGCTTTCTTTACTATAGAGGCTAGATTCGCGCTATTTTGGTCAAACCATCTAACTTACGTAATCACTGCAATTAATTGATTGCTAATTAATGTTGTTTTAAGGTGAATTTTGAGTGTAATTTCTGTGAGAAATGCTTGTTCTTTGAATTTCTAAAGTTCGCTGGTGTTCTCTTCTGATTGGTCTTTTACTTGTTTTTACTCGATACCACACAGCGTCCTAATTACATATGTTACCTCTATCATCGACTGATCATAATTATTTATGGTGATTTTCTTAATGATTTTCTGAAGAACTTGCCGTTATAACCCTGTTACGAATGTAAACAAAACGGTATTGTTTTTGTTGCGGTTAGGTTCCTATAAAGATGTATATATTGTGGGCTAATTTTGTCAATAATTGTGTAATAATTATTTTTACCTTATTGTTAGCGAGTTTAAACTTGTTTTGTTTCGATAATTGAAAGTTTTCACTAGTTGAATTTGGATTATTTTAAATTCATTAACGTCAATTGTAGTTCAACTACTGTTGACGCAGGTTTTGTATATTTTGATTGTTTGGTTGCATATCATTTTTAGCACAAAACTTTAGACAAAACAGCGGGCAACAGCGCCGCCGATTGCGCATTCGTCATGCGCGCCTTCGCCATTAAGTCGTTCGTTGGATGAAAAGACCGTTGATTTTTGTCCATTTTTAAAAACAGTTAAATTTCGCATTATATTCCTATTGTTAATTATTGTAATTGAACTATATATTAGTGATGCATTTATGCATAGAAATGTTACAACGTGATATATGTCCGATGTAAAGTGTGTGTGGAGCAGGAAGGGTACTCCGGGGGCCCCCAACCGTCGCATTAGCAACAGCAGCCCTAAGCTGGTAAGTCCCGCTGCTATATCGTTTTGTGCTATTCCAATTGTTTAATTATTTATAATTATTTCTATATAACTTATGACCTGCGCCGTCATCTGGTCCTTCGAGCCGGATAGATAATTCGATAAAATTTAAATTCTTTTTATTAGCCATTTTGTCTATTTAATTATAAATAAATAATAAAATATATAGGTATATATCTCTCTCGCTTTCTCTAATTAAAAAGTTCATACTTTTGTTTGTAGGTAGGTATGTACCTACTTGTTTGTTTATTATAATATTGAAAATAATAGATACACGCACACACACATATACCTATTTTTTCGCCCTATACTGCTATAGTGGAATGGTCAGTTTAATGGTTGATTTAGAATAGCATTTTTCTATTTTTGTGATAAATCTCATTAATTTATTTAATTCAAGCGTGATTGCTACATCGCCGAAATGTCGACAGTTCATGATAAAATTAAAAAATTGATTAAAAAACGGGAGATGTCGTTTAATCGAATAAAGGAAACTTTAGATTTGGCCAAACAAGCGCAGACCTCTCCTGAGCGGCGAATTATTTTAAAATATCGTGTCGATGATCTTGAGAATTTTAAGCAACAATTTTATGAAATACACAATCAAATAATTGGTTTAGATGACAGCGACGAGTTTTTCGATGCACAGGAGGGGGTTCGCCAATCTGTTGATCAGTCTTATTATTTAATTAAGGCAATTAATGATAAGCTGAATGGTGCTTCTGTCTCTGCTGACTCGTTAGATGTTCCTAAAGTAACAAACGTCAAATTGCCAAAAATCAGTCTACCCGTGTTCGACGGAAATTTGAAATCATGGCCTTCGTTTATAGATTTGTTTAATAAATTGATTCATGAAAATGGTAGTTTGTCCGATATCGAAAAATTTCAATATTTAATTACTTCTGTAATTAAAGAACCGTTAAATCTTGTGAAAACTATTAAGCTGACTGAAAATAATTACAAAACTGCTTATGAAACTTTGGTACATCGTTACCAAAATAATCGATTGCTTGCTACGGGGTATTTGAATGAAATTTTAGAAGCCTCTTCGGTGAAGTCCAATTCTCCACAGTTGCTCAGGCAGTTAGTTGACACTTTTACTGAAAATCTTTCGGCCTTGAAGGTATTGGATTTTCCGGTCGAACAGTGGAGTTTTATTTTATTTAATTTGTTGTTACAAAAGTTAGATACCAATACACGTACTGCGTTCGAGATGAAATATAGCTCTACTGATATCCCCACCTATGATCAGTTAATAAATTTCTTGCAGGACCATTGTAAGGCTCTCGCTTCGATTCAAATATTGCCTGGACCCTCACAAAGTTCAAACAAATCTTCGCCTTCTCGAACTACTATTTCGTTTCCACCACATGGAAAATCGACTTCTAGTTTTATCACTTCTAGCTCGCTTCCTGCTACCGACAATTGTACTTGTTGTAAAGGTCATCACATCCTTACTAAATGTTCTCAATTTTTGGCTAAGTCTTCGTTCGAGAGATTTTCATTTGCCAAACAAAATAAACTTTGCCTGAATTGCCTTCGCCCTTCGCACGCGTTAAATTCGTGTACCTCATCCTTTTCGTGTCGTATTTGTAATTCTCGTCACCATACATTGTTACACTTTAATAAAGTTTCGTCGTCGCAAAATCAAACAAATCGTTCGTCAAATAATAATCGTCCTATACAGTCCACTTCTACAAATCATTCAATTAATGTAAATGCACATCCTATTGAAACCCTTGGTATCGCGGGTGGATTGGCAGAAAATTCAGCATCAACATCAAACTCATTCTCGACCAACAATCAGCCCGCGATTCATAGCCCGTCGTTAACTTCATTGGCAACCTCAAGTTCTTCAAATACTGTATTGTTATCAACTGCCGTTGTCGAAATTTTAGACATTGCTGGTCATTACCAGAAAATTCGCGTCTTAATTGATAGTGCATCACAAGCGAATTTCATGACAGAAAATTGTATTCGTCGTCTTGGTATTCCTCGAAGGTCATGTGCCACGGGAATTTTCGGTCTTAATGACATGTCCTCCAATTCAGCAAGGGGTTTAACTCATTGCATTATTAAACCAGTGGCGTGTCCCGAACCCAGTTTTGCAATAGATTTCATCGTTTTAACAAAAATTAGTGCAGATATGCCCGCTGCTTCATTTCCAATTGATACGTTGTCACATTTGAAAAATTTGACCCTTGCCGATCCTAGCTTTCATACTTCAGGACCGATCGATGCCTTACTAGGTGCAGAGTTATTCCCATTCATACTCCGTTCTGGAAAAATTATTGGTTCTTTCGGTCAGCCCTCTGCACTAGAAACTTGCTTTGGGTGGATTTTACTCGGAAAGGTTTCGTGTCCTCCTATCGATTCTACTGTCTCCTTTTCATGCTGCACTACCTTGAGCACCTCTGTTGAGAACGTCGTTCAAAAATTTTGGGAAGTTGAGGAGGTTGCTGTAGACATCCCTCCCAGTTCCGATGATATCATTTGTGAGGAGATATTTTCTTCCACTATTGCAAGGGATGCTAATGGTCGATTTAATGTTGCTCTTCCCTTTCGAACTGGCCCACCTGATTTAGGCGATACTTATAATCAAGCTCTTCGACGATTGGTTGTTTTGGAATCTCGTTTTCATAGAAATGCTGATTTCTATCAACAATATAGGGATTTCATGCTAGATTATCTCAAGTTAGGTCACATGTCGCTTGTCAAAAATGATGAACCGAGACCAAATTTCGTCTATTATATCCCTCATCATGCAGTACTTCGTCCTTTAAATATTACTACCAAAATTCGCGTGGTGTTTGACGGTAGTGCGAGGGGTTCAAGGGGAATTTCGTTGAATGACACTCTATTTGCGGGACCAAAACTTCAAAATGACATTCAAAAGATTCTACTATGTTTTCGTTTGCATCCTTTTGCGTTTGTTGCCGATATCAAAGCTATGTATCGAATGATATTGGTAAAGCCGGAGTTTCGCGATTTTCAGAGAATATTATGGAGATTTTCTCGTGATGATCCGGTACAAGAATATCGTTTAAATACGGTTACCTATGGCTTATCATCTTCGCCCTATTTGGCTCTGCGAGTACTTCGTGAATTGGCATACACTGATGGCAAAGCTTATCCTGACGCTTCAGAGGTTCTACTCAAATATACCTACATTGACGATACCATTTGCAGTGTGCCCACTCTTAATGAAGCGTTACAGCTTCAATCGAATTTAATTGTGTTGTTGCGTGGTGGTGGATTTGAGTTACGTAAGTGGGCTAGCAATAGTTGTGAAATTCTTCGTAAGGTCTCGGAACAAGCCCAACATCCTATAACGTTTGATCTCGATGAGCCGCAATTTATAAAGGTTCTGGGACTTCAATGGACACCCGAAGCTGATTATTTTACATATAATTACCATTTTATTGACCGTCCTTGTACTAAAAGGAATATATTGTCAGAAATCGCTCGTATTTATGATCCTTTGGGATTCGTCTCTCCCATTTCTACCTTTGTTAAAGGCCTTATGCAAGAACTGTGGTTGTTAAAGATGCCCTGGGACCATCCGCCCAGTCAATCAATCATTGACAGTTGGACGCAATTTCGCCAGGAATTAAAATTTCTGTGCAATATTCGTATCCCGCGATGTTTGATACCTGTGAAATTGACACATTGCGAACTTCATGGGTTTGCGGACGCTTCTACCGTTGGCTACGGTGCTGTCGTATACCTTCGCACTAAGGATGTTTTTGGTAACATTAATTCCTACCTTCTATATGGAAAATCTAAAATCGCTCCACTAAAAGTTCTTTCGCTTCCTCGTTTGGAGTTGTGTGCTGCCAAACTTTTGACAGATGCATTAATTTTTGTTCGAAATGCTTACCAAGACCAGCTAACTTGTAGTCGTATTTTTGCTTGGTCGGATAGCCAAATAGTTTTGTGCTGGTTGGCCATGTCCCCTCATTTGTTAAAAACATTTGTCGCTAATCGCGTAAGTCATATTCAAGAATTTTTACCCAGTTCCCATTGGCATCATGTGTCTTCGCCTGAAAACCCAGCAGATTGCGTTTCTCGCGGACTAACACCTATGAAGCTCGTGGAACATGAACTGTGGTGGAAAGGCCCCGCGTGGCTGTGCATGGAAAACTTGCCGCTGGAATTTTGTGCCAATGAAACTTCGTTTGACTCGGCGGAAGTTTTAAATGAACAAAAGCTCTTATCCTTTGAGTCCACTATGGAAATAAATTTTGTCGACTTACTCTTGTCAAAATTCTCGTCTCTTCGAAAGATCAAATCGATTATCGCTTGTTGTTTTCGTTTTCGCCAAAATTGCCAGTCACGTATTAGAGTAACTGGTTCTTTTTCTAATCTTGAACTATTTCGTGCTCTTAAAGCTCTCGTTATCTTTGTTCAAAAGCAACAATTTTCAGATATTCTCAATAAAATTCGTAAAAATCGAATACTGCCTAAACCACTTCGTAAATTAGCCCTCTTCGTTGATACGGATGGAACCCTTAGGGTGGGCGGACGTCTTAGAAACTCGAACTTGTCATTTGATGCTAAACATCCACTTCTTTTACCTAGGTCACATCGCCTAACCGAACTTATTATCGAGGAGGTTCATTTGTTGAATTTGCATCCAGGGTTTAAAACGCTTCAATATCTTTTGTCGCAACAGTTTTGGATACTGTCTTCTCGTCGTGCGATAGACCATTGCCTTTCTCGTTGTATTCGATGCCTTCGAGCTCGTCCCAAATCGGTTTTTCCTTATATGGCTGACTTACCGTCTTTTCGAATCGGCCAAGTCAAAGCTTTTACCCACACCACTGTAGATTTCGCTGGTCCATTTGCAGTCTCCATTTGTCGCTATCGTGGTTCACGCACTTTTAAATCGTGGATTTGTGTTTTCGTGTGTGCCGCAGTTAAGGCTGTTCACTTAGAATTAGTTGCATCCTTGTCAGCGGACGCATTCTTGGCTGCATTTCGACGTTTTGTTGCGCGGCGGGGTGTAGTTTCAGACTTGTATTCTGATTGCGGTACAAATTTTGTTGGGGCAAATTCTCTTCTTTTAGAGTATGCTAATTACGCTTCCGCATCATTACAGATAAAGTGGCATCATAGTCCTCCCGGTTCGCCACATTTTAATGGCTTAAGTGAAGCCGCAGTAAAGTCTGTAAAGACTCATATCCATCGAGTGATTGGCATGCAAACGCTTACCTATGAGGAGTTTAACACTTTACTTACCCAAATCGAGGCCCTGTTGAACTCTCGACCTTTGTGTGCCCAAAGTTCAGACCCGAACGATTTGTGTCCTTTAACTCCAGGACATTTCTTAACGTTAGCCCCTCTAAATAGCCTACCCGACCCAGACCTGTCCCATTTGCAATTAAATCAATTGAATCGTTGGCAGCTAGTGCAAAAAATGCATGCCGATTTCTGGAAAAGGTGGCATTGCGAATATTTACATACCCTTCAGCAGAGACATAAGTGGACCAAATATAGCAAAATCCTTAAAATTGACGATTTGGTCATAGTAAAATCCGAAAACGCACCTCCATTGCAGTGGCCACTTGCTCGCGTGGTGACGCTTCATCCGGGGTCCGACGGTATTGTGCGTGTGGTTACGCTGAGGACCTCGCATGGAGTGTTAAGGCGACCGGTGGTTAAACTCTGTCCCTTGCCTAATTAACATAGTTTCTATTGCAATTGGTTGTGTGTTTGTGTCTATGTTTATTGTTGTTGTTTCTTGCTGTTTTCTTTCATAAAAGTAATAGCTTTCGAGCCTTTTTGTTTTAGTAAATTTAATCAAATTTTTCTAAAAAAACACTTTTCGTATAATAAAAAAAAAAAAACATCTTTGTTTCTTTTGGTGGGCGGAATGTTGACGCAGGTTTTGTATATTTTGATTGTTTGGTTGCATATCATTTTTAGCACAAAACTTTAGACAAAACAGCGGGCAACAGCGCCGCCGATTGCGCATTCGTCATGCGCGCCTTCGCCATTAAGTCGTTCGTTGGATGAAAAGACCGTTGATTTTTGTCCATTTTTAAAAACAGTTAAATTTCGCATTATATTCCTATTGTTAATTATTGTAATTGAACTATATATTAGTGATGCATTTATGCATAGAAATGTTACAACGTGATATATGTCCGATGTAAAGTGTGTGTGGAGCAGGAAGGGTACTCCGGGGGCCCCCAACCGTCGCATTAGCAACAGCAGCCCTAAGCTGGTAAGTCCCGCTGCTATATCGTTTTGTGCTATTCCAATTGTTTAATTATTTATAATTATTTCTATATAACTTATGACCTGCGCCGTCAACTACTGTACTCTGTACGGTAGTTGACAGTATGATTTACTTCCAGCTGTTTCGAAAATCAGATGTTTCACTCAACCTTTTGTTTAACCCCTGTTCCTTTTTCCAAAGTTCCATTCGTAAGTTCAGGTAGTTGAGTTTTTGAAAGTACATTCACATCATTTTAACGGATCAGAATGGTGAGGCCTATCAGAATTTAGATGACACCTGTCCATTCTAGGGACTTTGATGTTTGTAATGAAAGTTAGGGATATTCAGTAGTCGGTTATTTTTCAAAATCACTTATGATGCAATGTTGCGACAGATTTCTGATGTAATGAAATACCCGACGTCAACTTGCGGGGTTTTCAAAAATTAGTTCGGTAATGTGGGATGTCAATTTATTGTGCGATTCGGCCTTGTTTTGGTTTTAATTTTCAAATTACAAGTAACAGTTCCCTACACAGTTCTAAATCTTGGTACTGTTTGGGGACATTTGAAATGATATGAATATGTTCCTGATTTCTTTCCATATTTCTAATTGGAGGATTTCTTATCAGCCATTTGCTATTTCCGGCTACAGCGATTTATTCTCGTTCTGATTTTGGAAAGTGAACTGTTTGGTGGCCATTTTTGAAGATAAACATTTATTTAAATTTGTACCCTTTTGTGGGGATTATAACGGCTCCAAGTAATTGGAAAAGTAATTAGTGGAATCTATAGTTTTGATTTGTCAAATAGAATATTGGTTTTCCGTCTGCTATTTAAGCAGGATCTCTGTTCACTGAAAATCAAGTGAGTACTTCTACACTTATGGATTAAATAATCGTCATAATTTTACCCTTTTTCCAGCGGAATCAAAAGTATAATCTATATCAATTTATAGACTGCGAGGTTGGCATAAGAAAGAAAAACCCTCCATAGAGGTCAGCAAACTTAATTAATTTCTTTTAACAATTTCGTGTCTAAAAATATTTTATATTTTGAGGTTTTTTTTTCTCCTACCGTATATTATATGGTTTTTCGCATATTAGACAAAGAAAGAGAGTTCCTAATCTAAGAGCCTACCGATTCCCCGTTTGCTGGGGTGCCGAAGTTATCACTGAATCCTGATTTGGAATTTTGGACTGGGTCATTGGGTTTTTTGGTATTGGGTTGTTGGAGTGATTAGTGCAGTTTGCCCTGTGGGACGTTTGGTGAAATAACCTTATTTTCTTCATATTTTATTACGATTATCTTATGTGCTTTTAAGAGAAAATTTGATTTAGTAAAGTTCATAGTTACATATATATTTTCAGATAAATATTGACATATTATTATAATTATTGGCGTTTACAAATTGCGCCTGCGCATTTCGGTTTTCTGAATTTCGATAGTTTCCATACACACCGGTTATTTATAGTGTAAGCTCAGATTGAATTTGTTTTTTTTTAATTTGATTAAAATAATTAAAATAGTAAAGACCATCAGAGGCCTATACTATATTATATTTATTTTAATTTACTTACCTTAAACGTTTATTATAGATGATACTTACCTTTTTCTCTTAATATTAAACTCATATTTAATATTCATATTTGGTCGTTTAACTGAACTTTAACTACTCTTCTGAGGCTGCACATTCCCTTGCAATTTCGTTAGTTTAGTGCGAGGAAATGTTGAGATAAATAGTTTCTGCGGTGATAACAACGTGGCGCCCCTAAAAAGTTAACCTTACATATTTGTATTCTAATGGTATTTATTTGATTGCAGACTTGATAATTTTATTGTCCATTTAAGAACATATGTATTCATTGTTTTGAAATGTTTTCTAAATTGTAATTCTACTACTGATGATGAGATTATAGAATCTCGCAACTTGTATGGTGTTTGATGGTATGTGACAATTCAATTATACTGAGTATATATTGTGGAGTAGACGTCTTTTATTTCTATAATAATTATTATTATATTACATTTTGTAGGGAAAGTTTTGGGGCGACACAACCGATTTTTTTCCAATTATAATCATTTTACAGTAACCACATAATGCGCATTGTACAAGTAATGAGAAATGCCATACATTAGGTAATTCGGTAACTCATATTTACCTTTCAACAAAACCATATCTGCCTACCAGATACATTTTATCTACGTTATATGTATGATAAATACAGGAATTGTTGTCCCTGGAAGGCGTACTTTGTCTTAATAATAAAATTACCTGTACAGATATGAATTATTGTTATAAAGCAATTGTTTATATAAGATAAGAGATCATTTTTTATGTATGTGATATTGGAACCACCTGTGTTGCTTATGGTTATTCTTATAATAATATCTACTGTATTGGGTTACAGTTATTTTGTAATGATATATATTATCTATATTCCATATTATACTTATGAGTTTTTAAGTAAATATTGTCCGGAGGCTAATCTAAATTTAATCTATTTTAAAACCATAATTTGAGTTGCAAAAATGTATTAAACATTGTATTTTTCAAGCCATTATTGACTTTTTTAATTCATTAATACAATCTTGATCTAACTGCAAATACTTTTATGCCGTGTATCCAAATAACAGCAAACATCTAAATAAGAGAAGACGTCAGTAAATATCTGATTTTCACATAAACCTGCAATGTGTGATTCATTTTTGACCAAGTGTCCTTTGATTTCGTGCCTACAGTTTTGGATATTAACTTTTTCATATTAAATCGTACTAGCGTCACCGGAACAAATATTGCTTGGCAAACGAATCTGTGACAACGAAAGGAATGCGGACAAAAAAATCCTACATTGCCAAATTTTACTACACAAAATCACTAGTTCTAGAAAAGAAGTAGTATTAACTTGAAAATCGATTTTTTACAATTAAAAATAATAATAATGAAAAAATCTCAGCATTTTTAAGTGGTTGTTTGTTTTATTTTTATTTAATAACTAACATTTTTACCACTGAATATTAAAATAGGGAAAAGAAATTACGATCTTCTGTAAAATCGGCAATACCACGCGAAATACGTGGTTAGACGCTGTCTGAATGATCCTAATTGGTGCTTAGACCCTCGAGCGTTTTGTCGCCATGCGGGTGTTCAAGTCGCAATTTGTGGAAACTGAGTTCTTCCCCGCAATTGTTGCCGCCCCTCGTAGTAATATTGAATCAGCCAGTGGCAGAGTGGTGTTATTATTTATACTTTTGTTGTCGTGTATGAGTTGCAATATTATCAAATATTTTATCAAATTATTATTTTATATTTAGTGTTCTGTTACTTTAGTGTTTTAAGTTCAAAAAAATTTTTCTTTGTTCTTGTAGAAATATAAATATTAAGGCATCAGAACTGGAAATTTTTATTGAATCTACTTAGAATTGTGGTATTTTAAAGATTCATAATCGTGACAGAAGTTAACACTATACCAAAATTACAGAATGTCCAAAAATCCTCGGAATAACAATAAATTTTTCAACACCGTTCTCGATTTTTGATATTTCTAAAACTAAAACTATTAAGTCTCGTATATCTTTTAAAAGGAACAAAAATATGCAATTTTATTGTCTAAACAAATCAGGGTAGTTCGATTTAAAAAAACATCTCCTAGAACGCCTCCGTATATGTGCGACTTAAACCCAATAGAGTTAACTTACGCAAAACTTAAATTAAATCTATAAGAACCCGCAATACAACCACAAATTTCAACCTAACTACATTAAAAGAAGTTTTTAATATCCAGTAATGATAGGAATAGTTTTTGCCGAGATGTTAAGGAGTTGGAAGAAGAATATTGGAGGAAATTGAGCACATTATAATATCTTTAGGACAAAATGACGACAGCGAGACTGATGATAATGATCATGCTCAAGTTGACGAAATCTAACAGATCGCCACCTTCTATTAAGTAATATTAATTATGATCGTTATATTTAATCGAAATATTTAAAACAGTTAATTATAGTTTCTAAACGTGACTTAAAGCAACAAAAAGATCCAAGATATTTTAACTGTTTTCGATAAGTGTTAAGTTTTTTTAGATTTTTTGGTTTAAATCAAGCAAGATTACCAAAGAATTTAATTTATTTCGTTAAGTTGTTTTAGAATGTTTTTGTTTTTTATTTTCATTTTTCGTATGCAAACTTTAGTACATATTTGAAATAAAATAAATAATTAATTAAATAAATAAAATACTTCTTGGGTGTTACAGCTTAATAGCAGTAGGTGCTTTTACCAAACACGTGAAGAATTTTTCATTAATTTTAATTATTTAGGAACACATAATTATTACTAAACTTTTACAACGCATGCCGCTGGAAATTTTAGGAATGAAATCAGCCATCTTTTATTACAACTACATTACCCTTACCGACGCCGCGCTGTTACAGATCAATTTGCCAAACAATATTTCATTTCGCAAACAGTTGTGGTCAAGTATTGTTGTCAGTTGGAGTGTCACTATTCTTCACAAATCAGTAATTCCAGAATCGGCAACAAAATCTGGGGATATACAAGTTTTGACCAATCACGCGTATCGGTTGACTGAGACGAGGTTTGTAATTGGGTCTGCAAAACTGAGTCGACATCAGTGTTGGGTTCCATAAGAATCATGTCTTGTGGGATATCGCTTTCGTCAATCTCTTCCTGGCATTCTTCCTTCGAGTCGTCAACGACTGATTCTAGATCAGATGGCATACCTTGATTGTCCTCCATGATTTCGTCATATGTCATTCCGATTTATTTAAATGATAAATCCATTTTAACTAAAAAAATAATTAAATTATGTTAATACCAACAAATTTAAACTAGTAACAATGTAACTAGGGTAAAAAATATATATCTGCTTAACTTTACAACTTATTTCTACAGAAACAAAAGCAAAATCACGTTTTCGCAAGAACACCGTAACAGCCTGACACCGTCTGGACTACGAACTATAACCCTTGATATATTAACATACATGGCCTGATATTTTGTCTGAAACGACCCCCGTATTCCCAGTGTTTTGGATTCTTTCATTTTTTTTGGATTCTTTAAAACGTTGTCCCAGGTGTATAGATCAGAACGGTGGCCAATTTGAGCATACACCGGGTGTCCCACCGGGAAGGGAATCGATCGATTATGGAGAAACTACACTTTGGAAGAATCTGAAAATCTGCTGTAGTACTTAGGTCGACAAAACCAATTCGGCTAATATGTCTTAAAGAATCTGGCACTTCCGGTTATACCGGAAATAATAATAATAATAGCGTCTTTATTTTTTAAAGCATACAAAAATAAAATATAGCTTATAAATGTGGCGAGATCTAGCTAATGCTATTCTATCTAACCACCCAATTAAGTAATACATTAATAATATTTAATCAATGATGTAACACATTCTAGGTAGGTACCATCCAGCAAAGTCAATTTTACAAATGTCTGAATAATAAACATATACATAAATCAATATTCATCTACTTGATATTATATGTTCTTTTAATTTTCTTCTAAAGGTTGAAACGGAGGAGCAAGAATTTAAGCAATTAGGGAGGGAATTGAATAGTTTGGCAGCATTATAAGAGAAGGAGCGCTGAAACATGGCGGTGTTATGCCTGGGTATTGCTAACAATTCTTTACCTCTGGTATTTATACTATGAATATCACGATTTTTTATCATTTTATGATACAAATATATGGGTTGTTTATATTAATGAATTTTAAATACGAAAGTTAGAAAATGCAAGTCAAAAAGTTCACTCATTTTCAGCCAGTTCCAGACATTAAAGGACTCCGATATTTACGAAGACCAAAGGTATACTTTAAGCATGAGTTGGCATACTTTAAGCATGAGTTAAATGGAAATGGGTGTCAACTTCCTTATTTCAAATGCGACCATATGTAAATTATATTTTTTTTGGATTCTATTTGTAATTCTAACCATATTTCATGCACAATATGTTATACCTATCGCCAGCCGTTTTCGAAATATTTGAAATTTTATGTCAAAAATTACGTTTTCATAATAGAGAATAATAACAATTGTTTATTATCTGGAACCTTTAATAATTTAATTTGTTAGAATATCCGAGAAGATATAGCCGCCTACATATATATTTTTAGTAAATAGTAATACAGGGTATTTGAAAAAAAGGGTAGAAAATCAAATTGAAAAAAATGTCATAAATCAAAATGTTTAAATGGCAACAACCCACTTTATATTTTTTTTTTATTTTTTTGCATCAAAAATAAGGGCAAGTTTATGAAAGGATGTCTGTCCCAAAAACTGATAGTTTTCAAAATATTGGCAATTTTACATTTTTCTATTACAATAGTGATATGAATTTGAAATTTAATTGATTTTAGTTGGCCATGATGACTTTAGATAGCAAATAAATATGACACTTGACAAAAATAATCAGCAACTATGAAATAAATTGTAGACATTAATTAGTAGTAATAATCATGGCGGGCGTATAAATTATACTAACGAATACGATCTAAATTTGTTTATTATTTATGGTGAATGGTGCTTTTAGAAAATCCAGACTCCACTGTAAATTTTCTCAGAGATGTCGTAGGATATGCCGTGAAGTACCCCAGTACAGCTTCATCGTCACAAATGGGTTTCTTTCGTTTTATTTTTGTCTTTACGGACCCGAAATTTTTGAAATTAACTATTATCCGTTTAACAACTTTTGGTGATGGCTTGTGTTTTTCTGGGTACCTGGCAGCAAATGTATCACACGTTTGTGAAATCACTCTGTCCCATTATCCATAAATAATAAACAAATTTAGATAGTATGCGTTAGTATTATTTATACGCCCCCCATGATTATTACTACTAATTAATGTCTGCAATTTGACATAATTGTTGATTATTTTTGGCAAGTGTCATATTTATTTGCTATCTAAAGCCATCATGGCCAACTAAAATCAATTAAATTTCAAATTCATATCACTATTGTAATAGAAAAATGTAAAATTGCCAATATTTTGAAAACTATCAGTTTTTGTGATCGACATCCTTTCATAAACTTGCCCTTATTTTTGATGCAAAAAAATAAAAAAGAATTTAAAATGGATGTTTAGAATTACAAGGAGAATCCAGAAAAATATAATTTATATAGGGTCGTATTTGAAATAAGGAAGTATAACCGGAAGTCCTAGATTCTTGAAAACATTTTAGCCGAATTGGCCCCATCGACCTAAGTACTACACCAGATTTTCAGATTGTTCCACAATGTCGTTTCTCCATAATCGATCGAATCTCTTCCCGGTGGGACACCCGGTATATTACATATATGATATGGAGAGCTAAAAAGAGCGGGCGCTAAATGGTCATTTACCGCCCCTAAACAGCGGGCGGTAAATGACCATTTTCAGGCAGGCGAAAAATTAATTCAATGGCATGTCGCCAACATGTCGGAAACAAAAAAAATATTATAAATATGCGACCGGCTAAATGAAGTGAATAAACAAAGAGTTGTCACTATGATTTGAAAAACAAATCAAATAATGTATACAAACAAATATGTATTTTTTTTAAAGAAGTAGTCCATTCTGAAGTGGAGTGAATGTATTGTAATAGGAAATAAAAGTCTGACTCCACAAAATCAATTTAATTCGTTACACTCAATGTGTTACATCCAAACATGTTTCGAAGCTCACTAGTTTCATCATCAGTGGTAAATTTCGAGAGAAAATTGTATTTGCAAATATTACATATGACTAGGTTGAGAGTAATGTGTTGAAGTCATTTTGAGGAAAAAATTTTTGTTAATATTAAAATAAAATCATGTTAACACATGTTATATCTGGTTTTTCTTTTTCACAAAAAAGAAAAACCAGATATAGTCATATGTAATATTTGCAAATACAATTTTCTCTCGAAATTTACCACTGATGATGAAGCTAGTGAGCTTCGAAACATGTTTGGATGTAACACATTGAGTGTAACGAATTAAATTGATTTTGTGGAGTCAGACTTTTATTTCCTATTACAAATATGTATTTAATATAATACGAATTCAAGAAAACATAAAATTACTGTCTATAGATTTTACATTCTACTCGTACATACATTCATAAATATTAATACAAAACACATACAACGTATGTGATAAAATCATAAAAAATTGCAATACGGCTAGTAGTGCCATGCTAAATAATTAACACTTCAATGGATAATTCCAACACTCATCTGTTCAATAATATAGTAGGTATCTGTTCTAAAGAAACTAACTACCACCTTGTTTCGCACGCCATTAAAACGATAACATACATCTGAAGTAAAGCAAACGCAGCACATTCAACGTACACCTAGTTCCAGTATCTTACGTTGAGATAATCATCTCTAAAACACTATAGTGTGATGATGACATATGAAAAGTGAGTTTTACGGAAAAATTAACCATATAATTAATTAGACGCATGGAATACTCTGAGTGTTTTTAAACAACACCGTATACACACATCTATTTTGCATAATGGTGAGCCGAACATGATCCCGGTTTCAACGCATGTTGTTGATGTGATAATTACTTTTAATTGCTTAACAAATTAACAGACTCTTCTCTTGCGGTTTTTGCATTGGTTTAGTAGTTGTAGTGATGCCGTGTTATTGAGCTTAATTACGGGGATTAAGTTATATCTAGTCTGGCTCTGCGTGAGTTTCTGCGACACTCCACCGATCGATATTTAGGAAAGTATCTACCTACACTGAAAAAAGAAATAATCTGTTGCCCTCAAGGCACGAATAGCTCTCCATATTTAAGTGTAAAAGTAATATATCTGTTACCTCTGTGTCATTTAGAGTAACTCCGGGAGAGATGGACCTCGTTTTTAGATTTGACTATAAATTCCTTAACAATGGCTGTTGTTTTATTTGTTATCGTTTCATATGTTAAAAGAAAACACAATATATATAATTTAAATAATGTTAATGTTTACACTAACTAAGGAACACGAAGAAACCAGAGAGAAAAGAACTACAGCGGGAATAAATACAAATCTGTCAAAAATCAATGTGCGACAGCCGGAGGATCAAAAAGTGGTGAAATTCAATGCGATGTCGATAATACTGCTGGAGATACGGTGGGTACTGCAAATACTGTGAGATCAGTACAGTTGAGTCAAAGTAGCGGTTTAAGGCGATCCAGAAATAGTATTGAAAAACTTCGATTAGCCATTGAATCTGAGAAGAAAAGACAAGAAGCAAAAAATTTTAAGAAACCAGCGTCTGTTGGAATTGGAGTTTGAATTGAAGGCTGCAGAAATAGATGAACAAGAAGAAAGAGGTAGTTGTAGTAAGACAGGTTCACAAGAAAATGAAGCTTGTTTATATCCTACAGTTATAATTAATGATGGGGAGAATAATATGTCAAAATCTTCGTACATAAGTGATTGGGTGGAAAGAACAAAAACGAATGAAATTTTGGCTGAAAATGTAAATTTAGAAAACGATATTGTTGCTACAGGTAAGACAGGAGTTACCAATAGTAGTTAAATTATTATGCGAAACTTTAACAAATGTTTTGAAATCTGTAAATAATTATGTACAAACGAATTCAAATTCTGAAAATTACGACAAGTTTTTAGCTCGTCGAACAATTAGAAGTGAACTAGAAATTCCAATCCACAGAATTTTATTTTGGTCGGATTCCAAGTGTGTGCTTAACTGGATAAAGAGTGATGGTAGGAATTATAAACAGTTTGTTTCACACCGTGCGTATAGGAGAAACTCAAGATAAAACCAGAACTGAAGATTGGTAGTGGGTACCTACAAAAATAAAAGTTGCAGACGAAGCTACGAGATGAAATATAAAAGAAATTGACAAACGCGACATCATTTCAGAGGAATGGTTTTCAGGGCCTAAGTTTTTAAAATTATAAAAAGATTTTTGGCCAAAAGAAGAATTAAATCAAGTCAAAATTTAGAGAGTATGTACATTCGTAGAATTTAAAGATATTTTACCTGTAATTAGAAGATTTTCGAAATATATGAAACTACTTAGAAGCACAGCATGGTGCCTAAGGTTTATTAAAAAATTGAAGAAAGATAATGAAACGTCGAAATATTTATCTCTAAAAGAAGTCCAGGAAGCTGAAGATGCGTGGATTAAGCAGTCTCAGCGAGAAAGTTTTGGCAAAGAGCTACAATGTTTAAAAACTGGAGAACCCATAACCAAAAAATCAAAGTTAATTGCCTTATCATTTAAACTTCAAGAAGGAATAATTGTACTAAGTGGAAGAACAAAGCTAGCAACATGCATGGTAGAAAGTGCGAAATCTCCTGTAATTTTAGACCCGAAACATGAATTTACGAAACTTCTCTTACAATTTTATCTTGAAAAGTATAATCACCAAGGTGTGGAACTAATTTTGAACGAGATCACACAGAAGTTTTGGATATTAAAGGTCGAGCAGCTGTCAAGAGTACATTCTGACGGAGTCAAAGATGAAAAAATGAGAGAGTGAAGCCGACAGCACCACTGATGGAACTACTTCCCGAATGTTGGCTGCAGAGACAGCACAAGCCATTTGTTGATGTAGGAATGGATTACTTTGGACCTATAAATGTTGCAATAGGACGAAGAAAAGAAAAACGATGGGGTGTTCTGTTTACGTGTTTATCAGTGCGTGCACCAATTCAGCAATCATGGCGATCGAAAGAATGGCAGCTAGAAGAGGTAAACCGAGAAGAATTTTTTGTGACAACGGGACCAACTTAGGTGCAGCTAAAGAACTAAAATTGGCAATAGATGAGATGAAGAAAAGTGGAATAGAAAATTATTTAAATGTCACAGGAATTGAATTTAAATTTAACCCTCCAGGTGTACCTCACATGGGAGGTGTTTGGGAAAGACTCATACAGTCCGTAAAACGTATTATTGGAAAAATCCTACATGATCAGTCCTTAAAAGAAGAAACGTTACTTACTCTATTTGCTGAAGCTAAAAACTTAGTTAATTCAAGGCCTATAACATAAGACAACATGAAATAACAATAAGGAATTAATTAATAATAATGCACATTACAATACAAGATTTTACATACAGGCACATGAGTAGAACAAAATTGCTCAGTCTTTCCTTCTGTTTATACAGATACGGCCCAGATATTGACAAAATAATTTTAATTTATATATATTTCTTTATTTTTAGTTTTTATTTTTCTTTATTTCTTCATTATATGTATATATACTATACTATAAATACTATACTTTAAATTTTCCTACAGTATTGCTAAGGCTTAAAATATAATCAGTTGCCCTCCTATAGTGAACCTCGAAATGATCACATTGTCAGAAGTTGCTTAATTAGTCACTAGAAATGTACGACTAAAATCCGGTAATACTTTATTAATTTTTAATTATATCTACATTACAAATCGGCGATAGCATCTGGTTCTTGATTCATTCTGTGTGAATTGTTGTTTTTATGACTGATTTAATACCAAAATATGAAAATTTTATTCGATTGATTTCAATATTATGTTTATAAATATTACTTACATTTCCCACACTACTTAATATACCGAGGGAACGGCGTTTACTTTTTTCTGAACAAATAAATATGTGTATAAATCAATCAATATTTATCTAAATACCTATAATATGGAAAACGTCACTCCCTCACAATATAATGCGGCCTATATCAAAAACCTGGTAGATACCGATAAAATTCTATTTACATTAAATTGTACTCTATTAAATCAAATAATCTGAAAGCAATGGTAGTTAGAAATGAATATTTATATTTTACTTTCCCGACCCCATAGGGCAAGTTTGTGAATGCGCTAAAAAAAATCGGTTTTGTCGCCCTAAAACTTTCCCGAGAAGATATAATAAAATCGAAAATATTACAGAATTTTAATAATAATTATTATAGTTTATTTTCATTATTTCCAATAAACTAACGTAACAAACTAACTACTTTATTCAAAAATTCGAAAAAAAAATATTGCGAGAGCTGGGATTCAAACCCAGAACCTTCCGCAAGCGAAGCGCAGGCTCTGTCAATAACGCCAAAAACCCTTTATCAAAAAATTACTGTATTATATTCAACTACATAACTGGTGAAATTTTAAACTCAATTTTTTCGAGAATTATGGGGGCAAATATCAAAAGTGACGTATCGCTGTAAAGTTGATACAAAATGCTTTCAAATGATGTATCACTCGACCCCTACTGCTATTTGAAAATTTAGCGGTTGTGTCCACCCCTATCACAGGGCTAAAGCGATTTCAACAAAACACTAATGGGTTCTTCCTAGGAACCCTCCGAACTCATAAACCAAAATTTGTCTCAATTGGTTGTAGCGTTTAGGCGCTATCGTGGAAGAATTATATTATGTCTAATTGCCGACCATTAGCTTTACAAAGCAACTTCGCTAAGATTTACGAATATATATTTAACAAAAGACTAAGCAGTTATCTTGAAAAAAATAAAATACTCGAAGATAATCAGAACGCTTTCAGACCATCTAAATCACCAGAAACATTACGACAGGCTATTGATCACATTCTCACTTGCCTTAACAATAAACGGGAGGTGTTGGGAGTATTTTTTGACATGAGTGGTGCATTTGATTCAGTCGATCACCAACAAACTCGAACACATAGGTATAGGAGATCAAGCTACTTACCAGGAAAATCCCAGCAGGTTGAAGTGGCTGGCTGTCGCTCTCACAAATTAAAGGTAACTAAAGGTACACCTCAAGGATCTTGTATCAGTCCTACTTTATTTAATATATTTATTAATGATCTCCCAACAACACTGGACAGGCCAGGGAAGGCACTATCAGTGATCTACGCTGAAGACACAAACGTGTTAATATCAGCGAATAATACTGAGAATTTGGTCAAGTTGGGTAATCGAGCGACTCGGCACATGTCGGGATGATATGGCGCAAATGGCTTATATCTGAACAGCTTAAAAAGTGTAGCAAAACCTTTCGCCACCAAAAATAAGACTGCTGCTGCTGAAATTGAAATTTTATTATTTTTAAAAATTATTATTTTCAATTAAATACAAATTCAGGTTAGCTGAATAGCCTCTACAAAGTTGAACGTTGCCATGGAACTAATTGTTATGATGAAGTCGGGGATGAAATATGTTTAGCCCTTCACTGAACCGAAAAGGTACGTGATATTAATAAAAAAGTGCTTCAAATCAATGAACGTCAACATTAAATTTGAGCCGATGATGGGTGACATTAATACAATGTACGTTCGTACATAAATTCGGTAGCGAATTCTGTACGTTGAATTAATAAATAAAGAACATAAATTTATGCTCGCCGGTTATTGATCTTACGAATGATGGACATTAATTTATAACTCCTGTACGTTAAAACGATGTTACCAGGTTGTTAATGTTACGAACGATGAGGATTAGTTTATGTCTCCAATACGTAAAACCGATGTTAGCTGGTTATTAATGTTACGAACGATGAACATTAATCTATGACTTTTGTACATTAAACCGATGTCTGAAGGTTATTAATGTTATGAACGAGAAACATGAATCTATGACTTTTGTACGTTAAACCAATGTTAGCTGATTATTACATTGGGTTATAATAATTGTTTTACGTAATTGTGTTCGCCGGAAATTATTTTTACGAAAGATTGAGATTATTGTTCTGTATTCAATCAATAATCGCGAGCATATAGGTACATATGTATTATGTGTACTGCAAAGTGCAGTATGGTTCAAATATACTAGTACCAATGGTTAGAGAATTTAAAAGCCCAAATAAGACTCAAAATTATCTTGCTGTACGTCCATTGATTTGATGCACCTGCTTTGTAAATAAATTAAATCATATTTGTACGACACTCGAAATCTAAAGGCTTTATTTTTAATTTAATTAAAATTAAATGCTAAACATGTCAGATTCGTCTGTCGTCTGAGGTGAAAAGGGAGAAAAAACTATATTTGGAAACTAAAGTCCGCGGAAATTCTTCTAAACAAAATTAGAAATTATTACGAGATCTAAACATTTATGCAAGGGAAAATATCACAATACCGTCTTTTATTCATGATGTTGATAATATTAATGATTTTTTTGTGGCCACTTCTACCAACAATCCGGACCCAGGAACGATCAATTTTTACTTAGGTAATAAAATTAGGCCTGATATTAACTTTGAATTTACAATGGTGGATCATGGGGAGATACTTGATGCATTGCTTGGGATTAAGTCAATTGCTGTAGGCAGTGACATGATCACTATTGATATGCTAGTAGTAGTAGTTGTCCGTTTATAATGCCCTTTATACAGCATCTAGTTAATTACTATATAGAAACGAGGAACTTCCCAACATGTTGGAAAGAAGCCAATGTCATTCCAGTCCCAAAACTCCATCAACGTTTAAGGATCTTATAGACCGATTAATATACTCCCAGCGATCTCCAAGGTTATTGAGAGAGTGACCTGCAATCAAATGAAAACATATCTTGATGGGCATGGGTTATTGTCGGAGGTCCAGTCTGGGTTCCGTCAGGGTCGATTGACTGCATTGCTGCTGTTGGACTACGCAAGGGGCATTTAACCGCATTGGTCATGGTTTGTTGCTGGCCATTGTGGGTTACCTGGGCTTTGGGGAGTCTGCTGTGTCTCTACTCGGAACGTATTTGAATGATAGAAGTCAGGTTGTCATTTTGGGAACGGCAGTGTCTGGGTCCAGGACATTGCGTAGTGCCGCAGGGCATCCAGGAATCATTGCCATTTTTTATGTATCAGGGTTTTTGTTGTTGTTATTATTATGCAATTATCTTTAGTATTGCTAATATGTTAAGCTAGGAGGCTGTGCATCGACTTCGCCTTTTGTGTAACTTTTCTAAGTTCTCAATAAAGTCATTTATTATATTATTATTATTAATCAAAATAACAGGTTTTTAAGTAAACAGTGTGCGTCTTTAGAATAGACTTATAGAACCCATAAGTACGGTTGAATTGCAGATTTTCTTCCTTTAAGGTTTATTATATGTTCTTCTATTTCTTGAACTGTTTTAGCACAAAATAAAAAAGATTCTTGAGAGTCTTTTATTGTGTACTTTAAATGGCTTATCTTTCTACTGGCACCTTTGGAACATAGCTTAGCGGATAGCACTAAATATCCATGAAGAGCCCATAAAATTTCTCCCCTCGTATCGGCGGGTTTTCAACATTACAAAGGAATACTGCACTGTGTTTTTTTTCGTTTTAAACTGACTTTAGTTTTGTACTTTACTAAATGGTACTTATATAAAAGGATTACTACTTACCTTATATTTCTACATTTGTTGTATTATTTGGGAACAAATTTTCAAAATAGATTTAGGAACACACTTCACATTTCAACTGTATACATTTAACTAAACAAAACAAAAAGGACACGTAAACAAAAAGTCTATGAGAATGTCATAATGTCTATGTTTTGAGTATTCAGTCTATGGTCCGGGTGCATTGATTTGCGCGCGTTATTCAGAATTTAACGGTTAGGTTCGTAAAATTAATGCTTAGCATCCATTGAATCAACGATGATCGTTTATTAGTTTTTATGTTCGCTGTTCATAGGTGTATGATTTACAAATTATTGTGTTAAAGGCGAAGAGCATAAATTAATAAATTTAAAACATTGAAGCAATAAATAGTGACATTATATTGATGAAAAAAAACATAAATTTTCGATGTCTTGCATTTATTGATTAATGTTTCATCGTACATTGTTTCTATGTATGAAATTATTAATTTATGATCAAAATTCATTGTAACAGTGACCAATTCATAATATTAATGTTCAAAATATTGATGACAACCATTCATTGGTTTTACGTACAATATTTTTTTCAGTGTGTAAAACCGTATTATCTTGCAAATATTTCGTCTGATTCCCAGTAGTCATCCTGTATAATAATGTCTTTTAAAACTCCCTATTAGCACACCGATTGAAGTCTATTGAGTACCATAGAGATGGATACAATTGATAACCAAAGGAAATTTCTTGTAACAAGTTCTCATGTTTTCATATTTCAAATAATAAGCTAACTGAAAAGCAACAAGTTCAGGAAATATATGTTATTATTATTTATGTAATAGCAAAATAAAACCATATAGGTAAACACATTATACGAGTACATTCGATTAAAGAAATATTCATTCTATTTAGCGCTACAAAGATAAAACTATTATTTAAAAAAAGCTAAATGAAACTGGATTTATATTAATGTAATGTAATGAAAGCATTATAGAAAATAAGTTACGCAAAAAGTACAAGAACATTTCCGTTGAATATGCTTCGTGATCATGGTTAGCATTAATCAGTATATAATTGAATTAATCAGGTGGCATTATAATTTACAGTTAAATTAAAATGTGTCGTTGAAATTTACCTGTTAATGAAGCATCTAAGAACAGAAAACCATCTTCGAAATTAGGACATCAAAAAATAACTAAAATACATATACCGGGTGGTCCATTTATCTTGAGACAGATTTATATCTTAAAAACGGCACATTTTTCGGAAAAAAATGTTCAAATAAAAGTTGTTTGCTATTGTGGGAGAAAAACAATGATCGCACTCATAGGCGAGTTTGTCAACCGTTGCAAGGTTATTTCAAGGTCAAATCGTTTTTCCTTAATATAAACATATATTTTTCGTTACGGAATCGAATTCTACATAAAAAAAAACAAATGACTTTTGTTAATAAATTTTTTTGCTTCCGATCATAATTTGGGTTAATTTCTCTGTTTTTTGTTCTTGGATCTGAGGTTCAACAATTTAAAAATCATCGACTGATTATTTGATTTTAGATAATTATTTAAATGTCATTATTTATTTTTTCTTTGTTTCAAGGTTTCGACAAGACCATCTGTCTTCATCAGGAATTTAGTAAACGCTCTTGTAAACTTCTTCGTAACACAGTAATAAAATGCATGGTATATCGCATTTTTATCTGCAAAACCACAGTTAATGTACCGTGATTTTAATCAGATGTTATGTGATTGCGAAAAATTAGAGAAATACTAGAGCGCCGACAGCTGTTCATCAGGCGGCACTGGGCCGTAGGTTTTGAAGAACTTCTTGATGAAAGAAAGTTGGAAACCAAAGTTGAGCGCCACTTGTTTTGGTAGGGTAAAACAAGACACCCCAAAGAAAAGTCTATATTATAGCCTATCAAGAAAACACAAAAGGTGTATATGTAAAAAAACTTAAGTTTATTCAAACTCTTCAAACGGAAAATTAACTGTCAATCTGAAATACGTATCTGATAAAAAACTGTATACTTTCAGCAATTTATAAATTTTCTAGTGAATATCGTATATTGTCGGGTTACTACAAATTTCTAGTTTAAAGCAAAATTCATGAATTTTCTTACATTATTATAATTGAATGAATATTCGATATTATTACTAAAATTTTTTATATTATGTAAAACTTAATTTTCGTTTTGTTCTTTTGGTAGGTAGTAAAACCTATTACTTGTTAGTTATATATATTTTAAATAGTTGCAATAAAAAACAATTTTTAATAATTAATCTGGCCTTTAAATTCGGTCCTGCTGGAGGTGTCGGATCCTGAGTCTCGAACTGGATTTGGAAAATATAATGCAAACAAAAAAACCCTGTTGAACATAGAGCATATAAGGAATTGATATTAAAAAAAACAAAACACTTACCCCTATCTATCTAGGAGGTTTTAGAAAGAAAAACGGAATGATGACAATCGGAATTCTTGAAACCGGTAAGTATATCCAGAAATAAAATCACTAAAAAAGGAACGGCCTGAATTAGGACATGAATTTATTTTTCAGGTTCCTTGAAAAATAAGAAATTGCATGTGTAAATAAACAATTAAACAGTTTTTATAAAATTTAATAGCTTTCACAACCAGCTTCTCCTATGAATGATTATAAAAAGCATGACAAAAAAATTATATTTTAAAATGGAAAATAATCGTTTTTTTTATTAATAATTAGATAATTAAATCATTGTCAGAAAAATTCATGATACAGTAACTACAGTAATATCAACAAAACTCTTTCTGAGATAGAAAGATAGTCCATATTTTGTTAAAAATAGCAATATAATAATAGATTTCTTTTTATATGGAGAAGTAGTCTATCAGAACGCCCCAACTACACCGGAAAATATGATGGAATGCACTAGAAATGCTTGCAGAAATGTGACCAGAGAGAATATTGAGAATATTGTTCAGGAATCCTTCATAAAGCGAATTGATAAGTGCGTTGAAGTTGGAGGTCATCATTTTGAGCATTTATTATAATAAATTTCAAGGTTTTGTCGAGACCTTTTTCTTTCCTGTAATTGTAAATAAATGTTGTAAAAAATGGCATTATTTCAATCGGAATAAAAAAATGTTGTTAACAAAAGTTATTTGTTTTTTTTTCTGTAGAATACAATTCTGTGATAAAAAATCTATGTTTCTATTTAAAAAACCAAAATTGACCTTGAGATAATTTTGAAACGGTTGTCAACTTTTTTTCCGAAAAATGTGCCGTTTTTAAGATATAAGGCTGTCTCAAGATAAATGGACCACCTGGTATACGTATTTTATGAAAAAAAAGTTCAGTTGCTTTCGTGGGACACCCTAGCAAATGTTTTTGACAAAAAATTAGTCAGCGGCGACTTTTCTCTAACTTTCTACCCGGGCCAATATACTTTTTACTTTGGAACCTATAACTCTTACATACAGGGTTGGGTGTCATAAAGCGTGAATCTTTATGGCGCTGAATATTGAAGCCAAACTAAGTGACTTTCATAAAGTTTCATTTGTTGGACGTGTAGGCATCTATTATGGTTACTTTTTAAAATTAGTTTCATATTATACAGGGTGTCCCAAATAACCTAAAACTATCAAAGTTGTGTGTTTTTTTAATGGAATCCCCTGTATATTATTGCAACTTCTGATCAAATTAAGTGTGAATTTTCTCAACATCTAGCCTAATTTTCATCTTTCAAATACTTAAGAAGTATTTAAGTTATGTTAACGAAATTAACTCTAAAGTGTAATAATAGATCATATTTGGTATTCCAATTGCAATAAACTTGCAATCTTATACAGGGTGTTCAAAAATTAAAACTACTCAAATAAGAATTTAAATGCAACGCCATATTTCTGAACTTACCTATCAATGTACTTACTAATTACCTGTCGAATAGTATTAGGGTGCACTATAGCTAAGTCTGCGCGTTTTGGCAGAAAACGCCAAATAATTCTTTTTTTTTAAACAAATGTTTTAAGGTACCTAGTAGCCTATGGAATCCGAAATGTCAAATGATCTACAATTATAAAATTCATTATGAATTATTCTTAATCATGCAGAAACAGCATTAATGGTAATAAAATAGCACAGATAAATCTCTACAAAAATATTCGTAACATGTGTTGACCGTCCATTTCCAGACACTTCGATATTCTTTTTTGAAAACTACGGCTAACACTGGTCAACATTTGCGGGATAACAGTTTGAAAAGCATCTCTTATACGTATTTTCATATCGTGTGGTGTTGTTGGAGGCGTCTTGTAGACAATTATTCCTTTTACGTATTCCCATAAAAAGAAATCCGGAGATCTGGGAGGTCAATTTTTTCTTCCAATGCACCTGTTTTGAAAATTGGTATCCGAAAATTGCTGAACCTCGTGAAGATAATGAGGCGAAGCTCCATCTAATTGAAACCACATGGTTGTTCTCCTTGTTTAAACTTCTTCTAATAATACATGAAGTTGGTGGAGAAGAAAATCGAGTAACATCATACCATATAACTATCCCTCAAATTCTGTTTAGTTTCGCAGGTCATATATATTTTAGATTATATTATATCTTGTCGGGAAAGTTTTGGGGCGACACAACCGATTTTTTTTATGTGTTATAATCAGACCTGGGTAGTATTCGAATACTCGGTATTCTGATTCCCATTCAGAATACGTTTGTCTGGTATTCGAGTACTATTCGAATACATTTGTGTATTTCAATTTAAAGAAGTAGTCCATATTTTAAGGGGAGTGTGATATTATTGTTGTTGATGACGAGAAAGGGGATTCCGACTATTAAAACACTAACTTAAGTTTTATATTCTGATATGTTTATTTTTTAAAATTTAAATTTGTTTCCCAAAAAGCATTTACTTAGATCATTCACGTATTGTTTTGAAATAAAATTTTATATACAAAATTTTATTATTTAACAAACTGTAATAACTCAATCAAAAACAAATAACTAATAGCAAAAAAATATAAAATATATATAATAATGTATTTGTGACCTCTTTATTGAATTAGTGATTGTTAATTGGTTGGATTTCAAAATTCAAACCACCATTTTCAGACCAGGGTCGATAATTTTTGACACCAAAAAAATTATAATAGGATGAAACCCATTGGAAAAGGAAGAGAATATAACAAAAATGAAAGGAAAAATAAATTATGGGCGAAAATTCTCACGTCAAAATATCTGCTTTTTTAAAAAAGTTGGTGTGTTTTTTGTTCGTTGAAATATCTGCTTCCTCATGGTATAAAAAAATATACACTACTATGGTAAATGTTCTCGGAAAATGCAAATAATGAAAAAAAATCGAAAGAAAAAACCTACGAGGAAGTTGATGATCCAGATGAAATTGTGGATGAAGAACCAATGCAGACCGGAAATAATCTTGGAGACGAAGACGGTGATGATCTTGAAGATTTCGAAGATCCACTAGAATCGGGAAGGTTTGTCGAATCTAACAATGAAGAAATGCCATCAAAGAGACAAAAACTAATGGAGAAGTAATTAGAATGCAAGATAAGGTATTTATAAATAAGAAGATTATTGTATTCGAAAATATTATAATAAATAACGTCATCAGTAAAAAGTATTTAAATTCAATGGTACGATTTACATGTATATTTATCTATTATGAGATTTTCTATGACATAAATGTAATGAGAATTTAATAAATCAACTTTATTACTGAAAAAAAATTGCAGCAGTCACATTTTTTAGATGAAATCCTTTTTAAATCCTATTTTTAATATTTAGAACAACCATTTGCGCATGTCTTTTACAATCTTGATGTTTTATGGATTTTTAATTTTTTTGTTTATCAATATAAGATGAAATCTTACGTTTTTCGAGTAATTAAAGAGTAAAATTTTCGGATTCGAGTTTTTTTCATTATTTGCATTTTCTGAGAACATTTACCATAGTAGTGTATATTTTTTTTATACCATCAGAAAGCAGAGATTTCAACGAACAAAAGACACACCAGCTTTAAAAAAGCAAATATTTTGACGTGAGAATTTTCGATTCAAAATTAGGGTGCTTTTTCGATATTAAGTCAAAATAAGGTGAAAAATTGAATATTTTAAATCAAAAAAATTACTGTATGTTTGGGACATACAAAGGTAAGTTTTCACCAAATTTCGTGAAAAAATATTTTTTTTTGCAAAAGATAAAAATAAAAAACCAAAAACTCGGTTATTCGAATTTTTCACATAAATTTTGAGGTGATGTGAAAAAAGTGTCAATAGAAAAGTTGTAGATCTTTTTATTACCTACAACTTTGCCGTTTAACTTTTTTTCATAAGACTTGCAGTTTTACCGGAAATCGAGATTAACCGTTTTTTACCCTTAAAAACTCACCCCCTCCTCCTTCCCGACCTGAGATCGCCCGTAATTTATTTTTCCTTTCATTTTTGTTACATTCTCCACCTTTTCCAATGGGTATCATCCTACTATAATTTTGTTTCACTTTTTACCATTTTTAAAATTATCGACCCTGGTCTATTTTGGATCGTATTATGTATACGTCCTTTTAATAATTCTAATGACAACGAAGAACAGGATGGTTCATTGTCTATGAAGATGACTTAAAAGTCGAAACGTCGGCAAGGGGACAATATTGTTTTTCTACAACGACCTAAATCCAACCAATTAACAATCACTAAAATATATACCTATTGTTTTATAATTTGTCTTAATTGTGAACTTTAAATACAAAATCTACCCCACGGTAAGAATTTTGTTTAGATTCATTTTGCAAGTTTTCTAGTTAAAATTTTAAATGCGATTATATCAGTTTCAACAAAAATGAGTTACCACAGTCTTCGTTGCAGCTGTCGATATATGATAGATTAAAACAATTAAAAAGATTTAAAACTTCAACAACACCTCTCTCATCCCTGTTAGCAAAATTTACATTGAAGTCACCACATATTAACAGTTTCTTATTTTGAAATCGATGATCAATCAAAAGTACTTCCAGATTCAATATAGATTCACTTAATATCGATATAAGCAAACGATATAAAATTTTTCATTGCAAATGTGAATTTCTGCACAGCATGCTTCAAAAATGCTCTCCGAAGCGTTAATTTCAATATCTCTGGAACCGGACACTAAATCCAATCTCATAAATATACAGACACCTCCACCTCTAAAGGAACGTGAAAAATAACTAAATCAGTGTTTTTGCACGTATCCGAAGTTCAGTAATTAAGCGCGTAAATAAAGTGAAGTTAACAGTGGCCTCTTTGAACATATGCTGTTGTAGTGCTTTGAAGTGCTAGTGTTATTTGCATTTGTTACCCTTTGGGGTTTTCCTGACGGAGGGGATCAACCTTGTCGTGGTCGTCGCGCTGAGTACCTGACATTAAACAAGAAAGTGAACGAGGAAAACCAAGCGGTCCTCAGGAAGTTCAAAAATCATTCTATGGCATGTTAGACATATTCGAAAGGTTGGTGCTAACATAATATTTCGTATGAGTGTAGTCACATAATTACTTATCTACATTTTGTAAATAAACTTTTTACTCTAAATGCGCGGTAAATCGATACACTTGGCAACATGGTGCTGCATCATAACCTTTAAACTAATGTCTAATTTAAACTTCAATTGGGCAGGCGGTCATAGGCGTCGTAAATTTTTTGAAAGGCGATTCTGTTAAATTTTATTTTTCTCTACCTCCAGTTAAAATTTTTGTACTGAGTGATAGTTTACCCTGTATGTTATCATACACTGTTACGTGTTCAAAATGCGCATGGGGTTTTAAGACTTAGTAGGTACGGGGATTAAGAATCGAAAAGCTAAACTCTAGTGAACTCACCGAAACCTTAATTAAAACTTCGTTATTTTTACTATGGTTTGCAGAACAAATTTAAATCTATTCTTATCTGCTTCACTGATTGTAGACACACTCCGTAATGATTTCTCGGGATCCTTAGCGGTATAATTGCTCCCGTTTGTTTTGTGTGTGGTTGTTTCAAGTTGATAGTGGCTTGCAAATCGGACTTCCCTGGTTTGTTTACATTCATATCCTAGAAGTGAAAAAGAGGTGAATGACAAAAGAAAACGTCATGAATAATAAAACACACACATAATTAATAGATATAGTTCAATATTTTGGTCTCCTATGTAACTTACCAGTTTTTCATCCCTTATTTTAAGGATCGGCTTTTCTTAATAATTTCTTTGTTTTAATGTTAGTGTTATTATGAAGCCTGTCAGTTTAAAAGTTTATCGCTGACAGACTGTCGTAGCTGGCGTCCCAAACGTCCAAAACCTACAAATAAAAATCATTGATACCAACTCATATTATGAATAATTAAAAAGGTACTAAAGTACGGGGGTTCGCGGCAATTTTTGGTGAAGGTTCCCGATTTTAGGAAGTTTCAGCCATTTTGGTTGCTGTAGAGGAAAGTGATCTACAAACGTGAAGAGTGCTGCGTAATATGTGGTATTATTAGTGGAGGCACGGTATTTTTTTTAAGTTTTTGGTGCTCCACACCATTGGGGATTTAATTTTACTACTGCAGTAACTTTTCACAACAATATAATAGTAGTACCTACCTGGTATCACACGCTTGAGGCCATCCGACATCTAAGGTCTGATATTTCAATCTATGATATACTTAGCATGCTTTTATATCGCTTCAGCTTTGTGTAGCGTAGGCTTATGCTTGCTTTTAGGCCTCTTTTCCTTTGCTAGCTGCTAAAAGCTTAAAGTTTGTGCTGCACTGTACCATAAAGAGCATCTTCTGGTTGTTGCCACGGGGAGACATAGAGCCGCACTCCGCTGCAGGCTGCGACCACTATTCTGTTAGTACTTGTACCGCTTTGGCTGAAGTGTCAACGGCGAGGGCTTATCCGTCGTTTGTGGATGGAGTAATCGATAGGAAACGGTATTGGAGTTGAGCCCACGTCCCATCCGGGCTCCGCAGTGAGCAAACCTATATAATTTATTTACATTGTTTTTAACCGGTTTTCGGTAGCGCCGGTAAGGTATAATACGATTGATAAGTGTAATAGCCCAATGGGGTCTTTAATTTAAATTTAAGTAAGTAAGTAGTATCCCAATTGAACTTTCGTTACGCCAGTGTTTTGTTGATAGTATTGTACCTGATTAATGTAAGCGAAACCATAACGTTTTGGAAGCGCACTAGTTTGTAAGTTCTGTAATTTGTTTTATACACTATATTGTCCAACGTATGTATGTTTACTTGTGAACACGTAAGATCACCCATATCCTTGCCGTAATTACAAAAGGCGATCTTATTAACGGTCTTTATCATAATTTTAATATTTTCAATAGGGTTTAGGTATAGAGTGTAGATATATCATATGGTATTTTAATTGTAAGTAATAAAGTAAGGTTAAGTGTCATTATTTTTATGCGGTGGTTAACAACACGGCCGTATCAATAAAACACTGTCGATAGAGATATATATTTATTCAAATAGTTATACAATTTATATTTATTAAAAACTTGTTATATCTGTTATACCACGGTCGACTACTTTATGATACTTTCCCTTCCTGGGTAGTTTTCCTATTTTTGTATTTTTATTTTATCTTCTACCAGTTAGGACTTACGTTTGGTAAGGGTTGATGGAAAAAAAAAATAGGTGGCGCATTTCATTTATAGTTTTCTGGGCACTTAGTTGGTGAAGACCCACACCACTCTCTGCTGACTAGCGGGCACTGACCCTTATCACTGGTAGATTAACCCTGGAAAGTAGATTTGAGGGTGGAAGGCCGAGGTCTGCGCCGCATTGGTTTGTAGGAACCACTTGTGATGTCGTTAATAAAATTGAATCAACATTAAAGGAGCAACACATAATCTTGTTGGAAGGGATGCAGGAGATGGTTCAACTCAGATGATAGGAACTTGAGCTTAATTTTAACCATGCTAAGCTTGGTGTTTGATCTCATTCTTGAGCCAGATTACTTTGGCGGATTGTACTACTATTTTTTACATTCAGGAATAGTATCTCATTAGCATAATTTTAAAAAACTTGCAAATTTATATTGCTGTCAAAGGTGACAAACAAATCAACTAGAGTAGATCAAAATTAGTAGGGTGTTTTATTATGAATGCATGTTTCGCGTTAAAAAACTATCACTGTATGATAACTTACTTATATTAGTTAGCTAAAAAAAAGAAATACAACTATTAAAACTATATAGGTAGTAACGTTAATCTTGTATGCCGTTTTCGCTCCACCAATACTGTCTGCTATTGTGTTTGGTTTGGCATATTGAACAGAACCACATAGTCCGCTAAATCTAACATTACACGATTCATCGTCTGGACATTGAGAGCAAGGCTCACCTATTCTATAAATTTGATTTCCATACACGTTACCAGCTGGTCCATAGTTGCATACCACAAAATACTTGGTTCCTACTACACTCCTATCTGTTCTGGACATAGTCATCTTCGTCCAACTACAACCGATGTGGGTCGTTTTTGCCCAAATTAGCTGTGTGAAGTGCTTAGTCACGAATTTATTTTCACTTTTATTGTACTTTTCATACATGTTAGGTGGCATATACGTAATCTCATCGTACCAACCATCCACGGCATTGTTCGTCAATTCAGTTATGGAAACTGGATACTTTGAAGCTTTATACATATAATATAAACTTTGGCTAACACCAAATTTATTTTCTTTGGGTTTCCACGGAAATTCAGGTGTATCTCTACAGTTATCATTGTTAAATATACATTGTCTACCAAAGCATGCTGCTACATATTCTAAATTGTCATCCCAAGACAGCGTATGCATATCAGCGGCTTTTCGATACTTAATCGGTACCATGGAATCGCCTTTGGCAAACTTGTTCCTGAGTTCATTATGTAATTGAAGCATTTCGTCTTTATACTTTTTCTCTATAATGGTGTTTTCGCCAGCTACAGTGCACCCTGAGAAATGGCAATAGGGTCCGAAGTTACACATTGTATGCTTATCGTCATCTTTACATTTAATATTACACCAATCAATACCGTTGCTGGTTATTACTGTATTCATTAAATTGAATGCTATCAGTATAGTGAGATTTGTCTTGATTATTTTTGAGTTTAGCATACTATTTTTGTATGATTTCCATGTTTGTTGTCAATATTGATATATTTGTAGGAATGTTTTGAAGTACAATTGAAAATAACCTAACCTCATGTTTAATAATAAAAACTACAGTTGAAAGACGTCAAATAAGCCGATTCTTCTACAGGATTTGGCAAAATCTTAATGAAGGTGATGAAAAGAAGAAGGTTATGCCAAAATAGTTATTTTTTCTGTGACGGGAAAAAAGTTTGACATATTTACTCTCTTGTGTTGGAATATGGAATCACCCAATACACTCACGTCACATTGTTACAAATATAACTTGTTTATGGATATTTTGCAAATTAGCAGATATGGAGGTAACAATCAATGCCGATTTGTTAAGTATAATGATGTTATATTCCTTACCACCATCATATGAAAATGATCGATTTAAACGAAAATCATAATGGAAAATTAAAATTAACCTCAAAAGATAGTACAGCTGAAATAGAAGGTATAGGAAATATCAAATTAACAAATAATAAAAATAATCATATAATAAATTTGGCTAATACAATATATGTTCCAAATCTAAATACAAATTTACTTTCCGTGAGCAAAATTGTAAATAATGGACATACTGTAATTTTTAAAAATGAAAACGCAACTATTAAAAATAAATATGGATACACAATTTTGAAAGCAAATAAAGCAGAAAATGGTCTTTATTATTTCAAATCGAAAGAATTTCAAGACGTATCAAATCAATGTTTACAAAATGACGAAATTATGTCATTGCATAGAAAAATGGGTCATTTAAATGAAGCAGATTTAAAGCTTGCTTTAAACAAACAACTTCTAAAGGGTCTACAGTTCAATAAAAATTCCAAATTAGAAGATTGTGAAATTTGTATACAAGGAAAATTCTCACGGATACCATTCAAAAATCGAAATGAAGATAAAAACATAGATTTGTTACATATAATACATTCTGCCATTCTGCGGAATTTTCTTCATCAGAAAAACATATGTTTGAGAATTCTGCACACAAATAAGACATATCGTAATCTTCTGTCCAAATTGGAGCTTTTCTGTTACGATTAGGTCTGCTTTCTTCAACACTGATGTTTTCAATTTCTTCGTTTGTAATTTCATTTTCTTCAAATTCTTCATCGCCTTGTATATTACTTTGATCAACTGTTTTAGAAGTTGAAGGTAAAATTACAATTTTATCATTATTTTCTATATTTGAACTCTCTAAAAACATTTCATAACTTTCGTTTTCTCTTCTATATTTTCCGTCAAACTTGTTTAATATTTTAACATCACGACTGACTATCAGTTTTCTCATTTCTGGCATCCAAATTCGATATCCTTTTGAAATTTCTGAATAGCCCATGAATATACCTTGTTTAGTTTTAGAATTAAATTTTCCTTTTAGAGGATTTTTATTCATAATAAATGCTTTTGCTCCAAATTCATGAAGGTGTCTTACAGAAGGAATTTTTCCTGTCCAACGATAATATGGTAGTTAGCCTTGTATTGATCGGGATGGTGACCGATTAACTAAATAATTCGCTGTATTAACAGCTTCAGCCCAAAACATTTGAGGTAGTTTTGAGGCTATTAATAGACATCTGGATTTTTCAACTAGCGTTCTGTTTTTCCTTTCAGCCAAACCATTTTGTTGTGGAGTTTGAACGGTTGAGAGTCGACGTTGAATACCACAATCCATTAAAAATCTATCAAATTCTTTATTGCAGTATTCAGTACCATTATCTGATTGAAGAAATTTTATTTTCTTGTCTGTTAAATTTTCAACCTCATTTTTGCATGTTTTGAAAATTTCCAGCACTTGATTTTTATGATTTATAAAATATATTTTGGCATAACGAGAATATTCATCAATGAATGAAACAAAATATCGAGCTCCTCCTATTAAAGAATTGTTCGAAAAAACAAGAAAAATGTTAGAAGATTTAAAAAGAGGGAGAAATGAGAAAGCATGTTTATTAAAGAAAGCGTTATATGGGCTAAAACAAGCTGGACGCCAATGGTACAAGAAGCTTGACGAAACTTTAAAAAAATTAGGTTTTAAATCTTCAACAGCAGATCCTTGTATGTACTTATATACAAAAGGAGGAGCAAAAATAATCCTCGCTGTATATGTTGATGATATATTAATTGCTTCGAAATCTATGAATGCAATTCGAGATATTAAAGAAAAATTAACTTCAACATTCAAAATGCGAGATTTGGGCGAAATTAAATATTGTTTAGGAATAGAATTCAAAAAGGAAAGTAATGGAATTTCAATAAATCAGCGAAAGTACATTGACGAAATTTTAGAAAAATTCAATATGACAAATTGTAAAATAGCAAGTACACCAATTATACCTGGAATAAAATTAACAAAAAATTCAAATAGTGGGCAAGATTTACCATATCAGAATTTAATTGGTGCACTCATGTATCTATCTGTAGGGACCAGGCCGGATATAAGTTTTGCAGTAAGCTATTTAAGTCAATTTAATTCATGTTACGGTAGTGAACATTGGATTGCTGCAAAAAGAGTTCTTCGATATTTACAAGGAACAAAAGATATTAGTTTATATTATTCAAGATGTAATGATGAAATTTATGGTTTAACTGATGCGGATTGGGCAAATTGTACAATCGACAGAAGATCATATACTGGCTATGTATTTAAGTATGCCAACGCAGCAATTAGTTGGGAAGCACGAAAGCAACGAACAGTCGCACTCTCAACCGCAGAAAGTGAATATATGGCATTAACTGATTCTGCAAAAGAAGCCTTTCATCTGAAAAAATTAGCGAATGATTTGGGTATTAATCAAGAAAAGATTATTATCTATAACGATAATCAAGCTGCAAAAATATTAGCTGTTAATCCAACAGTTAATTCAAAATACAAACACATCGATATAAGACAACATTTTATCCGAGAAACTGTTGAAAGTGGTAGTATAGAAATTATGTATCGGAGAACCGAAGATATGGAAGCTGATATATTTACTAAAGCTCTATCTGGACCGAAACATAAGTATTTAAGTTCGCTGTTAGGACTTCATCCACAGTGACGTTCGTGAGGAGGAGTGTTGGAATATGGAATCACCCAATACACTCACGTCACATTGTTACAAATATTATAATAGATTGTCAAATAAATTAATAGATTGTCAAGTTAGTTTTTTAAATAGTTCTCGTTAATAAAAGTAAATATCTAGTTTTATAGTTGTATATAATTTGTAAAATATCCATAAACAAGTCTCTGCTGCATCATCTTGACAGGTAATAAAATGTCACTTTTTATCCCCGGGAAAAAAGTGAGCACTTTTTTCCCGGACACATAAGTAACGGTAGATATTTAATTTTAGGAAATTTTATTATACAAAAGTTACATTTTCTTTATATATCAAAACTGGTAATAATTTGTGACGCTACTTTTGCTGCTTCTACTGATTCCGGTGGAGTGTTCGCAATTTTTAAATTAAATTACAGAATGAAATTGACAGATATTTGATTACTTTTTTAAAACTTCAAATTTCACTTAGATAATTTTCTGACTTTTTTCAATTTTAAATCGAAATTTTTCCCGTCTCAGAAAAAAAAATAGTGTATCATACACGAGAAAAAAGTTAGATTTTAGTTCTCGAGCTAAAATCTAGTACTTTTTTTCCTTGTATAATAAATAACTATTTGTTACAAGTAGGAAGGTACCTAAAATGAAGTTTTTCTACGACTGTCTATATTATATCTTCAATCATGATTTAAAAATGTAGTACATTGTAATGCTGTTTTTCATTGCGCATTAAATATTTCTGCTAGGCAACTAGTGGGAAATATTTATTACACACGGGTAAATTTCCTGGTAATGACAAAAGTAGCGTCGGCCATGAAAAATCACCATAGCAAGGCCGGCAATACAAACATACTATATATATATATACAAAGTGTTAGTAAATAAGTGCGACACACTTCAGGAGGTAATTCTGCATGAAAAAATAATGACAGTTTGCTATATAAACACATGTCCGCAAATGCTTCGTTTTCTGAGATATAGTTTTTCTTAACAAGTGAAGTTGCTCTGCAACCGGTAGAGATATAGGTACAAATGAAATTTAGTGGGTTTTAATAATAAATCTCCAGTTTTTAAGAAACACTTTAACACAGAAAACGAAGCATTTGCGGACATATATTTATATAGCAAACTGTCATTATTTTTTCATGCAGAATTATCTCCTGGAGTTTGTCGCACTTATTTTATTTTTATTTTATTATTATTTTTATTTAAGATACACTGCCCAGACAGATAAATAATCCAATTAAAGGGCAGGAAAAATTACAGTAAATTCTTAATATCTAACACTAAATTTATATTCTAAGAAATATATTTTTTATACAAGACAAAGTTGAATTAAAAATATCAATTTGCTCGGACACAGAGTTACAAGTATGGCACATAAAATATAAAGGGGAACGCAAGAACAAATTAGTACGCGGGGCCGGAAAGTAAAATACGATTCCGTTATTACGTGTACGTAGATTCGGGACACAAAAAGGAATCTGGCGTAAAAACTCTGGACAGTCAAGAAGTCCATTAATAATCTTAAAGAGCAATACTAGAGCGGAATATTCTTTCCGAGTATTTAATGATACTAGATTAAAAAGGTTTAACAGAATATCATGAGGAAACCCAATGGATGGATAAACCCCATCAACCCGAAACCACAGCAACTTGGCAAAACGCTGGATGCGTTCAATATTATTCATATGTATGGCATACATAGGATTCCATACTACAGATGCATATTCCAGTTTAGATCTGAATCTGACAAATGCGTTGAAAAGAACAATGAGAGTTTGAGGTACTCTTTCGAATTGCGCACAATACACAATACAATAAACAGTATAGGATGCTGAAACTATATTATTGTAATGATTAGTAAAGCTCAGTTTACCATCAAACCAAACACCTAAATCTTTAAACTCATCACAAGTTGTTAATGGACTATTATTTATACAATATGAAAATTTGACAGGGTTTATTTTCCGTGTATAGGAAACACTAAAACATTTATCAATATTCAGATAAAGATTATTACGGACACACCACTCATATACAACATTTAAATCGTCCTGAAGATGAGAACAATCTTCAGTACTATTAATGACAGAGTATACTTTGAAGTCGTCAGCATATAATAACGAACTATTTGTCAAGCCACTAGAAATATCATCGATAAAACACAGGAACAACAATGGTCCAAGGACAGAGCCCCTTATTTACTAACACCCTGTATATATTTATAATTAATAATAATTATAATTACTTAAGTATTTCGCTAATTTCAAAACACAAAAACAGTGATAGTAAATATAGTTTAACACCACTGAGTCAATTTAATACTTCTAACTTATCGTTTTTAGGTTTACGCCAATAGGGGTAAGTTTCGAAAAACAAATATTTTTCGAAAAATTATTTTTAATTTATTCAATAGCATTAAAACAGTCGTAGAAAAAGTATAGCGTGAAACACACATGAATTGACTATTTCATACTCGTAGGATGTCATTTATGTTCCTTGCACAATATACTATTATCAGGATGAATCATTGCAGATAAGTGCTGAAAAACTTACTTTATTGTTATATTATTTCATAGGATAGAGGACAAAGAAAACACTATTAAAAAATGCGACGTTTCGCAGGTATATTGCTGCTTCCTCAGGCCCTTAAGCGTAGTCAGGAAAAAAAACAAACAATAATAATATAATCTTCAATGAAACAACATTTATCGACACGTACATCTATTTCTGGTGTTTTCTTTGTTCTCTACCCTATGAAATAATCTAACAATTTGTATTTGCGAAGGACACTAAAAGCAGAATATAAATTTCTTTTAGTTTAGTTAGTTTAGGTACGTGTAACACAACATATTTTTGTCATACGCTCCCCAAATTTGGTGATACGCTTTTACTTTCCCCCTCAGGAAAAGTATTGTAAACGCTTTACAGCGATAGGTCACTTTTGATATTTGCCCCCATAATTCTTGCGTTTAAAATTTCACCAGTTAGGTAATTGGAACGTATACAGGGTTATTCACGCCATACGACACGGAATAGTGTGGCTAAACTATTTAATCTCCTAAAAGATTTATTCACGGGTTCTATAAAAATGATTTATGATTTAAAAATATTGTGAATCTATGCAGGGTGTCCCAAATATATTAAATTAACCATAGTTGTGTTTTTTAAATGGAATATCCTGTATATGAATATATTTTTAGATTTTGAACGGGGAATCTAAAACTAACTGCTCCTTTACAGCGATAGGTTACTTGTGTTATTTGCCCCCATGATTCTCGAGAAAATTGCGTTTAAAATTTCACCAGTTAGGTAGTTGGAACCTATATCATTATATTTCTAACCAGGTTTCTGTGGCGTTGTTGGTAGGGCGTTCACTTCGCATGCGGAAGGTTATGGGTTCGAATCCCAGCTCTGGCAATAATTATTTTTCTGATTTTTGAATAATCTAGTAAGTTTGTCGCGCTAGTTTATTGGTAATAATACAAATAATACAATTATTATCGTAATTACCTTAAGAAACTCCGGCTTTAAGTTTTCGTGGTCGGGAAATGCAATATTAATACGTACTTTAAATGTTCTGTCAGTAGGGTATGATTTCAGTAGCGCAAGTAGGTGTTTCGGTACGTCAAATTGTGATAGTTTGACTAAAGAGTAAACGTTAACATATTAGGCCAACAGGTATGCCATGATTGGTTTTTTAATATTTCCATTAAAACGTCCAGAACCTAGATGGTGACGCCGGTAAAATAGATATATTCGAATGCCAAATGTGCGTTAACTTGTGCTATTTAAAAACAATTCTGCCAGATTTAGTTCATGTGAATAGTGTTGTTGTTGAGGAAAATGTGCTGCAATATTTTTGTGTGAAATTTTCAAAAAAGCCTGGCAGCAAAGCATTATGTTAATACGAGGGTTGCCTTTTATATTTCGGGATTTGGCAACCCTGGTGTTGCAATCTGGCAACTGACAGCTCTATCGTAAAGTTGGACATTTTTAAAGTTATACGTACTCAGAACGTTTTGACATACGAGCGCTATTTGTGTTGTTTACAGTAACTTAAAAGATCCATCACGGCCCAAAATTGGAATCAAATCGTGAACATTTTCGTCCGATTATTTTTTACAACTTTCGACGTATATTAACTCAGCAACAGTGCATGGATGAACTTAATTCAATTTTTGGCGATGAAGCTCCATCAAGGACCAGCGTTTATCGATGGTATGGTGAATTCAATCGTGGTTGTAGTTCACTCCAAGACGAATTTCGTGAAGGTCGTCCAATATCAGTTGTTGTTCCGAAAACCATTGATGCTGTGCGCGAACTGATATTGCAAGATCGTCATGTGACCTATCAAGAGATTGAGACAACCTTAGGCATCAGTTGGACCAGCATACATTCAATATTGCATAAACATTTGACTGTCAAAAAAATTTGTTCGCGTTGGATCCCACACAATTTGTCAATCGCTCAAAAAAAGGCTCGTGGCGATTGGTCGAAAGAAATGCTCAAAAAATACGATCGCGGTGCTTCAAAAAACGTCTATGACATCGGGACAGGTGATGAATCGTGGATTTACGCGTATGAGCCCGAAAGTAAACAGCAGTCGACTGTATGGGTGTTTCAAGATGAGCTGAATCCAACAAAAGTTGTTCGCGCATGAAGCACTTCCAAGCAAATGGTCGCCTGTTTTGTCGGAAAAATTGGACATGTCGCAACCGACGGAGAACAGTCAATTCTGACTAGTACACAACCATTTGTTTGCTAGTTGTCTTCCAAGAAATCAGGAAAACCTCAGAAAAATAAATAAAAATAGAAATGTGATCTAATTTCAATGTTTGTCTTCATAACATAAAGGTCAATATTTACCTTTTTAATGACAGAAGGAGTGTTGTAAACAAAAGCCAGTGGCGTAGTATAATTCTTTTGAAATCGTGGTTGTAGTTTCCAATAATAAATACTTACCCACGCAGGAACTGTCGCATTTTTTTCAAATATAATTTATTAAATAATAGATGTCTGGGATTAAAAGGAAACACTTTCTATATTATGAAAATATTTATTATTAAAGCAAAGGTATATAATTATGAATTTTTGTTGTAACATTTGTGTGTACATCATTTTTGATAATACTCCAACAAATTTTCCTTCTTATTGGATCTTCTAAATCCTCACACTGAATATCACCAAAATAACGCGGCATCTGGCACCTCCTAAGTAAAGTAACTAGTAATGTTTTATAACTTCACAAAAATATAAATATACCTTGTCATCCTCTTGGCTTTAGATTCTTCCGTCTTTTCTGTATCACCATCAATATTTTCAATTGCAAAGTTCTTGAAATGGTCTGCAATGGATAATGATTAATAATTACATGAATTAATAGTATACACCGATATCATATATTTCCGAAATTATGAAAAATATCGTTTTGTCGAGGAATTTCTGGAACTAGTTGTTAAATCTGTTCCATCTCCATCTGATCTGGATGTGGAAGTACTAAAAATGATATAAACAATTCCACATGAATTAATTATAAGTAATTTCAGGATTATGAGCATACTATTCTTTTTCAATTGTCAATGCTTCAGGGGTCTTCTTTCTTATCTTACTACTAGGCTTATTAAAACTGAAAAATTGTAAGTATATCAATCATTATAATATTTAGATATTTAAATTAAGGCTCTTGGATCTGCTCGAAAAACACGTGCTGGTCAGTGGGGAACGTGTAAACTGGTAACCAATCAAAGGTAGAATCCTTTAGAAATCTGGTTTTGAAAATGCCACATTTGCATGTCTTTTAACAAACATACAAACCTGAGTTTTCTAGAGTATTGTACTTTTAATAGCAACACATTCCTCACTGACCAAGTCTCGAACAGGAGCCTTAATATGCATAGTTTTCTTTTTCAATCTCTGAGACTGATAGGGTTTCAGAGGAACTTGCTGTTAATGTGTCGTTGACCTCCACATTATGCTGGGTCGCGCTGAAAAAACCCAACACAAATTTTAATTCATTGTTGCGGTGACCACTATGTATGTGATAAGAATAGTTTTGTACATACTTTTCATCCTCAACTTCGGACGCAGACAGAGTTTCTGAAGAACTCACTGTAAATGTCATATTTTTTGCAACCTCAGCTGTAGACGCTAATCCAGAGGATAATCTGTTAAAAAATATTTTCAAACAAACTGAGAGGTCAACTTTTTTTGACACCTGAAGAAGCGGTTGCTGCACGCAGAATGCATGTTTTGGAGATACCTTAATCAGAATAGCAAAAGTGCTTCGACAATTGGTTGAAACGCATGCAAGTGTATAGATCTTCATGACGAATATTTTCAAAAACAATAAAGTGATTTTCGATGATTAATATTTTTTGTTTTTGCTCCCTAATCCCGAAATATAAAAGGCAACCCTCGTAATCTAACAATTATTATTCTTATTTTGAGAATAAACGCGATCATAACTATAAAACCAGGAATGACGAAAACGATCCAACCAAAAGCGTAAGGTTCTTATGAATATTTATTTTCTAATACTGACCATTTACAGTGTCTCACATAATGTGAAGTTAAAGGATTATTGAAATTTTACTAGCTAATAAAGTTGTTTTATTGCGGACGTTTATGTGATATTTTAATAGTATTTTAATTTAATTTATAAATAAAACGTGTTTCTTTTGCTTTAAAATAAACTGTGAATCTATTTGGTATAAAATAAAATAGATCCAATTACAAGTCAAGCCATGTAAAACTTTCAAATAACACCTGGTATGAGCGCTCAAGTTACGACAAATTTTAATTGACAACCGGCAGGTATACCCAACCATACCAGCCGTAATTAGTAATAATCCGGACAAAACTATAAACTACCACATAACATGCTGTTTGTTACTTTTTTTTCTCAGTGTCATCGAGCCGTTTCTTTGGATTTATCTTCTGGTTTTTCGATTTTTTCGCCTCATAAAAATTCCCCTTTAAAAATATATATAGTATATGGAGGAGCAAAAGTACATCATTAAGTTACTATTTTGTGCCATATCTCGCTAAGTATATCGAACGGGTACCGGGAATCCGAGCACCCAACGATGGTATATAAATGACATTCGTGGTACAAATATGGTGCATATCAGTCGCGCGGTGCTGTCTCTGTTTTTTATTTCTTTTATTTTTCAATTCGACTATTTTGCAATATGCTTGATGACTGATGCTGTTGTGTTCTCGGTTGTAGGAAGAATAGTCGATGATGAGGCAGACGCGTTCGATAGATGTTCATGGTAATTGATTTAATGCTGAATCGAGTTAATTAACAGTGTAATCATTGTTAGTTTAACTTTTTTCTGTTGGAAATTATCGCTTAATATCTATTTATTGCAAAGTTGGCTGTGATGACAAAGGAATTAGCAGTTTCCATGGCACATAAGCATGTCAACAAATTTTGTTCAACAAATTACAGATTTGCTGTACTTTCTTAAGTTCGTTGAAGCGTGTTTTAAGATTTGTTTTGCTTTTCGGAGTTGTTTGGTAACCGATAATTTTTTTTTTAGCTAAAACACACTGTAACAATAATCATCCTTCCTATTTAATTTCACCACCCTTTTTTGTTGCTTTTGTTCATTCTAAACAGATATCCAAAGCGTAAAAAGATTCTAAACACAAGTAAAATATTTTAAATGCAAAATAATTATTATTAATACTCGCATGTACAGAAATGAATATTTTATTATGAATTTAAATATGTTGTAATTATCCTCAACCAATTAATTTGACAGTAATATGTATCCACTCATGCAAGTCTTTTTTCTACATTAATGTGAATGTTTTGTTATTTTATTTGTGGTAAGTTTTACTATTGTATCTTTGTCTTTTGAAATGTTGTTATTGACCACATGACTTGTAATTTTTAGATTGAAAAAGACTTGAACTTTCAGTCGAAACGTCTCAAAATAAAATTTTATACAAAAAATTGAATAATATTTCATGTTTTACTATCGAGACTTGAACCCAAGAATCCGAAATCAAGTATATATATATATATATATATATATATAAACTTTTGAACTGAGGTCATTTTTAGGATCCAGGGGTCACAAAATGAAGGACTGCATAAAAATTTTTCAAAATTTCAGTTGTGTCGATCTCCTGAATAGTTAGATTTTTTTTTAAAAATCTACTAAAATTGAGATACGATTCTCCATTCAGATGGCTATCAATTATAAATGGTCCAATAATTCTGCCGTCTACGATTCCACACCACACGTTTACTACTTTGATGGTCAACTTCCCTCATCCAATGAGGATTTGTTTGTGACCAATAATGCGTATTGTGTAAATTAACACTACCACAATTAGAAAAACTGATTTCATCAGTCCATAAAATCTGTGAGAGAAATTGCGGGGTTTCCGTGCACATATCTCTCAGCCAATAACAAAAGTTCAGGCGCTTGTCAAAATCGGCATCTGAAAGTGCCTGATGTAAAACCATACTGTAAGGATGCAGTTTAAAAGATTTTAAAATCTCGAACGCTGAAGTGCGATTTATTCCTAAGTCTGAAGGAATGCCACTGACGCCTACATGAGGATTCGCTTCCAAATATGCAAGAACGTTTACAATATTATCTTCAATGCTAACTGGACGTCTTCTGAGCGGGACTGGATCAATTCTTACACTTCCCGTTTCTCGTAAACATACTGCTAACCGACGAGACGGAACACTTTTCTGCTAGGTGTCTTCGGTCAGGGATTTAGCAGCATGCTCGCGTTCCGCAACAGCTGCATTTTCAAAGCACTGGAAATATACCGCAAGCATATCGTACTTCTCTGCATTACTATAAGCCATTTTGTAATACAATTTCTAGTAAATAACCCAAATAGTTTCACGAAGATTGTAACTGTAACGCTTTTTTAATATTTAGGAATTAAACTGTTTGACAACTTGTCAATGTTTATTTATCCCCATGGTAACTTGCCAATTTTGTTTCATGGGTATCTAGATCTACCTCTTTAAACAAGTTTTATGAAAGCACTGCATTTTGGTAATTTTAATGGATTTTCATTATTTTTATTACACACATGATTGTTTAACGAATTTTGGAGAACAACATTCTTTTGGCCATAACTCTGGAACAAATAAAGATTTGGATGTGCAGTTTTGGACTTTTTTGTTGAAAATTCAACTTACTTTTCATTTTTGATAAAATATTTGTATTATTCCATTTAAGTTTTTAAAGAAAATCAAAAAAACCTTAGGTGTTGCAAATAGCGCCATCTAGCGGGCCGCAAAAAACAATAATGATTTGAAATATTTTTTCTTTATCAGCAAGGCTTCAGTTCTTAAACAAAAATTAGATTAATGAATTCGGTTAAGCCAAACCAAAGATTTCGTCCTTCCCTGCTGCCTTTATTTAAAGCCGCACAATAAAAAGTGATACACCAAAAATATGCCGAATCTCAGTAGCATTACTGTGCTAGTATTGTTTTTTTAACTTATATTGCGAAATGTTCAATAAAATTGCATTTTTCGCATTACTGTATCTATTACACCCCCTAGCGGTATAGTTAGGAACTAAAAAACTATTTCCAGCGATTTCCCATGGTCAAATTTCCCTAAAAGACTTTTTTCCCCACTGTCCTACGACTATTATTTCCTGAGATATGCCACCTGTCCACTCTTAATGGAATACCCGGTAGTTATATCAGTAGGTAGGTACTTGTTTGTTTTTGAGAGACTTGATTTAGTATCCATAGAAACGGCTACGTTTTGCTAAAAATATGACGTTCGTGTCCTTTAGATTTAAATTTAAATACAGAATGTTAATATTTTATAATGGTAGTAGAGTGAATAATTTCTTGCTCTGCCACTGTATATTCCGTTTGCAACATGATTATTAATATCATACTAGTTTCTAGTTTTTGACATAAAACCCACAATTCTTCCTCCATGTCAATTCACATTCCATAACTGATAGAAATAGTAAAGAAGTTTGTCAACCTTATGGTTACGTTAACCGACCATCCTGACGTCAATCAGTCCATCGTCTTCTTTTATTTATTACACCAATTGCTGCCCATGTTTAAAACTGGCTAAAGAGGCTGTTTGTTGCATTATGCATTCTGTCCCGCTCTTCAATATAACTCTGTTTTCGTTCTATTGCGGATTAATGATTTTGTTGATTAAACAGTACCGTTTAAATCAGTGACGTACATTCACGAATTAGTCAGGTATTTATTGGGCAAATTGAAGGTTACCTCGACCATACTAAATTTCGTAATCCATGAATTTGACACATATTTGGTACTATATCATAATCTCGTTAATGTACAAGGTGACCGTTGGGACCTAATTTTGCTGTTGAGGAGGAGCTAATTCAGAAATTATTATTAGTTGAGCCGTGATTTTCAGCTGTCTTATGTTTAGGTAATCTAAGGGATAATCTTAATGTGAATTGATTGCGTTTTGGATCATTTTAATTAAGTTCTTAGATTCTCTTAGGTGGGATCTTAACCAAATATAAATACAATTTAGCTAATTTAATGTTTTTAATTTTCTTCGTGATTAAATACATATTATTCTTAACAAAAACCAACCTTGTCTATTTTTTCGAAGACGAATTTTGCACTGTCTTAAAGTTTTAAATATTTAAGTAATATAATGGTGTCATAAGAACCGTCTAATTGTCAATTACGAAAAAACCGTTTTGACATTGAATTTAACGCTACCTTTCTCAGAGTCGGCCAGATTGTTGGGGACTATTGTTCATGTCGAGTTGAACTGGGTGACGAACGTGGACGGGGTTTGTAACAAGCTTAACAAAAATCTGTGCGTACTAAACTCCTTGAAACGTTTTATGAATATAACAGCCATAATTTCGATTTATTACGCATTAATTTACTCTACAATTGCGTACAATATAGTGGTCTGGGGAAGATGCATTGAAATTGACAGAGTCCTCATACTACAGAAAAGAGCTATCATATATGTATCTTTGGTATACCATACAGGCGCACTTGTCCGACTGCCTTCAGAAATCACCAATTGCTTACTGTTACATCAATTTACCTTTACAAGTTGCTCTGTTACACCTTTAGGACAAAAAGTTGCGCAGATGGGATAGATTAAACATACCGCGCCCTAAGTACGAACAGTTTTAAAAATCACCGGGTTATAGCTATTTCAATATGTTCCCGGCTTACATAGGGAATTGCCAGTCTGAGATCAACTTTAACAATAAACTAAAAACCTTTTTAATCGATAACGCATTCTATAGCATACAGGAATTTCTTGCTTTTTGTACAATAGTATTTGTCTTTTTAACTTTTTGTATTTGTAATTTTTAGATGTCTTAATTTTGTCGATATGTGCATATGTATGAGTGTGTGATGTTTGACAAAGATGTGAAATATAAATTATTCATTTATTTTTATTTAAACATTGTTAATGTTCTTTAAGATGTTTATAATCTTTTATGACATATATTGTATTCAATCTGATGACACTCATGTAATTTAACATTATTTTCTGTTAATAAAGATTATTATTATTATTAAATAGTTTTATTGGCTAGACATAATTAATATTTGGTATTAATAGAATATAGTTGCAGTAAAATTATTACAAATCTCATATTTAATACTTTTCCTTGATTGCATTGTTGTCAGATTTAATTTAAGCTAGTATAAAATATGAAATATATTTAACTGCGATAATATTTACGTACAGATAGAATGAAAGCTTGGATAATTTATGTTTGTGGCTCATTAGGCATTTGCACTTGTGTTGGGCGTGTAAATAGATCTCGGAGTGATGGATTGATTTAGGCATTACGCGAATAATGAGTAGGTGAAATTTTTCAAATAAAGTGTGGCATCCGCGAATTTTTAATTTTTCTTGATTGTTGCCAGACTTTGAATGAATTGAATTGAATGAAAGATAAACAATATGGAAGTTTTTTAACAACCAAAATATTTTAGCAGAAATAAAATAAAATAAACTTGGTTAAATTAAGTTTGTCTTTAATTAAGCATCTGCACGTGTGTTGGGTGTAAATCGATTTCGGATTAATTACGCTATTGCGCGAATAATGAGTACGTGGTGGATGATTGGGATAATTTCAAAAAAAGTACGGCAGCAGGTTAGTACCTATATTGTTTAGGCGAGTAGATTTCCATAAGAAATACAGACATATCTTTTTTTCTTTTCTAGTGCCTTTACATGACGATTTGGGAAGCATTATAACAATCTTTCTCTTCATAGAAGCCTCACCAAAAGTAACCCACGGCCTGACCTGAATATTGAACTGTATGTATAAGCAAGTGGCATATTTTAAACTTGTTTGGGTTTGGAAGATATCTACACGATTTGGAACTCGTTTTGGTTGAGGATTTGAGTCAATAAGAGCTTTATGTTTTATAAACTTTTCATTCGCGGAGTAGAGTTATGTAGGGTAAGAAGAGCGAATTGTTGTGCAATTCTTTTGACATGTATGGCTATCCGTGGTTACGCAGGGGAGGATGGGAGATTATAGATTCACGGGGAAATATGATTTATCGAATCTAACTAGTTCCGAAAAAGAATCACCATCTGTTGGTTACAAATCTTTTGGGAATTTGCACCCGTGACAATATAATTATTTTACTTACTATTTTTATTCTCATAAATACCTCAAAGCACGCTAATGAGTGTAATAGAAATACATCATGGTCTTGATAAACGAGCCATATACTTTTTCAATAGACAATTTTCTTACTAAATGTTTACTCCTCTAATACAATTTAAACAAATGAGAAGATTAAATGTCTATTTAAAATCTCTATTTGGTTACAATAGACAAGAAAAAAGGTACAATTTATATAAAAGATTTAGTTATGTTCCAGGAGAAGTAAGTAAAAAGCCATTCTGTTATGGTTACTATTAACACCTTGTTTTAGAGTAAGACAATCTATGACCGTAATGGGTACGATCATGCTAATTAACGATGTTATTATTACAAAAAAGGAAGTCGTGGAATTCCGGAACGTTTTGCTCATATCATTAATAAAAAATGGACATTCTTACGCATGGTAATATATGCTAGAATTTCGGAGATATAACGATTTAGAAATCGAGGAAGTACGATTAAAATATCGAAACTCTGAAATTGAAGATGAGATATTCAAAGTTCTCCAGGCTGTCTCAGATATCGCAATAGCACTATGTTCATTATTTTCTGTACTGCGCATCTTGTATCTCGCCTTCATGCATGGAGAAACCCAATATCGCCTTGGATAAAATCCGATCCGATCTTCCTCTTGAAACAGAATGGATGATGGTGCCAGTTTTCTTTCTAGAGCATTTTCATTCTCAGTATTGACTGGGAAATTGAAAATATTTTGCTAGCCTCATTAAGACTCAGTTCAACGGCTGTAATCTTCTTAAAGCTTCAAGTTCTTTCTTTAACTGGAATTTGGTCAATTCAAACATTAATAGTAACATTGTCTCAGGCGAAAACATAAAAACACATTCTTCTTAAGCGAATGATTCTTAGAAACTTGTGTACAATATAGAACTCACCTTATAGGAATTTACATTTTGGCGATCGCAACAGAACAGCATGTCACTTTCGGATATTTTGCTGGAACGGATCATACAAGCGAAAGAGCACGATGTGCAAGAGAAAGAGAAAGCAAGATAGCTGATGATTTTGCGCATAGACATTTTAAAGGGAATATGGTACAGGCCACAATAGTAGGATTTAAATATAAAATTGTTTATTCACTGGGGAATGCCTTTACTCTATAATGTAGTAATGATTATCTCTGAGAAAATCCATTAGGCTCAAGCCACGAAAAAAATTACCTACCTATAATGCTCACTAGATTTGTCCAACTCTTTCATGTTACTTCTTCTTCTTAAAGTGCCATCCAGATTCCCGAGTAGGCGTCCATCGCTTCTCTCATCATATGCAGTGCCTGGAAGTCCCGTATTCCTGTCCATTGTCGTATGTTCCGTAGCCAGAATAGTTTTTTTCTATCTATTCCTCTTTTTCCTCCTTCTATTTTCCCTGGAGAATAAATGATGACGTTCTCCACGTAGTATGTCTCAAATGTAGCCAGTTTTTCTTCTTATGATGTTTTCGAAAAGTTCACGGTCTACTAAACTAGCGCTTCTCAGTATGTCCTGGTTCGCTCTCATCGCTCGCCCTTGGAGCGCAAAAATACGAGATGAGACAGGTGCACGTCCCCAGGCAAGCACGCCATAAGAGACATGGCTCTCTATCAGAGCATGAAATGTCATCAACAAAACAGATCTTGACAATTTTGTGGACAAACCCCGCAATACGTATGTGTTTGACGATAACTTACCAGAAACATAGTCGACATGAGCATGCCATGTCAGTCTCTGGTCCAGATAAACACCCAAGAACCTCACCGAATGATTATCACTGAAATCAGAGCCATTTCTCAACGAAAACACAATTCGTTCAGTTTTTGATTGATTGAGACTAAGACCATTCAGAGTGAACCAGTCTGAAGCCCTTTCCCGCGTCCCATCAAGAGCGTGGAGTAGGTGGTTTACATCCACATCCGCTCTTACCACAGTGGTATCATCGGCATAAAGTAGGAAATCAACGTTGGGTTCACACACTGGTAAATCATTGACGAATATTATGAATAGAAGTGGTCCCAGCACAGATCCCTGTGGAACGCCGAACACATTACCTAACAAGGTTGATCGCTTGCGAGCATACTCAACAAACTGCGTTCGATCCGTAAGATACGATTTTATCAGATCCAGAAACCGTCCAGACAGATTATAATATTTTAATTTAGATATAAGTATAGGTATAGGTCCAGCATCAGCGCCGCACAATTTTCGCCACTATTGAAAGCATGCGTAACCACTGAAATCAGTTTGTTTATCGCCACGGCTGTAGACAATCCATTTCTAAAACAGAACTGCTGCCCGTTTAAGAAATTGTTGCCTTCTCAAAAACCTTGCCCAATAGGGGTACAATGGACATTGGGCGATAACTTCCCACATCATTAATATGTCACACGGAGACCTTAAATGCTATAGGAAAGATCTCTTCCTTAAGGCAGCAATTAAATAACCTTGTTAGAGGATATACTATGATGTTACAGATACATTTAAGCATTTTGGTATTCATTTGGTAATAATCTTTACTGTTGGAGTTTTTCAAGGTGCTAAAAATATCTCTAACCTCTATATATGAAAACTCATCGCAGCTAAAACGCGGCTAATCATCGCGAACAAAATCGCTTATGTACCGGTCAAAAGAGGTGACCGAGGCAGGCAGATTATGTACCAGACTCAGGGCTACATTAACAAAGAAGTCATTAAATTCACCCGGGGTTATTGCGAATCTAGCTGAATGGTCCGACCCGTGACCACCCCGCAGATTACTGATTAGTTGCCACGAAGCTCTAGAAGGATTACTATCTTTTTACATGTCGATCATGGGCAGCTATACTGGCATTCTTTATGTTTAGACAGTATACATCCCTAAACTCAGTAATAATTTTCTTCAGTTTCGGCGATTGTGTGCTCTTGTACGCTTCATGCATTAAAGCCAATGTATCTCTTTGCTCTCGCAAGCCATTATCAAACCATGAGATATTAAAAGCTGTATTTCGGACCTTGATGGATTTTTCTGGAAATGATTTGATAATAATTATAGATCCTACTCATAAATATCTCAGGCTTTCGCCGAACATCAACCAAGTTACACAGGAAGTCCCAGTTTAAGTCACGGACCATATTGTACAAACTGTTTAACCCTTCGGCAGTAACGGGCCTGTTAACACACCTATGTCGATGTTAGATATATTATATGATTATTAACAGAGAGGTTAATAATCACTCTCAAGTGATCTGACACCCCCCAGCCAAAAACATCAGACAGGTCTGTTCTAGGTAACTTTCACAATCGAGATTCGTCAGTATGTTATCAAGGCAAGCGTTTTTACGTATATTGGATTTTATTGTATGATGCAAGCCGTAGGAGTGTGCTAAGTCAAGAACCTGTTCAGCTTTTTTATCATTTGTATTAAATTTAAGTTAAAGTCCCCATTTATTATAAGTATCTTTCTTTTGTGTAGTAATACGTCCAAAACTTTAGAAAATGTTTCCAAAAATATTTAAAAATCGCCAAGTGGTGAACGATATACAGAAATCACCACTATATTAAACTCTTCAGACTCCACGGCACAAACCTCGCAATCGACAGACAACGAAAACACCACAATTTCCAAACAGGGTCTGTAAAAACCTGATTCTGATGCCTTTACAAATATTGCAACACCACCTGCTTTACAGCAATAGGGTACTTTTGATATTTTTCTTCATAATTCTCGAGAAAATTGCTCCAAATTATTGGATATCGCTAGTTCAACCTCAGGGAAAGTTTTGGGGTGACACAACCGATCTTTGGGTAAGTAGAGTGTCTTCTTTCAAAACACACCAGAAATATGACAAAACCATTCCTAATGGGCCGTAAGACAAGTACAAATATTTGCAAGCATTCATGTTACGGGACAAATTTTACAGATTTAAAATGACATGCGCAGTCAAATAACATAAACTTTATTGATTTTTAGTCGAATTATTCGTAAATATTCTTGGTATGTTGAGAAATGTTTTAAATTTTTATTTCGTAAACGAAGCAATATATGAAAAAAATGCAAGAATTAAAAAAGTTGTAGTTTTACTTGCTTTATCCCAAAATAACATCGAAATTAAATTACAGTCAGTGGCGCACATTTTTGTTGTCAATAATTTTTATTATTATATATATATTATAACCATCACTCAAAGATCATTTGTTTATATTTTGCCAAAGTTATATAATTATGCACGATCACATTTAAAAAATTTAAATTCGTATAGTTTATACAGAAATAAAGTTAGGCATTTTATAAAAGAAACGTCTAGGATGGAAATTCATCGCATTACTGACGCAAAAAACTTCTATTATGGTGATTGATTTGATTTAAATTTATTTTCTTTTAACATTCCACTTCGTTCGGTTTAAACGATTTACTATTATAAAAATATATAATTGTTTCTCTTCATTTTCCTTTCTGAATTATGTCAAAATGAAATATAGTATAGTCCTATGTTAAGTAAGTTTTAGTTAGTCCTAAGTCTTGAATCAAATGTTGTAGTTAATAGAATAGTTTTTATAAATAGGTAGTAGAAACATTGCAGACTTGCTTGCCGACCCACTGCTCAAGTTCTAAACATTTTTGGGGTTATAGGTAAATTTATTTGCACTTTTTCGATTAGTTCTTAGGAATATTATTGTAATATTTACTTTTTTATTGGCAAATAAATTATTATTATTATTAAGTGGCCCCCTAAACGCTCATGGACTTAATAATTTTGATCTAGTTAGGGTCATACGAGGGTTGCCTTTTATATTTCGGGATTTGGCAACCCTGATGTTGCAATCTGGCAACTGACAGCTCTATCGTAAAGTTGGACATTTTTGAGGTTAAACGTACTCAGAACGTTTTGACATACGAACGCTATTTGTGTTGTTTACAGTAACTTAAAAGATTTATCTCGGCCCAAAAATGGAATGAAATCGTGAACATTTTCGTGCGATTATTTTTTACAACTTTCGACGTGGATTAACTCAGCAACAGTTCATGGATGAACTTAGTTCAATTTTTGGCGATGGAGCTCCATCAAGGATCAGTGTTTATCGATGTTATGGTGAATTCAATCGTGATCGTAGTTCACTCCAAGACGAATTTCGTGAAGGTCGTCAAAAATCAGTTGTTGTTCCGAAAATCATTGATGCTGTGCGCTAACTGATATTGCAAGATCGTCATGTGACCTATCAAGAGATTGAGATAACCTTAGACATTAGTAGGTCCAGGATACATTCAATATTGCATAAACATTTGACTGACAAAAAAATTTGTTCGCATTGGATCCCACACAATTTGTCAATCGCTCAAAAAAGGCTCGTGTCGATCGGTCGAAAGAAATGCTCAAAAAATACGATCGCGGTGCTTCGAAGCCCGTCTATGACATCGTGACAGGTGATGAATCGCGGATTTACGCGTATGAGTCCGAAAGTTAACAGCAGGCGACTATATGGGTGTTTCAAGATGAGCCAAATCCAACAAAAGTTGTTCGCGCACAAATCAGTTCCAAGCAAATGGTCGCCTGCTTTTTCGGAAAAACTGGACATGTCGCAACCGTACCACTAGAACGACGCGGAATAGTCAATTATGAGTGGTACACATCATTTGTTTGCCAGTTGTCTTCCAAGAAATCAGGAAAACAAACCGCCGAAGACGACACCACGACAATGCGAGCTGTCAGAAATCGGCCCAAACAATTGCATTTTTGAGCACCCAAAACATCGATTTGATGAGTCATCACCGTATAGTCCTGAATATACCTTCATTGTGGGATTGCTGAATTTCAAAGAGCGATTTTTAATGTTAATCAAGATCTAACGTGTTTTTCCGACTGGTGTAGACGCCATGGCCTCAGATTAAACCCTAATAAAAATGTTGCGTTATGCATTGGTAATGAGCGCCATACGGAGTTGATACAGACTTCTGGTAGTGTTATTGTTGATGGAACAGTGTTGCGGTGGTTGGATACCGCAATGGATCTGGGTATCTTAATTGATTCCAAATTAAGTTTTAGTGACCACTGTTGTCAGTTATATAAAAATTCGTTTTTTAGGATCAAATGTATGTACCATCTAAAATATATTTTGGATGAAAATACAAAGTTGCTTCTTGTTAAATCCTTGATATATCCGCACCTTGACTACTGTTCCCAAGTGTATTATTATTACTTGCCTAATTATAATAAAGCTAAAATTCAGAGAATTCAAAACGCGTGCGTAAGATTCATCTGTTCAGTTCCATTTGCGGCTCATATTACACCATTTTTAACAAAGCTTGCAGAACCTAGTCTGACGGTTAGATTCGATTATCTGTACTCTGTTTTACTGTACAAAATAGTTACTTCTCATGTATTTATTTAATGTACTTTTAAGAAGATTTGATGTTCACGGACTGGGTCTGCGCTTCAACTTGTATACAATTCCACAACATTCTACGTCCAAATTTGAAGGATGTTTTGCTTATAACGGGCCGAAACTTTTAAATAAACTGCTGGAGTTTATAGATATGCCTTTGGTTAGTTTTAGGCGTGAGTTGCGGCGCAGACTTTTTCCATAGCACTGGACAAGTAGTATATGGCGTGTTCTTTCTTTCTTTTAGGTTTAAATTTATTTTGGAATGAGTGGAAGAGTGGCATATGCCAAATCTCATTTCCTTTGTGTTGATAGCCTTAGGACTGAACTTAACTGTATTAGATTATGTAAAATATTGTAAAATTTATTGTTTGGTTTTGTCATTTGGTTATTTTGCACAATAAAGCATTTATTATTATTATTATTATTATTATTATTACTTGGCACCGAATGACTTCTTTTTATTCCCGTACGTAAAAAACAAACTGACAACAACCTTTTTCGTCACCTGAAGAAGCGGTTGCTGCATTCAGAATGCATGTTTTGGAGATACCTCAATCAGAGTGGCAGAAGTGCTTCGACAATTGGTTCAAACGCTTCATGGGGAATATTTTGAAAAACAATAAAGTGATTTTCGATGATTAATATTTGTTTTTGTTCTCTAATCCCGAAATATTAAAGGCAACCCTTGTAGAAGCTTCCTATTTCTAGCAACAACGCTGCCAAATTTCAAACAAATCGGTAAGGAGATATTATCTTGGAAACAATGCATAACCGGACGTACGTTTATGGGAAATTTTTCTCATAAAATGAGCTCCTTAAATACTGCCGCATCTTTTCGAAACACCCGGTATATGTATAGCTGCCGTTTTACTATTAACATGCCTTCTAGAATTGCTCTATAGGCACTAAACATATTATTCCGTTATCTACGATTATGTTTACAATGAACTCTCAGTCTCCACCTTCATATTACCTTTTACATATCAATTTTTTCACCACAGAAAACTCATTCAGTTGAAGCACATTTGGGCAGCCACCGTGAAGAATTATTACACTAACAACGTCACTTTTTTGCCCTCAATTTTTAATATACTCTCGAAAATTACAACTCAGTACTTTGAATTATTATAAAATCTATATTTGTATGTATACAATAAAATGAAAAAACAATTCAATTGTATTATTTCTGAATTGCATTACATTCTCTCGTTTACGTCGTGATTGTTCTCACCCAGTTTCATCTATCTTTATTGCCAACACCAGGTATTATAATCATTAAGGAGTAGCAAAATACAAGCAATTCCTGTAGCAAAGTTTCCAGTATTGATTTTAAATAAATGTAGATGAAGACAACTAATTATTACCGTTAGTTACCGTATATAGATTTAGACCTCCAGCAAGTGCATTATTTAATAACATACCGGGTGAGCTACGTTAGCAGGTGAGGCAAAAGTAATGTCGTACTGTGAATTGGTTGTCATTTTGTTAACAATGAAAGCAAATTGGTATTTAGGATAGTTTATTTGAAATTATAAAATTGATTCTATTCATTTTGTTGCGTCCACATGTTATTATGGAATCTCACTTAGGTAAATTTTTGATATTTTATAATTATTTTCTATATAAAATTTAAATCAACAAATGATCTTAACCCTTTGTTACCTGCGCGCGGAAATTAAGCTGTTTTTAGGGACTTTTGATGATAACATAATATAATTGCTTCTTTCTTTCATTTGGAATATACTTTTTTATGAAAAATACTTTCATGGCATAGCGGACAAAATGACTGGTTTTACCTACTCAAGGGATTCTGTTTAATTTAGCAGGGCCTCAGTCTAATTCAGAAGAACCAGACCGAGGCATGGGTCGACACATACTGACGATTCCGTTTCGCTCTTTTTATGAGTTCGTCAGAGTACCATAGTCGTTGCCCATCTACACCCAAGTAGGGATGCTAAAAAACTAAAAAGTATCGATACCAATACCGATACTTTTTGCCAAGTATCGATTCCTACCGATACTTGTCTAAAAAGTATCGATTTGTTAAGCCGTCTATTGCAAAACTGTTAACGTGACATGTAAATTCAATCTTACATAAGTGTTACGTAATGAATATTACATAACACTTTGGGGATGTTTATTTGTTATTATGTCAAACACAAATGTCAAATAAATTCAAATATTTAAATGTCATAATTACCTTTTCTTCTGTGTTGAATATTTCTGCCTAAATTTTAATTCTGAAATGGATTCTGATTCTACAAAGTTGTAGAAAAAGTATAGTAAATAACTCGAGCTGTAAATAATTTTCCATGCTCGAGACTATTGCTTCACTCGCCGCGTAAAATATCATTTACAGCACATGTTATGTAATAAATATACTATTATAATTATACTTTTTTATTTTGTTTTAATAATAGTCATTATGTAACATTTTTTATTTCTCAAAATTAAAACAAGTTTTATTAATATGATCATTTAAAGGACAACTAACATTAAGAATAAAAAAATTAATCTAAACAAATTTACGAATTACACAAAAGTGTTCAATATTAATCCTCAAGGTCGTCATTTTCTATTAAATTCGAACAGGATTGATATTTAATGACTGTTGATCTTTGCATCCAAAACCTTTGCAAGATGTGGACTTCATTGTAATCACTCTGTTTTTGCACGTCCATATAATACGCAACGGCTTCTTATTTTCATTTGAGGTTTTGCATGGTCACTTTGCAAAGTCAGTTTTTACTGTTAGTCAAAAAATGTTGTGTGTAATATTAGAGAACAAGGCAAAACCAAACATGCATGAACCAAACTATCGGAACTGGCACTTTCTCGGTAGGCGTGGTTTCAAAAAGAATTGAAACAGGCGTGCTCGCTTGCTTACGCATCTGGTCTATTAAAATCTGTGATACCAGTTGGCAAAAGGGTCAATTTACCAAATTACCGCTGCCTCATCCTCCTTCACAATGATTCAAACAATGCAGCTGTGATTTGCTTCTGCAAAGATGGGTTAATCGAGTACTTCGAATGCCTCAAAGACAAAACTCTATACTTTCCAAGTATATATTTTCTGTTGCTAAATGCTGTCATGTGCAGGCCTTGCCGACTATTTAGTTCCTCTCCAAATCAGAGTGGAAATATTGATTTAAGAGTGTTTTTTGACAGTTTCACTCTTGATGAGCTTATGAACACTATAGCTGTTAGGCTAATTGACGGTGGAGCACATAGATGAGTATCACTCAGCTTGACCAGAACTGCTTCGACCATCAACAGGCAAGAGATATTATGTAGGATTTTATTGGTTTGACGACTATAACATGGATCCCCACAGGGATCTGTACTGGGGCCGCTCCTTTTCTTGATTTATATCAGTGACTTGGCTCAACGGATTCAATCCAGGCTGCACTTTTATGCGGACGATGCAAAGATTTATTGCAATCCTCTAACGGATTTCGAACAGATTACGAGTGATCTGCTGGCACTTGAGTAATGGACGAAGGACTGGCTTGTGTCTTTGAATATTGAGAAGTGCACGGTCTTACATATTGGGATCAACAATCCCCATTTACAATTACTGTTGGGCGGCTGCATGCTCCATGCTGTGACCGAACACAAGGACCTTGGAGTCATTATATCGGAAGACCTGAAGTGGGAAAAACCTGTCTCTAAAGTTGTTAAAAAAGCAAACTCGATGATATATTTCATTCAGAAAGCTTTCACGGACCACTCGACTGCCACGATAGTAAAGCTCTACGAGTCTCATATACGACCAATTCTGGAGTACGCACAGTCGGTTTAGGACTCCTACTATGTGAGGGATGTGGAGATCATCTAGCCTGTACAAAGAAAAGTAACTAGAATCCCTTTGGAATTACGAGAACTGCCTAATGAGCAACGCCTGGCCAGAATGAATTTGTCGACTGGTCGCTCACCGCCTTCGTGATGATCTAATACAGATTTTTAAATTCGTTAGTGGCTATTACAGCATTAATCTGGATTTATTTCGCATGGATAATGGGCGAGAACTTAGGGGTCATTCTAAAAAGCTGTCTAAAGAAAAGTCCTCAAAAATGGGAAGAAGAAATTTTTTAACCAATAGAGTGGTCTATGCGTGGAGTAAACTTAGCGAAGGGGTGTTGGGTCCTATTTTGTTTTTGCTATTTATCAGCGACATTACGTGCCTAGACATCAGCGGTAAAGTATGTCTCTTTGCTGATGATACTAGTTTCACTGGGTGCTGCCCGTATAATGTGGCTCTTCATGGTGTGACTCTAACCTGTTGTGGCATGTGCCATATAAAGGTGCGATGCAGTCTTCTGAACTTAATAATTCCACTATTGACGTCGTTTCTTCTGTGAAGTTTCTGGGCCTTGTTGTTGTCAACTTCCATAACAGTCTACTTTTCACTCTTCAAATCCCATCTTCGATACGCCCTCCCATTCTGGGGTACATGCTGTGCATCTATTGAACTGTAGAATATCTTCTTAATTAATTTACTTTAAGTATCTTAATTGATCTATTTATTTTACAATGTACCTGTATGTATTAATTATTATTCTTATGTTTTATATGTTTTGTTTGTTGATGTATGTCTACAAATTATTTTTAATTTTTTGAAGAATATATATTTTATTTATTTATGCATTTTTTTAAACCAAGAAGAATTACAAGAGTAACTGCTATTTTCATTATCATCCGGTACGTTTGTGCATAAGGTATTTATTAAGTATGTACTTGGCACGAGGCACTTGGAATTATTATCCTAATATGCATTAATAATAGTAATCTAACACGACCTCACGTTATAGATTATACAACTTATTAAAATTTTATAGGATAATTTTTTTTCATGTTTCATGAAAATTACGGATAGATATATCCTGCTGCATAGCTAATAACATACACTATAACATACAAGTAGATGTAAATTTATTGCACAATCAATAAATATCGTAATAATAATCATAATTTCACTACTTCATGCATATTTTTCATTGTGAAATTTCTTGCAAACAACCGGATAATGATATAATTTCCTTAGCAAGCTGCAAGTAATAATTTCAAACAATAAAGATGATAATATAAATAATAATAATAATAACTGATTTATTGTGAAAATGCAAAAAAAAATACAATCACACAAAAGGTTAAAGAATCTACCTAAAAGATATACAAATGTACAAAAAATAGAAAATAAACTGTTGCCCTCGAGGCACGAATAGCTCTCTACACTGAAAATAATATTGTACGTAAAACCAAAGAATGGTTGCCATCAATATTTTGAACATTAATATTATGAATTGGTCACTGTTACAATGAATTTTGATCATAACTTAATAATTTCAAACATAGAAACAATGTACGATGAAACATTAATCAATAAATGCAAGACATCGAAAATTTATGTTTTTTTTCATCAATATAATGTCACTATTTATTGTTTCAATGTTTTAAATTTATTAATTTATGCTCTTCGCCTTTAACACAATAATTTGTAAATCATACACCTATGAACAGCGAACATGAAAACTAATAAACGATCATCGTTGATTCAATGGATGCTAAACATTAATTTTACGAACCTAACCATTAAATTCTGAATAACGCGCGTAAATCAATGCACCCGGACCATAGACTGAATACTCAAAACATTGACATTATGACATTCTCATAGACTTTTTGTTTACGCGTCCTTTTTGTTTTGTTTAGTTAAATGTATACAGTTGAAAAGTGAAGTGTGTTCCTAAATCTATTTTTAAAATTTGTTCCCAAATAATACAACAAATGTAGAAATATAAGATAAGCAGTAATCCTTTTATATAAGTACCATTTAGTAAAGTACAAAACTAAAGTCAGTTTAAAACGAAAAAAAACACAGTGCGGTATTCCTTTGTAATGTTGAAAACCCGCCGATACGAGGGGAGAAATTTTATGGGCTCTTCATGGATATTTAATGCTATCCGCTAAGCTATGTTCCAAAGGTGCCAGTGGAAAGATAAGCCATTTAAAGTACACAATAAAAGACTCTCAAGAATCTTTTTTATTTTGTGCTAAAACAGTTCAAGAAATAGAAGAACATATAATAAACCTTAAAGGAAGAAAATCTGCAATTCAACCGTACTTATGGGTTCTATAAGTCTATTCTAAAGGCGCACACTGTTTACTTAAAAACCTGTTATTTTGATTAATAATAATAAAATAATAAATGACTATTGAGATAACTGCATAATAATAACAACAACAAAAACCCTGATACATAAAAAAATGCAATGATTCCTGGATGCCCTGCGGCACTACGCAATGTTCTGGGCCCACACACTGCCGTTCCCAAAATGACAACCTGACTTCTATCATTCACATACGTTCCGAATAGAGACACAGCAGACTCCCCAAAGCCCAGGTAACCCACAATGGCCAGCAACAAACCATGACCAATGCGGTTAAATGCCCCTTGCGTAGTCCAACAGCAGCAATGCCGTCAATCGACCCTGATCTACCGCCCCCAATGCATCATCCAGTATTTTAAGTCATGTCGTGGAGCAACTGTGACCCTGATGGAACCCAGACTGGACATCAGACAACAACCCATGCCCATCAAGATATGTTTTCATTTGACTACAGATCACTCTCTCAATAACCTTGGAGATCGCTGGGAGTATATTAATCGGTCTATAAGATCCTTAAACGTTGATGGAGTTTTAGTTTTGGGATTGGAATGACATTGGCTTCTTTCCAACATGTTGGGAAGTTCCTCGTTTCTATATAGTAATTAACTAGATGCTGTATAAAGGGCATTATAAATGGACAACTACTACTACTAGCATATCAATACTGATCATGTCACTGCCTACAGCATTTGACTTAATCCCAAGCAATGCATCAAGTATCTCCCCATGATCCACCATTGCAAATTCAAAGTTAATATCAGGCCTAATTTTATTACCTAAGTAAAAATTGATCGTTCCTGGGTCCGGATTGTTGGTAGAAGTGGCCACAAAAAATCATTAATATTATCAACATCATGAATAAAAGACGGTAATGTGATATTTTCCCTTGCATAAATGTTTAGATCTCGTAATAATTTCTAATTTTGTTTAGAAGAATTTCCGCGGACTTTAGTTTCCAAATATAGTTTTTTCTCCCTTTTCACCTCAGACGACAGACGAATCTGACATTTTTAGCATTTAATATTAACTAAATTAAAAATAAAGCCTTTAGATTTCGAGTGTCGTACAAATATGATTTAATTTATTTACAAAGCATGTGCATCAAGTCAATGGACGTACAGCAAGATAATTTTGAGTCTTATTTGGGCTTTTAAATTCTCTAACCATTGGTACTAGTATATTTGAACCATACTGCACTTTGCAGTACACATAATACATATGTACCTATATGCTCGCGATTATTGATTGAATACAGAACAATAATCTCAATCTTTCATAATAATAATTTCCGGCGAACACAACTACGTAAAACAATTATAACCCAATGTAATAATCAGCTAACATTGGTTTAACGTACAAAAATCATAGAATCATGTTTCTCGTTCGTAACATTAATAACCTTCAGACATCGGTTTAATATACAAAAGTCATAGATTAATGTTCATCGTTCGTAACATTAATAACCAGCTAACATCGGTTTTACGTATTGGAGACATAAACTAATCTTCATCGTTCGTAACATTAACAACCTGGTAACATCGTTTTAACGTACAGGAGTTATAAATTAATGCCCATCATTCGTAAAATCAATAACCGGCGAGCATAAATTTATGTGCTCTATTTATTAATTCAACGTACAGAATTCGCTACCGAATTTATGTACGAACGTTCATTGTATTAATATCACCCATCATCGGCTCAAATTTAATGTTGACGTTCATTGATTTGAAGCACGTTTTTATTAATATCACGTACCTTTTCGGTTCAGTGTATATTTAAGTGTAAATGTAATAGTTTTATGACCTTTTTGTCATTTATCTAAAATTAATATAATATATTTTTTTTGTTTTAGACATCAGCTATTTTTCCAATTGTTCCCACTTGGAGTCATAGCACTTATAAAGACCTCATTGCTATTTATTTCTTCTACTATCCCTGCAAATTTCATCTCTCCGTAATTTACAATAACATAGTTTTCTGTTAAGAATTGTCTGTCGATGTTTAGTATTCCCGAATATGATGAGGGAGAGTTATACTTTCTGTTATCGTCTTCATCGAGATTTACTTTAGTGTTGGTTTTTGTTTCAGTAACCACTTTGTTCTTTTTTTGTCGTTTTCGCGAGTTTTCTTTCATTTTTTCTTGCCGCAACCTTTTTCTAGTTTCTTTTTCGTTTTTCTCCTGTTCTTGTTTTTCCTTATTGAAAAAAGGTTCCCCACTGTTCTTAACGCGTAGTGCTAGGAACTTTAATAAAATTACTTTTCTTCTTTTCTGGCCAGATTAAAATAGTTTTTAATGGTGCAGGTACTAAAAATGGCAACTTATTACTATTAAGTTGCTCGTTTTTAGTAGGACTCTGATTATTATGGATTTCAGTTTCCACATTGTGTGTCTTTTGAGCCACTATTAAACTACTGGGCTTTTGTGACAAAATTCTATTTTCTTCTGTACTAGTTTCCTGATTATTGGTGTTCTGAATTCGTATGTCTGTAATTAGATTTTCTTTTACAGCTAATGCTTCATTGCAATCCTGGCTGATTTTTGCCGCAGTATTTATCTTTTTTTATTTTCGTTTCTAATAAGTTCTCTCCTTTTGGTTCTAATTCAATCGATTTATCATTTACCTTTGCACTTTTCGTCTCCATCTCTACCTCTATTATTGTCTCTTCTTGTCGTGCTTTAAACTCTACTACGATTGAATCTTTATTGTGAATCTGTATATTTTCAGACCCGGCTGGGTTTTCGATTTTGCTTCCAACATCATTGTTGTTATTTGTTCACTTAACTCTGCATTTTCTGCTTCTGTTTGTACCAGTTTTTCTTTTTCTATTACTAGTTTCGTTAAAATCCGTTATAGAATTTGTTTCCTGCTCCGACCGAACTGCACTGCTAAACTTAAGGGCTAAACCGACCAATCTCAACATCATACAAGTATACGCACCAACAGCGGAGTCACCGGATCAAGACATAGCACATTTCTATAGTGAAATCAAAGATCTACTAAAGCTTACCCAGAAACATGATGTCAACGTTATTATGGGCGACTTTAATGCCAAGGTTGGAAGGGGCAAATTTGAAAACTTGGTTGGACCATATGGGCTTGGAATCAGGAATGAGAGGGGCGATTGCCTGTTAGAATTCTGCCAAGAGGAGAGCATGGCAATTGCAAACACTTGGTTTCAACTCCCATCACGCTGTCTGTATACGTGGCGATCCCCAGCAGATAGTCCACAAAATTTAATACGCAACCAAGTGGACTATATTCTTATCAATAGCCGATTTAAGTCATCCATCAAGAGAGCCTGCACATACCCCGGAGCAGATGTGCCTTCTGATCATGTGTTACTGGCAGCAGTCATAAGGCTCACCTTGGCAAATGTCAAGAAATCAAATAGCAATCGAAGAATAGCACTAGAGAGACTGAAAGACCCCGCAACAAGAGACGCAATCAGCGAACAGATCAACAGTCAAATACACAACATCATACCGGATAACGGAAACGACCTAACACCTTCATGGACAAGAATGTCGGGTATTGTGACGGAGGTAACTGAAATTAAACTGGGATATAGGACCAGGACTGGAAAACAGAGTTGGATGAACGACGACATATTGGGACTGATGGATAAGCGTCGGGCATGCAAAAATAAGGATGACATCAAATATAATAACATACAAAGAATAATCAGGTCAAAGATAAGAATGGCAAAGAACGAATGGCTGAAACGAGAATGCGCGGAAATGGAACAGTTGCAAAGACAGAATGACGGCTTTAACTTACACAAAAAACTAAAAGAGACTGCCGGAATACATAAAGGCAGAGCAGCAAATGTACTGGCCGACGAAAACATCAGATAATCACCGATGACCGGGAAAAAATTGCAATCTGAGAAAGATATATTAAGGAACTTTTCTACCAGGACAGAAATACAATTATGAACGAAGATAACGACCACTTGACAGGACCATCAATCACAAAAGCGGAGATAGAAAAAGCGATACATAACTGTAAAAACAATAAAGCAACTGGACCGGATGGGATCCCATCGGAAATATTGAAGATATTGGATGAAAGAGGCATTGAAGTTCTACACAAAATATTTAACATCGTATACGAAACAGGACAATACCCACAACAATGGCTAAGTTCAACATTCATCCCTCTACCTAAGAAAAATAATGCTAGAAAGTGTGGAGACCATCGACTGATTAGCCTGATGGGCCACACTTTGAAAGTATTTCTAAAAATAATTCATCAGAGAATCTATAAAAAATGCGAAAGAGATATCAGTAGCTCACAGTTTGGGTTTAGACAAGGGATGGGCACAAGAGAAGCGATAGTGGCCACGCAAGTCCTTGTACAGAACTGCCATGATGTGAGAAAAGACATATGCCTTTGCTTTGTTGATTACGAGAAAGCATTTGACCGAGTTGAACATCCCAAACTAATGCAGCTCCTCAGGAATCATGACATAGATCAAAAAGACATTAGATGTATAGAAAATCTATATTGGTACCAGACTGCACAGATTAGGCTCAATAATGAGCTGTCTGATGATATAGAGATCCAGAGGGGCGTGCGACAGGGATGTGTCTTGTCCCCGCTTTTGTTCAACCTGTACTCGGAGGGGGTCTTCCGGGAAGCATTGGAAGATGCGGAGATCGGTATTAAAGTCAACGGAGTGTGGATTAATAACATACGTTATGCTGATGACACAGTGCTCATCACTGATAACATGCAAGACTTACAAAGACTGATAAACACAGTCGGTCAACATAGCAGATTGATGGGTCTAAACATAAACACTAAAAAGACGAAGTTTATGATAATATCAAGGAACCTAAATTCGTTTGAAGACTCACAGTTAACATTCAACGCAATGCGCATAGACAGAGTGAACAAATTTAAATACTTGGGCATGTGGTTATCTGAAGACTGGACCTCTGATATCGAGGTCCAGAGTCGCACCGAACAAGCCCGACAAGCATTCCTAAGACTGAGGAGAGTATTTAGTTGCTCGGACTTCGATCTTGGTCTGAGGTTGAGATTCTTAAAGTGCTATGTGTGGTCAGTACTTCTCTACGGGATGGAAGGTTGGACTCTTAAAGTCAACAACATTAACAAATTGGAAGCGTTCGAGATGTGGCTTTACCGCAGAATGCTCAAGATACCGTGGACTGCAAGAATAACAAACGTAGAAGTTCTGTCCAACATCAACAAAGAACGTGAACTGTTAACCACCATAGAAAAGAGAAAGACTTCATATCTGGGGCACGTCATGAGGAACAAGAAGTATGAGTATTTACAGTTGTTGATCGAGGGTAAGATAGAGGGCCGTAGAGGGATAGGAAGGAAGAAATTGTCATGGTTGCGGAACATAACACAGTGGACAGGAATAAATGACATACAGACCCTAATTCACACTGCGAGAGATAGAGAGGAGATGGAAAATGTGATCCCAAACATCCATTAGTGTATAGCATCCGAAGAAGAAGAAGAAGAAGTTTCGTTTTGGAGATGTCGGCATTATACACTCTCTCTATTTGGCCAATCTCTTTTTCATTCCAATATGTATTTCTTTTGTTCCTGTATCTTCCAACTCGTTTGGTAAAAATTCAATAAGTTCAATGTCGTCATTCGTTGTATTTAACATATAATCGTCTAACCAATCTGTTTCCAAGAGAAGAGCTCCTTCGTGTGTGCTATTTTCCTCAACATGTAAATGTTTGATATATTTTTATCTGTTTTTCACATGGTTTAGTTTTTTCCATAAAATATATACCTATAAAGATTCATCTGGTACTGCTCCTAAACACTGAAAGGTATATACTAAACTCTCTAATCTTGCTGGTCTCAATAAGATTTTTTAAACGCTCCAACATGAATTTAACATAAGGAATTTGTTGGTTTTCAGCAGCAATTTCTGCTTTTTCTGTAGTAAATTCTTTAGTTACGAGTTTACTAGAATCTATTTTTAATGACCCATAGATAGAAAATATTTGAAACATATTGAAAGGAAATTTTTTTTTTTTTCTGAAGTAATCCATCGATCGAGGAGTGAATGTTGTTGTTTGAATAAAAGACGTCTACTCCACAAAAAATCTTTATATATACGTTGAAACTGTTTATGATTCGCCAGACATGTTTCGGACTACAACGTCCATCATCAGTGGCTAAGGAACCTTATATAATTCGGTTAGATGAGGGGGTTAAACTTCATATGAACTTAGAATAGGGTACTTTTACATTGATCTTCAATTTAAACGTCTATATAATGTCTGTAAAATAATGACTTAAATTAAAATATGATGTAATAATATTAAATTAGTAGGAGTCTTACCATTTTATGGAAATTTGTTTTTTAGAAATTGAGCATAATAAAAATATAAAATATATAGGTATTTAAAATTTAAATTTGTGTTTCATTTCAACATTTGTTTGTTTGTGTTTTTCTTTTCTTTTCATCTTTAATTTTACGTTTTTGAAAAGCTGGTAAGATTCCACCAGTGTGGTTTTAATGTCTACAAATTCGACAAGAAGACAAAATGTCGAGTGGCGAGATGAAGACAGTTGTATATCTGTCATTAGGTTTAGCCAAAGTTACACATTTGTGTTTTAGGTGAGGTGAAGTGAGGTGAGGAAGTTATATGAGGTGAGTATATAAAGGAACTTTCACCGGTCATCCAGCCCGATTATCGAAATGTACATAAAATGGACACCCGGATCTTAATTATGACACCCTATGTCAGCAATAGGGTACTCTGTTTTAATTTATAGGACGAAAAGAGAAAAGTAACCTAAACCTAAAAACACGTTTTCTTAAATTTAATTAAAAATTCAACTTCCTTGAAAGTCACACGAAAACAGGGTTTCTTATAAGAAAACGGCATTCGCCGCACAGTCTCAATTTCGCCGAGCTAGGACAGTAACGCTGTTAAGTTTATCACATCCACGCATGCATCAAAGTATCAAAAAAATATTAAAAATGGCACTTCATACTTTCAAATCGTCGAATTTCGAATAAATTTCTTATTTTATGAGTAAAACTAAGAAGTGTCCGAATTTGTGCAGTGTCTGAATTTCGTGCATTTACCTTATAACTATAAATAACTCCCTTCAAAATCGCATTCAAATAAGTGTCGTCTAATGCATTGTAATTATTAACTGTACTTAACATAAATATTAAATTTTTTAAATTATTATTCGCAATACAAGACCACACACGTGTTGAGAAAACTGACTAAAAGAATAATCTAATAACCAAAACATATAGAATATATTGCTTCTTCTTTTACATAGACCCAGGTATTCGTTGTTGCTACACGATTAATCAAATTAGTTAGTAAAAAGGTTTGCCTATAGAAAAATATCTCTATTAGCAACAGTTGCAAATTGTAGATGGCGCTAATTTGACTCACAGTCAAAATCAGTTGTCATATGTCATTATTACAATTGTAGATGGCGCTAATTTGACTCACAGTCAAAGTCAGTTGTCATATGTCATTATTACAATTGTAGATGGCGCTAATTTGACTCACAGTCAATGTCAGTTGTCATATGTCATTATTACAATTGTAGATGGCGCTAATTTGACTCACAGTCAATGTCAGTTGTCATATGTCATTATTACCAAATGTTTTCCATTTTATTTTGTGTGACAGTATGAATAAAGATTTTGATTCAGTGTGTGTGTTGACTTTGAAGAGTGTAAACGTTTAGGTAGCGTTTGATCCTTTAATTATATTTAACGTTGAATATAAATTATATTAGTGTAGCAAATTGTGGGTGTGTTAATAATAAAATACAAATTAATTTTTTAGTTTAAGTGTAATACTAAACAAGTTATGGGTTCTAGTAGTAAATCTAAAAAGGATAAAGATAGCAGGAAACGGCGTCAGCGGAGCCCTGCTACACTAGAAGAACATGAAGACAATCGGTACAGTGATCGATATGATCCTCCACGTGAAAAACGGCATAAACACAAACACCATAAACATCATAAAGATAAAGGGCATGAAAAAAGGAGTTTTGAAAGCGAAGGACATGGTAAGTTAATTATTTCATTTTTAAGTAGTCCTTAAGGCGGGGTTAGCCAACTAATAATGTATAGTGGATAATGCACAATGAATAATGCTTAATACATAGTGTACAATGGATAATGCTGATCAAAATATAGGTGTTTATACAACTCATACCTTTTATGCATAAAGTTGAAAGTTACAATTTTCTAGGTCCAAAATACATCGAAAACTTTCTATTTTCTCTAGTAATGTACCTTCCTCAATGCTCATTCTTATTTTCAAGGATCAAAAACCATGTCAACAAAATATTTAAATTCGTATCGTATTAAAAGTTGAGGTTAGGTAAGTGTTTATAATATATAAGGCATGCGCATTAATATATTCTTCATAATTTAATGCACATACCTGTTCCAGATTTAAATAAATGTTGGATAAGTATAAGTAAAGGCAAATGCATAAAAGCAAGAGCTTTTAATAATACCTGGTGTGAGGCGTATTATGATTTCTAATAGGTAGCATAAAAGTAATTTGATTGACAGTTTCATAAAATGTGTTAGGTAGGTAAAATTAATAAGGATATCCCTACCTGAAGTAGGTAAATAATATATTCTAGATATCAAGTACACTTTAAGTAAGGTTTTTAAAAAAACAATACTTAGGTGAGATACCTACTTATAAACATAACCTATATTTTATGCAGTTGACGAAGTAGGGATATCCTTATTAATTTTAGCTACCTATTAAGTAAGTAAATGACTTTATTTTATGTTATGCTTCACCACATTAAACTGCCACAAGCCGCCACTGGTTATTGCCCTTTAATAAAAATGATCGTTGTTAGATGATTTCTAACAGGGTCAGCGACTACACATTTGCACTTGGCGATAAAATGAACCCTTATATTTAAATAATTAACAATAGTCGATTGCAGCAATATATATGATTACTATGTTCATAAGCATCTTGTTTTCTTTTTAATTTATTTGTTCATAGAGTCATCTGGGCGAAGAATACGGTTCGAAGTTGAGGCTTTTAGTGTCTCACTTTGAACGCTGGTTACTTCATAACGCCGTTTTGTCGCCTAAAACAATGTGCGATGATATTCCTCGCTCCTTTTTGGCGTTAAGACTTTTACAACCATTATAAACACTTAATAATAATTACATTCATTCACTATAAACAAAATCACTGGGTCGCAACACAAGATTTTGGCTCCAATAAAATGGCGTCGTACAAATTTCGGTCACAAATCTATAGCATTGTTGCAGTTATGTGTCCCCTCGCTTTCCTAGTTAAAATTGCCAACGTTATATGCAGTATCAACGAAAATTACGAATGATGAATTATTAGTTGAATAAACTCGGCTTTATTTTCATTCTGTTACATAAGTTATAGTTATTTATTTATTTTTAGAATCAGGCGTGGTGGAAATTATACAGAACGATCCACCAAAAGCGTCTTCAGGCTCAAGCGCTGAGAGCCTCTCAATCGAACAAACAAATCGTTTACGTGCAAAATTAGGGCTGAAGCCTTTGGAAGTCACGTCAGAACTACAACCAAGTAGTTCTAAAAGTGAGCTAAAACCAAAAGACGAGTTAAAAAAAGATGATTTGGGTGAATTTTATCACAAACCAGCTGATAATTTAGCTGCTAAAGCTTCCCAAGAAAAAATACGTGCGAAATTAGCAGAACATAAAGAGAAACGAGCTTTACAACAGAAGCTTTCTAAAGTAAAGACACTTGGGGTGAGTGATAGTGAAGATGATGCAGATAATTGGGTGCACAAAAGTAGGAAGATTGAACAAGCCAAGAAGGAGGCAGATAAAAGGGTAAGTAATTTGTTTATAATAATAATAAAAGGCTTTATTGCAAAATTAAACATTTTACAAATGGCGAAGTTGAAGTTTGTACTTCTTAACTTAAGTATGAATCATAATATAATCCAACAAGTCAATCAAGTAATAGGAATAGCCAAAATAAGTAACTCAAAAGGAAAACAAAAAAAAAATGCATCAATCAACATCAATCTTCGATTTCAATAAAACTTTATACAAATCTGTATACAATTGAGTTAAATTTTTATATTATACCTTATTGTTTGTAGGCAAAAATGCTGGAGGAGCTTGATGCCCAGTTTGGTATTGATGACATCGTCGAGACTGCGCAAAAACAACGGAAGAATCAACAATATACAGCGAAAGATCTTCGAGGGTTAAGAGTAGAGCATGATATGGATCAATTTGTTGAAGAACGCGATACAATCCTTACATTAAAGGACAAAAGAGTTTTGGATGAGGAAGATGAAGATGTGTTAGTTAATGTTAATATGGTTGACAATGAAAGATACAAGAAGGTAAGTTACATTATTTGTATTTTTTTCAGTTGATTTTTATAAAACTTTTTTTTTTTTAATAAAAACAATATCCATTTTATTTTCGTCAAATAATTAAACAAAATTCATCTATACCTACTCGTTTCGTTTGTTATAGAATGTGGATAACATGAAAAAGAAAATCCACTACAATCCATACGAAGACCAGGAATATGATGAATTTGGTAATCTCAAAGAAAAGTCCCTTCTCAGCAAGTACGATGAAGAAATGGATGGTGCTAAGCGCGATAGTTTCCGTATAGGCAGTAAAGCACAAATTTTAGAACGTAAACAGACAGTCGCGCAATCGATTAAAGAGAAATTAGCTAAGACGACTTTGGAGTCGATCGGTGAAAAAAATTTGAAACCCTATTCCGATTACTGTACGGAAGAAGAAGTCGCAAAGTTTAAGAAACCGAAAATGAAACATAGGAAGATGCGCGCTAAAGGTAAATTGTCCGATGGAGATTCGTTTCAGAAATCGAGAACTGGTATAGAACAGATTGGGTCTAGGCGGGATCAAATACGAAAAGAGATGGATTTGACTATCGATGATGTCCCTGGTGAGTTATTTTGTTATGAGACACAATTTGATCATTTATTTTAATGTTTTCTTCTGTTCCTTTAGCATTTAATTTGGATGATATAAAAATAGAGGATGATGATAAAGATGGGGTTTTGGAAAAAGCTTTAAGTAAAGCAAGAAGGATCAGGCAAAAAGAAGATCTGATTGCTAATATTTTAAAAGTGGAGGTTAAAGAAGAGCCTGACGAGGACGACAATATGGATACAGGAAATATTGTACTCAGTTCAACTGCTGAATTTTGTAGAACCTTAGGCGACATTCCAACATACGGTAAATCTGGCAACCGCGACGAACATGAGGATTTAATGGACTTCGAAAAAGATTTACAAGATGATGAAAAAGTCGAATCAGACGACGACTGTGAAATAATTGAATCGACTGGTTGGAATTCTGTAGATCCCTCACAACAAGGATCCCATTCAAATCAAATCCCACCACAAGAAATACAAATTTTGGATGAGGAACCAGCTGTCAGTACCGGTGTTGCTGCTGCATTAAAGTTGGCGATGAGTAAAGGGTACTTGGATAAAGAGGAGGACAACAGACCAAGCAACTCCCGTTTCGCCCATCTTCAAGCGAAGAATTATTTAATTGAAGATAAAACATATGGAGATGACGACAAAGGTAGGGGCAGGGGTAGAGAACGTTACGCGGGTCCTGTAACTGATTTTAAAGAGAAAGAAACATTTAAACCCAATGTTAAATTGGAGTATGTCGATGATGATGGACATCTTCTAAATACTAAGGAGGCGTTCCGATATTTGTCGCATAAGTTCCATGGAAAAGGGTCTGGGAAGAATAAGATTGAGAAAAGGATTAAGAAGGAAGCACATGAACAGGTAAAGCGTAAAATTTGATTTGTTTAATTTATTATTGATATATAATATTTTAATTGCAGTTAATGAAGAAAATGAGTTCGACAGATACGCCGCTGGGAACTTTAAATATGCTACAGGCCAAGCAAAAAGAGACTCAATCGCCGTTTGTGGTTTTATCTGGTGGTAAACAGCAGTCTACGGATATATCTAAAAAAAGACAGTAATTTATATAGTTTATTATATACCAAAATTTTTTGTAGTTAATTGTATTAAATACATATAATCTTAATATAAGTTAATAACAATTAAATGCAATGTTTACGCTATGAGTCAATAATTATTTACCGAAGCTTTTATTCCCACTGTATGTCCCACGATGACATAAGAGGACCACGAATTAAATTTCAAAATAGGCGTTAACCCATATACAGGGTTAATTAACGCCATACGCACGGAATAGTGTGGCTAAACTATGTAATTTCCTAAAAGTTTTATTCATGGTTCGATAAAAATGATTTATGGTTACATTTTAAACATATTGTGAATCTATAAAGGGTGTTCCAAATATAAGAAATGAACCATGTTGTGTTTTTTAAATGGAATGTTCTGTATATGAATATATTTTTAGATTTCCCGTTCAAAATAAACCTACCTTTCATTAAAGTACATCTCATCTGAACCGCCAATACTAAATACAGGGTGTCCAATAATATAAGTAACATGAACGTAAAGTTTAATTCTAAATAACTTGTTTATTTCAAATGGAACACCCGGTATATGAGGTCAAAATTAGATGCACAAAGTAATTATCTGTCAAATATTATAATACTTTCCTATGGATAACTCTTGACGTTTTAGTGGTACGGTTGCGACATGTCCAGTTTGTCCGAAAAAACAGGCGACCGTTTGCTTGGAAGTGATTCGGGCGCGAACAACTTTTGTTGGAGTTGGCTCATCTTGAAACACCCATACACTCGACTGCTGTTTACTTTCGGGCTCATACGCGTAAATGCACGATTCATCACCTGTCACGATGTCATAGACGCGTTTCGAAGAACCGGGATCGTATTTCTTTCGAACATTCGACACGAATCTTTTTTTGAACGATTGACAAATTGTGTGGGATCCAACGCGAACAAATTTTTTTGACAGTCAAATGTTTATGCAATATTGAATGTATGCTGGTGCCACTAATGCCTAAGGTTGTCTCAGTCTCTTGATAGGTCACATGACGATCTTGCAATATCAGTTCGCGCACAGCATCAATGGTATTCGGAACAACAACTGATTTTGGACGACCTTCATGAAATTCGTCTTGGAGTGAACTACAACCAGGATTGAATTCAGCATACCATCGATAAACACTGATCCTTGATGGAGCTTCATCGCCAAAAATTGAACTAAATTCATCCATGTTGCTGAGTTAATCCACGTCGAAAGTTGTAAAAAATAATCGAACGAAAATGTTCACGATTTAATTCCATTTTTGGGCCTAAATGAATCTTTTAAGTTACTGTAAACAACACAAATAGAGCTCGTATGTCAAAACGTTCTGAGTACGTATAACCTCAAAAATGTCCAACAGTTGCCAGATTGTTACCAGGGTTGCCAAATACCGAAATATAAAAGTCAACCCTCGTATCTATAGGAAAACCCTATAGTGACTAATAGATAATTAATTTCATCATCATCGAATACAGGGTGGTCTACATGAAATTAACAGGTTCAATTAAAAATTCGTCTAATATTATGAATATGTGCATTTTCCACGAAAACGTCAAGAGTTATCCATAGGAAAGTATTATAATATTCTATTTGAAATAAACAAGTTATATCGAATTAAACTTCACGTTCATATAACTTATATTATTGGACACCCTGTATTTAGTATTGGCGGTTTTTCATATTTCCCGTAACAAGTGATGAGTGGGTATCTTTATCAGCGCAGACTGGCTTAAAAAGAACAAACGAATAAGTGTGAATTTTTTCATTCAAATTTTGTCTATATTTTTATAAAAATTCAAATATTTAAAAAACTGTCAGGTTTAGGTGAGATGTACTTTAATAAAAGTTAGGTTTATTTTGAACGGGGAATCTAAAAATATATTCATATATAGGGCATTCCTTTTAAAAAAACACAACTATGGTTTATTTCTCATATTTGGAACACTCTGTATATATTCACAATATTTTTAAATTGTAGCCATAAATCATTTTTATCGAACCCATGAATACAACTTTGTAGAAATTAAATAGTTTAGCCACACTATTCCGTGTCGTTTGGCGTGAATAATCCTGTATATAGGACTATATCGCTCAAAACCGTATGCGCATCCAATTGCTTAAGGGAATAAAGAGAGATAGAGAAATCGCCATTTTGATGTAGTTTTGTTGCCAAGTTGCCTTCTAATTTTGATGTTTGTCGCCACTCTCTTTGTTGCAATTACCGATTTATTCTAATATCGCACTTTACTGAGATTAACATAAAGGCACTTTAAGAATCATTATGGGCTTATCTCATAGGGAGAGCTGTAGAAATCATTTTAAACAGGAAAAATTTTTAACAGTGTTTGGTTTATATAGGGTGATTCATTATGGTTGCAACAAACGAAAACTGGAGATTCCTGAAAACAATTCAAGCATTTTTTGTCATTGAACCCATGTCCGCAAATGCTTCGTTATCGAGATACAGGGTGTCCAAATTTAGTGGTCAAATTAACTTTTTTGTTCATTTCTCAAAAACTAGTTAACCGATTTCGACAAAATTTTACATGCATTTGGGGTCCGATAACTTAAAATAATCTCCATTATTTTGGCTTTCATTAACTGGTCATTGGCGTAGATATGTGGGGCATTTTGGTAAATTGTACACATAAATTAATTAAAGACAGCTTTGACAAGCTTCATTATTTTAAATTATTACTTTTTTAAAAAGAGTAACTTATAAGCTACAAAAAAGTTAATTACGTCGATGTTGGGATTTCTACCATTTTTATGGAAACCGATAAATTGCAAGTTAATGGTAGATTTAAATCAAAATAACGTTTACCAGAAAACCAAAATCAAAGTTGCCATGGAAAACGAATGCCGCAACAATAAAAAAAACTTTGACAGCAACAAATTTAAATTAGTTAAAATTGTTTTATTATTTCGTAGTTGTTTTTAATATTGCGAATGTTTTTTTTTTCTAAATTAACATGAGTTTTTCAATTGAAGAATATGTTTGTGTAATGCAAGAGCAGCGGCCAGAGAATACCAAATTAGGTATCCTAATAGGCGTCATCCATATCACACAACATGGACGGCTACATTTCACAGGCTTAGAACGATAGGGAGCATTTTACCTAGAGTTAACAAGCGACCGCATCGTCTAAATATTCAAACTGAAGAAAACATAGTGGATTTAGTTTTAGACGATCCGAAAATAAGCACTAGAAGAATACCAACTCAATTGGCATTACCTCGAACAACTGTTTGGAGACTATTAAATCGAAAAATGCTCTATCTCTATCATCATCAAGATGTCCAGGCCCTACATCCTGGAGACCGTGAAAGGCGCCTACTATTTTGTAATTGGGTTCTTGGTAAGCATCAAGAAGATGAAAGATTTTTAGAGAAAGTGCTCTGGTCAGATGAAGCAACTTTTACTAGAGATGGCATAAATACAAACCATAATGAAAATGTATAGTCTTTAAACCCCTCGTGCTATTAGGTCGCGAAATTTTCAAGAACGTTTTAGTGTCAATGTTTGGGGTGGCATGTTTAACAATCAATTATTGCCGTTGTTCGTAATTAATGCATTTAAACTCAAATCAATACAGTCTTTTCCTACACAACCGCCTACCCGAATTTATTGAGGATGTACCTCTGAATATTGTTCAAAATATGTGGTATCAACATGACGGAGCCCCTTCGCACCGTGGTAGATAAGTAACTAAAGTTTTAAATCAACTGTTTGGAAACAATTTGATTGGTTTGGGAGGTTCCATTGAGTGGCCTCCAAGATCACCGGATCTGAATAGGCGCGACTTCTTTTTATGGAGTTACATGAAACAAGTTGTTTACAGTGTACCAATTATAAATGAAAACCAACTACTGGAGATAGTTCATGAAGCTGCTAGGAAAATAAGAAACAATCATAATATCCTTATTAGAGCTACAAATTCATTAGTTGAAAGATGTAGAATATGCATTACTGTCAATGGAGGGTTGCTGCAGTTTGAACAGTTCTTATTAATTTTCTTATTTTAATTTCGAGTTTAGTTTTTTTATTGTTAAATTTTTAATTGTACTGATAGGCCTTAAAATTTGTTGTTAAGTAATTTGTTATTATTAAATCCTTTTCCACGGCAACTTTGATTTTTCATTTTGATTTCTGGTAAACGTTATTTTCATTTAAATCTACCATTAACTTGCAATTTATCGCTTTCCATAAAAATGATAGAAACCACAACATCGACGTAATTAACTTTTTTGTAGCTTATAAGTTGCTCTTTTTAAAAAAGTAATAATTTAAAATAATGAACCTTGTCAAAGCTGTGTTTAACTAATTTATGTGTAAAATTTATCCAAATGCCCCCTATATCTACGCCAATGAACAGTTAATGAAAACCAAAATAATTCAGAATATTTTAGGTTATCTGTCCTCAAATGCATGTGAGATTTTGTCGAAATCGGTTAGCTAGTTTTTGAGAAATGAACAAGAAAGTTAATTTGACTACTAAATTTGGACACCCTGTATCTTGATAACGAAGCATTTGCGGCCATGGGTTCAATGGCAAAAAATGCTTGAATTGTTTTCAGGAATCTCCAGTTTTCGTTTGTTGCAACCATAATGAATCACCCTGTATATGAATGTCTTATTTTTCTTCAAAAATAGGACTCTCTTTGAAACATCCTGGCAGCGTACATACAATACCAGAACTAATGATATATTATATCCAAGACACCGCCTTACACTATCTGAAACTAGCCCACATTTCATGTGTGTAAAGTTTTTTAACAAGTTGCCTAATACTATTAAGCAAATACAGACAATAAGAAAGTTCAAAAATGAAGTTAAAACTCTACTTCTGAATTTGGAACCCTATTCTACTCGTATTAATGATTATTTGTTTGCTGTTTTGTAGATTTGTATTTAATACTATAAACTTTAGATAGGTATATCACATTTGTAAAATAGTGATATAAGATTTTGGGAATAGTGTACACCTATCTGTATATTTGTTTTGTTCTGTTTTTGTGTTTTGACTTGTTTCATTTTATGTAATTGCATAATACTGAAATAAAGATTATTACTATTATTATTATTATTCTATTTTTGTGAATGGAACAATACGTTTATATAAAATAACTTATTGGCTAGAGACAGAGATGTCGTTATTATGTCAATATTGCCATTCTGAATTAGAAATGGTTAACAAACAAAAGCAGAAATAATGATAATTATTTAAAAAAAATTTACAAAAAAAGTTTAATTTAGAACTTGTTTACGTCTTTTTGTGTGGCATTTTATTCCATACATATGAATAACTCGGTATACCTACGTGTAAATATACATCTGTATTATTTGTTCATGGACCTCAAGAAGTTAATATAAAACATATGAATTACAAATTTTACACAACAAAATTATGTATATCCATCTACTACTCTAGACAGCTACATTATTTACAAGTTATGGACAACATAGGAAATAGTACAAGACATCGCTAGTTCAAGAAAACCGCAACTGCCATTTTTTATAGGTGCATGTGAGTGACTGTCAGTCGAAAATACATGAGTTTCTTGTACGTATCATCTTCTTTTGCCTTCCGTTGTCATTCTGTACACGTTTTCCTCTCAGGTCAGTGACAGATTGTATGTGTGCTCTGTTGGTATGTGATTGCCATACTTCTTCTTCTTCTATTTTTTATTGGACATTTATTTTCAATACACAGGAACGCACTAAAAATATAGAAATTAAAAAAATAAGTATAAAGGTAGCAGTACACATATTTATTTAAGTTTATAAGGCCCACTCGTTACTAAAACCATCATTTTTGAATTATAAATTTTTATAATATATCATACATGAGAATCAAATCTCCGCAGGGTGGCATACTTGGGCCACTACTTTTTTTATTGTATGTTAACGATCTTTCCGCAAATATCTCTCAGGGCTCGGTGTACATGTACGCTGACGATACCTCCATACTTTTACATGATAAAAATCCTGAAGCGTTAAAAAATAAAATTGATGCGACTCTGAAGGAACTTCAATCCTGGTGCCAAAAAAATAGACTGATTGTTAATTATGGTAAAACTGTCGCCTTACATTTCAATAAGTATAAAAGTCCACTACTTTTCAATATACATTTTGAAAACCTTTTGCCATGGGCTGGATCGGCTAAACTGTTGGGCGTCTCTATTGATCCTGAACTTAATTGGATCGAACATGTTAACAACCTTTGTAGTAAACTTAGTAAAAGTTTGTAGGTGCTGTATTCTTTAAAAGCTTATATGGACAAGCAATCTCTCATCTCAGTATATTACGCTCTTATATATTCAGCAATCTCATCTAACATAGCTATCTGGGGGAGATGCACAGAAATGAACAGAGTGTTCATTCTACAAAAAAGAGCAATTCGATATTTATTCAACATACCATACAGGGGGACCTGCAGACAGGCTTTTAGAGAGAATGGTATGCTTACTGTAACATGCATTTATTTATACAAATTGCTTGGTTTCATATTTAAAAGCAGACAGCAAGCACGGACATGCAGAGACAATCATATCTTACTCGAGGAAGGGATAATTTATACCTGCCTCGCCCCAAACATGAGTTTTTTAGAAAATCGCCACTGGCTAATCCTATTTTAACAGTCTTCCTTCAGTTATATGGTGCTGCCCAACTGAGAACGTTTTTAAAAAATCATTATAAAAATTTCCAATAAATGGCGCGTTCTACAGCCTACATGAATTTACTGCCTCAGTATACTTTTATTTTCAGTATATATTTTATTTATTTGTTGTATTGTATCATATGTCATATATTGTTGTATGTCTGTTCGTAACTTCGTTTTATATTAGTTTATTTGTTTTTTGCTGTTGCTTATTGTTGTCTGACGTAGTTATAATATTTCTGTGATTCGTCTGTTTTCGGCTATTTTATTAACTGATTTTAGATGTATGACTTTGTTTTTGTATTCACTTATTTTCTTTCTTTCTATTTGTCCTAAATATCTATTTGATTAACCGCATAAGGATTTGGTGCTGTCCAGAAATGTTAATTTCTTCTGTTAAATATACCTTCCCGTGTAAGTTTAGCTTCATCTCACCAAATTATTTTCTTTAAAAATACCGAATCAGAACTGGTTCACAAAATTGTATTCTATATTGATAATTTTCTGCTTTACACTTTTATACACTTGTATGGATGGAAGTCGTGGTTTTTTAAAATTTTTTGAATTGGAGTGTATTTTAAACCTAAATCGGCCTTTGCACTTCTGATGGAAGCTTGAGGAAAAGCGTTAAAGTAGCCTAAAACATTGATTATGTTGTCTTCATCTCAGTCAAATGCTTCGGTAAATTTAATTTCGCTTTCAGTTTTGACCCATAATTGATGAAATTATGTTGTCACTGTGCAAACTCTCTCTTGTTGATTGATTGTAAATCAGGATACATTCCATTCAACTTTCTAAATGTTCTTATTAAAATTTTCCCACATTGCCCATGGATAATTTACAGGTTCATTAAAACTTCATTCGAGTACCATCTTACGTATTTTTAAATTATTTGCATTAAGAAACAATAAACGCTTTATTTTGAACTAAATTAATTATAATGTTTCAATATGTTTAATTTCTTTTATTAGGATGAGGTTCACAATCATACAAAAATAAATTTTTCTTAATGGTTTCATGTCATCTTTTTTTTTTAGTCTTTTTCAAGAAATTCTTTTTTCAATTTACAAACATTTTTTTTCTTTTTATTTAAAGAATTTCTTGAAGTAGACTAGCTGAGTCTAGTCGAAACGTTGGACGAAAAAGATGACATGAAACCATTAAAGAAATAGTTTAAAATAAAAAAATTTCTTTGTGTATGATTGCGAACCTCATCCCAATAAAAGAAAAATAACAGAAATTGAAGATCAGGGTTCAAGAATTATAAATAAGAAAAAAAATATGTTTAGTGACAAATTTCATGGTTTAGACGGTTAGGGCAGTGGTATTGCCCTGCGAGGTCTCCTGACCTTTCACCACTTGATTTTTTTTGGGGTAATTTGAAAAGGAAAGTTTACATGACATCTACACTATTGGACAAAAGTAGAGCAACACTTTCGAAAAATTAGACAAATCTCGATTTTATAATATTAAATGCATGATATCGTATTTAAATACGTCGTGTCTTAAATATCAACGTAGGCTGCTATTATCGACGGCAACTGCTTTTTCCAACAATCAAAACAAATGAACTGATATTGATGTAAACTTTTAATACAATATTGTAATGCCTCAAAAGTAAAGCAACATTTTAATATTTGCCTAAAAAAGAAAGGTTTTAGTGACAGTAAAGGTTAAAATATTTTTGCTGAGTTTATTTTATGTTTAATTAATATTTCTGTGCTGGATTAATCATGCCAAGAGGTATTCCAATTTCGAAAGAATTAAAACAGAGAGTAGTGATTGCACACTTGTAAGGTACAATACAAGCCCAATTGCAAGACGGTTTGTTTGTACCCAGAGACAGCGTATACAAAATAATTTCACGTTACAATGAAAGGGGACATTTAGAGAATATACCGAAATCGGCAAGCTCGAGAAAAACAACAACTAGGACAGACAGACGCCTTAAAAGAATTTCCCAAAACGATCCTTGGATGTCTGCACCTAGAATAATTGATGAAATTTCCGAAATTGAGGATAGGCCACCGACAGTTCAAAGAAGGTTGGTAGAGGCCCGGCCCGGCTTATTTCGGCAAGAAATGGAGTGGGTTCTTTAAGCTTCATTAATGACACCATGGATCGATTTGTCTATAGAGATCTAATGCAAAATGAAATGTTGTCTTATGCAGAGTGGGAAATGCCGTTGCATTTTATTTTTTAATAGGATAACGATCCAAAACACTTCCGAATTGTTTAAGAGTGGTTTCAAGAAAATAACGTTCTGGTTTTGGAGTGGGCGGCACTATATCCTCAGACCTTTGATTTTATTTAAAATCTATGTGAAGAAGTTCAGCGTGGAATTCGTACACAAGTATTCACAAATAAACCATCATTGGTAAATAAAATCAATGGAGTTTGGAAAAACCTTTCCGAAAATACTGCCCAAAAATTGATTGCTTCAGTGCTGCGACGTTGCTGGCAAATAATAAATAATAATGGATGTTCTATTAATTATTAACATAATACTTCTAACTATTTTAATTATTAAATGTGTTTAATGTTTTTTTATCGTAATATGTAAAATAAAATACGGTTGACACAATTTGTTGCTTTACTTTTGTCGCACTTCATTTCTTCGATCTTTATAATTATAAATATTTCTGTACCTGCATTTCGTTTAAAGTGTACCAAAATATTGTGAAACATTACTAATATTGGGGATAATATTTCATTAAAATTAACTGGGGATTACAATAATATTTAATTAGTTTTTCAAATTCAAAAAATAAAAGCATTTTGTTGCTCAACTTTTGTCCAATAGTGTATATCGTGTCAAGGAGTGATCAACTGCATTGAAGAGTCAGTGAAATTAGGAGGGCCACAATCTATCTGTAATGACCCGGATTTCAAAGTGTTTGGAAACCCATGGTCCTCATTTTAAAAATGTATTATATAAATGTTTTACTTTATTGTGATCGCTTTGTTATTTGCTTTTTAACTGTACAGTCTTTCTAATTTAGCTTAAAATGATACAAAAAACCACAACTCGATATACCTTTGTAATGTCAATACCGACGGTAGCCGTCCATAGGCTCACCCTTTTAACTTTTCATAACAATACATGTCCTACGATATTTTAAAAATCCTTTATGTATTAAAAATTGTATGTTCATTTGTATAAAAGTAAACTGTATTTTTCCTTGCCGCTCCAACACGGCAACATATAAACCTACGCTGAAAAGACTGTCTTTGTTTTTAGAAGTTTAGACATAGATGCACACGTACATAGTCCGTGTTCGAACAGCAAGGAACATACCTTTATAATAATTAATACTATCGTTAACACTTGTTATGCATATATAAGTAGATATATTTATAATAATATGTTTCTCATATTATGAACTAACAACAAATTTTACTCACTTAGTCAGTGACATTTTCTATACAACGTAAAAATTTTATTATACAGGGTGAGTTATTAGTGCGTCGAAGTTCGATATTACCTCAAAGACCAAAAATTGCACGCAAAACTAATCAGCCAGTGTGTAGGCAGTCATAAAGTACGTATTTTAAAATTATTGATATTTGTACAGGGTGGCTCTTCTCATCGGGGTGAACCAAACTTACGTTTTTTTAAATGGAAAGCCCTACTTATTATTCCACAATTTCATTGGTTTAGACTTGAAATTAATCATACCAAAATTTTAGAAAATTATACAGAGTGGTTCAAAAGTTACCACTAGTATTATATGCAAAACATGGCAAATTCTAAGGCTTCTATACTGCGGAACTGAAATAATTTAAACTCTGCTCTTACGGGCATAGCTTTTTGATAGTTACCACCTTTGAGGAAAAGATAATTGTTAGTATATAGTGCAATACCTGTATACAGGGTGAGTCCAAACTCAAATTTGCGTTTTACTCGAATTTTCCAAATGAGACACACTGTATACAATATCAAAAACTGAAAGGAAAATTGATAAGCTTTTATTCTTACGTAGCCTTTCTTATACCTAAAGCTATTAGTTTTTAAGATATTTTCATTTAAACAAAAAATATTAGAAAGTTTGGAGTTTACGTGATGATTTTGCATAGTTATACCTAATTTAATTTTTTTGATATTTGTTATTGAAAACATTACACAAAATCACCAAAATAATATTTTTCAAATTCAACCTATTTTTTAATAGTTATTTATTTATCATAATCGTAATCAAAACCGGTATAACAATAATTGCAATATTTAGGTATCAACTAAATCAACAAGGATTTGATCGAATTTAATCATTAGCTATTTATTACAAAAGTGTATTCTATTAAGTACCCAACCTTCAGTTGCCAGATTGCAACACCAGGGTTGCCAAATCCCGAAATATAAAAGGCAACCCTCGTATAAAAGTTGTATCGAAAAGTTGGAAAATCGCTATACTCGTTGTATAGCCCGTGAAGGCAACTATGTTGAATAATAAAATCGAGTTTTGTCAAAATTTTGTTTTTTTCGTACTTCTTTTGAGTGAGTGTTTATTAATATTAACTTTAAAACATTAAAAAATCATAATTCACTCGTGAATCTATAGGCGTCATTACCGGAATAATATACAATAATACTTATCGATGTTTTCTTTTCTGAAGCCACTGGTAATAAAAAATCTTACTTGGTCCGCCCCTGCCTCATAACCACAGTATCATCCTTATGACCGAAGTCTCAACTTGGGGGCAGCCTAATCCAAATTCTTGCATCGTCGCAATTCACCATACCATATACAGTATGGCATCATAAAATATACTGTATTCTTATAGAGCGTATAAAGCGTTTACTGAAATCGTTCTTTTAACCAAGATTAATTAGATTCGTATGAATTTGAAATTAATTTTAACTTTGCCGACACCGTCTTTTTCTTTCTATTTTGGTCAGGTCCGGATTTATGTTTCAGTTCTTTCAATTTGGGTATAAGACTCTCGATGTGGTTATTCAAATAAATCCACTACGAAATTATTTTTTTTTAAAGTTGGAAAAAATTTAAGAGAAGCAAAAACGTAAATTAAAAAACGTTTCTTTATAATAATAATAACAATAATAATAAAAGGACTTTGCAGCGAAGACCGATTCGACAAAACTATTCTGGGACACCCTGTATATTTCACCCAGCAGCTTTTCGACTCGCTGGTACTGATTCTAACTTATAGCACTAAAAATGTCTATGTTCCTAATTCTTTAATATAACTATTGCTTGGCAAACGAATCTGTGACAACGAAAGGAATGCGGACAAACAAATCCTATATTGCCAAATTTAACTACAAAAAATCACTAGTTCTAGAAAAGAAGTCGTATTACTTTGAAAATCGATTTCTTACAATTACAAATAAAAATAATATTTTTATTTAATAACTAAAATTTTTACCTCAGAATATTAAAATAGGGAAAAGAATTTACGATCTTCTGTAAAATCGGCAATACCACGCGAAATAGGTGGTTAGACGCCGCCTGATGATCCTAATTGGTGCGTAGACCCTCGCACGTTTTGTCGCCATGCGGGTGTTCAAGTCGCAATTGGTGGAAACTGAGTTCTTCCCCGCAATTGTTGCCGCCCCTCGTAGTAATATTGAATCAGCCAGTGGCAGAGTGGTGTTATTTATACTTTTGTTGTCGTGTATGAGTTGCTATCAAATATTATATCAAATTATTATTGTATATTTAGTGTTCTTTTACTTTAGTGTTTTAGGTGCATAACAATTTTCCTTTGTTCTTGTAGAAATATAAGCTTACACATTGTTTGTTGTTAATTAAGGCATCAAAACAGGAAATTTTTATTGAATCTACTTAGAATTTTGGTATTTTAAAGATTAACAACATAATCGTGACAGAAGGTAATACTATACCAAAATTACAGAGTGTCCAAAAATCCTCGTAACAATAAATTTTTCAATTCCGCTTTCGGTTTTTGATATTTCTAAAACTAAAACTATTAAGTGTCGTAAATCATTTAAAAGGAACAAAAATATGCAATTTTAAAAAACATCTCTTATCATATTTATATCATATATCATATTTATTATCATATATATAAAAACAAAAAGAATAAAAAAAGAAACATGCAATCACAATAGAGAACGTAGACCCTCGCACGATCGCATCCCAAATGACCATTCCACTAATGGGTCGCACATAGCTCTGAGAATTCCTGAAGTGTATATAAAGCACCATCCGCGAGGAAGCGCTTTAGCTTATTTTTAAATGCATTTATTGACTGTGCATTTTTGATCGCCGTCGGTAACCGATTAAAATAATATTGACCCGAGTATACTGGGCTCCGTTTAAAAAACTCATGTTTAGCCCGTGGGAGATACAGGCTATTCGCTCCCCCGAGTATTGTGCCCGTGCAAACTACCGTTGGTACGAAACTTTTCGATATTCTGGTATATGTATGTTAATAATTTATATAGGTATATACCCGTTAATGTCAAGATCTTTTTGGTTTTAAAAATCTCTCTACATGAAGAATTGTAAGCCAAGCCATAAATGATGCGTATTACTCTTTTTTGAAGGATGAAAACTCTTTCCAAACTCACCGCTCTACCCCAAAGCAGTATGTTATATGACGGTACAGAGTAAACCAAACCGGAATAGACACTGATTAGGGACGCTGTATTAATTTTTGTTTTTAAGGAGTAAATCAAAAACAAAACCCTGTTTAGCTTGCCGCAAACTGCATCAGTCTGACTCGCCCACCGCAATCGAGAATCAAGATATAGTCCTAGAACTTTGGAAAAATCAGTCCAAGGAAGATGTTGAAATTCAGAGATGGTTTGTTGATGGGAAATAGGAATAAGAAATAACAGAGGCCCAAGAACACTACCCTGCGGAGAGCCGACATCCAGACTTTTCCGACCCGATACACAATGATTTATCCTAGCAGATATTTCACGTTGTTCGAGGTATGACTGAATCCATTTATTTATAGGGAACCTCAGTCCTAAAGACTCAATTTTGCTCACCATAACTGATTTGTCGATAGTGTCGAAGGCTTTGGACATGTCAAACATTAGTGTAACAAAAAAGTGACCTCGATCGGTCAATTCGTGGACGTGCTGTACCAACTCAGCAGTACATGTCTCGGTGGACAACCCTCGCCGACAACCGTGCTGACAATCAGTAATCATGCCCGTAGAAGACAAAAATACTTCAATCTTATGTGCTATAGCCTTTTCAAATATTTTAGAGATTACACTTAGTAAAGGAATGGGCCTATAGTTTTCCATACTCGTGTGGTCACCCTTTTTAAAAACTGGCACTATCACTGCTCGCTTCAGCTCGGACGGAAATATCCCGCTCAAAACGGAACCATTAACAAGCTCATACAAATGAGGAGCCAGCGGATCAGCACATCGCTTAACCACCCGTACGGGGATGATCGTTATATTTAATCGAAATATTTAAAACAGTTAATTATAGTTTCTAAACGTGACTTAAAGCAACAAAAAGATCCAAGATATTTTAATTGTTGTTTTAGATTTTTTTGTTTAATTCAAGCAAGATTACCAAAGTATTTAATTTATTTCGGTAAGTTGTTTTAGAATGTTTTTGTTTTTTATAAGAACGTTTTATTTTCATTGTTGGTATGCAATACAATATTTAAAGTAAAATAAAAAATTAATTAAATAAATAAATAAAATACTTCTTGGGTGTTATAGCTTTAGTATCAGTAGGTGCAAACGCATGCGTTTACACGGAAAAAACACTATTGTGTTTTCAAAAATTCACAATTTCATTCAATGATATGCTATACTAAGTATTCCTCGGACATAGTTAAATTTCAATCAAGCAAACGCTTATTGTTGGAAAATAATAATTAATTAATTAATTAATTGTTTTTTTAAATAAAACTTATTATTGGATGCCATTGAACAATTCAATTATAGTGATTCCTTGATTGTAATTCATACATATAATTAAATTGAATCTCGATTTTAATACAAACGATAAGATTGAATGTCCATGCAACAATAGCGTTTCATTGGCTACAAGGGTACTTTTTATTACTTGGAAATTACATTCTATCAATACAAGCTTTAAGCTGTTTGGTACCATTTCTAACTTTTCTTAATTTAATTATACGAGTATCTTGTAGTGTATTATTATTGAGTCAATAATAATTATACCTATTGCGAAGTTGATTAGATTAAAGCAGTATTATTGAAAGAAAATTGTTATTTATTATTATACATTATACAAAACACTTGAACAATATATCTAAGCCTTTTAAAACTGATGTCGTATATGAAAATGTAACTTGTCAATTACGATATAACTATTTTCAATTTTGTTTATTGGTCCTTGTACTAGAAGATACGGTTGTACATGCTGATGTATTTTTCTCTTCAATGCTTTGTTTATTTGTGATTGTATTTTTTCTTATATATCTCCAGGCGTCTGAAATATTTTTCCGTAATTATTATCAATGTATTGCATACCCGATGAATGAAAATATTACAAGTTTGCCATCATTTCCGATGTTTTTTTCTTTGTAATTTTTCAACGATTTTATGAAAATTATCATAGTTCCTATTTTAGGTACTAATTCAGCTATCATTTCGGTAGATAAATCGGTTATATTATTCAATGAAATGCAATTTTCTGAAAATGTACATATTTCCGTTTTATCCACTAAATTAAGAAATTTTTTACTGTTGGCGCTTTGCAATCAAATTAATCGAGAAATTAATAGTTTGCGTTCACTTTCAACGTAAGATAACTTACTAACTTACCATTAAACACAGGTATTAATTGCTCCAAATCCCAAATTTTCAAAAGATATTCCATTATGTATAAATAGGTACCCTCAAACAACAGTAACAAAACAACACTGCCCGAAGACACGCTATAGCAACTTTAGCGTTAAGTAGTGAGATCTGAGATCAGCCCGGCCGACAGGGGAAGTACAAAACCGAGGCACTATGATATATCCCTACCACCACGCGCTTGCCTCGATACAGTTTGAAATTGATGGCAATAAGGTCCACACCAATAATAAGAATCATTAAATTCGAAGTACACTATAATTCAATGAATTCCTTATACATGAACTTAATAACTCATATTATTGCCGGAAATATCAACTGAGCAAAACAAATAGAAGAGTTTTGAGAGAATAATATCTTTTTGTTCGTTTAAAAAGAGCATTTAATATTGTTTCAATTCTCTTTATGATATTTAATAAGCGACATATATGATTGCAATAATATTAGGATTTAATAAAAATATATTGATCACCTACCGTTGATTGAAATATTCCCTTAGCATTAACGCAACCAGTTGTATTTTCCAAGTAAATGTACGTTTATGTAGATTTCAATAATTTGCCTATTATTGCCACAAAATCAAATCAATCATTATCTTAATGATGAGAATATGCTTAGATAACAGTTGTATTTAACTCAAAAGAAAAGAATCCAAAAATAAGTCTGTAATTGGATATGCAATATATTTTTTTTCTGTGTACCAAACACGTGAAGAACTTTTCATTAATTTTAATTTTTTTGTAACACATAAATGTTTATTAATTATTACTAAACTTTTACATCGCACGCCGCTGAAAATTTTATGAATGAAATCAGCCATGTTTTATTACAACTGCATTTCCCTTACCGACACCGCGCTGTTACAGATCAATTTGCCAAACAATACCTGCATGTTTCAAGGGATAATCCGGCCCTGAAGTAGCCCCTTTTACATGCATTACTTAATACCGGTTGTATACAGTACATTCACAACAATTTATAAATATAAAATTGGCCGCTGTAGAGAATGGTTGCAGTAAATTCATAAAATTCTTCGCAGGAATCCAATTAATAGAATATATTATTTTTGATTGCCGGACTCGATTGTCTTGTTGTTGCGGTTGCTTGTGTATGAATTGTGGAATAGTTTCAATGGTAAATAAAAATGTTGTTTTAGAGAAATGGAATAGTCGTAAGAGTAAAAAGTGCAAAGTATTAGAAAGGAAAATTCTTTAACTACGACAATAATAATGACATTTAAGATGATAATCTGTATATGCTATCAAGAGGTTATTATATAGCATTCTGTCACAATTAACTTAAAGCCAATTGTACGTTGCTTTAAATATTTTCATTATTCGTAATTCGAGGCGAAAAATCTTTTTATTTTTTTTTAATAATCTCCTTTTTGTTAAATTATATTACTTGAACAGTTTTGTCTATAAGTATATAACACGATGTGCTTTTTTTTTTGGGAAATCTAAAGAATAAAGTTTACGAAACTAAAAGTTATACTATTGAAGAAATTAAATGAAAATTTCAGACAATGTATAAATTCAGTTTCAAACATTCATGTTTATAATGCTATTAGAAGTATTGATAAGAGGTGTGTTTTCGAAATAATGTACAACATGTTGAACATTTACTTTAAGATCAGTTTAGTTTAATTTTTTTTCTACCACACTTTAAATTGTCAAATTATCAATTTCAGCTGCAACATTAACACTTATTTACGTTTTAGGTCTGAATTTTGTAGATGATCTATAATTAATAAGGTTTTCTTTTAACCTTCCAAATATTTTTCTATAATGCTGTGTTGCTTTTGGGTTTCAGTTGCAACATTAGCACTTTTCTTGTGTTGAATAAAACATTGAAACAATTAACATTATTAAGCATTTTTAACGATTTGAATGATGGAACAAGCCTACTTAGTAAATATTTATTTTATTTGCAAACATGCATAACATATGGGTTTTATTTATTTTTATTAAGTTAAGAAAGAAAACTAATCAAGTTAGCCACGCTCCGAATACGGCATTAAGCTAAGCTCAAAAAAATCGAACGTGACGTGTCACTTAGTTTCGCTCTATCTATTACGGTCTAGGCTCTACCGTATAAAAACATCGAAATTTGCCCACCCTGCTGTACATCCATCAAAGAATTAGATAAATTTTGAAAGCACAAAAAAAATCAAAATATAAAATTTCATTAACTGATATATAAAAAAATATAGATGAAGGAACCAGAATATCGGGTATTGCATGGCAAACGAATCTGTGACAACGATATTCCCAAATTTAACTACAAAAAATCACTAGTTCTAGAAAAGAAGTAGTATTAACTTGAAAATCGATTTTTTACAATTACAAATAATAATATTGAAAAAAGCTCAGCATTTTAACTGGTTGTTTGTTTTATTTTTATTTAATAACTAAAATTTTTACCACTGAATATTAAAATAAGGAAAAGAAATTACGATCTTCTGTAAAATCGGCAATACCACGCGAAATAGGTGGCTAGACGCCGCCTGAATGATCCTAATTGGTGCGTCGACCCTCGCACGTTTTGTCGCCATGCGGGTGTTGAAGTCGCAATTGGTGGAAACTGAGTTCTTCCCCGCAATTGTTGCCCCCCTCGTAGTAATATTGAATCAGCCAGTGGCAGAGTGGTGTTATTATTTATACTTTTGTTGTCGTGTATGAGTTGCAATAGGTATTATCAAATATTATATAAAATTATTATTGTATATTTAGTGTTCTGTTACTTTAGTGTTTTAGGTTCAAAACAATTTTTCTTGTAGAAATATAAGCTTACACATTGTTTGTTGTTAATTAGGCATCAAAACTGGAATTTTTTAAGAATTGCTTGTTACATAAAGCAACAAGACTTTAAGTTATGTTGGAAATTTGTTTCACACTACCATGCCTTCACCAGGCGGTCGTTTCGTCGATCCACGACTCATCATTGGTGATCGGCACGCAGCGTGACCCAAATTTCCAACATTTACAAAGAGCTTATACTAGCACGAGAATTGATTGAGAGAGAGATGTTTTTGGCGACACCTAGCGTGAACAGGCAATATGCCGGGTGAAACACAGTTCACAAACGATGACCGGACAAGAAGTAACAACTCCATTATATCCTATTGCCAACACTAGATGCGCCCGAATCCCCTAGCAGGGAGGCTTTCTTTAAGAATTGCTTGTTACATAAAGCAACAAGACTTTAAGTTATGTTGGAAATTTTTATTGAATCTACTTAGAATTTTGGTATTTTAAAGATTAACAACATAATCGTGACAGAAGTTAACACTATACCATAATTACAGAGTGTCCAAAAATCCTCGGAACAAAAAATTTTTCAATACCGTGCTTGATTTTTGATATTTCTAAAACAATAACTATTAAGTCTCGTATATCATTTAAAAGGAACAAAAATATGCAATTTTGTTGGCTAACAAAATCAGGGTAGTTCGATTTAAAAAAACATCTCTTAGAACGCGTCCGTATATGTGGGACTTAAACCCAATAGAGTTAACTTACGCAACACTTAAATTAAATATATAAGAACCCGCAAAACAACCGGAAATTTCAACCTAACTACATTAAAAGAAGTTTTTAATATCCAGTAATGATTGGAATAGTTTTTGCCGACATGTTAAGGATTTGGAAGAAGAATTTTGGAGGCAATTGAGCACATCCCAAGTAACAAAATATAGTTCTAGGAAGGTTGTATATTGGTTCTAGAACCACTTTATGGATTTTGTTTACATATGCCATTAGGTATAAAACAACCTCCTCTAGCCGGCTACACAAACTCCTTGTGACCAAAAAGGCCCACGCTACAGAACCTCCTGCTAACCTAAAAGTTGTCGACATTTCAGAACCTTAAGGTTAAATATTGAATATTTGTGCAGCTAATATAACCTTTATATATCCTGACTAGCCAATATATAACTGAATTACAACCTATGAATCACGGATTTAAAGTTCTAATTTAGCCACTAAAAGGTTCTAACTAGCTCCTTGCGAATTATCAACTACAACCTATTAGTAAATAGTTGATCTGCCGAAAGCAGTCTTAAAACTATTAAGTAAAATATATTATAGTCTGCTTCTAATTTTTGGATTAGTTGGTTAATATACGGTATTATTTCTAGTATTTAAATAACTCTTTGGTAGGTAATATTGTAATGGTAAATTATGATAATTATTTATCATTCAATATACGTGATATCAAACTGCATGAAATAGCGGACACACATTGCTGATTTTAATGCAACTTCTATTTTACTGTCAAAATATTATATAAAAGTAGCATAAAATTCACGGGCTATCGATATTGTTAGTATAAATATTTTTTTTAGTTATATTTAAAATACAAGAGAAATATTTTGTTTTTAAAAGTAGTCGAAATTCTAATATACGGAAACCTATGAATATAAAATTATGAAAAAATGTGTTTCCCGAACCTAAAACTACGCAGACTTACATATATTTTCAAAAATATTTTGTTATTTAACTATGCCATAATCTTAAAATGGCCGATATGAAACAAATGCTTATAAGCTTTTGAAATAACCAAATTATAACCTAAGTTGCTTGAAAGGCTGAAAATATAACCTTAAGATCAAATTCGTAACCTAAATAATGCTAAATAACACTTTTCAGAACTAATAGTTGCCTTTATACAACTCAAGCTTAAAAGTCGCACCATCCCAACTTTCTAACGACCTGTTTAGTATTGTTTTGGATGTGTAGTTGTGATTAGGTGCCAGCTTTTATTCATATTTATTATACAGTGTGTCTTTTAATTGAAACGGTAAGTACAAAGTAATAATCGCTGATAAGCTGAAAATGTTCTTAGTTTTCTTGTTCTAATAAGATGACAACAAGACATTAGGGATTGGTTTGTGCCAAATAAATGCAAATTGAACGCTAATAATATCTAATAAAGTATATTTTTATAGTTCGTTTTTAGTTTTTACTAAACGGGATTTTTCTTGTATTGGTGTTTCAGGAATGTTAAACGTATTTTTAAAATATTCAAACAATAAAAAATCAAACTTTTGTATTTCATAAATAGGTACAATAAAAATTTGATAATACTGTGCATTCAATTTCTAGGCGCGAATTTAATATTTTGTTGTTGTTTTTTTTCAAGATATGCCTTTTAAAGTGGTACAAACCATTGAAGAGGGAAAAATCTGTCTCTTAGTTATTCCAAGCATGTGGGAAAATAGGGGAATATTATCATGGCCTCCAAGATCCGAAGCCGGAAAAGTCCATGACGAATTATCTGTACCTGGCAAAGGTTGGAAAACATATACCTGCATAGTTTAAAGAATGTTTTCTTCGTACAAGGATGCTTGTGGAGAGCAGGAAAGAATGCAAGATCTTGCTGATACGGATGGAGAAAGCGATAGTGTTGGTAGTTACCAACCTACCTCCGATCCTGCAGATTTTAATAATTTGCGACACCTGTAAATTGAAATTGAATGTAAAAAAACCTACTTGTTCTCTTTAGGTCCAATAGACACTATGTTTTTCAAATGAAGAAATCTTGAGCGACGCTTTAAATATTTAACTGCTTTTTTGAAGTTTGTTACTAAATTGAAGCAAGTATATAATATAGCGACACAAACTTAAGTTAATTTATTCTAAAAAGAAGATCCTCAATGGACTTCATATTAGCTGTAGGATGTTATATATATTTTTTGTATGCTTCCAACATTCTCACCTTTAATAAATGGCCTTGCTGGTGAATCACATATAAAACATTTAAGGGATACATTTACTTTATATTTTCCAATGCAGACTCCAACTTTCAGAACAACCAGAAGCTCTTCAACAAATTTTGACAAATATTCATTAATGTCATTAGGCTTGCCTTTACGATAATACAAACCAATCACCATTGGTTTAGTATTTAGTTCATTTATGTTGAGGAGAATAGATCAAAATTCAAACTTGGAAGATTTAAAAATCGGAAGACCATCAATATTTATCTATTAATCGAAATATTTAAATTTGTTTTTGTATTTTGGTAACACTCTTTAATACATTTTTGTAAACCATTGTGCCAGTACCTCCCTCCAGCAATTTCATCAACTTCAATTTTTGTATCCGGTGTAGCCAATAAGGGTCGAGGGTCTTTAGGCAGCCCGAAATTACTGTTTTTATTTAAAATATTTTGAAAATTGAAATTTGAGTAACCTGCTCATTAGCAATTCGTTGAAAGTTCTGTCGCACCTTTCTTTTAAAATTTCCACTACGAACTAGCTTTTCGTGAGACATTCTGTATAGATTCAGGAGACGTTGATGTTACCCTCTGTCTAGTCAAAAACGAGACTAAAAGATAATTTTAGTGACCAAATAGATTTTAAATAAGGGAAGTAGTATTGAGTTATGCCAGAAAGCTTATTTAGTAACCTATAACGCATCGCTTCAACTAAATAGTCTTTAATCAGTTTTAAAATGGGCTACATGGTTATGGAAAAGTTGTTCAAATGAGTTAAAGGCACAAAGAATGCGAAGTTATAATTAGGTTCTAAACTAGCAGCAAAAAAAAACTTATAAGTCTTATTTCGGCATTTAAGTGACTAAAAATGCCTTATTTATAACCATTTCAAAACCTTAAGGTTTTAGAACTACTAGGTCCTAAAACTCCTCATATATATAGTTGATTTAACGTTTTTCAAACATGTTTCAAGCTGTATGTATGATTTCATAGTTCTAAGACCAACAAGCACAATATATTACCTATGTATAGTTTTTAAGCTTAAGAAAAAGGCACACATTACCCATTTATAACCTTAAGGCAATTTTAAAGTCTTCCTCCTTAAATAAATGTTACTTGGGATTATAATAACTTTAGGACAAGATGACGACAGCGAGACTGATGATAATGATGATGCTCAAGTTGACGAAATCTAACAGATTGCCACCTTCTATAAAGTAATACTAATTATGATCGTTATATTTAATCGCAATATTTAAAACAGTTATATATAGTTTCTAAACGTGACTTAAAGCAACAAAAAGATCCAAGATATTTGAATTATTTTCGATAAGTGTTAAGTTGTTTTAGATTTTTTTTGTTTAAATCAAGCAAGATTGCCAAAGAATTTAATTTATTTCGTTAAGTTGTTTTAGAATGTTTTTGTTTTTGATAAGAACGTTTTATTTTCATTTTTGGTATGCAAACTAGTAGATATTTGAAATAAAATAAATAATTAATTAGATAAATAAAATACTTCTTGGGTGTTATAGCTTAATAGCAGTAGGTGCTTTTACCAAACACGTGAAGAATTACAATAGAAAAGTTAACGTCGGAAGAAGGAATTTTGCTGTATCGTACAAGGAGAAAAAAATATAACAATTCACAAACCTAGAAAAGATCAATGCGACACATGTGGTTCATATGATCTTGGCAATGTGTCATTTACGCTTCACATTTTGCAAAAAAAAACACGTGGACGAGAGGCTAAAAACGGTATGTTGGCGCCGTCAATGATAAAAAGTTGATGGCAACAATGGACCTTCAAAGTGTATTGCTTGCACCAAAGACAGAAGCATCAGCAATGTACTACAAGCAGAAGCTGCACGTACATGACGTCACTATTTATGAAATAGGTAGTAAGAACGTATATCTCTATGTTTGGAATGAAGTGGATGACGGAGTAACAAGTGACGAATTTACTAGTTGTACAATTGATTATCTATCTTTTAAAATTAAAGAATAAAAACACTAAACATTTTACAACTTATTTTAGAAAAATGATATACACAGATGTATGCAGACCCCGTACATTCTGCTTTGGAAGGAAATTTTTATCCACCAATAAATGCCCCATCTGATTATGTCGCTCATATGAGAATGACACGCCCAGAGCAGCCATATCAAGCTAAAGTTCTTGATTACAAGTTTTTTAAGCTATTCTGCCCTTGAAACAAACCCTAAATCCCTATACGACCTGGTAATAAAGTTGGAGACCGCCGTGTGACTGACATAGACAACTTTTGTATTTACCAAACGGAGACATCATGTATAGCTTCGATTACAATGATAATTTTACAGTTTTAGATCAAAGAATAGGAAGGACACAAGAACTAAGGTTAACTACCAATCTACAAAGGCTATACTCGGAAAAAATCCCATTACAGAGAATAAATATAATAACTTGCAAGAACTTAAAACAGTAATTGAAAAAGATTTACACGTGTTTTATGGTAGCCTTCATTTTGAAAAAGTCCCTAAAAGAAAAGGAAATTCGGAAAAAGAAAACGTAGAGGAACCAGAACCAAAAGAGTCTGAACTAAAAGAAAGAAAAAAAGATCCCGTTAATTCTAAAAATAAGAAAACCAAATCCAGAAAACGGTGTAATTTTGAATCCATCGTTTTTGTATCGAGCGAGAATGATTCGAACATAGCTTGACATATAAAATCTGAGTTAAAAATATTTTTGTTTGGCACATGAACACGATTTGATTTTCTGATCTGGTGTTCTTGATTTTCATCTCTTTCGTTTTCTTTTAAAATATCTTCAACTTCGCCTAATTCGTTCGATGTTTCTTCAAAAACTTCTTCTACAGGTTCAACAATTATTGTGTTCGTTTCAAATTCTATTGCAGGCAATTCTGCCCCCACTTCAACAACAGTTTCTGTGATTTCTAACTGCTGTTTATGGTCATTGCACTGATTTTCAGACTTTGGAACTGGAAATAAATTATTGTAATATTCTTCATTATAATTTTTATTTAATGATTGGTTTTCGAAGAATTCAGCATCACGTGATATCAGAATTATGCGTGTAATTGGATGTATAAAACGAAATCCTTTTGTATGTTCTGTATAACCGACAAATATATATTCCTCAGCTTTTCTATCTAATTTTCTTCTTTTTTCTTTCCGGAATGTGTACCAATGCTTTGCATCCAAAAATGTGTAGATGTGATACATTTGGTTTCTCACCTTCTTCCTCTAGAGTGCAATTTGCAAGAGCTTTTGTTGGCGATCGATTTTTTAGGTAGACTGCTGTGGATATAGCTTTAGCCCAAAAACAGTTTCCAAGCTCTGCATCTATCAACATGCTCCTTGCAGTTTCCATTAGCGCGCGATTTAGCCTTTCAGCTACACCATTCTGTTGTGGAGTATATGCCATAGTTTTTTGATGTTTTATTCTAGCTTGTTTAAGTATTCCCAATAACTGACTGTTGACATATTCAGTACCATTATCGGTATGTAGGCATTTTATTTTCTTTTTGGTTTCATTTTCAACGTATGCTTTATACTCCATAAACTTTTCGGTTACTTTGATTTTTGTTTGAAGAAAATAATAAACTTCAGTTTCTAGTTTCATTTTCTAATTTGTAATGCGACATCCAAATTCTGAATCGAAAATAACAGTTCGACCATTTTTGGTTATTTTACTTACAGACAAAAGATTCATTGCCAAGCCTGGTGCATGTGTAACATTTTTGATGGTTATGAAATTTTTTAATTTTTCTAAGAATTGCTTGTTACATAAAGTAACAAGAGTTTAAGTTATGTTGGAAATTTGTTTCACACTACCATGCTTCCACCAGACGGCCGTTTCGTCGATCCACGACTCATCAGTGATGATCGGCAGGCAGTGTGACCGAAATTTCCAACATTTACAAAGAGCTTATACTAGCACGAGAATTGATTGAGAGAGAGAATGTTTTTGGCGACATCTAGCGTGACCAGGCAATATGCCGGGTGAAACACAGTTCACAAACGATGGCCGGACAAGAAGTAACAAGTCCATTATATCCTATTGCCAACACTAGATGCGCCCGAATCCCCTAGCAGGGAGGCTTTATTTAAGAATTGCTTGTTACATAAAGTAACCAGACTTTAAGTTATGTTGGAAATTTGTTTCACACTACCATGCTTCCACCAGACGGCCGTTTCGTCGATCCACGACTCATCAGTGATGATCGGCAGCACTGTGTTTCACCCGGCATATTGCCTGTTCACGCCAGATGTCGCCAAAAACATCTCTCTCTTTTAATTTTTCAGCTGAATTTCAATATTACCATATCCAGTACAATGAATTTTCGTTCCATTAGCAATTCCGATTTCCTGATTTTTACATTCTTCAAAATGATCTAATATGTCTTTTTATCCTGTAAAATGTGATGTTGCTCCTGAATCTATGTATCAGCCTTGATTCTCAGTGAATTCATTGCATGTTAACGCTTGATTTGATCGTTTGGTTTTGTCGTTACCTCGTATTGGTTTCTTAGATTTCTGACATTCGTTGGCCTTGTGATTATATCCATTACAATTGTAACATCTAGGTCCAGATTTATGAAATTTTTGATATTTCTTACTTGCGAAAGCAACTTCTGTAGTATTTTTGGTACTTAAACCTTTTACGTTTTCTTGCAGTAAAAGATTTTTAACAAAAGCGGTACTTGCTGCTTTGAGCCTTGAATTCCTAATATCAAAGGTTTGTATTCAGCTGGAAGACCAGATTATCCCATGCTTCTTTGGCTGTTTTGGCTTTTTTTGTTTCTGCAGCTGCACACGGCTTTAACGATAAGTTAATTTTTGCTAAAGTTCGTTGATCTACATCTTCATCAATGTTTTGTCCGACTTTAGGTTCCATACAGTGCCACAAACCTGCGTCTATTAAGTAGTTCTTCATCCAAAACTTCCAATCATTGTAATTTGTACCATCCAGGTGTTTATTTTCAGATAAACCTCCTACAGCGGTTGAGATAATTGTTGTGGATTCTGAATCTGAGCCTCCCATTCTTCGTTTGTAGACATTATTTAATATTTTTTTAATAACTTTTTGATATATGTCAAAAACTGTCAGATTTTTTTCTTAAATTCAAAATTTCGGAAAAATTTACAGTTTTTGTGGACTATTTAACTTCCAATTCTTCTACTCACACTTCTAATACTTTTGCGGACCCATAACCTGTTAGCAGAGCGTGGTTGAACAACCTTATGAAGTGAAATAATGTATTAACTTTTAACAACTCTTTATACGTTTTTATTCATAATCTGACAACTATAACAACTAACTACTATATACAATATGATGCAATATAACAACTTCCAACAAAATGTGTTTCGAGTTCACAAAACGCACGCCACTGCAGAAATAAGTATGGTTTAATTCATGCGCGTGTCTATGTGCACTTGAATTGAATGCAAATTAATCGAATACTTACCACACAGTAATTAGATTCCTGATATCAAAATCTATTGTCATTTGTTCTGAGCGCATTTAAGTATTATGGTTACAAATTGCTGGGCAATTTACACTACCATATACGGCGTTAGATATTTTCTTTTTATTTTTTTCTTCTGAAGAAATATTTGTCTTTGTTTTCGTTTGCAGTTTTTCCACTTTATGTATAACAGAGAAGAGTGTTGACGTTGTATACCTGTGGTATCCACACTATTATATTACTTATGGATTTATTCTATTTTTATTTTCTTTTAATTGTTCGCTGGAAATATCTTCAAAGAGCCAAAGTTTTATTAAGAATTTGTTTCGAGATACATGCGATTATCACACAATGAGAAATAAATTAAATAAAATATTGTATATATGTTTTTATTGTTAATTAATTAAATAAATAGTTTTCATTATTAAGTAAAACCCCTCTGAGTGACCACCCCCCTTATAACGACCTATCTCCAATTAACTGAACTTTTTTTTGTGAAAATTCTATATTTTTCTAGGACTCTATAGCGATCGCTGCTTTAAACCCCCTTAATAATGCGCAATAAAATATAACGAAAATTGCCCACAAAAAAAAATTGGTCATGTCACCTCAAAACCTTCGCGGCAAGATAGAATCTAGAATATACCGGTGTCCCACCGGGAAGGGATTCGATCGATTATGGAGAAACTACACTGTGGAACAATCTGAAAATCTGGAGTGGTGCTTAGGTCGACTGGACCGATTCGGCTAAAATGTTTTTAAGAATCTAGCACTTCCGGTTATACCGGAAATGGGTGTCAACTTCCTTATCTCAAATACGATCCTATATAAATTATATTTTTTTTGGATTATCCTTGTAATTCTAAACATATTTCATACATAATATGTTATACCTATCGCCAGCCGTTTTCGAAATATTTGAAATTTTATATCAAAAATTACGTTTTCAGAATAAAGAATAATAACAATTTTGTATTATATGGAAGCTTTAGTAATTTAATTTATTAGAATATCCTAGGAGATATAGACCTACTTTAGCCGCCTACGTATATTTTTTTAGTAAATATTAATACACAATTTAAAAAAAATGGTAAAAAATCAAATTGAAAAAAGTGTCATAATTCAAAATTTTTATGTTTATGTTTTTTTCACAATTTTAGGTTTAAATAAAATAAAATGGTACCTTAAATTAAACACAAAAAATTCTTATTTCTTTTGATATGAACTAAACAAGTACACACGAACTAAATTAAACTAAATTATAAACAATCAAGTGTTAGAAGATTTATTTTAACAAATGCTCAAAATGAATTTCCAGTTCGCTGGAGCATTCGGGAAGTAATGGATGAAAAAACATTTCGTATTCTAATTTTCATGTCATCTACGGTGGTTGGTGACTCACGGTAAACTATTTTTTGTTTCCTATGTGGATATATACATAGAAGAAACTCGAGAGGCTTTAGATCAGGGGATCGGGATGGCCAATTTGTTGCTCCTCTACGCCATATCCATCTAATAATAATAATATAATAATAATAATATTTATTTCCAAATACAAATCAAAATATACATACCTATAATATCAGAATGAGTGGAAACAAACATTAGAGAAACAAATATCTCCTTATAGATAAATAATATTAAATTTTCTAAACAAATCAAAATGCTCGCATTTAGCAAAAACGCTGATGCGCTTGTCCGCTAAATACGCGCAAAAAGAGTATCGCACTTATAAATATATTGTGTTATACAGCTCGTGTAGTTTCATATTAAAAAAGAGTATATTCTCATCACTTCGTAATGTCGGCAAACAATGTAAAATACCGAATAAATGATCACTTTATATTATACATTATAGCCACTTTAATTGACTTAAAAAAATATCAAATACTTATTAAATAAAGCGTTTTCTATAACTTATCAAAAAATATATATAAAAAAATATATTCTTATATTGAAAAAAAAAAAAAACAATAACCCATGGAGACTTCAGCTTTTCGTATTATCCACCATTACAGAAAAAAAAAATAGTTATATCAGTTCAACAAGGTAGGATTATTTTCCTTTAGCCAGCTTGATATTTTATACCTAAAAGACCCACGCGAGATACATAATCGTAGCTCATTTGGCAACAAATTGAACAGCTTATGTCCGACCACGAGAAACATTCTGTCCAATGGATCTCCTTGCTCGGGGAACTCGCACATTATGGAGTGATCTTTGCCTTGTTAAATGACGGTATTCCGGTAAATTCAAAAATAGTTTGTGGTTTAGGTGTACTATAGAACATTTATAAAATATTTCCCTGATGGTCAGGACGCTACAATGTCCGAACAATCTAGTGTCCAATTTAAAAATTATCTTCAATATCCTCTTCTGTGTTAAGATCAATTATACCATAGAACAAGAGAGACTGGACCAATGCATAATATAGGGATAAATTTTGTTTTTTTGTGAGAATGTGAGTAGTCTGTTTAAAAATCTAAATTAGCGATCGTAATTTTTTCGTCAGATTCTGGATGTGAATATCCCACTTCATATGGATGTCCACCAATACGCCCAAATATTTAGCGCAATCTCTTCGTTGAATTTCCCAAGAGCGATTTCTTTGTGGCAGGTCAATTGTAATCTTACTGTTTGGTGGGACTTTGGTTTTATTGTGTGTGAAATTTACGTACGTCGTTTTGTCCAAGTGAATTGTAAGCAAGTTTTTATCAAACCAATGACAAATTTGTCGCAGACCGTCCTTCATTCTGCCCTCGACTTCCTCCCAATTTGTCCCTTCTACAAACAATGCAGTATCATCGGCGAAGGAAAATACATCTCCAATACAATCCAATTGCAATAGACCATTTATATAAATGAGGAATAATATCGGACCAATCACTGTCCCCTGTGGAATTCCAAAGGACACTTCCAAAGAAAGTTACTTGGCGTGTACTTTTTTAGTTGTTATCAAAAGAAATACATATTTTTGTATTTAATTTAAGCTTAGATTTTATTCTATTTAAACTTAAATTGTCTAACAATGTGTGTTTAAACCTTTTTATTTTTTAAGAGCTTCGATTTGCAAATTATTAAGATGTAGCTGTAATTTATTAACTTTTTTGTTTTTACATAAAAAAAAATAAATAAAATGCCAAAAATTGCGATTTTTTTTTTAAATAATTTAATATTTTTTTATGAAAACACGGTTAGCCTTAAGCTCATGAAATGATATTAATAAAAATTATAGCAAAGGTACTTCTCGAATCTAAGCAGCAATTAGAAAAGGAAAAAATGTGTGTGCTTTTCTTATTGAAATCCTATGACATTTTCAAGATAACCTCATACAATTTAGAAGCAGGGTAATTCAAACATGTTTCTGTTTAATGTTGAAGATTTTTTGGCACGGTAAAATGTAGTAAAAAGAACAAAAATCAAAGCAGTAAAATGTCAATAAGTAAAAAACGCAAAATTTGAACAATTTTTACGACAAACATATTCCAGCACATTTTTTCCAACAAATCCACACACTACACAATATATTTACACATAGAATATGATTATACACTTGATTTCCCACAAAATGTAACTTAATTTAACTTAATATTAAAACATTATTATATAAAAAAAAAACTCCTTATTTATACTTATTTTTATTTTAATACGGTTGATATGAACTAAATCTAGCATAATTGCTTTTAAATGATAGAAGTTTATACGAGTAAATTTGGCACCATCTAGGTTCTTTTGTCAAGAAAATAACTTTGTTGTGACAAATACCTTTTTTAAACTACCCAAGAGAAGACTATACACTTGGAAATCCCCAGCAGATGGACACAATGGGGCGATAGTCCGAAATCAAATAGATTACATTCTCATTAAAGAAAGGTATCGAAATGCGCTCAAATCGGTTAAAGCATATCCCGGTGCGGATGTTGGGTCAGATCATAATCCGCTAATTTCCTGCGTCCAGGTAAATCTTAAGCGAACTAGAAAGCCGCGTGGCACTGCGAGTTTAGACAGGAAGAAACTTAAAGAGGAGACCATTAAAAAAGGTGTCCAACAAGCAATACATTCCAACCTTGCGAAAGTTAACCTTGAATCCGAAGATATTGACAATCAATGGGAATCCCTCAAAACCTGCATTCTTTCCTCCTGCCAAGAGTTACTAGCACCTTCTAAAAAGATAAATAAAGAATAGATTACTCAGGAAATTTTATTTCTGATGGACCAAAGAAGGAAATACAAGAACAACGAAACAAAATATAGGGAAACCCAGAAAAAGATAAGAACAAAAATAAGGGTAGCAAAAGAACATTTCTATGAAGAAAAATGCAAGGAAATAGAAGAGCTACAACGCAGATTTGACTTGTATAACCTACATAAGAAGATAAAAGAATTGACAGGTCTCAGAAAAGGAAAGACTACTACAATCCTCTTAGATAAAAATGGGAAAACACTATCAAACACAGAAGACAAACTAAAGAGATGGCAGGAATATATAAAAGACCTTTTCGACGATGTGAGAAATATCACATCCGTAGCTAGGGTAGGACTGGAAGACACAGGTCCCGAAATCACGAAAGACGAAGTCACCCACACACTAAACAACATGAGCAACGGTAAATCTCCTGGCCCCGACGCAATTCCTATCGACATTCTTAAGATCATAAGTGATCAAGATTTGGATGTCGTGGTGAGACTCTTGAACAGAGTCTATGAGTCTGGAAAACTACCAAAGGAATGGGTCTCATCAGTCTTCATATGTTTACCGAAAAAATCGGGTGCAAAAGAGTGCAGTGACCACCGTACCATAAGCCTCATGTCCCACACTTTGAAACTACTGTTAAAAAATATACTCAACCGCATCCACCAGAAACTCGATCTGGATATAAGTGACAGTCAGTTTGGCTTTCGCAAAGGATTAGGTACAAGAGAAGCACTATTCGCATTCAACGTAATAGTGCAGCGATGCCTAGATGTTAATCAGGACGTATATGCCTGCTTCATCGACTATAATAAGGCGTTTGACAGGGTCCGCCACGACTAGTTGATGGAAATATTACAATGTAAAAACCTAGACCACCAAGACCTGCAAATCATCTCAAATCTCTATTACAACCAAAATGCCATCGTCAAAGTAGATCAACAAAATTCTGGCACCATCTCAATAAAGAGATGTGTACGTCAAGGTTGTGTTCTGTCACCTATTTTGTTTAATGCCTACTCTGAAGAGATTCTAAAAAGGGCAATGGAAAACGACAGTGCAGGAATAAAAGTAAATGGAGTGCCTATAGTTGTTCTAAGATACGCGTAATTTTAACGGAAAACCTGGAAGATCTACAAAGAATCATGGACAAAGTTGGTCGATATAGCGAAGAATACGGCCTTACACTCAACGTAAACAAAACAAAGTTCATGAAAATAACAAAGAAGGCCCAGACTAACAACGAACAGATAATCGTCAAAGGTGAACCCATCGAACAGGTAGAGAAGTATACTTATCTTGGAACAACAGTTACTTGTAATAACGACTACACGAAAGAAATAAAAGCACGCATAGAAATAGCAAGGTCCAATTTCAATAGCATGAAAAGAGTTTTGTGCAATGGAGGTCTAAGCCTAAAACTGAGACTGAGACTAGTTAGATGTTATGTTTTTGCCACTCTGCTTTATGGCGTCGAGGCATGGACTTTAAACGCAGAAATAACCAAAAGACTAGAAGCTTTTGAAATGTGGGTGTACAGAAGAGTACTGAAGGTGTCATGGGTCGATCGGATAACTAACTTAGAAATACTTGAACGACTAAACATAGAAAGAGAGTTATTAATAACAATTAAAAGCAGAAAACTTCAGTATCTCGGCCATGTGACTCGTGGACCAAGATACGCCTTACTTCAATTGATAATGCAGGGAAGGATCCAAGGTACAAGAAGCGTGGGTAGAAGAAGGATATCCTGGTTGAGAAACTTGAGAGAGTGGTTTGGATGTTCCTCGATAGAGCTTTTTAGAGCAGCTGAATCCAAAATAAGAATTGCCATGATGATCGCCAATCTTCGTCGCGGAGATGGCACCTAGAGAGAGGTTCTCCGCGTTTGCATTTAACGACAATTTTAAAAAACTATCCATAGCATACCTGTTGGCCTATATGTGTTAACGGTTAGTCTTCGTAATTGTAAGGTTCCGAGTTCAAAATTGGGCCATGGAACTGTTTTTGAATTATTATTGAAATTGGACTATCTCTTTTCGAAGCACCCTGTATACTTATTTATCAAATCGCAATTTAACTCATTGAATCAAGAATAATATGTGTTTCTATGAAAACTAAACTAATAAATTTAAATATCTAGATGCAGTAGTCTCCCTTTATGCATGCTATTAATCTTCATTTTTCTTCAGATTAATAGAACACATGCACACGTACAATACGTGGAATACCAGTAGAAACGCACTTCTTTATACATTTCTTGTTTGTTTTTCTTATCCTTTACAAATAATAATCATAAGAAATTAAATGCACAAAAAAATTACAACTATATGAAAAAGAAAAAGTTCAGCAATAAAACTAATGGATCTGTTGGCACCCAGCTGTTTGTGGAATATGTCGCCATTATAAATCATGCCCCATTTTATATATGGTGCGGATTATTACTGTCAACTCTTTATAAAGGAATTCTTCAGAAATTTGCTTTGTGAAGAATTGCATACTATAGGAGCTATTTGATATGTAGGTATCATTGAATGTGTTAAAGCGAACAAGAATCCTGGTTTTATATTGAAAATTTGTAGAAAAATGTTTCTCAGTAGTTTTATTGTTTTTATACACTTCTCTGGTGCGTAAATAAGATTTTATATTTTAGTTATACGAATATTTTTGTCAGTTACTTCACTTCGTGTCGGAACCTTTTATCTCTCTGTCTTCAAAGCAATTCGCCGCTATTATACTTATAGTATAGTATCTTATAGTATATATAGATATAGTATAACATAGTAGCGGGCCCGAATGTGGCTGGGATTGCGACGAGTCGATGCCTTCTAATCTATAGTTATTATTCTATGGTTTAGGTGTTTAAGAAATAAATAGTTCTTTATTTCCAAAAGAACAAAAAAAATATCATTTCATACAAATGAATGAATGAAAATAAAAAAAGAGAACAGAAAAAAACAGAATAAACCATCAAAACATAATTCAATATAATAACAGAAACTACAAATAAGTAGGTATATATCTACTCTAATTCACCAAAACAAGCCCGACATTGTGGCAACAATATTCGCGAGCGTGCTGTGGTTGATATCAAGCAAGTGCGATACTCTGTTAAAACCGTCACAAATATAGTGTACAGGAGACTGAAGCATTATGTTGGTACGACAAGGATTCTCGTAAAAAGTGAACCTAAGCCTGCCAGCCTGTCGTGGTATTAGAAAATTCAGTTTAGACAATAAATACTCACAGTCTGTTGAGCCATGCAATAGACTGTGCAAACACTTAACGGCTAGCAGTCTTCGACGGCTTTCCAGTGAGGTCTCCCCGCACTCATATAGTAAAATCTGATACTCGGCTCCCCTCTGTGGATAAACACCATAATCTCTAAATATCAAATATTTCAGAAATCTTCGATGCACCGCGTTTAGAGTCTCAGCATGTCTATCATAGATAGGGTACCATACAATTTGGCAATATTCCAGTCTGGATCTTATACAAGCACTAAATAAAATAGTAAAAGTTTTGGTGTTATTAAAATATTTACAATTTCTTAGGATAAAACCAAGCAGCTTAGTGCAATGTCGCGAGACGTGCTCCACATGAGCCACAAAGGAGAAACGCTCATCAAAATAAACACCCAAGTCCCTGAGAACCGTCTCTCGATTCAAGACAGAACCGTCAATATAATAATTAAAAGTAATTCTATTGTCTTTTCTCGTATAGGTCACCACATTACACTTGTCTATATTCAGATGCAACTTGTTTCTATCACACCAGTCTGCAAGAAAATGCAAGCATCTTTGAAGATACAAACAGTCGTCATGGCTACGAATTTCATGAAAAAGTTTTAAGTCGTCGGCAAACAGTAGCCCATTGCATAACACACAATCGAAAATGTCGTTAATAAAAATAATAAACAGCAATGGACCTAAGTTGGATCCCTGTGGTACGCCTGATGTAGGTACAAACTTGAATGACTCACACCCTTCATATTTCACAAACTGGCGACGGTCCAATAGAAAAAATTTAAGTAGGCCGACCAACCCCGACGAAAAACCAAAATTTTCAAGCTTTCTCAATAGAACATAGTGGTCGATCTGATCAAAGGCTTTTCTGAAATCCGTATACACTACATCAATTTGACCACGCGTGTCCAAGACTTCACAAACATGCTGTGAAAAGCAAGCCAAGTTTGTCGCGCATGATCTGCCTGAGAAAAAGCCATGTTGTTTAGTTGTAATAGAATTTTTAACAGTGGAGAATATTGATACAACACTATTTCAAACAATTTAGAAAAATTACACAAAATTGAAATAGGTCTATAATTAGTAATGATACTAGAGTCTCCCTTCTTCAGAATTGGAATACTACTCTTGCAGTTTTCCACAAGTCCGGAAATCGTAGAATTAAATTAAAAATATGACACAAGGGATTAGATAAAGGATAAATACAGTCCTTTACAACAAAACTAGGCACACCATCCGCTCCAGACGTAGGTTTAGGCTTCAGTTTTTTGCTTGCATTGATAATGTCCTCAGCCGTCACTCGATGAATACACCCCAGATCACAATTACTGCCAATGGCATACGGCAAAGTCTCAGTATGCTGAGGGTTTGATTCCATATAAACACTCTAAAAGTAATTAGCAAAAGCGTCAACAATTTGCCGCGGATCATCATACTCTGACGCGTCATCCCTGATTACACCCGGAATTCTGGAATTACCACGTTTGTTATTTATATAAGACCAAAATCCAGCCGGATCGCGTTGCAAATTTCTCTCGATAGTTGACAGATATGTGCTAAAATCAGTCGTTATCTGAAACTTGATCAAGCGCCTCAACTCAACGTATTTAGACCTGTAATAATCAGATCCAAGCTTTCTATGGTTTCTATAAGTGTTTTCTTTATTAAAAATATTCACAATTAACTCAGCAGAGTACCAGACTGGAAATCGCCTATGCCGTTTGGATTTATAAGGAACACACTGTTCAAAAATGTTCTCGAGAATGCTGTAAAAGCCGAGCACGAAGAACCAACAGTAATACACAAGTATACCTCGCTCCAATCAGCAGAGATAATCTTGTTGTATAAAACAGGAAAGTTTGCTTTCCTAAAATTGAATTCACGAACATTATTATTTTTAATCTTAAAATTACTGCCATGTATATGCTTAGCCTCAAAAATTACGTTTAACACTGGATCATATTGATCAACATCATCCAAAGGACAAATACCTAATTCATTTAATAGTATATTGTGCAACGAACATGAAATGATATATACAGGGTGTTAGTAAATAAGTGCGACAAACTTCAGGAGGTAATTCTGCATGAAAAAATAATGACAGTTTGCTATTTAAACACATGTCCGCAAATGCTTCGTTTTCTGCTGAGATACAGTTAAAGTTTTTCTTAAAAACTGAAGATTTATTGATTGCTCTGAAACCGGTGGACAGATTCGCCTAAAACTAAAGAGGGATGCTGTCACTGAAGCAATTTAGATATTCAAAAAAATTACCATATTTACCATACCTACACTTTTTTTAGCATATCTCTATTCAATAAAAGCATTTAGACATGTCCTGAACCCTGAACACCTTGTCAATCCTCCTTCCTATTTAAACTTTTCACAATGCCCTACAAAAGAAACAAACCTCATTGAAATTAAAATAAATCTCCGTGTGTAGTCGCAAAAATATTCCTCCCCTTCAGTAAGTCACCCCACACGTCTTTACCCTATTATTTAGTAGGGTAAATAGTGAAGTGAGGCGGTTCGGACATAATCACTTTGCCGCGGCGGTCCCACGTTGGGTTTATGTATGGGAATCTTTTGCAGTATTAAAATAATAGTGATGTTTTGTGAATAAAAAATACAGGAACACATTGGCATTGATAGGAATCATGTGGAAACAGAGGTCAGTATTAAGGCGGCTTTAAACCAAATAAACTAGTTGAGTTGGATATACATACGAGGGTTGCCTTTTATATTACAGGATTTGGCAACCCTGGTGTTGCAATCTGGCAACTGACAGCTCTATCGTAAAGTTAAATTTTTGAGGTTATACGTACTCAGAACGTTTTAACATACGAGCGCTATTTGTGTTTTTTACAGTAACTTAAAAGAATCATCTCGGCCCAAAAATGGAATTAAATCGTGAGCAATTATTTTTTACAACTTTCCACGTGGATTAACTCAGCAATAGTGCATGAATGAATTTAACTCAATTTTAGGTGATGAAGCTCCATCAAGGACCAGTGTTTATCGATGGTATGGTGAATTCAATCGTGGTCGTAGTTCACTCCAAGACGAATTTCGTGAAGGTCGTCCAATATCTGTTGTTGTTCCGAAAACCATTGATGCTGTGCGCGAACTGATATTGCAAGATTGTCATGTGACCTATCAAGATATTGAAACAACCTTAGGCATTAGTGGGACCAGCATACATTCAATATTGCATAAACATTTGACTGTCAAAAAAATTTGTTCACGTTGGATCCCACACAATTTGTCAATCGCTCAAAAAAAGGCTCGTGTCGATTGGTCGAAAGAAATGCTCTAAAAATACGATCGCGGTGTTTCGAAACACGTCTATGAGATCGTGACAGGTGATGAATCGTGGATTTACGCGTATGAGCCCGAAAGTAAACAGCAGTCGACTGTATGGGTGTTTCAAGATGAGCCAAATCCAACAAAAGTTGTTCGCGCACGAAGCACTTCCAAGCAGATGGTCGCCTGTTTTTTTCGGAAAAACTGGACATGTCGCAACCGTACCACTAGAACAACGCAGAACAGTCAATTCTGAGTGGTAGTGTCTGCCAGTTGTCTTCCAAGAAATCAGGAAAACCAACAGCCGAAGACGGATCACTCTTCACCACGACGATGCGAGCTCTCACACATCGGCTCAAACAACTGCATTTTTGAGCACCCAAAACATCGATTTGATGAGTCATCCGCCGTACAGTCCTGACTTGGCACCAAATGACTTCTTTTTATTCCCGTACGTAAAAAACAAACTGAGAAGTCAACGTTTTTCGACACCTGAAGAAGCGGATGCTGCATTCAGAATGCATGTTTTGGAGATACCTCAATCAGAGAGCCAAAAGTGCTTCGACAATTGGTCCAAACGCATGCAAAAGTGTATAATATTTTGAAAAATAACAAAGTGATTTTCGATGATTAATATTTGTTTTTGTTCTCTAATCCCGAAATATAAAAGGCAACCCTCGTACCAGCACACCACACCATTTACACTAAGCCGACTTAAAGTTAACAACTTTGATTGGAAAACTAAAAACTCAACAGCAACTGTTGGAATTGCCGAAAAATCTTCAAAAAATCTGTAAACTCAGGTTGCCGTGTTGTTGTCTTAACCCGTCTTTAGACAAACACTGGATGAAAATATCGCGATGAAAAGGTATTTTGATCTACCGTCTAGTAATATTAAACGTACTTTTTATTAGATAATATTAGGTATATTCGAGATATTTGGGAACATATCACGAACTTACGCTTTTTCCCACTTTTATGTCCTTGACCTGCTGAACGCTTTTTTCAGATCAAGTTGGAGTCAAGAATGAGACAAGGTCCACTTGCTTGGATTGATTTAACAGTCATTGTGTTATTGGAACAAATTAGAAGTGAAAACGCCAAAGAAGTTTGAGAATTAATTTCATATCGGTTACCACAGATGGAGTTCTGCTCGTAAGCACACTCTAAACCATAAGGTTAATTCGCTGACTTGTTATTTGCAACCGATGAAAAGTAAATTAAAACCTGTGGTTTAATTCATTATTCACGTTACAATCACGGGAAATGGTCTGAAGAATTTCCTGTGGTCTAAACACAGGTCAAATTATGTTAGAACTAGAGTTGCCGCGAGACACGAGACACAAGGCGTCTCGTCTCGTCTCAAAGCCGTTTTGTCTCGAATCTCGAGACGAGATAAAATCCTCCAAGGAGTAATATAATTACTAATAAAAATTATTAATAAAAATAATAATCGACTTTATTTATATAGGGCGAAGTCTAGCCTAATGGCCACTCATACTTAACCCTCAATACTTACATAATACAATAAATCAACCTTAAACCTAAACCTAAAAATAATAACAATAATAATATATAATAATACAAAAATTCCCAAATCTGACTACCACTTATCAGAAGGCAGCTAAAAAAGAATAGTTGAGAGTGCAGATCATGACTATAAGAATGATAATAAAAATTGTCTTACATATTTTTTAAATACAGAAATAATAAAATAACATTTTTCTTTAAGGACAGGTGTAAGGTTGTTAAATTGCATCACAGTATCATAGGTGAAACTACGTTGGAACATAGCAGTACTATGACGAGGCATAGTTAGTTTTATAGGGTCTCTAATATTCAGCTGGTAAATCTCTCTACGGAAAACTAAATTTTGTGACAAATATGAAGGAGATGCAGTTTTAATAATTCTAAATAAACAGTTAAGGATATCGTTTTGGAAAATATATTTCATTCTTAACCATTTCAAAGTTAACAGCGATGGTGAAACGTGATCATATTTGCGAGGATTACTTACAAATCGGCAACATTGGTTTTGTATTTATTGGATTCGATACGCGTTTACACTATCTAAGCAAGGAAAGAAAACAGCGTTACAGTACCTCATCCTTGAAAACACCAAACACTCGCAAAGAACTTTCTTCATTTTAAATGATAGTAACTGTTTGCATAAAGTAACCTTAAAGTTAAATAACATTGACGTGCTATGAAAGAAATGTGATCGGAAAATCTCAGCCTCTCGTCCAGATACAAGCCAAAAACCTTCACAGACGACACAAGTTCAACCCTCTGTTGATCAATTTTTAAGTTCAAATGCTTTTTTAAAAGGTTTCTACGTTTCTTAGGACAAAAGATAATAAACTTTGATTTACAGGGATACAATTGAAGGTTATGGTTATTAGCATATATACTAATATTCCGTAACTGTGAATTAATAACTTGATTAGCATGAACATATTATCTTTCTGATGGAAAACTAAACATAAACTGTGTGTCATCAGCAAAACATTGAACATTTCCGTCAACTACAACCTGGTTCCAATCAAAAATATATATTAGAAAAAGCAAATGTCCCATTACAGAGTCTTGCGGTACACCAGAAACAATGTGGGATGACATGGAAATTTTATTCTCTAATATTACCGCTGATGTCTCTCATCCAGATAAGCGCGCAAGAGATTCAAAGAACATTCATCGAAACCCAAATAGTGACATTTTGCTATTAGAAGTTTATGGTTGATCGTGTCAAAGGCTTTTGTAAAATCTAAACAAAGTAGTGCTGTTGAAAACCCACAGTCTAGTCCTCGTATTATTTCATCAGTTTCATTTAAAAGACAGGTTGTAGTGCTGAGACCTTTACGAAATCCCGATTGATTACAGGGAATAATACTGTGGCCATGGACGTAATCATTTATTTGCTTAATAATGAGTAATAAGATTTCTTCAGAAAATAAAATATAAACTCTAAACTGAAGATAAATAAACAAAAATCTTTTCGCGTAGCATAAAAATTGGAAATATAGGTAAGTTCCACTAGTCAAAGTTTAGCTTATCTTTTACGTCCGAGTGTACCATGAGTTAAGACAATAATGAACGAGCCAACTCCGTATGAAGACGATTCCGAAGTTTAGTGCCTACTAAACCAGCTTTTATAGAAAGGCGTTCTGAAGGAACGCTTGTTGCGGTAATACTTAATTAATACTTAGTAAATAGTCTCTTACAATCTTCGCAATGTGGGGATAACGTCATTCATTGTAGCTGTATCTCGTGTTTACAAAATTCTTCATTTTCGGATTGAGGAGTAGCCTTTTTGAAAATAAATTCAATGTCCATGTCTTCATCTGAGCCAGATTTTTCTTCAGTTTCATTAGAAATTTCTAAAAGTATTCAGGAACAATCCACAATAAAACAAAATGCGTTTAGCACAGCCCGATAAGTAAAAGCATTTAAGCGTGCTCATGTACGGCGTTCAAATGCAAATATAGCAGGAGTTGCATAAAATGTATATGAGGATCGTAAATACGTAGATTGTAGCTACTGAACCTTACTCAATGCACGATGTTGATAATTTTAGGAACAAATTTGATTATTTTTATGAATTGGATATTGAGTTTGCAAATAAAAATATTTTTAGCTATGAAAAGACTAGGCCCACATGAGGTAGTTCATAACTATTCATATTTAACTCAATCTCCTTAATTATGGATTATTTTGCTGGGTTAGCTTTCTTTTATTCTCGCTGATAGAAGGACTTCTTCACGGAATGTTGCAAGCATAATGCTAGCTACAATTCCTTCATCTCATCAGCCTCCAGGCATAAGAGACATTCGATATGTTCCGATAGCCCTAACGTCGAGAAATGATGACAGTGAAACTTTTATAAACTTCTTCGAATATGCCTACAAAACTTGGATAATCTTGTCAAAAGCTCAGACCTTTTGTCGTCATCAATGTATTTAGTGGTCATGTACGCTCTGCCATCTGGAGGTTCTGGTGGAATTAGCTCTCCTTCTTTCTAGAGAAACTTAGCTGTCAAAATATTTAGTTTTGATTAACGCACTCCGTCAATCATTTATAAAATAATTCCTATAATCTTTACCCTCTGGTAAAATACTTTCACATAAGGACCTCCAAAAAATAATAATAAAAAAGAACAAGTAAATAAAACCTGTTTGAATAATAGCTAATACACAAAACATGCAGGGGAATGAAAATTATAATTGCGCAAATAAGGAGGGACATCAAGAATATTAAACGTGTTCCTAAGGGTGGTTTTTCAATAGGTCGTGGGAACGCTTTGAGATTTACAGCAAAGGTGGGCCAGTGGATTGAGGGTTGTAATTCAGATAAAAGGTGTTGCAACACTGCGGGGATGCAGTGATTTATTCTTGAAGACTGTTGGAAAAGGGAGTTTGTGTCAGAGATGATTTTAGAAATTATACCACACGTGTTAGAGTACTTTCATCAATTTTTTATCTAACTTCTTCAAATAATTTTGGATTACTTGGATTATAGACGGTTTGGGAAAAGCAATTTAGATATTAATGAACTTTGATTGTAATTTTTAGATTTATATATATTTTAGAAAAAGAGGTGCTATTTTATGATGCTTTCATAGACGGCTTTTCAAATTTTTTTGATACAATTCCACCTTACTGTTACGGCCGCTTTTTATGTTTGGTTTTAATATGGCCATTCAATCTTTTTTGCAGAGTTTTGCCTTTTCACAATTTCAAATATTGTTTTGCAACCACTGTTAACAGAATTGCGATTATAATTAGTAATGCTGTTACTTATTTACCAAATTTTGACTGTGACGCTTGTTTTTTAATGTTTTTATTTATTTAAACATCACCCTAACAGACTACAACGAGTCCAAAAAAAGGACGATGCAAAACAAAGCCAAGCAAAGCAACAAAAACTAGAGAGAAGACAAAAAATCATGAGTTGCCCTCGAGGGTGGAATAGGTCTCCATATTTAAGTATAAAAGATTTAAGTAAAAAATAGGTGATGTCCACAATAAGAATAAAAAATTAATTTATTTAGAAATACAATGACTAAACGCGACGGTCTACTGTGGCAAAACTATTCAGATTTTCAAGATTCTTTCAACGTCTGATTTTGTACACCTAGTAGGACTACATTCTAAAATGGGTGCCATTTATACAGGGTGTTCCATTATCCCGTAGCATATCAAATTCACGTTTTTTTTTTAAATGGAACACCTTAGATATTATTTTTACTTTCGATTCAGACATCTTATTCAATGATTTTGATATAAGGTTTGTTTGTTCTAAAATGCATAGTTAACTAGATATTAATTTTAAAAGTCAAAAAATATGCCCCATTATAAGCCATTTTTTATAGTTACGCCAATGCGTTTTGCAAATAGTAGGTATTTCATAAGATGTACAACATCCTGTAGTAAAATAATCCATTACACATTGGTTCGGAAAGCTACCCATTATACAGGGGGATGACATTTTGCAAACCCATAAAAATCTTGATTTTTTCGAATGGCACACCCTGAAAACATTCTAGCGGTTCAAAAATACCATAAAAGTTATTGTTTTAATAACAATTTTTGTTAGAAAATTGGACCAAATTAATTTAATTTTCATTAAAAATTAGGCATTTATTAACGTAAACAAACCTAACCTGAAAACATTTGTTATGTTATGTATATTGGAAATAATACGTATTAATGAGAGATAATATGATACTTACCGTATTTGTATACATTTATACTGGATATTACTACAATATTTCCAGCTGAGCGTTATTTTATTTAAATAAATAATAAATTATAGGAAATTTGTTTAGCCAAATCAAATTTATTTATGATATATGTCACTTGTCATAATTGTCGTAATTTCCAGCGATGAGGATTTTGGCATTGTTGTCAGATTTAGTTTAAGCTGGTATAAAAATGAACTATATTTAAGAACGTTAATATTTTTGTAAAAATAAAACAAAGCTTGCCTAATTTAGGTTTTCGGGTTAATTACGCATTTGGACTTGGGTTGGGGGTATCAATAGCTATCGGATTGCTCGATTGATTTCGGTATTACGCAATCAATGAGTACGTGACTGACGATGGTGAAAATTTTCAAATAAAGTGTGGCATCCGCGGTTTTTGTAATTTTTCTTAGGTGTTGTCAATTTTTGAATGAAGTGAATTGCATTAAATATAATTTTTTCAATAACCAAATTATTTTAGCCAAAGTAAAATAAAATAAACTTGGGGAAATTGAGTTTATTTTTTATTTTTATTCTTTTCCGTTCTTGGGTTTTAAGGTTCTTATAACCTGAGGAAGGCGAATAAGCCAAAACGTTGTACGTACTTTGACATGAAATAAACATATTTCAAAAGGAAAAAAAAAATTTGCTTATAAGAACCTTAAAACCCAAGAAAGGAAAAGAATAAAAAAACTGTAACGAGGTTCAAGAAAAATACATTACTAAAATTGAGTTTATGTTTAAATTAGCATCTTCAAGTGTCTCAGATGCAAATAGATTTCGGATTAATTACGCTATTGCGGAAATAATAAGTACGAGGCGTAGCATAGAGATAATTTCAAATACATTCTGGCAGCAAAGCATTGTAATTAGGTATATTGTTTAACCGAGTAGATTCCATAAGAAAATCACACAAATCTGTTTTCTTTTCTACTGACTTTACTTTAATGAAAAATGTGACGATTTGGGAACTATTTTAAAAATGTTTCTCTTCAAAGAAACCTCAACAAAAGTAAACGTTGCAGTGCGCTGACTATTTAAACGTATGTTAAAACACATGGCATATTTTACACTTGTTTTGATTGTCAGAAATCCTGGCCTAGGCTTTACCCTGTTTTCGTTGAAGATTAGAGTGAATAACGGCTTACACAATTTATATTTCTTGATGTACAGCAACCGCAATGAACTCCACTATAAATTATTGAGGCGTATCGATAGTTCAATCTTCGGGAAAGTTTTGGGGTGACACAGCCGATTTTTTTCATATTCGGCTTGTATCCGAGACATTTACCACATTTTCCGGGATACTCAAACAAATTCATTATTAATAGAAATGAAAATTATCATTATTATCGTGTCTAAAATAATGTCCCAACAAATTTGTTATTTATAATTAGTTCTTAGAGACGCAATCTAAATTGGCAATATAAATTGTGAAAACATTATTGTGATTATTATAGTATTTTATTACTATTTTGGTAATCTCATATAGGTCAAAGTGAAAAAACGTCATATCGTGACGCTAGCAACATGCGAATGATTGTAATGAATCGTAAAAAGCGGTAAACTCTTTGCATCAAAAAACAGTCGCGCAAAATTATGTTTATTTTTAAAAACTTAGAAACGTGCCATAAGCATTAATTTCTTGCATTACATTAAGAACTCAATTTCTAATTATATAATAATACCTTTATTTTTTTGACAAAAACAAAAAAAAAAGTAAAGTTCTATCTCAATGTACAAAAAAAAATTATGACAAAAAAAGAGAAAGTTCACACGAAGTGTGCTCTACCACTTACACAGTACAAGTAGACATACCTCAGACCCTGGAAGAAAAATTAACAAAAACCAGATTACACTAAATTGTATTGCATATCGTAACAAATCATACTAGGAGTAGAAGGGAAAAGCTTGGGGGAGTGTGTTTAGCTAACTGAGAAAGAAAGAATAATGTTAATTAAGAAGCGATAGGCAACGTTTGCTGTGATAACATCCTCTGAAACATATGTTTTTTTTTTAAGTTGACAGAGACAGTGTTTTAAAATCGCCAGGAATAGAATTAAGAAAACTGCGTATCGTATATGGAAAGCTTCGTTGAAAAGTTGATGTTCTATGAGCTGGAGGTGCTGTCCGAGTATGCTTTTTGAATAGTATTCTTAATGTGATCTCTAGAACTAAGAGTTGGATCTAATACGACTCCCAAATTTTTACCATTGCTTGATATCGACAGCAATTCTCCGTTTATTTTCAACTTAAGATGATCCTCAAGACGCTTGCAGTTTTTCCTATTTCCAAAAGCAAGAACTTTAGATTTACTGGAATGTAAACAGAGTGAATGTTCGCGTGATAACCTAAATAATGAATCTCACTTATTTTAAAGGAATGATAAATTTGCGTGTCGTCTGCATACATACCAATATTACATATCGCTAAATGTTTTGACAATTGACTGGTGTAGAACGTAAAAACTAGAGGAGATAAAATTGATCCTTGTGGTACGCCGGTATTAATTTCTCGCGGATCGGAATTAATATTATTAATTTTAACTGTTTACGGTCTGACAGGTATGATTCGAAAAGTTGCATTGTAGACAAACCAAACCCACACGACTTCAAGATTGCTAACAAAATGCTATGGTTCAATGTATCGAACGCCTTACTATAATCCAGCAGAACCATTGCCGTAGCTTATCCGTGATCAAGACCCCTAAAAATAACATCGGTGCTATTAAGAAGTGCTGTGGCGCAGCTGTATCCTTGCCTAAAACCAAATTAAGCTATCGGTAAAATATTAATTGAGCTAAGATACTCACTTTACTGCATTGCCATAATTTTTTCAAAAATTTTTGAAATGCTGGAGAGTATGCTAATAGGTCTCAAGCCAGAAAAGGTTTGAGGGTCTGAATTTTTTGAAATCGGAGACACAAGTGCTGTCTCACAAGCTTCCCGAAACTTACCCTCAAGTAAGATTGTATTAATGATATGAACTTCAAAATGGAACGTTTTATCCTCGCTAATGGAATTATCACGAGAACGTCACCTCTCGGTTGTTAAGTCTCAGGGTCGTTACGGAGATTTTAAAAGAAAACCTTTTGAAAAAAGAAAACCCTTCAACCTTGACAGACTCGAGCACCGGCTTCACCTGAATTCAATATAATACGAGATCTCACCAAACCTTGGCAGCTTCAACTAATTGTTGTACGCCTATATCTTCACTGCGAGTTCTAAACTTTTCTTTTACACGCTTCCTTTGGTTACTATGTCCAAGCTAGTTGTCTGATGTGCTCCGGCCAAATACCTGTTGTAAATCAAAAAAAAAAATCGTTTTAAAATAAGGCTACTTTCCCTTTACGGTTCCCCTTACCAACCGGTTATTGCCGTGAGCTCATTGCTCCGGGTATTTTTTTTAATCAATAAAAAATAGTTCCAAGTCCACGTCTATTTTTATTAGAAAACAGTAATAATCATAAATTGAACAGAAAAGATACAAAATTGATTTAAATTTGATTTCAGTATTCAATGAACAAATTGGGAACTTTAAGCAATTGCCTGAAGCTTACAAACATTAATTCACAAGTAAATAATATCCACGAATGGATTTTGTGGTAAATATTTCTTCTGGACATTCAAATTCGATCTATACGAAAACGATCAATTTTACATTAAAATTATATTGTTAAATTCTACAATGTTTCAAAGAAAAACTACTCAAATTCATGAAAAGAAAATTCATCTACCTACATTTTATGCTGCCGGTTACACTATAATTTCCTAGGAAGAAATTCTCCAAAATGCTTTAACTGACTTGGAAAAAAAAAGAAAAGTTTTTTTTTCTATTTCGTACTTAAATCTACATCAAATTAAAATAAAATATTCTTACAAATAAAACGATTTCTTCAAAAAGTCGGGTTCATCTTTCTCCCCTCTTGCTCAGCAACACATCAACTCCCAGACAGAGTGCCATGGTGCGAATGTTTCTACTAGTGGCTTGGTAGGGCCTCTGGTGTTCCAGACCAGGGGTACCCAGACAGTTTTTCGCTCAGACATGGTCGCAATCATACAAAATGGATCACTAACCTCAAGCACGTGACCAACGTTAAATTGATACGAAGAATTAATAATTCCCAGTAATAAAAAAAAAGAATCTACGAGATAAACAATATAATGTACACACGGAGACAACCAAATGTATTATGAACATACAAAAAGAACTCCATTTACCCTATAACTAGGATTCTTTTTTCCACCTTAAATATATTATATACTATGTACAATGTTTTACATGAACGAGAAGATCCTGGACTCAATTTTCCAGAGAAATATATTCTGAACCAAATACTCCCTATTTTCGTTAGGGTTATAAATCCCGAAATATCTTCGGATGATGATTCTTCTTTCAGAAAAATATCAATTTCTTTTCCACAACGAAATTTCATTCACAGGTTATTATTTCGATCCCAAAACAAAACTAACCTCTCCCACAAGAATGTCAACAAGTAAAGTCAAAATCAATTTGACAATATGACAGTTTATAAACTATAACTAATCAATAATCTAGACTAGTATCGACAGATTGGCCTATATTGAAATTATTTAAATATAAAACTGCTTTCAACAGTTGTAAAACTAATATTGTTATCGAAATATCATAACCTGGAATACAGTATAGAATAAATAAAAGAACGGCAGGATCGACAACTGATTTGCTGGAAGAAAGCTTAGTACGGGTTCATAGGAACTAGATCGGTAACGGATGACCCCTTCTAAAGAAGAAGAACCGTTGACAATACTCACAGAAAATATATATGAAAGTGACTTAACGAAAATCAGACATTCTACAGTCCACACATTTGGAGTATGAGGGATCACATAAGATATAGGATTGCAACTATTTAATTTCCAAAAATAAGGTTATGTTTATGTTTTGAAATTATTACCACTGAAAACTCAAGTAATTATTAGAAACAATTTGAAAAGGGAAGTTAAAATAGAATAATCTAAATACGATATGTTTAGTCATTTCACTAGTATAACGATTTATTTACATGATTTGTCTTTCAGGTACAAGGAGAAAATCCAAGAGTAATGAACAAAACAATACCAAGTTAATTCAACAGAACAGCAACAGGTAAGCAACTACAGACACTGTAATCATGTTAGTGCTTAAGTAACTCTGTTTATTTCTTTCAGAAAATCATATACGACTTTTCAATTCCCCAAGTTTAATACAAATGATGGAAAGTTATCAACCTGTTCCCCGAAAACACCAAGTATAGAATAGCTCAGGTAGAATCACCAGGAAGTTACCTTTCTTAGACTATATCCACAAGATGAAAATAAATATCTGAATTATTATAAAATTAATGCCAAAAAAGTGAGTATTTTAAATTAATTGTAAAAGTTTTTGTTGTGAGTGAATGAGCCGTAACAAAAATAAAAGGACAAAATAGATATGTATATGTAATTTGCAATTCGTGTATTTCAAACTTTCGAAATCTACATAAATAATATTTTAATACTTAAAAAATAATAAAGCAACTATAACATTATTTATAAACTCAAAAAGAAAAACAATATTGAACAGGAAAATTGTCATGTTAATACTCCCCAACGCCTGCTCAAAATGCCCGCCATTCTCTAGAATACATAAAAGTATATCCTTATAATATCTAAATTAAACATTACCCTAAGTATTTAAAACGTGGCAACTATTTAAAAAAAGTGTAGATGTATTAATTATTTTATCTCTTTTCGTTCCTCAACGGTGGTAATTTCTTCTTAATAGACTTTTGTTTTCAAGGATCCCCACCATCATACATAAAAATCGCTTGTGTCACCCCAAAACTTTCCCGAAGGTTGAACCAAAGATTAATGTACCTCAATAATTTGTAAGTTAATTGTACTGTATTGTTCTGAGTAACGAACTGTTTTCATCAAAGATTTATAATCTAAAAAATACAGTATTATTTATATTTTTATAATTATATATTTTATATTATAAAAGTTGCTATAGTCCTTTTGGCAATATGCGCCGAATTATGACGACATCGACAATTAGTTATGGTGGTTTTACGTCAGTTACTACGACAACTCCAACTAGGGTGTCTGGCAGTGGTGAAGCAAAACAATCTGGACAAATACTGGCTGAAGGTAGATCATCTTCAACAACTCGTACAGTTTTAAAGTAGATCATGATTAGTGGCTTCAAGTTTCTGTTTAAGAAGGGTAGTACTGTTTCTTTGTGGAATAGTTTCAATCAGACTCAACCGCAGCATAAAATAACAATTAAAAGGTAATTTCTAAAGGTTTAAATGATGTAAGGCATTTACATTATAATAGTCCATGAGTCTCACAAGTAGCGTTTAGAGAATCCCTGGTGCAATCACACTACACCCATAACACCTACTACTAATTTAACATTTCATTCCTTATCTGTTCTAAATTATCCTTTAAATAATTTTAAACATTTTATTATTGAGTTGTTTTGAAAGCGCGACATGCCTTTATCAATTGAAAACAACCCACGCAGTCAATCATTTGTTTATAATTTATTTTTCAAAATAAAAACATACTATAATATTGTATAATGAAATAAAACAGACTTACATATTATATAAATGGATAAAAAAAGTGTTTATCGGTTAAGCAGTTTGCGTAAATCTCATTGGTAATAACAATAATAATAGATATCAATAATACGACGATCATAAAATAAATAATTTTAATCATTAAATGTAATAGGATTTTGCTACTTAAGTAGAACTAGGCAAAAGAGAGGTGTAGGTTAGGATTTACTGAAATTTGTAGTAGGATTTCCCTCTGAAAAATTTTAAAGTTGAATTGATTGATACTAAAATAAATAAAAATTTAATTCTACAACTTAAAAAATAAAATTTTAATACATATATAATTGAATTGTTCTGTACAAAATGCATCTCAAACACACATTCTCAAACTCTATTCTTAAATGCAGGGTGAGGTGTGTGCGGGAAGCAGGCGGGGTATGTATAGTGATGCACAGATCCTTCTAATCAATACAGATGCAAGCCAAAAAGTAGGCATTTTAGTGCCTCTGCAATTAGTGAAATTCGGTTTCTGCTCAATGAGCTCGATGTTAATGGTCTGTCCCGCATGACTTTTGATGGCGCATTCGAGAGATTTTGGCAAAGACTTGAATGGAGCTTTGATGTGGCGTTTCCTTTAAGGTTTTGAAACCCGCTCGTAAGTCCAATAATTTCAGGACTTGCTTCTCGGGCGAGCTTCAGCATGACTACGATTATCTCCAAAATCTAAATTGGCTCAGGCAACATGTCTCAAATGATGGCTTACAGTGATCATATAGCGAACTACGTAGAAATGTCAATCATAGAATATCGTATGAGAAGGGTGCGATTTTTAGTAATCGCTTTGAAAATTCCAGCAACAAATCCAAAACGGTGTGGAAAATTTTCCGAGAATGTACTGGGAACGTACAAAATCGTAGTAAACCAATAGCCCTCACTCACAACAACAATATTATTTCAAACCCATCTGAGGTCGCTACTGTTTTCTGCACGTTCTTCTCAACTGTAATGGCGGATAAACTACATTCCCATTTTAATGGAAACTTGTCTGCCCATTGTATTGTGGGGACGAATAATCCCAGAAGTATGTTTTTTGGTCCAGTGTCAGCGGAGGACGTTGGAAGAGTCATATCTAAATTCCCTAATAAAAAATCTACGGGTATAGACAGTAATCCAATAAAGGTATTAAAGGAATCTTCTGTCCCATAATAGCGGAGTTGTCAAGTATGTCTGTACATCATGGGAAATTTCCGGAGCAACTGAGGAGTTTTGTTATCATCCCATTACATAATTTGCGATGGCTTTCTGCATCGCAAATTATAGGCCAATAGCTTTAATAAGCACTGTGTCGAAGGTGATTAAGAAGCTTGTGGCCGAGAGAAGTTTTGAATTTTTAAGCCAGTGTGATGTGTTAAGCGGTTGTCAGCACGGATTTAGACAAGGTTTTTCCACTGAAACCTGGTTCATGATCTGATTAATAACGGCTCCCATGTAGTGGCTCTTTTATTCGATTTGTCCAGCGCATTTGACGTTGTTGATAGAGACTTTATATGCCAAAAATTAGAACAAGTTGGCATACGTGGACCGATCAATCAGTGGATACATTCTTATTTGGAGGACCGAAAAATCGCGGTTAAAATTGAATCTGTTGTATCAGACGTCTTAAATGTTGATCTGGGCACTCCTCAAGGAAGTATACTGGGCCCATTGCTATTTTTACTTTATATTAACGATCTTACTGCAAATATCACACACGGTTTTCAGTACATGTATGCTGATGACACCACTCTTTTATTGTCTGACAGGAATCCTGAAATTCTAAAACATAAGATAAATGTCACGCTCGATGAGTTTCGAATGTGGTGTCGGAGTAACAGGCTGATGATCAACTTTGACAAAACAGTTGCTATACACTTTAATAAGTTCAGAACATTGGATCTCAACATAACCTTTGATCATATCCATCTTCCTCTATCAGATTCTGCTAAACTGCTAGGAGTTTTTGTTGATCCGGATTTCAGCTGGTTAAGGCATATAGACCACCTTTGTAAAAAACTTAATACATCTTTATATATTATTAATTCGCTGAAGACTTTGCAATATTTTATGCATTGATTTATTCAGCAATTGCGTATGGTATAGTGGTCTGGGGCAGGTCTAGTATGATTGACAGAGTGTTTATACTACAAAAACGAGCAGTGCGTTGCATTTTTAATATTCGTTTTAGGTGTACTTGTAGGGAGGCTTTTAAACAAAATCGTTTGCTCACAGTCCCATCTATTTACCTATATAAAACACTCTGTCATATTTACAAAAATAAAGATGGCGCGCGTACGTGTGGAGACAACCACGAGTATTCCACCAGGGGAAGGGACCGATTGTAATTGCCTCGTCCCAAACACAAATTTTACAAAAAGTGAACAAAATACGCGGGCTACCAATGTTATAATCTCCTGCCCGAGGACGCTAAGGGTTGCCTAACTGAGACAATTTAAAAGAAAATTTAAACTGTATTTCATTGATAACGTGTTCTACAGCTTTCAGGAGTTTGTTGATACTATAATGGACGGTAGTTTATTTAGCGATTGTAATTGTTCATTTGTTTGCTTATTTGTTGTTTATTTATTTATTTGTTTTTCTCTGAATGTTATTATGAGTGTTTTTATTTTAAACATTATTGTTTACATATTGACATGTCTATGTACAGAAATGTACAATTTATGACTGAAATAAAGAGTTTGAATTTGAATGAAGACTAACTGAAATAGTAAAAGCTAATGAATTCATTTGTAAAGTTCCATCACCATAAGCAAAGATTAATGTACATTAATCTTTGCCATAAGCATACGATAGGAATCTCTTCGAGAATCGGTTGAAAGTATTGATGTTAAGGAAACCCTAATAAGTATAATCTAAAATAAAAATCCATATATCTGTTGCATGTAGATATGCTAATGACTGAAATAATATTGATATTTCAGTATATTAAGTATGCACTTGCAAATTGCACTATGCTATTTTTTTTTTCAATTAATTAATTCAGTTATCTCATAATTTACTATTTATTATTACAAAGAATTATTATTTATTTTATTGAAACTGTAGAAATATGTTAATTATTATTTATTACCTGCTTCATGCATGGATTTCAGCATGAAGAAGATGCTGAATACTAATATCCAGCATGCAAATAATATTTCTAATTATTTTGCCGTAAAAATAGTGAAATGTGTATGTGCAAAGAAAAATTTATTGCAACATTAATACTTAATATATTATAGTATATTTATTATAAAGGGTTTTTGACCATGATGACTCGGGGTTCTCAGTCCTGTTTGCCTGAGCAATGCATTTTATACGTTGAACACTAGAAATATTAAGAATTTCCCTTTTGATGTTGGATACCATCATTTTGCCACCAAAATCTCGCAAAAAAACTTTGGCAAAATGATGCAAACTACTGTACTTTTTTTTTCCATTGTTTCGCTAATCAATAAGGAAATGGCTAATTGATTTAAATAATGTACTGCTATACAGTTTTAAATTTAATTTTATTTCAAATTAAAAACAAATAAACTGTTGCCCTCGAGGCACATATATTTAAGTGTAAAAGTAATAATTTTATGACCTTTTTGTCATTTATCTAAATTTAATAAATTTTTATTTTGTTTTAGACATCAGCTATTTTTTTTAAGTATCGGGTTTTGTGCCTCTTTCTTCTCTTTGGAGGCACTATTTATACGCAGATATTTTATATTTCAGATCTAGGCCAAGTTCTTGTACGTAAAATAATTGCTTTTTTTTAGTTTTATTATAAAATTTATTTTGCCCCCTTTTCTACTATTTACGAACGCCTATGTAAACAAAATTGTTATGCTGCATGTTGTAGGTTATCCGTTAAGTGGTTTTTGAGTTATCACGGATACAAATTTTTTCTGACCCTTTTATAGAATTTTCACGGACGCCTATGGAACATTAATTTTTGTCGTGTATTTTTAACACCAATTCATCTAGTTGAATATAAAATTTTTTACATTTTAATTTTTTTTTATTTTACCCCTTTTTCTACTATTTACGAACGCCTATGTGAATAAAAATTTTATGCTGCATTTTTTAGGTTATCTTATATCAAAGCTATATATAATTAGCCAATTTTTCTGGTATATTTGGGAAACGTTTTTTTTTTCGTTTTTGACCCTTTTTTTAAACTATTTTCGAACGCCCGTGTGAACCAATTCTTTTATGGAATATTTTTTAGCTTATATTGTATCACAACTATGAAAAATTATTCCATATTTCGAATAAGTTTAGGAAATATATATTTTTTGCCTGCCTTTTGCCTACGCTCAATGTTTCCCAAAATCTAATCAGCTCCTTGCCATGTCCAATAGTATTTTTGTACCAAATTGGGTTAAAATCTGTTAAGCGGTTTTTGCGTTTTCGTGGATACAGACAGACAGACAGACATTTTTTTAAAACTACTTATTTATGTATAAAATGACCAAAAACAAGTATTTCCGGTGAAATTAAAAAAAAATTTTTTTTCATGAAACTAATAGCCTCCATATAATATTACATATATGATATGGAGAGCTAAATCTATGACCTGCGTAACGAAACAGAGTTTTAATAGTTATTATTATTATAATAATTGTATTATTTTCATTATTTCCAATAAACTAACGTAACAAACTAACTATTTTATTCAAAAATAAAAAAAAAAAAAAAGTATTGTCAGATCTGCGATTCGAACTTATAACCTTTCGCATGCGAAGCAAACGCTCTATCAATGACGCCACAAAACTCTCTTTGAAAATACTGCATTATAATTGTTATAAGATAGGTTCCAACTACCTAACTGGTGAATTTTTAAACGCAATTTTCTCGAGAACTATGGGGTCAACTATCAAAAGTTAAAATAATGTATCACTCGGCCCCAACAAATTTAGCGGTTGTGTTGCCTATGCGGGAAAGTAAAAATCCATCATATTTATTACAGGGTGCTTCTATATTCGACCGACAACGCTTTACCACAGAAAGCTCTCGCTAATTCATGTATTTTGATATAGGGACATAATATATCCTTAAAGGGCTCTGTTGTCTAGATTCAAAAACTCCTTTAAATATTTTTTTCAAATTTAGTGACCAATATGTTCTTTAAAATAGTCATATTTTGACATAAAAAATTAACCAGTGGCATGCTATAGGGGTTAGTGAAACTTTTTATCCCCTTATTTTTTACGCCACTGTTCATTTTTGCTTAAAAAAGTAGTAACTGTTTATGGTTCTAAAGTGAGCAGTTTTGCAGGAATTTGCCTCTAAACAAAAGTATGCAAGTAAAGGATCGTAATTTCAAGTGTGTGTACCTTTACTTGCAGACATTTTTTTAGAGGCAAATTCCTGCAAAAGCGTTCACTTTAGACCCATATAATACTAATTACTTTTTTTAGGAAAAATGAACAGGGAATTTAAAAAATAATAAAAAAAATATATTTATTCCAGTGGCGTAAAAAATAGGGGATTAAAAACTGTCACTAACCCCAATATCATGCCACTCGTTAATTTTTTTAAAATATTGTTTATGTCAAAATATGACTTTTTTAAAGGACATAGCGGTCACAAAATTTCAAAAAAATATTGAAATGCTGTTGATCTAAACATCTTTTGACTCTCATATACCAAAACATTTTTTTTTATTTCTCCCAAAGCTTTCATTTTAAATTGTTTACCAATTTCTAATTTCAGTGAAACAATCATATGTCTTTGGTTCGAGAAAATATAGAAATAATCTACATGTAATGCGATTATCAATAAATCTTGGTTATTTGAACCCAATTTGCAATAAGAATGAATGTATTTTGTTATTCTAACATTTCGCAGAGACCAAATAAAGATTTTTTCAGTTTTCACATAACCTAAAGGCTGTTCCACATAGATCTCCATTTGAGAAAGAAGTAATTATATCAATATGGTCAATTTCTAAATCCAAATTAGCAGCCAACGCAAATAATAATCTAACTGTAGACAAATTTACCACAGGTGCAAAAGATTCCTCAAAACCTTCTGCATATTTGTGGGAAAAAGCGCGAGCAACAATTCTTGCCTTATAACGTTGTGGTATGTCATCAGCTCCAACTTGCAGCTTGTAAATCCATTTACTTTTGACCTCATTTTTGCCTTGTGGGCATTATAATAATATTTCTCATTGTGTGTGTACTTATTGTGTTTTTAAAGTATAAACTATATCAGGTTATGGGCCCGGACACTGGAATTAAGAAGTTTTATATGAGTGTTTGCTGTTAGATTGAACTTCTAATATTTTAATTTTATTTTGACATATAAGTCTCAAAACGATACTTCGGCATTTGTAACTGGTCAACCAGTTGCTTCTTCAGTACCTAATAAACACATACATATTGCTGTATAAATTACAGAATTTTTGGTTTCTCTTATCGTTTGGTCAACTTCTTCCGATCATATCTATTCGAACGATTACAGTTTGTAGAATATGACGGCTTTAAGTCTTTTGTTTTTCCTTCCAGTTCGGGGGTTCCACAGGCCTCCAATCTCGGTCCTTTAATATTTTCATTAATGACCTAATTGAGTCTTTTACGTGTGGTAGGCTTGCTTATGCTGACGATCTTAAGATTTTCCAGCCCATTAATTCCCTGAACGACTGCGATCATCTGCAGAGTAATTTGAATACTCTGTGTACCTGGTGCACGGACAATCGTTTAGAGCTTAATGTGTCTAAATCCAAGATCGTTAGCTATTCCAGACTAAAGAACACATTGAATTTTGATTTTCAATTGAACAATGAGTCCTTGGAAAGGCTCAGCGAAATTAAAGATTTGGGTGTTGTCTTCGACAGTGAATTTACATTTATCCAGCAGACCGTCAGTGTAGTATTGAGCGCAAATAGAATGTTGGGTTTCATTATTAGGAATTGTCGGCAATTTAACGATGTTTTCACGGTTAGGCTTTTGTTTTATGTATTTGTTGGATCTAAACTGGAATTTGCCGCAATTATATGCAACCCAATATATTGTACTCATATTAGATCTTTAGAGTCTGTTCAGTGCCGTTTCCTTAAATACCTAGCCTAAAAAGCCGACAATGTTTATTCTCCAGGGGGAGTAGATCATGCATCTTAAAACGCAAGAGCAAAGATGCATGATCTACTCCCCGTGGAGGATAAACATTGTCGGCTTTATAGGCTAGGTATTTAAGGAAACGGGAAATGTTTCTACTGGTCAAGACCAGAAGAAACATTCACGCAGTCAAGTTTTTATACAAATTATTGCACTGCGCCGTTGATAGCCCATATCTATTGGGATGTATTAGATTCCACTTTCCGCGATTGGGTGCTCGACATCTCGTGCCGTTCACTGTGGGCCCAGCCCACAGAAATCTTATATTATATATATATATATATACTCTAGAATGATAATCCCGTAGTACAAAAATGTAACCAAAAGTGTAGAGCTGTCCATAATGCGCATGATCACCAGTCACTTATTTTTCAACAGGACCGGCTTTGATTAAATGTAATATTACTGTTATAGGTATATTTAAAATTAAATTTTACCATTTGGTAATTCAAATAAAAAAATGGAATAAAGGAATTTAAGAAATAAAAAATTACATTAAATATATAAATACTTTATTGTCTAACAGGTACAACCCAATAATAATAAATCTAAGCAGAAACGAGAAATAAGTAAAAATTCTAATATTGGAAAATATCGTAAGGACTTGAGCATTCTAATTATTTATTTTATTATTATATAATATTTGTTTGTTTATACAACCACCTTAGGCCTCTTACCTCTCTACAGCCTTCAAAGAAGGGGTGCAAGAAACAGTGATTTCACGAATATTTTCCGTGTCCATGTAAACCACTTCCATATCATCCGTACTACTCGCAATAGTATTTTGTGACAAAACATGGTTGGTAGAACTTTTATTCTCAGCAATTTCATGGAGGATTCTATAATTAAGTATATTCCAGTTTAACAACAGAATTCAAACGAACTTTGTATACCTACACAACGTAGGAAATATATTCTTGACATACATATCATGCATTTTTGACTGACTGCTTTTAAGTAAACAGTGTCTTGATATCAAACGATTAAGAATTTAACTTCCACTCTCATTTACATAATCTCTTCTTTTCAACAAAAGTTTGGGAACTGCATCGGGTACGAGGGTGATCCTCTTGCCGTCTTCTCTACAAATGATATCTTCTGCAGCGAAATGCTTACTGCATATGACATTCCCATCACATACATTTTCTGTACTAGGATCCCAATGCCCGCATCCAAACATCATGTCTTTTTTTTGTCAAGCTAAAAATGAGTATCATGTCAATGGTATCATATTGACTCAAACTGAGACTGTTAGAAACCCGAAACAATAACTTACTGAAAATATTTAATACCAGGAATGATACTTTCATTTTTACACCACAACACTATACACCTCATTGTTTGTTAAATAAACAAACTACCAAACCAAAATAACAAATATTAAAAACAATTTTAATCACAAATAGGTATATCTATCAACAATTAAAATATACCACGCATAAACCCATAATTCAATTATAAAACCTATCTGAATTGTTGTGAAGCCGACTCTGACAGATATTCCCACTACGAGAAATGTCATTTGCGAAAATAGACGCTGTTGCGAAATCTCCTAAATTTAATAAGATTTGGAAAAAAATGTTTCGTTCATATTGCTGAAAACTAAACAGTATTACAATTTTACCGATAACATTGAATTATTTGATTTTGTCAAGCAGTTTCGTATGACGCAACATATGGATTTATTTATAAAACAGATATGTCGCATAAATTCTGTAAGGCGAACGACAAAATAGTTTTAAATATGGCAGCTCTGTACTGAAAATAAGTTACTGAGGAGCATGCGTACTTCGTGAATACTCTGCATACCCGTTACACTTTTTGGTATTCGGCTGGATTTAATTAGCATTCTAGAGTACATATATAATATAAGATTTCTATGGCCCAGCCAGGACTAATATTTTGTTACAAAGTCCTGTTTACTTTATGTGTGATATTTTCAATCGGTGTTGTCGTGATTTTGACATTCATGGCTCTACTTTGTCAGCGATTACTGATAGTTTACTTAATGGATAGTGATTATTTTTTTTTAATATTGAACTGTTATTGATCGCATTTATTTTTGCAGTAATTAATGTTAATAGTTATACTGTCGTGTTTATTGACATTCCGAAATATTTAATCAGTTTTTTATTGTTTGCATTTATTGTTTTGTAACGTATTTATTTGGTTGTTTTTTTTTTGTTTTTTCCTCGTGATTTGATATGTTTTTTTTTTAATTAATTCGAAAATGTATTTATTGATTTTCCTGTAAGTGGGTTTAACCTGTTGGGAACAAATGCTTATTATTATTATTAAAAACTTGGAAGACATGTTAATTTCGCGTCATGGAATTTCGACTGAGAGAAGTGATGCACGGCCTACTACTACTTTTTTTTTGTGTTTCGGATATTTTATAAAAAGTTTTAAAACATGTGTACCAATTTAATTTTATCGTGAGACAAAATACTGTGGTTCCAAAAATCAGCTTACTCACAATAAAGAAAAGTGTAGGTGGGCCATAGTAACACACATAAACGGAATACAGAAATATTTATTCTAAAAAAATAAACGACATGAAATTAACTTATCAACAAAACAACTCAACCAAAAATTGTCATACAAACACAATGTAAAGTGTGCGAGTGTGTGTATACGGGATGTTAATTGACACGACACGGTCGAATTTATAAAGCCATTTCACCCACTTAGCGTTCTCACCCATATTTTATTGGAAGAGATCGATCGATATTTACTGTAATTTATTATACAGAGTGGAACGAATAATAAAAATATTTATAAGGAGGATTTGAATATGTCAAGACTGTTGTTTTTCGTGGTTTAGGCGAGTTATAGAGGATTGTTCCTTTATCCAGAACGATTTATGAGTTATAATAATAATAATTTTTATTTGTGGATACTAAGAAAAATTCGTTTTACCATTCCATCAAAACAATTTTTTATTCTCAACGCCCGTTTCGCTGACACTATAATAATAATAATATAATAATAACTTTATTAGCCTTGAGTTAGTACAAAAATCTAATAGTACATAGGCATGTCAAGTAAATAAACAATAAAACAATATAAAATCTAAATACAAATTCAATGGTATCAACATATAGCTAAAACTTATACCCAAAAATACCTGTATATGTACATTAAACCATAAACATACAACGTCAGAATAAGACAGTCAAACAAAAACAACAGTTCGTCACCACGAGGTCAAAATACAAAAAAGAGCAGTGCTCAACATACTCGCTCAGACTGTAAAAAGAGTGTAGTATAAGGAATTCCTTTAAATTTCTACTAAATTGATGAATATTTCTCGAATTCCTAATAGATTCAGGCAACATATTAAAATAAAGTAGTCCAGAGTAATCTGGTGACTTTTTAAAAAACTCATGTCGAGGCCTAGATAAAAGCATCATCTCTCTGCCCCTAGTCGCATAGTCGTGCAAGGAGCCATTACGCCGTAACCTGCGGATGTTTTTAAAAATATACGTCAGGATTTTAAGCGCAAGTATATACAAGCAACCGTGAGTAAACGCCATCGTCTAAATGTCTCCCTACACGAGAAATTGTAGGGCAGGCGAAACATAGTGCGTAAAATTCTTTTTTGGATGATGAACACTCTGGATATGTCACTCGATCGTCCCCAGACAATAATGTTGTAGGCAATAGTAGCATACACGAATGAGTAATAAATATTAAGTAGAGCGCCAGTATTCATGTGACTTCTGAGAGTGTAAATCACGTAAGCCTGGCTGTTCAGTTTACGACTGACGGACTCCAAATGAACAGCCCACTGCAGCCGCCGATCGAAGGTCACTCCCAAAATTCTCGAGGACGTAGCCCACTCCAGCCAATGGCCCGCAAACACCAAGTCGTAATTCAACACTGCACGATACCTACTGAACTGCAGAACGACAGTCTTATCATGATTGATCATGAGTTTGTTTTGAGTGCACCAGGATTTAAATATATGCATAACGGATAGAATTTTTATCCGCAGTACTTCTGGATCCTGTCGTGCACTACCAGAGATGTATCATCGGCATACATAAAAGCCCTTGCAGATGGAATGTGCAGGGGCAAATCGTTTACGTAAAGTAAAAATAGAAGTGGACCCAAAACGCTCACTTGTGGTGTCCCCACATTAATACTTTTAGATTCCGAGACCGACGAATCAACCCTGACACTAATCTTCCGATCAGACAAGTATGATGGGATCCAGCCATTGACCACACCACGAATTCCCATATCGGACAATTTGCTCCGCAGAAAAGCTTCATCGACAGTATCAAAGGCCCTAGACAGGTCAAAACACAACGAAACAACGTAATTGCCTCCATCAGCGAGATCATGCACGTGCTGGACATATTCAGTCACACAAGTCTCGGTAGAAAGTCCCGACCTAAAACCATGCTGAGAAGTAGTAATTATGTTACACTGACTCAGGAAATTCATAATTCTGACAGAAACAATCTTCTCAAATACCTTTGAAATAACGGTTAACAACGCTATAGGTCTATAATTTTCAATGTCACTTTCACTTCCCTTTTTATAAATTGGCACGATAATAGACTCTTTTAATTTTGACGGGAAGGTACCATATCGAGACATTAAAAATATGACATAAGTAAGGAGCAAACTCCGCCGCGCTGCATTTCAACAAGTGCACCGGAAACCCGCCCGGACCCGTCGATTTTTTATTGGGTAATCCGCGTATAAGCATCCTCAGGAAGATTGTACCTACACGGAAAGAATTAACGTAGCGAATTCTTACTGGAATACATTGTTAGGATTTTTGTAGTCAACGCAACCAGTTTATTAGTTGTCACGGCGAGATTTTCCGATTTCACGTCGTTATGAAAAACAAAGAGATTCATTTTTTTAAATTTATTCTAGATCCAATATAAAACGAGATATGATCGGTGAAAGGACACCATTTTTTTGCAAATAATTGGATTGATATACTCAACGTTAAATTATGAGGAAAGGGTTGCTTTTTCGGGGGAAATGATATATGAGTTTTTTTTTTAATACCTGCAAAATGAGCTCTGATATAAGTCTGACGAAAAAAGAGCAATACAATTGACCTAATTTCCACCAGAATCAAAATTTATCATTTTTTTCCACATGACATTTTGTTTTAGGATTACATTCAACATTCAGAAGTTTCACCGGTTTAAATTGCATAAATTTTGAAAAAACAAATATTAATTTGTAATGCGTATTTTGAAAATTTCTAAAAAAAATATTTTTTTTTTCAAAATAACTTAAAATCTATGATGTTTTTTCAACAAACATTATCATTTGGTTTAAACTTTTGACGGAGATATTATCGATTAAATTTCATGTCATGGTGTGAATACCAATTGTCCCAAGCGATTACCTTTTAAAATCAAAAGGTACGTGCACTTTTTAATGAGCCTAGCTTTATCTCAAAATTTTTTTTAGCCCTCATAATACTTTCGCTGTGCGGGAAAATAATAATAACCTAGAAATAATTTTGTGGCATAGCAAAATGAACAGTCTTATGTATTTATATTATTTCTACCTACGCAAAAATGGTAGATTTTATGTGTGATTCCACCCTGTAGTTTTAAAATGCGCCTAAACTATTTTGTATTGACGAGAACCTATTTAAGTGAATTGGCTTTGATAATAAAAAGTCATTGACGTCATCGTATGGATTGACATTTGAACTTAACTGGGCAATGAGATGAGTATTTTAATGATTTGAAATTTAATATTATTTATGGTGACAAAATTAGTTTACATAATATTTGTGTGAAATTAAGATATTAAATAATTCCTTAGGATATATCGAAACATATTTTGTATTAAGTACTATGTTGGATAGAAATTCTCAATAGCTTAAATCTCATATACTCGTATATCTACTAATTGAATTGTAGAAGTGTACCATACACTGAAACAATATCGCGAATATTTTTTGCGGTAGCCGAAGAAAGAATGGCAATGACATTCAATTCGATATGCAAATAGTTACTGAGGTCCTAATAAACTGATTTTGGTTTTATCCGCCTTTATAGTCATATTATCTAACGCATTTTTTAATATCGGATATATACAGGGTGTCCCCTCTCAATTGGAAAAAACTTCTGGGGCATATTGAGGAACCATAGACAAGCAGTTTGAGATAAGAGACTGATGTCCGGAGGTGCGTGGTTTTCAATATACAGGGTGCAAAGTTTTTTTCAAAAAACCTTTTTTTTTCAATATCTCCAAGACACGTTAACCGATTTTCTTGAAATTCGCTGGTGATGTAAGCTTAATAAGACGCTCAGTTAGCACTAATTAAATGTTAATTATGACTTCCAGTGGCGACCCGGGGGACAGTGTCACAAATAAAAATGACAAAAAAATGTACGCTACTGACTTTTTTAAAAATTTTCAGAAAGCTCAGTTAAAAATACAACTTTTTTGTCACTTGATATTTTTTCGTGTATCTCTCCGTTTTCGAGAAAAAAAATTTTTAAAAACTTTATTAAAAGGTTCATTATTATTAGAAAGAAAAAGAAAAAAATCCCGATGGCAGCCAGTCGGAAAAGTAGATTTTTGATTTATGTATTTTCTATTTATACTTAGTCTACCACTGACACCCACTATTAATAAACAAATAATGGAAGATTCTGACAGTCGCCAAATATAACAAAGTGTCATATTGACAGTTATTTTAACTGAAATACCCATTATACTATAATACATACGTAAGTACGGTCTAATTGTTACTTCACAGGTGTTTATTTGTCAAAATAATTACAGGTATAGCGGGTGATGATGGTACATCTTCCAGCAACTCGGGCAGAATATCTCGCAAAAAAACTAGATAGCTATTCCCGTTGAGGTGATCATGTAGAACGTACGGCCCAATCAAATGGTTGCCCAGAAAACCTGCCCAAACATTAACACCCAACTTCTGCTGATATCCTCTGATGCATAGCATGAGGATTTTGTTCGCTCCACTCGTGGTTGTTACGAGGATTGAATGTCCCCTCGCTCAAAAATCCATTTTCATCGCTCGTGAAGATTATAATTAAAAAATCAGCGTTTTCATCCGCTTGACCGAGCAACCACTCGCAGAACTCAAGCCGCCGAAAAGCGTCGTCAGGCAGTAGATGCTGCACCTTTTGAAGTTTAAATGGATGCAGATCGTGGATTTTTCAATACTCGATGGACAGTATTTTTGCTGCAATCAAGTCGCGACGCAATCTGACGAGTGCTAGTGTTGGGCTCATTCTGAATGCGTGCCATGACTTCATCCGCAACGGCATCCGTGATCGGACACTGCCTTGCAAATTGTCGAATAGGCTGCAAAGATAACAAAGCCTCTTAGATTGGCTGTAAAACAGAAACGCGCAAGAAAAAAACCGAGAAAGTTGCCATTTCTGCAATACTTACCACGAATGAGCCGGTCTCCCGTAGATTTTGATTAATTTTGACAAAAATCTTATGGTTTGGCAATTCACGATTTGGGAACCGCTGCCCGTACAACCGTTGTGCTAACAAAGAATTACCGCGCGCTTCCCCACACAAGAGATGCATATCTGCAAGCTCGGCTAATTCAAATGATTCATTTTTGCAATTAGTGTAACGTTTGAAGATAATTAAGTACTTATAAACTGACACTTTTACTAAAGTTTGACATGTTTATGTGTTACCATGTCAACATTGTTTTGTTTTAGATTTTCACTATTAATAATAAATTACTTGTAAAAAAGCCTCCTTGTTTTTCTTTCTAATAATAATGAACTTTTAATAAAAAAATTTTCTCAAAAACGGAGAGAGATACGACAAAATATCAAGTGACAAAAAAGTTGTATTTTTAACTGAGCTTTCAAAAAAAGGCAGTAGCGTGCATTTTTTTGTCATTTTTATTCGTGACACTGTCCCCCGGGGCGCCACTGGAAGTCATAATTAACATTTAATTAGTGCTAACTGAGCGTCTTATTAAGCTTACATTACCAGCGAATTTTAAGAAAATCGGTTAACGTGTCTTTGAGATATTGATAAAAAAAGGTTTTTTGAAAAAAACTTTGACACCCCGTATTTTGAAAACCATGCACTTCCGGACATCAGTCTCTTATCTCAAACTGCTTGTCTGTGGTTCCTCAATATGCCCCAGAAGTTTCTTACAATTGAGAGGGGACACCCTGTATATTAAAAATAATATGGGGGCTAAAATAGCACCCTGAGGCACAGCAGATATTACTGAGGCAGTATCAGATACTCCAGAGCTAGTTGGAACCAGTTGCTGACGTTTTGTAAAGTACGATATAAAAAATTTGAAGCTCGATTTTCGAAATATTGTAGTACACAATAAATTATAGTTGACTTTATCGAAGGCCTTCGACATGTAAAGATACGTAAGTGTGCCAAATTTCATTTTGATATCGAGACGCGTTTCGGAAATATTACTAAAAACACATCGTCAGGAATTTACAAATAACACCCTGTATATGTTTTTATGTGGAATCCATAGGCGAGCATCTAATTTTTGAATTTGGTCTCAGTTTCAAACAACAACATGTTTTTTTTTAATGGAACCACGCTGATATTTTTACAATAATAATAATAATAATAATAATAAATCTATATAGGTTAAAATAATAGCTAATAGATTACCACTGATAAGTCGTGGATCAACGAAACGGCCGTCTGGTGAAAGTATACCTAGTTGTTGACAAACAAATAATATGAGTATGAGTTCCAATCTTTCGTAAAGTGCAGTTATCTTCATTCTTGATGTCCACGCCTGCATTTACTGAGCAGGCAGGTCATTTTCCAGCAGTGGTTTTTATACAAAATATATATTGTAATGAATACGAATTACCTGAAGCAACGTATTTAAAATATTTCATACCAATGCTTATTTAGAAATATTAGAATCGCCTACAAACATATTCATACAAGTCGGCAATGTTAAAACATGACTAAATAAAAAACAGTTGACAAATAACTTGTGTGACATCAACCCATGCGGAAATACTTTTGTACACAAGCTTTCTATAATTGCTCTACAACAATTTTTTTTTTATCTTTTTGTTTGTATTTTATCTCCTGCCGAATATACTATACATTATATTATGCCGTTCTTGTCATCTATAGTGGATTTTTTTCTCGTACGAGAAACTGTATTAATTCATTAATTTATATTCACCGGCTCTGGTAGCAAAGTTAGGTGTCTCCGCGGTTTTATTAATGGTGTGCCGCAGGGTATGCACTGTGGACCACGCCCGGCATTGTACAATGTGTCCGGTTCACAGATACTAAGAAAGGGCATAATATACTATGGTTTTACAACTGAGTAAAGGATATACTAGGCAAATAGGCTGATTAAAATTATTTGTATTAGATATACAAGCGATATCTAGCCATAGAGATAGGTACAAGATTTGCAAATATGTTTGTAACTCATCTGTTACGCCTGAATTTGCTACTTGTGACGGCTTAGTTTTTGTTGTTTATAAGCGTTATACATAATTAGACAATTTGCATTGTTTATTTTACTAAAACCCTTACTACTTGCCTTTTGATTTTTTATGCATTTTAGGGCTTTTCTGCATATTTTTTTAAAAAGCTGCATATATAGTGCATATATTGAAGTATATTCAGCAAAAAAATGTAAAATTGTTAGTATAGAAATTCCTAATTCTATACATAATTTTAAATTTAGAACCAAGGTACCTGCTACCTTAATAGCGAGGAAAACCCACCCTAATAAAAGATGGTAAACAGACCCTTGTTATTGCATGTATTTATAGCTTGTGTTCCTAATTTGGGACAAGGTTCCTAGTGAGAGAACCTCTAGGACAGTGGTCGCCAACCCGTCGATCGCGAGCCCTGGTAGCTCGCGAAGAGATTTCTGGTAGGTAGCTCCCAGCATATCTATCTACATGCCAAACGACATGCGGAGGATTCCTCATTAAGGATAGTTTCTTAGGTCTTGATTAGGACCTGTATGATAGCGTCCTATACCAAACCAAGGCCCCAAAAAATTTAAATCTGGTTCCCTAATAATCGGGTCGTGATATTTACGCAGGACAACCATATTATGAAGAGCTATCTACATGCCAAACGACATGCGGAGGATTCCTCACTAAGGATAGTTTCTTAGGTCTTGATTAGGTCCTGTATGATAGCGTCCTATACCATATCAAGGCACCAAAAAATTTAAATCTGTTTTCCTAATAATGGGGTAGTGAAATTTACGCAGGACAATGATATTATGAAGGACTATTTGCATGCCAAACGACATTCTGCGGAAAGGTCATTACGGATAGTTTCTTAGGTCTTGATTAGGTCCAGTATGATAGCGTGCTATACCAAACCAAGGGCCCAAAAAATTGAAATCTGGTTCCCTAATAATGGGGTCGTGATATTTACGCAGGACAATGATATTATGAAGGGCTATTTGCATGCCAAACGACATGCTGCGGAACGGTCATTAAGGATAGTTTCTTAGGTCTTGATTATGTCCTGTATGATAGCGTCCTATACCAAACAAAGGCTCCAAAAAATTGAAATGGTTTCCTAATAATGGTGTCGTGAAATTTACACAGGACAATGATATTATGAAGGGATATTTCCATGCCAAACGACATTCGCCTAAACGGTCATTAAGGGTAGATTCTTAGGTATTGATTAGCTCCTGTATGATAGCGTCCTATACCACACCAAGGCTCCAAAAACACTGGACATTCAAAAAAAAAGTAGCTCACTGTACATTCTACAATTACCGAAGGTGCTTAATACATTCAGAAGGTTGGCGACCACTGCTCTAGGAGAAACGATGTGAATTATTTATATTCTGCAGTATTATTTTGTGCTAGTTCTGTTGTAGCGCATTTTTTTTTCTTTCTTCTCTTGTCCCAGTTACTTATTCAGTTTTATTCTGTCTTTTCACCCATTTATTATGATATTATCTACTTCACCTTTGGTGGATAATTGTAAATAGAACCTTTGTGAAGAAACAAGATTGATACTAGTTCCAGTCACGAGTCCATCACAACCTAGTTGGATACGATTGCACCGTTTCCAGTAACAACTGTAACGACACTCCAAACAACATGCTCAGCCAACTTCAAAACCATTAAAAATTATACCATCATACTAATGTAGGTTTATAAGTTATTAAAGAAGTAATCCATTAGATGCAGTGGAGTGTAATATAATTACAATAAAACAAAAATCATCGTCTCCACTATTTAATTCAAAAATTATGTCAAAGGGACATGTTTCGGAGACTCAGCTCCATCATCAGCCTAAAAGGCAACAATACAATATTAAAAAGGGTTCTTACATAGATAACGAAAAACACAAGTTAACAAACCTTGGTGGTATAAAATGCTCACTTGGTGAAGGCAGAGCTCCTAACAGACTAAATTAAAGTATACAATTATTTTGTTTAAAATATTAAATTTAAAATAACAGAAACACATACAGGTATATATAAATAAAAAGTTGTAAAAAAATGTTGGTCCCGATAAAGTAAAATGAACAGACAAAAAGTAATGGGACAGTACAAGCGCTATTAAAAGTTTAAAAAGTATTGAAAATGTATACAAACAAATAAGCAAAAACACTTAAACAAAACATAGAAGGAATATAACAATGACACGATCAAACTCCAAGCCATGGGTGTAAACATATATAAAAGAGTCTAATAGGTACACAAATCCTCAGGAGTGTTTTAAATGTAGAAGAGCCTCGAAAAAAGTGTAAGGTTCGAATTTCAACTGATCGTTCAAACATATAATGTTGTTATCACCTAGAGCCTTGAAAATTTCTAACATTTCCAGAAGATTTAATTTAATGCCCTTGTTGCAAACATGGATCACCTTCAGACCTAAATCGACATCGAAACGCTGGTTGTGGTTAGGAACATGATTCGCAAAGGAAGAGGTGGTATCATATTCATCAATTAAGTTAGGGTTGTTATTTCTATAACGAGTGATTATATTAGTGTGCTCCTTTACACGTACACTAATCTTACGTCCTGATTGGCCTATGTACATGCTGGCTCTGAGCATGACAAGCAATATACTCCAGACTTGCTTGTCAATGGAATGACATCTTTAGAATTCACCAAAAAAGTTCCCAAGCTATTTGTTGTTTTAAAGGAGATATTTATTTCGTATTTAGATTGGAAATAGGTCTGGATTTTATAGGAAAGGTTATCAATGAACGGAATGGAAAAACACTTTTTCTTTTTGTTAAAATTCCCAGATAGATTAATTAAATTTTTATTGATGAATTTATTCATATGTTTAAAAAACAGTTTGTTGATGGAAGAAGTGGGAAAACCATTATTGGCAGCTACCATCCTTATGTATGATAGTTCATGGTTAAAATCTGAAGGTGTGAGAGGAATATTGAAAAGACGATGAAAGAAGGAATTAAAGGCAGCAAATTTATGTGAATGTGGGTGGTAGGAATCGTAGGGGATTATGGAATCAGTACTGGTAGGTTTGTGGTGTATAACGAAGGATAGACAATTATAGTTTGTCCTTGATATAGTCATGTCCAGGAAGTTGAGGCATCTATTGTTTTCTACTTCCATTGTGAATTCAATGGATGGATGAATAGAATTGAGAAACGTTAGAATATCATCCAACTCTGACATTTCGCCAGTAAAAATAGCAAAAATGTCATCCACATACCTGCTGTAGTAAAGTATTTTACTGTAAAGACGGTGTGATTTAATACTTTTCTCGATGTTAAACATAAATATCTCCGACAACAAAGGTGACAGATTGGAACCCATTGCCAATCCCGATTTCTGAACAAAGAACCTCCAGTTAAATTGGAAGAAATTTTGCTTAAGAACGATGTCAGTAAGTAAGCAAATATTCAACATATGAAAAGTAGGTAAGTTAGGTAGGTAAGGATTGTATACTTTAATTTAGTCTGTTATGAGCTCTGCCTTCACCAAGTGAGCATTTTACACCACCAAGGCTGATGATGGAGCTCAGTCTCCGAAACATGTCCCTTTGACGATGATTTTTGTTTTATTGTAATTGTATTACACTCCACTGCATCTAATGGATTACTTCTTTAATTTTCTTTGATATTATGATTGTTTCTTATTTTTCTAGCAGCTTCATGAACTATCTCCAGTAGTTGGTTTTCATTTATAATTGGTACACTGTAAACCAATTGTTTCATGTACCCCCATAAAAAGAAGTCGAGCGGATTCAGATCCGGTGATCTTGGAGGCCACTCAATGGAACCTCCCAAACCAATCAAATTGTTTCCAAACAGTTGATTTCAAACTTTGCGCAGGGACTCCGTCATGTTGATACCACATGTTTTGAACAATATTCAGAGGTGCATCCTCAATAAATTCGGGCAGGCGGTTGTGTAGGAAAAGACTGTATTGATTTGAGTTTAAATGCCCAATAATTACGAACTACGGCAATAATTTATTGTTAAACATGCCACCCCAAACATTGATACTAAAACGTTCTTGAAAATTTCGCGGCCTAATAGCACGAGCGTTATTTAAAGACTATACATGTGCATTATGGTTTGTATTTATGCCATCTCTAGTAAAAGTTGCTTCATCTGACCAGAGCACTTTCTCTAAAAATCTTTCATCTTCTTGATGCTTACCAAGAACCCAATTACAAAATAGTAGGCGCCTTTCACGATCTCCAGGACATCTTGATGATGATAGAGATAGAGCATTTCTCGATTTAATAGTCTCCAAACAGTTGTTCGAGGTAATGCCAATTGAGTTGGTATTCTTGTAGTGCTTATTTTCGGATTGCCTAAACTAAATCCACTATGTTTTCTTCAATTTGAATATTTAGACGATGCGGTCGTTTGTTAACTCTAGGTAAAATGCTCCGTATCGTTCTAAGCCTGTGAAATGTACCGTCCATGTTTTGTGATATGGATGTCGTCTATTAGGATAACTTATTTGGTATTCTCTGCCGCTGCTCTTGCATTTGCATTACACAAACATATTCTTCAATTGAAAAACTCATTTTAATTTAGAAAAAAACATTCGCAATATTAAAAACAACTACGAAATAAAAAAAATTTTAACTAATTTAAAATTGTTGCTGTCAAAGTTTTTTTTTTATTGTTGCGGCATTCGTTTTCCATGGCAACTTGATTTTTTATTTGGTTTTCTGGTAAACGTTATTTTGATTTAAATCTACCATTCACTTGCAATTTATCGGTTTCCATAAAAATGGTAGAAGTCACAACATCGACGTTATTAACTTTTTTGTAGCTTATGAGTTGCTCTTTTTAAAAAAATAATAATTTAAAATAATGAAGCATGTCAAAGCTGTCTTTAATTAATTTATGTGTAAAATTTACGCAAATGCCCCCTATATCTACGCCAATGAACAGTTAATGAGAGGCAAATGAATGCAGATTATTTTAGGTTATCGGTCCCCAAATGCATGTAAAATTTTGTCGAAATCGGTTAGCTAGTTTTTGAGAAATGAACAAGAAAGTTAATTTGACTACTAAATTTGTACACCCTGTATCTCGATAACGAAGCATTTGCGGATATGGGTTCAATGGCAAAAAATGCTTAAATCACTTTCAGCAATCTCCAGTTTTCGTTTGTTGCAACCATAATGAATCACCCTGTATGTAACTTGTCATACTTAATTGTCGTACCGGCACATCGCTGTCAGATTTAGTTTAAGCTGGTATAAAAATGAAATACATTTCTTCTTCTCTCTTAGGAGTGTAAAAATAAAATGAAAATAAAGCTTGGCTAATTTAGGTTTCTGGTTAATTACGCATGCACTTGGGTTGGGTGTGTAAATAGATCGAAATCTATCCGAAGATTGATTGATTGATTTCGGTATTACGCAAATAATGCGTACGTGACTGACGATGGTGAAAATTTTCAAAGAAAGTGGCATCCGCGATTCTCGTAATTTTTCTTGGTTGTTCCTAGATTTTGAACGAATTGAATTGAGTCAAATATAAAAAAATGGAATTTTTTCAAAAACCAAATTATTTCAGCAAAAATATAAGAAAATAAACCTGAGGAAATTAAGTTTATGTTAAATTAAGCAACTGCGCGTGTGTCGGGTGTAAGTAGATTTCGGATTAATTAGGCTATTGCGTGGATAATAAGTACGCGGTGTAGGATAGCGATAATTTCAAATCAATTCTGGCAGCAGCGCGTGGAAAGTTTGTATGTTGTTTACGCGAGTAGATTCCATAAGAATAACACACGAATCTGTTTTATTTTTATGCACGATTTACACACGCTTATACTGTACTTGTAGTCATACCAGCCAAGTTCATATCTTTAATAAAAACAAAAATATATTTCAGATGTGTTATCATTAACGAAGAAGGTTGCGTGGGCGTATTCGAGTAGCCAATAATTGCTGGGCGTTAGACTGTTCGCTCAAGGTAAAAAACAGGTGAAGTTAAGCTGCATTATTCTTTTGCGGTGTTATTATTGTCGTTCAGATGTGTATGTGTAACATGGTGGATTTAAATTATTAAACTCTGTTATATTTCTACAGTGTGTATTTTTTATTGCTGATATTATTTATTGCGTTACAGAATTATCGATCGTGGTTTAACATAACGATATACAGGGTGATTCTAGCAAGACGCGTCGGTTTACTGTATCAAATTTGCGGCAAATTTGATTTTGTCACCAATGCGCTTGGATGTAGATTTAATTCGGCTACATTTTGCCAAACATTGCAAGTATACAAAATAGAGCACCTTGTATTTAAGGGGGTATATCAAAATAAATGCGATTTGGTTGAAGATACTTACTACGAATGAATAACAATAATACAGTCCTAAATATCGATTAATAAATATATATTTTTGAAAAGCTAACAAAAGACAAATTATACAGTCTATAAAATATAAAGGGTGTTCCATTAAAAAAATAAAGTAGAGTCCGATAACATGTTCACCTGTCACTGTATAGTAATTTCGAAGACGGAATTGAGTTCTACGGGAAAAGCTATATAAGAAACTGTTTTCACATTTTCGATAAGTTATCTGATCGTTGAAATACGAGGGGTGCACACAATAATTTTTTTTTTATTTGGTTTTGTGTTCTTGAGAAGATAAGGTCTTTCATGTTGAAGTAATGTAGCAAATTTTAAGTCATTGAATGTTTTAATTTCAATCTATTGTATATTGAACAGGGAGTTGTAAAACAAAAAATTGCATTATGAAAGTCATATTGTTTTTGCTTAAATATGGTTAACTTATTGATTTATTTTTTTGGACAGCTTGTATATTAAGTTCATACATATACCCTACATTATGATAATCCGATAGTTACAACAGTTATACCCTATTGATTAAATTGGCTGCTAAAGTGACTAAAAACAGAATTTTCAAAAAATACCTATGTCAACTAGAATTGTAATTATTTATTTACGGACAAAACAAACAATTACAATCAACCATTTTCAGTGTAAGACCGATTACCGAATCCACAGAAATATTTCATACATTTAATTTATGAACCAAACTGAACCTGACTAATCATCATACAATATGGCTCAAATATTAACACAAGATCGATAATAAAACTACAATATACAAAGTCTTTCATAATATATGTGCAGGACTTTAGAAAAATGGAAGTTTTAAAAAGAATACTGGTGATAATGGGCGGCCTATGGAAGTTGCAATTCCACCTCAAGAGGTTGTCATCAACGACGTTGAGGAAAATCCGACAAAAAGTACCAGAAAAGTTGCTCACAACCCAAACCAACCTCATTCCACGGTTTGGAGAATGTGGAAAAGACAACTTTTGTATCCCTACCATATCCAAAGAGTACAAGCCTTATTGCCAAGAGATTTTCCGCTAGGATTGGATTTTTGTAGATGGATGCAAGACAGAATAGCTCGAAATTCTCAGTTTGGAGCCGAAATTCGGTTTAGCGATAAAACATTTTTCACAAGAGATGGTATTTTCAATTTTCACAATAACCAGATATGGCCTGAAGAAATCAACATGAAATTGCAGAACGCCATCATCAGCAACAATGTTCCGTCAATGTTTGTGCTGGCTTCGTCGGTGATCATTTGATAGGGCCACATTTTTTACCGAACATATTAAACGCTGCAGATTATCGACGATTTCTAGAACAAGTACAGCCGGAACTGCTTGAAGATGTACTGCTTCAAGTATGACAAAACATGTACTTTATGTATGATGGAGCTCTGACCCACGTTAGTTTGGCTACTCGTCAATACTTGGACCGTCGGATCGGTCGAGGAAGTCCACACCCTTGGCCCGATCTCCCTAACTTAATTGTATAGATTTTTTCTTTTTTGGGGCCAAACCCTAGTCTGTGCTAGTCCAGTTGAAAATGTTGACCAATTAAGAGAGCGCATTGTTGCATCTTGCGACATTATTCGGAATACTCCGAAAATGCGTACATTGAAGCTAACGGAAGACATTTCCAACATTTAATTGTGTCTATGATTTGTTATTTTTTTTACAGGTATGAAGATATCGTTTGGTTTTGTTACTTGTTCTAACGTTTAAATAAATTTCGTTCAATTAGTAGAAAAAATTAAATTTATTTAAAAAAATTTACTAATTTTGCAACAAGTTGATTTTCCTCGAAAACGGTCAACTTTAGCGCTTATGACGAAGAGTACGTTTTTTGTCTACAAAACATTGGCGGTCAAACAGGCATCTTAAAAAACGTACTTTTTCCAGTGGCGTATAAATTGGGAAGAAAAACACACACTACCCCTTAAAAAAAATCTTGCACAAAACAGCTTATTATGAGTAGAAAAAGCTTAGAAAATTTCTGTACGATAAAGGATTCCGGAGATATTCGCAAACAACGGATTTTTTTTTTCAATGTCAACGAATATCTCGAAAACGGTGCATTTTGAAGGGTGAGTTAATAGAAATTTTTTTCAAATTTTTGGACGAGCTGTCACATCCTAAAGTCCTGCGCATATATTATCAAACACCCTGCATACAAAATAAGCTCAAGTCCGTTCGCAATGCATAATCATAGTGTGTTCAAGTATGAATGTCCATTCGAACCCCCTCAAGACCCGAAGAAACTCGCTGAACGAAGAAAAGAAATCCAAACGGGATGCTGTAGCGACAAAGCAATTTCGAGCATAATTTTGTATAACTCTTATTATGCCTACACGATAAGATAACTTTATGAACATACATTTAAAATGTCACTAGCAGTTTTATACTCATTACATATTCTATAAATGCCTACAAGTGTTTCTGAATATCATTATTGCAACAACATGTTCTTAAATAATACTTTAGCCAATATCAGCTGTGGAATAATAATTAATAAATTAATAATTAGATAGTCATACTGACACGTCTATTTAATCGCGTACAGTAGCGAATAGGCGACGTGAACAAATAGCTAAAAAAAATTGGACCACCTTTTAAACACATAATAAGTGAACCAGCATGTGGCTGGGGACACACCTATTTTGCATAAAGTTTTGATTATTGAATGCTATGTAAAGATATTCATGTAAATTTTGATTTATGCAAATAGAGAAAGTACTTGTTCTGCTGATATCTACATGTAATGTAAATTATAGATATAAAATTATTAGAGGAGTTTAAATAATAATTATTGATACTACAACTGGGAAAGATATGATCACTGGCGGAACGAATTTTGAGTAAACATGCGCATGACGTCACCGCGAGACACAAATTGATGTCGAAGATATGCGATACCAGTCAATTCAATTAAATTTCAAAAAGTCTTTATTTTTCGGAATGTCTACATTACATTTACTTAAACCTAAATATATGTACAATATTTACAACTCAAAAGATAAGCAGATTACAATTGAATTGCATCAAGTCTATGCAGTAGGAACCCGGCGGCGGTCGCCCAGGTGGGCACGGCGTCAGGCCTCTCAGATAGCAAATGTTTACCATATTAGTCTGCAAGCCCTGTTCCAAGTTATACTCTTATCAAGGTAGTGAGTCGATCGTCAGCACTGATAGTAGGTATATACTCAGATTGACCGTCATAGCTTTTGTATGGTTTGCAACGCAGGAAAAATGATTTAAAAAAAAAACTGCTTAAAGGTGTTACACGTTTGTTTGTTTGCATTACATAGTCAAGTAAGGAAGTTCAGTCCGTCTGTGCAGTTCATCGATACGTGTGTATCGGTAACTGCCTGTCGCGTGGTGCAGTATTTTGTTTTCCATGCGCAGACTGGGGTTGTGTATGTCAGTATTGGCCGTAGTACCACAGTTTAATATGCAGTTACTTCACTTCGTGTCGGATCCTTTTATCTCTCTGTCTTCAAAGCAATTCGCCGCTACTATAGTTATAGTATAGTATCTTATAGTATATATAGATATAGTATAACATAGTAGCGGGCCCGAATGTGGCTGGGATTGCGACGATTCGATGCCGTTTTTAGCGTCTACTGACCCTTCTTATCTATAGTTATTATTCTATGGTAGTACCATAGAATAATAAATACTATAAGAAGCTCCACTAGACGCTGAAAACGGCATCTACTCGTCGTCCCAGCTACAGTTCTGGTTCTTGGTTCTTACTATGTTATACAATATCTATATATACTATAAGATACTATACTATAACAATGCGGGCAGCGAATTGCTTTCATCAAGCTTTCTTTTAACCTTCCAAATATTTTTCTATAATGCTGTGTTGTTTCTGGGTATCAGTTGCAGCACATTTCAGCTACAACATTAGGATTTTTCTTGTGTTGAATAAAACATTGAAACAATTAACATCATTAAGCATTTTTAATGATTTGAATGATGAAACTACTAGCCTACTCAGTAAATTTTTATTTTATTTGCAAACATGCATAAAATATGGGTTATATTTATTTTTATTAAGTTTTACTAGTTTAGTTTAGTTTTACTAGTAGTTGTACTAGTTTACTAGTTTTTTATGTAGCTACTTGTCATACATGGTTGTAAAGGGAATGGCATTTGGAATCTACTGACGCTTTAATATATAGGGTGTCCCATTTAAGAAAACAAAGATGATAGCGACATCTTGAACAATTGGCCTTCGAAAAAAATTCTTGGTACGCCACTGCATTAAGCATCAAATTCTCTCTAACTGTTATAAAAAAACATTTCCCGTAACTCTAATAACAACCGATATATAAAAGAAAAAAGAAAGTGACAAAAAATGAAAATCGCCCTGTATAAAGAAAACTAATCAAGTTAGCCGCGCTCCGATTACGGCATTAAACTAAGCTCAAAAAAATTCAACGTGACGTGTCACCATGGTTAGCGCTCTTTAAATCGTAGAATTGTGTGGATAAAAAGCTTGTTTCCAAGCCGCTAGTCGAGTTTTTTTGACAGTAGTTGTCGCGTCAAGAACAGTCAATAAATTACAACAAAGAAATTTTGTCATCAGTTGTCCTCTATTTTTTTAGTTTGTTTTCAAAGTTTTTGTGGAAAGTGTTTTAATTATTATAAACTATATTATATACTTTATTTAATGCTACTTTTTCATCAGTGGGATAGTTTATGTGGAAATAAACGTTTGGTTACTGAAATGACAGCAGAGAAGATCAACAACAATTGTAGGGATTGTTTAAAGCATTTTATACCAGAAGATTTTGGACCTAATCAAACTCTCAAAAAGGAGTATTTCCTGTATTAAAACTGCCAGGTATGTTCATTTCTATTTGGTTTTTAAACATTGTCAGTACCTATATTTTGTTGTTTCTTATTTGAAATTAAAAATATTGTAAACAAAACATTAATTTAATTTATAGTAGTTTTTTAAGCGAAGAAATGAATAATGAGATACATAATGACGTTGAAACATTTTATACCTATTAGAAATAAAAATCTGTGTAAAAATAAAAGTTTTGTAAAATGGACTTAGTTTATAAATAAAGTATTGTTTAAATGATGCATTTTTTTATTTTCAACCCATAAGTGGAGGCACCTTATCACACTTAATATTTCCCTAAATTATTCAAAAAACTTTGTTTTAAAAATACTAAATAAGATTTTTGTATTGTCCAACTCATATTTACATACATTACTCATATTTAAAATACTGCGACTATGTATATTTTAACAAAAGTGCGTTGGACTAGACAAAACATTTTCATTTTTCACTATTAGTAATAATTCAAATATCCCGCCTAAAGCAATAGAGACCTCTGGCTGTCGAGATACAAAGCTTGTATACTACGCATTACGGTTACCTTTCATATCGATACATTTTTTTTGGTTATTTCCAAACTAGTAGATGGCGCAATTATATCGTCAACACAGGAGAGTCCATTCTATTCCAGTACCTATATAAACATTATTCTATGCGTGTCACTTAGTTTCGCTCTAACTATTACGGTTTAGGCTGTACCGTATAAAAACATCGAAATTTGCCCACCCTGTACTCCAGGACCACAGCAACAACTCAAAGTAGGGGTTGCAATTTGAAACAAACATGAGGTTTCAGATCAAAGACGCAGGCTACAAAATTGCTATCCATAAATCAAACCAAACTAAGGTGCCTCGGCTTTTCTTTTAAAAATGTGCCACAAGTAGCAGCAGAACATTATTATTTCTCTTTCGAAATCGATTTGCTCAGTAGTGGTAATTGTAATCTAGCAACGATAACAAATTTTTAAATCGATATTACTCGATAACCGGTCATGCTATCAATATACACAAGATTACCTTTTTTATTTTTATATTTTAAGTTTCCGAGGTCAAACTCATTGTCCCCCAATTTATTCGCCCCTGACATTGTTTTTTTAATAGTCTTAACATTCCTCCACAGAGGTGTAGTGATGTCGCTTTAGATCGAAAAATCATTATTTTCAAATAATGTAATCTCATTGTTACTTCTCACATTCTCGTATAAGTATATAAACACAAAAATTACTAACTAAATATACTGACGCCTATCCGTTTTGTAAAACTAACGTATTTGTTTTTATAATGTAGCGATAATTCAGGTCCAGTAAAACACATGTTTTTCACGACATACAAAGCAAACACAAACTACACCACAGCCAGACAGAAGAGAGATTTGATCGCTCAATCGTCGACGACGCGACACATGTGGCGAGAGCGAATTATCGCTTACGGAAAAATGTTTGCTTGTGTGGGATGAGACGACAGCACTCATTCACTCTTTCTCCTTTCTACCTCCTAATCCGATTCCAATCGGATTTTGAATAACATTATTGAGACAAGACTGTCGACGATTGGTGGATGTTGTTAATTTTGGCGTGCTTGGTGAGATCAGGTTTTATTGGTCGACAATTATTTTTGAACCTAAAAATTTTAACAAATCAGTAAAACAACGTCTGATCCACAAAATAAACATATAACTATATTGTACCAATACAGTCAGTCATATATGTTTCGAGAATTCATTATCATCATCAGTGACATCAAATAACCCCAACCTGTGTCCATGTCCATGTGTTTTATTTTGGGTACTTTTGCGGGGTATCTCAATTATTTTTATAGATAGAAAGATTTTTGCGTCAGTGTACAACGTTTTGTAAAACTAAAGATGCCGTTAACAAAATTTTCATATCACTTTTAGTTGTTAAGATACAGGGCAAAATTGAAAAGGTTGCATTTTCAGGCACCCCTAGTATTTCAACTTATCGAAAATGTGAAAACTTTTCTTATAGAACTTTTCCCGTAGAACTCAATTCTGCCTTCGAAATTAGTATACATTGACAGGTCAAAAAATTATCGGACCCTACTTTATGTTTTTAATGGACTACCCTTTATATTTATAGATTATAAATTGTGTCTTTTTTTACCTTTTCCCAAATAGTTAATAGTATGCACTTTTTCTCAGAAACACGCCAATAAATGACAATTTTCTACAATTAAATGGATAATTTAATAGTAGACGATGAATGACAATAATAAACAATTGAAAATTAACTATCGCCAACGAAGAATTGTATTCCTTGCATCTGGGTATGTTCTTATAAAAAAATTCCTATAGAGTTTTTTAATAACAGTAAGTTTGTAACCATAGTTTTGTAGCATAAAGTAACAAACACAGAAAAATAACATTATTAAAAAAAATATAATTTATAAAGGGATAATAAATAACGTCTACTCCACAAATGAATATGTTATATTTTCTTTTTCTTCATAAACTATAGTCAATTACAATAGCCATACATGTTTCGGTAATATAGAAAGTTATATACTCATTTGTTGATTTTTTTTTTAAAGTTGTTCTAAGAAAATTAAATCATATTAAACGAATTAAATTATCCATCATCAAAGTGGAGTGGAGTGTCAGTTTGAAATAAAAGAAAACAAACAAAAACTTTCAAAGTCAACTCCACAAAATCCCGACGACTTTGTACAGTTTGACTTTGAAAGTTTTCATTTCAAACTGACACTCCACTCAACATATTCATTTGTGGAGTAGACGTTATTTATTATTCCTTTATCAAACAAAAACTTTCAAAGTCAACTCCACAAAATCCCCACGACTTTCTGGAGTTGACTTTGAAAGTTTTTGTTTGTTTTCTTTTATTTAAATCATATTAGACTATAATTTTTGTTTTCAACAAATGAGTATATATCTTCCCCCCCCCCCCCATTTGTATACCACTGATGATGATAAAAAAAAATATTTCACCGGAAATTCTTGTTTTGTTCATTTTATACATAAATAAGTAGTTTTAAAAAAATATCTGTCAGTCTATCTGTCTGTCTGACTGTCTGTATGCACGAAAACGAAAAAACCGCTTAACAGATTTTAACCAAATTTGGTACAAAAATACTATAGGACATGGCAAGGAGCTGATTAGATTTTGGGAAACATTGAGCGTAGGCAAGAAGTTTAAAAGAGGGTTATCCGAAATACTGCATAATTTTTTATGCATTTAATTTATTATAACCTAAAATATTGAACATACAATATTAGACCACATTAGCGTTCGAAAATTGTGCAAAATGGGGTAAAAAATATTTAAAATGGCAAAATTAAATGAATTGGTCTTCAAATTGCTTACCACGCACCGTATTCTACAGCTTTTGCCCCGAGTGACTTTTTCCTGTTTTCAGATCTCAAGAGAATGCTTGCTGGAAAGAAATTGAAGGCCAATGATGAAGTAATCGCTGAAACTGAGAACTATTTTGACGAGAAAGAGAAATGGTACTATATAAAAGTAATATCGAAAAATTGGAAAATCGTTATACTCGTTGATTTGCCGTCGAGCGCAACAATGTTGAATAATAAAATCGAGTTTTGTCAAGATTTTGTTTTTTTTTCTTACTTATCACACGGACTTATTGAATAGTAGATAATTGTGCCTTGAGGGCAACAGTTCATTTCAAATAAAACCAGGTAAATATTTTTTGCGTTTTTCGGACGAATCTATGAAGGGGTTGAATACACGACTTTTTTTGCTCATATTCAGTAAATATCTAAAATTTTCATTAGCATCTAAATTCAACAGAATTTTTAAGACTGCAATTAGTATCAATTAATTAAAAATCATTTTAGGGTTCATTGAATGAGCTATCAAAAACCTAAGTAAGACCACGCGTAATGTCGATTTTGGTTCAGATTTTCTAGTGCGGTAATATACGTCATTATGGCATTGAAAATAGTGTCAAATCGTAGCTATTACATGACAGTAAAGTTGTAGTAATAATCACTAGTAGTAAGAATTATTAAATCTATTATTAACGAATCAAGAGCAGTTTTCAAATTTCTAGACATTAACAAAAGATTGCATTTACGTCACAACAGACCAATAACAGTAGTAATTCTTAGTTCCAAAAAAGGAAAAACGATATTAATTTGAGAACTTTAGCGCCCTGTAGAGGCAAAACTAAGCAACATTGGATATAGTTATATTTGCCTAGATCGGCAGTCATTTCATGGACACCCTGTATACTTATCATAAACGAAAAATAATATTGAAATTTGAATTGTAGTCCATTTCTTAAGTGAACTTATAATTCCAATAATGGAAAATAAAAGTCCAATCTCCACGACATATTTTTATTTTAGAAGAACTTACCATTTTGTGTATAAATAATAATAATAATTGTATAAACTATATTAAAATTAAGAAACCATAGTTACTTTTAAGTTTTCCGTTTCTTTTTGTATATTATTAAATTGATTAATAAAGAGTTTGATGAAGTTTAATTATATTTCGTGTCACTTTTCTCAGTTCTATTTCTATTTGTTCTACGTAGTTAAATATGTTTTTTTATTATAGAAAAACTTACCATTTTGTGGAAAAAATGGGGTCTAAATAATAATTTTATAAACTAAATTAAAATTAAAAAACTATTAAAAAACCAATGCTGTTTAGAGTACCACAGTCGTGTCCGTGTGTCTTTAAGCACCGTGATATATAACCGGCAGATAGATCTAAAACCATGCAATCTCCACAGCAGAGCACATCGCACCGCACACACATCGATAAATCTAGTTTATAGGTAAGGGTATCAGTAAATAACAGTGCTGGGCCAAAAGCGAGCACCAGATATATTGGGAACATATTCCCAAGCAGGAGCATGGGAAGAGGTTTATACCTGGTGCAGCAACAAAACGCACTGAAAAACTGCTATCATTAAGCAGGAGTCAGATGCGAATAACTATGGGACTCCTTACTGGGCATGGCGCTCTGAGAGACCACCTAAATAAGATGGGGCTGTATAACGGGGACCTGCAATGCAGATTGTGTAATGGGGCAGTTGAAACAGCTTACCATGTAATATGTGAGTGTGTAGTTCTACATCGAAGACGACACAGGGGGTGCTGGATTGGGTGGCATAATATACGGGGACTTTTCACAATAAGCCCATGAGGCTGCAGTGAAAGCGGGTACTTAGGTCGTACGGACCCTTTCAAAAAAAAAAAAAAATCAGTAAATAACAGTGTCAACTTCAATCTGGTTACATTGGTGTAGACTGGGGCTTTGCTAATTTACAGAAGCCAGTAATTTTATCCACGAAATTTTTTCTATTTAAAATTATTTAATTTGGTCTTACTGTATCGGTGTATTTCTTTGTAGAAAATGGGAATATCTCAAGCCAGACCACAGTATACCGATAGTAAATTTTATTGACTTGGTAAACTTTACAAGTTGTTAGGTTAAAAGGATACATCGATAGGTTGCATTTGGTTAGAAGTAAAATGCTACATAAACTAATAAAACATTAATGAATCTTGACATGCATTTTTGTATTAGTTATACGCAAAATAAGATCATTTTGCCGGAACATGTAGTATGCACAAACCTATAATAATATAGGTACAACATAAATCAGCGTATTGAAGCTCAATGACTGATGTGGATACGATCTTGGTCCCAGCTTGTAGTCTACGAAGGTTGAAGAGTCCGCTGCCATCAAATCTGTAGACGATCTCTATATTCCCCCCGGCTTGACAAGGCCTATACAACCCATGTAAGAGGACTATTTTGTTCCCGTGACGTTTCGTGTATTTGCCTGGCACTAAATGTCATCTCAGCTGGGTCTAAAACCGCATTTTGTCCGGCATGCCCACAGATCTAGAAACGGGGGAGATAAAACTGTTTACATTTGCAACCGATCAAACATCATAATTTGCAGATATCGATAATGCCAAACTTCCGCTGTGATTCCCGCATTGTTTTAAAATACACTATTTTGATACGGCATTTTTTACCGTTATAAAGCAAAATATAACTTAGGTGATGGTATCTACTAATTTTTGTGTATAATAAAACGATATACCCAAGATATTTTTTAGTTACTTTTTTATGAATTTTAACATATTCAAGACATATTTCACCCAATCATAATTTATTTATGAAGTACACGTGTACTTCATAACTCTGTAAAGCAGAGCAAGTGAATAGTACGCGAAGAATTTACGATTTCTTCAATCTTGTAATCAGCCGGTAGTTTGAGCTCTGTTGCCAAATATCCTTTGTGCTCGTGTTTATTTGCTTTTAGTTGGTGATTTTGAGGAATTTTGAGTCTTTTTTTTTTGTAAAAAAACTATAAAAAAAACAATTAACAATGGTGCGCAGTGTATAGTTTGTAAAAATAATGAAAATTCCAACCCAAATTTGATATTTCGGAGGTAAGTAAGGTTACAACTTATTGTTTATCAGTGGTGTAGTTTGCTTGCTCTACAAATTAAAAATAAATTGCTGTAAATAAATACCTAATGTAATTGTTGATTTTTGTGATGTTATAGACATGCTAGGTTCATCTTACAGTATTTAAATCAAGGTTTAATTATAAACTAAGATTGCACTTCGTTAGATAACTAAATATATTAATACTGAATAGGTAGGTTCGAAAAGAATTAAATAATTTCATATTGTAGGTTTCCAGTAAATTCGGAAAGACGCGAAAGGTGGCTACAGCTTTTGGGTCTGGAAAATCAGTATGTCCCCAAGTATGCACAAATATGCTCAAACCATTTTGATGTGAGCGACATTAAGATAACTGAGATTACTGGTCGAAAGCAAATTCGACCAGACGCTGAACCTCAATTATCATTTCCTTTTAATGAGCCTCTGCCGTACAGGTAATTATATATATGCTTAATAAAGTGTCTATATAAAATTTAAGGTATAATGTTTAATAATATTGTAATAAACATATGGTGTATTTACCACACACCTAGATTTTAGATCTGTGGTAGGTATTTACCTATTGTATTTATATTTATTTTTCTTTTCAGCTCAGATTGAACTGTAGCCGAATTTTTTTTATATAGCTCACGTTTTTTATGAGCTCTAAATATAATGTTATCAACGATTTATATTTTGTAATAATACATTTTTCTTGTTAATTTTTTATTGTATTACATTTATTTATCACATTAAACATTACATTTGGAAATTATTTTTGGGGCACCAAGTATTTGGGTACACACTGTATAATATACCAGTTTCCCAGATAATATATCGAATCGACGAACCAGGTACAACGTTGCCATTTTTTCTATCTGTCCTTTTCTATCTTATATATCAACTGCCAACTTATGTCTGATTGTAAACAAATGTGAATTATTAATGAAATTTCAGATAATGTTATATCTCTCGAGTTTCTAAATCTGTGGGCATGCCCCTTCCGAGTAACAGTATAGTAACGCTCTGCTGTTGCAGCTTATGAAAATGGTAAAGTCGTCGACATGAATTCTCGAGCTTATAGCCTTTCAAAAATGACAAAAAGAAAATCACAGTAATATAAACCAGTGTCACAAAATATTAGTTTAATATCTGCAGTCACCAAAAGCTTAATTCAATGGAGCTTTTCTAGGGCAGATTGTGATATATTATTTAGTTTCTAAAGTATTTGTACAGTTTAGGCGCAGAATGCTCTAGCCCCAGTTAAATTGAACTAGTGAGTTTACACAAATTAGCGGAATGCTATGTCTAATACTGAAAAACATCTTGAATCATAATTTTATAAGTAGTGTATTTCCTACAAAACGTATATTATGAGAAGCTATTATACAGCAGAGAAAATAAGGTTAACATTTATGTGTGTATGGGAAAAAAAGCGTATTAACGGCGTATCGCTTACATTTCGCTTACATGACGATATATCACCGATTTGACATAACAGAACTCTAATTAAACTCGATTAATGTTGTAAGTGCTCAATTTAAATGTATGGTGCACTAAGCATGTATACTTATGATATTAATTGTGCAAAAAATATGGAGCACAGACGCGCGATTATGTGAAATTTATTTCTTAAGTCTTTTTTAGTATACGAGGTACATAATAAAATAACAGAAACAACATTTATATTAAAGTGCTCCGTCCCTTTAAAATTTCGCTGCTACTTTACTCGGGAACGGTTTCAGAAAAATAAAATTTCAGTTAATAGAATTTTTCGCGGATCACTTTATCTCTGAATTTGAAGTCAATAAATATAGAAATATTTGGTAAAGCCATCGTATTACAATCACATCAATGACTGTGGTAAGTCCGATAAACATTTTTGTCAAATCTGTCAATAGTTGTCAAAATATCAAATAGAGTTGCCAGGAGAAGAGGCAAAACGAATTTCGTCTCGTTTGTCTCGAGTTTTGGATTTTATCAATTCAATTAATTTCAATAGACATTTTATTAGTAAAGTATCGGATAAATTCAACAAAATTTAAGACAATATAGTCAGTAGAGTGTATTTTTATTTATCTCCTAAATACTTTTTAATGGTAATAACTATACTAAATTATATTATTCTATTAACATCTTGTGATTTTTAGTGATGATTTTTTCCAAACTTTATTTGAAAAGATTTTGAAAAACTGTTTTTTTAATACGGATCTGGATTTTTGTATGCTTCATAAAAAAATTTACTACAGTAAAAATAAAATAAAAGTACAGGTTCGTATTTAAAACATTGAAGTTGATGATGACATTCTAAAGATGAAACGTCTAAAAATTTAAAGTGTTAAAATTTAAAGATATTATGTTGTAGAGCAGACAAAATTATAAATCTTTTCAATTTAAGCTGTGCCTCTAACTAATGGTTTTCGAATTATTTGACAAAATAATTTTGATTATTTTTTACAAATCGAAACTAATTTAGAAATTTGACATCCAGGAAAATACATTCTTAATAAGCTTGGAAAATTACAACTTTCTTCCTGACTCTTCAAATAACGAAGTTATATCTACATAGCTGGAATTTTGATGCTAACGTTTCGACAATGTCGTATTGTCATCTTCATGGCTCGAAGAACCGGACATTTTTTTTTGTACAAACTTGTAAAGAATGTTTTTTTTAGTGGTGTTTAAAAATGAACAAAGAAAACTTAAATACAATTTCTAATAAGGATCAATAGACCTTTTATCCATTCACTGGTTGAAAAAATTTTGAAACCACCTTATCTTTGACAGACGGTCGATAAATGCTAAATCACCCTTTCCGGATTTATTGACAAATGTAAGCATCTTAAAATCATTAAAAAACGATTTCTACTCATATATTTTCGAAAAGTATAGGCAGATTATAAACATCTTCATATGAAGCCACAGTCCCAAAAAGCCTGTATTGGCCACTGTTATTGGGTTTCCAATTCATAACTCTTTTTTTTTCACTGGTTTACTTGCTAAAAAAGACTTCGGCATAGATTTTGGTTTCAATTACAACATTTTGGAGAAATGCATCTGTAAGAATCTAGCGAAAAAAGTCTATAGGTTAGTCAGAGAATTAGGATCATCACCCCACGAAGGTAACTCACTATAATTTGTTTGATCGGTGTTTGTTTCACTATTATTCTCAGCAGAAACGTCTTGAACATTTTCAGTTTCTTCGGACGAATCAGTTTCGGCCGGCTCCTAATACTTTCAGTCAAATTAATCAATGATTGTGGTTCACTCAACATTAAAGTTCTCTTTCTTTCATAGTCAGTGAACTGAAGCAACACAGGCTCATAGTATTCAATGGCAGTGGACTCACCTGCCGAGCCATCGGCCTTTGAAGGGGAGCCGTCATGACTAACAGTTGAGTCATCGGCAGCCAACAAGATATGAATATTTTTTTAGCAAAATGGAATCAAAAATCTCGTTGTATTTAAAGGATTGATTACTTCATTTTTAGTTCTGCATATCACATATTTATGTAATATAATATGTACCTCTAATTTAATTTCACCGGAAATACGTGGTTGGTCATTTTGTACGAAAATAAAGAGTTTCAAAACATGTCTGTCTGTCTGCATGTCCGTCTGTCTTTCTTTCTTCCTTCCTTTCTGTCTGTCTGTGTCTGGTGAAAAGATAGCAAAATCAAAAAATATTACCTACATAAACTTATTTGAAATATGCAATAATTTTTCATAATTGTGATACAATATATTCTAAAAACTGTCACATAGAAAAATGGGTTCACACAGAGGCGTTCACAAATAGTGTAAGAAGAGGTCAAAAATTAAAAAAAAATCCCCAAAAATACCAGAAAAATTGGCTAATTATATATATTTTTGGTATAAGATAACCTACAAAATGCGGCATAAAAAAACTTGTATACAGAGGCGTTCACAAATTGTAGAAAATGGGTCAAAATAAATAAATTAGACTGTAAACATGATATATTTAGCATTTTAAGTAAGTTTTAGTTGAATTGGTGTTAACAATACACGACAAAAAATTAATGTACCACAGACGTGCGTGAAAAGTCTCAAAAAGGGTTAGAAAAATCTGTATCCACGATAACTCAAAACTCACTTAGCAGATTTTTAAAAAATTTGGTACAAAAATACTTCAGGATATGTCTAAGTGCTGACTAACTTTTGGAAAACATTGAGCGTATGGAAGTTTAAAAAAGGGTTCAAAAATTTATAGTCCCTAAACTTATCCGAAATATATTGAATAATTTCTGTAAATAGTGGAAAAGGAATCAAAATAAAACAAATTCCTAATCTTATTCGGAATATAGAATAATTTAAATAAAAAAAAAAACGAAAACAGTAGTGCATATTGTAGTGGAGTGTTCAATTAAGGAACTCTGAATTAAACAAGTCTCTTCCACAAAATAAATGTAATAATACTAGATTGCTTTCAATAGCCATACATGTTTCGTCAGCACAGCGCTAACATCATCAGGTGCAAACAAATACCTACTATAGAAGAGATTAGCCTTATTTATGTCAAATAGGTGACATAGTAGAGAAATGGCACCTTATTATCCGTCATTTTATGGAAAAAAATTGTTTTTTAAAGATTTTTGTACATTATATTAATCACAATGATCGTTTTTCTTCTTTCTAAAGATAATTTGTGGAACAGACTTGTTTAATTCTGGGTTCCTTAAAAAATAAAAAGAGTCTTAGAACAAAGGTAAATGAGTAAAGGTCACAGAAATATTACTTTTACACTTAAATATGGAGAGCTATTTGTGCTTTGAGGGCCACAATTTATTCTAAAACAAAGATATGCCATTTTCAGTAATATGAAACAAATTATTATGTATCTGTACCATATGTAAAGGGATGTAAAAGACCCATGTAGAGACTGTCTACATTGGGCAAATGAAACAAAATCTGGAAAAGAGGTTGTACAGTAATAAAAATATGAACGTTAACAAAACTGCATTAACCAAACACACTGAGCTGTATGGTCATTCTTTCGATAACACCAAAATCCTAGCATCTCAACCACATACCAAAAAGCGAGAAACCCTGGAAATGATTTATATAAAAAAATAACCCATAGTGTGAATGACGGAACAGACATTCAATACCTGAGCAACATTTATCAAAATTTAATTCAAATCCAATAAATAAAAAATCCGTAATTGAGAAATTTTTACAACTATCTCCACAGTAGCAATCAAAAAATTTAAACAAAAAACTTTAACTAACTAAATATATAAGCCGGGCCGGGTAGCCTAGACGGGATCATATAGTGACGACCGTCGAAGTGCAGCTCTGTGGAGCGCGGCTACAGGTTGGATGGGTGACCGTCAGGGGGGTTTATTAAAAACGGACCTGGCGGTGGCTCATCTAGGTTGTAGAATGAATGTTGTGTGATAGTAGAATGATAGTGAGTGCAGTATGGTCCTGAAAAGGCACAATAAGCCTTCAAGGCTGAAGTACGCCATTCGTACACGCCGGAGGTTTAAGTGCGTACCGAGGTGTGCGAGGACCAGAAGGATGTTTAAAAAAAAAACAAAACAAAATATAAAAACAAAATATATATCAATTTAAATAATAAAAAAAAAGCAAGGCATGTTGGTCTTTGCCGCGTGTTTTGGGAAGTAAAAATTTAGTGTTTCAATGTCTAAACAAATGAACAATTATTATAATAATATGTGTAAATATATGCAATGTTTTTCGTCCTGTATTTGTAATTTAAGATGATAGTATGTTTGTGAATTGTTGTAAGTATATAAACCACCATTTATGATTTTTTCATTACTACACAAGTAGGTTAATGTTGGACTCCTTTGTATTTTATTTGTAGATATACCTGAAGATGGCAAAAACATTGCCGAAACGTTGTATTTTAAGTAGACAGTAAGAATGTTGACATAATGTTGTTTTAAAACATATAATTAAAAAAAAATACGCGTGCAGCACAGTACACGTGATAGAAGTGAATACTTCTTTCACGAGAGAGGAAGGGAATACGAATAACGGTACAAAATGGACAACCGAAGGATAGACAACGTTAAACCATTATATACATAATAGTTTATGGTATAGGATATAGTCTCTCTCTCTCTCCCCCTCATATTTGTTATATGCTTCATCTATTTTACGGGACGAAAATTTTTTAAATCGTGTCGTGACGCGACCTTGAAAAATCACTCTCATGCGGCCAAAGAAGTATTCACATAAAAAAAAAGTTTTTAATTGTAAACGAACCGAAACCCAAAGAATACACATAAATTAGCATAATAAAGGGTACAAGAAAAACAAAACAAATATAAAAACACTCCAATTTTCACAACAGTGTAAACTACCTTAATCTGGAAAATATCTCTCAAATATTAAAATAAACTTGTATTTCTTGAACCTTGTGACAAATTTGTTTATATATTTCTTCTTTTTCCAGGGATATGATATTTTTTATAAAATTGAATTTCTTCTTTACAATGTTTTTTTATTTACCGTCATGCACAACGTTTCGGCATATTCGCCTTCTTCAGATTTATATACCAAATTATATTAATCAGTCCAAGTAAATATGCGATGTTGAAAAAATGTACCTGAAGAAGGCGAATAAAAAAGAAAAAAAAATATTTTAAAGAAAATATCAATTTTGTAAAGACCCTTATATCACAGGAAAAAAACTATAAAAAAATTTTAAATAGACGACATTACTATATTATTATTTACATAATATCAAGTTTTCTAGCCAAAACAATTCTTCGCTATTTACCAAGACAAATAAATCTTCACGATTGATACGCCCAATTTAATTTAAGTCACTGTTTCCACAAACACACAATTTATTTTGAATACCTGTGGGAATCTGGCGGGAAGGTACGCACATTATAAAGTCATTTATAATAACAAAACTCAAAAGTATATGCCTAGTTGTCTGGAAGACAGTCGGCTCTGTCTACTTCGTACTATAATAAAGTTGATTACGACTCTATTATGACGAATAATAAGTGTCGTGTTTAACAACGCGTGGGTCTTGTTGTGTTATTATAATTTTGCTGTTATGAGTAGTTAAGTGTGAATTTGTCAATGCAATAAATACTGGCGATTTTTCTTGAAGAAGTTTAAATAACGGCTGAAAATACTAAAAACTTGTTTACACCATTACGTGTGATAGGTATACTACCTATTTTTGAATTCAAAATGGTTTTAAATTTAACAACACAAAAAAAAAACGAAGTTGATGATGCTTTTTCAAAAACGAAACGTCGTAGTCAAAATTTGTAAACGCTATCTTATTGCTCTCAAAAAGGAGCAATGAAGAAGTGCTTTTCATTTTTTATTCTGTAAAAATAATGTCAGAAATAAATAAAAACTAAAATCGCAAAAAATCGTTTTTGCAAAAATTCTTGAAAACGGCTAAAGTTAGTTTACTTTTGAAAACACCATTTAAAAGGTGTTTAAATGGTACAACTTTCCTCTAATTCAAACGACATTGTAACTCCTACCGTTTCCAAGATTCCAATGTTATCCCATTCTTATCTTGGACACAGTGTACATATTTATTCAATTTGAGTAATTTAAATATCAAATGGAGTTCAATAGGCTAATGTATTTTTTTCTTATTTAATGGAAGTCCAATCACCATGTATTCTTAAAATAATAATATTCTTAAAAATGAAGTATAAAAAAAACTTGAAGCAAATAAACTTCTAATAATATCTATGTTCAAACCCTATAATACACAGTTTTACTTACCTATTTATCTCCACCGTCCGATCCCTCCTATAGCGGCATTACATTTACTTTGTTTCTGTTATGTAATTTTCTTTTCTTGGCGGGAACCGGTCTACAGCTGTACGTTTTACCCAGGTATTACGCATTAAATTTCACCCCAATACTTAAACGTGAAAGTTCTTTCAATATATCCACCCTGAGATTTCAAAGATACGCATCAGTACGCATCGTAAAGATTCCTAATAGATGAAGAAGTATACATACAGCTTTGGCATTGTGCCTCTGCGTATTATCTATCAATTGTGGCGTGTATTTTATTTATTTATTTGCAACAACTTACACAGGTCACATGACCCAGTTAATATTGTAAGTGTGCTTAAAATATTAATAAAAATAACCACAACATAATAATACCAACAAGAAAAAAACAAAGAACAAAACTTAAAACTAAAATATAATATATCAAAAAACTAAACAAAAACAAGAAAAAAAATCGAAAAAAAAATACAACTTCTAATAATCGAATTACCCTGAAATTAATTCAGAGATAATTGATTTCTTAAATTTTCCTAAACTATCATAAAAAATGTCACAGCAATTTTGCACCTCATTATAATTTCTTGACATCATCGAAATTGGTGTTCTGTATTGATAGTTAGTCCTAGGGGTTTCCAGGCTAAAAGGTAAATTATTGTTCATGCGAGTCCTTGAAGACGGTACTGAGATGCGGATTTTCTCTAATGTAATATTACCAAATATCGTACTATTAAAAATTTTAAATAAGTACAGTATCCCCTGCATAATTCTTCTATTACAGAGTGACATCAGATTATAATTTACTAGATTCACATGATAGTCGGTGGCATGTTGATTATACAATAGAAAATGTGCCTGTCTGACAAACTTTCTTTGTACTCTCTCAAGCATTAAGATGTATTTCGTGTACAAAGGTGACCAAACAACACCACAGTACTCCAATTTTGATCGTAAACACACGTTATAAAGCAAAACCAAGGTTTTCTTATTTTTAAACTCCTTTGTGTTTCTTAATAAAAATCCAAGATTTCGATAGCATGCGTTTGTTATCTGGATAATGTGGTCTGAGAATGTCAGTCTTCTGTCAAATAACACCCCCAGGTCTTTAATTAAATCAGTTGTACATAATATGTTATTGTTAATCCAGTATGAGAATTGTAAGGGTGTTTTTATGTAGTGATAGGTCCTAGCTTTACATTTTGGTATATTAAAAGGCAAACGATTTTGAATGGACCATTTGTAGATAGAGTCTAAGTCCTTTTGAAGTTCAACACAGTCGCTCAAAATTGTAATCGGTTTGAAAATTTTCATGTCATCAGCAAACAAACAACATTTACTAGACTTCACCACTGCTTCTATGTCATCTATAAATATGAGAATCAGAAGAGGACCTAGAGTGCTTCCCTGAGGGACTCCCGATGAAAGTACAAATTTGTCAGACTCCTTGGATCAACTCTGTCAAAAGCTCGTGCAAAATCTGTATAGATAACATCCACCTGATCGCCGTTCGCTAAGGCCTCCGCTGTCAATGTTACAAAATTAAGTAAATTACCTGTCACAGATCTGCCCTTTCTGAAACCATACTGGACATCGGACAAGCGATGTTTCAAATGGTACTGCATTTTCGTTGATAATATAATTTCAAAAACTGTTGCTATGTTGGATAATATTACAGGGCGGTAATTTTCTATATTTGTGTGATCTCCATTTTTAAAAATCGGTGTTTTTTTTGTTACCTTCAAAGATTCTGGAAACATTTGCTTTTTTAATGATAGATTAAAAATTAATCTTTGCCTTTTCTTATAAAATGAAAATTAGACGAATATAGGTAGATAACATATTTTCATGAAATATAGTCCATATTTGCGAGGAGTATAAATATAGAATATGAAATGCGTCGACCCAACAAAATATAATTTTTTCTGAGACGGGAAAAAAGTTTGACATATTTACTCTCTTGACAGGTAATAAAATGTCACTTTTTATCCCCGGGAAAAAAGTGAGCACTTTTTTCCCGGACACATAAGTAACGGTAGATATTTAATTTTAGGAAATTTTATTATACAAAAGTTACATTTTCTTTATATATCAAAACTGGCAATAATTTGTGACGCTACTTTTGCTGCTTCTACTGACCCCGGTGGAGTGTTCGCAATTTTTAAATTAAATCACATAATGAAATTGACAGATATTTGATTACTGAAGGGTTTTTAAAACTTCAAATTTCACTTGGATAATTTTCTGACTTTTTTCAAAATTAAATCGAAGTTTTTCCGTCTCAGAAAAAAGTTTTTTGTCTCCCTCCGCTGCGCGTCGGGAGACAACACAACCTCGAGCTAAAATCTAGTACTTTTTTCCCTTGTATAATAAATAACTATTATAATTCTTCTAGTTTCGATATACGCAGATATTTTTTATTTTACTTTTTTTATTTTCTTAATTTATTTATTTATCCCAAAACAAAACAAATTAATACAAAATCCTAATCAATAACAAATGCACATTTGACTATGCAATTCGGTGTGTGCATATTAACTAATTAACTAACTGTATTAATTAAAAACAAAAACAGATGAGATCAAATTAAACAAAAGAGACTTAAGTTTAAATTAGGTTACAATTGTAATTTGAAAGTTACAACAAGAAGTTTGGCTAGTACCTTAAGAAATTTGTCCTGCAAATGGTTAGTATAAATTGATGGCCGAATAAATGTTATTATTATTATTATATGATCATCAGTAGTTTATAAGGAATCAGGAATATCAAATTGAGCTAAAAACAGTCTGAATTACTGAAAATGGACAATATACACATGGTTTAAACAAGTTTTCAGAGTTTGTTAGACTTAGGTAACCAATAAATTGTAGTGTCAAATTTTTTAAATACGATTAGTATGGTCCCACTTGATGGTAGAGAAACCTTGTTGTTTTTTATGTTCCACTTTTTCCTACACATAAACTGTTGTAATATTCGAATAGCGCTCAGCCAATAGTAATTTAATAAAGTAAATTACAAGATGTACTATTAAAAGTAAAATCAATAAGAAAAATAGGTTAAAATAATTATATTTTGGGAAACGGTGACAGTTAGGTATAGGGACGCCTAATACCATTTGATAGGGAACATTAATTAGTATCGACAGGTGCTATTAAATATAGGGTGTGCTATTTAAAATAAGAAAGTTATTTGAATAAATATGATTGATAAGAACAATAAAAAATTGTGACCACCCTGTACAATATTTACAATTGGACTATACAACCGACCTAATGTATGGCCTCTTCACTTGCCATTTTAGAATTTTAAACAGTTAAGCTAAAAAAATTAACGCGTACAGAATGTTTTTCAAAATGACCCTATTTTTTGCAAAAAATGCTAAAAATTGGACAAACGTGTACGTTTAGGTATAGGGATCATAACAATAACTTTACTTTATTTTATCCAAAGTCTTCAAAAAATCCAAAAAATACTGGGTGTTCCATTTAAAAAAATATATCTTTAATATGCCACAATTTTCTGGGACACCCGGTATATTTAAAAAGATTTTTGTTAAATGCTCCTGGTAGACCTACATACACCCACGCAAACAAAATTTGCAATTTCAATTTTGTTAGGCAATGACAGATCGAGGGGAATGTACTGCCCGACCCGGCATATATATACAGGGTAAGCCAAAATCAATGGCCTATTAGAAGTATCTAGAGAAAGGAAAGAAATATATTCCTGAAACTTTGTGGACTGCTATTTGATGCCGGGATCTAGCTTTTGAACATATGTTTACCTGTGCCTTGTTGCCAGATAGTGCGGTACTGAACCCAACTTTAAAATTTCAAATAAAATACTGTATTTAATATGGGAATTACGGATTCTACGTGTGATTCTGAGCATATTTGCTCTAGCATCCTCTATAGCTACCACTTACTGTTTTTAACATATGAATTAATGTTATCGACAAAAACAGCATTATCAAAAAATGCGATATTTTTCTTCTACAGTACTAACAAAACTGCAATTTTTACAGCGGCGTCCTAAGAGATAATTGTGGTATAAATTTCGACGTAATTTTATACAGGGTGTGAGATGCCGTGATCGTGAATTGTGGACTGTATTGCGACCATTTATTTAAATATAGAATTACTAAAACAGAAGTAAAAGCCACCAAAAATTGACTTACCGATTGTTACTTGAGTTATAGCTGCGGGGCCCCATTTTATATATTCATTTGCTTCTCCAATATTAGTGTGTACAACCATTCGACACCATCACAAATCGGCAATATTTAAATTAGAAACTTGTGAATTATATCGAATTCCAATAATTACGTTTTTTTTTATGTTCTTTGACCGTTAATAGTTTTATGATTTTTTTTTCTTGGTTTTCGTTCAAAAAAATGTTTTTCCTATATGTCGTGTATGTTTTGACATGTTTTTTAAATAAATAAATAAAAGTTTTATTTTAAAAACCAGTAATAGAAAGAATGTTGAATGTTTGATTCAAAATTTATGACAAAAATGTTTATGAAATACTGGTTGATTATGTAAATCTTGTATGTCAGGAATAATATACACGCCTAACATGGTAAGTTTGCCAACAAAATGTTCATAGTTTTTCGTAATGTATATTGACTTTTTATGTTATAGAAATTTGAGAAAGACCAGAAAAATGGTCGAAATGTTATGAAAATGTTAAATAAAATATTTCAAACATAAAAATAGTTTTTAAGACCGAAAACCAAGAAAATAAAATCATAAAACTATTACAATAATTGTTAACGTATATTTCGAGCGACAATTAATTTTCAACTGTCTATTAAAAACCGTCGTGTCGCGTCGTCCTTCTCCGCGCAGGATCAGTCAAAATCTGGTGTTATTATAGTAAATGAAAAATACTAGGCAACCAAAAATACAAATTAGCGGACTATGCGCTAACATTACCGCCCACCAAAACTATGGTTTTAACAAAAAAAGAGTACTATATTTGCACATATCCCGAATCCCAAAAAAAAAATGTAATTTTCAACAAAAAATTAGCCTCATAAATCTCAATGTGTAATAAGAATTATACAAAACAAAAACACGCAACAACAACACACAACTATAAAAAGCACAATAGTGTTTTTTCTGAACTAAAAGTCCATAATGGACATATTTTATTAACTGGTCTCCGTAATATGCCAGAAACGGATTTTAGTGTAACCACACGAGTAACCTTATCCCTGCCAGGGTGAAGCTTAATGACCCGGCCCAACGTCCAATGTATGGGTGATAAATTATCTGATTTAATTAAAACCGAAGAATTGAGTTTAATCGGGTTTGAATCAACAGTCCATTTTAATCTCTGCTGGAGAGTGTTCAGATACTCGATAAGCCACTTTTTCCAAATTTCAGCGTTTAACCGTTGAATCAATTGCCATATATTCATGCGATTTATGTTTAAGTGGGACAGATCAGGATCCGGTAATGAGTTCAAAGATTCCAGGGTTAAAAAATGTCCTGGCGTTAAAGGAACCAAATCATTTGGATCGGAGCTCTGTGCACAAAGAGGCTTTGAATTTATCAAAGCTTCTATTTTGAGTAAGAAGAGTATTGACTTCCTCAAATGTCAGATTCTGTGGTTCAACCACTCTCACTAGATGCGTTTTCACGGATTTCACGCTGGCTTCGCTTAATCCATTGAAATGTGGACCGGAAGGAGGGCTAAAATGCCTTTGATAAAAAGTGATTCTGATGCTAATTTAGAATGTTCCAGAAGTAAAGAGTACTAGAAGTACGATATTACCACTTTGGCAACCCTGTATCTCGGGTTTGGCCAAATCTCAATATTTTCACCCATCTGCAGTTTTACTTTATTATGGGACATCCTGTACTTTCAGTAGATGGCGTTTCATTGATCCACTTACGGCAAATGTGAACTTTTAATCTGTTGCTTATATGACAACATACCTTTTGAATAAGAAATCCACCCTCAGTATTTTCCGAACTTGCTTTAGAACACCCGGTATGTATAACCATGCGATCTGAAAATACACGAATTTAAATTTTATGCGCAAAATAAGTGTTCGCGAACTAGTTGCATAACATTTTTCTTTTAAAATTCAACCCCGCATCAATACTCAAATCAAGTTGCATTAAACAAATTTTACACCACTCGAAGCTATTGTCCCCCTAATGACTTCCCATGTCGGTATGTTGCACAATATGCCATTGTGAACACAAACTTGTTCAACATGTTTGGTATAAGGGACATTTCTTTTGGAGACATGACAAAGGGAGAGCAAGTATAAGTCGTTTTCAAAAATAGAAGTTGTAAGGGGTGATTTAATTTCATTTTATTCTTGGGTTGTGTTTTGCCAGCGGCTCACCTGCGATATTTCAAAGTGGCTTTTTACTGGCACAATAAAAGTAATAACTAAGGGTAACTCGAATAATTTACGTAGGGGGATAAATGATTATATTGCAATGACGAGGCGTGGGAAGTTGTGTGAGAAAATTCCAGATATTTTTGCTTCTACCGTGAACGTTTTTCGTCTGCAAAGTATTTTTTTCTCTATTAATTTCGAGGACTGACGATCCTACCCACCCCAATTTTAGGGGGTTAATAAAGAAAATTAATTTATCTTGGCCCACCAATGAGTCATTTTGTTTTCCACCTGGAAGGTCTTTGAAGTTAAATCGAGGTATTTTCGATATTTATCTATTTTAAGCTTCATCATCATCAGCATTCACTCGCTAACGAGTATGGATTATTCGAACTCAGGGATTTCTGTGGTGAACCCTAAGATGGCTGAACAGACCGATCCAAAAGCTACAAATTCTGTCACAAAACCGACACACCCAATCACCACCATTAACCGGCTAGTTTAGATGCGTTGCCCTATCCTTTCGAAGTTGTCTTTTCGCATCCTTATGTCAGCGAGGCTGCTCTTCAAAAACTTTATGTCCGTTGTAAATGGTACGCTTCGATCTCAGGTGGTAGTTAGCGATCTGCTCCTAGGTGTTTTTAACATCTTGGTCTTAAGAACATCTTCTGCTGTACTACCTGATTTCGTGTGCCGACCAATAGCTGTGTATAAAGAATTCTCTTCAATCATTGAAGCTTGCAATGACTGATGTGGATGCGACTCTCGTCCTAGCTTAAAATGTTGAAACTATACGAAAAAGACTTCGTGCGCGAGGGTTGTACAGCAGGAACCAGTTACAGGTTCCAGAGTTGTCCAGGCAAAACAAAACTGACCGGCTAAATTGGTGACTTCAACATCAAAACTAGACAATTGAAAATTGGCAAAATGTTCTCGTTTCCGATGAGACCAGAATTCGATCAGATGATCGTCGACTTCGGGTTCTCAGAGCTCCAGGAAGATAAGCTAGACTCCAGGCTGCCAGATCTATCCCAAAATATAAATGAGGAACCATAATGTTTTAGGGAGGTGTTATAATGGGCGCAAAAACTACTCTACTACCTACCACTCGAACAAACTGTAACCGGTTGGAGGTATGTTGATTTGGTGTTAGATCCGGTAGTTAAGCCTTGGCGAGGTGCAGTTGGAGATAATTTTATCTTTATACAAGATAGGGAATAGGCAGGATATTAGAAACTACCGGCCTATTGCCATACAATCGAATTTTGCCAAGTGTTTTGAGGTCCTGTTGCATGAAGTTTTTTTTAATCACGTTAAGCGGCTCATCACGCCTATTCAGCACAGATTTTTTCTTTGCCGATCGACTGCTACTAATCTCGTAATTTTGAGCCAGTTTTTGGCAGAATGCTTGGATAGCGGGGGTCAGGTCGACGTTATTTATACGGATTCTACCAAAGCCTTTCACAGGCTTGGCCACGGAATTCTGCTGCAAAAGCTTTCGGAATTTGATTTATATGTGGATCTTTTAAAATTTCTGTCTACTTATCTCCATGAACGTAAATTATATGTGGAGTACCGTGGTTTCAAGTTCGGTATTATCCGTGCTCTTATTTATGTGTTTTATTAATGACATTGTTAATGGCGTGAAATGTCGCTCCCTACTCTTTGCTGATGATTTTAAGGTTTATTCACTGATTACCTCAACTTCTGACTGTCTTCAATTGCAGAATGATCTCAATGTCCTGCTTGACTGGTGCATTCAGAACAGGCTTACCCTTAATTTGGATAAGTGTTGTTCTGTAACTTTTACTCGTAAGGTAAATCCAATAGGATTTGTGTATAACATTGACTCTGTTCCGCTGAAAATATGCGATGAGGTTAAGGATCTGTGGGTGCTCTTTGACGCTACACTTAGTTTTGTGGGGCATGTGATTGGTGTGGTTTCGTCTTCCTATAAGAGTCTGGGTTTTGTTATGAGAAATACAAAGCATTTTGTCTCACCTAAAACTCTTATTTTACTGTATAATTCCTTCGTTAGATCGAAATTGGAATATGCGTCTGTTGTGTGGAGTCCTGGTTATGCGTTGCACTCGAATAGCTTAGAGAGGATTCAGCGAAGATTTGTGAAATATTTGTGGTTTAAGTGTGACGGAGTGTATCCAACCATGGGATTTCCCCATGATGAACTTCTGGGTCGTTTTAATTTTGTACCTCTTGATAAGCGTAGAGAATATGCCTCACTCCTGTTCCTATTCAAGATCGTGAATGGCATCATTGACTCTCCGGACCTACTATCGATGATACCTTTTCATGCTCCACATACGAGAAGGCGTAATTATGGTTCTAGCTTTTACTTGCCTACCGCACGTACCAACTTGTGGCTCTTTTCGCCATTGTTTGAGATGTGTTCTGTTTGTGACTTGATATTGATGTGTTTTTTAATACCATATCTTATATTAAAAAAGTGTTTTTTAGATAAATATTTGTTGTTAAACCATTCTTATTTTGACTATTTTTTGCGATTGTAATATTTGTATTATTTAAAATTTTGAAACGTGTATTTATGTTAATTTTATCGTTTTGTAATGTACCTGCCCTGTAATTGGATGTGTTTCTGGCTGGGTAGATGTAATCTAAATAAATAAATAAATAATGCACCTCCCCATACTAGCTGAGTGGCACGAGAATTTCTTGAAACGGAAGGTGTCACAATTTTAGACTGGCCTGCATCCAATTGAAAACTTGTGGGACCAGCTTAAAAGAAGGATTAGAACTCGTCGGGGCAATCCAGGAAATATCGCACAGCTCATTCAAGCAACGTTGGGGGAATGGGAAAACTTACCGCCAGAAAATGTTGCTAATTTAATCAGAAGCAGTCCAGCGCTAATTGAAGATTGCATAAGGGCTAGAGGTGGCAATACTGATTATTAAAATTAAGAATTTTCTATTTTTACTAGTTAGTTTTACTCTTATTAATTTTCAGAAACTTCAAAAAAAACTTTATGTTTCTTTTGTCAATTATGATAATTAATTCTCTAATTCGTATGTAAAAATTGGGTAAAGAATGGCTTTTTTTTCTAAATAAATAATTTTCATATATTCCAAACATAATAAAGGATATTGGGTGATTCCAGATAGGTTTGGTTGTGTGTATATGTCATTTAGACAGGGATTTTACGCTTTTAGCTGATTCTCTTAGGTGTTATACAAATATTAAGTGCTCTACAGATTGTTATCCAGTACAGGACGATGTTATCCATTTTGTGCACTAGATTGAGATATATTGCAGCTCATCACAGCCATCTTGGAAGGAATTTAAGAAGGAAATTGGTGTTGCTAGAACTACGAACGAAGAACTCAGTTTATGTAGCGGTTTTGATTCTTCGTTAATATGGACTAGCGTAGCTATAGTGTATCCAAAGCCAAAATTTAACGATTCTACCGGGGCTATCCGTTCTCATGCCTCTTTACATTATAAAAGGGCATCGAATACAGCGTTTTTTCATACATTTCTTCCTCGAATATAAGACGTATAATAAATCATGCCGGCCAAAGGATACCAACAGTAATAAAATTAACTACAGTGACTGGAAAAGTGTTGGGTTAATGATTAATCGAAAAAAAAAATAAGGATTAGAGTTTGAAATTAAATATGTGCATGAAACAAATAATTTTTGGCAACGTGACATTTTCTTAGATTAATCTAAATATAATCGGATGGACATCATATGGTATGGCGAAGACTTAATGTGGAATTTAAACAAGAAAATTTGTGTCCGACAGTAAAACATGGTGGCAGAATATTGTAACCATGATCTGTTCAATAGTTCTTAGATTAATAAAATGAAAGAAGATCTATCAAATTAGATAATAATTTTTAATAAAACCTCAAGTGGATGAAACTTTTTGTTGTCACTGTATCAGACACGGCCAGTATACGACACGAGCGGAACATATTGGGAGTTTAAGCATCAAGATTTACATGTGCAAAGCCAGCATCTTCTTTTAAATACTTATCATCAGTTAAGGTCTGAAAATAAAGAAGTGACGAATATACATATTATAAAATTTTTACGTTCTATAGAAAATGTCACTGACTAAGTGAGTAAAATTTGTTGTTAGTTTATAATATCAGAAGCATACTATTATAAATGAATCTACTTATATCCATAACAAGTATTAACAATAGTATTAATTATTATAAAGGTATGTTATTTGCTATTGGAATACTGACTAGGTACGTATGCATCTATGTCTAAACTTCTAAAAACAAAAACAGTCTTTTTCAGCGTAGGTTTATATGTTGCCGTGTTGGAGCGACAAGGAAAAATACGGTATACTTTTCTACAAATGAACATACAATTGTTAAAACATAAAGGATTTTTAAAATATCGTAGGGCATGTATTGTTATGAAAAGTTAAAAGGGTGCGCCTGTGGACGGCTGCGGTCGGTATTGACATTACAAAGGGATATTGAGTTGTGGTTTTTTATATCATTTCAAACTAACTTTAGAAACACTATACCTACTAATGATGAAATGTTTTAGAATGATAAGAGGGGTCAAGGGAATTTCAGATTTAATATTAGATGTTTCATAAAAGATAACAACTTAATTTATTGCATATTTGAGGATATATACAGATTTGGTGATGATTTCACCCAAGTAGCAAAATCAGTTTTATAAGGGTTCTAAGAAATGCTATACAACATATCTAAAAGAACTACTAAAATCCTATAGTGGTCTTTACAGATCTCATACAATAAGTATACAAATAAAAAAGGCCCAAATTATAAAATATTTTGCTTCTATTGCATATAGCTATATCCTGGTTATATCATCTCAATAAAATATGTTTACACAATAATTATAAAACTATTTTATAAGTATGTCTTTCAGATCAGCCAAATTTGCGCTTTACATCCATTATAAATATATTTCTTGGCGGTCTTATACAGCCGTTTAAACATATTTTAAGAATGGTTTATACAACCATTAAAATTATTTTATAATATCTGTCTCGTCAACGCCCTCTAGATATACTTACATAAGCCAAATATTATACGATTTTTTTTTGTATTTTGTGTCGCATTTTACAACAAAAATATCAAATAGAGTTGATATAACGTAGAGGAATACAAATTTACCTACTCGTTTGTTATGATTTGAAAAGAACTTATACAGATTAATCGCCATCATAAAATAATGAATAAAAGAAATATGTATATAAAACTGGAGATTTCTTGGGCACTAGTAACAATTCACCTGCGCAGCGAAATTTTCTGATAAAAGATATATATGATTTTGCTAAAAAATAGGAGCGCTTTAAATTAGCCATTAATTAGCCGATTTGATAAAAATAATAAAATTTATTAATATTTTTCGAAGGTATTATTTTTGATCGAAAGTACTTTTCTAATGATCTATTAATTCACTAAAACAAAAATAATGCCTTATATTTTTCGTGTACAATGGCGGCTACTGACAGACATTTAGCCGCGCAAATAGCATGGCGTTAACTAATAAAATAATTATGTGTTAATGTTTCTATTAACACATAATTATTCAATTCTTTGAATTTATAAGAAACTTTATAGAACTCTATTATTTTGTAGAGTTGTGTTTTATGGCACTATAAAACTATTTTTCATCCAAATAACAGTCCGAGATTTTATTTATTTCAAGGTTGTCAAATTTAGTATTAAATATTTTTCTAACCATGCTTTACTTGATAATCATGTAACAAGATTTGTAATTTGGTGAAGTCTTGGGTTTTATTAATTCCTTTGTCTAATCAGGCTGCAATATTTTTAATGGATAAATTCCAGGACAAAGTTTAATGCAAAAATAAAACTCTTCACACAATTCAAGGCTGATTGAAAATTCTGTAATCAAACTGAGATTAATAGTGGAACCAAAGAGAAAAAAAAAATACCAACTCAAAAACTAATTAAATTAATTCATTTTTAAGAATTGCTTGTTACATAAAGCAACAAGACTTTAAGTAATGTTGGAAATTTGTTTCACACTACCATACTTTCACCAGACGGCCGTTTCGTCGATCCACGACTCATCAGTGGTGATCGGCAGGCAGTGTGACCCAAACTTCCAACATTTACAAAGAGCTGATACTAGCACGAGAATTGATTGACAGAGAGATGTTTTTGGCGACATCTCTCTCTTAATTCATAATTTTTTGGTAATTTTTATGGATTCATCTTAAATTTTGATACATGTGCAATGGCAACCTTGTATATCAGCATTCTGTTGGTATTGTGTAGGGTAGCAGCAAACAACTTTAAGAAACAGAACGCTCACATAGAGCTTCTCGAAGTTGCATTTTACAATTCATAGGTTATTTTGTGCTGCATTTGTCTGCTGTATGAAACATAACCTGTAAATTGTATGTTTCGAATTTCTCTCCGGTTAGAAATTCGAAACATATAATTTACAGGTTAGGTTTTTGAGTTCGTATTTTTTTTTTCTGTTTGGTTCCACCCCTCTAGATAATATTATTTTATAGCTATAAAACTATGTCTAAAATTATTGTGGTACAGTTTGTGCAAATAAACATGTTCAAAATAGTGGAGACGGTAGAAAACGATAGAAAAGAATTGACCATTATGCCGGAAAGGTGGGAGAATGTCCAGGCCATATTAGTTTGGCCCAAAAAATTTGCATTCTAATTACAAACGGACGCTACATCTGCTCCCGACCCAAGTTTGTATACTTTTCGTTGCAAATTAGAAAGGAGTGACTTGGTTTCTTACGAAGATGCCGAAGCAGAAATGCTAAGATGCTAGAGACAAATGATACAACTGACCAGCAGGATCAGAGTCAACCAGTTACTAAAAATTGCGACTGCCTCTTTTGAAATGTCCACTCATTATTATCTTTTTCCAGAGTGATAACTAACATTCATGAAATATATTATAATAATAATGGCGTAACACTCATTTGAGGTTCAGGGGATGTTAATTTTGTAATGCCCAAAATTTGTGACAATTTATTTCTTTAAACTTTTTATAAAAGTGCAAACGTAGACACTTATAAAAATATTTTATTTAGTATTTATAACGCCCAAGTTATTAGGAGTTTATCCAAAATACCGCTAATTTGTTTTCTAAACAATTTATAACAGAGCACGCGACGCCCTTATAGTTAGCCTATAAGACAGTTTTATAAATATTTCATAGAGCAAATCTTTGTCTTAATAAGCAATATTATTTATCACCTAACAAAGCATTTATACAGCTTGTATATAACTTTTTTAGAAAAAATTTTTTAACGCAGATATTAAAGGTATTATACAGAAACAATGTAATAAGGTTTAGCAGCTAAAACCCCGTTTTAAAATATTTTTAAAGCGATCTTATAATGCCCTTTAAAATTGTTTAACAATATTTTAAGCCAAAACCAAGTATAATTTTTATAATGTGAGTTGTATAACCAATTATAAGACATGGTTATAAAAAAGATTTTCTACAAACACGAAAACGTTGTAGTTAAACTCATTAAGCGATAAAATACTCCTAATACTTATAAAATAGTTCAGTTTCATAAAGCAAATTTGTTGCTACTTGGACAGACGATGGTTGCGGTGGTGATAGTTAAAATCAGTTCGTCAGATTTTTCTGACATAAAAGAAACAACCTGTGGACTTCCAAAGGGTAGTATATTGGGTCCCCTTTAGTGTTCGTTGTATACTTTCGACATTGATCACATTATTCAACACTGTGAAACCCCTTATGTATGCCGACAATATTCAAGTTTATTTTTCATTTTCTCTATGTAATCGGGCTAGAGCTGTAGTTTTAATGAATGGTGTTATGCCCAAAAAATCGATTGTATTCTTCTTTGGAAACGTGCGTTTCTCAATAACGTTTATACAGTGTGATTCAAAAGGGTGCGCAATATTTCAGGAAGTGTAGTTGACGCCTATTAAAGCCATTTTGAGAAATCCATCGTAATACGCGTCTTAACCCTATATGGTATTACATTATTTCCACTTTAATATATAAATTAGCTGCTTGCATTCGGCAACACTGTGAAATCTTCACGGCCTACTACATGTCACTTGTATGTTTCGCACACATTTCTTCGTTTGTTTGTTTTTCCCTCCCAAAGAGATTAACAAACTTATGCGTGTATATTTTTTCTTGTTGTGCGCTTGCTTCCACGCAATAAAATCGTTTAATAAATGGGCTTTTTAATGTGTTTCAAAAATGAGAGCATCTGAACACACCTTTATTTATTTGACATGCATATGAAAATGTACAGCGTCGTTTTTAAATAAGATTATTGATGATAAATAAAAATATGAAAATGAAAATATGTATCAGTGTGGTGTTTTGTCTGCATACATACATAACATTATATTATTGGATGTGGGTGTAAAATATTATGAAAGTTACGCATATTAAATTTTGTGAATTTTAACAAGTCGTTTTTTTTGGGTTGCGCCGTACATTAATTAAAAGAAATATGTTCGTTGTTCGTTTTATAAATTTATTACAAATTTAAATATAAAATAAAATTGTTATTTGAAGACTTTCGTTAATATCTGTTCTAATAGTAGTAGTAGTAGTAGTATTTATTTTAATCATTTCAATATTTACAACAACAATGATGTTTCAAAATGACGCTTAAGTTTAAATTAAACTTGTGTGCGTCTAATCGACAACATTAACAATGAACATACATACAAATCTAACATCTACATATTGTATTCTATTAGTTACAGTCATATTTTTCCCTTTACGTGTTTTATCATTATTTTAATTAAACAAAAATCACTGTTCTAAATTATTTCCAAAACAAAAAATAAACAACAAAAAATATTACTCTATAATAATTAAAAGCAATCACATAGTTGCATTATCCTTAACAAAACTAGATTGCGAAGAAAGGAAAGACAGATTATCATAGTGAAAACATTTCCACATATCCTATAATATATTGTTTCCTTTTTTTATTTTTTTAAATAACATAAGCATAATACATATAAAAACACTATGAAATTACTTCATTAATTTTATTTGTGTTTTCATAAATCCAGGTAAACGTATATTTTCTAAATACGCGTTTTATCTTTTGTGTTTTCGGGCAATAAGTTGTACAAACGTGGGGCTATGTAATTGTAAAATCTTTGTCCTATTGTCTTTTTGGCTCGAGATTCTTTGAAATTTGATTTTATTCGTGTATTATAGCGGTGTAGGATTTTAGCATGTTGTGATCGACTTTTATGAAATTTACATAAGGTAATGTGAGAGTACAACTGTCTAATACTAAAAATTTTTGTCTCCTTATATAAAATATCTGTTGGGTAAAGAAATGGTTTTTTAAATATAATTTTTAGTATGTGATTTTGTAAACGATGAATCGGATATATCACAGTTTTTCACACACCACCCCAACTTATCAACCCGTATCTAAGAATTGATTCCACAAGAGCCTTATAAATGATTACTAATTATTTTTCTTTTAAGATACATTTTAATTGTCTAATTTTATGTATTAGGAATCTTAGTTTTTTGTGTACATTTTGTACTTGTGTGTCCCATCGTAAATGCCTATCTACTCGTATATACGAGTATATCCCGAGATATTTTATGGATGTAACCGATTTGATCGTTATCGCATTATTATTCTGAGTTATATCGAGTTTATTAAACTTTGGCAGATGCGACGTATATGATGTCAACGGTAAGAAAAATGTTTTCGAGTAATTTATTGTTAATTTTTTATAGTCGAAAATGCTTTTGATATATTTTAAATCGACTTCCGCAGTTTCTTTCAGTTCTTCCCAAGAATTTCCTTTATAAACATTTGTTTATAGTTGACAGCAACAATCACGCAACGGGAACTATCCCCTGATCTCAAAAACAAAAAGATTTACAGAAAAAAGTTTTATATATAGGGTGTGCAAAATTGAGGTATCATTTTAATTTTAATAAAAAATACTTTTTTTTTAGATATTAAAAATATTTAAAAAATTATGTCGGTTTAGTGACCCCCGTACTGGCTCGCAATCTTTTATTAAAATTATCAATCACGTTTTGCAATAAACTGTTGTCAATGGGTGATATCTGCTCGATAATGTTGGTTTTAAGCTCGTGAATCGTGAACTATGGTGGGATTATTGCTATACAGGGTGAGCAAAACTCGATGTCCCAGCTCTGTTATGAGAAAATGAAAAATACACCAAAGTTAATGCCAAAATGTCCTTCGTTTTCAATAGGATTGACAAATAACATGTCAACTTTTTCGTTATGCGTAAACATTTAACATAAAATGCACACATTAAATGACGACAAAACTATTTGTCAACCAATAGTTTTATTATTGACAGATATAATTGCAGTTTGTTTCCAAAGCCTACTTGTTTAAAAGTTGCGTGAAAGTTGCGAATTTTTGATAATAGTTTTTCCTACAAATTTGCTTTTAATTTTTTAACGAATGAAGATAGCAAATTTTTTTCTTTACAAAAGTTGCTTACAAAAATTAGCTATTTTGAACTATATGAAAATATAGGTATGTTTCTGGAACAAAAAAAGTTGTTGACGTCATTTACTTTAGTTTTCAAATTTGGAAACAAAATAAAATGTGCGCTAAATTGGAGCTTACTTAATCCCATTTAAGAATCTCTTTTCAGAATTTTTCTATCGTTTTTCATTTTCTCATAACAGAGCTGGGATATCAAGTTTTGCTCACCCTGTACACTTTCGATTTCAAAAAACCCTAAAAAAAATCTAAAGGTGTCTTATCGCACGATCTTGGTGACCAATTTACTCCTTCTCTACGAGAAATTTCTTTAGTGAGTATTCTTGCTTTGAAATAATAAAGTAAACAGGGTGCGTCAATTTTGAATTAACAATCCACTTCTTTATTTTTTATTGACTATACCACTGTTTTTTTTTTCAAATTATAATTACCCTAAAGATCCTGATTATGATAGCGGAATTATATTTTTGGTTATTTTAATGTAAAAATTTATTTTTCTTAAAATAAACATGGTATTGATGGTGCTCGATGTGGAAAGGATATTTTAAATGTATATGATATTGCTAAAACAAAATCGATTATACAGGGTGCCTCAAAAAATATATGCATTTTATACAAGTAAAAGGGAAGAAACTTATATGGCACAGCCTGTATATTTATTGATTTTTGAACACCTGCTGCTAATACCTTTCCTATGATATGTATTTGTCCTATATCTAACTTGAATACTTTTTGAGCTATATGATGTTTACTACATTACGTACTGGCGTCTAAAGACAAATAAAATAAACTGTTGCCCTCGAGGCACGAATAGCTCTCCATATTTAAGTGTAAAAGTAATAATTTTATGAACTTTTTGTCATTTATCTAAATTTAATAAATTTTTGTTTTGTTTTAGACATCGGCTATTTTTTTTAAGTATCGGGTTTTGTTCATTTTTCTTCCCTTTGGAGGCACTATTTATACGTACATATTTTATATTTCAGATCTTCTAGGCCAAGTTCTTGAACTTAATAATTTATTTTTTTAGTTTTATTATAAAAATTATTTTGCCCCTTTTTCTACCATTTACGAACCCCTATGTAAACAAAATTGTTATGCTGCATGTTGTAGGTTATCTTATATCAAAGCTATATATAAGTAGCCAATTTTTCTGTTATATTTGGAAAAACATTTTTTTTTCGTTTTTGACCCTTTTTCGAACGCCTGTGTGAACCAATTCTTTTATGTAACATTTTTTAGGCTATAATCTATCACAACTATGAAAAATTATTCAATATTTCGGATGAGTTTAAGAACAATGATTTTTTAAATTTTTAAACCCTCTTTTAAACCTCTTGCTTACGCTCAATGTTAATCACCACCTGTAAATATCCTGTAGTATTTTCGTACCAAATGTGGTTAAAATCCGTTAAGTGGTTTTTGAGTTATCACCGATACACATTTTTTCTGACCCTTTTATAGAATTTTCACGGACGCCTATGGAACATTAATTTTGGTCGTGTATTTTTAACACTAATTCAACTAGTTAAATATAAAAAATTTTATATATATATTTTTTTTTATTTTACCCCTTTTTCTACTATTTACGAACGCCTATGTAAATAAAAATTCAAAAAAATCAAAGCTATATATAACTAGCCAATTTTTCTGGTATATTTGGGAAACATTTTTTTTTTCGTTTTTGACCCTTTTTTTATACTATTTTCGAACGCCTGTGTGAACCAATTCTTTTATGTAACATTTTTTAGGTTATATTCTATCACAACTATGAAAAATTATTCCATATTTCGAATAAGTTTAGAAAATATATATTTTTTATGTTTTGACCCCTTTTCCACTATTTACGAACGCCTATGAAAGTAAGTTATTTATGACACATTTTATAGGTTATATTCTATTAAAGCTATAAATAATTAGTTAATATTTCTGCTTTGTTTAAGAAGTACGTTTTTTTAAAATATTTTTTACACTATTTTCGAACGCCAACGTGGTCTAATATTTTATGTTCAATATTTTAGGTTATATTCAATTAAATGCGTAAAAAATTATGCAGTATTTTGGATAAGTTTAAGACCTATGATTTTTTTTAATTTTTGAACCCTCTTTTAAACCCCTTGCCTACGCTCAATGTTTCCCAAAATCTAATCAGCTCCTTGCCATGTCCAATAGTATTTTTGTACCAAATTTGGTTAAAATATGTTAAGCGGTTTTTGCATTGTCGTGCATACAGACAGACAGACAGACATTTTTTTAAAACTACTTATTTATGTATAAAATGACCAAAAACAAGTATTTCCGGTGAAATTAAAAAAAAAAAATTTTCCATGAAACTAATAGTCTCCATATATACATATATTACATAATATATCATATGGAGAGCTAAAAATCGTTTGAGTCACAATGCTTTGAGACATGCCAGCTGACGTGTTGTCATGATATTTACTATTATTGTTGTTTTATCTTAGATTATGTCACTGCATTGTCAACAACTTTTCATTGCGACTATTTCCCTCGTCTTAATTTCCACCAATCACAAACGTGCAACTTTGAATTACAAATGGTTTATAGATGGAAAAACTGTATGACAGCACCTGCCAGCAGTTTTTCGAGTTTACCCGCGGCAAAACTTGACAGATGTTGTCACAAAAAATTACAATACCTTTGATAACCCATGTTACTCATGAAATAGTCTTGTCAAATACCATTCCGGCATCTTATTTTTCTTGTAAAAAAATCAAAAAATGAAAAAAACACAGTGCAAAGTAATATTTTTTGAACAAAATACATTCGTGCAGGTGCCAAAATCCGAGTCATGCTTTTTGTTAAAATATTACTTAGCAACGTGTTTTTTCTATTTTTTTCAAAAAAATAGATGCTCTTACGGAAATAACTAGAATTGTCGAAAACATGATCGTCGCAGTTGCGGTCCCACCAGGCTAATAATAATTATTATTATAATTGTATTATTTTTATTATTTCCAATAAATTAACTACTTTATTCAAACATTAGAAATTGAAGCGATTTCAACAAAAAACTAATTAGGACTCCTCCAAACTCATATACCAAAACTCTGGCTCAATTGGTTAAAGCGTTTAGGAGTTTAGGAGCTATCGTGGAAGAATACATACAGACACACACACAGATAGACAGACGTAATCGTCTCAGGGAACTTCAAAATGGTTAATTTCGTCATTTTCTCAAATTTTTTGTTTAGTGCGTTCCCTGTGCGGGAAAGTATTAACTAAACTTTATTGTATTTCATATAAGTTACAGAGGTTTATGTCTAGTAATTTCAACTACCACATATATTTTAGTATAATTCATAATTTGGGCTCCTTTTTGTTCAACTACGTACCCATTCCCTTAATAGATCTGGGGGTCTATTCTCGTGTTGAGAGAAAGATCATTTCATGAGAATGAATGGGTGACGTATTTCGAGAGAACAACGCAATTTGCTTATTCTTGAAATGTTCACTTCTATCAACTATTAGGAGAACGCAAGAGAGAAGCGACATCATATCGAGAGAAACATGCGCAGATGAGGGTATTTGGGGGTTATGTTTGTTATTTTAAATTATTCAAGCTAATATCGCTAGCTTCCTTATTCTGTGCTATTATTGCTATATGATTTTGTAGAAATTCAACTCAAGATAATTTTTTGCACGTTCTTTGTCGGTGCTTTTCTTTTCTTATCTACAGCGTTACCAGTGACTACGGTTTGCATTTTTATTATAAGCAATTAAAATTAGTAATAACTGGAACGTTTGGTCAGGCTGAATTCGTTACATAACTAATAATATTACCACCGGCACATAAAGCAACTATCTTCAAATAATAAAATGCGAAAAAATGTTTATTTATTATAATAAAAATAATAATAAATTTGGCAATTTTGACATATCAAAAACAACTATTTTGCCTAAAATGATTAAAGTTAAATGTCACTCTGAAATGTTTTGTTTCGAGAATACAACACAAAGTTCTCAAGAGACCAATCAGGGGATGTGAACCGTCGGTTCTCTAAAAGTGAACACTCCCTTCTATTGAACTCGAGAATAGAGCCCCTGGAGTGTATAAAATCTCATATTCTGAATGATGCTATCATGCTGCCAGAATGGTAGGAAAATCTCCGCGAGAGTCTTGGAACATGTAATATTGATAGAGAAAAACAAAAATAGACAATCTTCGGACTTTGATACAAGTTCTTCGTTCGCCTACCACATCCTTACTACTCGACGTAGTTTTAATGTGGGCACTCCGACCTCAAAAACCTCGTCTATACTGTTAATTGATTGAAAGTGTTACCATTTTAAGAAGCGGGTTTGTTGCCCATTTTATTCGGAAATGCTGACTAAATACATACTGTTCAAATGTTGTGCGTAGTGAAGTTCGCTATTTTACTGTCATATATTTTATAGTTTACTTTGTAACCCTAAACATAGCCCTACTTCGCAATCAGTTTCTGCACATACATTGTTGATGTTAATAGAGATTAGCGATATTCAACCAGTTGGCGTAATTCGTGTATAATCCTCGTTTGGATCCATGTTATACTGTAATTATTTTGGTTAGTTGGTTGATGATTATTTTATTAAATGTTTAGCCTAAGTTCCCTATTTACTTGCTTATCTATAGGTTGTTTTGTGACTGAAGATGAGGAATAGACCCTTGCAACATGTAACACAACAACTGAATCAAATGGATGCTGATTTTTCGAGCAAAATCACCCTAAGCAACGAGGTACATTTTCACCATGATTGGTTTGTTAATCGCCAAAACTGCCGCTTTTGGGGTTCTGAAAACCCACATGTGATTATCGAAAAACAAATGTATCCACAACGTGTCACTGTTTGGTGTGGATTTTGGGCTGGAGGCATACTACCATACAATTGTGACTGTTACTGGTGTTCGATATCGCAACAGGATAATACAGTACTTTTTGCCGAAATTGGATGATACTGATCTGATCAATAATATGTAGTTTCAACAAGACACCATTTCAATTACTGCATGAGACATTTCCAGGTCGTGTACTTCGGTGATCAGAATTGGCCCCTTAGATCGTGTGATTTAACGCCATTTGATTTCCTTTTATGGGGTCATTTAAAATCACAGGTTCATGTCAACAAGCCCTCAACCACGCGTGCATTAAAGGAGGAGATTCAACCACATTTATGCAGAATGGTCATGGAAAATTTCGACAAACGAGTGCGTATATATGTGTATGCAAAGCCGTAGAGGCCATTTGCCCGATGTGGTATTCCATAAATCACCCTATCCTATGTACTTTATGATTCAATAAAAAACTTACAATCAAAAGAATAAAAACTGTCTTTTCTATTGCGTTAATTTTGGGACACCGTTTAGAAGTGAGTACCAATCGGTCGTCTGATTTTTTATCACTCTGTAAAATAAGCCTATAAAAAGGACCGTAACATGATTATATCACAATCATCAAATAATGTTTAAAGGTGGATTAATTTAAATATTTTCGGCAGAGAGTAATCGCCTTTTTAAAATTAAATACGCCTAATGAGATTATTAAGATGACTGACAATTTAACGCTTGACTGATAATTAACATGTTTCTTTTAAGGTTGTGTGGATTAAATAATATAAAAATCTCACATAATTTGTACAGTATCTAACAAAATAAAACTATTTTTGTAGTTTTACTGAATATGTTTCCGCTTTACAAGGAAGGTCAGATTTCGTTTTTTATACTCCTGAAAAAAAGTGACATAAATTAACTGGAATTACTAAAGGAATTGGTGTCTATTTTAAACTAGCAGAGACCCAGTAGATACTAATTCCAATCAGACTGAGGCAAAAGTAATATTTCCGTAATCTTTTTGTCATTTACGTTTTTCATAAGAGTCTTGCTGACAAGCTACATATATTTCTAAATAAATTTATTCTTATTATAGACATCAGCTATTTTATCTTTAAATTCTTCCTTGTTTTGAATTATTATGACCAATTTTGCAAATTGTGCAACGTCTTTGTAAGCAAATTTTTTATGATACATTTCATAGGTTATACCTATTCGATCAAAATTAAATAACTAATCAATATTTCTTCTATTGTTGAGGAAATATGTTTTTTTTTAAGTTTTTAACCCCTTTTTACACTTTTTTCTAACGCCAATGTGATCTAATTTTTTTAAGGTTAATGTGTTAGGTTATACGAATGAAAAATTGTTCAATATTTCGGATGAATTTAAGAAGTAAGTTTTCTAAATTTTTGATTTTTTTTTGAACCCCTTGCCTACGCTCAATGATTCCTAAAAGTTAATCAAATCATTCCCGGTGAAATTTAAAAAAATAATGAAACTCAACTAGATACATATGTTACAATGAGCTAAAAATAATAATTAAGTATAACATCATAAACTAACTACCTACAGGTCAAAAATTGGAAATAAAAAAGCAGGGATCGAACCCAGGACCTTCGGCACCCATAGCCACGCCGATTACCACGGAGCTACGGCCAACGGTAAGACATATAAAACCAAATTGCATTAGTTATATATCTAATACGCCGATACTACATATTTAATAATAATAATAATAAAATGACTTTATTGAACCAAAGGCGATACAAAAGACGAAGTTGAGGCACAGGGTTAAGTGAGGAGTTAACCTAAACGAGAAAAACACGAACGACTACGATTATACAAAATCAAAATAAAAAAGATAAACAAAGATCCCTGCATTCCAAAAAGTAAAATGATATATATACATCAAAACCTATTTTTCTTAATGTTTTCGAACGCCTGTGTGAACCAATTTTTTTAAGGAATATTTTTTAACTTATATTGTATCGCAACTATGAAAAATTATTCCATATTTCGAATAAGTTTAGGAAATATATATTTTTTATGTTTTGACCCCTTTTCCACTATTTACGAACGCCTATGAAAACAAGTTATTTCTGCTATGTTTAAGAAATACGTTTTTTTAAACCTTTTTTACCTCATTTTACACTATTTTCGAACGCCAATGTGGTCTAATATTTTATATTCAATATTTTAGGTTACATTCAATTAAACGCATAAAAAATTATGCAGTATTTCGGATAAGTATAGGAACTATGAGTTTTTTTAATTTTTGAACCCTCTTTTAAACCCCTTGCCTACGATCAATGTTTCCCAAAATCTAATCAGCTCCTTGCCATGTCCAATAGTATTTTTGTACCAAATTTGATTAAAATCTGTTAAGTGGTTTTTGCGTTTTCGTGGATATAGACAGACAGACAGACATTTTTTTAAAACTACTGATTTATGTATAAAATGACCAAAAACAAGTATTTCCGGTGAATTAAAAAAAAAATTCACGAAACTAATAGTCTCCATATATATATTACATATATGATATGGAGAGCTAAAAATGAGACCATAACACAAACGAAACGATTAACGTAAACAAGCTCAAACCACGCATAAACGCAATGCCTGGCCAATCGACGCGACCATAGAATAATAACTATAGATAAGAAGGGTCAGTAGACGCTAAAAACAGCATCGACTCGTCGCAGTCCCAGCCACATTCGGGCCCGCTACTATGTTATAGTATATCTATATATACAATAAGATACTATAATATAACTATAGTAGCCGCGAATTGCTTTGAAGACAGAGAGATAAAAGGTCCGACACGAAGTGAAGTAACTGTATATTATACTGTGACGTGACGACGCCCACTCAGCTGCAGTACGGATATGTGGCGTCACAGTACATAATATAAAATAATAATAATGAGCTATGCTATATATTGAAATAGTATTTTTGCTTCAACGATCGAGAAAAAAATATATGGCTCTCAAACATTATTTATTTACCTTTAAACACAATTTGGGTGTGTGGAATTTTCTTGTCGAATACAGCTCGAGGTTTAATTAAATCCGGAAATTTCTTTTCGCTCATGAAAATTTTGAAAATTATAAAAGAAATCTCCGGATTTCATTTAACCTCTTGTGGTGTTACTAATGAAAACACTGTATAATGTAAAACCCAAACCTAGTAACTTACTTTAGAGCGTTTTTTGTGGGTCTCAAACAATTTTTAGGGGGTTTAAACAATTTGGTTTTAAAATAGAACGAAAAAAATATATAAAACCAGTGTTTTAAAATATTTATTTTAGAAATATTTTTAAATAACAAAAAAACCCTTTATTTGCCAACTGAAATGTTAATAACTTTCGAGATTTTGCTCGAAGGTATTTTCTTGCAGGAGCACTGTGCGCGAAAGGCAATAACCATCTATCTTCTCTGATAGCCAAGCGGCTATAAAGGCCCTAAGCTCAACAAGATCCACATTAAGAACAGTGTGGAATTGTCAAAAAAGACTCTAATATCGGGAGAAATAATAACCTGACTCTGGTCTGGATCTCTGGCCATTCTGGTTTAAGGGGGAATGAAATGGCTAACTCTCTGGCAAGAGAAGGGGCTGAAGGAGAATTCATCGGACCAGAACCCGCAACTGCCGTAGCGCTTAGCACTGCTGCTGCAATTAATACCTGGATGACGACAAAAGTTCAGAGCTTTTGGCAAAATCATCCAGGTTCGGTAAATTCAAAGGAGTTAATTGACCCATCGAAATCAAGGGCCAGGGAGTTCTTGGATATGAGTAGATCTCATCTGCGCTGCCTGGTTGGACTATATACTGGTCACTGTCGTTTAAATCATCATCTCTCGAGATTGGATCTCTTAGAAAATTCCAAATGCCGATTGTGTCTGGAGGATGATGAGACGGGGGAACATATACCTACTGTGTTCTTATCCAGCTGTAGCTAGAGCTAGATTCGCAATATTAATATTATTATTTTTTTTTTTTTTTTTTTTTCTGAAGTAATCCATCTTCGAGAGGAGTTGAATGTGTAAGACACAAATAAAACAACGTCTACTCCACCAAAATATTTATATATTATTATGCAATCAGCATGCAGCGCCAGACATGTTTCGGAACATTAATTTTCCATCTTTAGTGGCTCAAAATAAACAGTCACGCAGTCATTTAGTTAAAGTCAAACAGTATGGCATGGACTATACAAACGTATACAAACATCTAGCGGAAATTATTTAAATAAAATATTATAAAATTAAAATATAAAACATTTTCTTATTGAAGAAGAAACTCAAAAAATTTTTGCTGTCATAGTATATAAAAAAAAAAAAAAAAAAAAAAAAAAAAAAAAAATTTTTATATACTATGACAGCAAAAATTTTTTGAGTTTCTTCTTCAATAAGAAAATGTTTTATATTTTAATTTTATAATATTTTATTTAAATAATTTCCGCTAGATGTTTGTATACGTTTGTATAGTCCATGCCATACTGTTTGACTTTAACTAAATGACTGCGTGACTGTTTATTTTGAGCCACTGAAGATGGAAAATTAATGTTCCGAAACATGTCTGGCGCTGCATGCTGATTGCATAATAATATATAAATATTTTGGTGGAGTAGACGTTGTTTTATTTGTGTCTTATTAATATTATTCATATACAGAGATTAGAGAGTATCCAACGTAAGTTTTTAAAATATTTGTCATTTAAAATTGATGGATATTTTCCTCCTCGTGGGTGTCATCACGGCCTGTTACTGACAAGGTTCGGATTTCGGCCGTTAGCCGAGAGACGCATCTTCGCGTCTCACATCTTTCTTTTTAAGTTGATCAACAATATGTTGGATTGTCCTCGGTTGCTTCAGCAGCATGGTTTCGTGTCCCTAGGGATCACTCTAGAAGCGCTAGTTTATTTTGGGTGCCACAGATTCGTTCTAATTATGAATCTAAAGGACCGCTATTTCGGGCTTGTAAATACAGCAACCGATTAGTTATTAATGAAAACGTTTTTTGATGTTTCGCTTGATTCTTTTAAGAAAAGTTTAGAGACATGTTTGCGGGCTACTGATTTGTATTTGTTTTGATGAATTATGTTCATGTGTTATTTATTTATTGTTATTATTAATTGTTCTTGTAATCCTCTCAATTTTCTTTCGTTTTGATGCGTGTATTTCCTTTTTTGTATTGTTCGATTTTTCAGTTAGTTCTAAGTTGGGTATTTTTGTATGCTAATGCTAGGCAATTGTTTTTGTTAATGTAAGATTTTGTCTTGTTATTGGGTAGCAATACCTGTTAGACAATAAAGAGATTATTATTATTATTATTAATATTGGGTGAAGTAACCCTTCTCCCAGCGCGAGTCTAAGAAAGTCTAAGAAAGAAAGCTCGCCCAGAAAAATACTCGACAATATAGACCCTCGGTGGTCGCAGTGGCGGGTCCAGCGTAGATCCACTCATTTTGAACCTACCTACCTATTTTCTTCAAGGAACTGTGTTTTTGTAAAGAGATTAGATTATTTTAAGAATTTGCATTTATTTTTAAATTTGTTATTTTGAGTTTTTTATTCAGTACCATTACTGCTTTGGTTAATAAAAGTTCTGCTATCTCCCGATTTCTATTGGTTAATAGAATTATGTAATATTTTCGTTAAAAATACGCTATCAAAATACTGACAACTATTTTGTTACAATTCGTCGCCATTTAAACATGTTTTTACTGCTCAAAGCAGTTTTTTCTTCCTCCTGAAAAATTCACTTCATGGGACTTAGCAGGTTAACACATTTAGCCGACGATATGTAGTATAAAACTGCTTGTTACAATCCTACCTAACACATCGAATTGTGTTTGATCACGTGTCATATTTACATCGCTTGCGCTGGCGTAGATATAAGTACCGATTACCTATTTATTTTTAGATAGTAGCTTGTAATTATTATAACAATTATTAATGTGGGACACGGTTCAGTCATTAAAGTACGTTATTCTGCACAAACACGTATTTAATTTTGATAAATTATAAGCATACAGTCTGCTATCTGCTATGTTCCATTATTTACTTGAAAACAGTCCTCTTATACAAGTATATCAGAAATGCACTCTCTGAAATTATTCAACAATTATTATAACAAGGTTCATTCCACCTTAAAAATGTGTAAACGTACAATGATTACTGCAAATTCAAAAGATGTATACGAAGTTTCAATACCAGTGCCTTGGGGTGAAATTAGAGGGAAATGGTGGGGTCCCACTGACATACGCCCGATTTTGTGCACTCATGGATGGCAGGTATGACTTTTTGCAAACTTTATACACCTAGTTGGTGTGCTTTGAGTAAAAATCACAGACATGCACATGCGACACCTCATCGGCATCAATCTCACCGAAATTTAATAAAGCGTTATCAGATTGTTAGTTTAAGCTTATTTTGGAATTTATGTTCTAAATAGGTATTGAAAATAATTTAAGAATTAAAAAAAAGAGGAACTCGAAAATTCAAAAAATCTCTCTGTTTTACGGGTAATAAAAACCGTGAGTCTATGGGAAATATTTCCGTATTACGAGGGTTGTTTGAGAAGTTTGTTTTACCTATGTACCGGCACAATATACAGGGTGCTAAAAAACGCGGCAATATTTAAGGGTATGATTTCTCAGGTCATTTTATGAAAAAAAGTTCCCATAAGTATACGTCCGGAAAAGCATTATTTCGAAGATAAAAAGTGAAGTTTTTTGTAAATAACGGTTTTCATTATTTATATTAGAAACTGTCAGTGGCGGCCCGTGAATCCTAAGGGTTGTGAGGCAGTACAAAGATTTTTATAAAAAAAATGTTGATTACCAATATTATAATATTATGTATATTATTCTTTGCTGATTATTTGGGAACTATCAATAGCGGAAGCCATATTTTGTTTTTGTTTTTTCATGATAAGTAATTTACATTTACATCCAATATGTGCAGCACTTTTGTCGTGAATAGCCAGACTACGAGCTAAATTTTTTATATCAGAATACCTATTTTTAGACTAAGTAATATGAGATACTGAAAACATGACACAAGGTCAACAAAATAGAACGAAAAGAAAACAGAAAGATGAATTGAACAAAGATCAAAGATAATGTATGATCAATAGGTCAAAGCGAGAGAACGCTAAATAGTAAATGAAGGGGTATAAGACGGACGTGGATGTTTTGTTTCAGTCACTCAATTTGCTGTATATCTAAAAACGCATGAAGAGGCACAGCCTCACTTTCCATCTTTGTTTCACACATTAATGTATTACTGCAGTAATACCTACTATGCTAGACAGAATTGTGCAACTCCAATTGATATTAATGTGTTTCAAGTTTAATGCTGATAGAGATACATTGAATGTGTACTCTTATAATAAATACTTTGAAAATAAAATACGTACTTGAGTACATGCCTGTGACGAATGAATATGCAATTTATAGCAATACAATATAGATTATCAACTCAACTCACATAAATTAGTAAACATAAATTATTAAATAAAAAAAAAAAACTTTGTATACAACACATACAAATGTTAGCTGATCAGTTTCTATTTAATAAGAAAATCGGAGACTAATATTAATCAATGTGGTAGTAGATAACCATAAGTAAAAGTGGCAACTCGCCGTGCATAGGGACTAGAGACACTGCCTCTGACTTAAAATTATCAAATTACGGCCAGAATGGATGTTTTTATTGACGTTGGCCTACTCTCATTCTGCGTTCGCCGACGGGCAGGGCATTGTTGCCTCATTAGATACCGAGCATTAAATGGACGCACGATTTACATGACAGTTATTTTCATAATTTAAAACAAATCATCATGTGCGATGTGCGTAGGTATACTACGTATACAATCTATCAATTTGTGCGCCATTTTTTAACAGTAAAAAAATGTTAATTGGTTAAAAAGTTAGTAACGCACTGCCTCACTTGCCTCATAGGACTAGCCGCCCCTGGAAACTGTATGTCTCCTGCATAGAAACTTGCAGGGTATATCTTCGTCTGCTCCATCTGCTCACCGTTATCCTACGAGATTGCTCCAGCGCGCACACATAACTATACCTGGATCAGCCTTAACAAGGAGATCTCTCATTTATGAGAACCGCAAAATTTATAATCACTTGCCACCAACTTTAACACCAATGGACAATTATTATAACCAATTTAGAAGGTCTGTCAAGAGAGCGCTACTTTGTCAGCCTACTGTTAAACTGTTGTGTAACACATGCGATAGTTGGAAATCATTTTCAACATCAGTTCTCGTTGGACGTTTGGATTGGAATTGTGGGTGACTGCTTAGTTCGACCCGTATTTCTACCAGGAACTCTTACCGGGTAGGTATATCGCGACTATCTGGAACACACGATTTGTGGAAAACGTACCATTGGCAATAGGAAATGCAATGTGGTTTAGGCACGATGGTGCACCAGCGCATTTTATTCGGGTTGCTTGTGAGTTTTTAACAGAACCCTACGAAATCGCTGGATTGGCCGAGGTGGACGTCACTTATGGCCTGCACGATCCCCGGATTTAAACTCACTAGATTTTTTCATGTGGAGCCCGCTGAAATCCTTAGTTTACGCAACTCAGGTGGAGGACCTAAGCAATCGCATTAATGTTAGGTGTAATTCGATTAGAAACGACCCTGGTAATTTTAAGAGAATTCGCCAGTCAATGAGCAGAAGATTGGATTCATATATCTAGATAGTGACTTTCATCAGTATTCCATTTTTAACCTGGTTGTACATATTGGCATCGTGCAAAGTCATGGTACCTTTCAATTTTTCGGACCCAGGGAATGTTAATTTCACATATAAAAATAATAATAATAATAATACATTTATTTGCACTCAAATCATAACAACGTACAGATTAAGTCAGAATATCATAAATACATAACATAATAATGAATTGATATGCAAAATGGAGTTGAAAACAATTAAAAAAAGTTCTAACTTCAACCCTAAAATTCATAACTTTAGAACCAAATTTCGTCCGACCAATAACCGCACTCCTTAGTCATGCCTTTTACTACAATCAAAGTTTACTACTTTCCACAAAAAATCTGAAAAGAAAAATTAAACAAAAAATCTATTTGAAATCCAAAAGTCGATTCCTATATTTAAACTTAAAAGCAGTAACCCCTAAATTTTGAAGTCCTCTGGTATGTTATTGTATAGCATATAAATTTGGTAAGTAAATGATCTCTTGAATAATGAAGTTTTGTGAGGCGGGGGCGAAATAAGTCCGCGAAAACGTAAGTTCAACGTATGAACATCAGACCTATATTTAATTTTAGTAGAGAGGTATGGAGGACGATGGTTATTTATTATATTATGAAATAAAACTAGCGAATGTAGCTTTCTTCGATCCTGCATGCTCAGCCACATAGCCTTCCTCAATTTGTGCGAAACGGGCTCAAATTTTCTAATTCCATACACGAATCTAAGGCATGATTTCTGAACATCTTGAATTCTGTCTTTATCAGAACAATCTCGGCCCGGTCCATACACAACATCACAGAAGTTAAAGTAGCTTAAGACTAAACTGTCGGTAAGTTTTTTTTTTCAAAGGTTGTGATAGTAGATGCCTATGGGGACATCTTTAATGACGAATATGCTCTCTGGATATTGATGCTCATATGCTTCTTAAACCGCAATTCGACATCTAATTCCAAGCTAAGATTTCTTGTTGAAGTTGAGAACTTTAAACTTGAGTTATTTACTTTGATATTCAGTTGCACATCCAACAAGCGCCTGTTTTTATCAAAGACAAGAACGTCAGACTTAGATTGATTGATTCATCATGAGACCGTGCTTTTGAGAGAGCTCCACAATTCTGATAATATCTTCGTTAATATCTTGATTAGCTAGATAATAGTCGTCATAAGTAAAGCTGCAGTAAATTTGCCAGTCATACGCATATATATGCTCTTTGCAATGCTTTAGACTTGACCCTATGTAGCATGTGTAAATGTTAAACAATAAAGGTGAAAGTATTGAGCCTTGTGGAACTCCACACGTCAGTCGTTCCTTTGAAGATTCCCCATTACTTGTTTGAACAACTTGAAACCTGTGTTGCAAATAGCTGTGAAAGAATCTGATTGACTGTTCAGAAAACCCAACAAATTTCAAAACGGATAGAAGCGTCTCATGATCAATTGTGTCAAATGCCTTAGAATAATCCAACAGAACAAGCACCGTGCTCTTGCCTTGGTCCGTCGCACGAATTATGTCATCAACAATGTCCAAAAGCGCTGTAGCACAGCTGTAGCCTGGACTAAAACCTGATTGATATTCAGGTAAAATATTGTATTTGTTTACATGCGAGAGAATCTGAAGGGTCATAATTTTTTCTAAAACATTTGAAAGTACTGGAAGGACACTAATCAATTATAGAAGTTATTGTACTTGTCTTGGGGAAAGGAATTATCTTTGAAAGCTTCCATTCATCTGGAAATTGGCCTTCTAAAATGCAAGAATTTATTATATTTGTTATGTAGGGTAGAATGTGCAGAAGACATAAAACGACCATCTCTAAATTAATCTTATCGGCCCCAGTAGCTAATGATTTTATATCCAGAATATCCTTTTTTATATCTTCATTTGTAATAGCAAAGAAACTAAAAAAATCCTTGAAATCACACAAAAATTTGTTCTGATAAAAACCAACAACAATCGGATCACTAGGTCTTCTGTTCAAAGAATAACGCAGGAAGTGTTTGTTAATGTCATGTGGATTATTCAAAATTTCCGGGATAGTTAGCGATGCTTGTTTATTGTGTATATCTAGCTCTCTCAGTTTTTTCCAAAGCTCCTTAACATTGCCGCCCCCGTTATGATAAATAAATACTCCATTAGATTTGTTTTGATACTCATTTTAGTAACTTTAATTAAAAGCAAATATGAAATAATATTTAATCTCTCATGTGTCAATTCTAATGTATTTTTTTAGGATAGTTGTGGTTCGTTCAATCGACTGATCCCGCTTCTCGTAAACAGTAAAAACAGTTTCCTCTGCATAGATTTTCCAGGCCATGGATACTCGTCACGTTTCAGTCCAGGAATGTTCTACAATTACACCGATTATATTCTGACTATAATGTCCGTGGTGCGACAGTTGAAATGGGACAAAGTATCACTGCTAGGACATTCACTTGGTGGCAGTGTATCACTGCTGTACTCAATGTTATACCCAAATAATGTTGATTTCATAATTTGTAGTGATATACATGTAACTGTGAATGGGATGGCAGAATATCGATGGCGTTATGTAGATCGCGAATTGGAAAAGCATCTGAAATATCAAGCATTTTCAGAAAGTAAAGAACCACCTAGCTATACTTTGGAAGAATTAACAGAAAAAATCCATCAGTCTTCAGTGACGGTTTCAGAAAAAGAGCACGCACATCACATTTTTGAACGTAATATTACTGAATCTAAACTACATCCAGGACAATATTACTTTTCGCGTGATCCACGTATTAAAGTCGATTCTATCTTTTGTTTTTCATATGACGATTTAATTAAATTCGCCAAGAAAATGCAGAATTGTCCTTTATTGCTCATCAAAGCAACGCAGTCAAAGTATTCGTTTCAGGAAATGTTCCAAAATGTTGTTGATGAGATTCTCCAATGTAACGAAAACAGTGTACTGGCCAACGTCGATGGAGACCATCATGTGCACTTAAATAATCCTGAAAATGTTAGTGAATTAATAAGAAAATTTATAGGAAAATATTATTTTGAGAACAGGAGTGATAGTGGGTTTTCCAATGTAATAGTCGTCAAAGAATTTACAGCAAAATGATATAAATATAGTTATGATTTGTAAAATCCAAATAGTATAGATACTTGTACAGTGTGCACCGAAATAAACATCACATTAAATATACAGTGGTTATGTTATTATTTCTCTAGCAATTCCGATTAAAGTCAGCGCGGGGCATTTAGGATGTAAACAAAACAGAACATATAATTGATGAGTAAAATCACCTTTGACGCAGACTGATAATGAAGGACACGTTCATATTGGAACTCAACTGGTGGACAGTTGCAGGTCCGTTGAGCTCCCATTATATTATTATATTTTTGTATTCCCCATTCGAATTGAAGTACTTGTTGTTAACACTTCCCTATACCTGTCTTCAACTGTTCTTGAAATAATAATAAGTTTTTTTGTAAATTTTTTGCCAAAAACAGGTCTTCGAAAAGTTAAAGTCATATTGCCTTTTAAATAAATAGAATCCTGAAATGTTTAACTTCTCTTAGGAATATCTTGCTACAAAAAGATCTATAAAGAAGTTGGCACACCGAGGTACAGGATGGTCACAAATCACTATAGCATGATCTAATCATAAAAATAGGCATAAGTGAATTTTCTAAAATGGAACACCCTGTATATTATCAAATATTCTAAAAGACAATTAAATTTGCTATCAAATGATATATCATGTCTCTATATCTAAGTATTAACTTTATTATCTAAATTTTGTGTGCTAGATTTTGTCCTTTATGTTGTACCTACTAGCATTTTGGCGAAAAAAGTCCAACCTGGCCCTTCCCAAATTGAACATAATTTTGGTTCTAATCTGTTGGTGAGCTAGCTCTAAAATTTGGTGTGCCAGGTTGTGCTACGTCTCCATTATTTGTGCTAACATTTTGGCGAAAATTGTATCCAAACTCAAATTTCGATATTGTCGGAACGGAAAGAGATATCGAGTATCGGTATTTGGGAGGTTCTTCAACCACTCTTTAAGAACCCGTGCAGGTCTCGACCGGTATATTTATTTTACTTATCCACTTATACAGGGTGAGCAAAGGAATTCATGTTTTCTTAGCAAATTTTGGGGCTATGTCAGATTCTCAATTTTTGATCTTGGGTTGGGTTAGGTTGGGTTGTGTTTTTTCTATACATCTTTTTGGTCTTTCGATAATCCAAAAAAAAAGCAATTTCTCAAATTTTTTTAATAAGTTAGTAAAGTTGGCTATAACTCAAAATATCGAATTATTATATTATGCGTTTTAATTAAACAAAAATGTTGGCGATCACCATGGCAAAAGCTGTACGGTACTCCGCCAAGCAAAAAAGTTCACCAGCAGCCCTTCTTATGCCGGTCCAATCCCGAATATTTCTGAGCCACGACTGTTGCTTTCTTCCAATTCCACGGCGCCCCTCAGGAAGACTTACCTGAGTGGTATATCGCGACTTTCTGGAACACACGCTTCTGATTTCTGGAAAACGTACCATTGGCAATGTGGTTTATGCACTATGGTGCATTTTAGTCGGGTGGCTCATGAATTTTTAACAGAAACATACGGAAATCGCTGGATTGGACCTCACATATGGGAGAATGCGGAGTTTTTGTAATTTTGTAATGTATTAGGTATAAATGTTAGTTTTATTTATTTATTTATTTTTGATCTTGCTTCGAAATGTTAATGTTTTAGGTTAGTTGAATTATTCGCAAATATTCTTGGTTCTTTTAAAAGTGGAGAACGACGCGACGCCAATTTCGGACCTGTAGCCTTAATATGTACACCTAGCAAAGTTTTTGAATCTATCTTGTGCGATAAAATATATAATCACGTCGGCAAATCCATATGTGATCAGCAGCATGGCTTTATGCGAAATAGATCAACGATGACAAACCTGCATTAGCCAAATGGACGTTATTTATACAGATTTTTCCAAAGCGTTCGCCAAAGTACACAATGATGTATTATCAAAAAAACTAGATTCCTTTGGCTTGTCGGAAACTTTGGTTGATACTTGTGCGTCATACTTGAGAAATCAAACACAATATGTTGTGTTTAGGCGAAGTATGTCAGATCCTTTTAATGCATATTCTGGTGTGCCTCAGGGGTCAAATCTTGGATCACTTTTTTTTCTCTGCGTAATAAATGACTAGGCGGGTTTGCTATCGTTTTCAAAATGTGACCTATTTGCTGACGATCTCAAAATCTTTACAACAAGACTTACAAAAAATAACTTTGTGGAGTTTTTTAATACCAAAAAATGTTTTGCAATGAGTTTTTCAAGAAAAGTACAAATTGTTCATTATAACTACTACATATAGGAACAACAACTGATGTTTTAATTATTAAAAAGGATAGAATCAAGGATTTAGGAATTATATATTCAGAAACAATTATGTATAGATTTGCATGTGAATGAAATTGTGAATAGGGCATAGAGAATGCCTGGGTTTCTGATTCGTAACTTCAAAATTTTAAAAATGCAAAAAACACAAATTTTACTTTTCAACGCGTATGTGCGTAGCCTGCTGGAGTATGCGTCGATTCTTTGGTCGCCCCTATATGCAGTGTATAGGGATCATCTTCAAAAGTAGGAACAAAAAATGGTTTCCTTTAAAAGTCACGCACTTACTAAACCACCCTCGTACAACTGTTTACGTTACTTAGCATGAATTTAAATCAGTTGCGTCCATTTTTAAGGTACATAACAGTAATCAGGAATCGTTTTACAGAAGCCGACCTTCTTATCGCCCAAGTATCTCTTAATGTAGCAAAAATGCTTTTGTAAATAAATGCAATTTCAGTAACGACAACATCGCATCATATACTCGCTCGCGTCGTACATTTTCTTTAATTGGACCAGCGTGAATTCAAAGACGGTTAGTGTTTTTACCGTGCCAATGTTTATGAGCGGCCGCCGTAATATGTAATATTCAATATTGTGATGGGTGTTTATCGAGCGCACAGATTATAAGCGGAATGAAGAGGAAAAGAAGAAGCAGAAAGAAGATTACAAGAAGCCATCATTTAAAATCAGACGCGCGGTGTATTATTTTCTGCGGCAGTTGTGCTGAAAAAGTGCTTTGGTTTGGTATTATAACATTCATTGGCGGCGAAACTGATTAAAACAATAGAATCTCAATACACTATTTGAGGATTCTACATCTATTTTTAAGTAAAATAGTTTGTGTAAACCACGTTCTCCAGCTTTCTTCTACTTTCAACTGTTTCTAAGAAATAATCCAAATTTTATTTTCTATAATATTAGGATTTATGGGTAGAACAAAAACACTAATAATTTTAGATAATCGAAATTATTTATTTCAGCTCTCACATCGTATACACACACAATAAATAGCAAAAACGGAATGATTTTTTTCTACGACTGTCTTTAAATGCTTTTATTATATGTGCAATCATGATTTGAAAATGTAGTACATTGTAATGCTGTTTATCATTTACCCGTGCGTAATAATATTTCCCACTAGTTACCTAGCAACTAGTGGGAAATATTATTACGCACGGATAAAATTTCCTGGTAATGACAAAAGTATGAAAAATCACCATAGCAACGCCGAAAATACAAACACCAAATTGACAGCTTTGGTATTTATAATAATTAATAATAATTATAATTAAGTATTTCGCTAATTTCAAAACACATAAACAGTGATAGTGAATATAGTTTAACACCACCTACTCAATGTAATACTTCTAATTTATCGTATTTCGGCTTATACGCTAACAATAGTGAGTTTCGAAAAACAAATATTTTCCTAAAAATTATATTAAATTTATTCAAAAGCATTAAAACAGTCGTAGAAAAAGTATAGTGTGAAACTCACATGAAATGACCATTTCGTACTCGTTTTCCTAAAAATTTTAGTGATAGTGCTGGAGTTGAAAACAGTGTATCAGAAAATTTAATACCACAAAGACCAGTGTATAAGACCCGTAGTGGTCGGGTCATTAAACATCCTGAAAGATTTTCTTGCAATTGACATGCTGATAAACTTCTTATACACAGTTAAGATATTTCTTTATTTTTTGTGAGAAACATTTTCTTGAAATGTTCCTCAGGTGGGAGTATGTCAGAAATACACTGTATATACTCGTATATTAATTTAAATATCAGCATATCAATTGCTCATGGTAACTATTAGAAAAAGTGATTATTGTCAAAAAGAATTTAAAGATTGTCACAGTTTTTTGATTAGTTTTCAATTTCTGTATTATATCGTTGATTTAAAATCGTTTCAGTTTTGTATTTAGTTTATTATTTTTCTTTATTAATAAATCGCGTTTATTTCAATTTTCGTGGTTTATTATCAATATCGTTGTAGTGAGTTAAACGGGTAGTTTAATTCTCAAATTACAACAACATCGAGTTTGAAAATTTTGGAACAAAACTGATCCTGAGTAAACAGCATTAAGAAAATTATTGAAATACAGTTTGCTAACGAAAAGTTTTCCAAAATTTTATTAATGCTGTGTACTAAGGACCAGTTTTGTCCTAAAATTTTCAAACTCGAATTTCTCGAAAACCTTTAAGTTTTTCGAAAAAAAAAGGAGTATGCCTTTTTTATGTAGAAAACTTTATTTAACACATTTTTGAAACAAAAGGAAAAAAAGTTAGTTATAATTAAGGCAAGGGTCCCCCGTTTACCCGCCTATATGGTCATCCTTTTTTATTCAATTTCATCTCAGTTTACGACATTTAACTAGGTGAATAAATATGCTACATTTAGTTAATTCATCTTTACTCGTTTCGAAAATATTTCAAAAAAATCGTCCTCAGGCAGTCACCTTTAACACCCTGTATCTTTGTAAATAAGGACTTTTTGAAAAATTACAATTTAGGTTTTTTTCATGATTAGATGTCTCCAATTTGCTCACAGAATTTGGCCATGTCTTTCTGAAACACCCTGTATACTCGATTCTGATGCAGCATTCGGTTTAAGAGAAAGATTAATTTTTGCAAGAGCACGTTGATCCAATTCAGGATTTACCTACTTCTTGAATAGGTTTTGGTTCAACACAACACCAGAGTCCAGTTTCAATGAGAAAATTCTAAATATTTAAGCCCGATAAATCGCCAACCGATGTACTAATTATAGTGGACTTATTTTGTGTTCCTACCTTCAAGTTGTCGTCTTAAATCCTCAATTTGTTGATGTAATTCCTCATTAGTTATTTTTCAGAAATAAAATTGTCACTTTTTGATCGAACTGTCAATTTTAATTTTTTTTATTCGGAAAGTTTTCTCTTGAAATTTCACTATATTCAAACATTTTCATTTTTTATATTAAATGTTCAACATTTTGAAATAACTTTGTAGGCCCATAACTTATTACCAGCTCGCTTATTATAATCCAACAGCTTAGGTATCTAGTCACATAACAATGTAACGGCAAAATTTGGGCACGCGTTACAATTGAGGCAATTTCTTAAAATGTATTAACACATAAATCACTAAATCTTACGAACATGTAGATACTGACCTAAATTAAATTTCTACCTTTATTTTACATGAAATAAAACATGCTTGTACTTGAATTGCCTCGTACATTTATTTCTGGTTCATTATTAGTACCAAGTCATTTTATTTTTACACTAGTTGTCAGAATGATTCTTCTTAGGCCTCTAATCATTGTCGAGAGAACCTGAAACGTGCCAGGTTAATTTTAATTATTTTTGTAGATTTTGTAACTAATTAAATGTTGCTTACCTGTTGAATGTATCCTAGGCTAAACTCTGGGTACATTTCAGTTGGGTTGGTGTCTCTGGGGATGTTCTAGGCCTCGTGCGATAGCCTCATTTTTGAGCACTTAATTGTATAATATGACTTAATTCCCTGTCGTACCCGCTGATTCTTTTGGATATTGATGTAATTGTATTTCTACGACTAGTATGATATCAGATTAACTAATTACTGTTTGTTTAGGGCGTTACCTTTTGTCAAATTTCGCGTTTTCGTCCACTTTTTTGTGGCGCCTATTGGTTTCGGTTTCTTGGCCAGTTTATAAGATACATAGTACGGTATTCTGTCTGATCGTTCTTGTGGTGTGTTTTAGCACTCTTTGCTTCCGAATTGTTACGCCTTTGATCTGCAAATTAAGTTAGTTTTCGTTAAAAATTAGGCATTTATAAATGTAAACAAACCTAGCCGGTATAGATTTGTTATTATGTTCTGTGTGATGAGAATACGCATTAATGAAGTATGATATGATACTTACCGTATTTTTATCCATGTATACTGAATATTACTAAAATAATACCAACTGATTGTTTGTTATTTTATTAATAAACAATTAAAATAGTTAAATAGCCCAAGTCCTCAATGTTTACTAATTTATACGTCTCTTTTTGTCATAACCGTTTGACATTACAGGATGACATACTTGCCGGTATATAAGATTGACTAAAATTGAATATTCTCCTATTGTAACTTTTATAGGTATCATCAAAAAGCGTAATTGCCACAACACAATATACAGTGTGTATTGGAATATACAGTGTGTATTCTAACATAACGCATATGACGCCGACAAGCTCTAAAACACTATAATTTTTGTGCATTTCGAAATTCGAGAAAAGAGTATCTCTAGGCATTAAAGATAAAGGCAAAGCTAGACGGAGAACTAAAGGGTGATTCACATAAGACCGACACATAGAGCAGGAGGATCTAGGGGATCCCAAAATAGAGAGAGAAGAAAAACTCAATTTGGTACACATTTTAAGTGTACTAATAGTTTTCTATCGATGAATACAGAATGTAGACTTAATTAACCAAGCTAGAAACGAAAATAAAAAAAAAAAACAAGCTGCTCAGAAAAGATTGGTCTATGTTTTGTTTTAGATAGGTACATGTAAAATCCCACACGATGTGACCACAAACTAGGCATAAAACTGGTTTATTTTAAAACACCCTTATATGCCTCAAACTTCGATCTCATTGAAAAGTTTTTTCACAGAGTCATTCCTAAAGATTTCGTATACAATTAATTCGGCAGTTTGCGAGAAAATTAACTTTGACTTTGGTTTACGGGCACAGATTCCTTTTCTAATTACTTTTCAATAATATGTCACATCTGCTAATCTAGTTTTTAAGTTGTTTCGGCTTTAACTGGTAGACATTTCTAATAAAATTGTTAATAAACGGAAGCATGTTTTTACGACTTTAATTCACATCTTTAAGTACAACACTGCTCTTTCCTATACATGGACTAAGTAGATTTTATTGCATGGTAGTGTTTAAATTGCAGGTCGCTATTATGCCAGTTAATAAGGCTCCCATGTCTTTCGGTGTTAAAACCTTTATGTTTACGAGCTTTAAGAGTAAGTCACTTGAAGAGAAGAAAAAGACATAATTTTGTGCCCATTTAAAGTGGCTGTATCGTTATCATCGATTTAATTGGGGCTAGATTCCACAATGTATTTTCATGCAGATTATTATAGTTTGAAATGTAAATGGCATATATTTTATGTTCAACTCGCATGATTTTATATTAGTTGGTAGTATTATGTTTACCAAGATTATTGTTTAAAAATATTACATTTTTATTGTAGATGGTAATGCAGTAAAAAAATATGTAAAATGCGAGGGACACTATTTAAAATTTGAGTCCAATATTCAAACTACAGTAATATCATCGAATATTAACTATAGATTATTAACTATACGAGGGTTGCCTTTTATATTTCGGGATTAGAGAACAAAAACAAATATTAATCATCGAAAATCACTTTATTGTTTTTCAAAATATTCCCCATGAAGATCTATACACTTTTGCATGCGTTTGAACCAATTGTCGAAGCACTTTTGCCACTCTGATTGAGGTATCTCCAAAACATGCATTCTGAATGCAGCAACCGCTCCTTCAGGTGTCGAAAAACCTCTCAGTTTGTTTTTTACGTACGGGAGTAAAAAAAAGTCATTCGGTGCCAAGTCAGGACCATACGTGTTTTGGGTGCTCAAAAATGCGATTGTTTGAGCCGATGTGTGAGAGCTCGCATTGTCGTGGTGAAGAGTGATCCGTCTTCGACGGTTGGTTTTCCTGATTTCTTGGAAGACAACTGGCAAACCAATAGTTGTGTACCACTCAGAATTGACTGTTCTGCGTTGTTCTAGTGGTACGGTTGCGCCATGTCCAGTTTTTCTGAAAAAATAGGCGACCATTTGCTTAGAAATGTTTCGTGCGCGAACAACTTTTGTTGCATTTGGCTCATCTTGAAACACCCATACAATCGACTGCTGTTTACTTTTGGGTTCATACGCGTAAATGCACGATTCGCCACCTGTCATGATATCATAGACATGTTTCAAAGCACCGCGATGGTATTTTTTGAGCATTTCACGGTCGCGGTCGCCCCTCGTTAGACGTATTGGTTGTTATAGTCTATTTCGAAAATGTGTAGAGTAATACATTCTCATTAGTAAAATGCATTTTTATGAATTTTATTGTTTTTCGGCATATTTTTGTAAAAAGCTGCATATAATGAAGTATATTCAGCCAAAAAATTTTACATCAATAATTGCTAGAATAGAAATTCATAATTCTATACATAATATTTAAATTTAGAACTAAATAGTTGGGAAAAGCTACCCTAATAAAAGATGGTATTGCAGGTATTTATAGCTTTCAGAAATGTGCAGGGTAAAATTGGGGAAAAATATAATATGTGAAAAATTTTAAAAAGTTTTGGCAAAAAATAACGCATACCATTACGCATTATGGTAAAGGGGTCTCAGTGTAGATAATATCTAAAAAATAGAACAAAGAAGAACAGAAAATTCCAATATCACGTAGTGCCAATAACTAAAAACTAGATTGTTTGAAAAAATATTTGGAACTAGTCATTGGCATACCTACCAATTACGTTTACGTTTACGGTACCCAGTCATTGGCATGCTAATAATTACAAGCAACTTGTAGGTATTTTTAGGTTATAAAACACTTCTAAATAACTATGGGTACATTATTTTATTAATTTACAAAACAGAAACATATCCTAAACAGGCGGATATTATTTAATAAAAATTGATATCGAAGATCATTTACCTTACGAATTTGGTTAAAATTTGATGAAATGCTGATGTGAAATTATACGACGGGATTTCGCTAGCACATACGACCGGTCAGTTAACACTAGGTTGGCGCGTTAAATTTGACATAACAAGAAACATTGCCAAATTTCAGGAAAAATCAATAAAAACAAAGATATCTATAGGCAAAATTAGTCAAATTAGTTTTAAAAGCTCATATGCCAATAATTCGCGGGATGACAATAATTGGGTAATTTACCATACTGTTTTTACAACTTTTAAGTTTAATTTCTAATGAGTCATTAGTTATGCACAAGGTCTACAGGCTGACCCACCAATAGTTTCAATACAAACTTCTTACATTTCATTATGTCCAGGTAGTACAACCTGGTATAGGGTCAATTACCTATTATTGTTATCCCGACTGTTATCTATTCATATACATACATTGAAAATGATACACCACAGGCGTGCAGGGAGGTATTGTAGCAAAAAATAAAATTTAACAAAATCCAAATTATAAAAATATTATACACTGTGTCCAAGATAAGAATGGGATAGCATTGGATCTTGGAAACGGTAGGAATTGCAATGTCGGTTAAATTAGAGAAAAGTTGTAGTTTAAATATGTTGTTTTCAAAATTAAACCAACTTTATCCGTTTTTGAGAATTTTTGAAAAAACGATTTTTTGCGATTTTAGTTTTTATTTATTTGTGACATTATTTTTACAGATTTAAAAAATTAAAACCACTTTCTCATTGTTATTGTTTGATGAAAAAAATATATCCTTTACAAATTTTCACTACGACGTTTCATTTTTGAAAAAGCATCAATTTGTTTTTTTTTTTTCAATACGGTCATGGATTTTTATTGTTAAATTTAAAGCTATTTTTATTTAAAAAATAGGTGGTATGAAACACATAATGGTTTAAACAAGTTTTCAGTGTTTTTAGCTGTTATTTAAAATTATTCAAGAAAAATCGCCATAGTTTGGCATTTATTTTGCATAAAACATTCATCTGAGAAAAAATTTCAACTAGGTATATTAAAAAGCCGCGTACAGAATACAATGTTGTACTGAGAGAGAAAATAATAATAAATAATTGTGAGTAATGACAAAATGATGTTTCTGCAAAACTTACTGCATTCAGTTAGTGCCAAATTGTGACGATTTTTCTTGTATAAGTTTAAATAACAGCTAAAAATACTGAAATATTATTGAAACCATTAAGTGTGATATACCACCTATTTTTGAATTACAAATGGCTTTAAATTTAACAATAAAAAATCTAGGGCCGTATTTAAGAAAACAAAGTTGATGGTGGTTTTTCAAAAACGAAACGTCGTAGTGAAAATTTATAAACGCTATCTTTTTCTCATCAAAAAGTAAAAGTCGGGAAGTGCTTTCAATTTTTTTATATCTGTAAAAATAATATCAGAAATACATAAAAACTAAAATCGCAAAAAATCACTTTTTCGAAAATTCGCGGAAAAAGCTAATGTTAGTTTACTTTTGAAAACACCATTTAAGAGGTGTTTAAATTGTACAACTGTTCCCTAATTTAACCGACATTGTAACTCTTGGACACAGTGTATATGCGCAACACGTGTTTTAATAACATTGGTACTTACTACTACTTCAAAGTTGTAGCATTTTATTGTTTATTGTCATTTAAAAAAAACTGAAACTTCCTACTATTTTTACGGTCCGTTAACTCCGTAAGGGTGAACTTGTGACCTGATATTTATAAAACAAACTACCCTTTATTTTCAATAACGAATCACCCCTTATGGCTTATGTATTTGTTTTGCAACTCCCTGTAGATCAAACATTATTAAATAATTTAATTAATGGCTACTTATTATTGCAGTTATAAGCGAGGTATTTATTGAGAAAAAATAAGCGATTATGCACAAGAAATCCAATAAACGCCAAATGATAAATGTAGACAATAAATATTTCTTGTCTTTATGGCATTATAAAAAATACATTTAATAACAATCATTTAGTTGAGTCAATAAAGCAAAATCCTGGATTGAGAATTCTAATGTGACAAATAATTAATACTAAGCATAATATTCTTTATTAATATTCTTATAGCAAGGTAAGTAGCGCCGTTTAAACATATAATTATGTGTATATTAGGAAAATAAATAATTTAACGCCGGTATTGAAACTATCAATTATTACAATATTAAATCTGTTGAAAATCTGTTGTATTATTGTATAACGAATAAATTGTCAGACAATATACACAGGGTGATTCATAAGGTTGGTAGGTTAGGCGTTTTGGAAAAACTAATCATACGAGTATTTTAAAAGTTTGGATGATTACTGAGGTCAATCTAATCTATCAAGTATAATTTTGGGATATTTGTGCCAGGCCCGGTTATAACGGAAGCTGATATCAACTTTCTTATTTCAAATGGAATAACTTGTATATAATTATATTTTTGTATGCATTATCTGTTTTGGAGTATTTTATCTTTACACTGTACAACTGTTTTTGCATAAATAATTTATTTTAAATTTTTTGGACCAAAACAGATCTCCGGAAATATTCGCCATTGAGTTGCCTGAGGAGACTCACTTTTGATAATTTGATAACATCGGTATTGTATCTACTTAATAGACAAAATTTGCTGATTGACATTTTTCCACAAAAGCAGTACGACGCCAGGAATAGACATGATGGGTTGATATTCGAAAGAGTGGAAACAAGAAAAGTTATAAATATTTGTGTAACAGGAAGTTACAGGGAATTTTTATTTGCTCTGAAGATAGTGGTTGAAGATTTGGCAGCTCGGAACATGAAATCTCCCTCGACTCTCATAACAAATCGAAAGAAGTATGGTCTGTGTTTAGGCAGCATACTGGTCGTCAGGAGGGAAAGACACAAAAACCAATAACAATTCAACACATCATCTCGAATACGGCAGAGGTTGCTGCAACTTTTTGTACATATTTTTCCACTGTTGTTGACGATGAACTAAAAAGTCATTTTAATGACAACTTATCGACTACTTGCACCGTAGGTCCGTCCAACTCTCGAAGCATGTTTTTTGATCCGGTTTCGGCTGATGAGGTTGCCAAGCCAATTTAAGGCCTGTCACAAAAGAAGTCTACGGGCATTGACTCCATACCCGTAAAACTCCCGGATGAATTTAAGACTGCAATTATTGTTCCAATCCACAAAAAAGGACTTCGCACAACTATTGAAAACTACAGAGATGTTGCTTTGTTAAGTACAATGTCAAAGGTCATTGAAAAGACAGTAGCGGAAAGAATTTATAGTTTTTTAAGTAATTGTGATGTATTGAGTGGGCGTCAGCATGGATTTAGGAAGGGACTTTCTACGGAACCTCGCACAGGTGACTTCATCCAGCATGTGTACTATTTGACCAATGAGGATTTTTATGTTGTTGCCGTTTTATTCCATCACGAAATTGGACAACGTTGGTGTTCGTGGCCCGATTAATGCATGGATACGGTCGTACTTAATAAAACGAAGGATATCGGTCAAAATTGACTCTGTTTTGTCCAATATTGATAATATTGGTATAGGAACACCACAGAGGAGTGTGCTGTGTCCACTGCTCTTTGTTCTTTATGTAAATAATCTACCCGCAAGTATCACGCATGGACTTTGATAATATAACCCTTAAGGACCGTCATTTGGCTTTTTCCAAATCGGCAAAATTGTTAGGAGTTTCAGTTGATGCAATGTTGAGTTGGATGGAACACATTGAAAAACTTTGCGGTAAATTAAGTAGGAGCATTTACATATTGTGTCTTTGAGGAGTTTTATGAATGAGGCATCGTTGTTGTCGGTTTATTATGCGCTAATATTCTCAACAATATAGCGTATGCTATAGTTGTGTGGGGTAGGTGCACGGAAGTTAACAGAGTTTTCATTTTGCAGAAGCGAGCCATTAGGTGTATTTTCGGTGTACCCTATAGAGGTAGTTGTCGAGAGACGTTTAAAACTAAATAAATGCTTACTGTGCCGTCTATTTATTTGTATAAATTACTCTCTACTCATGATTGCCTGACGAGAGGAATAGATAGACTCTATTTGCCACGACCTAGATAGGAGTTCTTTTAAAAGTCACCAACGTATTCGGGATGCTACTTTTATAATCTGCTTCCGGACGACATAAGGAGCTGTCAGACTGAAGAGAAATTTAGGCGTCAATTAAAGGTCTTCCTAATTAACAACACATTCTACACTTTAAAAGAAGAAGGTGACTTGTGCAACAGTGGTGGTTTTACGACGGTATAGTGCAGACACAATGCTTGATTGAATCTGATTTTATTAAAAAATTAATCGACTATTTATTTGCAAAATATTGCTGAGAACAGCTAAAATTATTATTAATTTACATTTTCGTATTATGCACAAATATCCAATAGAAATTATAAATAAAAATTGCTTGTTACATAAAGCAACAAGACTTTAAGATATGTTGGAAATTTGTTTCACACTACCATGCTTTCACCAGACGGCCGATCACCACTGATGAGTCGTGGATCGACGAAACGGCCGTCTGGTGAAAGCATGGTAGTGTAAAACAAATTTCCAACATAACTTAAAGTCTTGTTGCTTTATGTAACAAGCAATTCTTAAATAAAGCCTTCCTGCTAGGGGATTCGGGCGCATCTAGTGTTGGCAATAGGATATAATGGAGTTGTTACTTCTTGTCCGGCCATCGTTTGTGAACTGTGTTTCACCCGGCATATTGCCTGTTCACGCTAGGTGTCGCCAAAAACATCTCTCTCTCTCTCAAGAAATGTTTAAAAATACAACATAAGGGAAAAGGCTGCACCGATGTAAAATCCAGAACGTTAAAAAATGCTATTTAAGTTAAAAATGCAAATTATTATAAAGAATGCAGGAAGTGTTTGAATATTTGATCATAGGCGTCGTAATATAATTTCTAGCTAATTATAAATTAAAATATTTTTTATTTTAATTACTGTCTAGGATTAGACAGTAGGTAACTACATTAAGGTTTATGATACTTTTATTCTCTCACCCCTTAGTTTGTGCTTTGCACCTCAAAAATAACAAAATTTTGTGTGCTAAAATATACTATACCACTTTTAATTATATAATATTTGATTCCAGACTGAGCTTCGATGAGCACTGTCTCACAGTATACAAAAACGCAATGTTCAGACTTGGGTCAATATAATCATTGAAGTACTGTCTCGATGAATCAACGAAGTTGAGGCTGGTTACAGCGCTTGTCTATCCACATGTTGATCATTGTCAGGTTTATTATCATTTTCTCACATACTATAACAAAACTAAGTTTCAGAGAGTTTGGAATGCGTGCATAAGATATACCTATATGTTTGGTGAGTTACAGATCTCACATAACCCCATTTCTGAATCACCTTGAGGAACCTAGACTTTTTCCCAGATTCCAGTACCTTTTTTGATGTTATTGTATAAGATCTACCATACGCGGACTCCAAACTACTGGTACGAGTTAATTAATAGCACACTGTAAACATAATAATAATAATAATACATTTATTTGCATTCAAATCATAACAACGTACAGATTAAGTCAGAATATCATAAATACATAACATAATAATGAATTGATATGCAAAATGGAGTTGAAAACAATTAAAAAAAGTTCTAAGTTCAAAACCAAAATTCATAACTTTAGAACCAAATTTCTAATACGTCCGACCGAAAAATTAAACAAAAATCTATGTGAAATCCAAAAGTCGATTCCTGTATTTAACCCTAAAAGCTGTAACCCCTAAATTTTTGAAGTCCTCTGGTATGTTATTGTATAGCATACAAATTTGGTAAGTAAATGATCTCTTGAATAATGAAGTTTTGTGAGGCGGGGGCGAAAAAACTCCGCGAAAACGTAAGTTCAACGTATTAACATCATTCCTATATTTAATTTTATTAGAGAGGTATGGAGGACGATGGTTAGTTAATATATTATTCTTCGATCCTGCATGCTCAGCCACATAGCCTCCCTCAATTTGTGCGAAACGGGCTCAAATTTTCTAATTCCATACACGAATCTAAGGCATGATTTCTGAACTTTTTGAATTCTGTCTTTATCAGAACAATCTAGGCACGGTCCATACACAACATCACAGAAGTTAAAGTAGCTTAAGACTAAACTATCGGTAAGTTTTTTTTCAAAGGTTGTGATAGTAGATGCCTATGGGGATATAACATCTTTAATGACGAATATGCTCTCTGGATGCTTACATGCTTCTTAAACCGCAATTCGACATCCAATTCCAGGCCAAGATTTCTTGTTGAAGTTGAGAACTTTAAACTTGAGTTATTTATTTTGATATTCATTGTAGTTGCAACTCCAACAAGCGCCTGTTTTTACCAAAGACAAGAACGTCAGACTTAGAGGCATTGATCATGAGACCGTGCTTTTGAGAGAGCTCTACAATTCTGTTAATATCCTCGTTAATATCTTGATTAGCTAGATAATAGTCGTCATAAGTAAAGCTGTAGTAAATTTGCCGGTCATCCGCATATATATGCTCCTTGCAATGCTTTAGACTTGACCCTATGTAGCATGTGTAAATGTTAAACAATAAAGGTGAAAGTATTGAGCCTTGTGGAACTTCACACGTCAGCCTTTCCTTTAAAAATTCCCCATTACTTGTTTGAACAAATTGAAACCTGTTTTGCAAATAGCTGTGAAAGAATCTGATTGACTGTTCAGAAAACCCAGCAAATTTCAAAACGGATAGAAGCGTCACATGATCAATTGTGTCAAATGCCTTAGAATAATTCAACAGAACAAGCACCGCACTCTTGCCTTGGTCCGTCGCACGAATTATGTCATCAACAATGTCCAAAAGCGCTGTAGCTCAGCTGTAGCCTGGTCTAAAACCTGATTGATGTTCAGGTAAAATATTGTATTTGTTTACATGCGAGAGAATCTGAAGGTACATAATTTTTTCTAAAACCTTTGAAAGTACTGGAAGGACACTAATCGGTCTAAGATCATTTATAGAAGTTATTGTACTTGTCTTGGGGAAAGGAATTATCTTTGAAACCTTCCATTCATCTAGAAATTGGCCTTCTAAAATGCAAGAATTTATTATATTTATTATGCAGGGTAGAATGTGCGAAAGACATAAAACGACTATCTCTAAATTAATCTTATCGGCCCCATTCGCTAATGATTTTATATCCAGAATATGCTTTTTTAGATCTTCATTTGTAATAGTAAAGAAACTAAAAAAATTCTCAAAATCACACAAAAAATTGTGGCATAAGGCACAATACTTTTACAATTCCGCAACATGTAACATCAAAATTCGAAGGCTATATTTCATATATAACCCCTCAACTTCTAAATAGAATGATCGATTTGTTGCACTTGGCCTTAGGAAATTTTAAAGCTCAACTAAAATCCAGATTAGCCTTGTAATGTCTGTGAGATGTTTAGCAATTTGTTGACTTGTTGTATTAATAATTATTTGAGTTTTTGATTTAATGAGTTAAGATTTTTATGTTCACAGGTAGAGTGGTAGAATGGCTTAAAGCCAATAAAGCCAAATCTCTTACCTTTTGTGCGAACTTTAGAGCTGGTATAGATAAGTTTTATACCAAACTGGGTATACTGGCCTGATAGTCCTATATACTATATACTAAACTATTAAACAAATCATCGTTACAATATTCTGCTACCATGTTTTACTGTCGGACACAAATTTTCGTGTTTAAATTCCACATCTTCTTCGCCATACCATATGATGTCCATCCGATTATATTTAGATTAATCTGAGAAAATAACACATTGCCAAAAATTATTTGTTTCATTCATATTTTTATTTGCAAACTTTTTTTTTTTCGGTTAATGATTAACCCAATACTTTTTCCTTTTTATTACTGTCGGTATCCTTTGGCAGGCATGATTTATTATACGTCTTATATACGAGGAAGGAATGTATCAAAAAAACGCTGCATCCGATACCCTTTTAACCCTCCAAACCCTAAATTAATTATTTTTGTAAAAAGTAATTTTTGATGTAAACCACTTAAATGCATGTCCCTGAATAATTTTAAAAATCACTTTTACAGATCCAGGGACATGCATTTAAGTGGCTTTATTTTTTTTTCTGGAAAACGATGCAAGATACGAAAAAATATCAAGAGACAAAAAAGTTGTATTTTCAATGGCTTAATCCAAATATTATTTTTTTATTAAGAGGATTTCATGTCCGTAAATATAATAAATGAAAATAATTTCGTGGCAAAGCGGACTAAAATTATTTTTTTAATTTTAAAAAAGTCAGTGGCGCACATTTTTTTTGTTATTTTTATTCGTGAAACTGCCCCTTACGATGCCACTGGAAGTCATAATCAACAATCAATTGATGCTAACTTAGGGTCTTATCATAGTCCATAATACTGCCAAATTTCAACAAAATCGGTCAACAGGAGATATTAATAAATAAATGTAAAAAAAAATTTTTTTTTCACCCTGTATCTTGAAAATTATGCATTTCCGGACACCTGCTTATATGAACTTTTTACCTTAAAATCACTCAAAGAATCACCTCCTGAAGTTTGGCCAGATACTAAATTAAGAAGACATTTTTTTTTTCAATTTCGTTTCTAGAGGCGAAGTTTGAAGCCGTTGCCATATGGTAACGTTAGGCTTTTGGGTAACTCAATTCAATAAGAAAAAAGCGTAAATCAAAATTTATTTGGAAACCGAAACATATAAAAAAACTATATATAACTGAAACTGTAAAAGCACATTTAAAAACTGAGTGAAATATTTCATAACATGGTATGCAGAGACCAACATTACATTTTTTACACCATGTTCTGACAATAGAATTACAGCCTTCTCCTGCACATCTCCAACGCTTATTATTGGGTACACCTATTACTAAGTGGTCCATATGATCATATCGCACATCATCACTCTATTCCAGAAGTACTATTTCTGGATAAAGATGCTTCTCCAGGTCCTCTTGGTGTATTTTTATATTCATTTAGAAACGCAGTAACTAATTCTCGTCGAATTATGAAGTGCAGTGTCCAGCAACCAGGTTAAAATAAACCAATACCACTTCTTTCCTCTTTTGTTATGAAACTGATAATAATTTGGTTCTGGTTGGGTTTTTTTTTGTAGCGGTTGGTCATATTTGACTTCTTCAGCGTTAATTCCCTGTACTTCTTTTTCTTCTTCCTCGTACAAGGGTTGTCCAAATAATCGTTGGTTATTTCCCAGTACGATTTCTGCTGGCGCTGATAATCGATTCCTTCCTACATTGTCTAATAAACCACCTTCATCTTCCTCAGCGGAGTCTTCATCAGTGAGTTCTGAAGCCTCTGGTGGAGTTATAAAAATTTTACTTACACCTGATGCAGCTAGTTCGTCATCATCGTCCTCTAACAGTGCCAAAGCCTACTGAAGATCAAAACCTCTCCTGAAAAAAAAAACATCTTAAAAACTATGATTCTATAAATATATTATATATTATACACTGTGACTAAATCTTCTTGTAAGCATCGTTACATATTATATAAACCACTTAGTATTTTATTTAGAAAAATAAAACTAACTTGCTCCCATCTGATGTACATTTTTCTTGAAAAAATATATCTCGGTCACAAAAATGCACTTCTTACCTTACTAAAATCCGACTAAAATGAAATGTTAGCAGACCGATTACTTGACAAGTGATATTACTAACGCTTTATAATAGCGGCAATGAGTAATTCAATGCAAATAATTTTCGGTGGCCTAATATTCGGTTCGAAAAAGTGTTGCCATATGGCAACTTTAGGTTTTGGAGGGTTAAAATGTAATGAGGTATAGGAACGGATAGCCCCGGTAGAATCGTTAAATTGATATATTTTATTTTAACTTTGGATAAACTATAAACGAATTTGTATTCAGCAACAGTATATTGGACAATATTATTATTATATTAATGAATGAACAGTTTGCATGAATAGCCCTGTATGTGTATAAATTAAATATTTTGTATACTCAATTCTTGGAAACAACTTTCTTAAATTAATTTTGTTTATAATAATTTTACAGCACTACCACCTGTTGACTGACCACTCAAAACATTCTAAATCATTATTTTAAAAGCATATATATCTAGTTCTCACACTAAAAATGTTAACGAGTCCCAAACATAATATTTTTATGATCGAACGTAAGCACATCCTTCTCATAAATTATTAAAAACTGTAATTTTATTGATAGTTAATTATTATATCCAGTTGGCCTTTTTTTTTATTACTAATCTTAATCAGTGCCAGAAATGCCGAAATAAATTTCCAATTTACTTTCTTGTCTTCATTAAAACATTTATGTAATTGATATTTTAAATGTACAGGGTGTCGTCACATACACTATCTAGTGGGATAAATTCAAGACGAAAGTTTCTGAAACAGTTTAACCCTGGTGAGGGGTAATTTTATCTTCCACCATAAAAAATATTGATGGATTTATGAAAAAGGGAAAAATTAGTAATTTTGCTGTTTCATCTGTTAGATGAGAACAGGCAGCATATTGCAAGTGTCAAAGTCACTGGGGTTCTGCTCAATTATTGTGGAAGAGATTTAAAATTTTAAATATTGGAAAATCTCAAAAACAAAAGTTTTGCCTAACAATCTTGACCATCCTCAGGATATAAATAATTATGTTATAATTATTTTTACAGATGCACCTGTAAGGTAAGTGATTTTACACAAAAACGTGGGAAATCTAAATTCAGCATAAAAATGCACAATATCAGAGAAATGAAAGATGTTATTAAAAAAATTAAATCAAACGCATGCGGCTTTGATAACATTTCACTCAAACTGAGCTATATCACGCATTGGATAAACTTATTCTGAACATTATATGCAGACTTCCCTCGCCAGTGTCGGATATACAGAAGAGCCTTAAATTTTCTGCCTCATACTCTGAGGATATATAGATTCTAAATAATTTTAAACCTAATGACTATGACGAGGCTAATAGCAAAATCTGGGCATATTATTTGATACAGATGTGACATTTTATAGCCATGCAAATAACATAATTCGAAAAACATTTGTCTGCTTTAAGAAATTATTTGCAAAAAACATATCTTAAATTTTAGAGTTAGGAAAAAACTCTGCGAAGGTGTAATTGCTCGAATACTAACATACGGCCTAAATGCTGAAAATATGTTGAAATATTTTACGAGGGTTGCCTTTTATATTTCGGAATTTGGCAACTCTGGTGTTGCAATCTGGCAACTGACAGCTCTATCGTAAAGCTGGAAATTTTTGAGGTTATACGTACTCAGAACGTGTAGACAAACGGGCGCTATTTGTGTTGTTTACAGTAACTTAAAAGATTCATTTCGGCCCAAAAATGGAATTAAATAAATAAAAAATAATTAAATATTGGCAATTGTACATTTTTCTATTACAATAGTGATATGAATTTGAAATTTAATTGATTTTAGTTGGCCATGATGGCTTTAGATAGCAAAAAAATATGACACTTCTCAAAAATAATCAACAATTATGACAAATTGTAGACATTAATAATTAGTAGTTTATTTTACAGAAACGGGCAATCCGCTATCTGTGTGGGGTTGCTGTAGGAGCAAGTTGTAGAGAACTGTTTAAGAAACATCAAATATTGACACTCACTTCATTATTTATATTAGAAACTGTATGTCTCCTGCATAGAAACTTGCAGATTATATCTTAGTCTGCTCCCTCTGCTCACCGTTATCCTATAAGATTGCTCCAGCGCGCACACCTACCTATACCTCGATCAGCCTTAGCAAGGAGATCTCTCATTTATGAAAGCCGCAAAATTTATAATCACTTGCCACCAACTTTAACGGCCATGAACAATTATAGGCAATTTAGAAGGTCTGTCAAAAGAACGCTGCTTGACAGAGCCTACTATTATCTTGATGATTTCTTTTCCGATGCCTGGTAGTTTTTTTTCTCAACACTGTTATGTTGGGCTCACGTTTGTTATGTCTGGTAGTGCCCATGTTTTGTATTGTTGTATGGATCTATTGTTTATTGTATTGTTATGCGTATATGTTTGTAATTTTACATTTATATTTTTGTTTTTTATTTATTTGATATGATGATTGCACATTTGTGTATATGTTGTAATTTTTTAACTGTATTTTTTTTTTAAGTACCTGACTTTGTCTACAAGAAAGTGTAAAATAAAGTTATATATTATTAGTAATAATCATGGCGGGCGTATAAATTATACTAACGCCAAAGATTAATCTACACAATAGATAGTCAGCCCAATGCATTAAAATCAGAACATCTCTAAGTATACCTGCCACTACGTGGCGTAGACTAGCGTGTAAAGCATAGAGCAGTATTGTCACAGCCAGAAACCGTTTTGTAGTTTATTAATATCAAAAACAAAACGCAACGTATAACAATTATTTAGATCATTTGCAACAGATATGCACCGGCAATGCTGTATTGTCAGAGAGAGAAATTGATGAAATTCTGTATTAATCTGGAGGGGATACGCAGGGAGGGTAGAAAAAAAAACAAGCGAATGTGGTGTGTGTCGTGCTGTTGCCAATTCGTCGGTAAAAGAAACACACAGGGTGATTTATTACAAGTACAGTATTGAAATAAAAGCCTAATCTCTATGAATTAAATTTAATATAATAATATTTAATCCATGTCATACATGTTTCAAGACTAGACCAGTCCCATGATCAGTGGCGAACAATCGTTAAATGAAAAGCTTTTAGATAGAAACATACTTTTGACTAAATATTTCACGTAGACAATGTGGCAAAGATGTAACAAGATTGTTGTAGATCTTATAATACCTATAATAAAAAAATTATCAGTGCTACCTATATTATATTAGGTATACCTATTATAATAGTCTGTCTCTTCATCAGGTATAAGTTCCACTTTATCGGTTTAGGTACTTAAATTTTACTTCTTTTTAATGTTTCTTCGGGTAAATAATAAGTTCGGTAGGAATAGGGCTTTGGGTATGAAACAAAAAAGATAGAAAATAGAAATTTGATATAGGGGTAGTTCTAAGCATTTACAAGTTTGTGACGTGTAGCGATTTTCGATGCCGCCCCCGGAGGTATACATGAGGGCGGCGCAATGCCGTTTTAAATATCTCGTTTCGCTTTCTTGGAAAATAAAACATTATAACTGATAACTGAAACTTAGTACTTAATACGTGGGCGTAAGAGGTAAGCTCACTTCACAGGTCTCTATTAATGAAAGAAAGTTAACATTTTGAGCATCTGCGTAAAATTAAATGTATCCGTTTGGTGGGTAGTTTTGATTACAATAAGTCGGTGCCAAGCCCAAGCCCGAAACAAAATAAATCTATATTTACCTACTACCTATTTGGCTTGGTACCGACTATTATGTGCATTGTTGTCTTTTGAATGATATTTGTATTTTGTTATTTTTCGTATTTTTTATTAGTTCTTTTGACAGCTCTGGTGTCATCAATACACCTGTATCCCGAATTGCACCAAATTGCGATGCTATTGAACAAGCATATAATCCTAAATATAATATTCTTGTTGAACTACCTGTATCTCGAAAACCAAGCCGTAGCGGACCCATGTACATATGAAATTTGTATCTTAAAATTAGTCAAAGAATCACCCTTTAAAGTTTGTACAAGTACTTATGCAACACCCTGTATACATAGATACTTTGATTTGCAATTTGCAAATCTGTCAAACTAGGTAATGCTGTTTTTTTTTTTTACTTTCAAATATGGTGTTATGTAATTGTATTCAAATTAAATGTTTGGGGATGATATTTACGAGTTTTATTTTTTTATATAGAGAAACTGTTATTCAGTTTTTAAGGATCAATCTGAAGCAGACGATTGTACTTGTTAAAACATGAAAAAAGTTATTGTCGTGATAATTTTAACACCTTGTTGGTGGGGTTTTAAAGCTTTTTACGAAACGTGTTAACAATACAATCTACATAAGTCGTTAGTTTTTTAAAGTTTTATGATCATTGCACAAAAACCAATATTAGGGAGACTGTAAGTTTTTTTTCAATTCGGCGTTGCAGAATTTGAACCTAATTGTGATAATTGTGTTATTTTACTAGTATAGATATTTTTGAGTAAATTAATTCGGTTATAATCGATGAGTAGAATCTTTGGAGTAAAATACATTTCACAAAAACCCTGAACCATATTTCTCAATAGATTTAAATTTTCATTAAAAACAGATTAAAAATTCTAATTTTTTACATCCTGCATTTCGAAACCGTATTTTTTTAAATAATTATTGTCATGCTGGAAATTTCAAACCTTATTTACTTCAGCAAATTGTAAAAAGCACAGCCTTTTTAATATTAACATTTCTTAAAATCGATATTACGCGATAACGATGACTTTCTATCAATATCACAGAAGGATACATTTATTACGTATATAATTTGTTAGATTTTACATCTCCGAATTGAAACACACGCAAAAAATGTGCATAAAAAAGTTAGGGTAGCATTTCACGCCTGTATGCCCCTTTAATTTACCCGCCTCTGAGATTTATTTTTTCATAATGTTAACGACAAGTTGAATCTGCTGTTTGAGTTTGATCCGTAAAACTGAATCAGGTAATAACCGGAAGTCCTATCTATAACGCCAAATTTCGTTAATTTAAATATAACTTTTTGATGCATCCTTATATCCGAAATTTAAAATTAAATGACTAAAATAATATTATTTTAGTCATTTAAAATTATTGTCTAAAACATTTAATAAACCAGCCCTGTATATTTATACTATTATAGTAATTTCTTTTATTTTCGTCCATACACATTAATCTTTGCGTAGATAGGTATACGTATACCATATAATTTTAAACAAAAAACACTGCTGCACAGTAGTACATATATGATACCTATAATATAAAAACAAACTCCCACCTCGTAGGGGAAAGTATACTCATCCTTGTCTAACATTGCCCATATGATTATTTTATTTCAACACAATACATATAACGCCATCTACAATTTCCATGGTTGCATGTTTTTCTAATAGATGTAGCTCGTGTCGAGACAGTTTCAATTTTTGTTTTATTTCCCATATACGCTGACTATCTATTGTGTAGATTAATCTTTGCTAACGCATACTATCTAAATTTATTTATTATTTATGGAGAATGATGCTTTTAGAAAATCCAGACTCCACTGCAAATTTTCTCAGAGATGTCGTAGAATATGCCGTGAAGTACCCCAGTACAGCTTCATCGTCATAATTAGGTTTCCTTCGTTTTATTTGTGTCTTTACGGACCCGAAATTTTTGAAATTATCTATTATCCGTTTAACAACTTTTGGTGATGGCTTGTGTTTTTCTGGGGACCTGGCAAAAAATATATCACACGTTTGTGACCTCACTCTGACACATTATCCATAAATAATAAACAAATTTAGATAGTATTCGTTAGTATAATTTATACGCCCGCCATGATTATTACTACTAATTAATGTCTACAATTTGTCATAGGTTGATTATTTTTGTCAAGTGCCATATTTATTTGCTATCTAAAGCCATCATGGCCAACTAAAATCAATTAAATTTCAAGTTCTTATCACTATTGTAATAGAAAAATGTAAAATTGCCAATATTTTGAAAACTACCAGTTTTTGGGATAGACATCCTTTCATAAACTTGCCCTTATTTTTGATGCAAAAAAATAAAAAATATATAAAATGGGGCGTTGCCATTTAAAAATTTTGAATTGTGACTGACACTTTTTTCAATTTGATTTTTTACCCTTTTTTTCAAATAACCTGTATTAATATTTACTAAAAAATATACGTAGGCGGCTAAAATAGGTCTATATCTCCTAGGATAGTCTAGCAAATTAAATTATTAAAGCTTCCATATAATAAAAAATTTTTATTATTATTTATTCTGAAAACGTCATTTTTGACATAAAATTTCAAATATTTAAAAAACGGCTGGCGATAGGTATAACATGTTATGTATGAAATATGTTTAGAAAAAATATAATTTATATGGGGTCGTATTTGAAATAAGGAAGTTGACACCCATTTCCGGTATAACCGGAAGTGCTAGATTCTGGAAAACATTTTAGCCGAATTGGACCCGTCGACCTAAGTACTACACCGGATTTTCAGATTGTTCCACAGTGTAGTTTCTCCATAATCGATCGAATCCCTTCCCGGTGGGACACCCGGTATATATTACATATGTGATATGGAGATCAAAATTAATTTCACACTAATACATATATATATATATATATATATATATATATATATATATATAATTTTTTCGTGATATTGGTCAACTTGTTGATATATACAACTGATTGAAAGTTATTGGGATGTGTGACCAGGGCTAGTTGAAATTAAACTCTTGTTTACAACGCCAAGCTTTCGAATTACTTTTAATTCTTCCTCAGGGCTAGAAAGTACAAAACAGAGATCAATAAACTACAATCACAATACCCATGAAAGATCCTAACCAACAACATCAACATTAACAATATCTCACCTTTCGGGTAAGTGAGTCTAAAATTCTTATGTAGTACAACATCTCATATGAGCATAGATGAAACACCAAACACAGAAACAATACATTTACATAAGTTGGATAATTACATTTAAAATAGTAACATATAAATTTTGTTATAATTACTGTACAATTTGTTTCTCCAATTAAAAGTGAATTTTTTTTTTTTTTATAAAAATCATTGTTTATGTTTTTCATTTTATTTTTGTTTGTTGACAGATGCAAATCTTCTGCGTTATCGTTGGTATTTCACAGCAAACACCTGACAGCCTACCAATGCTGTTCGGTGGGTACTTTTTATATCAGAGTCATGATAATTGAAAATTAGATTGTAGTGGTAGGGACAGAAACGTTTCACTATCAAAAATAATAGTATCCTGCCTGATTCTAAACAATGTACGATTATATTGCTCCACATTTGCCACTAATGTTTCACAATGATATTATGTGATAGGGAAATTTGACGCTCCAATTCCGAAACAGAACACTGTCACTGATCTCTCGAACACCGGAACGTGCAGACAGGACAGAAAACTCCTAACCCCACTTAGAGTTGTTCAACAATTGCCACTATTGTCTTACAACGTTCTTGTTCAAACAATTTCTCTCACAAACTGCTTTGTTTGGTAATGTTGTGGATATCATCAGAGTAATCCCTCCCATCTTAATTCCCTATGTTATACTGAAACGTCTGAATTGTTTGAACCAGAAACATTGTTGTTATAATTTAGCGTGAGCAAGTATGAATATGCAATACTAGCTTCATCTATGTCTTTTCTTTTGTTTAGTGTATTTTTATTTTGGTTAGTTTCCATAATTTCCAAGAATAATCTTTTTTTCGTGTTTCTTTCCCTGTGTAATATTTCGGTATTGTCATATTGTGGAACATGACCCGTGTCTAAAAAATGTTCCGCTAGTGCGCAGCTCGGTTTTCTTAGTTTACAATCACTTTTGTGAGACGTGAGTCGATCTTTTAGAACCCGGGAAGTTTGACCAATGTATACGCATTCACAAGAAGAACATGGAATCGAATATACCACCTCACTACATTTCATAGTTTCAGTCTTGTCTTTTAGGTTAGTGAATATATTTCCTATGGTTTTAGTAAATTTTTGTGCTATCTTTATTGTTGAATACTTGTTAAAAACCTGACAGATTTTTTGTGAAACATCTGAAATAGCCGGAATTGAGTAATAGTAACATCTAAGAGTTTCACTTTCCACTGAAATATTACTGTTGCGAAGAGGAGGATCTAATAATCTGGAACTGCTATTATATATCAACCTCCTGGATAGGTTTTTCGGATAAGAGTTCTCCAGAAGTGTGTTGTACAATAAGTCTTTGTTTTTTTGTATAAGAGTAGGGTGGCAAATGCGTTCAATCCTATTTTTTAGTCCAAGAACAAGATTTATTTTTATTTTCTCTGGATGGAAAGAGAGATAATTCATATATCTGCCTGAGTCTGTTGGTTTTCTATACCAGTCTAGAAGGATTTGATTTTGGTTGTTTCTAATAACTTTCGTATCTAGAAATGGGACACTGTTTTCTTTTTCTCTTTCTACTGTGAATTGTATGTTTTCATTGTAATTATTAAATGTTTCCAAAATCTCGTCTACTTTATTAGATGGTACCGCGCATATTATGTCTCCCCTATAGTGGCACAACTTGTCATGGATGATCTTTTGGATGACAGGATTCCCAAACTTAGCTTTAAACTTCCATTCATTAAGAAATATGTGGACGACATAATATGCGCGGTACCATCTAATAAAGTAGACGAGATTTTGGAAACATTTAATAATTACAATGAAAACATACAATTCACAGTAGAAAGAGAAAAAGAAAACAGTGTCCCATTTCTAGATACGAAAGTTATTAGAAACAACCAAAATCAAATCCTTCTAGACTGGTATAGAAAACCAACAGACTCAGGCAGATATATGAATTATCTCTCTTTCCATCCAGAGAAAATAAAAATAAATCTTGTTCTTGGACTAAAAAATAGGATTGAACGCATTTGCCACCCTACTCTTATACAAAAAAACAAAGACTTATTGTACAACACACTTCTGGAGAACTCTTATCCGAAAAACCTATCCAGGAGGTTGATATATAATAGCAGTTCCAGATTATTAGATCCTCCTCTTCGCAACAGTAATATTTCAGTGGAAAGTGAAACTCTTAGATGTTACTATTACTCAATTCCGGCTATTTCAGATGTTTCACAAAAAATCTGTCAGGTTTTTAACAAGTATTCAACAATAAAGATAGCACAAAAATTTACTAAAACCATAGGAAATATATTCACTAACCTAAAAGACAAGACTGAAACTATGAAATGTAGTGAGGTGGTATATTCGATTCCATGTTCTTCTTGTGAATGCGTATACATTGGTCAAACTTCCCGGGTTCTAAAAGATCGACTCACGTCTCACAAAAGTGATTGTAAACTAAGAAAACCGAGCTGCGCACTAGCGGAACATTTTTTAGACACGGGTCATGTTCCACAATATGACAATACCGAAATATTACACAGGGAAAGAAACACGAAAAAAAGATTATTCTTGGAAATGATGGAAACTAACCAAAATAAAAATACACTAAACAAAAGAAAAGACATAGATGAAGCTAGTATTGCATATTCATACTTGCTCACGCTAAATTATAACAACAATGTTTCTGGTTCAAACAATTCAGACGTTTCAGTATAACATAGGGAATTAAGATGGGAGGGATTACTCTGATGATATCCACAACATTACCAAACAAAGCAGTTTGTGAGAGAAATTGTTTGAACAAGAACGTTGTAAGACAATAGTGGCAATTGTTGAACAACTCTAAGTGGGGTTAGGAGTTTTCTGTCCTGTCTGCACGTTCCGGTGTTCGAGAGATCAGTGACAGTGTTCTGTTTCGGAATTGGAGCGTCAAATTTCCCTATCACATAATATCATTGTGAAACATTAGTGGCAAATGTGGAGCAATATAATCGTACATTGTTTAGAATCAGGCAGGATACTATTATTTTTGATAGTGAAACGTTTCTGTCCCTACCACTACAATCTAATTTTTAATTATCATGACTCTGATATAAAAAGTACCCACCGAACAGCATTGGTAGGCTGTCAGGTGTTTGCTGTGAAATACCAACGATAACGCAGAAGATTTGCATCTGTCAACAAACAAAAATAAAATGAAAAACATAAACAATGATTTTTATAAAAAAAAAAATTCACTTTTAATTGGAGAAACAAATTGTACAGTAATTATAACAAAATTTATATGTTACTATTTTAAATGTAATTATCCAACTTATGTAAATGTATTGTTTCTGTGTTTGGTGTTTCATCTATGCTCATATGAGATGTTGTACTACATAAGAATTTTAGACTCACTTACCCGAAAGGTGAGATATTGTTAATGTTGATGTTGTTGGTTAGGATCTTTCATGGGTATTGTGATTGTAGTTTATTGATCTCTGTTTTGTACTTTCTAGCCCTGAGGAAGAATTAAAAGTAATTCGAAAGCTTGGCGTTGTAAACAAGAGTTTAATTTCAACTAGCCCTGGTCACACATCCCAATAACTTTCAATCAGTTGTATATATATATATATATATATGCATAGTGTCAAATTGGCCTCCATATCAGTACATTCGCTGAACGAACTTGCCTCCAAAACGGAGGCAACTGCGAAATTTCGGAGGCAACTCAGTACCCCCGTGTATAAGTAGTTTAAATGATTAGAATAGACCCCAGGAGGCCACTGCCGAAAATTGTGGTGGAGGCCAGTTCGCCACTTACACATATACAGTTATACAGTTTAGTTCGAGAAAAAAAGTTCAGGTGGCGCCTTGGACATATACACATATACAAATTATATGTGAGCTGAACGAAGTTGCCTCCATACATCTAATGGACCTACTCGCCTCTGAGATTTGGCAATCACGCATTTGAAACAATAGTGGTATTAATATACTTGCATTACAAGTGTAAGATAGGTGGTGGAGGCAGTTACGATATTTGAACAGTCTGATAATTTAATAACACCGTTGGTGATTCGGAAAAATAGGATAAGGGTTGGAAATTCAGGTTTTGTACGTAAAATGAAACAACTTGAAACATTAAGAAGCTGTATATGTTTTCTCTTTGAACTAAAAATTAGAAAGTTTTTTAAAAAAGGTAATTAACATAAAAACAAATATCGTCAAATTCAAATAAATTCTAGCAATCAAATGGTAATATTTTGGTTACTATTATTTAGGCTAAACATAATAAACTGTATGTAAGGTAAGTATCGTATGTCTTCATTCTAACCCAGCCCTTATTGCTCAATAAATTAGGATGTTTCCTAATCAATTCTTCATTTTTCTTTTGAATATGGCTCTTAAAGTATCGTTTTACTAATTTAGATTGCTCTGCCGACAATAGAATTTTGTGTGTTAGTGTTTGTTTTGATCCTAAAATAAAAGAGACTCATGATACAAAAAGTTTAAAATTAACCAAAACATGTAATCTTTACTCAAAGTGGAATCAATAAATCGGAAATGGAACTCAAAATCCAAATCACTATTTTAATTATTGAAAACACCCTATCCAAAAAGTACATGTTTCGAGAACAGTGGTTCTCATCATCAGCTTTAAACGGTCCAAAGCGATAAAATTAATAAAAGTAAAATAAAAATGTTTGAAAACCTCTCGAAACGCTCACAAGTAATTAATGGCACTGCTAGTTTTCTGTCGTTTATTACAAAGTTTGCAGCAGCAGTTCTAATCAGCAACGGACCGGGAGAGCCCTTTCCCATAACAGTGGCGTAAAACAAGGTTGTGTCATTGCACCGATTTTGTTTTCGATGTTTGTGGAAACGGTCACTCAACTTGTTAAGGATGAACTACCGGGGGGAATAGAGATCGTCTACAGATTTGATCGCGGCGGACTCTTCAAGCTTCCTAGACTGCAAGCTGAGACAAAGATCGTATCCACATCATTGAGCTTCAATGCGAGGATGACAACGTTGTACTAGCTGATACAGAAGGGGATCTTCAATATATACTAAATGCATTTAACAGCGCATACAGGAGATCGCGCATGAACTAAATATAAAGAAAACACAGATTCTCTGCCAGCCTGCACCAAACAATAGGGCTGTCCCACCACATATTCAAGTTAACGGAGACAGACTTCAGAACATCGAGAGTGTCTCTTACCTCGGCAGTATTCTCGCGGCGTACGCAAATATCGATGATGAAATTCAGCATCGCAGAAGATGGGCAAGCGCTTCTTTTGGCCGACTGAGGCCGAGAGGCTTCCATAATCAGAACATCGACGTTCGAAATAAATTGCGAGTGTATAATGCTATTGTAGTTCCTACAGCTGTGAGTCTTGGACCACTTATCGGAGGCATTTAAGACCCTTAGAGAAGTACCATCAACGATGTCTTAGAAGAGTTCTTGGAATCAAATGGCAGGACCGACGAACAGACATCAGCGTTCTAGAGGAAGACAAAACAACTGGCATTGAGGCGATGATTGTGAGCCACCAGCTGCCACGTAATCTGCATGCCAACGGAACGCCTTTCAAAGAGAATCCTTTGTTCACAACTTAAGGTCGGCTCACGAAATGAAGGAGGGCAGCAAAAGAGGTACAAGGATGTTCCTAAGACCAACATAAAGAAGTATGGCTTAGATGTAAAGAGCAACTGGGAGCAGATCGGGAACGACCGACCGAGATGGAGGCGTACCATTTACTACGGTCATCAAGTTTTTGAAGAGCAGCGTCGGCGACATGAGGGTGCAAAGAAACAGCATCGAAAAGAGAGAGAACGCATCGATGGGGCAGCACACCTACAACAGCCGGTAAATGTTGGCGATTGGGTGTGTCAATTTTGTGATAAGGTTTGTGGCGCGATGATCGGTCTGTTTAGCCATCTTAGAGTTCACAACAGAAATCCCTGAGATGGAATAATTCATACTCATTAGCGAGTGAATGCCGATTTTGCGAGTGAGTGCCGGTTTTGCAATCCACAGTTGTGAGCGTTCCACCAGCCAATGGAGACTTTTCAAACCATTTTCAATATTGACTTTGTATATTGATTTTATTGCTTTGTATCGTTAAAAGTTGATGATGAGAACCAGTGTTCTCGAAATGTACTTTTGCCCATTGGTGTGTTTGATAGAACGTTTTGAATTAAACTAGTAGATTGGACTTTGAGTTTCAATTTCGAGTTAATATTACCGGTTATAAGTGCGAAATTATGAAGTATCTATATGTTTAGGTTAAAAGGTATTTAAACATTTTCCGTAAAAACTATTGGCCAATAAGCTGAAACAGGTTTTTCCTTTTCTCCATAAAAAGTCTATTATAGTCCGTATAAAAGGTGATTATGATGCAATATTTTAACGATGAATTTACAGCATTTTAGCGATGAATTTACAGCACTACTGTAAAAATAATCCGAATTTAGACAAATTTAATGTTCAGTATTGAAAAATAAAAGTCCAATCTCAACGAAATTATTTTTATTTTATTTTTCATTACTGAAATTATAACTCCACTTAAGAATGAACTACTTTTTCAAGAAATTTATTTATATTTAACCAAAAATCAACATTTAATAAATAATTATCTAACAGATCATTGTTATTATTTTATAATTTTAATTAGGCTAACATTTTTTTTTTTCATTTCAGTGTTTATAAAAAAATAATCAAATTTTAACGGAAATCTCGGATCTTTAAGTTCGAGAAAAAATCAGTAGTTTTGTTTACATCCTGTAAATTTCAGTATCGATTAAATTTAAAAAATCTACAGTCATGGCTCTAGTCACATAATGGTTTGTCTTTAATCTCCTGAAAATCACATGTCCGTATCTCTTCTGGTTATTAAAATATTTGACTTGTCAAGTCTAAACCAATGAAATTGTGGAATAACAAATAGGGATTTCCATTTAAAAAAACGTAAGTTTGGTTCATCCTGATGAGATGAGTCACCCTGTACAAATATCAATAATTTTAAAATACGTACTTTACGACTGCCTAAACACTGGCTGCTTAGTTATGCGTGAAATTTTGGGTCTTTGAGGTTCAACGCACTAATAACTCACCGTGTATATAATTTTAGTTAAAATCATTTTTACTTTCCATATTATACCTTTTTAATGGATTTCTACCCGTTATGTTAACATCCAAGTAACATTCAGGCTCCGGAAATATTTAAAAGATTTTCACACACTGACATTTGAAATTGAATAATAGACAATTGAAGTGGGTAAAAAAATCACAAAGTTTCACTCCTACACATCCGATTCTTTTTTTGTTGTGCAGGTTTCGTCACGCAACTGTCGAGGTCAAACATCAGAACTTGTACAAACTGTTGTTTATCTCAGACTAATATGTTTCTTTCTTATGAAAGTTGAAGATTAGCTGCGCTATAACCAACCCTTGAGTACCCTAATTCATCACCCCTTTCAAGTCTCTTATTTATCCGTGTAATTTTTTTTTTATTGAATGCTTGCAATATTGATGTTAACTGTCCGTCCGTACGATATGTGCATATTGTTTATGTACTTGTTTATGATCCCTTTCCTTGTTAACTTGGATTACTGTTTAGCTGCCACGACTAATTCCTTAAGTTTGTACAAATGACTCACGCTGTTTAAAAAATATTTCGTAAACCGATAAATGAAAAATTTAAAAAAACTTCAAAAATATGTTGAACTAGGATACGCAATCTTTTTATCATTTGAAATAGCTCGTTTGGTTGTTTCTTAAGATAATTCGCTAAATTGTTTGCATAGGTACAAATCTATAAGTATAATCATAATTTGACTATAATCCATAAATCAATCTATTTAAATGCAATAAAATATTAATATTATGTAAAGGAATCGCAGTAATTTGCTTTACTAATAAGATATCGAAGCAATTTGAATTTTGTCATATACGAGGCCTACTTAATCTTGAAAAAAAGAGGAAAAAGCCATCTTTTCATTTAAGTTCCTGTAAAACTTTCTTTTGGTTTAGATTTTGGAGAAAGTGAAATTTCAGTTACATATTTGGTTATGTAAATCAATCAATAAATCAATCTTAGATCAATTAAAAAAAATCTACGCTACCTCAGCTAAGGTCCTTGTATATATTTTTAAGTTTTGTTATTTAATTTTCATTTACCTTTTTCGGCCTGTTTGTTGCCATTGCGACCAATCTTTTGCTTCGGCCAGTTATGATTCTAAAAATTCAATTATTTTCGTACCACAAATTCTTACAGGATATCTGCTCGAAAAATATGCATATTTACCTGCTGTAGCGATCGCCGAAACCGAAAGTTTTTTGACTAAATCTGCAGTTAGTTCTTCAGACAAGCCAATATTTACAAGAATTGGTACACGTTTAAAAAAGTTACAATGCAAGTACAAAATATTATTATTATATTTTTTTGGATCACCCTTAATGAAGTTAATAACATAATTAAAACTCGAGATAATTCTGTATCTTTCGCACCAATACCACGTAATCGTATCTATATACTAGGTATTATAGTATAGTATTAAGTAAGGTATTAAACACTTTTTTATTCATCGTCACATACATACGCTCAAATATTTCACTGAACTATTTCGGCGACGTAAAAACAATCAAATAAATAAGAGGGGAAAGCGTGCAACAGCGCTGGAGGCCACTGCGTCGCATCCGTGTTGTTTTATATACACACTGGAGGCCAATTTGTCGGTACGTGTATGGAGGCCATTTGCTATCTTGTGTTTCATTTTTATTTGTATAAGTTTTATTTTGTATTTCCTTACCCCTCTCACCGTGCCCTTAATAAGATGGCAAATGCGAATCGTCTGGTATATAATATACAGCTGTAGCATTAGCGGAAAGGGTGGAGGCATGTGCGTCTGTTATATGTGTGGAGGCAAGTAAGATAGGTAGGCCAATATATATATATATATATATATATATATATATAAATAATTACATATTTTACCATTTTTTAATGATTTGTGATATAAAGGACCATCTAATAACAAACAAAAAATGGTCTACATATATGTAAACCGCGCGACTAAACTCGTTACAAAATACCGCGCGCCTAACGTAGGGTTAAATAGGAAATGCAGGGAATTATAATCAAAGCGATTCCCATATAATCATGTTAACTAAACATTTTGTATATTACTTAAATGAATTAATACCAACCTTGATTATCGCATATATAAATTAATATTTTCCATGCTACTGGAATTATTCGCAATCCACCATATTTTTTTTTCATTTTTACAATAATTATTCTTTAGACACAAGATCCGTGTTTTGACACCCATTAACAACTATTCGAACAGAATATAAAAGTAAAAAAAAACATTAAAAAAGTTAATTAAATACTGGAATTAAAAGAATTTTGTATTAACTACGATTATACAATATAAAAATTTCATATTATTTATATAAAGTTTATGTAAAACACAATAAGAGTAGTGAAACGAGAAACAATTACATAAATTACTTATACAGAATGGGACAAACCTTAGTATACAATCTAAACTTGTGCACAACAGTGTCAATTTCCTCTAATAGTAATTTATGACATAATTTGTTTATTTTGCGGTATATAATTGAATAACAAACCTGAATAGTCGATGAGTAGAATTATTGGCGCAGAGTAATATAACACTTTTGTGAATCTCGAGGCCCTAACATTGTAATAATTATAATAATAATTTTTATTTTCTGTCTCAATCATACATTATAATATGTACCTACATAGACGCGTCAACAATACAATAGTGTAGAACATCTAGTGCAAAGGAGATACTATTACAATAAGCAAATAGAAAACAAATGACTAAATCTAAAATTTAAAATGTAATTACATACACGTCGATACAATTAAAATATGATACAATTGCACCTAATACAAACACACTACACAAATATCAATAATAATACACAACACAAACAACAACAATAAACACAAAAATCATCTTTAAAGTACCCTATCGTACAGCATCCATATATTCCTGCAGGCTGTATAGAATGTGTTGTTAATTAAAAAGTTTTCCAGATTGATCTTGAATTCTCTGTATCTCTGGCAGATCCTTATGTCGTCAGAGAGCAGATTCTAAAAATAATAACCAGAATATATCTGTGACTTTCTGAAAAATTCATATCGAGGGCGCGGTACGTACAGTCTGTCTCCCCCTCGAATCTGATGGTCATGACCGCTGCCACATGTACCAGCGTGATCCTTGACCTTGAACGTGTGACAGAGCAATTTATACAAGTAAATTGATAGAACGGTGAGCAGTCTGTTATGTTTAAAGGCCTCAAGAGTATTTTAAAGATACGCTAGTTTTTGTAACATAAAAACTCTGTCAACCTCAGCGCCTTACCCCTGACAAGCAATCCTTAGGAAAAAACTATAACTAATTTTATTTTTATTCCATTCAACTTGTGTTGTTGGTTGACCAGATTACTTGCTCATGATTATTAAATAAATAATCATTAATAGTAGTAGGTATTAATACTTTTGTCTCACCCTGTACCAATTGGAATACCATGGGAAATTATATTAAATGTCCACTATTAATAAATTAATAAATAACTAGACACCGAAGGCGGAACGAATCTAATATGGTACCCTCGGGCACACCTTGAACGAAATTTCGAAGAGACATAGTTTTGTTTTTACTGTATTTCAGATGGAACAAATTTAATGAAGTTAGATTGATAATAGGTATACAGTTTTTTTTTCTGCCGATAAATTTACATAACTGTTATTCAACTAGCCATTAATAATAGCAACATTTTTGTGTAACAGTTATAGGCGTGAAGTAAAGCAGAAAGATATATAGATGATGCCTTCAAAGCCATTGATCAATGCGTATTAAGCTTAAATATTATAATATAGAGGGTGATTCAAATTAATTGGCATCTCGTAAACGGTAGTTTAAATTTTCCGAACTTGCGCAGATACTACCTTGAATTGAATTTCGAAAATTTTGGTATCTGCATTGTTCAATATGGTCTACTCAAAAATCATAATAGCAACTACATAACGCTTCCGGTTATACCGGAAGTTGAAGACAACTTTGTTATTTTAAACAGAACACCCTTTATATTATTACATTTTTGGATTCTGCGTATAATTCTGCACGTGATTCGTGTATCATATGCCTAAGTTCAGCCGTTTTTGTAGTATAACGAGATTTATGTCAAAATTGACATTTTAGGGCACATTTTTTTATCATAAGCAAATCTTTGTTAATTATTTTGCACGCGTTTTCTTATAAAGTAAGGTCCCCTTTCTCCGATTCTGTAAGATATTTTCAGATTTATTCAAACAGGGTGGTCAAAAAAGTGTACTGAAAACGATGTAAGATAAACAGTTGAAAGTAAATTTTTTCAAATGGAACAGGTCTATTTTTATAATTTTATCCTATTTATCATTAAAAATGATGACAATTTTGTAATAGGTTGTTCAATTCAAAAATGCATAGTTTTCGAAATATTGGCTATTTAACATTTTTCTGCAACACCGATGACTATTCTCGAAGATTACTTTGGCTAATGAATTTAGTTAGCCATGAAAATATTAACATTTTTCGGCAGTACATAAACCTCTAATCAACCATAAAGGTTAATTGTTGTTGACCAGTTGTTGGCCAGCGAGATTTTTATATTTGGGTTGCAATAAAACAAAAAGTGAAATTAACACCAGTTAATTCAAGGGATCGCAACTTTTGCGCATGGGGGTATACCGATCGCACTTCACCTTTCGTACACGCAATGCATGACAAGACGTCAGTTTATTTTATTTTTGACATTTCACATCAAATAAATTTTAATTTTTGATTATCTCGTGATTGATCGTTCAATCATTTTGTTACTTTTAAAGTTTTTTTTGAGTTATTTCAGTTTGTTTATTTTTTATATATGAATTTTAATAATTTCAATAATAATAATGTATTGGCTGGTCTTAATGTGGCGGGATTTTATATAATGAAAACCGTGTTATAAGGCTCACTATAGTGACCAAGAGTACCTATCTGCTGTCCCAAATTTGCCTGACAGCAAATTGGGGTGCTCTCTCGCAAACTGGGAAAGAAGGCTTTTTTGCTCCGCATTTGCGTTTGCAGAGCATTTCTTTTTTTTTTTCTCCCGGCAACTCATATTCATGCTTTACACAACAATAACAATACAATAAATTCACAGATTAGGGAGTATTAAATAAATTACTAATAAAAACAATCACAAAAAACTAATAACAGCTTAAAAAATTCTAACCTTAAAACATCAAACCAATACGTCATCGAAAATTTCATAAAATCCAAACATTTGATTGGTTGATCTCTACAAAGGTAACTGACAACGTAGCGAGTGAGTTAATCTTTTGCGTGCATGCAAGTAGGGATGCACACGTTGAATCGCAATTTCAAATAAAGCTATCCGCCCAAAAACAAGTTGCGCACACGAACAAATTAATGCAACTTTGCGTGCACGTAAATATTTGCAATCGATTCAAATAAGGCGCCCTGGAGAGCGAAACGCGGTGATCAATCCAGCCATCATCAGCACTGGTTGAAGCTTTGGTGCTCTTCACTTCATGTCACGAGCACGAACAATTACGTAATTGATAATATGACAGTGCTTAGACCTTGGATGTTGCCATGTCGTCTTAAACTTGTCTTTTTGCCTAAAAACTGTATTTGTAATAACAAGATCTTGTTCTGTGCATTTAGTTGGCAGCAATAGACCGTTGGAGTTACACTTTTCTACTCATTCTTTGCCGATGATATGAAACTAGAGAGCAGCGTCTCGACAAACTAAAGCAGTCTCCTAGCAGGATGATCTTATCGGAGTCAGGAACGTTTGTCAGCACTCTATCAAGCTGGGAGTAGAATTCCTCTTTGAATTTTTCGTCGGTGTCCATGGTTGGCGCTTATTATTGTGTCGCGCCGAACCCGCCTTATTTTGAGGCCAAGGAATCAACCGCTCGTGTATGCCAAATGGTAGTTGGTCCAAATAACTAATTAGGTCGTTTTTAATGGCAAATCCGACACCATGGATACGGTGTTGATTGTTTACTTTCCAATAGAAAGTATACCATCATTTTCTTTCAATTGACCTTCGCCTGATCTTCTGGTTGCACTTAATGCAGCAATGTCAATGCTAAATCGCTTTAGTTCACGGGCTGTAATTGCCGTACGTCGTTGAGGTCTATTACTGGTGTTAGTTAGTATCCATGAGTGTGCAGATGTTCCATGTCGCAAAGTTCAAAAGTTTAACTGTATTATTATTATTATTTCGACCGATAATGGTGCATCCTCTGGACGCGGTTATCCAGACAGGCAGATGGATGGACTAACTATGTTTAGGTTACCTTTTAAAGCCCTCCCCCGATGAGGGCTAAGCAGAGTGGATCTTAAAAAAGACTGCAGTCACAAGTCGCGAGCAGTTCCACAGTCCCAAATCCTGAAGCTGAACAGCCATTACACACTCACCGTTTGTCACTAGGAGTCCCGATCGCCGCAGGGCTTTTGATGGTGACATTTGGACTTCTCCTCCGTTCGAATACGACTGTACGAGATTTTTTAACGTGGTAATACTGCTGAACATCAGCAATCACATGACCCCTGACAGAAACTGAAGTCCGACCCAATAGCATAGTGTCTAGGACGACTGGACATTATACTACTGCTGTAATCTGTTGCTGAGGTGTCTATGGATGTGTGAGTAAGATGTTGGGTTCGCATCCTAGACGATGCATGCATGTGATGGAGGCCCTCTGGTGCGACTTATAACGATATCAAAGTCGCTCATTTAGTTGTGGCTACCGGCAGTACGGTCGCCAAGAGAGCCGTAGCAGAGAAGTCATTCTTTGGCCTGACTTTGCATGTGTGGTGTGGTGCAGGGGTGTTCAGGGCTTCAAAAACATCCTCACTGGCTTAATGCTCGCCAAGTATACGTGTTATTCTTTCAAATGCACCTTCAGTATTGTCTTTTTCAACAGATTTGGATTCAGTTAAGGGAAACAAAAAGATAAATTTTATGAAATAATCCATTCTAAGAGGAGCGATGATTAATATAGAAATTAAACGACGTCTGCTCCACAAAACAAATATATTTATATTTTAAAACTTCAAGGCACATCGCCCAAGTCAGTCAGACATGTTTCGAGAAGAAACTTCTCATCATCAGTGACAATCAAGTACAAGGTTTCATTCTTCTTAATATAACATATTCTAAAAATAAGAAATAAGTAATTTTATAATGTGTACAACAATTTGAACAAAGATGTTTCTCACCATTTTGTGAAAAAAGGGGGTTATGTGGACATTTTATATAAGTAACATAAACTCAATGCACTGCATTATATGAAAAGTAAAATAAAACTTTGGAATTTAACATAAACTTAAAATAATAACTTATTATTAATGGCATAATGCCTTTATTTATATTGAAAGTGTTTCTTTTTGTTTATCATTGTTGATTTTCAAGAAATTTTAAGAAAATTTTTAAGTTGTTTTCAACATTTTAGCAACTAATGACAAATGTCAATTGTTGAGGTTATGTTTAAACAGATTCTTCTTAAATCTAGTGTTGTTGAAACCAGATCATCTTTTTACAATATCACGAACAATAATTGAAGCGAAATGATTAAATTGTGTTGTTATGTTGTAGACTGAGATTTATAAATTATTTTTGTTTGAAAATGAATAGGGTTGTGGTTATTATGAAAGATCACCTTATTAATTGGAATATGTATTCAACAATAAAGAGGAAATTATTGACTATAGGATATGAAGTGAGGTGAGGTTTTGAGTAGTTGAGGGTTAGCAAGTGAGTAAGATGTAATTGAGGAATAATTCAAATTAAATATAATAATTTAATTATGTGGTGGTTTAGTGGTGGTAATTGTATTTAGTGTTCGAAAGCGTTGTAATGGGACTTTTATATTGAGTAGAATTTGTGTTTGTTGTTGTGACTATTATTAAAGAATACAGTAATTGGTAGAAAAGAAATTTTGGGTTATGTAGGGATAGGTGTTGACACTTGAAGGTTAGGCGTTAGATATTTTGATATGTTTTGATTGAGGTTAGGATATTGATTTTAAAATTTTATAAAGTTATAAAGAAACGAATTTTAAAGGGATTTGATTTGTATTATTTAGGTATTTCATTAAAAGTTAAAGAATTAAAGAATGGAATACAATCGAACTCTAACTGGTCGTTAACACAGTTGTAGTTGGGGTCACGTTTATGTAAATTAATTTCAAGGGATTCCAGTACGTTAAGTAATGTGCTTTTGGAACAGGTGTGAAGTATTTTGGTGTTAGTTTCTATGTTGAAAGAATGATGTTGATTGATAACGTGGTTGGCGAAAGAAGAGTTACTATTGATATCATCTTGGTTTTCTTGTGTTGCTTTATCAATAATTTTGAATGATAAACAAAAAGAAACACTTTCAATATAAATAAAGGCATTATGCCATTAATAATAAGTTATTATTTTAAGTTTATGTTAAATTCCAAAGTTTTATTTTACTTTTCATATAATGCAGTGCATTGAGTTTATGTTACTTATATAAAATGTCCACATAACCCCTTTTTTTCACAAAATGGTGAGAAACATCTTTGTTCAAATTGTTGTACACATTATAAAATTACTTATTTCTTATTTTTAGAATATGTTATATTAAGAAGAATGAAACCTTGTACTTGATTGTCACTGATGATGAGAAGTTTCTTCTCGAAACATGTCTGACTGACTTGGGCGATGTGCCTTGAAGTTTTAAAATATAAATATATTTGTTTTGTGGAGCAAACGTCGTTTAATTTCTATATTAAAAAGATAAATTTCTCAAGGGCATATTTTTTTTATTCTTTTTCATTTTCGGTTGCCAAAATCTACTCGAGCAGACTAGGTAGATTCGAAATGAGTGGATCTGCGCCGGACCCTGCACTGCGACCACCGAGGGTCTATTGTGGCTCATCCCTATTCATATTCATGCAGAGTCTGGAGCATCGCCGTCTTGTGTCGTCCTTGGCTTTCTTATATAACCTTCTCCATGGCAAGATAGATAGTTCTTATTTGATTTCGAAATTAAATTTCAATGTTCCTCGTCTTTGTGGTAGACAGAATTATTTATTTAAATGTGTGCGTGCTAGGACCAACGCTCTCTTAAGGTCACCTATTTATATGATGACCAGCAACTTTAATAAAATATGTCACTGTTGCGACATGTTTTTTGATAATTTTTTTAGAATAAAGTTGGTTTTTGATGAATTTTTCGAACAATAATTTTAAGATATACTTCTTTTTCTTTTTTGTATTGTATATATATATATATACATACATGTATATTTTCAATGTATTGGTCCTTTAAAGGGATTGTTTATCTGTTGGGCAATAAAGCATTTATTTATTTATTTATATTTCACCCAGCAGCTCAATCTTCTTAATGCAGTCGATTATTTTCCAGGGTGAGCTTTCGTTTAGACTCGCTGGTAGAAGTGTTACTTCCCCAGATATTGCGATTCTGGTTCTAGCTACAGCTGGGCAAGAACACAGTACATGTTCCGCCGTTTCATCATCCTCCAGACACAATCGGCACTGGGAATTTTCCAAGAGACCCAAGCTAGAGAGATGATGATTCAAACGACAGTGACCAGTATATACTCCAACCAGACAGATCTACTCATATCCAACAACTCCCTGGCCTTGATTTTGCTGGGTCAATGGACTCCTTCGAGTGTACCAAACCTGGATGATTTTGCCAGAAGTTCTGAACTTTTGTCGTCATCCAGGTATTAAGTATGTATGCAGTGCTAAACGCTATGCCAGTTGCGGGTTCCGATGAATTCTCCTTCAGCCCCTTCTTTTGCCAGAGAGTCGGCCATTTTATTCCCCCTTAAACCAGAATGGCCAGGTTATTATTTCTCTCAATATTAAAGGGTCTGTTTTGACAATTACACACTGTTCTTGATGTGGATCTTGATGAGCTTAGGGCCTTTATAGCCGCTTGGCTATCAGAGAAAATTTTTATATTGACTTTCGCGCACAGTGCTCCTGCTCGAGCTCCTGAGCACACAGATGAATGGCCAGAACTTCTGCCTAGAATACAGTAGCGTGAGAACCCAGACCTTGAGAAATTTTTGTCTTGGGTCTGCTTCCGTAGACTCCGACACCTGTACCTGAGTTTGTCTTTGAGCTATCAGTAAACCAGTAATAGTCCGCACTTTGCAACTCCCCCCATGCAGGACCCATTGATATCTGCTGAGGAACAGAGTATTATAAGGGAGATCATTGCTGTAGGCATTACATCGGAGTTCATTTCCAAAATGATGTGACTTTGCATGCCGGCTAGCAGTCTGTGTGCCTCTACCATACATCGAGTAGTATGATATAATCTGTATGTAATCCACTTGGCCTCCTTCTCCAGAACTATATGAAGAGAAGTTAAATTCAGGAGTACCTCCATAGCTGCTGACGGTGTGCTGGATAATGGACCAGTAATAGCCAAACAAGCTTGTCTCTGCAAAGCAGATATTTTTGCTGTAAGGCTTTCGTCGACCAAGCAACTGCTACGTCATTATTGGTCTTATGACCATAACGTATATTCAGTAGATTTGTTTGGGTTTAATTCCCCAGGACTTTCCAAAGATCCGTCGAGCGGACTACCTCCAGCGAAAAGAAAAGAAGTGTGTGAAGTCCACAGACACAGACGCATCAGCCAAATTCAAGTAATTTTAAAAACTAGTCCTGTGACGTTTTCCAAACACAGTCAATAATGTACCCAGTCAAAAACAGTAGATAACATAAAGAGTAACTAAACGTAATACATTTAAATGATCGATCAGTGCTTGGTATATAAATAAACATTCACACAGAAAACCACCCAACCTATTAGTCAGTTCGATAACCATTCAAATACGATTGACACGTGCCAAAACCGGTATCGATTTGAATACTTTCCATTTTATATATACTTCACTTACTATGTACGGCATGGAAAATCAATCAGCCTTTACCCAGGCATCAGAAGGAGCTGAAATGCGTTCCAGGTAAATAGTCATGATACGTTTTTGTGTTGTTTGGCCGAATAAATATGGCAACCTGTATCGCACGTGCCTTGCCTTATATCCTTTTTTTTTCATACATGATTATTCAAGTATTTGGTTCTCTCTCCTTGGTTGTTTCTACTATACCTTCTTTTATAAGTTTTGCTTTAATCCGGTAGCTAAGTGCTAACAGATGCACGAAAGATAATGTGATATACGTGACAAATATCAATGACCCTTTAAGTAAAGTTGTTTGTTTTGTTGTGCATTAGATAGGTAAACAAAAAGAAGTTTTAGATTGCAATAGTTAAATTACGAGGGTTTTTCCAAACTACCTACAACCTAACACCAATAATTCACAGAAAGAATTCTCGTAGCGAGTTCCAACTGAAAGATATGGTTACGATTTTTATCAATCAGTTTTTCAGTTGCCGCGGCAAAGCCTTCAGATTTCACATCGTTATGAAAACATTGTGTATATACACAATTGCATTATAGTTAGTATAATCATAATTTATTATTATCCTCACTAGAAATAAGCATTAGCGCCAAATGCTATTCTAACTAGAATAATATTGTAACTTATATAGTTAGTATAACCATAATTTCTAGTGATTCTTACAAGAAATAAAATTTCGCGCTCGCTCTCCCAGCGTGAACGCATTTTACAAGATTCGTCAACCAACCAAAACAGCCTGTAGCGCAGTGGTCGTCAACCTTCTGAACCTATTGAGCACCTTTGGTAATTGTAGAATGTACAGTGAGCTTTTTTTTTTTTGAATGTCCAGTGTTTTTGGGGCCTTGGTGTGGTATAGGACGGTATCATACACGACCTAGTCAAGACCTAAGAAATTATCCTTAATGACCGTTTAGGCGTATGTCGTTTGGCATAAAAATATCCCTTCATAATATCATTGTTCTGCGTAAATTTCACGACCCCATTATTAGGAAAACAGTTTTAAATTTTTTAGGGCCTTTCTTTGGTATAGGACGCTATCATACAGGACCAAATCAAGACTTAAGAAACTATCCTTAATGACCGTTTCGCAGCATGTCGTTTGGCATGCAAACATAAACATAACATAATATCATTGTCGTGCGTAAATATCACGAGCCCATTATTAGGGAACCAGATTTCAATTTTTTTGGGGCCTTCGTTTGGTATAGGACGCTATCATACTGGACCTGATCAAGACCTAAGAAACTATCCTTAATGACCGTTCCGAAGAATGTCGTTTAGCATGCAAATAGCCCTTCATAATATCATTGTCCTGCGTAAATTTCACGACCCCATTATTAGGAAAACAGATTTCATTTTTTTGGGGCCTTGGTTTGGTATAGGACGCTATCATACAGGACCTAATCAAAACCTAAGAAACTATCCTTAATGACCGTTCCGAAGAATGTTGTTTAGCATGCAAATAGCCCTTCATAATATCATTGTCCTGCGTAAATTTCACGACCCCATTATTAGGAAAACAGATTTCATTTTTTTGGGGCCTTGGTTTGGTATAGGACGCTATCATACAGGACCTAATCAAGACCTAAGAAACTATCCTTAATGACCGTTCCGAAGAATGTCCTTTAGCATGCAAATAGCCCTTCATAATATCATTGTCCTGCGTAAATTTCACGACCCCATTATAAGGAAAACAGATTTCATTTTTTTGGCGCCTTGGTTTGGTATAAGACGCTATCATACAGGACCTAATCAAGACCGAAGAAACTATCCTTAATGACCGTTCCGAAAAATGTCGTTTGGCATGCAAATAGCTCTTCATAATATGATTGTCCTGGGTAAATTTCACGACCCCATTATTAGGAAAACAAATTTCAATTTTTGGAGCCCTGGTTTGGTATAGGACGGTATCATACCAGACCTATTCAAGACCTAAGAAACTATCCTTAATGACCGTTCCGAAGAATGTCGTTTGGCATGCAAATAGCCCTTCATAGCCTGCGTAAATTTCACGACCCCATTATTAGGAAAACTGATTTCAATATTTTGGGGCCTTGGTTTGGTATAGGACGCTATGATACAGGACCTAATCAAGACCGAAGAAACTATCCTTAATGACCGTTCCGAAGAATGTCGTTTGGCATGCAAATAGCTCTTCATAATATCATTGTCCCGCGGAAATTTCACGACCCCATTATTAGGAAAACAGATTTCATTTTTTTGGGGCCTTGGTTTGGTATAGAACGCTATAATACAGGACCTAATCAAGACCTAAGAAACTATCCTTAATGACCGTTCCGAAGAATGTCGTTTAGCATGCAAATAGCCATTCATAATATCATTGTCCTGCGTAAATTTCACGACCCCATTATTAGGAAAACAGATTTCATTTTTTTGGGGCCTTGGTTTGGTATAGGACGCTATCATACAGGACCTAATCAAAACCTAAGAAACTATCCTTAATGACCGTTCCGAAGAATGTTGTTTAGCATGCAAATAGCCCTTCATAATATCATTGTCCTGCGTAAATTTCACTACCCCATTATTAGGACAACAGATTTCATTTTTTTGGGGCCTTGGTTTGGTATAGGACGCTATCATACAGGACCTAATCAAGACCTAAGAAACTATCCTTAATGACCGTTCCAAAGAATGTCGTTTAGCATGCAAATAGCCCTTCATAATATCATTGTCCTGCGTAAATTTCACGACCCCATTATTAGGAAAACAGATTTCATTTTTTTGCGGCCTTGGTTTGGTATAAGACGCTATCATACAGGACCTAATCAAGACCGAAGAAACTATCCTTAATGACCGTTCCGAAGAATGTCGTTTGGCATGCAAATAGCTCTTCATAATATGATTGTCCTGGGTAAATTTCACGACCCCATTATTAGGAAAACAAATTTCAATTTTTGGAGCCCTGGTTTGGTATAGGACGGTATCATACCAGACCTATTCAAGACCTAAGAAACTATCCTTAATGACCGTTCCGAAGAATGTCGTTTGGCATGCAAATAGCCCTTCATAGCCTGCGTAAATTTCACGACCCCATTATTAGGAAAACTGATTTCAATTTTTTGGGGCCTTGGTTTGGTATAGGACGCTATGATACAGGACCTAATCAAGACCGAAGAAACTATCCTTAATGACCGTTCCGAAGAATGTCGTTTGGCATGCAAATAGCTCTTCATAATATCATTGTCCCGCGGAAATTTCACGACCCCATTATTAGGAAAACAGATTTCAATTTTTTGGGGCCTTGGTTTGGTATAGGACGCTATCATACAGGACCTAATCAAGACCTAAGAAACTATCCTTAATGACCGTTCCGAAAAGTGTCGTTTGGCATGCAAATAGCTCTTCATAATATCATTGTTCTGCGTAAATTTCACGACCCCATTATTACATATTACATATAAGAAACTATCCTTAATGACGGTTCCTTACCTTCGATAACTTAACCGCCTCTCCTGATTTAGATTTAGCTCATATTCCACAAAATAGACTCTCTCGCTGGCAACTTCTGTCACGTCTACATCAGCAATTTTGGCGGAGGTGGTCTAATGAATATTTTCATACCCTTCATCAAAGGCATAAGTGGAATACTGATACTCCTTCTGTGGATCAGGGCACTTTAGTTCTAATCAAAGATGAGAACGCTCCCCCGTTGAAATGGGTGAAAGCTCGAGTGATCGAACTTTTTCCAGGTAGTGATGGGAGAGTGCATGTGGTGTCGGTCCGTACTTCAAATGGCGTCTTCAGACGGCCAGTATCGAAGTTGTGTCCGCTTCCTATCTGATTTAAAATACAAGGGTATTTTGGCGGGGAATATGTTGCGTCCCCAACGTTTTGTGTATGTTCATATTTTTTAAACGTATTCTTTTTAAGTAATTTGGAATTTACAAATATTATGTCATTGTTGGGTTATATATTTTGTAGAATGATTACAATTTACTTATTTAATTAATTTAATACTCTTTAAGTATGTTCTCATCCTTAAAGTCAATGCCATCGTTTCATAAAACTTTAATATATTCACGTGTGTAGAGGCCTTAAGGATTTTACTATTTACAGCTCTGATCTATATGCGATCAGAAACATTCATTCCGGTCAACGCTTTTTCCATTAATTTCAACAAAATTATTAATTTTTCTTGTGTGCGTGAGATTATATGTGTATTAGAACGATACCTGAATTGGTTTGCGAATAATTGCTGGGTTTGGAAACAAAAGAATAAGGCTGGCCAGCCAGGAAGCCGTTGAATACGCCAGATTGGGTAAGTTCTTAAGGCCACGTTTTTTGTTCTGTTTCTATAATACAAGTTTCATAGGATTTGCCAACAGTCCATTTCTCTCTAGTGAGTAACGCTACATATATATTTTGAAGAGCAATTGATAACGTTTGAACTTTACCGTTATTTTATTAGAAAATTTAACTGATTAGTTTTCATTTATTATGACGGTTTAACCGATTGATGATTGAGCATTGATTGGCTGTATAGATTGTTGTTGAATAGTTCAATTGTTTTATAAACATATAATTAGTTGGGTAAATTTATTGGAGCTGATTGAGTTCTTGGATAATTTTGAATACTGTTTAATCAATTTCATTAAGTGATAATTTTACCGTGGATATAGTTAGTAATTGGGCAAGATGAATATAATGTTTTATTTATTGAGCGATAGTTGAAGGGTGAACACAAGAACGTTGGTTTCTGGTTTTGACCGCTCATAAACCAGTGGCGCAACCCTCACCTTACTTCTGACCGAGCTGTAGGTGGTTAGGATTGCTTTGATTCAACTATACCGCTTATTTTCTCTGAGTTTGCGACAAATGCAACATCTTGGTACTACAATAAAATCCTAACACAAACTAACTACTTTATTCAAAAATTAGAATTAAAAAAAAGAATGCAATAGCAGGGATCGAACCCAGGACCTTCCACAAGCAAACCCAGGCCGTGGACCACTGCGGCCCGACGGTAGAAGATATAAAACGAAACTGTCTTATAGTCACCGATCGCCGCACTATATACTTGTATCTTTTAATTTTCTCGAGAAATATGGTGGTAAACTCCCAACTAACAATTTAAGTATTGTGAACACGCGATTTCGACCTTAGCCTAAGACACCAAGATACCAATATCAATGGTTGATATCATTGATATTGATATACACACGTAGCCACTGTCATTTACCCAATTTTTGCACTTTTTGTTTATTAAACTCCTACGAATACATATAGATTAAGACGTATCAATGTAAATTATATTTTTAAATATTTTTTGTAATTAGGCGTATAAAGAATAATTCTTGAAATCTCAATACCAAACAAGTCCGGCCCTGACTGCTAATCGGATTCCACGCTTATGATGCCTATGACGAGTTTTTATCAACTTTTTTGTATGTAAACAATATGAAATATCGTTCGAGAACTATACAACTTATTAGTTAATTTTCTGAGTGGCACTTGTATACCGATGATGTCCGAAAAAAGCGACGTTGGAGATCCGATTAGATACCAAAGCGAAGTACGTACAGTACCTGCGATAATGTTTCAAAGTAGGAAATATTGCTAAAAACATCACAGCGAAAAAGAATTACTTACATGTGTAGTAAACGTCTATCTTTGTACTGCCTTCTACAGGGGGCAAATAGATTAAGTTCACGTACAGTTTTTTACGAGATGCCTATTAAGATGGGATTTGATGAAAAACGTAAAAAGCGATGTTTTATGAATGCTGACGTGACCAATAAATGTTTATAATTTCAGTATACGGACTACATTCACAAACATATCCGTTTGAAAATCCAAAATAATAGAAATATTATTACATTAAATGTACAGGGTGTTATAAATTGTTGTGAGTATAATTTATTGACTATTCTGTAAATAGACAGGTTGGCCCATTATTCTGTGGGCATGAGATATCGCAACCTCCTTTAGTTTACAAAACTTCTAGACACCCAAAAATGTTTTCAATTATACAGGATAGTTCACAAACGCACAGCAGACCAAACTTACCTTTTCTTAATGCGCCACCCTGTATATTTTCACATAAATAAATAACGCTCTAAAAGACAAGACATATGACAAGGGTTGATATGCCTAGGTCCAGTAGTTTTTTAAATATTTGTAAATAAGGGTTAATTTTGACATACATTTAAGGGGTTTTGGTAACTACAGAAACAAAAAATATATAAATTTTACGTGTCAGGTTCATTTGAATTCCCTTCTTTTCTCCGTTTTACTGGATTTTATTGACATCTGATTTGTAATTTTTCAGGATGGTCACATTTTATAAATTGTATTATGGGCAAATGTTAAATGGGACACAATGTAAATCTGCTTAGTTTCGAGATGTCCCTTTCCTATGTATACTTTTTATTGATATCATATTCAATGAGCTTAAGGCTAACCGTTTTTTCATAAAAATATATTTAAAAAGAAAAAATTGTCAATAAAATTCATAATTTTTTGTCATTTTAATTTTTTTTTATTCAAAAACAAAAAAGTTATATTGCAGCTTTATTTTAATAATTTACAAATAGACGCTCTTAAAAAATGAAAATATTTTTTTCGACAATTTAAGTTTAAATAGAATAAAATCTTAAATATGAATATTCCCATTTCTTTTTATAAGAACTAAACCAGTACACACGAACTAAATTAATCTAAATTATAAACAACAAGTGTTAAAAAATTTATTTATTTTTCGCGGTTGTGTCGCCCCAAAACTTGACCTGCGTAACGACACAAAATTTTATTCATTATTATTATTATAAGTGTATTATTATCATTATTTCCCATCAACTACCGTAACAAACTAACTACTTTAGTCAAAAATAAAAAAAAAATATTGCCAGAGGTGGGATTCGAACCCATAAATCTCCGTATGCAAAGCGAACGCTCTACCATTGTGTTAAAGTATTCAATTACTACATACTATATTCTTATAATAATATAGATTCGAACTACCTAACTTGTGAAGTTTTAAACGCTATTTTCTCGAGAATTAGGGGGGCAAATATCAAAAGTGACATATCGCTGTAAGGCAGATAAAAACTGCTTTAAAATGATGTATCGCTCGACCTCCACTGCTATTTGAAAATTTTGCGGTTGTGTCCACCCCTATCACAGGGCTTAAGCGATTTCAACCAAAAACAAATGGGTTCATCCTAGGACTGCCCCAAACAGCACACATAGACAGACAGACAGACTTTTATCTGGAAATGGTCTTAATCGCCCCATAGGGAACTTCAAAGCGGTTATATCCGTCTTTATCTCAAATTTTTTTTAGCGCATTCACAATACTTTCTCTGTGCGGGAAAGTAAAATATATGACTTGCGTGACGAACAGAATTTTAATCATTTTTATAATTGTATTATTTTCATTATTTCCAATAAACTAACGTAACAAACTAATTACTTACTTTATTCAAAAATTAGAAAAAAAATATTGCTAGAGCAGGTATTCGAACCCAGAACCTTCCGCATGCGAAGCGCACGCTGTATCAATGACGCCCAAAACACTTTGTCAAATTAGTTTATTATATAACTAAATGGTGAAATTTTAAACGAAATTTTCTTGAGAATTATGGAGGCAAATATTAAAATATAGCTGTAGAGCAGATAAAAAATGCTTTCAAACGATCTATCACTCGACCCTATTGCAATTTAAACATTTGAGGGTTCTGTCCACCCCTAGCACAGGGCTAAAGCGATTTCAACCAAAAACTAATGGGATCATCCTAGCACTCCCCCAAGCTCACATACCAAAATTTAGCTCAATTGGTTGAAACTAGGGATGCAACGAATATTCGGCAACTATTCGGGATTCGGCATGTTTTTTACTTTTCGGCAGTAGGCCGAATATTCGAGCGACTATTCCGCCAAATACCGAATAGTTAAATTTATTTTAATTCCTAATATTTTTAAGCAAAAATTATAAAAGTTTATATAAACTAAAGAGAAATACCAATTTTTAATGTGGAAACTATATTAAAATAGAAAAAGGGTAGAAGACAAAGAGCGGGGGCGGACAGATAAATTGAGGAAAGTTGGAGGCAGTCTCCGATGAGATATACCTACCAAATATAAGAATTGTCTTTTCTACCTATGCGTGAAGTTCCCAAATAAGAATCAAGTTCTTTGGCAACCCTGTTTGTTTATGTACGGTCGTCACCACTGCATTATAACAAGCCCAAAAACTTCCGTGAGTATCAGTCTCAATTCTGGGTTTCTTTTAGTACTTCTTTTATGTGTAGTCGCTCCGCTATTGCCAATGGCAATATCGGTATCACTACTAGATTCTTCACAGCTTCTTTTTAAAGCCTCTAAGGAAAATATATACCGAGCCTTTCCAGCTTGATTTTGGTCCATGTTGAAACTCGCCTTAAACCCAGGTTCAACACGGTCCAGTACAGTAGATAACAAATAACAATTTTCTGTTTTTAGTCTAGCTAAGCTGTCTTCCAGCTCCGTTTTGATACCTAACCTGGTACTTTCTAATTTGTTGCTTGCCGTGCCCTTATCTATTTACTGGATAAGCGTTTCAACATGTGGAATGGTCTCTGAGACACCGAAGTACCCTGAACTTACAATTTTCGCAATCTCCTCAAACGGTTGTAACAATTTTATGAGCTGCTCGTAAGGAAGAAACCTTGGGAATTTTTGAATTGTCCGTTAGATACAATGAAACAGAACGCTTCTGTTCGAGGAGCCTTGCCAACATATAGTAGATCAAGTTCCAACGCGTGGTCACATCCTGATGCAGTTTATATTCCGGAAGGCTCAGCTCTACAACAAACAAGGCGTAGCGCCTCCACTGCATCAAAGAAGGCGGTAGATTTTGATCTACCGCCTTCTTTGACGCAGTGGAGGCGCTACGCCTTGTTTGTTGTAGAGCTGAGCCTTCCGGAATATACCCGAAGAAACATGTGCGCCGCACGAAAGTAAGAACTCCACGCAAACTCCACCACCATATGAGGCTTCGCCGAATAGTTGCCGTATATTCGGTACGCTAGATACACCGAATATTAGGTATTCGGCTATTCGGCAAAACAAATATTCGTTGTATCTCTAGTTAAAACGTTTAGTCGTGAAAGAATGCATACTGACACACCGACACAAAGACAGCAGACAACCAGAGTTCCATCTGGAAATCGTCTTAATAGTCTCAAGGAACTTCAAATTGGTTATATCCGTCTTTGCCCCAATTTTTTTTAGCGCGTTCACATTTCTTTCCCTGTGGGGGAAAGTAAAATGTCAGCTTATGCTACAAAGAAAAGGAGTTTGAGTTCTTATGCCTATTATTTGATATGGAAAGCTAAAAAATATTTCCAAAACATACCAGAAAAATTGGCTAATTATATATAGTTTTGATATAAGATAACTTGTTAACATAGGCGTTCATGAATAGAAGAAAAAGGGCCAAAAAATTAGACTGTAAAAATGATATACCTAGCCTTTTAAGTAGTTATTGTTGGTAAAAATAGACGACAAAAATGTCTTCAATGAAAAAAAAATCATAATATTGTCACGTTTTAGGTTTAACGTGAACTACGAGGGCATTGAAAATAAGGACCTTCTCTAAAAGATTGAAACACTGAATACCAAGTTTAAATAGACTAAGTTTATTAAGAGTTGAGAAAGTTGAGAATAGTTTACAAAATGATGAAACTTAAATTAGAGACTATAGAGTTATAATAATAGAATACAAATAATATTACTTACATGCAAATATAAGAGCAGGACGGTCAAGTTGCACTATGGTTCACATTTTACTGCCTTCAGGTTTTCTTACTATTAGTTTAAAATTAGGACACAACTAAACTTATTTCTCTGGAGAGGAGAATTTATAATAAAAGGGTTATCCCTCTCTTAAACAATCTTGGGCCCAAATCCTCCCCGTGTGACCAATGATAATGAGGCAGATTGCATCGAATCAAAGATGGTTTCCTGATTTCTCTATGCTAATTGGTTATTAACATAATAATAATATTGCACCATCACCCCTACATCGCGTTTATTTAGTTGTGGTGGTCAGAATAGCTGATGCTGCATTTTCCAGTATAGCTTGAAAGCGGATGGTAAGAGGCAGGGCTCCTGATTATTGAGAAATGGTGACTCATCTAGATAAACTAGAATAAGCAGGAAAATAATATTTTTGTATTTTTCCATCGAACATCTCGGGTTTGTTATTTATTTATTATTTATATTTATTTATTAATAATTTGGGAATCTGTACTCGTGACAATATAGCTTGCCACCAAGAGTCTTACGAGATAGGTAAATGTAAAAAAGGTCACAATAATATTAAATGTACACTATTCGTGCCTCGAGGGCAACAGTTTATTTTCTATTTCTTTTAAAAAAATTTATAACTTTTTTCATCCACCATGTATTATTATTTTTAATTTAAGGCCATACTTCTTCTGGCAAACAATATTTATCTGTAAAAATATTTTTCTCTTGGGACATCCTGTATACAAATCTAATCGGGCGTGTAATTAATCAAAGCACCCAAGAAAGACACGCTGTGATTCTTTAAATTTCAACTTATTGAATAATGTATAAAAGACGAGTTCACTAAACAATTCAACAGTATTCAAAATTATTTATTCAAAAATTATGCATACATTTATTTTATCACCTCAGTGAATAAAATAGAAAATACTTGGAATTGTGTGAATATTTTAGACAAATTAAATGTAGATTAGAACGCCTTCGCATTCAAATAAATGTCATGGTATCTAAAATTAATTTAATTTTAAATCGATGTTTCGGTTGTTTAATATGCATTTTTTATGTTCTTCCAACAAATGTAATTTTCAGCTTGATTTGTTAACTGTATAGTAATATATTAGATACGTTGTAGTTTGTAATGTGACTATTATGAAGTGGTTCCACTCGCCACTACAGTTAAGTAAAAAAGGATCAAATTACTGAGCACTGGAGGCTATCTAACTGATGAAATTTTAAACGCAACTTTCTCGAGAATTATGGAGACAAATATCAAAAGTAACCTATTGCTGTAAAGGAGAGAAATATGCGTTCAAATGATGTATCACTCGACCGAGCCTGCTGAAATGCGAGATGCCTCAATTGTCACTATATTTATAGGCCCGTATGTCGAAACTATCGGGGTATCTCTCCATCGCCGGAAAGGTTCTTCCAAGAATTTTCTCCAATCGTCTTCTCCCACTCTCGGAAGGGTGCTTGCCGGAAACACAATGTGGTTTTAGACCTGCAAGGATAATAATATCTTTCTATCTCAGAAAAAGTTTTGTTGATACGAGGGTTGCCTTTTATATTTCGGGATTAGAGAACAAAAACAAATATTAATCATCGAAAATCACTTTATTGTTTTTCAAAATATTCCCCATGAAGATCTATACACTTTTGCATGCGTTTGAACCAATTGTCGAAGCACTTTTGCCACTATGATTGAGATATCTCCAAAACATGCATTTTGAATGCAGCAAGAAGTCATTCGATGCCAAGTCAGGACTATACGGCGGATGACTCATCAAATTAATGTTTTGGATGCTCAAAAATGGAGTTGTTTGAGACGGTGTGTGAGAGTTTGCATTGTCATGGTGAAGAGTGATCCGTCTTCGGTGGTTGGTTTTCTTGATTTCTTGGAAGACAACTGGCAAACAAATGGTTCTGTACCACTGAATTGACTGTTCTGCGTTGTTCTAGTGGTACGGTTGCGACCTGTCCAGTTTTTCCGACGAAAACAGGCGACCATTTGCTTGGAAGTCCTTCGTGCGCTAACAACTTTTGTTGGATTTGGCTCATCTTGAAACATCCATACAGTCGACTGCTGTTTACTTTCGGGCTCATACGCGTAAATCCACGATTCATCACCTGTCACGATGTCATAGACGTGTTTGGAAGCACCGCGATCGTATTTTTTGACTAATCGGCACGAGCCTTATTTTGAGCGATTGACAAATTGTGTGGGATCCAACCCGAACAAATTTTTTTGACAGTCAAATGTTTATGCAATATTGAATGTATCCTGGTCCCACTAATGCCTAAGGTTGTCTCAATCTCTTGATATGTAACATGACGATCTTGCAGTTCGCACACAGCATCAATGGTTTTCGGAACAACAACTGATTTTGGACGACCTTCACGAAATTCGTCTTGGGGTAAACTACGAGCACGATTGAATTCACCATACCAAAGATAAAAACTGGTCCTTGATGGAGCTTCATCGCCAAAAATTGAATTAAGTTGATCCATGCACTGTTGTTGAGTTAATCCACGTCGAAAGTTGTAAAAAATAATCGCACGAAAATATTCACGATTTAATTCCATTTTTGGGCCGAGATGAATCTTTTAAGTTACTGTAAATAACACAAATAGCGCTTGTATGTCAAAACGTTCTGAGTATGTATACCTCAAAAATGTCCAACTTTACGATAGAGCTGTCAGTTGCCAGATTGCAACACCAGGGTTGCCAAATCCCGAAATATAAAAGGCAACCCTCGTATTACCTGTGGTTTTGCAGATATAAATATATCCCATGCATTTTATTACTGTGTTGCGAAAAGGTTTGCGCGAACGTATTTTACTAAATTCCTGATGAAGACAGGTGGTCTTGTTTTACTAAATTCCTGAAGACAGGTGGTCTTGTCGAAGGGAGGCGCTGTTTAGCGTCCAGGTTCTCTTACAACGATGCGTAAACGTAGATGTATATGCCTGTTTCATAGACTACGAGAAGGCATTCGACACTGTTCCACACGATAAATTAACAGCTATACTGAACGATATAGGTGTGTACGGACGGGACGTTCGGATAATAGCCAACTTGTACTTGAATCAGACAGCTGACATTAGAATTAACGGCCAGACATCTGAAGAAGTGCCCATTAGGAGTTAGACAAGGCTGTGTGCTCTCCCCCCTTCTGTTTAACTTATATGCAGAAAAAATTTTTTCAGAGAAGCCGTCGAAGACAGAACAGAGGGTATAATTGCTAATGGAGTGGTCATCAACAATCTAAGATATGCGGACGACACGGTCCTACTAGCAACAGATAAAGATGATCTACAGACACTGTTATCAGCGGTAACAGACCGCAGCCAACAAATGGGTCTACGATTAAATATAAAGAAGACCAAATGGATGGTTGTCAGCAAAAACAAAAATATAGCTGACAACTTAACAGATATTAGCATAAATGGAGAAATAGTGGAAAAGGTACAAAAATACAAATACCTGGGCTGCTGGGTGAATGAAGAATGGGATCTAACTCAAGAGATCAAAAGCAGAATAGAGCAAGCGAGAACATCATTTAAGAACATGCAGAAAGTGTTAACCAACAGAGCTCTAAGAATTCCCCTAAGAATACGCATATTGCGTTGCTATGTCTTCAGCATATTGTTCTATGGGATGGAAGCATGGAGCCTCACTGAGGCCATGTGTAGGAGGATTGAGGCTTTCGAAATGTGGGCTTACCGAAGAATGCTGAAGATATCATGGATGGACAGAGTGACGAATGAAGCGTATGAATAAAGAAAGAGAGGTGCTTAATACCACAAAAAGAAAAAGGCTGGAGTACTTTGCCCACGTAATGAGAAATCCGAAATATGAATTTCTTCATATAGTCATTCAAGGAAAAATAGAGGGACAGCGTGGTCCTGGTCGCCGAAGAACATCGTGGCTCAGGAATCTTCGCCAGTGGTATGGAGTAAGCACTACGACACTGCTTAGGTCTGCTATGGACAAAGTGAGTATCATGCATGATCGTCAATATTCTGGGAGGACACGTCACTTGAAGAAGAAGAAGGTCTTGTCGGAACGTTGAAACAAAGAAAAAATAAATAATGGCATTTAAATAATCTAAAATCAAATAATCAGTCGATGATTTTTAAATTGTTGAACCTCAGTTTCAAGAACAAAAAACACAGAAATTAACACAAATTATTATCGGAATCAAAAAAATTTATTTACAAAAGTTATTTCCTTATTCGGCAAAAAACGAGTTGACCTTGAGATAACCTTGAACAACTCGTCAATGGGTGGCACCATTGTTTTTCCCCCACAATAGCAAACAACTTTTATTTGAACTTTTTTTCCGAAAAATGTGCCGTTTTTAAGATATAAGGCTGTCTCAAGATAAATGGACCACCCGCTATTACACTGTTAGAGTTAGGCCCATTTCTCCCCACTCACCCTGTGTTTCAAATCAATAACTTCCAAATTTTATTCTCCTCATAACCATGTATGATAAGTGGGTATGGATTGCTTCAAACTTAATAAAAATTAATAAACACCATAGTAAGCAGATTTACAAATAAAATACATTTTCACTAAGTAGGCTTGTCATGTGTATTATTGAAAACAATTAATGGCAATAATATATTATTACGATCCCCTCAGAATGTTTTTTAGTACGTCACTGAATTAACAATCTATCAAAAGTTTCTTTGCCATTTTTTTTGGTATTTTTTAATAAAGAAGTTTGATAGAGTAAATATCGCTGATTATTGAAAATCGCTCTATATCTCGCAAACTAACCAGCTACAGCTACAGGGTGGTCAAAAATTTTCGACAATCGACTTGTCTGAGGCATACCAACAGGTTGTATTAACGGAAGAGAGTAGGAAATTGGTTACTATTACTACCCAAAAAGGTTTATTTTCCTATACACGTTTACCATACGGCATTACAAGTTGTCCAAGTATTTTTCAAAATATAATGGAACAAATGCTTAGTGGTATGTCAGGGGTTGTTTGTTTTTTGGACGACATCCTGGTAACCGGCCGAAACGATGTGGAGCCTTTAGAGCGTGTCCTTGATCGACTACTGGAATGTGGTCTTAAGGTAAAAAAAGAAAAATTTTTTCATGCAAGACTCTGTAGAATATCTAGGTCAACATCCTAACTCCCTTTCCATCTCGTCTGGTTTTCGAGATACCGTGTAAGATCCTCAAATTTGGGACACTTGGTAGTATACAATGTAGTATTGATTGCGAATAAATATTTACGTAGAGTTTTTTATTTTCAACTTAACTTCTGCTTCTATTTTATTTTTTTGCCCTGTCGAATACATGAATTCTTTATTGATATGCTCGTGTCTTTATTCTATCATTAATTTTGCATATTTCACCATAACTTTGCTAACAAAAATTTACTATCCATCTAAAATCTAATTTACCTATTTAGTTATTTAGCAATGAATATTCATGTATATTTCTAAGAGAAAAAAAAAACCGAAACATGTAAGATTATATCTCCAAACTATACTGTAATGGGTTCGTACGACACATGGATATACGAGACGATTGTAAACATATAGTATGGTCATCCTGGTATAATGTAGGTGTTAAATTTATGCATATTATTTTTATGTATTTTTAAAATGTATACATAAACATAAAAATAATGTTTTTGTATGTGTAGTTGTTTTACTGCGGACGACTCAGATTTCGGATGTTTTTGCGAGTTTGAATAGAAAAGAATGAATCTGTTAATTAAAAATACATTGACAATATGCTATGTCAGAATAGTATATTCTGTAACAAGTGAGGAATGTGGCATATTCTGAACGAGTGGAAATTTGCCACCCGAGCCGATAGGCGAGGGTGACGGTCCACGAGTTCAGAATAGCTGATTCCTCACGTGTTACAGACTATACTTTTTCTACGACTGCAACTTAATTCCCTAATCTCAGGAGGGGTACAAATTATAACTCTTCTTCGCTAGATATTGTATTGAAAAAGTTCTATAACAATTTATATAGGTAGGTACTTTTAAAACTTCAAAACCAAGATAATATAATTAATAACTCAATGTGTATAAGTAGATATCTGATAAATAATATAAATAAAGAATTACACATAAAGGGACTTTCAAATAATGACATATATGTCAAAAAAATTCCACAATTTATCCTTCTGTCAAAACTTAAATGTAAATACCAGTATATAAACATTCTATAGTAAACTCTTAAAAAAATTTTAATCAGATATTATATTGAAAAGTGAAACAGTTGTTATATAGATTTTAAATATATCTGACCCATTTCTAGAGATACCAATATTTATTAATTACGCTAAAACACCACTGTGTAATTATAAATTCCGCTAAAGTTATAGGCAACCCCTAATACGTCATTTTGTAACACTATTACAGAATATTCAATATTCTGTAACAGTTATTGACATCAGAATATCTATATTCTAAAACAGTCGTCGAAAAACTAAAATACAGGCTGACGCAATGGGTTCTGACGGTTTTTGACGGGCGTCTCAATAGCAACGGACTAATTCATTTAAAAATAAATAAACTGTTGCCCACGAGGCACGAATAGCTCTCTATATTTAAGTGTAAAAGTAATAACTTTTTGACCTTTTTGTCATTTATCTAAAATTTATACATATTTTGTTTTTGTTTTAGACATCAGCTATTTTTTTTTAAGTATCGGGTTTTGTTCCTTTTTCTTCTCTTTAAAGGCACTATTTATACGTAAATATTTTATAGTTCAGATCTTCTAGTCCAAGTTCTTGTACGCAAAATAGTTGATTTTTTTTAGTTTAATTATAAAATTTATTTGGCCCCCTTTTCTACTATTTATGAACGTCTATGTAAACAAAATTGTTATGCTGCATGCTGTTGTAGGTTATCTTATATCAAAGCTATATATGTTTCTGTTATATTCGGGAATTTTTGTTTTCGATTTTGACCCTTTTTTACACTATTTTCATACGCCTGTGTGAATCAGTTCATTTATGTAACATTTTTTAGGTTATATTCTATCGCAACTATGAAAAATTATTCCGTATTCCGAATAAGTTTAGGAAGTATATATATTTTTATTTTGACCCCTTTTACACTATTTACGAACGCCTATGAAAACAAGTTATTTATAACACATTTTTTAGGTTATATTCTATCAAAGATATAAATAACTAGTCAATATTTCTGCTATGTTTAAGAAATTCGTTTTTTCTAACCGTTTTATCCCATTTTACACTTTTTTCGCATGTCAATGTGGTCTAATTGTTTAGGTTAAATATTTTAGGTTATGTTTAATTAAACGCACAGAAATTTTTCAATATTTCGAAAAAGTTTAAGCACTATGATTTTTTTAATTTTTGAACCCTCGTTTAAACCCCTTGCCTACGCTCAATGTTAATCACTACCTATAAATATCCTGAAGTATTTTCGTACCAAATGTGGTTAAAATCCGTTAAGTGGTTTTTGAAGTATCACGGATACAAATCTGACCCTTTTATAGAATTTTCACGGACGCCTATGGTACATTAATTTTTGTCATGTATTTTTAACACCAATTCAACTAGTTAAATATAAAAAATTTTACATTATTTTTTTTTTATTTTACCCTTTTTTCTACTATTTACGAACGCCTATGTAAATAAAAATTTTTTGCTGCATTTTTTAGGTTATCTTATATCAAAGCTATATATAATTAGCCAATTTTTCTGGTATATCTGGGAAACATTTTTTTTTTCGTTTTTGACCCTTTTTTTAGACTATTTTCGAACGCTTTTGTGAATCAATTCTTTTATGTAACATTTTTTAGGTTATATTCTATCACAATTATGAAAAATTATTCCATATTTCGAATAAGTTTAGGAAATATATATTTTTTATGTTTTGACCCCTTTTCCACTATTTTCGAACGCCAATGTGGTCTAATATTTTATGTACAATATTTTAGGTTATATTCAATTAAATGCGTAAAAAATTATGCAGTATTTCGGATAAGTTTAAGAACTATGATTTTTTTTAATTTTTGAACCCTCTTTTAACCTCCTTGCCTACGCTCAATATTTTCCAAAATCTAATCAGCTCCTTGTCATGTCCTACAGTATTTTTGTATCAAGTTTGGTTAAAATCTGTAAAGTGGTTTTTGCGTTTTCGTGCATACAGACAGATAGACAGACAGACACACAGATAGACTGACTGACTGACTGACAGACCCGCATTTCATACCAACAGAAATAGTAAAACTAGCGATACACACAAAAACTATCATCCTACAGACCAATCTGCCTCATGGATGCCATCTCAAAGCTCTGCGAAAAACTGAACAAGAACCGCATACAAAAAGAACTCGATGACCGGTAGGACCTCTCCCTAAGTCAATTTGGCTTTAGAAAGGGAAGATCTAGTCTTGATGCAGTTTCTAAATTAAAAAAAAAACTGCTTGGGAAGCAAGAAGGAATTACTCAACGCACAAAATGTGATGTGCATTCATTGCTCTCGATGATGATGAGAGAATTCTTTGAAGAAACCGTCTTTGGATATCTTGAACTCAAAATTATGAATGGCGATCTCCAAAGACGGTATCTTCAAAGAATTCTCTAATTTATCATTATATTTAAGAAGAAGCTGCTGAATAACAGAATTATATGTTTATTATACATGAATGTGCACTTATATAAAGTTTTGACTTCTAATATAATTGGTTAGATATGAGTTTGGATAATATTTTAAAAAATTTTAACATTTCATTTTATCTAATTTTCCGCAAATGTGCATGTAGATGTAATTTGTGAACACTCTGTCGTTAAATCACTGCCGAAATTTCAACGTTTTGCCTTTTCAAACAAAGATAGTACAATTTTTTTCCGCAGACCTGTTTTTGGCCAAAAAAAATTGGAAATACATTTCTTATTCAAAAACAGTTGAAGATAGGTAAAATAGGGAAGCGTTAAGGCAAAATTCGTCAAAAGAGACAAGGAATCTGAAAATACAATTCAATACAGTATGTTATATTTGAAATAAGAGAGTTGGTATCAACTTCCAGCATAACCGGAAGTGTCACAAACGTAAAACTATTTTAGAAGTATAGATTAGATTGACAAATCTAAGCAACCAAATTTTCAAAATAATCCTGTGTCTTGTTTTCCATAAACGTCTAACCTTCCATCGACCGTGTATTAATATCATTGAGATATAAGGAGTCGCTATAAGCATTATTTTACATTGTACACAAACGGGTGCATTGGGTGGGGCGTAATCGTATACCAATATGGCGGATTCTCCAGAGCCGCATTAACTATTTTTGTTGACGTTTTTGCTTTTAATTTGCAGCTTGGGTTTATACTTTATGTTGAAAAATATTTCATGCAGTGTACAAAATACTTAAACATAGGTAATTATTGATATTTGATACCTAAATACAGGAATAAAAGACGTTAGTACTTTATAAATTATATATTAGTACCCCTTAAACAAAACAATTTTATTTAAATGTTGCGCTATGCTTATCCACTTTATTTTTACTTAAATAATACATCCTGGTATTAACATATTTAGTCGCAATAGATTTGATCAGTAAATGTATATGGTTATCAAACACTGATTGATCAAAACCGTGCACAACTAAATTAGGAAAAATATTACTATTTACAAATTCCTTTAAAACAAGGTTTATTATGAATCCTGCGGACAACTTTTCATTAGTAGCTACTACACGATTTTTTATGATCTTTTCGGATTGGAAGCAAACGTCTAAACCATCTTTTGAAGGAATTTGTACATCCTTTTTTGCCTTCATTTTAATAAAAGAATAACACTTATTAATGCATCTCGACATTCTCTGCAAATAATTTGCTTCTTTAAACTAAAAACAACAAATCCAGCAACAATTAACAATAATGAATTTCGAAAATTCAGAAAATGGTCAAGGAAGATAATCATGATCTGGATAAATTATATTTGTGTACATTTCTCGTTGGTATCCAATTAATTCGAGACACATATTCTGTCCAGATATGTCTACGAGCAGGATCTTTAGGAAATCTAAAAACCAGAATATGTTTTTAACACACATTTAGGGGTCTTTTTTGCTAGAAAGTGATGAAAAAGTAGAGAGTTTGAGAGTAGAAATCAAGTAAAAGAATTTGTAAAAAAATATAAACTACAATGCACGTGTCAATTGTTCAGTGCAGAAAGAAGAATGCTACCAGACTCCTATAATAATGTGTTTTAATAAGTTCGCCTAAAAAAACCCTAAATACGTCCATGTACAATGTTTACAATATTTGGTATATACCTATGAAACGTTATTCCTGATATTTTCTGGTCGATTTCACTTCTACTACTGCAACTACGCACAGCACAGGACGCCATTATAGTATATTGTCAAATAACCGTCCAAAAAAAACACGAAAAACTTAAGTAAACTTGTAAAATACTCGTAAATAACACTATAAACTTGAAAGCACGACAAATGATAGATGTCGTATACCAATATGGCGTACCTGCACCCGCTTTTGGCCACGTTAGAGCGTCTCCCCCCACCTCAATGATTAATATACAGACTAGAGCACATTATTTTCAATCAGTAATGTACACAACATAACACATCTTATACACTATCGAAATAGTTTTGGTAACTTAAAAAAGAACTGATGTAATTGAATTCATCTATGGAACCATAATATAATTAAAGCAATAAAATTCTTCTTTTTATAAATGATCTTTTAATGATGGTATTAGCATAATCGAAAACAGACTTAAAACTTAATCTTCGTAATTTACATATTTAATGAAAACGAAAATTTATACATTGTATGGGTATATGTAGCGACAATTTCATTCCCACAAAACAAATTTCAATTAAACCAATATCCAATTTTATGCTCAAGCTGTTTTACATGCTTTTCCCTTTTTCTTTCTTATTTGAACATTTAAGTTCCAGACCGCTCATTATAATAAAAGTAAATGAGTTCTTACCGTATAACTCTGTTTTTTTTAAAAAGAAAACTCTACGGTAGTTGCAGTACTCACCTTGAATAAATATGAATTTTATGTTTCAGGTATATTAATCGAAAATAGTTAACTCATTTTAGATAAAAGGTCTGCTAAAATAAATTGTAAATACAGGCTCTCGCTATTATTTATTCATTCTACAGAGTGTTACAAAATGTTGTGCCAAATTTAAGGAGGTTATGGGGGACATTGTGGTGAACAACTTTTGGATATACTTTATACTTTATTGACTTTTCATACATACAACAGTACATTTTAAGTCCCTATTACAATGCATCAAAAAAAAAAACAAAAATCAATTGAAATTATATAGATTTACATTTAGTAGGAAATTCAACACCCTATACCATATAAGTATTAATTTATTAATTTACAAAATTCTATTTATTTATCTTATTTAAACTCATAACAATAATAATACAATAAAACAATTAACAGAATTAAAGAACCCTGTTAAAATTGAGTCGTTTTGGCTCTACACTATAAAAATTAGAGGTATTTTTTATAGATATTTACAGGTATAGTCCCTCTAATTTTATGTAATAATCCATCTCAGAGAGGAGTAAATACCTATTTATTGAAGGAAATAAAACTGCGTCTACTCCACAAAATATCATTTATAGAGGCACTTTATTGAGAGGAATCCAGTGGTGTCTCTAGTTTTTTTTTAAAGACTGGTGTTGAAACTATGACATAAACTTGTAATTTTTCTTATGGACTACCCTGGATATTTTTGCATATTCGTTTTAGAAATTAAAATACCTTTCCAAATATAATATAATACTTGCTACTTATCTTTTGAAACTTTTGTTTGACTAATATTTTCTAATAATGTTAGATGCTGATCATGATGAAATGATCATTTATACATGTTCAAACCTGAACAACACTGTCAGACATGTTTCGAGATCTGATATCTCACCATCAGTAACAGTAACGTACAAAAGTCCTCATAAGAAGGTTAAACCAGATTTAAACATCTATATATAATAATAATAATACAATTAAAGTTAACATAATAGAGTTTATATAATCAGACATACAAGACACTCGTAAATAGTAGAAAAGGGGGTAAAATAAAAAAATATTTAAAATGTAAAAAATTTTATATTTACCTAGTTGAATTGGTGTTAAAAATACACTACAAAAATTAATGTACCATAGGCGTCCGTGAAAATTCTATAAAAGAGTCAGACAAAATTTGTATCCGTGATAACTCAAAAACCACATTTGGTATGAAAATACTACAGGATATTAGCGTAGGCAAGGGGTTTAAAAGAGGGTTCAAAAATTTAAAAAAATCATAGTTCTTAAACTTATTCGAAATATTGAATACTTTTTTGTGCGTTTAATTATATAATCTAAAATATTTAACCTAAACCATTAGAACACATTGATATTCGAAAAAAGTGTAAAATGGGGTAAAAAGATTAGAAAAAACGTATTTATTAAACATAGCAGAAATATTGACTAGTTATTTATAGCTTTGATAGAATATAACCTATAAAATGTGTTATAAATAACTTGTTCTCATAGGCGTTCGTAAATAGTGTAAAAGGGGTCAAAGCAAAAAAATATATTCTTCCTAACTTATTCGAAATACGGAATAATTTTTCATAGTTGTGATAGGATATAACCTAAAAAATGTTACATAAATGAACTGGTTCACACAGGCATTCGAAAATAGAGTAAAAAAGTGTCAAAAAGAAGAAGAACCAAGTGGAAGTACTACACATCAGCAGCGTAAATTATATTTACGCGGACATCAGGTAAGCGAAGTTATTATGAAAAATGATGTTTATTTTTGAATTTTAACTAAAGTTAAGTTTTTTTAATCAACACTCCGTTTAAGAACAGAAAAATCAGCAGAGCTTTTAATAATATGTGGTATGAGACGTATTATGATTTGCCAACAGGTAGCATTAAAGTAATTTGATTGACAGTTTCATAAAATGTGTTTTATTTAGTATTATTATGAAGTAGGTAAATATATTCTAGATACTAATTACACTTTTTAAAGAAAACAATACTTAGGTGAGGTACCTGCTTATAAACATAACCTATATTTTATGCAGTTGACGCAATAGGGATATCCCTATTAATTTTAGCTACCTATTAAGTATATGACTTTATTTTATGTTATGCTGCACCACATTAAACTGCACAATCCGCCACTGAATATCTTACATATTGAGTATTAAGTGTTAAATAAAAAATCGACAAAGATTTTTTTTTACCTACAGAATCAGCTCTGTAAAAGGTTTCAGCTGAAGACAAGTTAAACAAACTTGTTCGATAATGCGTTTTTAAATATATTTTCTACTGATCACTCGAACTGTATGCAGCTGTTTACTAATAATTATATTATTTAATATAAAAAGCCTACCAACAACGCGATGCATTATTTGTAATTTGTTTAATAATAATCAACATAATATGCTTTTTTCGTGATATATAATTTTATTAAAAAGATGTTATTAATAAAAAAAATGTTGTGTTGTTAAATTACAATGAAAAAGTTATCTGGGTTGTTGGTTCTTGTTAACGTGAACAAAAATTACTTTTATCTTAAATAATATAATTGAGATGTTTTGTTTCGGTACGTTATTTACTTTCTTTTTCTCATTTTGGTTCCCAGTGTAATCAAAATTTTACGAAAATTATACCGAAATTGACACGAATTGAAATATTTAGAATTACTTACGACATAGCCATTTGGCCATTCGAATCTAGCTCTTATGGTTTCAGAGCTAAATTATTGGAGAACAAGACGATTTGAAGTTCAGAAATGAATTATTTAATTCACTTTTAGCTATTTTGTATACCTGCTTCAAAATGGCAGAAGGTTGAAGCTTAGGTTAGTTAAAGGGCTAATACCTGATACGACCATATAAAATGTCTACCAAATATAGCATAGGAACAAACTAAGTATATATTTAATGAATAATTTAAGATATCACATCATGTAGAAAATCGATTGTGTCGCCCCAAAACTTTCCCGACAAAATATAATACAATATTCAAAAATATATGACCTGCGTAACGAAACAGAATTTTAATAATTATTATTATTATAATTGTATTACTTTAATTATTTCCAATAAACTAACGTAACAAACTACTACTTTATTCAAAAATTAGAAAAAAAATATTGCCAGAGGTGGGATTCGAATTATAACTTTCCGCACTCGAAGCGAACGCTCTATCAATGACAACAAAAACCCTTTACTGTATTGGATTTTAATAAGAGTTATAGGTTCCAACTACATAACTCTTAAATTTAATTGATATGTTATGTTTCGGTACGTTATTTATTTTCTTTTTCTTATTTTGGTTCCCGGTTTAATCAAAATTTTGGGAAAATTATTCCGAAATTGGCTAGTATTTGATGTTCGAAAATAAATTATTTACGTAATTTTTAGCTATTTTATATACTTTTTCCGTCGGCCGTCCATTAATTATGTATTTTAACGCACTCAAAATCGTTCATTAATGACCCCTATTAATCAACGATTTTCTATTAATCAACGATTTTGTTATACTGCAACCAAACTACACACTTATCCAGTAAACCATTTGAAATGAAGTAGCTGTTAGTACTATCTGTCATTGTATGTCATTATTTATTTTATTGTTATAATATCTTAAAATTCTATGTATAATTTAAAATTAAAAGATGGACATTCACGAAGTACGGTCGACGGAAAAGTTTTGTAACCAACTCGTGAATTAAAATGTCGATTAACAATCTCGAACATTAACGCGCTCGCTCGGTTCGCGCGTTAAATTATCTCGATTGTTAATCGCCCTTATTAATACACACAGAAAAAAAAAACTTGAGTTATCCAAATAAAAAATATTATTTAGAGCTGATTTTGCTAGTTTTCGCAAAATTTTTGTTAAAGTAATAAATGTAGTTATCAAGTATGAGTAACTACATTATCTAAAAACGACAATTTTTCCTGCTAAGCTGATATCTTCTCATCTAAACGAGACTTGTATGTGCATTAGTTAAATAAGATTTCAAATTGTGAACCTATATAAAATTTTATTTGCGCTAAATGAGTTCGGTAATCTGCTTGAATTAGGTATTGTACACCTCCAGATTTTCATACGTACCCACTTAGGTGTAGCTATTATTATTAAAAAAATATTTACTGAGGTAATTAGGTAGGTACCTATACGTACCTAACTATACTCAAAAATCGTGTTATGAAACCCAAAACTAAATTAGTTCTAATAGGAACATATACCTACCTACCTATAAATTATATTTATCTGCTTTAGTATATTAATGTACCTAGGTATGTGCATTATAATATTTAAGTATAAATAAGATTTTAACAACTAAGTACATAGCTAAAATAGGCACTGATTTAATTAAATCTGTGTAATAGGTATATTTTACCTAATACTTTTCATTTACGAAATTTCTATCCTCCAAAATATCTAATTATTTTATCTGATACAGATAGGTACCTATAGTTGTCTACAAAAGCCGTCATTCTATTTCAGCCAACGGTTATTCCCGGTTCTACCTAATGTGTTTGTCCCCGCTGCTAGTGCACGTACCTAAAACCCTTTGAAGAAGCGGGTGCCGACACAACAACATCTTCTATGTGTACCACTTGTACGTAGCGCGTCTCGCTTGGTGTAGAGGGAGGGGGTTTCATTTTGGTATTTTTTGATTAGAGTCTTGGCGTCGCTCTAACTAGGCTTTAGTTATTTTGCGTTTTGTGTTCTAATCTGAAGATATTTCAATTTCAAAATTTGATCTATTGATAGTATATACATAGGTATTGATCTCCCAATTTCTACAAGTGGTGAGGACGGACTATACAGATACAGTAACAGATATTAACCAATGTGCATCCAACATAATTAAGTGTAGTGATTAGTGATTAGTTTGGCGTGTTGAGTTTTGTTAAATATATATTATTAATATCTATGGAGGAAACAAAAGAAATATTAATTAGCTGGAATCTGGGGGAGCTCGTTGATACTTTTATCGGTAAGTAAATTATAATAATTATTATTTAATTATTTATTTTTATAATTTTACGACCAATGCAAACAATCTTATTTCATGGCAAAATCAGATATAATCTTTGGCAATAGATACCTATCTAGATACGTATTATTTAGTAGGTACTTAATCCTAATTTAAAATACTTTTTCTAATTTAATCAATCTTAATATGGTATTCCTCCATTTACAGCAACTAAACAATAGTTTAGATGGGTTCACGATAATGTATTTAATTTGCCAGGGACGGATTAATTTTTAGCAAATTAATGCAGTTTTTCAAAAGAAGTTACATAAATATTTTAGCTAGGTATGATTTTTTTTCTTTCTTTTGTAAAGGTATGTATTGATTTGTTTATCATTTTACCAATGTCTGTGAGTTAGGATTTGTGGATTGGAATTATCTTATCATTCCTCGTACGTACCGGTAGAATCTGTTATTTTACTTAGTTTCCTCATAAGGAATCTAAAGTTTCTTTGATATTTTTTTTTTGTTTCAGCGTCATTGTTTTTCGGAAAAACTCGATTTTTTTTTAAATAACCAATACATTTTAGGTTTATTTGTCCCCAAATTAGATAACTACCTAGTACCTAGTTAGTAGATCTTGAAATGTATAATATTTATAGTAGAAAATGAATTAGGTATAAACTATATTTTACCGTATTTTTTTAAGAAAATGCAATTTTTTTGCGATTTTAGTTTTTATTGATTTCTGACATTATTTTTACAGATATAAAAAACTTAAAAGCTCTCATTGTTACTTTTTTATGAGAAAAATATAGCGTTTACAAATATTCATTACGACATTTCGTTTTTGAAAAACCATCAACTTCGATTTTTTAAATACGGTTCAGGATTTTTTATTGTTAAATTTAAAGCCATTTTCAAAACAAAAATAGATGTAACGGAATGGTTTCAACAAGTTTTCAGTATTTTTAGCTGTTATTTAAACTTCAAGAAAAATCGCCATAGTTTGGCATTTATTTTACGTAAAAGATTTATCTGAGAAAGGCGTTTTTTTAATAATATCAAAAAGCACAAAAATTTTAACTAAATTTAAAAAACTGCGTACAGAATAAAATGTGCTGACAGAAATAAATTGGCAAATAATAATAAATAATTTTGATTAACGTCGAAAGAATTTCTTTGCAAAAATTACTAATTAGGTATATACTCTGCATTCAGTCAGTTAAGTCCCAAACTATGGCGATTTTTCTTGAATAAGTTTAAATAACGACTAAAAATACTGAAAACTTGTTTAAACCACCTATTTTTGAATTGAAAATGGCTTTAAATTTAACAATAGAAAATCAAGGGCCGTATTTAAAAAATCGAAGTTGATGGTTTTTCGAAAACGAAACGTCAAGTATCCTCAAAAAGTAACAATGAGAAAGTGCTTTTCATTTTTTTTTATATATCTGTAAAAATAATGTCTGAAATCAATAAAAACTAATATCGCAAAAAATTGATTTTTAAGAAATTCTCGAAAACTGCTAAATTTACTTTACTTTTGAAAACACCATTTAAAAGGTGTTTAAATTGTACAACTTTTCTCTAAGTTAACCGACATTGTCACTCCGACCGCTTCCAACATCAACCAACCCTAGTTGTTTATGTGCTGAGCAATATTCTCAGGAATTCCGGCAAAGGATTCAGCCGCATTATACCTACCCACTTTAACATGTGTAGATTGAAGTTTGACTATATATACCTAGCTTATATTATACCTAATACAAGATTTTCAGTAGGCTTAAGTTTATTTTAAAAAAATAAATAAATAAGAGTCGCACTAAAAAACTGATGGTGGTTCAGATAAAAAAACGTAAGCACCACAGGGACCCCCAAATCTTGTCTACCCCTTCTAGAAAAAATTACTAGAAGAGAGAGACAAACACTATTTGTCATTTAAATAAAAATATATTGTATGTTAGCAAAGTTTATTAGTTATTTTAGTAATGTAGAAAAATTTACTGGATAGACATTAATCGAGTATCATCACTAAAATAACTAGTAAACTTTGCTGGCATACAATATACTTTTATTTAAATGACAAATAGTGTTTGTCTCTCCCAGACAAGGAGCATATGTAAACTATTCAAGAATATTATCTAAATGACATAAGGTCTATCCAGTAAATTTTTCTACATTACTAAAATAACTAATAAACTTTGCTAGCATACAATATATTTTTATTTAAATGACAAAAAGTGTTTGTCTCTTTTAGACAAGAAGCATATGTAAACTATTCAAGAATATTATCTAAATGACATAATGTCTATCCAGTAAATTTTTCTAGAAGGGGTAGACAAGGTTTTGGCTGTCCCTGTGGTGCTTACGTTTTTTATCTATCTGAACCAAGGTTTTTTTTTCTGTGCACTTGTTCTTTAAATAACTATAAAAAGGCAAAATTGAAGTTTAGATTAGTTAAAAGTCTAACATACGTTACACAACCCTCAAAAAAAGTGTAAGTTTTTTACAATTACTTTCCAATTTTAGAAGAACTCCGCATTTAATGAAGAATTTAAGATATTACAGGTGTCGTCGGCTGTGTATCATATACAAGATATTTGACATATCCCCATCAACCCCATCAAAAAAATGAACACACGTCAGATCAGGAAATCTTGGCGGGGGCCACCGCGTCCAATACAGCGGTTAGAAAAAATTATTGTCCTTCGATCATTCTTGTGGTAATCTAGGGCTCCCCTGCACATTACCTTAAGAATGTTCAAAGGACAATAAATCGTTTTTTCAACTGCAACCATATTTTTCCTGCATGAGGAACTATTACGAAAGGCACTCAGTGTAACTTATAACACGATATTTTTTACTGTGTAGAGTGTTCGGCTGAGCTTTTTTGGTATAGAAATTAAATGCATTACCAAAATGAAGTGTCTGTTCGAATTCTGATTTAGCAAACCTGGTATAGCGTTCTTCGCACGCATAATAATTGCAAAAAGGTTACGCTCATGATTATTCCAGCTTGCAGTAGTGTCCAAGAAGAAAAAACGTCAACAAATGCTTATATAAACAAAAAGCCGCATCCATCCGTACATATCCAGCAAAGTAATGCTTTTTTGCCTTGCAAAGTACGCCAGTCACCTATGGTGATAACTAATATAATTCGTTATACCTGACGACCACATTCCTTTTGTTAAAGCTCCTAAAATGGTCGGGAAGCGTTGTTTGTTGGCTAATGAACAGCATTTTCGCACCCAATACAGAAGCGCTATGATAGCACATTACATACGCTGAATTTATATGATGGCATTAATGTGATTTTAAGGAAATGGAAATTCACATAACTATCCTGCCACTTAGTTATTATACACGGACACAACAATGTTGCATTTTATCTATTATTTTGTTATTATTTACCGGCAATTATGTGCACGCATAAATTGCTAGATGGCTATCAAAGTAAAATGTTTTATATACGGATATCAAGCATATGTCGCCGTTAGTGATATATTGCCGGTTTAGGAAGAACTGTAACAGATTTAGAGAATGATACAAATAATAATAATAGTAATATTCTACTACTATGGATTTATGTGTACCTACATGGTGTCCTGAAAATTTTGCAGGATATCTTGAAAACAGGACTAAAGAACACATATTTCTGGATAAAACTATAGTTTATTTCAGAAAGGTGTAGATTAATAAAATGGGGAATTCTATCCAACTTTGACTCCCCTGTTTATTTTTGATTCTTTCATTTTTTTTTAATAGTCCTCTTTCTCAGAAATAATTTGAGCCTAGTGAGAATGCATCATCCCTTCTAGGTTACGAGCTATAACCCGTGATATATTAAGATACTTGGCCTGATATTTTGTTTGAAACGACCCTGTTTTTTTGGATTTTTTCATTTTTTTTTTCTTATAGTCCTCTTCCTGAGAAATAATTTGAGCCTAGTGAGCCTTCTGGGGTTTTTGTTTTTTTTTTTTTTGTAAGGGTCCGTTCGAGATGTGTCCCCAGTTTCACTGCAGCCTCATGCGCTTATTGTGAAAAGTCCCCATATTTTATGCCACCCAATCCAACAACCCTGTACCCTCCACTAACTTGTGGATTTCAGTTATGTGTTGGAAGTCAATATCTGCAGGCGCAATCAGCGCGTGCCCAAAAATAGCGTGTCGCCTTCGCTGTAAGGCTACACACTCACATATCACATGGTGAGCTGTTTCAACTGCCTCATTACACAATCTGCATTGCAGGTCCCCGTTATACAGCCCCATCTTATTCAGGTGACTTCTCAGGGCGCAATGCAGTGAAAAGTCCTATAGTTATTCGAATCTGACTCCTGCTTAATGTTGGCAGTTTTTCAGTTCGTTTTGTTGCTGCACCAGGTATGAATTTCTTACCATGTTCCTGCTTAGGAATATGTTCCCAATATCTCTAGTGCTCTTTTTTGGCCCAGCACTTCAAAAGTTCCCGCGCCGTTCTTTTAGACAAGCCCAGTGCAGGTTCAGTGCCAGTATATGGGTTTTCAGAGGCATGTCTAGCCGGCCTATCCGCTCTCTCGTTGCCTTCTATTCCCGAGTGCCCCGGGACCCACACTAGATTAACCCTATTGTGTTCCGCCAAGGCCCTAAGTTCCCTCAATCTATTTAGTTTTGCACACTGTAAAATTGCAAATACTTCGGCTTGAAACACGGAAGTGTTTTTCCCCAGTGAGAATCTTAGATTCGAGTTCCTTGTCTCACTATATATTCCTGCACCAGTTCCACCTTCGGTTTTTGACCCGTCTGTAAACCATCTTTGGATTTAGTCTCCATGTTTTCCCATGAGAGCGTCTGAGTAGCATAAGCGTTCTCTCCGCTCTTGTTTTAGTTGTTTTTAGACGTGCGGTCCAGGTAAGCTTTGGGTCTAAAATGACCCGTAAATACTTTACCTCCCCGGACATTTTTACGATTTCACCTTGAAGATACAGTGGTCCTAGTCCCTCTGTTTTCTTTCTCCTGGTGAAAGCGCTCGTTTCTGACTTTGACGGGCTCATTCTTAGTCCTTGTTCCAAAGTCCAGTTTGTTGCTATATCAAGCGCCCATTGCATACGTTCCCTTACTGTGCTATTAAACTTTCCGTGGACATATATGACTAGGTCATCTGCAAAACCCAGAACCCCAAATCCTTCATTGTCAAATCGTCTATAACCAGGTTCCACATCAGAGGAGACAGTACTCCCCCCTGCGGGCACCCTCGTACAGGCTTAGCTATTATTATATCTCCCATTACTGAAGTACATACCATTCTTCCTTTAAGCATGCAGTTTATCCACCTGCAGCAAGTCGCATTGATGCGTCGTTGCCTCAGTGCTCCTAGGATTGAGTTCGTTAAAAAGTTATCGAAGGCTCCCTGTATGTCCAGGAAGGTTGTAAGTAGAACCTCCCTGCTCTCCAGAGCGTATTCCGCCTCACTACCTTCTGGGCTACGAGCTATAACCCTTGATATATTAACATACATGGTTTGATATTTTATTTGAAACGACCCCCGTATCCCCTTTTTGATTTTTTCATTTTTTTTTTTCTAATACTCCTCTTCCTGAGAAATAATTTGAGCCTAGTGAGAATGCGTCAGACATTCTGGGTTACAATCTATAACCCTTGATATATTAACATACATGGCCTGATATTTTGTTTGCATCCACCCTCGTATCCCCTTTTTTTTCTTGGATTCTTACATTACTTTATTTAGTTAATTTTAGTCTAGATTTAATTCATTTAAATAGTATTAAATTAAAAATACGCATAAATTAGGAGTTGGCAAAATCACGTATCTAATCATGTTCCATGTGAAAATATATGGCGTAATGTGTGGATTTGTTGAGGAAAATGTGCTGGAGTATGTTTATGGTGAAAATGGTGTGGCATCCGCGAATTTCTCATATTTTCTTAATTGTTGCCAGATTTTAAATGAATTGAATGAAATAGAATATAAATAATATGGAATTTTTTCAACAACCAAATTATTTAAGCAAAAATAAAATAAACTTGGGGAAATGAAGTTCGTGTGTAATTAAGTATCTGCGCGTGTGTCGGGTGTAAATAGATTTCGGTTTAATTAAGCGATTACGCGAATAATGAGTACGAGGTGTAGGATAGCGATAATTTCAAGAACCGTCTGGCACCCGAGCAGTGTAAGTTTGTATGTTGTTTAAGCGAGTATATTCCATAAAAATGATACACAAATCTGTTTTCTTTTCTAATAGCATTACTTTAATGAAAAAGTGACGATTGGGAACTATTTTAAAAATGTTTCCCTTCAATGAAAAGTAAACGTTGCATTGCGCTGACATTTAAACGTATGATAAAGCACATGGCATATTTTACACTTGTTTTGATTATCAGAAATCCGTGCCGAACTTTACCCTGTTTTCGTTGAAGATTAGAGTGAATAAGATAGCTAGCGTTTTATAGTAGTAAACATTTGCTTGTAACTAATCACGTTGAGCAATGCACTATCTCGTATCATACATATTTATATAACTGTATATACAGGGTGTCCCAAAAAACATTCCCCACCCTTTGAGGGTAGAATCTATGACCAAAAATAAGACAAAAATCATTTATGTTAAAATTTCGAAAAATGTCTCCTTATGAAATTGTGACCATTTTGAATATTAAAATGAAGTAATTTTCGAAAATAAAATCAAATGTTCAAATTCAAATTATTTATTAACTAAACACATAATAAAACAAAAACACTTCAATTTACAAAGGCAAGTGTTCGAAATCCTCACTATTTTATTCAATAATTGTTTTCTACACGGCCTATTGCTTCGTTTGTAATTTGTGGTAAAGCTCCATAAAAGCGAACAATAACATCATCTTCACTGTTGGGTGGGACATGGTAAACCATGTTTTTCAGATAACCCCAAAAACAAGTCTATTGGGTTGAGATCCGGGGCCCTAGGAGGCCAAGAAATAGGTCCTCCACGATCGATCCATTGATTGAGAAAACGTCGATTTAATATCTCTCATACATTTCGAGAATAACGGGCAGGTGCACCATCATGTTGAAATAAAATATTTGGCCGCTGTACTAAAGGAACTTCTTCCAGAAGAGCTGGTAATCTGTTATCGCAAAAATTGGCATAGTTCACAGAAAAAAAAACCTTGGTTCAGATAGATAAAAAACGTAAGCACCACAGGGACAGCCAAAACCTTGTCTACCCCTTCTAGAAAAATTTACTGGATAGACATTATGTCATTTAGATAATATTCTTGAATAGTTTACATATGCTTCTTGTCTAAAAGAGACAAACACTTTTTGTCATTTAAATAAAAATATATTGTATGCCAGCAAAGTTTATTAGTAATTTTAGTAATGTAGAAAAATTTACTGGATAGACATTATGTCATTTAGATAATATTCTTGAATAGTTTACATATGCTCCTTGTCTGGGAGAGACAAACACTATTTGTCATTTAAATAAAAGTATATTGTATGCTAGCAAAGTTTACTAGTTATTTTAGTGATGATACTCGTTTAATGTCTATCCAGTAAATTTTTCTACATTACTAAAATAACTAATAAACTTTGCTAACATACAATATATTTTTATTTAAATGACAAATAGTGTTTGTCTCTCTTCTAGTAATTTTTTCTAGAAGGAGTAGACAAGATTTGGGGGTCCCTGTGGTGCTTACGTTTTTTTATCTGAACCACCATCAGGTTTTTAGTGCGAATCTTATTTATTTATTTTTTTAAAATAAACTTAAGCCAACTGAAAATCTTGTATTAGGTATAAGTAATATAAGCTAGGTATATATAGTCAAACTTCAATCTACACATGTTAAAGTGGGTAGGTATAATGCGGCTGAATCCTTTGCCGGAATTCCTGAGAATATTGCTCAGCACATAAACAACTAGGGTTGGTTGATCTTGGAAACGGTCGGAGTGACAATGTCGGTTAACTTAGAGAAAAGTTGTACAATTTAAACACCTTTTAAATGGTGTTTTCAAAAGTAAAGTAAATTTAGCAGTTTACGAGCATTTCTTAAAAATCAATTTTTTGCGATATTAGTTTTTATTGATTTCAGACATTATTTTTACAGATATATAAAAAAAATGAAAAGCACTTTCTCATTGTTGCTTTTTGAGGAGACTCGACGTTTCGTTTTCGAAAAACCATCAACTTCGATTTTTTAAATACGGCCCTTGATTTTCTATTGTTAAATTTAAAGCCATTTTCAATTCAAAAATAGGTGGTTTAAACAACTTTTCAGTATTTTTAGTTGTTATTTAAACTTATTCAAGAAAAATCGCCATAGTTTGGGACTTAACTGACTGAATGCAGAGTATATACTTACCTAATTAGTAATTTTGGCAATAAAATTCTTTCGACGTTAATCAAAATTATTTATTATTATTTGCCAATTTATTTCTCTCAGCACATTTTATTCTGTACGCAGTTTTTTAAATTTAGTTAAAATTTTTGTGCTTTTTGAAATTATTAAAGAAACGCCTTTCTTTCTTTTACGCAAAATAAGTGCCAAACTATGGCGGTTTTTCTTGAAGTTTAAATAACAGCTAAAAATACTGAAAACTTGTTGAAACCATTCCGTTACATCTATTTTTGTTTTGAAAATGGCTTTAAATTTAGTTAGGTATACGTATAGGTACCTACCTAATTACCTCATTAAGTATTTTCTTAATAATAATAGCTACACCTAAGTGGGTACGTATGGAAATCTGTAGGTGTACAATACCTATTTCAAACAGAATACCGAACTCATTTAGCGCAAATAAAATTTTATATAGGTTCACAATTTGAAATCTTATTTAACTAATGCACATACAAGTCTCGTTTAGATGAGAAGATATCAGCTTAGTAGGAAAAATTGTCGTTTTTAGATAATGTAGTTACTCATACTTGATAACTACATTTACTACTTTAACAAAAATTTTGCGAAAACTAGCAAATTCACCTCTAAATAATATTTTTTATTTGGATAAACCAAGTTTTTTTTTTCTGTGTTTTCGGCGTTTGGTATCCTAGGTAGAAACTGTGGTTCTATTATCCTATTTCCCAACAGACTAATCCACACATTTAAGCTACAGCGTGCTTGCTTATGTGATTCTCTAATTTGGTGCTGATTTTCGTAATTCCAACAATGCAAGTTGTGCTGATTGAAAACTTCTTGCTGGATAAAATGGGCTTCATCACTCTACAGTACTTGTTTAAAAAAGTCTTCATTTGGCACCAGGAAATTCTTGAATCGGCTTTATATGATAAAGAGGCAGATATTCTCTTTGCATGAATCTGTTTTTATCAAGGATGACCAGATTTAAATTATTAATTCCAAGTGAAAGATTTGTCTAATTAAAATTATATTATGACCAGTTTGAATATTATGACCATTTTGAAATTGGAAACTGCACCTTATTGATATAATTCCCTATAATTACGCTGACTATCTTAATTAAAAATTTTCAATATCTAGATTAACAGTTTTAATTGTATAGGTTTTGTGTTTTTTATATTGAAATATTCAAAATGGTCATAATTTCATAAGGAGACATTTTTCAAAACTTTGACATAAGTGATTTTCGTCTTATTTTGGGTCGTAGATTTTACCACCAACGGGTGGGGAATGATTTTTGGGACACCCTGTATAATGTGAAAATTGAAAATCAATCCAGAGTTAAAATGTATATCAAACCTTTATACTAGGTACTTATAAATTTGAGCTAAAAAAAAACTACCTATAACATGTTGTCTGGAAAATATTAAGGTGTTTTGCTCTCCTGTAAAATTCATACTCCAGAAGTTACGAGGTCCTGCCGTTCAGCACTCGATATATGACAGCGAAAAATACCTTGAGCATGTGTTACTAGTTTTATAGTAGGTGTATGTATGTTTTTTGTTTTTAAATAAATAAAAAAAAAATCCTAATTGTTTTGATGCGTAAAATATTGGACATTTTTAAAATGGTATAAAATTGGAAGTAAATCCGAAACCAATCGCGATAGCAAATTATAATTTTTTCAGAAAAAGAACTCGGGACTAAATTTTTAAAATATTTTCCGGTTTTCCTATAAAAAAAACCTCCAATATACGATCTACCCTGGGCTAATAAAGCGATCAAACAACTTTTATTTGCATTACCATAATTTATATTAAAAATTATAACACACTAATTCAAACATAATATATTATTTATCTAATTTGATGGATAGCCATTATTTCTTATTCATATACAAACAACAATCTTAACCTAATTCATTAATAGATACACCTATAAATATATAGGGTCATTTAAAATTATTGTCACATTGATTAATAACCATTTGATATACACGGATTTCGTTTCAGTTAAATTACAGAACGTTGAAATATTAAAATTTTAAATCTGTAGTTTTAACAACGATGGAATTATTCGAAATCAAGTTGGAATGTCGAGAAATTATATTATAGAATTTTTGTATAAATTATACAAGAGTCACACCTAAAATATAGAGATAGAAAAACATAAAGCCACTGCCAATGTCCTGATTACGTTATTTATGGTGTTCCTCTTAAGGCGGCGATTGACTTGAGCCGATCATTGTAATGTAATGCTTTATAAGAGCATTACACTACAGCAACCCCTTCAGTTCATCAAAACACATCGTAGCGAATGCTCGCGTTTGAATGCTTGGTTCACGAGTAATCCACCATTCTCATCGAAAATGTCGTCAACATCTATCTCCATTTCATCCACCAGTTCCTTTCATGCGTAATTTTTTTTAAATTTGTTAAAATAATCCTCATGACGAGGATCCCAAAGAATTGCTTTTCTCTATATTTATCAATAAAAATAAGACTTTTCTTACGATCCCGCTGCATTCTGATTAAGACAAAATAAAAAAAACTGACAAAATGAATTTTTATACACTTAAAATCCTAAAACTGTAGCACTGCGTGAACGAGACATCAACCTTTTGTTACAATTCATAATTCACCAGTTTCATAGGTTATATTCTATCAAAGCTATAAATAGCTAGTCAATATTTCTGCTATGTTTAGGAAATGTGTTGTAAGTTTTTCACATCTTTTTTCACTCTTTGCGAATGCCTATGTGTGATCTACTATTATGATAAATATTTTAATATATAAATTATTCAATTTTTCGGATATGGTTAAGAACTATAAGTTTTTGAACCCTTTGTTAAATCTCTTGCCTGCGTTCAATGTTTTCCAAAAATTAATCAGCACACTGGGACTATCCTGACGTATTTTTGTACCAATTTTGTTAAACATCTGTTAAGTGAGTTATGTGTTACCGTGGATATAGATTTTTCTGACCCTTTTTTAGATTTTTCACGGACCCTTACGGTACAGAAAATTATTTTTTCGTGTTTAACCCCTTTTGCACGCTTTTTGAAGTCAATATCATCTAATTCTTTTATTGTTAATGTTTTTGGTTAAACTCTATTAAACCAATGAAAAATTATGCAATAATTTGGATAATTTTAAAAAGTATGAATTTTGTAAAATTTTTGCATCTTTAATAAATGTCTTGCATGCGATAAATGTTTCCTAAAAGTTAATCAGCACCTAGACATTGTTTTGTTTAATATTTAAGGCGCGTGTTCACGGGTCGATGGCGGTCGAGCAATGTAGATTGAATGAAAAAAGGTTTACATGTTTCCATCATAATTGAATCGACAGTAGTAATCAAAATGGTGTCAAAGGCACTTCTCAGAGCGAATGTCTCAATGCTTGGGTGCAAATCATGTGTTTAATATTACGAGAAGAAAGTGGATTTTACGACGAAATTTATACGGTGCGTCAGAATGTCTTTTGAAAGAATTAGTTGTTGAAGATTCAGAGTCATATCAAAACCATTTGAGAATCAATAATCTGCAGTTTACTTTGCTTTTACGTAAAGGCTACCCAAAAGACTCAAAGGAATTTTTTTATTTGAAGAAAAAAACTGAAATTTATATGTTTAAATTATTTGTGGTGCAAAATATATGAAGAACAGTTTATTTTGTTTAATACATAAACTATTACAGCATTAAAATTGGGAAATAAAATAAATGCTATCTTACCATATTTGTTTTGCTACCCCTGGCTTCAGCAACAGCTCTTATAACATATCAGCCTTTTTAAACCAAATCAACACACTTTTTTTCGCCTTTAATACTCTTGTTAGTTCGTGGTTCGTATATTTTTAATCTTAGTTTTCAAATCATTTTCTGTTTATTCATACCTTTAATTATAGCCTGCAAAGCACTTCTTCGAGCTTCGTTGTTTCTATATAGCTCAATTCTTGGGTTCAACAGTACCTCATGTGCTTGATATAGATCCAAAAACAAACTCATATCTGCCTCTGACCATTTCTCCATTGTATTTAAATTTTTAAAGAAAGAGGTTATGAAACACTTGCACCGTATTTTCTTCAAATCAAGAAATAACAACAAATGCAGGCCGCAAGTCAAATAAAAGGAGGTTTACATATTCAATTCCAGTCGTTCGACGCAGATTCGGCGACGCGACGGTCGTTCGGCAAAAGTAGAGAGCCTCGCTACTTTCATCGATTCGAATTACTGCGTTGAACGGCCAGGTTGAAAATAGGTTTTCACGTTCAATGTGCTTTCGATTTCTTGTCGATTCAACAATCGGTCGACCGCAATCGACCCGTGAACACGCGCCATTAGGTAGATCTTAATAACAAAAACAAAATGACAATATATTCACCAGAAATACACAAACATTTGTACTCAGGGTCGCCACAAATATACTAATATACGAGTATACATACGAACAATTAACAATATACACAAATAAAAACTGATTTCTCTTACTAAGGATTTCAACCTAAGTCACTGTATTAATACAATATTCGGAAAACTCCTGTAGCGTATACAAGTCGGGCTTTAAACAAAGAGAGTGTCAAGTGTCAATACATTTTTAATTGTTCCTGGTAGTAAATTAAAATAATGCTGTCGAGAAATTATACGACAAAACGCAAATAACCCGTATTATTCATTTTTGAAGCACAAAAATGTTTGATATCTTCCTTAAGTTATAATATTATATGAGAATACACAGTACACCAACCCATAGTAAATGGCTATCACAGGTGAAGTATCCAGTTTCGTCTTTAAAGAATGAATCACAGAAGAAGATCCGGTTCAGTCTGACACAAACCGCACTAACCTGATCTGCTTACCGCAGTGGTCGAAAAATCAAAACCTAAGGCAATATCAAATTTGAAAAACGATCTGTAAACTTAACCACAGTCTTATTATGGTTTATCATTTACTGATTTTTATGACACCACCGATCGAACCGCCCCAACATTGTGTTTATCAAAAATAATTTTGTGGCGTAGCGGACAAAATGACTGGTTTTACCTACACGAGGGATTTTGTTTAATTTAGCAGGGCCTCAGTCTAGTTCAGTAGAACCAGACCGAGGCATGGGTCGACAGATACTGACGAATTCGTTTCGCTCTTATTATGAGCTCGTCAGAGTACCATAGTCGTTGCCCATCTACAATATCGGCCTGCATTTCATCAAAATGAGATATACAACAGTAGATATATATAACCTAGTACCATTTACATATACACATAGTAATGCCTATCCCACCATAAATAGGCCGATCAAATCCAATGTATAGTAACACCAGCCGTAAAAATAGATATAAACATAGAAATGAAATGAAAATGAACAATCTAACCTAAGTGATATATAGAGGCAAATCATTAATGTACAATAAAAATAGCAGGGAATCAAGAACACTGCCCTGTGGAGTCCCAACATCCAAGCCTTCTGGTCTGAAACACGACCATTTACCTTAACGGATATCCTACGGTCACTAAGATATGAATTTAACCATCTATCAATTCGGTATCTTAATCCCAAAGCCTCGAGATTATTAATTTTGGACGACTTATCAAAGGTATGGAAAGCCTTTGATAAGCCGAACATCAGTGTCACAAGAAATACCGTCCCTGTTCCGCCAATTCATCAAGGTGCTACACCATTCCTGCCGTGCATGTCTCAGTGGACAATCCTCATAGACACCCGTGCTGACACTCAGTTATCATTCCAGCAGACGTCAGAAGGAGTTGACTGAATAACCAAACCAGAATTTCCATCCTAGATGGCTGTAATTTCATATTTTAATATAACTTTTAATTCATTCATCCTTAAAAATACAACTCAGCGTAAGAAAATGTACTATTTGAACAATAATAAACGTTTTCCTTACGGTTCCAACTTAAGTAGACACACTATATATATTTTCAAATCCCACATAATATAAAAACAGAATGAACTCGAATAAAATAAATTAACAAATAAATAAAATGACAGATTGTGCTCTCATAAACGTGAAGTGTGGTTAAGTTACAGATCACACAGTAGTTTAGAAAAAAAAAACTATAAAATCCTTCTCTGACTGTTATATCTGTGCTCAGAAAGATCTGAAAGAGACAAAGCTATAATGTAGTGGACAGATTGTGTAAAAGCAATATGAGCATGCCCAAAATATGAAGAAAACGTTCCTATTGGTGGCCTCATAGAACGTCGAGAGTTGAACAACTGGTTCGGTACTGTATAAACTGTGACAAAGGTAGAACACTTTTCCTTGCGTCTATCGACCGCACGCCTCTGTTAGTCGTTTCTAGCATACCATTGTAATAACATGAAATAACAGAACAAATTATTATTTTTATTGTGATCTAATTTAATAAACTAACAAGTTTTATCAGCATAATTACAATTTTTCGATACTTAAAACACTTAAATAGATATATTGGAAATCATTAAAATACCACAGCTATCTAAATTAGTATTTAGTTGTAACATAAAAAATTCTACTCTCGCATAAAATATACAATAATCGATCTTGGTTTATATTAAATGGAATATAATTAATAATAATTTGTTTGTTATGTTGTTCTATGGAAATGAGAGCAAAAGAAGTTGTACTTCATACGCTTTTACTTTATGCATTATTGGCACACAAATTATTGTGACATTAAGTAGGGTTATTTAGAAGGTGACTTGAATGATATTTTGCATGCCGTTGAGCTATTATTGGGAATTAATCTGGTTTCTGACATGACCAGTTTATAAGAACTCTATTAGCATTCATCAAGGGTATCTTGAAATGTTGATTATGTTCATCAGTCAAATCCTAACGTTATTTCTATTATGATTATTCAGACAAAAGAGATAATAATGTGGTTTCTTTCAGTAAGCACTATAATCGCTGTGGTATTTTGTTTTAGTATAGTAGGTCTTCTATAAAACCTGTATTTTTACATCTAAATCTTTTTTTAGCTCTCCATATCATATAATATGTAATATATACAGGGTGTCCCCTCTCAATTGGTAAAAACTTCTGGGGCATATTGAGGAACCATAGACAAGCAGTTTGAGATAAGAGACTGATGTTCGGAAGTGCATGGTTTTCAAAATACAGGGTGTCAAAGTTTTTTTCAAAAAACCTTTTTTATCAATATCTCAAAGACACGTTAACCGATTTTCTTGAAATTTGCTGGTGATGTAAGATTAATAAGACGCTCAGCTAGCACTAATTAAATGTTAATTATGGGTTCCAGTGGCGCCCCGGGGGACAGTGTCACGAATAAAAATGACAAAAAAATGTACGCTACTGACTTTTTTTGAAAATTTTATATATTTTTTTAGAAATCTCAATTAAAAATGCAACTTTTTTGTCACTTGATATTTTCTCGTATCTCTTTCCGTTTTCGAGAACAATTTTTTATTAAAAACTTTATTAAAAGGTTCATTATTATCAGAAAGAAAAACAAGGAGGCTTTTTTACAAATAATTTATTATTAATAGTGAAAATCTAAAACAAAACAATGTTGTCATGGTAACACATAAACATGTCAAACTTTAGTAAAAGTGTCAGTTTATAAGTACTTAATTATCTTCAAACGTTACACTAATTGCAAAAATGAATCGTTTTGAATTCGCCGAGCTTGCAGATATGCATCTCTTGTATGTGGAAGCGCGCCGTAATTCTTTGTTAGCACAACGGTTGTACGGGCAGCGGTTCCCAAATCGTGAGTTGCCAAACAATAAGATTTTTGTCAAAATTAATCAAAATCTACGGGAGACCGGCTCACTGGTAAGTATTGCAGAAATGGCAACTTTCTGTGTTTTTTTCTTGCGCGTTTCTGTTTTACAGCCAATCTAAGAGGCTTTGTTATCTTTGCAGCCTATTCGAGAATTTGCAAGGCAGTGTCCGATGAGAGATGCCGTTGAGGATGAAGTCATGGCACGCATTCAGAATAAGCCCAACACTAGCACTCGTCAGATTGCGTCGCGATTTGATTGCAGCAAAAATACTGTCCATCGAGTATTGAAAATTCACGGTCTTCATCCATTTAAACTTCAAAAGGTGCAGCATCTACTGCCTGGCGATGCTCCTCGGCGGCTCGAGTTCTGCGAGTGTTTGCTCGGTCAAGCAGATCAAAACACTGATTTTTTAAGTATAATCTTCACGAGCGATGAAAAAGGATTTTCGCGCGACGGGACATTCAATCCTCGTAATAACCACGAGTGGAGCGAACAAAATCCCCATGCTACGCACATCAGAGGATATCAGCAGAAGTTTGGTATTAATGTTTGGGCAGCTTTTCTGGGCGACCATTTGATTGGGCCGTACGTTCTACCTGATCACCTCAACGGGAATAGCTATCTAGTATTTTTTGGGAGATATTCTGTCCGAGCTGCTGGAAGATGTATCCCTCCAGTTGCGTAGAGAGGCCTGGTTCCAACACGATGGTTGTCCAGCGCATTTTGCGCGCACCGTGAGAGGTTACCTCGACCAAACCTACAACAACAGGTGGATTGGTACAGGTGGTTCCGTCCCTTGGCCAGCAAGGTCGCCGGACTTGGCCGCCTGGACTTTTTTCTTTGGGGCGAAATGGAACGGTTGATCTATGCAACTCCTGTGTCGACAATGGAGGACCTAGTTGCTAGAGTTGTGGTAGCAGCGGAATTTTTTGCGAACGATCCAGGCGTGTTTGCTGGGGTGCGCGAATCCTGGCTCGACAGGTGCAGAAAATGCATCGAAATGCATGGTGAACACTTTGAGCATTTGCTCCACTATTAATCATACATTATTTGTAAAAATAATAATGAACCTTTTAATAAAGTTTTTAATAAAAAATTTTCTCGGAAACGGAGAGAGATACAAAAAAGTTGTACTTTTAACTGAGCTTTCTAAAGAAAATATAAAATTTTATATATATTTTATACATAAATAAGTTTTTTAACTTAACTTAACTTTTAAAAAAATGTCTGTCTGTCTGTATCCACGAAAACGCAAAAACCACATAACAGATTTTAACCAAATTTGGTACATAAATACTATTGTACATGGCAAAGAGCTGATTAGATTTTGGGAAACATTGAGCGTAGGCTACTAGTTATTTATAGCTTTGATAGAACATAACCTATAAAATGTGTCATAAATAACTTGCTTTCATAGGCGTTCGTAAATAGTGGAAAAGGGGTCAAAACATAAAAAATATATATTTCCTAAACTTATTCGAAATATGGAATAAATTTTCATAGTTGTGATAGAATATAATCTAAAAAATGTTACATAAAAGAATTGGTTCACACAGGCGTTCGAAAATAGTCTAAAAAAAAGGGTAAAAAACGAAAAAAAAATGTTTACTGTCAAATAGTCTGTCGAAAATTCTTAAGAGTTGGGAATTTTTCATAGAACAGTTTTTTATCTGTGACATTTGATTTCACTCAATTAATCAAAAATGCGAACCTATTCCAAAGGAGAAAGAATAGAGATGATTTTTCTGGGAGAATGGTCCAAAAACGCTGTATTGGAGTTTACGCTCAAAGGTTCCCGCGCAAAATCATCCCAAAAAAGCGGTCTTCGAGAGACTGTAAGGCGGTTTAACGAAAGATACCACCCAAACACAGTGGAACTGCATCAAGAACTTTTCAATATCGATTTTAAATCGTGTTGAGTTTTGTACATGGGCAGGAACAAAATCAACGAAAATGAAAGCTTTTTTAATTTTAATAATAGAGGAGATGAAGGAGCAAATGAACGAGTTACACCAGGATAAAGTTGTTGAAAGATTTAAGAAAAGAATTCAAATGTGCCTAGAGTCCAATCATTTTGAACATTTATTATAAAATTATGTATATCTTGTATTTAATTTAAGTTAAAAGTGTATTTATTTATTATATTATTGTTTAAATATATGGTTGGTCAAATTCTCATGGCTGACTTGATAAATATTAATTTTGAAAAAATCTTACTGTTACTACCAATATGTGCTTTTTCCATGCAAAATTAAAAATATACATATCTATAGAAAAAGCTAATAGTGATTAATAGATAATTAATTTCATCATTATCAAATACAGGGTGGTCTACATGAAATTAACAGGTTCAATTAAAAATTTGCCTAATATTATGAATATGTGCACTTTCCACGAAAACGTCAGGAGTTATCCATAGGATAGTATTATAATATTTGACAGATAATGACTTTGTGCATCTAATTTTGAGCTCATATACAGGGTGCTCCATTTGAAATAAACAAGTTATTTACAATTAAACTTAACGTTCATATAACTTATTTTATTGGACACCCTGTATTTAGTATTGGGGGTTTTTTTATACTTGGCGTAGCAAGTGATGAGTGGGTATATTTTGTCAGCCCAGAGTGTCTTAAAAAGAACAAACAAATAGGTGTAAATTTCTTCATTCAAATTGTGTCTAAATTTTTATAAAAATTAAAATATTTAAAAAACTGTCAGGTTTAGGTGAGATATACTTTGATGAAACTTAGGTTTATTTTTAACGGGGATTCTAAAAATATATTCATATACAGGGCATTCCATTAAAAAAACACAACTATAGTTCATTTCTTATATTTGGAACACCCTGTAAAGATTCACGATATTTTTAAAATGTAGCCATAAATCATTTTTATCGAACCCATGAATAAAACTTTTAGGAAATTAAATAGTTTGGCCACACTATTCCGTGTCGTATGGCGTGAATAACCCTGTATATATAACTTATTATATTATATTTTTGAAAAGGGAATTTTAGGGGCTGAAAAAAAAAAACCAATTATACAGGATGTCCCATAAGGAAAAAAATTATTTTCGTTATAGATACCTTTACGAATGGCCCTGTAACAAAACTACATCTTATTCTACGTTGAAAAGTTATAAGCTTTAAAAGAAACTGACCAAAATTGAGAAACGCCACATAGCGGCTTAACCGTTACAGATAGCCAAATTTCACGAATTTCACAAGTGAGCTTTTCATAAAATTTACCCCTGGAGGACCTTGGTTAATTTTTTTTCTATCTTCGACAGGAAAATGAGTTCCCATAAGAAAACGCCTAATTTGGGCCACCCTGTACAGTATTATATCAACTTGTATGGATACATTCCAAAAATCTAGTAGTTTACTATAATTTCTAACTAACTTAGGTAAGATAATATTCTAAATGAACAAATAAAATACCTTAAATATTTTCTTAAGCTTCGATACCTGATATAAAGGTCACTTATTACTTAAAAGGGAAGTCATAGCAAATTAATTGAATATTTTATCCTCACGTACACACTGAGCTCTTTTATGCAAACCAATATCCAGCTAACCAACATGTTACCATTTTTATTTTACTGATGCAAATTTATATTCAATGTAGTATGTATGTATGTACCTACTCCACTGATTCCAAACACTGATTTATGTTCAATTTGCGTGGATACTTATTAAATGGTCGCCATTTTTTTTTCTTTTGATTATTTCTAAATGGTGAGTATATGTGTATAGGAAGGTAAGATATTATACATACGGAGTTGATCTGTAGCCATTCAACCATGTTCTGTTTCACAGTAAGAAAAAAATCACTATGTATATTAAGTGTGGTTTATGAGAACACTGCTGGGCATTTGTATGCTTTTTATCAAGCTTTCTTAAAGCTACAAGATGAAACAGTAAAACTCACTAGCGATAATTTGTTAGAGTACAAAAAATATAACTCTAATGTAAACAAAGAACCTTCAAAATCAAAATTAATATTATTAAGTACGTTAGTTTTGTTTTTAAATTTTAGCGAATATTTTCTTAGGATGAGGTTAGTTTATTTCCTTGTCATATTTGGTATACGTCTACGCAAGGTAAATCTTGCCTTCTTCAGGACAATTTTTTTTTTTTTAATTATTATTTTACAAATTAAACAATCTAAAAATTACCAATTCACAACATAAAATGTACAAAACAGAATGAGATTAAAAATTGTCATTGTACAAGTACACTAAGAATACAATACGTCACAATCGTAGATAAAAAAATCACAAACAAGAATTATTTTAAAAATATTTAGGTATTACACATATACAAGTATGTATACACATATATTTTTTGTGTTCAATAAAACACAAACGATACATTATAATTTAAAATACCTACTTATTCCTTGTTTTTTTTATTTTTTTTTTTTATTTATTTCTACAACATAGATTTAAAAATCAAAACGCATTTTTACCTTATTTATTTTTTTTTACATTATTTGTTTCTGGTTTTTAATAGCAACGAACATGAAATGACATATATTTCCTACGAGTATGATCGTTTGCAGCATGAGCCGCAGGCGTGCAAATCATACGAGTAGGAAATGGTCATTTCATGTGAGTTTCACACTATACTTTTTCTACGACTGTTTTAATGCTTTTGAATAAATTTAACATAATTTTTAGGAAAATATTTGTTTTTCGAAACTTACCCCTGTTAACGTATAAGGCTAAATACGATAAATTAGTAGTATTAAATTGACTAGGTGGTGTTTAACTATATTCACTATCACTGTTTATGTGTTTTGAAATTAGCGAAATACTTAATTATAATTATTATTAATTATCAATACCAAAACTTTCAATTTGGTGTTTGTATTTTCGGCGTTGCTATGGTGATTTTTCATGCCCGCCGCTACTTTTGTCATTACCAGGAAATTTTATCCGTGCGTAATAATATTTCCCACTAGTTGCCCGTGCTTAAATCAGATCTACAGGGTGTTCAAAATGAAATAATCCCCAAATTATTACGTGTGTAGGTGTTTTTTGAACAATTCATCCACACCGTTCCTAGTTTTATTAACCAAAATATTTGTAAATTAATTTCTAGAAAAAAACATGTTTGAAGAAATAAATATTTATTTGTAACAACGTATTTGGATTATTGGAAGCAAAATTATTGGAAGCAAAATATCAGATTTTCCGGAACAAATTAGTTGTTTGGATAGAACAAATTAAATATATAATATAAAAAAGTGTTTATTCAATATTTATTTATTCCAAGTAGAAGCACCTTTGGGGCAGGTGCATGGAATCTTTCTTCTAAATAACTCTAGTTAGTTCAAGCAAAAAAATATATCCTTACATTTTCGGGCCTTGTTAACAAGTAATTATAGGTACTAAGTCAAATAAATATTTATTTAAATCAAATAAATACTACTTGGGTATTTAAAATAAACCATATATTTGTCTCTAGTACATGGGTTGTTTGTCATATACCGAAGAAATATTTGTTTGGTTGAACTCCATTTTTTTTTTTGATCCATACAAATCTTTTTTCAGTGTACAATAAAAGGGCAAGTCTGAAAATAAGTTTGTTAAGACATATTTAACTAAGAAAACTTAACAAGCCAAATTTTCAGAACAATCTTGGATTCAGTTTTCCGTAAACATCTAACCTACCAGGGACCGTAAACCACGTAAGAAAGGTGCGCTCCGACGACTTCGTCAACATCGAGGGACTGACATACATTGACAGGACACTGCAAAATACCTTGGGGTACCTTTAAACAGTTCCCTGTCATGGAGACCGCACATCGAGAGGAGCATCGCGAATGGTAAAGATATCACTTCGAAGCTCTACCCGATGATCTGCAGAAGAAGCAAGATGCCCTTGTAGGTCAAGGTCCAAATGATTAAGACAGTCGTGCGACCTACCTTGATCTATGCCAGTCCAGCAGTGGCAGTGGGTGCATCGTGGTTGGTGTCAAATGCACAGATCCGAAGGGACCTCAAACTCAACTCCCTAAAGGAAGTCATGAGGTTGAGAGCCCAGAAGGTCTTTGCAATGGCAGATACACATGCAAACCCACTTATTCGCAAAGCAGTGAACTACAACGTAGAAGACGGTGCCAAGCGGTACCGGAGACCAAAGAGTCAACTCTGACGAAGGAATCCCCAGCATGCAGACATCAATTGACATTGTTTATTCTTATTTCAGCTCAACTAATAAACTGTATGTTACAGAGTGTTTTCTAGCCACCACCAACAGAGGACAACAGCAACAGAGGACGATCAAAAACAGAAGACTACAGGAACAGAGGACAGAACATTCGAGGACTTCGAAAAGGGATGGTTCCCGAGCCAAACAACAAATGAGGGAGAGTTACTACCCATGGAAGTGGTACGCAACTCACTGGGTGTCTATCAAGATTTCTCCTCCTTGGCCAAATAAAAAAAGGAAAATGAAAGACCAAATTTCTTTTGGCCCATAAGGTGCGCCAAATGAGGACAAGCTAAGTTAATTTTTTGGTTAATATGATCGTATAACAATGTGTTGTTGTAAATCCACGAGCCGCCTATGGTGTAAACAAAAGGTGAAATGAGAAATAAAATGAAATAGTTAAAAAGAAGCTGCCGCGCTACCACTTAGCACGCGATCTTTTTTGGCACGCGATCTCTCGAATATGACAAGAGATACCGTACAGATAAACAATAATATTTATTTATATTGCTCACATAATTCTTTTTGTTCTTATCTGTTGCACAAAGTGTGGAACTAATGGATGCTATATTTACGAAGACTGTGCGACAGATTTTATCATTTTGATGCTACCTTTCTCCGTCTTAATCCTACAACATGTTGACAAAGAATCGTTATGCAGTTTGTGGCAAAGTGTTCTACAGGAAATAATAGACAGTAAACAGATGCAAGAATTTATTGACAGTTAAATGATACTCACATAATATTTGCTCATACAAGACATTATTTATTGACCGCAATGAAGAATATCAGCTGGTTTTTTTTTGTTACAACATATCTAAATGTCACTTAAAAACGTTAATTTATATAGGGCTAGAAAGAGTTTTGCATAAATTTGAAAACGTTTTGAAGTCTGTGCATTATTGTGTATTTAACTAGATGCGTGTTTAATAAATGTCTTGTTTGACTGGCCGCGAAAATTTTCCAAAATTAAAGAACCATGGTCTTTTTTACAATTTAGGATTAAAAAAATCGTCATTTCAGAAACATTTTACTAAACTAGTTTTTTCTTAAGAAAATCAATTTTTGAACAAATATTTAAAAAAGTTGGTGTAAAATTATCCTGAAATGATCACACAATATTTGAACCTGCTATACGGGTATCTTTCTACCCATTTAATATACCGGGGATTCCATTAAAGGTGGACAGGTAGCATATTGGGTTAGCTGAACAGACAGTTATGGCCATTGGCCCAATATAAAAAAATAAAGGCCATTATTATTATATCTCAGGAAATAATAGTCGTAGGACAATGGGAAAAAAATTCTTTTAGGGAAATCGACCATGAGAAATCGCTGGAAATAGTTTTTTTAGTTCCTCACTATACCGCTAGGGGGCGTAATAGATACAGTAATGGGAAAAATGCATGTTTATTGAAAACTTCGCAATATAAGTTAAAAAAACAATACTACCATCGTAATGATACTGAGATTCGGCATCTTTTTGGTGTATCACTTTTTATTGTGCGGCTTGAAATAAAGGCAGCAGGGAAGGACGAAATTTTACCTTTGATAATGTCTATAACTTTGGTTTGGCTTAACCGAATTTATCCATCTAATTTTTGTTTAAGAACTGAAGCCTTGCTGATGAAGCAAAAAAATATTTCAAATCATAATTGTTTTTAGGGCTCCGCTAGATGGCACTATTTGCAACGCCTAAGGTTTTTTTGATTTTTCTATTAAAACTTAAATGAAATGATACAAATATTTTATCAAAAATGAAAAGTATATTGGATTTGCAATAAAAAAGTCCAAAACCGCACATCAAAATCTGTATTCGTTTCAGAGTTATGGCCAAAAGAATGTTGTTCACCAAAATTTTTTGGAAAATCATGTACCTATCTTTAATTTTCCGTCATCAAGAATGCCATGGGAAATAAAGAAATAACAATGGATAACCAATGAAAATAACAAAAATTAACAATAACACTAATAATAACAAAACAAAAACAACAACTTTGTTTAGTTTTTATTTTATTATATGAAAAATTATAAATATTGGGAACATTGCAATTTTTGTATTGTGCTACTAGTGTATATTGTGTTGTGTGACCTGAAAGAGCAAAATAGAAGAAAAGGACTTCTCTAGGCTCTATTTGTTTTTTCTAATCATTTTTTATCTCACTCACTTTCGAACTTTAGTGTAGTAAGCATATCAATATATTATGTTAATTGTTTTATACAAAAAAGTTGTTTTAATTAGTATTAACTACAAAAAGGGTGAATCAAATTGATCACATAACGTTAAAGGTGAAAAATACAGTCCACTACAACAAAAATCCAACAAACATTATAACTACAAACAGAACTTTCATAAATGTTCAAAATGCCCCCAGTTTGCAAAATACTCGTGAAAGCGACGTCACTGCATTTTCAATTCGCTCAATCATGTTCTCTCGAGTGGTTGGTGGTGTTTGGTAAACTATGTTTTTATCCTTCCCCACAAGTAAAAATCTAACACTGTCAAGTCCGGGGATCTAGGTGGCCACAAAAATACGCCACCCCTTCCAATCCAGCGATTTGGATAAACAACATTTAAAAAATTGCACACCTGTTCAAAAAAATGCCCTGGGCATCCATCGTGTTGATACCACATGGACATCCGTACTGTGAGTGGAACGTCTTCTAAAAGGATTTGCAAATTAGTTCTTAAAAAATTGAGATACGATTCTCCATTCAGATGGCCATTAATTATAAATGGTCCAATAATTCTGCCGTCTACGATTCCACACCACACGTTTACACTCCATCTACTCTGATGGTCAACATTCCGCATCCAATAAGGATATGAATGTGACCAATAATGCGTATTGTATAAATTAACACTACCACAACTAGAAAAACTGGCTTCATCAGTCCATAAAATCTGTGAGGAAATTGCGTGTTTTTCGTGTACATATCTCTCAGCCAATAACAAAAGTCTAGGCGCTTCTTGTCAAAATCGGCATCTGAAAGTGCCTGATGTAAAGCCATACTGTAAGGATGCAGTTTAAAAGATTTTAAAATCCGGAACGCTAAAGTGCGACTTATTCCTAAGTTTGAAGAAATGTCACTGACGCTTACATGAGGTTTCGCTTCCACATAAGCAAGAACGTTTATAATATTATCTTCACTGCTAACTGGACGTCTTTTGAGCGGGACTGGATCAACTCTTGCACTTCCCGTTTCGTAAACGGACTGCTAACCGACGCGACGGAACACTTTTCTGCTATAGTGTCTTCGGTCAGGGTATTTAGCAGCATATTCGCGTTTATTTATTTGTCTCCAGGGAAACTTGCCACTTTTGGTTCATGGGTATCTAGATCTACTTACCTCTTTTAACAAATTTTATGAAAGCTCTGCATTTTGATAATTTTAATGGATTTTTCATTATTTTTATTTGTAAAACTATCTGTTTAATAAAGTTTAAACCTATTTCTTTATTTCCCATGGCATTCTTGATCACAGACAATTAAAGATACATGATTTTTCAACGAATTTTGGTGAACAACATTCTTTTGGCGATAACTATGAAACGAATAAAGATTTTGATGTGCGGTTTCGGACTTTTTTGTTGCAAATTCAATTTAGTTTTCATTTTTGATAAAATATTTGTATCATTCCATTTAAGTTCTTAAAGAAAAATCAAAAAAACCTTAGGCGGTGCAAATATTGCCATCTAGCGGAGCCCCAAAAAACAATTATGATTTGAAATATGGTGTTAAAGTTTTTTTGTAAATAACGGTTTTTTTTTGAATATTGATAAACATTTTTCATCTTAGTTTTTAATATTTTTTAATTATTTCTGGTTTAAAAGGAAGCCCCATTCATAGACAATGTTAGTAGTCAATAAAATATATTAAAATATAATTGTTGTGTTGTGAATTTTTGTTTTAGTTTGAGGTTATATATGGTCCACAATGAAACAATAATTGTATTTCATGCCCCATATGTTTTCATTATGTTTTTAGGGCCCGAAATATGATATGAAAAACTGCAATAGATCTAACAGCTCAAAATCCCTAATAAATAACTGCTTGAGTCAGAGGAAGATTAAGCCACATCAGGAAGAAGTCACATACGGCATCACCAGGGCACAGTGCTGCAGCTCTGTTGAACGTCTTTTACTACTCGGTTTTTAGACTCCCTGTGCTAGAACGAGTATGTACAGACAGTACGCTTCGCTGACGATTTGTGTATATTAGTAACGGCGAATAGGAGAACCATTTCGACTTACAAAATCGCTAGAGATAGTGAAGATAAAACAGAGGTATTAGCACGTCCAAGGGGTAACTTTAAGTTTAGAAAACTAGTAGTTGATTAAGTCTGACATTAGGATTTCTTATCGCAATTATATGCAGAATATTCAGAATACTTTAAAAACTGATCCCAGGGGATTTTGGTTCTATTTCCACCAGCGTACTGGGTCATCTAGGATTCCTAATGTGATGCACTATGGTGACAGAACATGTGATCAGCCTGCGACGGTTTTGGATGCATTTAGTGAGTATTTCGAGAGTGTTTTCTTACCATCATCTGCTATGTCAGTGGACAGTACCGTTCACTCTATAGTATACACTACCACGCATGTTAATGCTATCACATCAGATGATATAATGGCTGCTCGCCGAAAGATGAAGAATAAGATGACGGCGGGTCCCAAACTGGTACCTTCTTTTCTTGTCAGGGATTGTATTGGGGCTTTTGTGGAACCTTTGGAACTCATTTTTAACTTAATTTTGAAGACACAAAAATACCATGATGTATGGAAGCGGGCGAGGGTTGTTCCTGTTTTAAAATCAGGAGATAAGTGTGAGATAACCAATTATCGCCCCGTGTCTATTCCGTCGAATTTCTCAAAGATATTTGAAACAATTTTATATGCGCGTATTTACAATAATCTGTGTGACGATATCTCTGTGTTTCAACATGGATTTATGAATCATAGATCTACAATTACCAATTTTACACACATTACACAAGAGATATCGGAAACCTTGGATTGTGGTGGTCAAATGGATGTGGTGTACACGGATTTTGACAGAATGGATCACGGTGTGTTGGTTAATAAGTTAAATCAATTTGGGTTCTCGAATGCCTTGCTTAGACTAATAGTGTCTTGAGTGGCCGCAGTCAATTTGTTTATTATAGCGGACATACATCCAATGACTATACAATGACATCAGGGGTTCCACAGGGCTCCAATTTGGGTCCCCTGCTTTTTCTTTTATTTATCAATGACCTAGTCGAAACTATTCAGGCAGGAAAGCTTTTGTTTGCTGATGATCTTAAAATTTTTAAACCTATTACAACTAGGTTGGATTGCTTGGCGTTGCAGAACGATGGTAATAACGTGTGCAACTGGTGTGACATAAACAAACTATCGCTAAATATAGCAAAGTGTAAATGCGTCACTTACTCTCGGAAGAAGAAATTCATTGTTAATTTATATACACTGAACGGCATTTGTTTGTCCCGATCAGACTTGTTTACTGACCTCGGAGTGATATTCGATTCGAGACTCACATTTAATGAGCACATTAAAACCAGAAATCAGGAAGCAAGTCGTGTGTATGGCTTCTTAGTGCGAAGTTGTAAGGAATTTGTGAGTGTCGATGCTCTTATTGCCCTTTATTTTACCGCCTATGTTCGCTCTAAATTAGAGTATGGATCTATCATTTGGTCCCCATTTTATTCATATCATAAGCAGTCATTCGAAAAATACAACGTAGATTTTTGAAATATTTGATCTGGAAGCAGGATGGCGCTTATCCAACTCGAGGGTACGATCAGGGACTTCTTTTAGCTCGATTTTCAATGCAAAGTCTTGAACTTCGTCGTGTTTTGTCATCATTAAGGTTACTGTATAATATTCTCCATAACAAGGTGGATTGTATATGCCTCATTAAAGATGCTTTGTCCACATCGACACGCTATCTCTGTTGAACTTAAAGCTAGACTCACTGATACTCTGGTTTTGAGTAATTTTAATTTTTGTGACGTTGTCTATGGCCCCTGTTTGCTAAATATTGATAAAAATCGTATCCAACGCGTTCAAAAATCATGTTTGAGGTACATTTTTTTGGGATTAGGAAGTACCAACCTGTAAGCCATAAACTATTAAGTACCAAATGGCTCTCCATGAACGACCGGAGGCAGTTACATTTTTATTTCATACAATTCTTATGACTAGACAACCCCCATATCTGTATAATAAAATTAAGTTCCGATCGGATGTACATAACATAAACATTAGGTCCAGAAATCTTCTTTCTCCCCCAAGCCACAGAACTGCCATTTTTGAGCGATCATTCTCTTTTCAGATTTACAAAATCTATAATCGCATACCTCATTACTTAAAAAAGTGAAATGTATACTCCTTTAACCCTACAGTAATAAATTACCAATTTTTCATAGAAAAAAAACCTTTATTTCGCAAATAGTCATTTAACATCTATATTAAGGTAATTATTGAACAAACAAACTGAAAAGTATAATTCTTTAATTTTTGCCCCTTAGTATAAAAAGCTATAAGAAAAATGGCTACATTTTTGACTTAGTTCCATTTTACACCCTGTATAGAAGTTAGTTTGAAAATTTTACTGCGCATATTTGGCAAACAGGTACAGTATGTTCCAAGCATATATATTTTTTACAAAGACGACAAATATATCTTGTTTTCCGATCTCTGCAGAATGCACATCTGCCACGTTTATTTGCCACTATTTCAGCAGGCTCTGTAACTTCAGTGCCACTAATTCTAGCTGCAAGCTGTCGAATTTCGCGTGGCAAATATTGAGAGTGTACTCTTGCTTTCACATAGTCCATTATAAGTTCCTTACCAAGTTGTTTTAGAAATATTCTACGCTCAACTTTGCTATTCGCACCATTTGCATTGCTTTTATATATCACGAAAGCATTTATTCCAGTGACATTCATAAGTCCATATAGAATTACCATAGGCCATCTTCGCGTGTTTTTAGCTACATTATATCTTGCTGAAAGTTGATCAACGGTATCTACTCCACATTTAGTGGAGTTATAAAAAGTTATTATCTCAGGTTATACTTACATGAAGGAACGCGTTGGGTCTGAGATACCGAATTTAAAAATAAAATTGTTGTTACTTGCTTTAAACACCTACCGCGACTGCTGCACGTACACCATGCGCTACTATAAAGGTAATAAAACACACAGGATCGTATTGACTATAAATAAAAAGTTATCACACAATTCATTTTTGTATGGGTCTCATAGACCCGAACCGTTCACTGTAGGGTTAAGAAAAAAATTCGTGAACACTTATTTATTGAATGCACTTTGAACTGATCCCCAATTGTCCAATATTTAAAATGACGATTCTAACTAATATTTTTTTGAATTTGTACATATTTTATGTTGTTATTGCGTTAATTAGAGTAATTTTTCAGACTTTTTTGTTCAATTTTGGGAGCTTCACAATATGATTTTTTGTTTATCTATTTTTCACTATACTTTGAATATGATATTTTAGTTTGGGCTGAATTTCTATATCAGTTTTTACTGCCATTCAGCCCATTTTGTGGTTCTTTTTTTTGTCTAAATATTTATAATATATTGAATATGTATCTTACTTTGAACTGCAAATAAACTTATTATTATTACTTATATTCTTTCAAAACTAAACTTTAATATTCCCAGAATTTCCACTAGACATGATTGTTTGGTTAGATGTGAGCGTGCTAAGACTAATGTTCTCTTGAGATCCCCACTCTATGTAATGACTGTTAAATTTAATGAATTAAGTCACTGTTTTGATATATTTTTTGATAGTGTTAGTAAATTAGAACGTGTTGTTCATGCGGTTTTGGAATTTTGATGTTCTTTTTTTTTTTTTTCTTAAATTAAATCTAGAATTTAAGATATGAATGTAATAAAGTTTTTGTATCTAGGAATTGTCCTGTAAAGGGATTTTGTAGGTCTGTTGGGCAATAAAGCTATTATTATTATTATGATCTAATATATGCGGTGTACTCATTGTTTGTTTGTCTTACTAACTTATGTTGTAAATATGTTATGTAAAATGAATGTTTTTAAAAACGAGCTGTCTGTCTGAGGTAATGCGAAAGCGGTGCCAGAGAGAACAGCATTTCAGGAGGTCCTCTTGTTTCTGTTAGCCCCTATGAAAACAAAAGTTAAGTTAACAATCATCTTTTGAACAGACCCTATCCCAACGCGACCATTGTCGCTGTGCGCCACCGAAAGTTCACAGAAACCGAATCGTAACTTTACCCTGGAAACGTAAAACATGCTATACATTAAAAACATATTGAACCTTTTTCCACCCACTGACAGTAAATTATATCTGCCTTAATTGGTTGGGATGTAACTAATTATAATTTTTTAAGGTAACTTTTTATTTTATTTGTAAAATTTCTTCAATATAAATGGTGAGTTTTATTACAGTCTGTATTAATAAACACTACAACGTACACATATGTATGAGATAGTATATTATGTTGTTCTTATTTTATTGCATGAGGAAACCAAAGAATATGAAAAAAAGAGCGAAATAAATTGCATTGGAAATAATTTTAGATCTTAGATTAAGCGTGGTTATCATGTAGAGAATTGAGGGAATAACATGAAATTATTATATAAGTACCTATGTGTGGATTAAAATAAATTATTATTATCCATCTGTTTCAAAAGAGCATTATTGAGTATCCGGAGCTTGAATACATTACATTCGTTTAAATACCGAATAAAGATAGCAGACAACAATCTGCAACTAGCGAATTTAGATGAAACATTTCCTCCTAGCCTGCCTCAAAATTCATAGGTGTTCAACAATATACGATATTTAAGAACAGTGCTTGTAAAACTGCGATATCTCGGTTACTCTTTATCCAATTTAACTCTACTTAAGCTCATTGAAAAGGCAATTGATACCTTTCATTTAAAGTGCAAACAAACCTTCAATATTTTTTAGCAGCTGCGCGCTAGGTGGCGTTGAATATCGAAATAACTTCTTTAAAATAGGGATGATACACTTTTTATATCTTGGTATAAATAACCATAAAATAAGAAATAAAGATACATAAAGTGTAAGTCTCTATCGTATTCCAAACTTAAGATTATAGACAAACTATTCAAATATCGTTACCTTTTGTCTTCTTTTTTTCTAATTTAGTATTATAATTAAGTCAATTTTTTTCCTTTGTGTATTTTTAAATATGTTTTCTCGGGTCTGAGACATCAGACATCTTCAGAGACTTATTCGGGTTCTCTCAAGTAGGATGAAAATTATTATTATTATTATTATTATTTTTTGACGCAGCTTTGTTCTTCTTTCCCAATGTGTCATACGATGTTTCGTCTTGCTTTTGACATATCATCAGTTACTGAAATTATATTAATATATTTTTTAGGCAAATCTAAAAATTGAATACGTTAAAGATTGTAATTCTTTTAACAACTTTAAAAAACGACAGAAAATTAGTTATTATTTTTTAAAAAACACCAAATAAAGTTACGTGTGGATTGTATCGTTCTTTTTTTTTAGATTTTAGAGAAATTTCAATTTTGCAATCTTTAATGTAATTTTGCCGATGTACTTCTTATTTTCACGAGTATATCTCTATTTTAAGAACGATTTACTTTGTGTGTTTTAAGATAACATTTTTGTTTTTTTTTCACACAGTAATTTGAAGTTCCTTAATACAGCAAAATATTTTAGCTCATGCTGGGGACGTAATATCATCGAAACATGTCTTCTGACTGGGAGATCCATTTATTGGGATTTTTCTTCCGAAATTGATACACTGGGGCAGCGTAAATATAAGAGACAGTATACTTACTCTCGTCGGTACCCTTTGTGGAGCGTTTACAGAGAGATGCCGCGTATCGGGACATGCAACAATAGAAAATAGCCGAAAAAGCGAAATACGGAGGCATGTTTAAAAATTATTCTTACGAGGGCGGTAAAAATTGTAATTGTATATTCGTTGTTATTTAAATTAAGTAGATAATTTTTAAATTAAACCCATTGGTACATACAAGTTTTTTTTATTTATTTTACACAAAATTACCGGTTTGATTTTTTACAAAAAAAAGTAACTAAGATATACTTACAAAAGAGAAATAAATTGAAAAAGTACAAAATTACATATACTTAACTAAGCATTGAATAAATTAAAACAGGTATGAAACACAATATTTCAGCACATAAAAAACTAGAAAAGATATATTTGTAATATACAGGGTTATTCGCGCCATACGACACGGAATAATGTGGCTAAACTATTTGATTTCCTAAAAGTTTTATCCATGGGTTCGATAAAAATGATTTATGGCTACATTTCAAAAATATTGTGAATCAAAACAGGGTGTCCCAAATATAAGAAATGAACCATAGTTGTGTTTTTTTTAAATGGAATGCCCTATTTCTGAAAATATTTTAGATTCCCCGTCCAAAATAAACTTAACTTTCATTAAAGTACATCGCACCTAAACCTGGCAGTTTTTTACACATTTTAATTTTTATTAAAATATTGACATAATTTGAATGAAAAAATTCACACCGATTTTAAGGCAGTCTGGGCTGATAATTATACCCACTCATCACTTGTTACACCAAATATAAAAAAACTCCAATACTAAATACAGGGTATCCAATAATATAAGTTGCATGAACCTAAAGTTTAACTCTAAATAACTTGTTTATTTCAAATGGAACACCCGGTACATGAGGTCAAAATTAGATGCACAAAGTAATTATCTGTCAAATATTATAATACTTTCCTATGGATAACTCTTGACGTTTTCGTGGAAAATGCACATATTCATAATATTAGGCGAATTTTGAATTGAATCTCTTAGTTTCATGTAGACCACCCTGTATTTGATGATGCAAAAATTAAAGTTAAAGCAAAGTTTCCTATAGATATGTATATCTTTAATTTATTAAATTAAATAATAATATATAACAATAAGACACGTATTGTCAAGGTTGAAGTCTGCAAAATGAGACGTCGCTCAAAGGAATAGATTCCTATAATTTAACCGTTAAATTTGGTTATACTTCTATCCACTAGAGGGAATAGTATACATATCACCAATTTCAAATATGTTATAAAAAAGTGTCTTTTTTCAGACTTCAACACATTACTCTTAATATACTCCTAATAATGTAATAATTTCAAAATACAATTTCTCTACAAATTTTGCCACTGATGATGAAGCTAGTGAGCTTCGAAACATGTTTGGTAATTTAATCGACCTAACACATTAAGTGTGGTGTATTAAATTGATTTCGTGGAGTTTGACGTTTTATTTCCTATTACAATACATTCACTCCACTTCAGAATGGACTACTTCTTTAAAATAAAAAAAATATTAAATTATGTTTATATTTTAATAAAAATTAAAATATTTAAAAAACTGTCAGGTTGAGGTGAGTTGTATTTTAATGAAAGTTAGGTATATTTTGAACGGGGAATCTAAAAATATATTCATATACGGGGCATTCCATTTAAAAAAACACAACTACGGTTCATTTCTTATATTTGGGACACCATGTATAGATTCACAATATTTTTAAAATGTAGTCATACATCATTTTTATCGAACCCATTAATAAAACTTTTAGGAAATTAAATAGTTTAGCCACACTATTCTGTGTCGTATGGCGTGAATAACCCTGTATATTTTATATAGACCTTTAATCCTGTTATACTTCAAAGTATTAACACCTTAGAGCATATATGGAAAATATTATTTTATAGAAGAAAAAACCAAATCAACTTTCTTATTTTTCAACAAAAAAAAAACCAGTACCTATTCTTTACAATGAAAAACTAAAAAAACTTATCCTAACCAAAACAAGTGTCATAAAAACATGCAACAGAAACTTGAAACTAAACAAAATAGGTATATTGGCTATCCAGAGCTTTACATTGAACACATATTTGAGCATGTTTGAGCATGGTATGCAAACTTAATGAGTCTTCCGATGTTTGACGTTCTTTTCCATTTTTCCTCAACTCCAGATCGGCATGGCATTGGCTCTTTCGTAATCTCGGAAATATTTCTTCGTATACTTCGACGAACTTTGGGATTCGGAAGACGATTCACTTGGTGTTCTTTTACAAGGCATAAGGACAACTCGTTGATGAAATCACGTCTTTTGATTGGTTGCTGATTATTGTTCAAATATGATACAATACACTTTACAGTATGTAAGCGGCGACTACAGACTCTTGTTTGAAGGTATGAGGAGTTGAGGAATCCACGTGTCATTTATAACAACGGGACAATTAAAAGCAACTCGCTGGAATATTTGACACCTCAGTGTACTAACGTAGGGTTAATAAATATCAAATCAGTAACTTTTCAGATACAAAATTATTGGTGAAGATTCAGATTAGAAGATTAAGGTGGTCGTGACTGAACTTTGAAGATATCTACGACTAAAAAATGGAAATACCCTTTACTGTACTTTATAGCACTAAAGTCTCAACAGTTACTTACATAATAGATTTTCTCTCATGTTTAAAAATGGACAGCATATATCAAACATAGTATAGAAAATCTAAAAAAGATCGACTACCTTATAACATGGACAAGCGCGATAAATAATATAAATGTATCGACATTAAACAAACGTAAAAAACAATCAAAAGAGATATGAGGTTGTCGTTTATTTTCCTTATTGTATGCCCGTGATTTTCTATAAAGGATAATATGTACGGTGGGCGATCGAGTGGACTCCCTAGTGAGGGGTCGAAATTTTAAATGTCCGCCTTCGCACAAAACCAACACCCGCCGCGAAACAAACACGCACGGCGAGTGTATAAATTACTGTGGACCGAAAATTTTTGGTGTATATGTGTGATCGTACAGGTAAAAGATTGTTTGAAGTTAATATTCTATTTAAAAAAAAAAAAAATTGTTCATTATATAGAATATTTCAATTTTCTTTTTCCTCTTCGGCGCATTTTTCTGATTGAACATCGCTGCGTTTTGCATGAGGAACGGTTTCTACAAAATTATATACTCCAACCGTCATAACAATCTGCCTAAGGGAAAAACACGTAGAAGGGCTATGCAAAGCATCTTTTCTTTACTTGAATGTAGCCAGAGTCCTCTCTATCAGTTCCGGATCTAGAATTTTCAGAAGTTCACTGCATCTAGATTCTATTGAAGTCCTTGTGCATACTGACATATGGACTTGAAAGGTACGAATTTTCTCCATCAAATTTTCTGTGTGTCACATTAGGACGTTTCTGCAGCTAGCCTACCTTGGCGAGCATTTTCTCTGCCTTTTTCAATTAATTGAGCTGACTGAACTGAAGCCCTAGGTTATCGTTCAGCTCAATTCATTGAAAAAGGTAGCGACAATGCACATGGGGCACCCTATTTGACGTCAAGGTCATCATCAATCGGGGTATCACTGTGACTAAATACCTACTACTATAGGGTAGTTTTCACTTAAATGTTGAAATGATTGGATGAAGTCTGTCACATGACAAGAAATGACAACATTTAATTGGTTGTTAGAACTGTCAAACAAATTTCATCACAAATAATAATAATCATGCCAGTGTCAAAAATGTAAACCATTGAACAAGTAAGAGTTTCAGTGCGTCAAAATCCGTCTTAATCAGTCAAGGACTTCACATTAAAAAATCGGCGTTGCAAAAGATTCTGAAGCAAGATTTCTATATTACAGCATACAAAATTCAGCTCGTTCAAGAATTGAAAGTTTGCGACTATCCGCTCCGACGACTGAATTTTGCAAGCAAATGAAATGCTTGAACGATTCCCAACGTTTGAAAGTTTAGTGACGAAGTAAACTTTCCCTTAAACGGGACGTAAACAAACAGAACTGCCGCTACTGCACCAACGCAAAGTCAAGACAGCATCATTGGGCCTTTGTTTTTTGAAGACCGGCGAGCACTTACGGTAAACAGTGAACGGTCTTGCGATTTGTTAAGGAACTTTTTGACTCTACGACTACAAGAGTTTGAAGGCAGCTAATTCTTCCCACCCTCTCTGGACACCTTGTACTATTATTCTAGTAGAACTTCTCTCACTGCAATTGTATTTTGTACCGATGTAAATCGGCAAATTAAATTATTTTTCATGCATCTAAATTTGAATTTAGTTTGTTTCTTGCCGGGGCAATTTTCTAAATTATATGCCATTGTTTAACGTTAACCATATGAAGGTGAATAGTGTTTTCTTTGTTCAAGAATCTCTAATTTTCTTCACAAAGACATTACGCAAATCAGGCATCAACTACAATAATGTATTTATTTATACGTACCATTAGAATGAATTGTGACTCATATCTAAAAGTAATTTGGCCACACTCAGATATTTCTTTCAGATTCGCGTACTACAAGAATTATGAAACTCTATTCATATAATATGAAACCCTGTCTTCATACGTTTGCTTGGAATCCTGCATACTTAACTATAAAATCCGAAATATTTTCCCAACTGTGGTATAGCCCATTTGCATCAACCTGTCTTTGAGAATGTCCTATTTCAGTCATTTCCTGGTTAACATAGGACAAATCTCCACTGAGGCACAGTATATTTAAAATAGACAGTAAAACCACTATAGAATCTATCAGAAATATTGTCCATCGGTCGCCACTCTGGAGGCAGTTGGTAAACGCACGCATGCAACGGACATTATTTTTTTTTATATTATTATTTAATATATTGGTATAACTCATAACTAACACAATAAAAAACACCTCCTACATTGGACTAATACTAAACTAAAACGCGTGTGCTATGAAGTTGAATCCCCAACAGCCATGCGCGTCGACTCATTTTATTATTATTTATTTGATTCAAATAAGGGTGGACTTGTTTCAAATAACCAGGAATTAACTTTAATCTGTTATTTAAATTAAATAAATATTTATTTCTACCAAAGCACCGCAGGCCAAATAAATATTTTTTAAAAATCAAATAACTCTATTTATTCCGGACAAACACTGTTTATTTGAGTAAAATAAATTTTGTTTGAGTTAAACAAATAAAACCCAAATAATTATTTATTAGGGTTCATTTTTTAGAATTTTTTCAGAGTGTGTCATTATATGTAGGATGCATCAACATATATAAACATATTATGTTTATATGTCCTCAATGCTAGGATGTAATTTTTTATTTTACCACGCATGCGCGGCTCGCAAATGTGTAGAAATAAGAACAAGTTTCACAAATGAACGCATTAAAAATTTCTGTAATTTAATATTGACTGAATAGCACTGATGATGAGAACGATGATTCTCGAAACATGTATGGTTGTTAATGATAATGGATTTCAAAATATACGAAATTCGTTTGTGCAGTAGACGTTATTCATTTACCCCTTATAATTTCTTCTTATTTTTTCTGTAATTTTTTCATTGCTATAACCAGGAACTTTTAATTCTGATGTTATTGCAAAAGGCACATTTAATTATTATTAATTGAACAGCATATATTACACGAAACTTACATTTTAATGTTATAGCCAATCTATGTTTTGAGACTATTCCGTTATCTAAATTTTTACCTTTTTCCAAAATCATGAGTATCCACATCGTCTAAAAAGGTTGTTACAAATTCGTTAAATTTTTGTTCAAAAGTATCGCTGAGTTATAAGCAAATTTTGAAAACACCCAGGCTTTTTTTTTCTCTATTTCTAATTTTCGTTCAATTTGACAGCCATGCTCTGTCAACATGCCATGAACAGATCAGTCTCTTTTCGACTTTATCCATTACAAGACACAAAGCATTAAAATGTGTGTCGGTAATGTCTGACATTAAAACTGTAGCATTAATTTGTCCTAAAACATTTTTTAATTAGGTATTGGTCGGTATTGACATCACAAAGGGATATCGAGTTGTAGTTTTGTATATCATTTTAAACTAACTTTAGAAACACTATAGAAAATGATAATCAAGTTCATTATAATTATTGTTGTACAAAAATCAAGGGCAGAATCGACTGTAATAGTGTTTTCGTGAATCAACAATGGTAAAGTACTTCCATTCCTGATGTATAATATATAAATTTAACGATTCTACCGGGGCTATCCGTTCCCATGCCTCTTTACATTAGAAATGGGCATCGAATTCAGCGTTTTTTTGATACATTTCTCCCTCGTATATAAGACGTATAATAAATCATGCTTGTCAAAGGAAGACGCCTTATAAGAAAAGTAACTACAGGGACTGGCAAAACTATTGGGTTAATGATTAGAGTTTGCAAATAAATTGAAAAAATGAAATTTAGCAACGTGTTATTTTCTCAGATTAATCTAAATATAATCGGATGGACATCATATGGTATGACAAAGAAGAAGAATGTGGAATTTACGAAGAAAATTTGTATCCGACAGTAAAACACGGTGGCAGAATATTGTAACCATGATCTGTTCAATAGTTTTTCTTATATTAATAAAATGTAAGAAGATCTATCAAATTACATAATAATTTTAAATCACACCTCAAGTGGATGAAACTTTTTCCGTAGCTGTATACAGTGACGCGATACGTTATGATGGTATACGACACGAGCGGAACACGTTGGGAGTTTAAGCATCAATATTTATATGAGCAAAAATATTTCTCATCAGTTAAGGTCTGAAAATAATGAAGTGACGAATACACTTATTATAAAAAGAATGTTTGAATTAACTAAGATTCCGGTTTCTACTATTAATCTAGTTATTAGAAAAGGGGTTGTTGTAGATCACTCTGTTAAAAGAAAACGGTAAAATCAAAAATTTATAAATATTGACGATGCCTCAAAGGAATGTATTCGAAGAATTATCGACCTTTGGAAACTTTAAGAGGTATTTTAATAGAGTGCAAATTTAAATATAAGAAAATCAATAACCGTTTATTAATAATGGAATCACGCCGTATTGTGGAAATGCGCGAGGAATATTTGCGTAAAATAAAAAAGTACCGCGAGTCAAAGAGAACGATAATATATCTTGACGAGACGTGGTTTGATACACATGATACTGTGAAGTACGGTTGGGTAGACATGACTCAAAATTGTACTTTACATGCTCCATGTTCAAGGGGAAAACGGGTTATAATTCTACATGCGGGAAGTGAAAATGGGTTCGTACCCAACGCACTGCTCTTGTCAGCCAAAAACATAAGACAGTCTTCTGCGGACTACTACGAAGACATGACCGCAAATTTGTTTGAAAAATGGGTAGCTGAACAGCTAGTACCTAATATTCCCCCAAGTTCAGTTATCGTTATAGATAATGCGTCTTATCATTCGCGAACGTTAAATAAAATACCAAATAATAATACAAAAAAGGAGGATATATTAAAGTTTATGATACAATTTTAAAAAAGAATACATTATAGACCATATCTGTGAAACACACGGCCATAGTATATTTACGTTTACCTCCATATTACTGCAAAGTCAATCCGATAGAACTGGTTTGGGGCAGTCTAAAAGAACAGTTGAGAAAATGCAATCAGAATCCGCCTTTAAGCGCTGTATAATCCTAGAGACTATAAGAGCCGTTATATCTGGTTTAGACAAAACTGACATATGGAAAAAATCGGTGGAGCACATTTTTCCGACCATAGACCCTGTTATTATTCGGCATAAAGGATTTTTAAAATATCGTAGGGCATGTAGGTATTGTTATGAAAAGTTAAAATGGTGCGCCTATGGACGGCGGAGGTCGGCATTGACTTTACAAAGGAATATGGGGTTGTGGTTTTTTATAGCATTATATACTAAGATTGGAAACACTATACACACAGTAGGTATAATTTTCCTTAGTCCTAAATACCTATTTTGTCGAAATAGACCATCTAAATTTGGAAACGCCGGTTTTGTGATGTCAAAAGTCTAGCTCATCAGAAACTTGGTATTTATTGTCTATTTCTACGAAAACAATGTCACTTATAAACATTTCTATCAACATATTATGACGTTTTTGAATGTGAAATAAAAACAATAACATTTATGTAAATAAACTACTTACGCAACTACATATATACGACCATTTCGAAAAGATATTATCTATTAAATGAGGTAGGTATACAGCACACAACGGTCTAACGTCTTGTTAACACTTTTTGGGCACACATAAAGAAAACATATGTTTTACAACGCAAATCGTAAATCATTCTTTACCTCAGATTTTGGCGTGTGCCTTCACCTTCTCTTTTTTTTTGTTTATTATTTTTTCTTTAAACTCCAGCTAGATACTACAAAGCATATACACCGGGTTGACTTACGCATTGTTGTCAAAATCTACACGGAAAAAAAGTTCTCTAATTTTTACAAAGAAGAATGTTGCGTAAACTGTTTACATCACTATATGAGTGTTGTCTAAATAGGCTTAATGTAATAGAAATTGGGTTTTGTCGTTATTAGCTCTCCATATCATATAATATGTAATATATGTATATATCGAGACTATTAGTTTCATGAAAAAAATGTTTTTTTTTTAATTTCACCGGAAATACTTGTTTTTGGTCATTTTATACATAAATAAGTAGTTTTAAAAAAATGTCTGTCTGTCTGTCTGTCTGTACCCACGAAAACGCAAAAACCGCTTAACAGATTTTAACCAAATTTGGTACAAAAATACTATTGAACATGGCAAGGAGGTGATTAGATTTTGGGAAACTGAGCTTAGGCAAGAGGTTTAAAAGAGTGTTCAAAAATTAAAAAAAATCACAGTTCTTAAAGTTATCCGAAATACTGCATTATATTTTACGCATTTAGTTGAATATAACCTAAAATATGGAACATAAAATATTAGCCACATTGGCGTTCGAAAATAGTGTAAAATGGAGTAAAAAAGATTTTAAAAAAATCGTATTTCTTAAACGTAGCAGAAATATTAACTTGTTATTTATATCTTTGATAGAATATAACCTATAAAATGTATCATAAATAACTTACTTTCCTAGGCGTTCGTCAAGAGTGGCAAAGGGGTCATAACATAAAAAATATATATTCCCTAAACTTATTTGAAATATGGAATAATTTTCCATATTTGTGATACAATATAAGCTAAAAAATATTCCATAAAAGAATTGGTTCACACAGGCGTTCGAAAATAGTCTAAAAAGGGTCAAAAACGAAAAAAAAAACGTTTTCCAAATATACCAGAAAAATTCGCTAATTATATATAGCTTTGATATAAGATATCCTACAAAATGCAGCATAAAATTTGTATTTACATAAACGTTCGTAAATAGTAGAAAAGGAGGTAAAATAAAAACATATTTAAAATGTAGAAAATTTTATATTTAACTAGTTGAATTGGTGTTAAAAATACACTACAAAAATTAATGTACCATAGGCGTCCGTGAAAATGCTATAAAAAGGTCAGAAAAAATTTGTATCCGTGATAACTGAAAAACCACTTAACAGATTTTAACCACATTTGGTACGAAAATACTACAGGATATTTATAGGTGGTGATTAACATTGAGCGTAAGCAAAGGGTTTAAAAGAGGGTTCAAAAATTCATAGTTCTTAAACTTATCCGAAATACTGCATAATTTTTTTTCTACGACTGTCTTTAAATGCCTTTATTATATGTTCAATCATGATTTGAAAATGTAGTACATTGTAATACTGTTTTTCATTTACCTGTGCGTAATAATCTTTCCCACTAGTTGCTAGGCAAATTTCCTGGTAATGATAAAAGTAGCGGCGGACATGAAAAATCACCATAGCAACGCCGAAAATCCAAACACCAAATTGACAGTTTTGGTATTTATAATTAATAATAATTGTAATTAAGTATTTCGCTAATTTCAAAACACATAAACAGTGATAGTGAATATAGTTTAACACCACCTAGTCAATTTAATACTTCTAATGATCGTATTTAGGCTTATACGTTAACAGGGGTAAGTTTCGAAAAACAAATATTTTCATAAAAATTATGTTAAATTTATTCAAAAGCATTAAAACAGTCGTAGAAAAAATATAGTGTGAAACTCACATGACATGACCATTTCCTACTCGTATGATTTGCAGCACTCGCCTGCGGCTCATGCAAACGATCATACTCGTAGGAGATATATGTCATTTCATGTTCGTTGCACAATATACTATTACGCATTTAATTGAATATAACTTAAAATATTGAACATAAAATATTCGACTACATTGGCGTTCGAAAATAGTGTAAAATGGGGTAAAAATGATTTTAAAAACACGTATTTCTCAAACATAGCAGCAGGGTTCAAAAATGAAAAAAATTCATAGTTTTTAAACTTATCCGAAATACTGCATAATTTTGTATGCATTTAATTGAATATATCCTAAAATATTGAATAAAAATTATTAGACCACATTGGCGTTCGAAAATAGTGTAAAATGGGGTAAAAAAACATAGAAGAAATATTAACTAGTTATTTATAGCTTTGATAGAATATAACCTATAAAATGTGTCATAAATAACTTACTCTCATAGGCGTTCGTAAATAGTGGAAAAGGGGTCAAAACATAAAAAGTATATATTTACTAAACGAAGTATGGAATAATTTTTGATAGTTGTGATACAATATAAGCTAAAAAATATTCCATAAAAGAAAGTGGTTCAAACAGGCATTCGAAAATAGTTTAAAAAAAGGGTCAAAAACAAATTTTTTTTTTACAAATATACCAGAAAAATTGGCTAATTATATATAGCTTTCATATAAGATAACCTACAAAATGCAGCATAAAATTTTTATTTACATAGGCGTTCGTAAATAGTAGAAAAGGGGGTAAAATAAAAAAATATTTAAAATGTAAACATTTTTATATTTAACTAGTTGAGTTGGTGTTAAAAATACACGACAAAAATTAATGTACCATAGGCGTGCGTGAAAATTCTATAAAAGGGTCAGAAAAAAATTGTATCCGTGATAACTCAAAAACTACTTAACGGATTTTAACAACATTTGGTACGAAACTACTACAGGATATTTATAGGTGGTGATTAACATTGAGCGTAGGCAAGGAGTTTAAAAGAGGGTTCAAAAATTAAAAAATACTAGTTCTGAAACTCCAAAGAGAATAAAAAGGAACAAAACCCGATAAAAAAAAATTTGCTGATGTCTAAAACAACAAATATATATATATAAATTTTAGATAAACGACAAAAAGGTCATAAAATTATTACTTTTACACTTAAATATGGACAGCTATTCGTGCCTCGAGAGCAGCAGTTTATTTCTTTATATAGTGAAAACCTCTCTATAGTGCAATTTCGGTCGACATTTTGGTCTTTAACTATATAGAGATTCGACTGTAATTTACTATGTATATAAAAATAACATGATAAACTATCCCAACTATCTACCTAACTACTTTGGTCAAAAATTGGAAATAAAAAAAACAACCCTCCACACCCAAAGCCACGCCGATTATCACTGAGCTACGGTCAACGGTAAAAAAAATACATTGCATTAAAGTTACAAATATGTAATACGATGATGCTATATAGATTTGTACCTTTTAACACAATTCGCTCGAGATGTTTGGAGGCAAATAAGAAAAGTGACCTATCGCTGTAAACTCGATAAAAAATGTTTTCAAATGATGTATTACTCGACTGCCCTTTAAAAAATTTGAGGGTTCTGTGCAAAATTTTAAATTTGTATCTCGTAGGTCTCCAAATATCAATAACTTTTTCATTACCCACTGCATTTTCAAATAACATTCAATAAAAAAAAACGGAAAACTACACAAATTGCGACAACAAAGTTGCCAATAATTCTACCTACCCTTCCATCGATACCGCTGACAAATAAACAAGCTCCGATAATATATCAACATATAAATTTATATCTCCAATCAAATAATATATTTCGTTTCTATAGTAGTAACGTTAACAAATTGTTTTTTCCGTGTACAAATACATTACAACCATACGACTGTGCTGAATACGAAATAAACCAGTAGGCTGGTAAAATCTTTTGTGAAAATCAAAGACGACTGCGAAGAAAGATTGAAGACCAGCACTATGTTTTATTTCGAACTCAAGTTTAATAAATATCCAAGATTTTGTATGAACAACTGGATTTCTTTATATTTCGTTATAACGTAGTAAAATTGACTATTGTATCCATTTGGTAAGATTTACAGTATTATGTTTGACCAGTGGTCAAAGAAATTCTATGATACCTATTTAGCAAAATTGTTTGCAAGCTGCCTTCAAAACTGTTCACAATGTTTACATGTTTAGCCCCCTGCCAGTTGCGTCTTAAGCCACCTACGATTGAGCAATTTGTGAGTCCTTTCACGGTTAAATGGCTTTCGGGCGAAACCTTTTTTTCTTGATTTTTATGTTGTACTAGGTGTTTTATTAGAAAGAGAACTAAACCAGACAAGATCGAGAATCTTATAATAGCAATTATAGGCTAGATATTTAAAAATGACAAGGTATATTTCGTCATCATCATCAGCATTCATTCGCTAATTAGTATGAATTATTCCAACTCAGGGATTTCTGTTGTGAACTCTAAGATGGTTAAACATATCTCATCTGATAAGCCTGATGTCTCACGTCCTCAAGGTCTTTCTCCGTATCATCCACACTCGCATATACGCCAGATGCGAAGCACAGGCTGGAGAAACGCAATTTGGATTTAAGAACGGAGTGGGCACGCGCGAAGCTCTCTTTTCTCTCAACGTTCTCACACAGCGATGCAGAGACATGAATCTGCATGCTTTATCGACTACCGGAAAGCTTTCGATTGCGTGTCGCACCAGAAGCTCATTGAGATCCTAAAATACACCGGAGTCGATGCGGGAGATCTGAACATCATCACGCAGCTGTACTGGCATCAAACTGCAGAGATCAGGATAGAGGGCATAACATCCGAAGAAATAGAAATCAGAAGGGGTGTTAGGCAGGGATGTGTCCTGTCCCCTCTCCTCTTTAATATATACTCGGAGTCCATATTCCGGGAGGCACGTGAGAATGTGCAAAAAGGCATTAAGATCAACGGCACCCTTATTAACAATATACGATTCGCTGACGATACGGTCGTGGTCGCCGAAAGCCTCCCACATCTCCAGAATATGATGGACCTCGTCGTTGAACATAGCACACAGTATGGTATACACATGAACGTTGTCAAGACAAAGGTAGTTGTATTCGCCAAGGCACCAAGACGGGCGGTCCTTCAAATTAACAACCAGGTCGTGGAACAAGTGCCATACATTCCATCTTGGAGCCCTCGTCAACGAGAACAGTAACCCTAAAATGGAAATTAGATCAAGAATAGAACAGGCCAGAAGGTCAATGATCTCCATGAAGAACCTCTTCACTAGTAGTATTGCGTTGCTATATCTTCCCAGTACTATTCTATGGTTCCAAGAGCTGGACACTCTGCCAATCAATGGAGAGCCGCATTGACGCTTTTGAGATGTACTTGTATCGCCATATACAACGTATATCCTGGATAACCAACGAGCAAGTGCTGAGGAGATTGGGTAAAGGTAAAGAGCTGCTGATATCCATCAAAGAATGAAAGGGGGGAGGTACGAGCTCCTCCGACTAGTCATTGAAGGAAATATCGAGGGCAGAAGGCAGAACTCATGGCTGAAGGATCTCGATGCGTCGATAGTTTGGACGGACATCTATAGAGATTTTCAGAAGTGCGGTATCACGCACCATTATAGCCAGTTGGACCGCCAACCTTCGTGGGGAGACGGCGTCCTAAGAAGAAGAAATGTCATATGAAAGAATTGTTAATAAATAATGGTCAACTTATTTAATTTTTTTTTTATTTCTTCTTAACGATATAACTTTTTTTTATTATTATTAGATATAGTGTTAAATTGTTTTTTTTTTGGCTGCCAAATATTATCTCTCTCTCTCTAGGTGCCATCGCCGCGACGAAGATTGGCGATCATCATGGCAATTCTTATTTTGGATGCAGCTGCTCTAAAAAGCTCTATCGAGGAACATCCAAACCACTCTCTCAAGTTTCTCAACCAGGATATCCTTCTTCTACCCACGCTTCTTGTACCTTGGATCCTTCCCTGCATTGTCAATTGAAGTAAGGCATATCTTGGTCCACGAGTGTCCAAATATTATACATGTGTAAAATTAAATAGCAGAAAAAAATGGGAAAAGACTTTGGCCTCGTAAGTTCCTTATAATTTTTCAGATTTCTTGCCTTTTCATCAGCATCAGTTTTTTGTTTGTTGTTTCTTTTTTTTTTTTGTCATGCTAATGTATTATTAGATTTTTGTGGGTTAGCTGAACAGACAGTGTCATCTGACACTGAACTGAAACTCGCCCTTAATAAAGTCCTTTATTATTATTATTATTAGCGTAGCAAAAACGTCTAGGTGCTGCCTTCTAGTAACTATGAATTGATCTTATGCAGTACGGAGTACCATACAATCCTGTGTTATTGTAAGATCTTCAATAATGTTTCAAAACATATTTATTAAATTGCTGCAGTTCCCGTGCTGAATAATTTTTGGCAAAATATGAATAACAACGATAGCACCCCTAATAATTCAGGTAAAAAAAAAAACTAAAGAAATTCGCGGGAAAAAATGATTGTCGGTTAAAAAACATGACGCGACTGAACAAACAACGTCATCGTAAAAGAAGATTGAAAGGTCCCGCATAAGAATGAAATGTGAAAAGGGCACGTGGATACGGGATAAACTTACTTTCAAACAGACTGGAAGAGCACACTTTGGCGCACACGAGTTTGGTCCTCACCCACTTGTTTGTAAATATTTCATCTACCTATAGGAAATAATGTAATCAGAAAAGTTTCTTTTGAATTGTTGATCAGTTTTAGTTAAAATAAAGATTAAGATATAAAAAATCGCTTTTTGCAATAAAATTTTGCTTTATTACTATTAGTAAACAACAACAAAAGGATTCAATATTGACAAGTATTTGTGAAATAAAATATAAATTATTTTTTAATTTTTTTTATTAAACTAATTGTTATTTTTTTTTTAATTTTGCAATATAATAATTATTATTATCAAGTAGCTGTTTAAAATACTACCATTTTGGTGTTAAGTTTCTAGTCTATAATAAAAATAATTAATTCGTATATAGAAAATGTTGTTATACATTTTTTTTATTTGATTAGTATCTACTGGTGAGCACGCCACTGAGATATTGTAAGATATGAAGCAAAAAAACTAGCCCCCAAAAGAAGGACAACGATATTTTGTCGAAAAAATTACATTCGATAATATTTATAGCAAATTATTGTTTCTCTGAACCTCAAACCTATGGAAACAACAACAAAAAATTGAATGCAACATACACATAACCTCTCGTATTTTATATCCCAAAAAAGTCAAATTCATTATTTTTTTTAAACTTTAAAAACCCTCAGAAAATATTTCCGGTACACCGATTGGGACCAAATGCCAAAAACACCTCGTGAAACTTCATGTAAAGAAAAAAAAATCCTAAAAAGGCCGGTGTGATACCCAACCCAACCTAATCTTAACTGCTAATCAAAACAAAAAATAAAATATCTTCGGGAAACCAAAAGAGATATAAAAAAAATTAAATAAAATATGCACCTCTATTCTATTGATCTTGTACATAATTATCGATACGTCTTTTCAGTTTCACGGCTTCATGTAAACTATGTATAATTAGTAATAACATATTTATTTTTTTATTATTTTTGAACCGTAATTTTAATTTTTTTCAGTTTACTTTCCTTGGGTTCTTATAAAAAAATTATTTACAAAACTTTCCTAAATAAAAACAACATCCGTCTTTATTTTCGACAATAAATTAAATAAAATGACAACGACGTTTCATCACGTTGAACACATTGTTCTAACACAAATTCCAATACGTCAAAATCAAAAATAACAAACAATTTTGTGTTAGAAAAATGTGTTCAACCTGAAGAAGTTACTAATTAGTGACGAAACGTCGTTGTCATTTTATTTAATTTAGTTGACGAAAATAAAGATGGATGTTGTCTTTATTTAGGAAAGTTTTGTAACGAAATTTTGTATAAGCACCGAACACCCCAAGAAAAGTAAACTGAAATAAAATTAATAATAACTTTCAATTTGTAAACAATATAATATGTAAAGATTGTTTATTTAAAAATGATTTTTTCAAATTAAAAACGGCAAAATATGTTGTTATTGTATGCAAAAAATAATTATAAGGCGTCGTCTACAGTACGGGAGTATAGACAACAATATCCAGAAAGATAGTTAGTAGAAATGGATTTAAATATTTTGCTTCATTTTGAAGAAAACCCGCGAACATCGATACGACAAAGAGGCTTCCAAAATAGATGCTCTTTCGGAAAGGAAAGAAAGAAACTCATAAAACATTCTTACAGACCCTATATAAGATGCGAACAACGCAGCCATTATCTCCAGGGTGCCTATTCTCGAATCTAGGGAATTGCTTCTCATGAGAAAATGTGTGCGGAGTTCTCATGAAACGCGTAAATAGGTATTCTTGAACAAAAGTGATAGATCACATCACACAATAACGAGAGAATACCATTCTCCTACTATATTTCATGTGATCTGACGGAGAAGTTTGCGTTTATAGTAAAAATATAACATCTCAAAATTATAATTAACAGTAAGTTGGGCTTGTGTTTACGTGATTTTTTTATTATTAGGTACGTTATATCATCTTTTTATTACAATAAATCCTGGCCTTTTGCTTCAAAACCTATTGGCAACATTGTAAGAATCTTTCATTGTTTATTTTACATCATATGAGTTTGAGAATACCTATTTTGCATTAATGGAGAAAAACCAGGGATGTGATAGAGCATATTAGTGATATGAGTGATCACATTCTCTTATACTCGAGAATAGGAACCCTGAACAGAAGCGAAAACGAGTTCAGCAAATCCTGCAGAGAATGGGCGAAGATCCACAGTTTCCTCATAAAATTTTGTGGTCAGATGAATCCTCCTTTTCAACCAGTGGAGTACCAAATAAGCAAAACCATAGATTTTGGAACACTGACAATCCATACTTTGTTAGAGAAGCCCTATTTCAACGAAGACAGACGCTCAACGTATAGTGTGGCATTTTAGGGGACCGCATACTATAGGACCATATATTTTTGAACGCACATTAACCGCAGACACTGATTTTTTGGAAACATATCTGATCGATTTTTTCGAAAATTTGCCATTGAATCAGTTACAAGATCTTATATTCCATCAAGACGGAGCACCGCCTCACAACACCAGGGGTGCTCAAGACTTTTTCAGCAATAACTTTAAAGAATGGATCGGCAAGTTTGGGACTATTGGATGACCACCAAACAGTTATGATTTAACGCCTCTGGATATATTTTTATGGGAATTAAAGATAAAGTATATTCATTGGAAATTCAAAGCAGAGAGCTGATGAGAGAGTTGGTTGAATTAGAAGTGAATAGCTTAGTTGAACGATTTAAGAAATAGATTCGAAAAATGCATTGAAGTAAACGGAGACAGCTTCGAACACCTTTTCTAGATATTTTGTTTTTTTTTTCTCAGTTTTGTGTAAATTACTTTTAGTTTTTATTTTGTTTAAAATACATTTAATTTTTGAAAAGGCTTTGTTTGATTGCGAATTCTTATTGAATCGTGTAATATAGAGCCATCAAATATGGTATTTTTGGAATGAGGAGACAAGAATCTTTAATAATCAAATATAATATACAGGGTGTTCCATTAAAGCTATACGTAACTTAGCTATATTGGGAATCTAGAAATCCAGCAACTATCAGCTTTTCCATATACCCCTTTTCAGTAAATCTCGTTCTGCATTTATTTTAGCATGGATATATTCATAATAAATTGTAAATATGAATAAAATATGTTTTGTTCATCACCATTTTTTATCTACATCTACTATACACAAATAAGATAAGTGAGGAAGCTTTACCTTTACCTTACATAAACTTCAGCAGTTACAAAATACAGAGTTTTGACATTTGATTTTAGTAGATTTTTAAAAAAAATCTAACTATTCAGGAGATCGACACAACCGAAATTTTGAAAAATTTTTATGCAGTCCTTCATATTATGACCCCTGGATCCTAAAAATGACCTCAGTTCAAAAGTTTATATATCTATATGGGATATAGAAAACTTTGTCCCACGTTCTAGGCCGCATTTTTTGACTAATCGAAACAATATTCGGTTAAAAAATCGGCTAGGTCAGGGAATCGCGTGAGTTCGTTGGCGATTGAAATCGGCGAGCTAATTTCGAAATGGCAGCCTGTCAAAGTTTTAAAAAAATCATATTTTTTTCATTGTTAATAGAAAATACCAATGTTACATATCAAATGATAGAGCACTTAAATCTCTACAATGTTTATTTGGAGAGTTTTTTCATCGCTGGCATATTTAAGTAAATGTAAGTCAATATAAAGTAACAAAAAATAAAAAAAATATCATCACCCGCTACACATGTAATTATTTTGACAAATAAACACCAGTGACATAACAATAACACCGTACTTACGTATGTGTTATAGTATAATGGGTATTTCAGTTAAAATAACTGTCAAGATGACACTTTGGTTATATTTGGCGACTGTCAGAATATTCCATTATTTGTTTATTAATAGTGGGTGTCAGTGGTAGACTAAGTATAAATAAAAAATACATAAATCAAAAATCTACTTTTCCGACTGGCTGCCATCGGGATTTTTTATTATTTTGTTGTTTAATCTAATTTGGACAAAATACTGAATTAGGTATAATAAGCATTTTATAATATTTAAAATAAACAAATATAACTAATATAACAATTCGTCAATAAATGCATTTAAACAGCTGTATACTTATCAGTTCTCACATACCTGGTGACGCAATTTCAAGAAGGGGTGTCGTATACTCCCTATCTGTTCTACTCTCCCACGATCTTCCAAGGGTGTAAATCTTTTATACAGCTGTACATTACTTGTGAATTTGTGTGAACTTACTTGCACAATAATTTTTAAAGCGACTTCATTATCAATTTATTTAACTCTCCCTCGACTTTGTAAGGGTGCTACTAGTAAAGGCAGCTGTTTTCTTATCATTGTAAATTGAGTAAGAAGTGTAATTATTATTTGAAAACGAATATTAACAATCAATAACAAAATTTATTGTATGTTGTTTTTTTTTTTTGTAGAGGACATGAATTTTCTCGAATCCCTCCTGAAAATTGATCTGATGATTGTAGATACGCGTAGCAAGGATTTCTGTTCCTTACAACTCAGCAGGCTTGTTGCTTCAATTGAAGCAAAGATGGAATCAACAACTGAGCCTACAAGGTTTTGTACCAGGGTTGGTTAATGCACTGTTTGCTGAATGGCGATGACGGCAAAAAGAGGTTTTGATGCCGACGGCCTTGGCTGAGCTGGACCTGACGTGCGTTTTATTTTTAGAGGATGGTTCCAACCTGGTTAGCTTTTCTTCTTTGGGGTTGGACCATTTCACATATTACGTTTGCCCTGCGTGTGGTTGAAAAGCACTGTCTCAGTTCGGTAGTTTAACTCTTCAATTCAGATTAGACTACATGATTAACACGCCTGGTAAATTCGAGGATCTCTCTTTCTGCTTCTGAAACCAGATAGTACATGCTGTCAAATATCAGTCCTGGAACTAGTTATTGGGCTAACCTTGTTAGAATGGAAACACAGGTTTTAAGCTGAAAACTGGCTTCACTGGTCCTTTTCAAAGACTTACAATGAAGGACGACATATATATCCTTTGAGAATCAGTAGGTTCTTATGTCGATGTCAATAGAGTTCGATTTGGTTATCTTGTAGCCTTCACCTTGGTGAAGGAAATCTTGGTATCGAGTAGACTCTGCCTAAGGTTTAGACATTCATATTGCGAAAGAAAGCACGATTTTTTCTTCTCCTCAGTTTCACCATTTGAGGTTTCGCACAAATATTTTCAGCTCGGGTTTCTTAGTCAGACTTTCTGGCTTTTTTGCTTCGTTCATCATTTTGTGGGATTCTGGTCGATCGGTTACAGATTCCCTTTCCCTTATTTGTTTATTTTACTACTTCTTACCCTGTTTCGGCTGACGAAACGAATAACGGAACCATTAGTAGAAGATTATAAATTTTGGACGAAAATTTAGTATAACCATATAGCCATTTTCTGATATGCCACTAGTTTTCCGGCATTAAATCAATTTTAGAATGATTTTCGGCCAGAATTTCAGCGATTTTGTCCATGTTGTCACTCCCATTCCCACTTGTTTATGCTTGTTACCGCATACTTGAAGGATATTCCGTTTCTTGTACATACGACGTATTTCAATTATAAGTTTGAGGTATTTGAAGTAGTTTAGGAGTACTTGAAGTGCTGTGAGAGTATTAGAATTACTTTCAATGGTATTCGAAGTACTTCTGGTACTTCACGTAAATATCCATGGTATTTGAATATTTTTGAAAATTCAAGTACCTACTTTATACAAAAGATTATTTTTTTATTTTTTTATTCTCATTACATGTCATTACCAAAAAAGGTTTACACAAGTCATATTAAATACTAAAATAATACATAACACAATATAAAAACATAGAAATGTATATAACTTAATCAAAACAGAAAGTCAGTGCCGAGGAATACATCAATGGAGTAAAAAGCCTGGTCAATTGAGTAGTTCTTTAATCTATTTTTGAACATTGCAAGGCTCAGTGTTTTCAAACTATCTGGTAAATGATTATAGCATGTGGGACTATAATAATTTACAGAATTTCTGCTTCTACCCAACCTCATATATTCAGGAAGAATGTCATTTTTGTTTCTGGTATTGTGGTTGTGAACTTCATCATGCTTTATGTACAGATTGTAATTATTTTTGACATACATAATTGAATTGTAGATATAGAGACACGGGAGTGTAAATATTTTATATTCTTTAAATTTAGGTCTGACATCCTCTCTAAACTTTAAATTTGCCATTATTCGAGCCACTCGTCTTTGGATTGCGAATACCCGACTCGCATGACAAGAGTGTCCCCAAATTGACAAAGCATATGAAGCCACACTGTAAAAAAGGCCATAATATCTTCACCCTTCAAGCTTCGCAACATGAACACAACCTTAGACAACTTGGCAATGGTAACTTAGACATGACCCGCCCAGGTTAGCTTTTGGTCCAAAGTGACACCCAAAAACTTTACCAGACCATCAGAAACAGCAACATCCGTCTCAAGTAATGTAAATATAGTAGCTGTTTTATTGGCATTCATACAGAGTTTGTTAGCTGCAAACCAGTCAGCAGCCCTCGACTGTGAATTAATCATACTTGAGGCCAGAACATCACTCGACAGTTCAACATCGACAATAGTTGAATCGTCTGCAAACAATGTCAGGTCAGAGCATGGCAGATGTAACGGTAAATCATTAATGAAAATCCAAAACAATAGAGGTCCGAGCACCGAGCCCTGTGGGACTCCACAAGAGCTCAACAAGAGCTGAGAAGACTTTGACTCAAACATCGTTACAACATTCCTACCAGTGAGATAGGAACTCAGCAAACGAACCGAATTTGCACTCATACCGTATCGCTCCAGTTTACCCAACAAGATATCATGTGAGACGCAATCAAACGCCTTTGTTAAATCAAGAAAAGAAGCCCCCACAAGCCTTCTACTCTCAAAAGCGGTTATAACGCTATTTATAAAATTTTCTATAGCTGAAACGGTGTTAAGTTTCGGTCTAAATACAAATTGTTTCGGAGAAAATAAATTATTTCTTTCAAAATAGTTGGCTAATTGTTTAAAGAGTATCTTTTCAAAAATTTTGCCTAGAACAGGCACTATAGAAATAGGGCGATAGTTGTTCAATTCATCTGGAGATCCTTTTTTGAATAACGGTATAATTTTGCTAAATTTCAGACATCTCGGAAACATACAGGATGAGATCGCCAAATTAATCTATATTGTCAATGGTATAATTATTATATCCTTAATATATTTAATGATTACGATATTCAAATCAAAAATGTCTTTCGAGCTTTTATTTTTAAAAGAGTTTATTATATATCTCATCTCAATAAAAGATATTTCATTAAACTCAAAATTACATGTACTTAAAAGTAGATGTGTTTGAAGTAATGGTACTTCAAGTACTAAAAGTAATTGAGGTACTCTCTCAAGTATTTTACTGCAAGTACTGACAGCTCTGGTTAAGCCGTTGTCAAGGTTCCCCCTTAACCTTCGATAAATGAGGCTGTAAAAAATCTACTAACTTAACTTATTCTAATAGAAAATGACACTCATTATACTTTAGGAATTCGTAATTTAAAATGATAACATTCGGCTTCCCATAGTCTGGTAAAGATACAAAAAAGCATCAAATTGTTTTTCACAATGTATTTACCTAATTATTTGAGATTTTAGGAATTTATATTAACAAGCCCAAGACTCCAAAAATAAAATAAGAAAAGGGTTTGAAATAAATACTTAATATGATGACATGAATAAAAAAAATCATATTATAAATTTTAATCTGGTAGTTTGTGAAGGTGCCGTCATTTATGTATTTCGATCGCTTTAAAAATGGGCGGCTAAATTTCTAGATTTGCTTGTTTGTCATTTAAGTTTGTTACCTAAAGACGAAATATTTATCTTTGTACGTGTATTTGTTGTTAAAATAAAAGAAATATGCAATGTGATTGACCCACAGAGAAACGAAAAACTTCCCTAATAAAAATACATTTTCTACAGCTGCATTTGAGTTGGGGAGTGAACTCTTGTGCTACCTGAAACGCATATGTGCAAGATTACGAAGGGACAAAAAGGTACCCCTCAAGACAATCTTATTATATTATTGTAGTCCTTTTAACTTGGTCCCCTGCAATCGTTACATATAAAAGTAAAAGAAGGTATTTTATACATTATTACTATATTTTATATGGATGGTGATCTTATAAAATTCAGCTTTCGCTTCCATTGAATATTGGAATAGATTATGTGGGAGATTAAAATATGAAATGTGGTCTAGATTTTTTTTAAAGGAAATGAAATATGCATATGGTGTTTGAGGAAATGTGATCTAATATACGGAGCACACTTGACATTAACAAAAGTACAATAGGGGTTTAATGTTTTTGAAAATGGAACAAATTTTGTCATTAGCTAACATATTTCTTTGACGTAATTTATTATTATTTGATTTTATGATTTCTTTAGCGTATAAATAGAACCTCGTAGAGGTGATCTACGGGGTAACTCAAAAATGTTTCTATTTATCTGCAATATTTTTAGGTACGGTAGAACGTAATAGATAGAAAAATTTTCAGGTTTTTTTAGATTGGTTTATGAAATTATTGCACAGGGTGGTTAAAAAATGTTTCAAAAAAATTTTAATTTGAAGTTTCAAATACTAAAAGTAATTGAGGTACTTTTTCTACTTGTTTGCTTGTCATTTAAGTTTGTTACGTAAATATACGGAGCACACTTGACAACAAAAGTACAATAGTGGTTTAATGTTTTTGAAAAGGGAACAAATTTTGTCATTAGCTAACATATTTTTTTGACGTAATTTATAATTAATTGCGTATTTGAACCACAATAAACAGCAGAAATTTTGAATGTGATGTTATTTTGTTAGATAGCGGGGACAGATTGGTCTCACATCGAAAACTTCTAAATTTACTTTCTTATTTTCGACATACTCATATTATAGGTAAATATATTTTTTTTTATTTTTACTATCAATAAAACAGCAGAAAATTTTATTATTTTTGTTTGTCTTTGTATTTCAGACTATAGTTTTCAGCTTTATTCAATTTTTTGAACAAATTTGAGTTCTTAAAAATATTGCTGCTTTAGTCCTGAGCAATGCAGTATTTTTTGTAAACCACTTTTTTCAATAAAATGTTAAAACTTTTAAGGCAGCATTCTTGCGTGGTTTTCAGGAATAAACAAATAATTTGATGTCATAGAGCCCTTTAGAAATTTGAAAAATACCAATCGGTAACCTTTTCTTGTATTGCAAATAATAATAATAAATAAGTTATATACCAAAAATAATTAAATTTCTTGTAGAATATACAAGAAGTGTAATAAGTTAAAGAGTTTTACATTTGAAAACAAATTATTCCTTAAATCGGCAGACGATGTAGGAGTCGCATTCTATTCTCTAGCTTTTTGTGGATGATTGTATAACTACTGATGATGGAGCTTGAAGCTCCGAAATATGTTTGGTAGTAACTAACTTTATACAGAAATTAAAAATAAAAAAAGATTGCCAGAGCTGGGATCCGATCCCAGAACCTTCCGCATACGAAGCACATCATCAAATCAAATCCAATTAGTTTGTTTCGTAAGTTACAATATTCAATACAAGACAAACAATAAACTAAATATATATTGTATATAGGTAAAAGCGATTTCAACCAAAAACTAATGGCTTCATCCTAAACTCATATATCATAATTCAGCTCAATTCGTTAAAGCGATTAGGCGCTATCGTTGAAGAATACATACAGACGCACACACACAGACAGACAGACTTCCATCTGGAAATGGTATTAATCGCCTCAGGGAACTTCAAAATGCTTATATCCGTCTTTATCTCAATTTTTTATTAGCGCGTCCACAATACTTTCTCTGTGCTGGAAAGTAAAAGCATTCAAATAGTTGTGACATACTTATGTTCCAAAAAGCTTCAAAAATCAGTTTCCGCTCCTCGGCAGAAAAAAAAATGGAAAAAGCTTTGGCCTGGTAAGTTCCTTATAATTTTTCAGATTTCTAGCCTTTTCATCAGCATCAGTTTTTCATTTTTTTATTTATTTATTTATTGTCATTACATGTCATTACCAAAAAAGGTTTACACAAGTCATACTAAATACTAAAATATTACATAACACAACATAAAAACATAGAAATGTATATAACTTAATCAAAACGTCAATTAAGTAATTCTTTAATCTATTTTTGAACATTGCAAGGCTCAGTGTTTTCAAACTATCTGGCAAATGATTATAGCATGTGGGACCATAATAATTTACAGAATTTCTGCTTCTACCCAACCTCATATATTCAGGAAGAATGTCATTTTTGTTTCTGGTATTGTGGTTGTGAACATCATCATGCTTTATGTACAGGTTGTAATTATTTTTCACATACATAATTGAATTGTAGATATAGAGACACGGGAGTGTAATTATTTTACATTCTTTAAATTTTAGTATGACATCCTCTCTAAACTTTAAATCTGTCATTATTCGAACCACTAGTCTTTGGATTGCGAATACCCGACTAGCATGACAAGAGTGTCCCCAAATTGACAAAGCATATGAAGCCTGTGAAAGAGGCCATAATATGCTGATATCAAAACATTAAAAGATACTTCACCCTTCAAGCTTCGCAACATGAACACAACCTTAGACAACTTGGCAATGATAACCTCGAAATGATCCGCCCAGGTTAGATTTTGGTCCAAAGTGACTCCCAAAAACTTTACCAGACCATCAGAAACAGCAATATCCGTCTCACGTAATGTAAATATTTTAGTAGCTATTTTATTGGCATTCATACAGAGTTTGTTAGCTGCAAACCAGTCAGCAGCCCTCGACTGTGAATTAATCATACTTGAGGCCAGAACATCACTCGACAGTTCAACATCGACAATAGTTGAATCGTCTGCAAACAATGTCAGATCAGAGCATGGCAAATGTAGCGGTAAATCATTAATGAAAATCAAAAACAATAGAGGTCCGAGCACTGAGCCCTGTGGGACTCCACAAGAGCTCAACAAGGGCTGAGAAGACTTTGACTCAAACATCGTTACTTGTTTATTTTTTCCTATTTTTTTTTCTGTGCCAAAAAATATTACCATCCAAGAAATAATTTAGTAGTTTTTTTCTTAGGTAATAGGTAAGACGACTAAAAATGAAAACAATCATTTGCTATACATTTGCCAATATACCAAACAAATTATTGGGCAAATTCAGTAATAATACAAATTGGCTAGTTTTATTCTATGATATTCAATATTACTATGTTTTACTCATGATATGGCAAATTTTTCAGACATATCAAGAATTTCCATCTATTTTTGAAATTAATATTAGCAAATTTTCACTCGAATCTCAAAGGAAATACTGAATATATTAAGGTGAGACTCATTTGACAAAAAAGTGAGTTATAGCAAATTTTTTCTTTGTATGCACGGAAAAAAATTTTCACTAATTCCAAGTGCTAGGATAATCTTTGTTCAAGAGTAGCTTAGCTTCAATATTCCTCAAGTACACCTATTTCGCTTTAAACTCTTAATTTTAGGATTATAACCTGAAGAAGGCAACAGTTTTACGTTGCTGAAACGTTGTTTACTTAAAAAAAAATGGCTTTGACATTAAATAATATTTAGGTAGGTATTTTTGTTTGTCAGGCCTATCATAAGTGCGAAATTTGTAGAAATAAGGCTCAAGAAAATATACTTATTCTTTAATAAATAACATTTTATTGTTCTTTTTTTCTTGAATCTTATTTCTTCAAATTTCGCTCTTGGGATGTGGCTCACAAAAAATATCATAGAATAAATAATAATAATAATAATAATAAATTTATTTGTAGTTCAACATAACATAAAATTCTACAATACATACATTTATAATGCATAAACACAAAGGAACTACAAAATGGGTTAGATGGCAGTTAAACACTGATATAAAAATCTAACCCCAAAAATCAATTACAAATTCTAAAAAAAAATACCACTGTACACATAATTAGGGAAATATAAAGGGAGTCTCGTGTAGCGCAATCAAAAATATCCAAAAAAAAACTAGAAATAATCACTATCAAATACCCATGTTTATAACGATTAACATAAAACTAAAAAACTACATTTAGAGTAAATCGGCTATAGTGGATTCAACAAACGTTCATTAAATTTTTTTTTTGAACGAACCAATATTCAAATGTTTTAGGTTATGCGGTAGGTTATTATAAATATTATAGATCTGAAATGAAAAGGATCGTTCAAATATTGCAGTTCTGTGGGAGGGAGGGGAAAGAAGATTTCTAAATCTGATATTAAGGTTATGAACGTCTGATCGGAAGGTAATCTTGTTGTAGAGATATGGAGGGTGTCTTTTGGTTAGAACGGAATGATATAGTGTGGCTGAGTGTAGGAGCCTTCTATTCTGCATCGAAAGCCATTTGGTATCAGCAAGTTTATGACTTATAGGTACGTATTTTCTGATGCCAAAAATATAACGCAAACATGACTTCTGGACTCGCTGTATGCGATTTTTATCAGTACTCAACAAACAGGGGCTGTAAACAACATCGCAAAAGTTAAAAGTACTAAGAACCAGAGCATTAGTAAGTCTAGTTTTCAGCTCAGTAGAAAGTACATGTCGATGAGGATATAACATTTTTAGAGCGGCATATGACTTGGATATACATTTAGAAATGTGTTCACAGAAGCGCAACTCGGAATCCAGCACTAGACCTAAATTTCTGGCTTTGTCAGTAATTGGTAATATAACACCATTAAGCTCAATCTGCATAAGATTTAAAATAGAATGCCTGGCTTTGCCGAAAAGTAAAACTTGAGTTTTGGACGCATTAATTAATAACTGATGTTTTTCAGACCAGTAGGCTAAAGACCTCAAGTCAGTATTAATTTTATAATTAGCATTGACCACGTCATAATCTGGAAAAGTGTATCTTATCTGACTATCATCAGCATACATATAACTGTCACAATATTGAAGACTCGAAGGAAGTGTCATAGTATACAATGAGAACAATAGGGGCCCTAAGATGGAGCCCTGAGGTACTCCTGAGAAAATTCTGCTGGAAGACGAGATGCCGTTGTTGGTCTCAACGTACTGGTAGCGGTCACTCAAATAGCTATCAATCAGTTGTACTGCATTTGACGAAAATCCACTATACTTTAAAATTGCTAGTAAAATTTTATGATTGATTTTGTCAAATGCTTTGGTGTAATCAATTAAAATTAACGCTGTCATTCTACCATTGTCAAGATCTCGCAAAATATCGTCAGTAATATCCAACAGCGCAGTCGCACAGCTATATCCCTTCCGAAATCCCGATTGTTTGAGAGGCAATATTTCGTATTGACTTAAATGGGACTTAATTTGTACGCATACAATTTTTTCTAAAATTTTAGACATAGGGGACAAAAGTGATATAGGCCGCAAGTCATTAAGATCGTTGATTTGAGATTTCTTGGGAACAGGTAGTACTTTTGAAGTTTTCCACGATGTTGGGAATTTATTTGAGAGTAAACACACATTTATAATGTGTGTAATAAAAGGCAAAATACGGGGACAACACAATAATAGCATTTCAGTATTAAGCTTATCAGGTCCTAGTGCATTAGTTTTTATTTTCAATAAAAAGTCTTTAATTGTATCAATATCAGCAGTGGAAAATTCTAACGGCTCTTGAAAATTGCATTTACTGTTGCTATTGTAGAACGATAATATGTTTTGGTCCGGTGGACTATAGCTTGAGGCTTGGAGAAAATGATCATTGATATTCGAAGGTTTATTCAAATGTTCAGGGATTTGGGGTATTGATGAAGTGCTATAAATATCAAGTTTTTTTAAGGTGGACCATAATGCACGACTGTCGGATTTGTATTTAGAGGAACAAAATTGTAGGTAAGCTTTTTTTTCTTGATCAATACATTTTGTTGTGTGATTTTTTAATTGTTTATAATATTCCCAGTCTTGACGTGATCGAGATTTTTTGTATTTATTGAAGCTTTTATTTTTAGCTTGAATCAATTTCTTTATAGCATAAGTAAACCACGGTTTATTGGTTTTTTTTTGTGTTATATTCTTTTTCCGGCGAAATGGTATCAAAAATATTTAATATAAGTTCATTAAGGTAATCAAGTTTGCCATCCAGACTTTGAATTACAAGTATATTTTCAAAAGGTGTTAATGCTAATAAATCAGAGAGTAATTGTTTATTAATATTTTTAAGATTTCTAGATTTAAAAGTTCTTGCTTGTTGCTTTGTACTATGATGAGGTATCTTACAGTAAGTTAAAAGGTGATCAGAAATGTTTGCGACATCAATGGCACCAGAGTCAAAAACTTCCACTTTAGTGGTAATCAAAATGACATCAATTAATGTAGAAGACGAAGTTGTTACTCTTGTAGGGCAACTAATTGTCTGTTTCAAGCTGTAACATTCTAAGCACCTACCAAACTCCACAGTACTCTTGCTGGCAATATCCATCATGTCAACATTTATGTCACCTCCACAGATTATTGGATCATTACACACAACATAATTACAAACTGAGTTCTCAAAATCCTCCAAAAAAGAAGCAAAACTGCCAGAAGGAGGTCTATATAAAACTGCACAGATCCAATTCAGGCCGCCAGACCCTCCAAAATTCACTTTGAGCCATAATGACTCCAGAGAAGAGCTTGAATGTTTCTCGAGGACAGAAAATTTAAAGCATGATCTTATGTAGATGCATACCCCTCCACCTCGACCATTGCGATCGTTTCTTACTACCGAATAACCCGGAACACTAATCCGAGAGTCAGATATGTTGTCTGTTAACCATGTTTCAGAAACACCAACTAGGTCATAACAATTCTGAAGCACATGGGATTTAAATTCATTGAATCCACTCACGAGAGATCTTACATTAAAGAATGAACAATAAATAAAATTATTTTGAGACATATTTCGAATATAAGGATAAATAAAGAATAAGGGAATTAATTCTAGAAATTATGCTATATAAAATTACAAAAAGTTTTATAAATGTTCAACTGAACTCACTATAGAAACAGTACACGAAAAACTGCAGGTATTAATCAGTAACGGATCTACTTCTAGTAATCTTAGGGCTATACTTAAATTTTTGTCTTTTTCTTTTTAATTTAATCGGACTGCTTTGTACTATAGATTGTTTTACTGTAATTTTAGGCTTTTCACTGACTTTCGTATCACTATTTGATGCAGACTGATGGGTTGTCTTTGGAGCAAGTACCTGAGCAGTGTCACTCTCACTCATACCATCGTTATCTTGTTCTGACTCACTGCCGAAGGACTCTATTTTTTTTAGATCATCTGTAGTATATATGGTTCCATCTATGCTTAGTTTGTTACCAATGATTCTAACAACACGCTTCTGAGCTTTAGCTTCTTTAAAATGATTCCGAAGAATTTTCTGCTCTTCACGCTCAGCAGGGGTTAAATCGTTTGAAATGGAAATGCCACTTTGTTTAAGATTTTTTAAATGTTCTTTATTACTAAACAATGATCGTTTTTTTAAATAAGACACGAACTCCAAAACAACAGGAGCAGTATCAGCTTTACCAAGTCTATATACATTATTAATATCACTCACGATAATGTCAGTCTTAAGTAGATTATTTAATAACTCAATAGACCTACATAACAGGTCATGTGTTTGAAGAGACGAATGTTTAAAACCAAAAATGACAATATTGTTTTTTCTGCTTATTTTTTCCAGTGTAGAACATTTATCTTTCAACGCAGTTATTTCTTTTTTCATTTCATCTATGCTCGTTTTGAAAATGGCTGATGCGCAATCAATTTTGACTGATATTTCATTTGTTTGACTCTGCATTGCATTCAAAAGGAGTTGGCATAATGGTTTTTGGTCCTCAGGCAGAAAATCTAGATCCATTATAGCAACCGTAGGCGCAAATATCCCAAAACCGAAATTAAAATAATTTAGTGTAGGTACTTACACTTTTTGTCGATAGTCAGAGGCGCTTATCAGGAACCACATTTTAAGCGAAACTGAACCTACTTAAAAATGCAACGATATAACGAATTAGTTTTAAGTATACTTATGATTTAACTGCATTTTATTAATATTTTATACTAGCACATTTAAACAAAAGTATGTAATTAAACAATCACACGATTTTCAAAATTTATTATGTTTGCCCGGCAATGCAAATATGAAATCAAAAGGAGCACACATTAACGTGTACGTTCGTGTGTACAGTACAGTATCTTCCCATCATGTACGACACAGCATTATTTAAAAACATTTTTGTTAAATGCTTCTGGTACACCTACATACATCCACGTAAAGAAAATTTGGAATTTCAATTTTGTTAGGCTATGAGAGACCGAGGCGAATGTACTGAATACCTAAACAACTTTTCGTCAAGGTAAAACTGTTGCCTTCTTCAGGTTATAATAGATAGATACTAAAATTAAGAGTTTAAAGCGAAATTTGAAGTATTGTTATTGAAGTTTGAGTATATGATATCACTTGGATTAAAGGATGTACATACTGTCATTTCAAGCATATTTTGGATTTATTAGAAGAATAAAAAAACTAATATCCCATTGACAATTAAAACCAATTTAGTGTAAGCAGAGCTAGGTAAATTACAATTAAAATTGACCAAGTAGGTACAATTCCAAATACTTTTATAGAAATGTAATTAGATTTAATTACTATTTTTGAGATTTTCAAATGTACTTGAATTACAATTTTAATTACTTAAATTTGGAATTGATAAAAACAATTACTTTTATCAATTATTACTGTTTGTTTTCTTTATTTTTATTTAAATCGAGAACGAAATAGACAAATCAAAATAGATAATATACTGACCTAGTTAATTAAAAAAATATAAACAAAATGTACGTATGTACAGGGTGAGCAAAACTCGATGTCCCAGCTGTGTTATGAGAAAATGAAAAACGATAGAAAAATGCGGAAAAGAGTTTCTTAAATAGGATTAAGTAAGCTCTTCCTGAGGCCTTACATAACATTTCTCTTGAGAGTTCATTGCATGCATTTCTAATGTTTTCCTTTAAATGTTCTACGTTATGTGTTAGCAATTCTTGCTTGGAGCGCCGCCCCCGTCATGCTAGAAAAACATATTTGCTCGTACCTGCAATGGCACATTTTCGAGAAGCACAGAAAGTTGTTCTTGAAGAAATTGCAAATATTCTTCACTGCATAAAACACCTTCGTAAAAGTATGGAGCAATTAAATGCCCGTTAATAATACCACACCAAAGTTGATGCCAAAATGTCCTTCGTTTTCAATCGGATTGACAAATAACATGTCAACTTTTTCGTTATACGTAAACATTTAACATAAAATGCACATATTAAATGACGAAAAAACTATTTGTCAACCATTAGTTTTATTATTGATAGATATAATTGCAGTTTGTTTCCAAAGCCTACTTGTTTAGAAGTTGTGAAAGTTGCGACTTTTTGATAATATTTTTTCCTACAAATTTGGTTTTAATTTTTTAACAAATTTTTTTCTTTACAAAAGCTGCTTAGAAAAATTAGCTCTTTTGAACTATATAAAAAATATAGGTATGTTTCTGTAAAAAAAAGTTGTTGACGTCATTTACTTTAGTTTCCAAATTCCAAAATCAAATGTACATTAAAAGGGAGCTTACTTAATCGCATTTATCGTTTTTCATTTTCTCATTCATGACAGAGCTGGGACATCGAGTTTTGCTCACACTGTACATTTTAATTATTATTTTATTTAATAGGTACCTAATAGTAATATAAAAACATAGAAGCTTCACGGCATAGCATCTATAAAAATAGTTCTTGAAATACATGTACAAGAAGTAGATCCAAGAAAAATCTTTTAAAATATAAAAAAACAATATTCCTTACAAAATTTAAACAAAATAATTCTTATAGAGAGAAAAATAGATGTCATGGTTAAGAAATTTTGTTAGCTTTCTTTACCACCTACATTTCAAAATTCCCATCACAATTGTGGCAAATGAAAATATCCTTTCAACTGGTAATGATGGTAGAATACAATTATATTTTAAAAACACTTTTCTAATCTATCTGTCAGTATTTCTATTTCTAAAAGAATTGTAGTTAAAAAATATATGTACCTAATTGAAATTTTAAAAAAGGTATTGCAATTTCTAGAAGTATTTGATTTTAAAGTACAAGTAGAATTACTTTTAAAACAGTACTTGAATTAAAGTACAATTACTATATCTATATTTGAAAAGGAATTGCAACCAAATACAATTACATGAAAAGGAATTAATTGACAATTTAATTACTTTTGCCCAATTACTATGCCCAGCTCTGGTGTAAGGTATTACTATTTAGATCAAGTATAGTTATAGTTTTAATGTAAAAATACTGTATAAACTTGTATCAAGTATAATTTGTTAAGATATGGTCGATATTTTAATTCAGAATATCATTTTTTTCCGTGTAAACACACTCTTGTACGGGAAGAAGTATGCAAATTTTACAGCTAAAAGTAGCTAATATAAGAAGTATTACAATTACAACTTTCTTGTCAAAGTTTATCGTTACTTTGCCTAAAAAACTACTAAATTTTGAATTTGCCTCATAATAAGTTCGAAATTAGAAATTCGTCTGTTCAAAAATATGTGAATCGGATTGCTTTACATTATCTATAATTCATAATCAAAATAAAATAAAAAAAACAAATAAAAAGAGCAACTAGTGTCCGATTAAAAGTGGGTGGTGGGGTGGGGGGTATTCCGTGCGTGGAGGCAGAACACCATTCGGCGAATCACTAACCAGCATCGGCCTTCCCACAGTGTCGTAGTAGGCAGTGGGTGCCGTAAGAACAGCCGGCATAGGAAAGACAGTCGGTGCACGACACTCGGTTGTTACGGTTTGAAATAGAGTAAACTGTATTACGAAAACAATTTTATACAAAATTCTATTTAGTAGTGTCGTGACATTTTTCTTATCAATAAAGTATACGTAATTTTTGTTATAAAACGTTGATTATTTTAGGTAACAGTGCGTGTGGTTCTACGAAAATTATAATAAATCGTTGGTGTATTATTGTTCACGTGCAAAAAACCACTTGTTGATGTGCAAAACTTTACCAGAGTATTTTTATGTAAACAGTTGTTTTTAAAGTTATTTTGTTGTTCGTCGTTTAAAAAATTGTTGAACGTTATTACTGTGGTAGATTATTGAAAAATAAATATTTGGTGTCTTACATACCTAGGTAGTACAGTGCGATATTTTTTACATTTTGGGTAAGTCGAAAACGATTTTATTTATCTTCAACATAAAAATGTAATTTTTTACTTGGAATAGGCATTTTCAAAAATTCATAAAAATCAGTCTAAAATTGCGAGAACAGAATTATGTGATTATAAATATTAAAGTACTTACGTACCAACTTTGATTACAAAATCAACGAATTTGCTAAGTAGGTATTCATTAAAGTTGCGGGTAAAATAAGTAGTTTGTATTTATTATTCTTAAATCGAGAAAACTTTTCAGAAAGTAAGTACTCCAGAGTTGTTATAACTGTAGATGTTTTATATTATCTCTGTTGCAACCACTTGTTGATTCGATAAAAGTATGGATATTATCCGTTTTAGTTAGAGATTTTAGTTTCCCTTTAAATGAATAAGGGTGATAATTAATTTAATTACCTAGTTGGCACAAGTTAAAATTAACTATTTTCCTGCCTTTTTCGGCAAAGCTACCTACACGTTGCCTATTATTAGGTAAAATTTTTTCCGAACTTTAAAATACTGATTATAAATAAGTGGGACTTTTGTTTTTTTTATATAATTAAGTACACCTCTATTATTTTTAAATATTAAAAGTGAAGTTTGAAGCAGATATTTTTGAAAACTATTAAATTGCTTAAATTACAATGGTTTAAAAATTATATACACAATACAATAAATAATAATTATATCAGTCAATCAATGTTTTTATTTTTTATTAGTACTTATAATCGTTTTAGTAAGTAAACAGTTACTAACAATTTTGCTATGTGGAAATTATTTAAGTTATCTACTCCAGAAAAATCAAATGCCATTGTTTTGATAAGTACTGTTTATGTTTTTAACCCATGCTAATTTGTACATACTTACTTAGGTAGTTGTTGCAGATTTTAATCATTTCTGGTATTCTAATAAATAATTCATGATTAAATTCGTGTTTTACTATACTTAATGATAACTACCTATTCAATCAATCATTCATTTCTCATAAACTGGTAATAATTACAATTAAACAATTATACTTAAAACCTATTGAATTTTGTAAATAATAGCGAACTTAGGTTTATTTCAGTGTTATTGTAACAAATTACCCGTATAAAATAGGTACCTAAGTGTTTACAAATTTTTATATTTTTTTGTGCGATGTGATAAATTCAAGTCTAGAGTTTTAGTGATATATTAAATTTTAAGCAATTTTCCTGCTGATAGCTTGTTCGTAATAGCTTTTGAAATATAGGTTTCTGATTTTGATGAATTCTATCAGCAGCACTGGAATCTGCTTAAGGGCAAGGATAACAGAGACTTAGTCCTTTTGCTCATATAAATTTGGTTTAAAGTAGTTTTAAAAATTCAAGTTATTCAAAATATTAAGTAAATGGAAACTAGTTTGGTCTTAAGCTTAATATTTTTGGCGATATATAGGTATCTAACAATTTAAAATATTTTTATTATTAATAATTACGTATACTATTAGTTTTTATTAAACATTTAGTGATATGGTATTGAAAATCCATTTCAAAGAAGTATAGTATATATACCTATTATAGTTGTATGCAAAATTTACTTATACTTATAGGTATATTAATTAATTTTAATTTTTAAAATAAATTAATAAATAATAATAAAAAGATATCTAGGTATAGATTACTTAATTATTTATTTATTTAAGAATATACTTACTTAATATATGGAAACTATGTTATTCTTAATAACAAGTAAATAAGTGATTATTACGATTAACAAACTTTTTATTTGAATGACTTATTTAAGACGGTGTACCTAAATATTTGAGTTCTTTTAATGCAAGTTTTTATATATATTTATTTACATAATATATAAAGAGAAATCTGTATTTGCTACTAATTCATTGCTTAGTTTTACTCTACCTACCTACGCAATAATTGTTAATTCTGATTATATTAAACCGAAATATTTCTATTATAAGGATAAATATTTTGCGATTTTAAGTTAATGAAGTGGTGTATTTTTTATTATTTTTTTTTTTTTTGAAAAGTTTATTATCAACAAGTATACAATTTACAAAGTATATATAACTAAACCTAAAACAGTGTGAAACACTGGTATGAAGGAAAACATAAGTAATTAAAAATAATATTAAAAATAAAAAAAACCAACAATCACAGTGATTTGTACTACAAATTACAGTATTATAGTCCAACACTTAGAACTAAATTCATCCCATTCTCGGATGTCATAACTAAACTATATTATAACAAAACAAGTGTAATCAATTATCTGCCAGAAACCCACTCAGTAATTTCTTAAATACCTTTAAATTATTTGACTTCTTAATATCATTTGGTAGACCATTGTACGTCCTAGATGCCGAGTTGAGAGGACAATTTAGACCTATATTTATTCTAGCATTTGAAATATATACAGGACCCTCCAACCTTGTACTATAATTATATATTTCCCCAACATGTGCGATGTCCAAATTACATTTTTGTAGATTGTTTAATATTTTATAAATTAGTTTACTTTGTTCAAATTTTAAGATATTCTGTATTTTATACACCCGAAGTTCCCTATATAGCAATTCTGTATTATATAGAAAATCATAATTAAATAACATTTTCAATATTTTGTTTTGTTTCATTTGTATTTCGTTGAGTGTTGTAGGGCAACAATTTCCCCAAATAGGTATCAAATACCTTATATGGGATAAGAAAAAACTATTATAGACAGTTAATTTAGTTTTATTAGAAAGATAATTTCGGCATTTGAAGATGTATGGTATAATTGACGTTAGTTTTAAAGTTATATTTTCTATATGTTTTTTCCAATTCAGTAATTCACATGACACTTTTTCCAAAACTAATTATTAATTTGCAATTTCATAGAACTGACAAATTTATTTTATTTTCTTTTTATAATTTGAAGAATTAAACTGCAAATGATACAGTAGGTTATAACCTTCGAAATTAAATATCGTTACTAAATGAAATGTATATATTAAACGGAAATATTCCTATTATAACAATAAGTATTTTGCAATTTTTGCTCCTATCAATCAATAAATATTTAAGTTAATGAAATGGTGTATTTTTTATTTTGTCTTCAGAATTTTAATAATTAAATTCCAAATAATACATTGGGTTTGGTAGTGTGTTATAATCTTTGAAAAAAAAAAACAAATTTCAATTATTTTAAATATACCTATAGTTACTAAGTAAATGAAATATCACTACAAAAACATTCAAATGTAATAACTTTTAATTTACTACTTATTGAGTAAAATAATCTGGGTATATAATAAAATCTCGAGTAAACTAATTATATTTTTTTGCTATCAAACATAATAATAGGTACTTAGGATGTATAGAGTATCAGATACTCGATTAAATCTAAAGTTCAAGATTAGGCATTAGCCATTGGAGTAGGTGTTTGCCGTGTTCTCGAAATTTATACGTAACATTTTCGATAATAGGGACAGATTGGCCTTACATCGAAAAATTCTAAAATCACTTTTTTACTATCAAATAAAATATGTGTTAACGTTAAGTTTTTGTAATCGTAAGATTGATTGACTTTTTTCTTTTTTATTGAAATTGTAGCCGGTCTGCATAGATATGACATATTTATGTTTATTAAATGCTTTTTACCTACCAAATATCTCATTTATAATTATATCATGATATGAATTTATACGATTATAGCTACTATAATATAGCGTGGAAAATTTGAAACATTTTGATATATCAAGTAGCCAAACAATTGTGCAAATTGTATAAAAAGAAAAGATAAAATATTAGTATTTGACGTGACGAATGTTATTGTAAACAACTGCCCACCAAATTGGATTCATTTAATTTGACGGGTCAACTTTCTTTCATTAATAATGATGCAAAAATAAATTACAAATCAAAATTATGTAAGTAATTTTTATGCATATAAATTTACAATGTTTTGGTGCTTCGCAAAATGGTAGTGCTTATAGGTATCTTAATTTTTTACCTTTACGAAGCCGATATTTTCGTATATATAAAATATGCATATACGGATGCTTTTGTGCTTACTGAAATATAGTTAGGTATAATCATTATTTAAATAAAATTATCTCTTTAGTACATTTAGGTGTATATCGCATATATATATATATAGACTAAGGAATTGCACATGCCGTCCACCATTTTTGTTTAGATTGTCTTGTCAAAGCTAATGGTGTATGTAATCTAAGTAGAGTGTTCAGAATTGTTTTAGTGTCATCATTATATCTAAGAATTCGGTGAGTTTATTTAAGAAATGCTGTTTAAAAATTGTGAATTTAGTTAAGCCAAAACAAATTATAATATGTTATACTTATAAACAAACCAAACAAATGTTTAGGATTTTGTAGTCATCCACAACTAATAATCATAGAATTTCATTATAGAAATATTGAAACAAATTTAATAACTGCACTTTTTCGTTTTGTTCAATTTACTGAGTTGAAATGTTTTAGTTCAAATCTATAGTTGTTATTATTTATACAAAAATTTTAAGTCATGTTTTTACTTAAAATTTTACCTGAAGAACACAAAAACAGTTGCTGAAACGTTGTAACAAATATCTAATTTAAAAAAAAGGTTGATATTATGTTAGTTTAAGAACATAAAACCAAATTGATTAGGAATTACTAAATATCTTAGTGGATTTGGTGTTTTGTTGTCATGGCATGTCCCAGTGTTCTGCCTTTGGTCCCATTTTATACATAAATGAAATTACGCATGTTGCACAGAATTTGAGGTTGAAGTTTGTCATGAGTTGTTTAGCCAATTGGTTTATTGTAAATTGTAAGTAAAATATATATTTTGAATGCGGGTAAAACTGCTTGTTTTGAATTTGTAGTAATATCTGATGACACACAGGTTGAATATACCTTCTAGTTTTTCTCAAGCTACTTATATCAAGTCTTAGTTTTTGGGAATTCCTTCGTAATAATTACAAATACACACTATCATTAATTTAGTGTAGTGTATCGTATTTAAATTATAATTTGGACTTTCTTTTTTGATATTTAATCAAAACATAATCTCCCAATCAGTTGAACAAACTGGATCATAATACCTATAATATACCTACCGTATAGTATGTGAGTTTTTATATTATGTAAAGATATTATTGCGAATTTTTAATGAGTTGGCCTTGCGGTATATTTAGTCATTGTACTCCAAAACAAATTCGATGACTTTGCATTGATTGGTTCTATAGTGATTTTAATTCTAAAAAAAAAAAAATAAACATGGCCTGGGATATTTTTCTTTGCTCATACGCCAAGACAGCTTAAACCGATCTTCATCAACGTGTAATATTTTTGTTTGTTTAATTAGGGAGAGCAAGAGATGGTTTTAATAAGTGTTAAAATTAATTGGTTAAATTAATAATAATGAAGAGATTGTAGGGGGTATTTCTCCGTATCAAACTCACTTTATGGGAAAAAGTGAATTTAAAAAACTGAAAGAAATGTAACATTACAGATTATAATTTTAATGTTTTTCTTCTTTTTTCTCATAATTTTTGTTAATTTTTGATAAATTAATTTAAATTAGAATAAATTGAACTGTATACATTATTAGTTTCATACATTTTGGTACAAATATACTAAAGGATGTGTCTAGGTGCCGACTGAATTTTCGGAAACATTGAGCGTAGGCCAGGGGTTACAAAAGGGTTCAAAAATTAAAAAATACGCATTTCTTTAACGAAATATTGAATAATCTTTTATATATTTAATACAATATAACCGAAAACATTTAGTATATAAAAAAATTAGATCACATTGGCGTTCGAAAAGAGAAGGACATATGGGAAATATTGACTAGTTATTTATAGCTATGATATCACGTAAATAGTGCAAAAGGGGTGAAAATAAATAAATATTTAACCAGGAAAAATTATATAAGAATTAAGCCTTTTAAGTAGTTGAACTGGTGTTAAAAATACGTGATGAAAAATTAATGTATACCATAGGCGTCCGTGAAGAGTAAGGGTCAGAAAAATTTGTATCCAAATTTGGTACAAAAATAGTACAGAATTGAGCGTAGGTAAGGGGCTTAAAAAAGGGTTCAACATTAAAAACATTCATAGGTCTCATCAGAATTGAACGTTCAGCGTTCTTTTAAAGGTACACTTTCCACATGACGACATGACCTTGCGTGATCAGCTTTGGCACAGTATCAAAATTTTGCGGGCAGTGAAATGAATGACTGCCATGAGTGTTTCACAGTGGCGAAGGTGAGGCTTCATTTCCAAACGTGGGAATTAGTGGATATATCCAGGGTGTCCCAATTGCATCTGCTAAAAGTTACATCCGGTTGGTGGTTTTTTGAGGATATTTTCGAAACGGTGTATTCAATTTTTGAAAACTGTGTGAGAATCATGTTATTCAGCATAAAATGGTTAGTTAGTGTACAAAAATATCTTTAAAACCCACCAACCGGATGTATATTTTAACACCTTGTAACTCGAAAATTAAGCTCTTGCCGCCGTAAATAATGTGACATTTTTTTTTGGAAGTTTTATACCTCCTGTCTAATTTTAACGGTTAAGGTTAAGGTGCAATTCGGGACACCCTGCATAATGTTGTCTTGATAATCCACGTCAAACGTCTTAATAAATCGTTGTAAGAAAATTTCTACAAGTTAATTCCATTTTTACGGTGACAATTTTTAAATAATAATAATTGTAAACAATGTTTTGCTACCAGATACGTATTAGTGGAGACTTCCCTTCATTTTGGGTAATAACCTACCAAAAATGGTGTTTTTTTAGATCGATTTCCAGACATAATTTTGCGCACGGAAATCTCCACTAATACGTATCTGGAACGAGAACCAAAATAGGATTTGTTTACGAATTTTTTGGTAAAAATCACTCAAAAAGTATTTGATTTTCACGAAATATTGAGTAAACTTTTCGAAAGTTACTCAATTATTTTGCGGAGATATTTTACGCAATTGTGTTGATTTTGAGTTGAAATTAACTCATAATTTCTTAGAGTGTACGAAGATCTAGCGCTCTAAAAGGCGCCACTATCAATCGGTTTTCGTAAAATAACTTTTAAAGTTCTTTGCAAAAGAAAAGAAAAATTTAATACGATTGATACTAGTCAGGAACTCTTAAAATAATGTCCATAAAAATTCTATACACTTGTGAAATTAAATACAACATTTCTCAAAATTGTAATTTAAATTTCTTGGAATCGGAACCACCACAGAAGAAGTAAACAAAAAACAAGTTAAATGTCCCATAAATTACTTACCTGATTTGCATAAAAATGATAATATGACAGCCTGAGTACATTTTACAAAATGACTCAATCAAAAATTGTTATTTTTTGGATAAAATATGTTTTAATTAAATTAATGTTTTAAGTACTGATATTTAAATTTTGGGTTTCGTATAGTTCTCACATTAATAATCGTGACAGAACGGAAACTGCTTTTATACAATTTGTTGAAATATGTATTTTTTATTTATCAGCAACATATCAGCATTTAAGGAATTTTATATTACCTAATAATGTTCAGAAATGAGTTAACCACAGATGATAATCAATATGCAGTAGCGGCGTAGCTGCAAGTAACAATTTAATTCAACAAATCCATGGAAAAATGTAAACAAATTTATTATTATACAGGGAATATCAAAACTTATTGACAAATTTTGAGTTGTGATTGGTTTAAAATTATTTAAAATGTTGTTTATTGGTTGCATCAATACAAATATACTTTGAAATGTCACCTAATTTGGACCACTCGACATCATGTCGACCGAAAAAATTCCTATGCGAGATTCAAGAATTGCCCTTTTTATATCTGTGTTGACATTTGATAATAATATCGCATGCGACATTCTATAATGGTGATTTGAGACTAGTTGGGATACATTGGCCTCCTAGAAGTACAGATTTGAGCCTTTCGGTAAACTGATAAACAATACTTAATTATGAATAATTTCTATAGTAACATACTTTAATGTATTTAATAAAGCTGGGCGGTGTAATTCCTGAGAATCTTTCTCTAACACCTAATAATGTATAAATAGAAATACGCCTGGTAATCAAGATCCCCATGTTACTCTAATTACAGGGTGTTATAGACGTAGAGTCCAACCCTACACACCTTTTATAAGACACAGTGCGTATAATAGACCTCTTTTGTACCTGATTTCTTTTAACATAATATAATGTTATACAAAAACATGTTTCATAAAAGAAAGAAGAAAGTAGGGTGACTTTAGCTGTAGTATTTATTATAAAAGTACCGGTAAATAATTCCCACAGAACCGGAGTTGGATTTGGCATGTGGATATAATAATGTCAAAGGTGTTCAACAGGATCTTTTGATATTCCAAGTTGCATGAGAAAATAATGTTTTATTATTTAGTTTGTCCTAGAAACTACTTAGTCCCTATCTGTTGGAAAAACAAAACTGTTAACAGTAACCAGTGGGGGTAAATCATTTCGTGAAATGATTAATAAATGGACAGAATCTTCCCGCTCAGGGAAATAATAATATCCACCATTTTGAGGTCCGCTGAGACGATTAAGACCATTACCAGATTGAGGTCTGTCTCTCTGTGTGTATTCTTCCACGATAGCGCCTAAACGCATCAACCAATTGAGTTAAATTTTGGTATATGGGTTTGGGGGAGCCCTAGGATGAATCCGTTAGTTTTTGGTAGAAATCGCTTCAGCCCTGTGGACACAACCTTTAAATTTTGAACTAGCAATAGATATCGAGGGATACATCATTTGAAAGCATTTTTTATCTGCTTCTGCAAATGAAAACATAGAAGGTGGTCCAATAAGACGAAATGTCATCCCCAGAATTTTAAAACGGAAAGAGTTTGACCTTATTTTAAAGCAATAGGGTACTTCAAAATTTTCGAGAAAATTGCGTTTAAAAGTTAACCAGTTAGGTAATTGGTATAGATAACTCTTATAGATACTTTTAGATAAGCGTCGGTGTCGTCAGTGGTAGAGCAGTGCGTGCTTTGCATGCGGAAGGTCCTGGGTTCAAATCCCAGCTCAGGCAATTCTTTTTTGAATTCTAATTTTTGGAAATTATAAAAATAATACAATAATAATAATTATTAAAAAATTTTTTTCGTTACGCAGGTGATATATTTTAGATTCCATTATGTCTGTTGGCAAAGTTTTGGGGGACACCGATTTTTGTTCATTCCTATATAAAAAGTGTTCTTAGATTGGAAAGCTCATAACATGCGTCTTGTTCGCAGCTGTATTAATTCTGTGAATTGATCTATGATTTCTAAAAGATTCTATTCATATACATACGTACTTTCTCATTGTTAAAATATAATTTTGATAAGATTGGCTGTTTTAGTTGTAGAGTAGGTCTGATGCTGCCTTTATATGGCGAAACATGTATCTTTTTTTAATCATAGGATAAAATCACGAAATTGAGATTTTATTTTTTGACAAACGAGTACCATTTAGTCAGGTTTCCCCACCTCTTCTCCTGTACAGCTTTCTATAATAGTGCGGCGTCATAATATTCTCCCGCTACATGCGCTCGTTTCTTATCCATGAGCTTTCCAGTTAACTGTAAATTTCTTTGGAGGCGGCATCTTAATTTTGTGATACAGGCTCATTGTTATGGATTTTAGATTTTACATTGAATCTGTAAGTTTGCTTTTAATGTTTCCCATTTTAGCTTAAACCTGGGATGGTTATACATTTGGTTATTCTGTCTGCATGTTCCTGTAGGCTGCATTCATTAGTAAGTTGTGGCTTTAAAACTGTAGACCGCCAAGATATTTCTTTCTGATTCAAAGCTATTACACAGACAGTGGACAAGCATTCATTTCATTTGCGAAATTAGACAATTCAGATGAAACTCTACCATTCTGTTTTCCGAGCTTCAGAAGTCTATTCTGCAAATTTTTCTCTTTAGTCAGTTGACAAATATGTTTACTGAGCCGTTTATGATGGACGCATCCGTGGTTTGTATACCGTGTTTCCATCTTCGTCAGAGTCAAAATTTCCATGGTTTTTGCAAGAGCTGTTTTGATAGTTCTGTCATTTCAGTACTGCTGTTTTCTTTGCCTTTGACTGAGAGTCTTTCGGAAGCGTTTAATCAATTTAGCTAAATATATATGTTTATATTTCTAATGTTGATGGTTTACGTTTTTCGCATTATCGGCCCTGCCTTAAATTTTTCCTGTTAAATGGAAGTTTATGGTTGGGGTAAAATCTTCCGTTATTTTAGGATTATGCTTTATCATTTACTGCTTAATCGCTTTGACATGACCTTCCTTAAGACACATATGATGATGTATGTTTTCTGTTCACTTTTGGGCTACGTGGAAGGTGTGATTCATTTTGCTCCGTAGTATTTCTCTCGGATATACGTGATTTCTTCAAATATGCTTCTACATTTTACTAGGATCATTAACCTAATCACACACTGCACACTGTACATCCATCTATTTTCAAGAATATCGTATGAATAAATGGTTGGCATCGCGTTAAATGACGTCTAATCGCATTTATTAACCCAATACAAGTGATGCTTAATTTAATTGAGGTAAATCCACGACTGCACCGAGCATTCTCTTACAATAATTAACGTACGCAAAGCTCAACGTAATAGTTGTTGTTCTTGATGATACCTAATGATGAGATAGCGAAAAAGCAAACCAATTATAACTTTATGGCATGTACAATTATTCCTGAACATAGGAACATAGAGACGTAATTAAAATGATTTACTGATTGTTTTATAATATTATTTGTATTTAGGATCATTTAGTAAATAGTCTAATAAAAAAATTGATAATTGAAATTATTTGCAGAGATATGTGTTTTAATACTGCATTATGTTATCAGTTGTTTATTATTGAAATTAATCATCAAAAAGCTCAAACATGTTCATGAACTTTCGTGCTTTAAAGCTTTCGTAAGTGGTTACTTAAATTGTTGCTCCTATCATTAATAATAATATTCTACAAAAATATATTGTACCTGAAGAAGGCCAATGAGCCGAGACGTAGTACAGTGACATGAAATCAAAAATATTTCAAAGAAAAAATTTTCCCTTTTATAATAGAACCTTTACCCCAAGAAAAAGAAAGAATTATTCAATAATAATATCAACGCTGACACAATCCAAGTTGACAGCTCGTTTGGATCGGAGGAATTAATTTAATGCTGATTGTGATTGTCTTCAAATGAATCCCAGTTCTTGTTATCACTCTGTCACATTATCCATAAATACCTAATAAACAAATTTAGATAGTATTCGTTAGTATAATTGATACGCCCACCATGATTATTACTACTAATTAATATCTACAATTTGTCATAATTGTTGATTATTTTTGTCAAGTGTCATATTTATTTGCTATCTAAAGCCATCATGGCCAACTAAAATCATTTAAATTTCAAATTCATATCACTGTTGTAATAGAAAAATGTAAAATTGCCAATATTTTGAAAACTATCAGTTTTTGGGATAGACATCCTTTCATAAATTTTCCCTTATTTTTGCTGCAAAAAAAAAAATAAAAAAATATAAAATAAAATAAAAATTTTGAATTTTGATACTTTTTTCAATTTGATTTTTTACCCTTTTTTTCAAATACCCTGTTTAATATTTACTAAAAAAATATACGTAGGCACCTAAAGTAGATCTATATCCCCTAGGATATTCTAACAAATTAAATTATTAAAGCTTCCATATAATAGAAAATTGTCATTATTCTTTATTCTGAATACGTCATTTTTGACATAAACTTTCAAATATTTCGAAAACGGCTGGCGATAGGTATAACATATTATGCATAAAATATTTTTAGAATTACAAGTAGAATCCAAAAAAAATATAATTTATATAGGGTCGTATTTGAAATAAGGAAGTTGACACCCATTTCCGGTATAACCGAAAGTGCTAGATTCTTGAAAACATTTTAGCCGAATTGGTCCCGTCGACCTAAGTACTACACCAGATTGTTCCACAGTGTAGTTTCTCCATAATCGATCGAATCCCTTCCCGGTGGGACACCCGGTATAACCTCCCTTATTCGCTCTCGGATTAAAATCACAAACATACTGGACACCCTGAATTTGCAATATATCAACATAACAATTAAATTCATAGCAGACAGATAGAAGTCTATTTATTAATTGTTTGGATTTTTTATTATTAATATTCGATGGGGCGAACGATTAAGTTATTTTTTCTATGACTGTCTTTAAATGCGTTAATTATATGTTGAATCATGATTTGAAAATGTAGTACATTGTAATGCTGTTTATCATTTACCCGTGCGTAATAATATTTCCCACTAGTTGCTAGGTAACCTAGCAACTAGTGGGAAGTATTATTACGCACGGATAAAATTTCCTGGTAATGACAAAAGTAGCGGCGGGCATGAAAAATCACCATAATAACGCCGAAAATACAAACACCAAATTGACAGTTTTGGTATTTATAATTAATAATAATTATAATTAAGTATTTCGCTAGTTTCAAAACACATAAACAGTGATAGTGAATATAGTTTAACACCACCTCGTCAATTTAATACTTCTAATTTATCATATTTAGGCTTATACGCTAACAAGGGTAAGTTTCAAAAAACAAATATATTCCTAAAAATTATGCTAAATTTATTCAAAAGCATTAAAACTGTCTTAGAAAAAGTATAGTGTGAAACTCACATGAACTGACCATTTCCTACTCGTATGATTTGCAGCCCTCGCCTGCAGCTCATGCTGCAAACGATCATACTCGTAGGATATATATGTCATTTCATGTTCGTTGGACAATATACTAATTCTGATTTGTTTAATGTTTATTTAAAAGTCGGCAATGTTCGTGGTTATATGACCATTTTTCTTCTTAAAAATTAAAGTTGAGGGCATGAATATTTTTTTCCCTAACGCTAGTGGTGGCCCAGGAGAGTTATTGTATTTTCCAACACGTTACATAATATTTATAAAGTATGTTCATTTTTTGTATCCAAATATTTTGTAATTTAAATTGGAAATAAATAAAAAAAAAATCAGAAAAATGCATAATACTATGTAAACAATCATAGTATGTTTTTTTTGCAAACATCTTACCTGGACATAATGTATTCAACAATTTTGTTATGATATATCGGCATTATTTATTTTTCTTAGCAATTTTGTTGATATTTTATGGTTATGGAGTTAAAAGCCACCCGAGACCACCTGCACAAAAGGTTTTTGTTTTAATTATAATGACTAATCAGATAAAAACGTCATTATAAACATTTAGATTTATGGGGAAAACAGGGGCGTACTATGTAATTTTAAACCGATCAAGTTTTAAACAATCAAGGGGGATTAAATTATTAAAAATATATTTTGAAATATTTCAATGTCGAAATATGGTGTACAAAAGTCATTTTTGCATGTATCTTCCAGATCAATATATATCAGTTTGATAGCTGATATAACGGAGATTATTATTGGGCCCATATGAACAACAAAAATCAGTTCAAATGTAACAATTAAAAGACAGGGTGCTATCATAGCAATATAAAAAATCAGAGTCTGTTTATTATAACTTACTTTTGATACAATAGCTAATATTCCATTCGTAATTTTAATAGATTAACAGAAATATGCTTTTGATATCATAAAAAACAATGTTTAGGGTGTCTTAATAAACCAAATTTTCTTGGTAAGTTTAGCTATGACTTTTTTATATGCGGAAATTTCGGATAAAATGGTTCGAAAAATGGCTTCAGATTGAAAAAAAATTTGAATTACATTCAAAAATCATGTTATATTTTTGAATTCCTATTATTGAATCCATATATACTCGCTAATTTTACCTACTAGTAATATTTGAAATCCACCTTCCTTGAAAACAATACCTGCTACAATTTGAACTATTTTTGTACCCTCTCACCTTCTTAGCGTACAGAAATGACTAAAAAAGGGCTCATTCCTTACGCACTCCTATCCTAGACACCACTTAAATTAACTTTTCAGAAGATGGTTACTAGTTTATATACACGAGCAGAAGTTTTAATCAAACGTCGATATTAGGTGTTCACGAGACGGGAAATCTCGCTTCGAAAGGAGTTTCTCGTCTCGAAAGGCGTTTCTCGTCTCGTAAAGAAATCACTCCCGAGAAGAAATCAATCGAGCCAAGAAATCAACATACTCTTATCTCGATATCGTTCTCGAAAAAAATTCTCTTTTGGAGAAAACCATTTTTTTTGTTCATTTCTTGATCCGAAAAGTCTCGAAAGCGTTTTCTCGATCTTGTCTCGAAATAAAATTGTTAGTCATGTCTCAATTTTGACTCATCTCGTCTCAAAATGGACACGAGATGGGACAAGAAATATCCAAGTTCCCGTGAAACCCTAGTCCATGTCAATGTTCCCATAGCTCACACAACACTAAGCTTGAATGCATAGTCACTGAAAATATAGTAAGATGAAAAGATTAAGAACAGACACCTCTCATTCCACCAAAAACCCTTTAAACAACACTATCCTACAAAGTTAGAATGAAAAACAAACTATATTTGAATGTTAGCAAATGCAAAACTATAACTTTTACTAGACGTGATCATCCCTTAGTGCATAACTTACTCCAGAAAAATTTTTACAAACACCAAGTGTCTTTTGACTCTTTACGACTCCACGGTGCGCTCTAGGCTTGAATATGCTTCTTTGGTCTGGTCAGCATTATATAATATTCATATAAATAAAATTGAGAAAATTTTTCGCATTTCTTGCCTTTAGGATTGATGGTCATTTTCCACCGCGCGGTGTTGATCACCAACTCTTATTGTACCGTTTTGACCTTTGGTCGCTCTCAAGAAATCGTACTTTTCCATCGCCGGTGTTTCTTTTCAAACTGATTAATGGTACTTTCGACTGTCCACACTTGCTGCAGCAGATTCATGTTCGTTCTAACTACGAATCCAGAGCACCCTTATGGCGAGCCTGCAGGTGCCTCACAATCATCGCCTCAATGCTAGTTGATTCAGCTTCCTCCAGAACGCTGATGTTTGTTCGTTGGTCCTGGCATTTGATTCCAAGAGTTCTTCTAAGATATCGTTGATGGTACTTCTCTAGGGCTGGTCAATGCCTCCGATAAGTGGTCCCAGACTCACAGCTATACGTAAGGGTAGGAACTACAACTGCATTATACACTCCCATCGAATGTCGATATTATGATTATTGAAGACTCTCGTCCTCAAGAGCCGCAAGAGTGCTGCCGAGGTAAGCGAAACTCTCGATGTTCTGAAGTCTGCCGCCATTAGCTCGAATATGTGGTGCGACAGCCACAGTGTTTGGTGGAGGCTGGTAGAGAATCTGTCTTTTGTTTATATTTAGTTCAAGCGCTGTAAAATACATGTAGTAAATATTGGAGATCCCTTATGGCGAGCCTGCAACGATTGTAATTCCTTGGGAGTCTTCGATGTTAAGATCTGTATTTTTAAACATGCTTTATCACTGCATCTCTGGGCTGACACTGATTCTTCATTTTGTTCATAATAACAGATAGTTTGTTATTGGTATTGTATTGTAATCATTGTGTAATTACTTGAATATTTATTGTTTGTCTTGTAATTGGGTTTCCCACCTTTGTGTGTTTATTTATATAGAGAAAATAATTCTGGGATCAATGTAGTGCAGGACAAAAACACTAAAGTTACCTAAACTTTGTCCAACGTTTCGTTTATTCAACATAAACCTCTTGAGAACCTTCGTTTGTTAAATATTAAGGACACAATTCAAGAAATCTGAGGAAAAGAATATTTCATGAATGTTAAAAACAGTTTTAGAAATCTTTTCTATTTAAGGATGTTCCTGAAATTCACCTTCAAAACCTTAACCCCTGCCAGTACGCTCATGTGTCCAAATAATATAAATACACCTCAAAAGGGACCGGTAGCTCGATGGTATCGCAGTGGTTACCGTTCTCCGAAGAAATTTTTCACATAGCGAGTGTTCGGTGTTTTCTTATACCGCCGGACTCATACAAAAGGTCTTCGGCTCGTTTATACTCCCGCATAACGTTCTTTTTTTCTTCTTGTTTCATGTTATTTTCTTTTATATATATTATATCGATTAAACCGCATTTTTAAGTATTTACGTTTTTTTTTTTCTTGTTTCTTATTATTTTTTTTTCGGAGTGTAGTTGTTCCCTGACTTTTGTTACCTTCAGATTAAATAGTTCATTAGCCGGCTGCCAGAGCTTGTCCATCAGTTTATTATTACAGGGTGTAACGAATATAACTTGCCCTCTTCTGTTTTTAGATTCTTAATATAACAGTGTAGTTCTTTTTCAAGATTATCTAGGACAATAATACTCTAAAAATAATAAAATAAAATAGTATTCTTCTTCTGGAAATTCCGCTCCTATCGGAGATTGGAAATCATCATCACCAGTACTCGGACCTTCAATCGCTCGTCTGAAGAGTTCTGCAGGCGTGCAACCAACCAACCAAATCACTCCCACAAGTTGCCTTTTATTTTGCCTTGAATAATTAGCTTAAGGACAATATATCTCCTCTCAGAACATGTCCTAGATATTCTAATTTTCTCCTTTTTATGGTGTTACTAATTTCTTTGGTTTTATTCTTTCGGCGTAGTACTTCCTCATTTGAAATCTTGTTAACCCATGCATTCAGCTATAACACCACATTTCAAATGCTTCTATGTTCTTGATGTTTTCTGATTTGAATGTCCAAGCCTCCATTCCATACAATAGAATGGAGAATATATAGAATTTTAACATTCTGGTTCTTAGTTCTAATGATATATCTCGGCTGCAGAGTATTTTATTCATTTTTATGAAAGCGCTTCGAGCTACTTCAATTCGACACTTGATATTTCTTTTGTTTGTTCTGCTGTTTCAGTTACCCATGTGCCAAGATATTTGTAGGAGGACACCCATTCCAGGTTGTCGTTATTAATATTTGCCGATGGTGATGTGCTTTGGTTTTTTGAAGTTACCATGACTTTGGTCTTCTTCAGGTTCATATCTATGCCATATCTCTTGCAGAAACTGCTTGTTAACTCAACCAGATGTTGTAGGTTTCCTCGATTCTCAAGTTATAAATCAATCATCAATATCTATTTATTTTTTTGCTTCAAAATACCTAATTCCCCTCAGATATAAAAAATATATCTCTTCGCACATACCCAGAGGGAAGACACCAGACTCCTCCAGGGCCCCTCCTTTCGAGTGCCAAAAGATTCAGATCTAAGCCCCCTTGTCTTTCAGTCTTAAACAATATTGCTGATGTGTATCTGCCCGGTCTGTCGACCCGTGGTGTATCAACTCGGAATTTTCGAATAAAGGCTGGCGTCCGGTTAAAATTTCCGCTAAGATCCAATGTATATTTAGTTGAGCGAGTATAATTTACTGAAGATGCTTTAGCTAATGCCGAAAAATGTATAAAGAATTACGTTATTAAAAAACATAATTTTGGTGGATATGACATGTAGTTTAATTATATGGAAAATTTAGAAAATCCATAATAAGATGGACTACTTTCTCAACTTGATATTATGGTTTTTCATGATATTTAAGATGAGAGTTCTACCTTGTACATATGGAAGAACGACTTGCCAACTGAGGACTGAGACTGAACACTGCTATCGGTGTGAACTAGGAGATTTACGTTTTCCTATAGATCCTTGTATAGATATAAGATGTCAGAGCTCAAATTCTAGAGATTTAGGTTGTGATCAATAAAATGCACGATGAAGTGAGCGGGATGGTGATGTGAAAAATGGAATTGAATCTTGAAATTGCATATTATGATAACTGTTTCACCTCTCTTCATTTTCTAGTTGCTATAGCTCTTTTGCTTTAGTTGTTTTTACATTTTAACTCAGAACGAATAATATACGGGCAAAATGATAATAATAATAAGAGGTTGAATTTTTATACACGTTTAAGTAATCACTTCTAATGATGTGGGTATATACGGACCCAGTATACGTTCGCAGAAATAAATAATAAAAGAATGTATTATAACATTGTTGCTTGTTGTGCACAGAATAAAGTTATCGAATCGATGCGTGTTTTACAAAAACAGCATACGTCCAGATTTGACGAAAATTAATTAGTGGCGCCATATAGTAGGACTTAAGGCCACCAAATAATATTCTGCAAAAAAAACACAAGTGGCAAGATATAAGTAGTTAAAATTTCGAGGAATATGTAGATAGGAAACAGCTACCTACGTAAATATCACATTTTAAAAAAATTAAATACCAAAAAATTGTATACAATCAAAAGCTTAAAAATAATTTGGATTTTTTAGATTACGAGGGACGGATTTAAAATATAGAAATAAAAAGAAATAGTATAAAATACGTATAATAGAATAGAAATTTTTAATTTACTAGGAATATTTAAATTTAACCCAAAATGTTTCTTTTCGAAGCAAATAGTGGCAGATTGAAATCACAGACATACCTCAAGGTACACCTACAGTGATTTCTATTTTACACAAAAAACTGGGTGCACAGAAACTCTCGGCGACATAAGTGTCGCGTTTAGTCTCTGTGGATTATAAAGACTGCTTTCGTGCTTCTTCGTCACAACCTCAACGTTCTGCCACAGAAAAAACAACAGCATTTCGCGTCCATGTCGGCATTTTGAACTCAATAATTTCAAACTGTGACGTATGACGCCGCCATTTTAGGAGAGAAGTCAGGTCTTGACTAAAAATAATTATGTTTTTCAGTTTCAAACCACAGTACTGTATTTTTATTTTTGTAAAAATATTTAACTACATAATAATGTCGCTGTCAATTTCAAAAACATTTGTGCTGTATCATAGTGATTGAAAACATCCTTGAGTGGTGTTATCAGTTAAATGTTGACATGATTGAGTAATTTTTGTCGCATGATGAACATTTTCTCTTATATATAATTCCAAAACAAAATCCTTTGGAAGCATTGAACACAGGTAACTACATTTTAGTGTATTACTAATATTTACAAGATTATCACATGTATTTGGTTTAAATAAAAGTTCCTCGAAGATTATTTGAAACTACCTCGATATGTGTAACAAAACCCACATGCGGATTATTTAAGTTTCCAAATATGCGACCCTGAGCATTTTCATATGATCTTAAAAAACAATAAATTAAGGCATCATCAAGTTCCTCATGTGCTTTGGAATATTTCACACATATCTCACATGTATGAATAGTCCTTTCTTTAGAAGATATAATCACACACGTATCTTACAAAATTTTGTTCAAGCATGTCATTTGTTTGATGGTCCACAATTAAATTTTGATTTCGGGTTTAATAAAATTTGATCGACGGCACTACTATTATAGGGATGTCATTCATTTTTAATAAAACTTGGTCGATATCACCTTCGTAGTTTTCTATCCCAGAAACGTCCTAAATAGAATCCCCTTGCATCAAGACAATACCGAATACAGTTTCTATTGTTAAAATCATTAATCAATGAATTGAAGTGCGAATTATTACTTCCACCTTTTCTGCCAGATTTGGCAATTCGGTTTTTATATATTTATAATTTTAAAAAATATCTCAGCAGAAAACAACAATTTTGGACAAAAACAAAATTCTATGTTGGTCAGCAACCTCTTACAGAGACACCTCATAGCAAAGTATTTACTATGAGGATCGCACCAATCCAGATCAGTCACATTTTTTGGAACGGGTGCTATACATGTGTAGGATATAGTGATCAAACTGATTGACAAATTATTGTCTCTATAATTTTTAAAAATAATTTATTAAACAACTAGTAGAGGGATGCAGTACTATTTTCAAAATTTTTTAAATTTCATAAAAAGTATAAAAAAAATATGAGTATCCTTTACAAAAATAAGGTTAGTAATAAATAAAAATAATATATTTCTTTAATAAAATAAACTTAGTTTATTGAAATTAATTATATTATGCATAAATCGTAAATTTAAAAAAAACTGACGACAAATATAATAACATTTTTAATAAACATTCACATGCATCATAATGCTAATTTTTGGAATATAATTAGAACTCTAAATCACTTATATCGCTTAATATTTTCCGATTAAATGTAGTACTTATTTAAAACATCAATCAGTTTCAAATCAGCAAGCTCCTTTTACGGTAAATAGATCACTGTTCTATGCCTCCAATCATAATTTACAAAAAAAAAAAAAAAATAAATAAAAAGAAATAAAACTCAGGAAAACTTAACCGTATTACTTGGAATATAATGCACCAACTCCTTTATGCTTATATTATTAACCATTATAAATAATTACTTACACATTGCAGTCTTCATACAATGGTAATTACAAAGCAAGTATACACAATAATATATGAAATAACATTATTCTAATAAACACAAATAACATAAAATTACACACTCTGCTCTAGACCTGAACAAATTTTATAATTATTATTATGATACACCGTGGCGTTTAGAAAATTATGTGGTTTGTCCCATTAGATGGTTGTATAGGGTGTCCGAGTGATTTTATACATCAGTTCTGGCATTATTTTAGTAAAATGTTCATTCTGATTTATTATTTTCCTCGTTTACATAAATATAATCGTTCTTTCTGTGGAAAATGCTGGATTTAAGCATTAATCTCCAGGATATACCCTGTATTATAGATTCAGTACGCGACTGATCGAATATGTCTGAAAATCCGTATGTTTGGATTAGCTCCCACAGTGGCTACAAAATTTCTTCCAGAATATGCATTTGGGTTTGGTCCCCAAAAATGCATTTTCAATAAATTGTTGCCCTCGAGGATGGTGCTTTTGTGACGTGTTCTATTTCCAAATAAGCTATTTTTTTATTCTAGACATCAGCTATTTTTTGAACGGACGCCTATGCTTTAACTTTGCTGGTTTTCAGCATTTTTTTCTTCCGATTCCCATATGAAATCTCTGGTGTACCTCGGGAGGACTTTTTAAGTTTGTTGGAGTTTTGTTTTGATCATAGTTATTTTAAATATAAAGATGAATTTTACGAGCAAATATTTGGACTTGGTATGGGAAACTGTCTCTCGCCCGTATGTTCTGATATAGTGATGTCAGACTTACAAGAAAAATGTGTTCGGCAACTGGATTTTCCTTTACCGTTCTTTAAGCGCTATGTGGATGACATCATTACTTGTGTACCTGAAGATAAAATTCACTACATAATACAAATATTTAATACTTATCATCCAAGAATTAAATTTACGGTAGAGAAAGAAGAAAACGGTAGAATCTCGTTTTTAGACTTACTACTAATAAGAACACCTGATAATACAATTGTAACAGACTGGTATAGAAAACCCACATTTTCGGAGAGATTTTTGAACTATAATTCTCAAAATTCATTCTCACTAAAACAGAATGTGATTAAAAATTTAGTTGACCGTTCAATAAAACTTTCGTCAGCACAATTTCACAAGAAAAATCTTGAACTAGTTCAATCATTCCTAAAAAACAATAACTACCCTGCAAGTTTGATTGACAAGATAATTAAGAAAGCTCTGGATAATATTAATCAACAAAATACTGTTAGTAATGAAAATGAAAACAAAAAGTATTGTAAGATTCCCTATATAAAGAATCTGTCTGAGAACTTAAACAGAGTATTACAATCAGAAAACCTCGTAGTCACCCAAAAAAATGAAAACACAAACTCTAAATTCTTTAGCCAATTAAAAGCCAAAATTCCCAGAGATCTCCAGTCTAACGTTGTTTATTCTATTCCATGTAATAACTGCGAATCTATTTACATAGGACAAACATCGAGATATCTAAAAACGAGATTAAAGGAACACTCTAGAGACTGTAGAACAGTGAATCTGACAAATCACCCCAATCGCACTGCGCTTGCAGAACATGCGTATGATAATTTACACACCTTCAATTTCGAAGAAACAAAAATAGTTGGTAAACAGAACATCCTAAAAAAGAGATTGTTGCAGGAAATGATTAACATCAAAAAAGAAAAAAAATCTATCAATAAAAGAAACGACATTGAGAATTTAAGCAACTCATATTTCAATTTAATTTCGAGGATTCCTATAAAATAAAAAAGCAAAAGACATACTCCTAGAAAGTAAAAAAAAAAACAGTGAAAAAAGAAAAAAATTTAAGATACCAATGAAGTGTGCATGTATTTGTTTCATTCAATTTTGTTAAAAGTATAATTTTTAAAGCTTGGTACCAACAACTATACTTCATAATTAATGATTTCACGTGTTGCGATTCAATTTCTATAAACAACTGATTTATAATTAATAACCTGGGATCTCCCACGTATTGAAAAATAATCTCTGTATCATGTTTTGTGTGTATTTACTGTGTTTTGTTTATGGAGACATAAGCACCAACAACTAGAATGTGAGTAATGCCTGTTACAAAAGAAAATCATATTGTAAAACTAAAGAGTTTTTGTTTTGTATTTTATTTTAATACCTCTGAATGTATGTTTCTACTTGTTATTCAATGTTATTAACATTGTTTTCAATAAACATTATGTCATGTTTTCAATTTTAGAGCCCTGAAGATGCCTAAATAATTGGGCGAAACGTTGGCAGTTCTGAAAGTTGGTGTTTTATTGGACCTAAATCCACTATCCCTAAACTAGTTATAATTAAATTATTAATCAGATCGAATTATGAAAAAGAAGAAAAGGAAAAAATCATCTTATTCAATGTTCATCAGTTGAACAATTAATATATTATTATTTCAATTTATTTTATTTGTTAAAATTTTTTTCCACAATGTGGTAAGTTGTATGAACATATTTCCAGCTTTAAAATATAGTTTTCTATTGTATTCTATTACTTTTAGATTCTTATAATTATGTTTAAGTAATATCCAATTTTCGCTTCCTGACACTATACGTTATTTTACCACTGATGATGAAAGTTTGTACTTTCGAAACATGTACGGTTTGGTTGTACCAATGATGATCTAGTGTAATTATACAGAGTTGTACTGTGGAGTAGACGACTTTTATTTTGTTTTGTAACATTAACACTCCTCGTCACAATGGATTATTTTTCGAAAATTAATTTAAATTTAAATAATTTTAATTACATTTTCGAACGCCAATGTGATTTAAATTTTTTTTGATTAATGTTTTAGGTTATACCTACTCTATTAAACCAATGCAAACTTATTCAATATTTCGGATAAGTTTAAGAAGTATGAATTTCTTAAAAATGTTAACCCTTTTTTAAACCCCTTGCCGACGTTCAACTTGGTTCAAAAAACCAAACTGGTGAAATTTTAAACGCAATTTTCTCGAAAACGATGAGGGTAAATTTCGAAACTAAGCTGTAATGATGTACCACTCGACCCTACTGTTATATAAGAATTTGAGTGTTGTGTGCACCACTATCACAGGGTTAAAGCGATTTTAGCCAAAAAATATTGAACTCACATTATACAAAAATTTACCTCAATTGGTACCATGGAGAAATCATACAGACAGTCATCTCAATCTTTTGTAGCGCGTTCACAATACTTTCCCTGGCTAGGAAAAGTAAAATTAAAAATATCAGAATGAATTCACGCAATATTGAATATTAATTTTAAGGTTTTTATCTGCGAATGTTTTTTTTTTAAATAGCTTCGATATCTGTGACTTCTCTAATTTTGACTCTAGCCTCATATTGCATAATAAACATCTTGAAGTTATAGATACACAATATATAAAGACTGTTAAATTGTAATGTAGTGTTAAAATACAGAAAATTTACTGTCATCAAGTAAAATTTATACACAAAATACACGTGGGGTGCCATATATTTCAGAATTAATAAACATAATTTCACAACTCTCCTCGACAAGTATCAAAAATTGCACAAAATATGTTACTATGCATCTGTAATTTAATAGATATTGTGCTTTGTAATAATAATAATCATAAAAAAAAAAGAACTGCAAAATATGCTGCATTAAACTATACTTACATATTACATATTTACGTGAATTTATTAACTGAAATAACTCAGAACCTTCACAACAAAATGTCATATATCATCTCTCGAATAACTGTCTTTTACGCCTACACATGTTCATGCCTTTTAAATTTTCACTTTTCAGCAGAATTTGACTAACAGCACACGACACGTTTCATAAATGTGTAATGGCCTCATAGTTTCACGGTTATTTGGTGCGATCTCCACTACACAATTATTTTAAACAACATTTTGCTAAATTATTTTTGATGAATTTATTATGATATGCTTATTTGTCTTTGTGAAAGTAGGATTTTCTTTCAGTTTAAAATTAACTTAAATAGGTAATGCTTCGGTCGGTTAAGTTGTTGTACTTCTTGCTCCATATATTTTATAAATCTTATTACATTTTTTTCCCGTTTTCTTCAACCTGGTTCATCCAATTCTTTTTCTTGGGAATATGGTTCTATAAAATTTGCAATATTTTTTTCTCGTCGAATGACTTTTGTCTATTATTTTATTAAAAATATATTCAAAGAACACCACCCACGGTAAAGTAAAGACAAAAAACTGATGCAACCAGAGACTTGTTTATGAATACTTTATAATATATATACGACTATAAAAATTAGATATTAACGAAAATTATATAAAAAACTATCTGACAATTTGTTTGTTTAAAGCAAGCTTTAAATCTGCTTCATTTAAATGACCCATTTTTGTATGCCATGACATAATTTCGTCATTTTGCAAACATTGATTTGATACGTTTTGAAATTCTTTCGATTTGAAATAATAAAGACCATTTTTTGCTTGATTTGCTTTCAAAATTGTATGTCCATATTTATTTTTAATAGTTGCGTTTTCATTTTTAAAAATTACAGTATGTCCATTATTTACAATTTTGCTCACGGAAAGTAAATTTGTATTTAGATTTGGTACATATAGTGTATTAGCCAAATTTATTATATGATTATTTTTATTATTTGTTTATTTGATATTTCCTTCTATTTCAGCTGTACTATCATTTGAGGCTAATTTTAATTTTCCATTATGATTTTCGTTTAATTCGATAAAATTTTCTTTTCGACTACTCATTGGTCCAAACACCAAGAATTGTAATTTTCAAAATTTATATTTGTTAATAAACATTCTTCCATTTTAAATAATGATTCTTTTGTATTATAATTCAAGATTTTAGATCTGCAGTCTTTTTGAAAATGTCCGAAACGATTACAGCGTGTACATTTTGGTTTTGTTTCATATGAATTTTTATTTTTGTTTGGAAATATTATTTTTAAATTTTTGTTGATTACCCCAAAATGCTCCCTCTTTCGAAGTTGAAGGTTCACACTTGTTTCTTGCATCTCCTTCTTCTATTATTTTAATTTTTAAATTTTCTGGGCTTGGTAAATTATTTCTAGTTTCTATAGCAATTCGAAAATTTTCATATGATGGTAAGGAATATAACATCATTATACTTAACAGATCGGCATTGATTGTTACCTCCATATCTGCTAATTTGTCCATAAATATTCCAAGATGATCGCGAATGTTGTCATGATCGTTCATTTTGTGAAGTATTAACTGTTTTAAAAGAGTTGCTTTTCTAGCAGGACCTTTACTTTAGTAATTTTTACTTAAATTATCCCATACATCCTTGGATCTTTTACAGTTTTTTACTTGTTTTAATTCAGAAGGTGAAATTATTAATATAAGTCCCGATTTTGCAATTAAATCATCGGTGTCCAATTTGTGTTTGTATTAGAATTGTACAAACGTATTGTGTGAATTGTGATTACTTAATGAATTTGTTTTAACAGAATTTAATATAATTTACCGAAAGCTGTTAAGTTGTTTAATAAACAAATATTGAAGTTACGATCCTTCGAGAGGTTATTGGGAATTTTTACGGCTTTTTGGGAACTATATTTATGTATAGTGTTGAAACTACACATAGACGTTTCGCAAAAGTATTGTCGTCTCATACAAAAGTTTAACTTTTTATACCTGGTTTGATTTAAAAATTCAGGGATACTTATTGATTGTCCATGGAACGTTAGATTTGGTTGAAAAATGCTTATTAAGTTTTGTATTCTCATCTATCAATCTAAAATATTTTCAAATCAGTTGCCGCTTATATCAAAATGTTGCAGCAACTTTGTTATTTAAAATAGACCACCCTGTATACTGTATTTAACAAAATTGTCAAAAAGCCTTGGAAGGAGAGTCTAAACTCTGCATGTTGTGAGGATACAACTGTTTAATATCTTCGATACGATTGTAGTGTCGAAATTATTTGAGGCTCGTGTAATTTTTCTGGATCTTGTCTCAGATTGAGCTTGAACATTAAGCATATCCAAACTCATTTTTCCAAATTTTTTGCTACAAATTTTCTTTATATTTACAACTGCCTTTGACATGACTATAATGTATTATAAGAAATGTTTCGCCTATTAGGTTTTTTTTTACTTCAAAAAATATTAACCAAGGTAACAGCATTGTGAAACATGAAACAAGAATGCATGCACAGTCACAAAAAAAAAGAAAAATTGAGGACAACCGTTGACGTAAATTGCAAATTTATTTAAATAATAGTCTCGCGTTGCGATTTTCGTATTAGAGACAAACAACAAAGTTTGTAATAATCATCTTTTGGCACTTGTTGAACAATTATTTTACTGGATTTACCTTGTTAATAAGGATAATGATGGTAATTTATAATCACAGATAAGACAGACCAGAAATGCAGGCGATAAAATTGTCTGGCAGATGAAATTAACATTACACATGAAAGCGGATAAGATTATTTTTTGGTTTTGATTGTTTTGAGTTTAATTTATGTTCCATGCACTGTTGTTTTTAATAGATTTATACCGATTGTATTAGAAAACATAACATTTTATTAAGCATTTATCATTTTTTAATTGTTAACAACTTACGCCGTAATTCTAAATATGCTGGCTCTTCCGGAATCCGTGAAAATCTGAAATAATTTATTTAGCATAATATTCAAACTGCAGTATTTTAAAAATTTATTATAAAAATAAAATAAAACTTACCTAATTTTCAAATAGCTAAAATGCAACTAATCCAATTTAATTCGGCATGGATTTCTGACAATCCAAACAAGTGTAAATTTGCCATGTGTTTTTATCTACGTTTAAATAGTCAGCGCAATGCAACGTTTACTTTTGTTGAGGCTTCTTTGAAGGGAAACATTTTTAAAATAGTTCCCAAATCGTCACTTTTTTCATTAAAGCAAAGCCATTAGAAAAGAAAACAGATTTGTGTATTATTCTTATGGAATCTACTCGCTTCGACAAAATACCAACTAACAATACTTGGCTGTCAGACTGTTGAAATTATCGTTATCCTACACCCCGTACTCATTATTCGCGCAATACCGTAATCTATTTACACCCGATACACGCGCAGATGATTCATTAAACATAAACTTTATTTCCCCAAGTTCATTTTATGTTATTTTTGCTAAACTAATTTGGTTCTTCAAAAAATTCCATACTTAGCTCGTTTTGTGCGTTGTATTTGTATGTGCTTTTCAATTTTAATACTTTTAATTAAACTTTTAAAATATTTGGTTTCAGTAGGACAAAATCAGTCCTAGAGCTGTGTAATTAAACTAGGACTGATTTTGTCCTACTAAAGAGACCAATAGGGTCGAAAGCTTATGATACCCTCCGTTTCAACGAAAACTATTTCGGTTTTATCCAATACGTTTTCAAATTAAACTTAAATACCCAGTTTCGCTGGGGAAGATATGCTCTAAGCTTGTTTCGCCTTATATTCTGCTCATCAGTTGTGGAAATACCACAAGACAAGTTTCTTTTGTTAAATGTTCAAAAGGATTTTCGAGGAAGAGTAAAGATCGCAAGATCAACTCAAAATCGCAAAACATCCTCGGTCAAATGACAAAGTCGTAAGACAGTCAAAATCCGATCGTTTGATATGCGATAATTCTCGATTTCCAATGCTTTTTGCAAAGAACGAAATCTCAGCTTTTGCTTTGAGAAAGATTCTGCTTTTGTCAAATTAGACTTTTGCTTTGAATCAAACTCTGCTTTTGCTTTGAGAAAACATTAATTATTATTTATATATTTGTTAATTTTTGTAAATTTTCTTTTTTGTTTGTTTAAACAGATTTATAATATAAAATTAAATTAAGTGAAATGTTTGTGATTCATGTCTTTGACTTGTCAATGTACAATGTTTTGTATTCTTGAATGACCAATAAATTATTATTAATATTTTTATTTCATTCAATTCAATTCATTCTAAATCTGGCAACAATCAAGAAAAGATAAGAAATTCGGTGATTCCACACTTTATTTGCAGATTTTCACCATAAACATATTCCAGCACATTTGCCTCAATAAATCCACACATTACACAAAAGATTTACACATGGACCATTATTAAATACTTGATTTTCCAACAAATTTAATTAACTCAACTGCCACAATAATATAACAAATATTAAAACATTATTTTATCTAAAAAAACTACTAATTTATACTTATTTTTATTTGACTACTATTCACCTGAACTAAATCTGGCAGAATTGTTTTTAAATGACACAAGTTGACACATTTGGCATTCGAATATTGATTTTTTACCGACCTCAACAGACGGGCTACAATTTCAATAATAATAAAAATAGTTTAATAATAATAATAAATGCTTTATTGTGCAAAATAACCAAATGTCAAAACCAAACAATAAATTTTACATAATCTAGTACATTTAAGTTCAGGCCTAAGGCTATCAACACAAAGGAAATGAGATTTGGCGTATGCCACCCTTCCACTTATTCCAAAATAAATCAGAAACTAAAAAGAAAGAAAGAACACGCCATATACTACTTGTCCAGTGCTATGGAAAAAGTCTGCGCCTCAAGTCACGCCTAAAACTAACCAAAGGCATATCTATAAACTCCAGCAGTTTATTTAAAAGTTTCGGCCCGTTATAAGCCAAACATCCTCAAATTTGGACGTAGAATGTTGTGGAATTGTATACAAGTTGAAGCGCAGACCCAGTCCGTGAACATCAAATCTAATGACCCCGTTCGAGTAGCAATATGTGCAGACGGTCTACAATTTCAATAATAACAAAAAAAGTTCAATGTTCTGGGTCATATTGATGCAAGAAATGTATCGATATATTCTTTCTTTTTTAAGGTTGCACTATTGTCTCGAGGATTGTAACTGAGCATATTCGCCGCTTGTAATAATAATAAAGTTCCCATAAATCTACGTCCGGAAATGCCAACTGTTTCCAAAATACAAGGTGTTGAAGTTTTTTTCTAAATAACATTCTCGAAGAACTGCCACATGGCTTTTGTCATGTCCTAAACCATAACTTCGCACAATATAAATTCTTTGTTCTAACGTAAGCATTTTCTAATTTCACTATTAGATATGGAAATTTATGACGAAATAATGACACAACTGTCGACAATTTGAAAGATGCCAAGAAACTAACATTTATTATTTTATTAGTATCCATGAAATTTACCACTTCTAGAAAAATGTTTATTAGTTTTATTTTGCAGAATTGGTGTAATAAATCACGGTTTTGAAAATATTTTCAACTCTTAAAAGATGACAACATGTCATCTTTCAACAATTCTCTGCAAAATTGTTACTAACTGCTACCCAATGCACACCTCAAGGTGTACCTATTGGTTATAACATTGTAATTCTAAATAATGTTACGTATAATCTTTATACCCATTAGTATTACAAACACATAATATCTCTTCAATAAAAGGCGGTACTCCTTTTCTTTTTCAGCACAGTATGTCTATTTGTTTAAGTCGTTAGAAATATGTACTACCCACAGAGACTGTCATAAAAAAACGAACTATTAATTAGATGTATTGCATACTGAATTATTATAGAGTGAGCACTTTAAAACTCAAAATTATTGTGTCTTTTTTTAGAAAAGAATCATGTTCAGGTTCATCAAAAAGGCCATTTTATTCAAGACGTATAGGGAATTTATCGAATGGAAATTTGATTATCTTTCAGAAAATTAGAAAATATTTTGATTAGTACAGATCACACTGCAGTAGTCTACGATCGTGATAACCTGATAGCTTATAGTGGGAAAAAATTATTTGAGGATCATATAAAAACTCCGCCTCGTAGTTTACCTCTGTACGACTTACCCCCTTTTCACATAGCAAGGCTTTTGTAAAATTTAAACTATGTGGAAATTGACCACACTGTATATTCATGCTGGGTTTTATTTGGTGATGTTCTAGCTGATAGTTAATGTACGTTTAGTCTTCAATATTTTTGTTAGTTGAAAGCAAATATTTGGAATAGAGAGAAGATTGAAGAAATTTCTTAGATATGTTAAGTGGTTATGTATACCTACTCTGTTTTCTTAGGAACGTACGTCCACTTACTTAAAGTGACAAAATAGTGGTACCGTATGTATTTAGTAAACTTATTTAAATAAGTGTCTTATTTTAATAAATAAAAATTTGTGTAATGATTTATTTTTTAGTCAAATTAGTTTTTCTATAGAAGAATTAATGTGCTGTATATGTATGTATCCATATACATTATTATTTAAGAAATTATCTGCTGTGTTACATATACACATAACCTCCCTCTTACTAGAAGAGGGAGGCTTCTAGTAACGTACTTTTTTTTTTAGGCAATTAAGCCATATCTAATTGATTTTTCAATTTTCATTGAGTCTTCTTTTATCTAAATAATTTTTGCAATGTGCTTTTCAAGTGAGCAACTACATGTAGCTGGTCCGGGGTTCAAACCAGCTACATACCGGGACAGTCTGCTCAAGTCTAGCGTGCTTAACCAGAAGACCACCCGCCCCGGCTAGTAACGTATTTCTTGTGAATTACTGGTCGAGCAAGAAGAATACAATTTGTAAAATGCCTACCAGAGAGTTTTCTTTCTGTTTACTGTGGCCAATTAGCTGAATACCATTTCTATCAGGTTAAGATAGAAGAAAACTCTATAACTTCTTTGCCGACATTTTAATCCTTTATTGGAGTATCTTCAGGCCTCCTCTTTTTTTAATTTAACTAGGAAGTACATATTACACAAAAAACACTATTAACAAACATTGTGTGATGTTTTATGTATATGTAAATAATTGGTATGTAATTCATTCTAAAAAAAATGTGTCCTGACGATGATCCTTTATTGGAACGTCGGCAAAAATAATATTTTCTTTCATCCTAACCTGAACAGCCAAACAGAGAACTTAAAAATAAAGTTAACACCAAACGTCTTGTGAAAGTTCATATAAAGAAATAGTATATTGTGTCACGAACATTAAATGGTCATTTCATGTGAGTTTCACACTATACTTTTTATACGACTGTTTTAATGCTTTTGAATAAATTAAACATAATTTTTAGGAAAATATTTGGTTTTCGAAACTTACCCTTTTTGGCGTAAGCCTAAATACGATACGTTAGAAGTATTAAATTGACTAGGTGGTGTTAAACTATATTCAATATCACTGTTTTTGTGTTTTGAAATTATCGAAATTCTTAATTATAATTATTATTAATTATAGAAAAGAAAATTTGGTGTGTTTGTATTGTGGGTGTTGCTATGATGATTTATCATAGCCGACACTACTTTTGTCATTACCAGGAAATTTACCCGTGCGTAATAAATATTTCCCACTACTTGCTAGGCGTTGCTATGGTGATCTTTCATAACCGGTGCTACTTTTGTCATTACCAGGGGCAATCTATCCGTGAATTTTTATATATTTGAATGAAAAACAGCGCATACAATGTAGTACATTTGCAAATTAGGATTGAACATGTTATAATAAAGGCATTTAAAGACAGTGCTAGAAAAAATACATAAAAAACAGTTCCTCTTCCGGGATTCGAACCCAAAATCTCCCAACTAAACCTAACCTAATATTCGTATTAAAAAACCATCTTAAAAAAACAATAAAAATAAATAAAAACTATTCAATCGCTCGCTAACTCATACTGCTTTGATTATTTTTTTAATAAGCCTCTGTGCTGCAACAAGATGTGTATTGTGTCGACGTTAATTTTTCATAAATTAACCTATAAGGGGTGGTGTCAGTAAAGACACCCTTATCCTTAATTAAACAGTTCCATCACTAGATTAATTGGAAACTGTGTACATCCTAATTTGTTAGAAAGGTTATGTCACAATATGCTATTAAAGTATCGAAATTGACTTATTTCTTATCTCTGAGGATCGTTGTAGGTTTCCTTATAGAAGTTGGCGACGTGTTAAAATTTTGATGTTAATAATGTTTATCCATGACAATAAATAATTGTTAACACTTTTAATTATGTAGACAAACATTTTTTAAACGATGTTCCAAATTTTTAAAACATTTTCTTTTTCTAGGTAAGTAACACATCATTCCCATTCTGAAGTAATCATATACAGATGCGCCATCTAAAGGTAAGCGTTATGTTTAATAAATCAAATATATTTCGAGCGAGTACAGACAATGGTTCAAAATTTATGCCCTTTTTGATAAACTTGGAAAGTCTTTGAGTATCTCTTGTCAGTGGGTCGATGCAGGCTCACACTGTATAAACACATAACAACCCCCAGAGATCTCTAGAATGAAAGATCAGTAAGGAACTCAGGCTTTGTCAAAATTATTTAAAATATCTCAAATCATCCACAACTTGAAGATCTACATTTCTACCAGTTAGTAGTTGATTTTTTGAGATTGAGATGTTAGATGTTAGAATGAAAAAAAAAAGAATAATAATATTTACTACAACTCCTATCAGATCATTATCAAATTAAATAAAGTTTTTTCTCAATATAATTTATTGTAATTATTATTTTATGTGTTCTTAAAGTATGGATATTTTGTTTTCGTTGTGTTAATTTCTATAATTATACATTACATTATATAAGCTTTGCTCCGTTGATGAAGGTATGATGTGTATTTTTCTACCTCTTTCAAAATTTTCAAATTTTTGCTGTTCATACTGCTGCTGGTTCTGGGCTACAATTAAATATCAGTAATGCACTACCTTCTGGCCCATTTTGTAGTTTTCATTTGTCATTTGCATTTTTTCATATAAGAATCTGTATATTATTTTGTATTTTGAAACTGTTAATTATTATTATTATTATCAGTTATTAGTGGAATCAAAATATATTTGGTAAACTAACTTTCTACTTTAATTATTGTGAATGACGTGGGAGCAATTATATTTGTATTATTAGTAGTATTTTTTAACGCTAAATGAAAATAATTAGTAAACACATCATTTTGTTACGTAAAAATGTTTAATAATATATCGCGCAGTTCGACGTCCACCTGGTTAAAATAGTAGCAACATTAAAATATTTGCATAACAGAAATAGAACAATTTCAAGATGTTGCCATTTCGATTACAAATATTGCAATTTGTTTATTCAATATAACAAATTAATGTCGTATTTCAATTTGGTCATGTTTTGCGAAGGTCTTTGAGTTTTGACAAATTTCATCGTTTCGAAATAACCGCCAACAAATCAAATGCTTCTTCGTTGGTAATAGGCATTTTTAATTTAAAAATTAAAAGTAACACAAAGGAAATAAATCCACAGACTTATGTGACACACATATTAATTATATTTCACATTGACATTAACTTCGTTGCCATAACAACATGAGTGTTTTTTTTACCCACTATTAAATTTAGGCAAAAATATATTCAGTCCTTGAGATGGACAGGAAAAAGATAGAGACTGCCGGTTTTCACTGTTTTCTTTATTTTTGCTGCTAATAGTACTATTCTATTTGATTTTTCTAATAAAATTGATAAAATCGGAAGCATTGTTGTATATCTCCATCTAGCGGCCATATATAAAAAATAAATAAAAGCAGCAATACTTTTTTTGATACTCCCAAACATTACCTTTATACTGAACCTAATTTTATTAAAATCTGACTATCCATTAGAAAGTTAGACAACTTTTCACAAACCAACATTCTGCTGCTCTTTCTATCTAGTGACGACTAATAGTACTATTCTATTTGATTTTTCTAATAAAATTGATAAAATCGGAAGCATTGTTGTATATCTCCATCTACCGGCCATATATAAAAAATAAATAAAAGCAGCAATACTTTTTTTGATACTCCCAAACATTACCTTTATACTGAACCTAATTTTATTAAAATCTGACTATCCATTAGAAAGTTAGACAACTTTTCACAAACCAACATTCTGCGGCTCGTTCACCATTTATTTAAGAAGATAGGGAAAAAAGCTTTATATGAAAAAGTTTTAGAATTGTACTTATTCATATATATATATTCATCCTCATTAAGTTTAACACTTACGTAATATTAGTATATTTTTAAGTAAACAGTGTTTTTCAATTTAGAGTTAGATTTACGCCCTCTAGCGGACGTTTTAGGAAACTAAAACTATTTTCCAGCGATTTCCCGTGTCCACTTTTACTAAAACAAAAAAATCATAAAACCGTACTATGAATAGTTTTCGAGATAGCCGGCGTTCTTTCTTATGTGTACACCCGGTATTTGAGTATTGAAGCAAGTATAGTAAAAACATTTAATTAATGTGGTAACTACTTTATTTATTTATTGTCATTACATGTCATTACCAAAAAAGGTTTACACAAGTCATATTAAATACTAAAATATTACATAACACAACATAAAACATAGAAATGTATATAACTTAATCAAAACAGAAAGTCAGTGCTGAGGAATTCATCAATGGAGTAAAAAGCCTGATCAATTAAGTAATTTTTTAATCTATTTTTGAACATTGCAAGGCTCAGTGTTTTCAAACTATCTGGCAAATGATTATAGCATGTGGGACCATAATAATTATTTTATAGAATTTCTGCTTCTACCCAACCTCATATATTCAGGAAGAATGTCATTTTTGTTTCTGGTATTGTGGTTGTGAACTTCATCATGCCTTATGTACAGATTGTAATTATTTTTCACATACATAATTGAATTGTAGATATAGATACACGGGAGTGTAATTATTTTACATTCTTTAAATTTAGGTCTGACATCCTCTCTAAACTTTAAATCTGTCATTATTCGAACCACTGGTCTTTGGATTGCGAATACCCGACTAGCATGACAAGAGTGTCCCCAAATTGACAAAGCATATGAAGCCACACTGTGAAAAAGGCCAAAATATGCTGATTTCAAAACATTAAAAGAGACTTTACCCTTTAAGCTTCGCAACATGAACACAACCTTAGACAACTTGGCAATGGTAACCTCGACATGACCCGCCCAGGTTAGCTTTTGGTCCAAAGTGACACCCAAAAACTTTACCAGACCATCAGAAACAGCAACATCCGTCTCACGTAATGTAAATATTTGAGTAGCTGTTTTATTGGCATTCATACAGAGTTTGTTGGCTGCAAACCAGTCAGCAGCCCTCGACTGTGTCAGGTCAGAGCATGGCAGATGTAGCGGTAAGTCATTAATGAAAATCAAAAACAATAGAGGTCCGAGCACCGAGCCCTGTGGGACTCCACAACAGCTCAACAAGGGCTGAGAAGACTTTGACTCAAACATCGTTACAACATTCCTACCAGTGAGATAGGAACTCAGCAAACGAATCGAATTCGCACTCATACCGTATCGCTCCAGTTTACCCAACAAGATATCGTGTGAGACGCAATCAAACGCCTTTGTTAAATCAAGAAAAGAAGCCCCCACAAGCCTTCTACTCTCAAAAGCGGTTATAACGCTATTTATAAAGTTTTCTATAGCTGAAACGGTGTTAAGTTTCGGTCTAAATCCAAATTGTTTCGGAGAAAATAAATTATTTCTTTCAAAATAGTTGGCTAATTGTTTAAAGAGTATCTTTTCAAAAATTTTGCCTAGAACAGGCACAATACAAATAGGGCGATAGTTGTTCAATTCATCTGGAGATCCTTTTTTGACTAACGGTATAATTTGGCTAAATTTCAGACAACTCGGAAACATACCGGATGAGATCGATTATATCTCTCATCTCAATAATATCGCACTATTTCCGTATAAAGCATAAATTTCGAGGGCAGGAAGACACCATTTGAACATGAATTTTAATAATATGTTCACATCACCTTTATATCGATCTTTGGGTTTTGTTATAGTACTGTTACTGTCTGGGATATCCTTTATTACACTAAACTTTTTTTGTCCATCCTTTACCAGAACTGTTGCTACACGTGAAGGCGTCCGTCCAATATACAATCGGCAACACTGTAAACGAATATATACCCGCAATCAGCTGTTCACCTATATTTACCAAGTGTACAGAATCCAAACAAAACACATTCCAAAACCTTGCAAGACATCATGCGTGTGGAAAACAACGTAATTTGCATGTAGATTTATGTTTTATTTTGACGTAGGTGTTTGTCTGCAAAAAATATGAAACGATGTAAACTACAATTTTTGGGAAAATGTAATATTACATACAACTAGAAAACCAGAAGGTAGATATGCAGCAGTGTGATTTATGATAGGTGTCTGGGTATGTTATTCAAAATTTTGCTGAAAAGTGAAAATTTAAACAGGTGGATATGCGGTGACGGAATAAATGAGCAGATGTTATGACGGTTATGAGTTATTCTGTCACTTGTATTTAGTACATTTACACAATGTTAATTTCTGAGAAATTGTTATGTATCATTTACAAAATAATTTGATACAATTTCTGGAAGGCCAGACACTTTTAATAAATGAACATGTCTGGCAGTTGCTGTTTTACCTACGTAGAATGTTCCCAGATATATTCGTTAATGAATACTGCTATTTATAATTATTATGAACGGAATTTTTATCCGTAAATGTAATACAATTTAAGTAATTTTGTGGCATAGCGGACAAAATTACTGGTGGAGAATTTTGTTTAAATTAGCAGACTCACAACACATCCCCCTTTAGAATACAAACTGCAATGTTAACAATCTGTAATAAAAGAAGCGTCATCTACTATATGTGTCGCCTACTCATAAATTAGTTTTGGCGGGAAATTTAAAATAATATGCGTGAGGGGTATTTCCGATACACAATATGTCTCACGAAGTTGGACTCATAAGGAAAACTTTTTTATTATTAATTTTATGAAAAAAAGGTATTCTTCATAAAAAGTTTTGCATGTTGTAAGATCTAAAATACAGTCATCAGATCAGTCTTATACGAGGTATGTCAAAAATGTGTCCACGGATAGAGTTTGGAAGAGGAAAAACTTTTTTATTTGTCGATTTAGAAGAAAAAGTCATTCTTTATAAAAACGTCTGCTTGTGTCGAAACTACAATTTCAAATACCAAATTTACGATTACTATACAGGGTATATCAAAAATAACATTTTTAATGATTTTGTTTTTGTTTTTTTTTTTAATTTTATGAAAATATTTTCAAAACCGTGATTTATTACACCAATTGTGCAAAAAACACTAATAAACTTTTTTCTGAAAGTGGTTAATTTCATTGCTACTATTAAAATAATAAAATTAAAAAAAAAACAAGGAAATCAAAATCATTAAAAATTTTATTTTTGATATACCCTGTATAGTAATCGTAAATTTCGTACTCGAAATTGTAGTTTTGACTCAAGCAGACGTTTTTATAAAGAATGACTTATTCTTCTAAATCTACAAATAAAAAAGTTTGGGTTTGGGTAGAGTTTCGAAGAAGAAAAACTTTTTTATTTGTAGATTTAGAAGAAAAAGTCATTCTTTATAAAAACGTCTGCTTGTGTCAAAACTACAAATTCAAATACCAAATTTACGATTACTATACAGGGTATATCAAAAATAATATTTTTAATGATTTAGATTTTCTTGTTTTTTTAATTTTATTATTTTAATAGTAGCTATGAAATTAACCACTTTGAGAAAAAAGTTTATTAGTGTTTTTTGCACAATTGGTGTAATAAATCACGGTTTTGAAAATATTTTCATAAAATTAAAAAAAATCAAAGAAATCAAAATTATTAAAAATGTTATTTTTGATATACCCTAGTAATCGTAAATTTGGTATTTGAAATTGTAGGTTCGACACAAGCAGACGTTTTTATAAAGAATGACTTTTTCTTCTAAATCGACAAATAAAAAAGTTTTTCCTCTTCCAAACTCTATCGGTGGACACATTGTATAATATATATTTAACAATATGGAAAATTGTTATAAAAAAAAGCTGATAACAACATATTTGGATGTAGTTTTCACACTTAAAACAATTTTCCATATTGTTAAATATGAAGGTACTTTATTCTTGCATAAAATTCATATTTTAGGATATACCTCGTATACGACTGAAAAAATTTAATATCTTATGACTGTATTTTAGATTTTAGAACATGCAGAACTTTTTTTAATAAAATTAATAATAAAAAAGTTTTCCATATGGTTTCAAAGTTACAGGGTGTTAAAATAATTTTCCTGAACAGGTTTCTTATACAAGGTGGTCAAATTTTTTGGGCGAATTGGGGACGTCTAATCATGAAAAAATCATAAATTGTAATTTTTCGAAAAGTCCTTATTTACAAAGATACAGGGTGTTCAAGGTGACTGCCTGAGGACGATTGTTTTGAAATATTTTCGAAACGAGTAAAGATGAATTAATCAAATGTAGCATATTTATTCACCTAGTTAAATGTCGTAAACTGACATGAAATTGAATAAAAAAGGATGACCATAGGCCAGGAAACGGGGGGACCTTAATTATAACCTAACTTTTTTTTCTATTTGTGTCAAAACGTGATAAAGTAAAGTTTTCTACATAAAAAAGGCATACTTGTTTTTTTCTCGGAAAACTTAAAAGTTTTGGAGTAATTCGAGTTTGAAAATTTTAGGACAAAACTGGTCCTTAGTACACAGCATTAATAAAATTTTGGAAAACTTTTCGTTAGCAAACTGTATTTTAATATCAAAATAAACTCAACAAAATTAAATAAATTTAACACAATTAAAATCTAACAAAAATAAGTAAGTACATTCGCCATTTTGTATAATTATCGTTAGTTATAGTTCGTGTCGAATATTTAAAATTTACATCAGGATGAATGTGAAAAATAAATACAAATTCAAAGTTGTGCAACAATATAATGTTTCTAAAGTTTAAAAGGAAGTTGTAATAGTAATTTCACAATGAACATACATAAATTTTAAATTGTCATAAAAAAATATTTTTTTGCAAATGGTGAGTTCAATCAAAATCAAAGATTGATAACACCTATAATGATATTATTATTATATTATATTCCAGATTCAAATAAGCCCATTATATTAATTTCTGTATTAAATTCCCCCCTTTTTACTGTGGCGCAAGAATAGGGCTTTTTACGATAATTGGATTGCACGCTTAGGTACACCCTTGCGAATCACCACTGATCAAGGCAGACAATTTGAGTCGCATCTTTTTAAGGAACTTAACTGCTTAACAGGTACGACTCACCTTCGAACAACTGCTTATCATCCCGCAGCTAATGGAATGGTTGAACGCTGTCACCGCCAACTAAAAGCTGCGATCAGATGCCACCAAAACGACCGTTGGACCGAAGTTCTTCCCACTGTACTCCTAGGCATACGTTCCGCCTGGAAGGAAGATCTCCAAGCGACAGCAGCAGAACTGTTGTACGCTGAATCCCTTCGCTTACCCGGCCTCTCGCCGAAAGCAGCACTACAGCCACTGCAACGAGCCAATTTGTACAAAATTTGCGCTAGCAGATTCAGAATTTGCGTCCAATCAACGGCTGCCGACACGGACAACGCCCTACGTTCCTATTCAGGGACCTGTCTAATGCGACGCACGCTTTTCTTCGGTGCGATCGTGTCAGGCGACTTCTCGAGCCACCATACGAAGGCCCTTAAAAAATTGAGTCTCGCTCCGATAAAACGTACGTCTTACGTATTCGGAGACGAAACGTTACGGTTTCCATTGACAGACTCAAACCAGCTTTTGTCATGCAGGACAATGACGCCTTCGACAGCCACGGCGTCGCAACGGTAGAGATCCAACGCAATCACACCCCAGCTCAAGTTCCAGTTCCCATTCAGCCTGCAGTTCAGCCCGAAAGACGTATAGCAGTTGCACCAGAACTGCGTACTCGATCAGGACGACGCGTCCGCTTTCCAGACCGTCTACAGGCCGGATTTTCGTGATCCAATCACTGGAAGGGGGGTACTGTGGCGACCATTATTCTTGCGCCACACTGTATATATGTATTTTCTAAGTTTAGTTATTTCTATGTAAAAATTTAGTATAGTAGTAGTAAATAATGTTTTCTGAATTTCAACAAATGTCCAAACATCTAGCACCAATATTTCTGCTTTCTTTTTACTGTTTTTCATTTTCGGGAACAAAAGAAATCCGTAGTCCGTACCTAGAAAAAGCCACGTACCGACCAGATGTGGTACTTTCTTAACAGATATGCTTTTTCTACGTTTTTTACATAAAGAAGGTATTCTTGTTTTTTTTTTTCATTAGAAAATTGAAACAGGACTCCTTAATAAACATTAGATATCTTGCTTCGGTATTCAATTATCCAATTAAGCTTTCATTTTTGAAGCAAAAAGTTGCTCTCTAGCTTAGCAATATGATAGTGCTCGCGCCAATCTGTCCACAGATAGAGACAGTTTCTTCAAGAAGAGAATCCTTAAAGGCAAAGGTAGAAAAGATGGCGAATTATGCAATTATTTTTTAATTGTTTTGAACATTTATTTTTGAGCAAATTAAGAACACTTTACCAGATGATTCTATAGGAGTACAGGATAATAATTTCGTTGTTTAACAAAGGACAAAACCCCCTAGATTAAAGCGGTATGTCGTAGTAGCATTCCTGGTAGAGCAAAACTTGTAAAGGGTAGTCGGTAGATATGATTTAGAGAGGTTATGAAGGCACTAGGGAACAAAACCAGACGTTTTTTGGGTTTTCTTGAATCTTGTGTGTTATTTTTTTTTTCTGTTTGATTCTTCAGTGCAAACTTCCAGAAAGTTGCGTTGTTTAAATTTGAAATAACAAAATAAATAAAAGCAAAGAAGTTCACTTCTTTTATTGTTGGTACTCCCTTTTGCGGTGAATATTTTGTGAACACTCTGTATAAAATAAATGTAAGAACAATGTTTTCCACATGTCAAATATTGCAGAGTAACTAATGCTTAAGAAAAATAACCACTTTTACCGCCACCTGTATATTAATATCCACTGATGATGAAGCCTAAAGCTTAGAAACATGTTGGGTTTTGAGATTTGACTTTCATATTTACTATAGTAAAACTTGATACCTCTAATATTCAACCAAAATGAGTGATAAAATTATTTGATTTGATACATGATAAATACGCCTGGAAATATGTTTTATTACTCTTTGATTCCTTGCTTTCTAACCTCCTACAACGTTTCCTTATAATATTTATTTAATATACATTGACTTTATTAATAATTATAAAAAAAAAACAAATTAACCACGATACGAACTTCCTTTGCTAGCCGAGAAACCGATTTAATCTCATTTTCTTTTTTTATTATCATCATATAATTAATTAATTAAAATTCCACCTTAATATTTTTTCTTAGCTCGCTCTCTTTTAATTACATACATGAATTCATTGTTGGACCAAACCAAATATGGTGTCGCCTTAGTTATATTCACTCTCATAAATATTAATTATGACTTTGAAAGAAAAAAAATGATCGACAGGTTGAACATATTCTGTTCGAAATTATTTTCGTAAGAAAAATGTTATGAAAGTATATAGATATATATATACACACGAGTCTAGTTTCTGTGTAGGAGATATTTGATATTGATTTATCTAACACATTAGGCAGCTATAAATAGGTACCACCTTCAGTCAATCACAGACTGTTTATGTTTAATTATATATTATGTACTTCAGAAGGAAAAAATGATTAAAACTGGACGGTAATTAGAAGTTAAACTTAGTATAGTCTAAAATTAGTCTGCTAACAAGTTGTATGTGATGTGTGTTATTGTTACGATGTTAGAATATCGCGTATTCCTTTTACGAAACTCAATTATTAATCGTTAGAAAATTCATAAGCTAATATATTTGGTAGATGGTAAAGATACTAAATAAACTCACTGGGATCTTGAGTTATTTTGTGTGTCTCAAGTTACAACTCTCCATCAAGTTCTAGAGCTCTTGTGAACTGCTCTTTCTATCACCAAGTGCAGAGGTGTGAGATTCGTAATGCTCTATCTCTATAGTGCCCTAGTTGGACACGTTCTCATAGCCCAATATATGTATGCTAGTTTTTGTACTCTATCAAGTTTTCTCCTTGCTGTACTTTGTTCTGCCTTAGAGTGCAAGCCATTACAAAAGTATCAAATTAGGCCTTGTTTATGAAAGAAAGATTAAGAAAATAAATCCAATTTTTTTTTCTAATGGCATCTTTGATCGCGGAAAATTGAAAAATAAATTGTTTTAAGTTAATGTATTAGTACAAAAAATAAACCTCTCCATAATAAAGAGACTATTGACATTGTTATTTTGGAATATTTCGCAGCATATCGATAGTTAATATAACGCAAGCATAATTTACGTGACATTTTGTGAATTTCACACAACTTGGATGCAAGGCATTGTGATGGCTTCTGTTTTGCGGATATCTATTTTTTGAATTGTATTAATAGCTTTCAAAACGATATTAAAAATCTGTTAAAGCAGTCTTTCCTACTTATAACCCACAAATATCTCTAAAACCTTCTCTTAACGTTCTCAATATCCTGAATGAGTCATACATCTACCATGACCGCAAAAAGTCTTAGGAATTGCCAACGTTTCGCCTCAAAATTGAGGCAACTTCAGGACTCTTTCTTTTATTGGTTTTTCTGTCTTACACAGATATTTTTATTTCAGTAGACACAGAAAAACCAATAAAAGAGTCCTAAGAATGCCTCAATGATGAGGCGAAACGTAGGCAATTCCTAAAATTGATGGTTTTTAATTGATCGACCTAAAATCCGCGTAAACATACCGTTCGAATTTTTTTATGATTGAAGGCAAGTGAAATTTAATGACGCAGTTAGTTTTTGCTTGTCAAAAAACCATAAATGAGGTATAAGCATGATAGTTGCGCACCTTAGTTAATCTGATATAATTCTTCATTTTAGTCAAATGTTGTGACCAGACCCTGTATGTTATCTTCTACGTATCGAAGCAGCATTATTTTATTTTACATAATCTGTCATATATCTTTGCTAAAAATGTTTGTTGTGCTTCAAAAACTGGTAATTGTAGTCCAAAGTATGCACTTGCAAAGTTTTACAAAGAACGACCTGTTTTTATTATTATTCAGTGCTCAAATGCAGTTTAAGCAGATGTCGTTTAAGCAACTGTGGATTTTTTTTAAATAAGAATTGCTGAAAGCATGGTAGTGTGAAACAAATTTCCAACATAACTTAAAGTCTTGTTGCTTTATGTAACAAGCAATTCTTAAATAAAGCCTCCCTGCTAGGGGATTCTGGCGCATCTAGTGTTTGCAATAGGATATACCTAATGGAGTTGTTACTTCTTGTCCGGCCATCGTTTGTGAACTGTGTTTCACCCGGCACATTGCCTATTCACGCTAGGTGTCGCCAAAAACGTCTCCCTTTTTTTTTAAATATTTTCAGCGAGCTACGAAACATCTCATTATAATATATTAAATCATTTCATCCAAAATAAAAAATATTTTTTTAAGTAGGCTATGCATCCGCTGCTTATAGCAAAGTCGGTAAACTCATATCTTTTTGATACATAGGGTCTGGTCACAATTTTCGAAAATTTGACTAAAAAAGATAATTGTTAGATTGAATAAATTTTAAACCTAGATAGAAAATGCAAAAGCAAACAGTTTTTCCAAATTTTAATAAACAAAAGCACTTTTTGAGATTTTTAATAAAAAATGTCAAATTTGACAGATAAGGCGAGTCACGCAATTATCATGCTATACCTCATTTTTGGTTAGTTGACAAGCAAAAACTTACTGCGTCATTTAATTTCACTTGTCTTCAATTATAAAGAAAAATCCCATTTGATGCCGACTTTTTGGCGGACAGGGTATAAAAAGATTCAGACTGTTGAGAAGCACTCCTAAAATTTAAATCATTGTAGTATCGCAAAGTTTCAAAATATATAAATATAACTTTATATCATCAACATAGAGTATAGAAAATTACATTTCAAAGTGTCCTAAAGCGGATCCCTGGGGCACACTACACGTAACGTTTATAGAGGTTGACTGAAAACCATTAAATAGAGTATACTGCCGACGAGCGAGTAAAAAGCATTTTTAAAAAATCTGTAATACAAAATTTGACAATTTCTTTTACAAAACAACCGTGATTCAAGTGATGAGAGGCCCTGAACACGATTATCTGTTTACCGAGAAAGAAATTGTGTGATCTGAACAAGATTGGTTGTGGTGATCGGCCTGGGATGATATATACAGGGTTATATAAGGAAGTTGACACCTATTTCCGATATATTATTAAAAGTATTCCAAATTTCCATATGCATAGATCGACATACATCAATACTCGAGCAAATCGATCTAATTAAAAATTCCCGTAAGTTGCCGATATTTTAACAATAAATACCAGCCATTTCTGAATAACATTTTAAATAAAATACCTACACATAATATAAATAAACTCTTGTATATGCAAAAACGTTTTAATATTGTATTTTCCAGAGAATATTTTGGTTCCTATCCAATATTTTAAGAATCTCCGTTAGATGAAATATTAGAATTGTTGACATCGTTAAATTGACAAGTAGCGTCACCTACTACTATTTATCTATTTTGTTTTTCGGTTTTCTAGTCAAGGATCATTTTTCAGTCTTTATTGCGTCAACCAATTAGGATTTAACATCAAACAGTTGATTAGTAGTTTGGCAAGAATGGCATAATATTATTCCTGATCGTAAAGACTTATTTTTAAACTAGGTACTCTACCAAATATTTTTCACAGCTCTCCTACATTATTTCACTTTAGCATAAACATGACTCCTATCTTTCCGTTAGGGTTTTCGTTCAAATAGTCAACATTAGCATCATGTAAAACCAGTTTGATAAATATTTAGGTGCTGTTTTATTGCCAGACAAACTAGGGAGTTGACAGCAACCGCAATAGCGCCACTGCAAGATCCTTTTAGACTACTGGAATTTTGTTGAAATCGACCACTACACTATAAGGCCTTACATAACATTTCCCTTGAGAGTTCATGGCATGCATTTCTGCTCGTAACTGCAATGGCACATTTTCGAGAAGCACAGAAATTTGCTCCTGAAGAAATTGTAAATATTCTTCACTGCATAAAACACCTTCGTAAAAGTATGGAGCAATTAAATACCACACCAAAGTGAATGCCAAAATGTCCTTCGTTTTCAATCGGATTGACAAATAGCATGTCAACTTTTTCGTTATGCGTAAACATGCACACATTAAATGGCGATAAGACTATTTGTCAACCATGAGTTTTATTATTGACAGATATAATTGCAGTTTGTTTCCAAAGCCTACTTGTTTAAAAGTTGTGAAACTTTATATTAAGCTCTAGTTATCGAACTCAACGCCTTAACACAAGTTGAGGTTAAGAGGCGTTTAAATGATATGCTCACAAGAATCCAATAGCAATTATAATAATTATTAGTTTCTTAACACATCTCTTTACATTTTGAAGTTTTAAGTAAAAGAAAAGAAGTGGCAGATATACAGACCTCCATCGTCCCTACCGTCTCCGACACGGGCAGGTGTCAGAAGAGCATGGCCAATCGTTTAGTCCTTTAGAACAAAGAACGAACCCTGTTTCGAGTTAGCGTAGTTGTGGTGGTCTATTTTGCCACATTTACATTTACATTTATCGTATTATGTTTGATTTGCAAACTTCAGATGCAGAGAGCGAGATGGGAGAAGAAGAGATTAAGAACGGAACATATAGATTAGTTTGCCAAATAATTAAGTCAATACAGAATTAAAAGTGTTTTATTGGGAAATATATTTTCGTGCATGCATTTTTGAATTATTTGAAAATTATACAGTTTATAAATTTCGGGAAATATTTACACACAAAATAAATTCGCCTGGCAGCATATTTAAATCATATTTATTGTTAATAATAAATATACACATACACAGTGTATATTTGCATATGCAAAATGTCGAAAAGGACATCGTAATAAACTCCAATTTCATGTAGGAGACGACATCTTTATTACACAAATTATTAGGTTGTATAGTCTATAGAATACGTACTATGTTATGTTTAAAGTGCCGGGACGCGTATTTGCATTGTCTCCTATGGCTATGGCTTCCTATACTTCATCAAAAACAGTTGAGTGAGATTTTGCATTAGGTGTATTTTTATTAACGTTGGTCGATAAGTAGAACTAAGCAGACAACGGTTAATCTCGATTTCTGGTAAAACTGCAAGTCCTATGAAAAAAAGTTTAATGGCAAAGTTGTAGGTAATAAAAAGATCTACAACTTTTGTATCGACACTTTTTTCACATAACCTCAAAATTTATGTGAAAAATTCGAATAACCGAGTTTTTGGTTTTTTATTTTTATCTTTTGCAACAAATTTTATTTTTTCACGAAATTTGGTGAAAACTTACCTTTGTATGTCCGAAACTTACAGTAATTTTTTTGATTTAAAATATTCATTTTTTCACCTTATTTTGACTTAATATCGAAAAAGCACCCTAATTTTTAATCGAAAATTCTCACGTCAAAATATCTGCTTTTTTAAAAAAGTTGGTGTGTTTTTTGTTCGTTGAAATCTCTACTTTCTGATGGTATAAAAATATATACACTACTATGGTAAATGTTCTCAGAAAATGCAAATAATGAAAAAAACTCGAATCCGAATTTTTTTTTTTCTAATTACTTCTGCATTAGTTTTTGTTTTGTGTCTTTGATGGCATTTCTTCATCGTTAGATTCGACAAACCTTCCCGATTCTAGTGGATCTTCGAAATCTTCAAGACCATCACCGTCTTCGTCTCCAAGATTATTTCCGGTCTGCATTGGTTCTTCATCCACAATTTCGTCTGAATCATCAACTTCCTCGTATGTTTTTTCTTCCACATTGGAGCATGTTTAAGAACCATGACAATTTGAGCATAAATTTGTGCATTTTAAACCATGTTTTCGGCGCGTTGATGTTGCTTCCAGCCCCAATCTGTTGCTGTCAGTTCGTTACCCTGCCAAGTCTGAAGCTGATAATATGCCCTGTAACAACGTTGTTCTGCTGCACCTTCTGTGGGTGGGAGATTGGCCAATATGAAAGAAGATTTAATTCTTGCCAATTGATATTTTTGAAATCTTAATTGGTTCAGTGTTATATCATTTTTACATTTATTAATAGATTTGATTAATTGTAATCCATTTTTTTTATATCTTCTTTGTTCGCATCTTTTTTATAAAAAATATTGGCCAAATTTGACACATTTTTATCGGCTAATAAAGAGTTGACGATACTTTTCTTTCCTTTTCCGGCAAATCCAGATGTTGTATCGCAACCAGAAAAATAATGGAGAAATGCAACGATATTTTTTAAGGATTCATATTTGAAACTATTAGATCATTATTTGCATTTTCTGAGAACATTTACCATAGTAGTGTATATTTTTTTATACCATCCGAAAGTAGAGATTTCAACGAACAAAAAACACACCAACTTTTTTAAAAAAGCAGATATTTTGACGTGAGAATATTCGATTGGACTTTAGGGTGCTTTTTCGATATTAAGGCAAAATAAGGTGAAAAAATGAATATTTTAAATCAAAAAAATTACTGTATGTTTGGGACATACAAAGGTAAGTTTTCACCAAATTTCGTGAAAAAATAAAAATTTTTGCAAAAGATAAAGATAAAAAACCAAAAACTCGGTTATTCGAATTTTTCACATAAATTTTGAGGTTATGTAAAAAAAGTGTTGATACAAAAGTTGTAGATCTTTTTATTGCTTACAACTTTGCTATTTAACTTTTTTTCATAGGCCTTGCAGTTTTACCGGAAATCGAGATTAGCCGTTTTTTACCCTTAAAAACGCACCCCTTCCCCTTCCCGACCTCAGATCGACCGTAATTTATTTTTCCTTGCATTTTTGTTATATTCTCTACCTTTTCCAATGGGTTTCATCCTACTATAATTTTTTTTGGTCTCAAAAATTATCCATAATTAGAAGAAAGTAGCTCCGATTAGATGCGCATCTAATCTAATTACTATTCTATTTAAAATAAAAACAAACATTTTTCACGCTCGTTTGACGAGTATAACTATTTTACATTATCTTCTATCAAGCAATATTGTAGTCGATGAACGCAAAATTAATTATTCTACGCCGCTGCCACTATATCAACAGCACTACTCCTTAAAAAGCGCTACTACCACCACAGCAGCAAAAATATGCGGGTGCCGAATAGAGAATGCAATAATTGTTCACAACAACTAATGCTCCTGCTGTTTGCTGTTATATGCGTTTACATTTCTCCTGCTGCATCGATCCGTCGTCGTCCACAGTTCATCCGTCGCTCTATATACCCGCCGTGTGAAAGAGAGAAAAACCGACGCAAGGTCTGGGTCGGCTGTAGCAAATGTCAAGGTCACACCGGAACAACGGCACGTGTCAACTACGGTCACGGTTGCTTTTCAACGCACGGCATTTCCACAACACACAATGTTGACCTTTTGTCGGTCTATAGTAATTATTTGTTTGTTTGAGTTTGGTAATGTCGACGCTCAACAATGATAACAATTGTCTAAATATTATTTTTCGAAAACATTCAATGTTTTTATACCACCAATTATTGTTATACAAAGTGTTTCTAAAATTGGTGGTCAAACTTTGTGAGCGAATTGAGGACGTGTACTCATGAAAAAAACCTAAATTGTAATTTTGTGTGCAATCAATTGAAACATGTTTCATAAAATTAACAATTTTTCCAATGATTTATATAAAAAGAAAATGTTAAATGACGATCATAGCTCATATTATGAATAATATTAAGAGTTATTAATGTTTTAACCAAAATCGGATAACAAAAAGTTTATTTTTTATGACTATATGATAGGCTCTCAGAATGGTGTGATCTAAATAGACTTCCTCTAAATCTGAACAAATGTAAGTCGGTGACATTTACAAGACGTCGAGATCCGTTTTTGCGAAACTACACCATCGATAATTCAAATTTGGAACGCTGCGATTTAAGCAAAGATCTTGGTGTATACTTGGATGGTGATTTATCTTTCAACTACCACATTGAGCAAGTTTCTGCTAATGCTTTGCGAATGTTAGGATTTATTTTTAGACAGACCAGAGAATTCAACAACATGGACTGCCTGAAAAGTCTCTATTTCGCCTTTGTTGTGTCTATTTTGGAATTCGCTACAATCATTTGGTCGCCCATCTACCGTGTTCATATACAGAGATTGGAGAGTATCCAACGTAAGTTTTTAAAATATTTGTCATTTAAAATTGATGGATATTTTCCTCCTCGTGGGTGTGACCAAGGCCTGTTACTGGCAAGGTTTGGATTTCGGCCGCTAGCCGAGAGACGCATCCTCGCGTCTCAGATCTTTCTTTTTAGGTTGATCAACAATAAGTTGCATTGTCCTCGGTTGCTTCAGCAGCTATGATTTCGTGTCCCTAGGGTTCACTCTAGAAGCGCCAGTTTATTTTGGGTGCCACAGATTCGTTCTAATTATGAATCTAAAGCACCGCGGGCTTGTAAATACAGCAACCGATTAGTTATTAATGAAAACGTTGATTTTTTAATGTATCGCCTGATTCTTTTAAGAAAAGTTGTTTTCATTTGTATTTGTTTTGATGAATTATGTTCATGTGTTAATTATTTATTGTTATTATTAATTGTTCTTGTAATCCTCTCAATTTTCTTTCGTTTTGATGCGTGTATTTCCTTTTTTGTATTTTTCTATTTTTCTATTTTTCAGTTAGTTCTAAGTTGGGTATTTTTGTATGCTAATGCTAGGCAATTGTTTTTGTTAATGTAAGATTTTGTCTTGTTATTGGGTAGCAATACTTGTTAGACAATAAAGAGATTATTATTATATAAATTTTTTTCAACAACAAGAAACACAATAATAAGATCAGTATAACAAACGAAACCAAGTCAGAAATTTGTCCTGTTGAGAACCGTATATAATACATATAAAAAATCCATATAAAGATGTGCAAATAAAATTTATAAAAACTTACATCATTGTTTCCTCTTGTCGGTAACAATTTTTGATATAAACGAGACACGCACAAACAGGACACATGTATGTATACTTATGTATAAATAAAATAACATAAAAGCATAACAACAATACAATATCACTAGTCGTCTAATCTGGATGGTATTTTATTTAGTGAAAAATGTAAATGTAAATTCCAGTTTAACCAAAAAACAAAACAAAAACCTGCCATAGGTACAGACATCGAGAAACAGTATCATTATAATTGTGAATTTGGTATACAAGGGATTTTTATATAGAATGTTAAAATATGCTGAATTTAAATTTTCAATATCACTTCTGACGTTAATAGAGTTTTTCTCTTTTTTTTTTTTTTTTAATACAACTCATTTCGTCCATTAAACGTTTTTTCAATATTTTTTGCTGGCTAACAATTTTAGTATTGTCAAAATCAAAACGATGTGAGTGGTCAATTTAAATTTATTGTGTGGAGGTAGACTTTTATTTCAAGAATATATAATTTGATTATATTATTATCTTGTCGCGAAAGTTTTGGGGCGACACAACCGATTTTTTGTATTAACGTATTACCAATACATACCTATAACTTACGTAATTTTCTGCAAGGTAAAAAAAATCAAATTTATTGCACACGAGACTTTGGTTATTGATTTTATTTGTTCACTATTTAGAATTTTACTAATCGTGTATACACGTTGCATGCTTAAAATTAATATAAATAGCTACTATACGTTTTCCAAAATTACCAACACATCATTTAAATAAGTCTACAGTATGTATCAGCCAAATCGAATAAATTCAATATATTAATTAAATTGCGACGTGTTTGACATGTCGATTGGTGTTTTTAGTTGTACATTTTTTTCACCAAAAACTTTTTATACATGATGTCCTGTACCAGTGTCCCCACACCAACTTTCTTAGTTTAAATGCAATAACCTGTATATTATTCTTTAGAAAGTTCTAGACCTACTTATTGTACTTATTTTCAACTGTTTCGGAAATTTGAAGTGTTTTCAGATTTATTGCAAAAATTAACATCAATAAATGACTACTAACTCTACTTTTAAGTTTAAATGACTATTAACGCAATCCGGTTTTAGGCCTGGATATGATTGTGCGTCGGCTTTAACTGATATTACGGATGATATTTTTAGATCAATAGATGATAAAAAGTTAACTATATTAACACTCCTGGATTTTTCAAAGGCTTTTGATACTCTCAGCCATAATCTTCTCTTATCTATCTTGCACTATATTGGTCTGACGCCAAGTGCAACTGAGCTATTTAAAGATTATCTTAATGAAAGAACACAAGCAGTTATCTATAACGGCAAAATCTCCAATTACTTGTCCTTAACCAGGGGTGTTCCTCAGGGTCCACTGTTTAGTTTAGTATTTATGTCGCAAACTCACCTAGAGCTGTGTCATATTGTAAGCAACATTACTTTGCGGATGACACTCAGTTGGATTTGGCATTTCCATTAAAGGAATCTTCAACTGCTCTCGCGCAGATTAACTGCGACTTAAATTCATTTAGGCAGTTTGCTGAGAGTCATTGTCTTAGGTTAAATGCAGGAAAGTATGTTGCAATATTATTTGGCCGCAAGGCCGATAAGCTTTCATTTTTGAATATGTACAGCAACTCTTTAAGGATAGATAATAGAGTCATTAATTTTCAGAGGAAGTCCAGAAACCTCGTCCTTGTAATGGACGATAAATTGCGCTTCTCGGGGCACATTAGTTGTGCTCTGCAGAGAACATACTTGAATCTGAAAGTTTTATTCCACAATCGCCAGGTGTTGACTCGAAAACTTAAAATAGCATCATGTGAAACACTAGTATTATCGCATTTAAATTACTGCGATACAATTTATGATTCCTGTTTGACAGTAATTGATAGAAATCGTATCCAAAAGCTCCAGAATTCCTGTCTTCGACTTGTCTTTGGTATCAGGAAATTTGACAGAGTTAGCCACACATTTTCACAGGCGCACTGGATTAACATGCAACAGAGACGACATTTACACCTGTCTGTGAGATATTTCTCGATTATTCGGTATAAAACACCACTGTATCTTTATAATAAAATTACATTTCGAACAGACATTCATAATATAAATATACGTTTTCCAAATAATTTAAATATACCAGCTCATTCTACCGAAGTGTTTAAGAGGTCTTTTTCCTATAACGTCACGAAATGCATAAATTCCTGGCCAAAAGAATTAAGGGAAGCTAAAACGAAAAATGTGTTTAAGAGAAAATTCTTGAGACTCATTGCCTAAATCAGGAGTAGTTTTTGTTGAGGCTTGCTGTGTATTATGTGAGTAGAAGTTATTGTTTTTTTTTATTATTGTTCTTTTTTCTTAGTTGCTTTTTGTATTTATTCTTGTATTTATATTTGTTGTAATTTGTATACGTATTTTTTTTTTTCAACTTAACATAAGCTTGTTTTGTCGATGGGTTAGCTGAACAGACGGTTATTTGCTTGCAAAGCACCGTACTGAAACTCGCCCAGTTGCATTAAATAATTAAGATTTGCATGTTTGTAACGACAGATATAATGCAATAAAAGTACTTTATTATTATTATTATTATTTGTAGAGTTGCTCCTGTGTAATACTGGAAGAATTATAAAAATCCTTCTATTAATTATTAAAGAATGTATTATTATGTTTTCTGATGGCACCTTTACTTTAATCAATATTGATTTTATGCCATTTGGCTGATACACACTGTATAATATGATAAATATAACTATGAACTGAAAATCTAACTAATCGATAATCCTTGCTTCTAATAACATGTTTTTCGCATTTTCTGTTGTGAATAATTTATTAACATGGACAATTTCCAACATTATAGTTAGGTACTGAATAATTTTTCAACACTATAGCAAATATAAAAAAACAATAGACTTGACATCTATCAGCACTAGGTGAAAAATAGTCTCTTTAAATATTCAGTTTGTGAATAATAAATCAGGATTGTCGCTTAACGTTGAAATTTTATTCCAACAGTATTGTTTACTTTTGTTCAGCAGTTTCTGATGTGTTAGGATTTTTATATAAAAAAACAGCCCCTTTGCCCAGGGGGAAAACAGCAGGTATCTGTCTATTGTTTTCAATAATTATCAGCATGACGTTCATAAAAAAAATAAATTAACCTGGCGGAGTGGCAAATTTCGCAACGAAACGTCCCACGAAAATGTAACTGACAGTTGATGAGCCTACTTTCTTAAAAAATAAAAACGAAATTTTATTGAATGCATTTTAAACATGAAATTGGTGACGATCCAAAGGTGATCCTCGGAGAGGGTCGCTATAATCTACACACATGATCGCACTCGCACTCATACTGCTCACAAGCAAAATCACGTTTAAAATCGAAATACCTACATGTTGTTCTAAAGAATAATTTCGAAAAAGTTTGCTCAGATTATCTGACAGATTTTTAGTTAATCCCTAAATTGAATTCAACGCATTTCAACATAATAGTTGAGTTTCGCCCATTTTCATGTTTTCATAAAATTCAGTCTTTTATACTATTGTACTCTTGTTCCATTTGTTGCACAGGAGACACAGGATTGTAGAACCATCCCTGTTTCATCTAATTATGTGTTGCATGAGGATTAGCTTGAGTGGAGTTTTGCTCCAAAACATACGCAGAATTTTAACCAAAAGCCATTTGCTGTCCTATTTAATGGTCCCTTTGATTGAAACTGCACGTTTACGCTTAAAAAAATTCGGTTGTGTCACCCCAAAACTTTCCCGGCAAACATCAAAAGTCACCTATCGCTTTAAAATGATGTATCACTCGACCCCTACTGATATATGAAAATTTAGCGGTTGTCCCCCCTATCACAGGGCTTAACTGATTTCAACCAAAATCTAATGGTTTCATCCTAGGACTAATTATAGGTTCCAACTATCTAACTGGTGAAATTCTAAACGCAAATTTCTCGAGAATTATGGGCGCAAATATCAGTATCGTTGGAAAGCAGATAAAAATCCTTTAAAATTAAGTATGACTCGACCCATACTGCTATTTGAAAATTTGGCGGTTGTGTCCACGCAGGGCTGAAGCAATTTCAACCAAAAACTAATGGGTTCATCCTAGGACTCCCCCAAACTCATACACCAAAATTTAGCTCAATTGATTAAAGCGTTTAGGCGCTATCGTAGAAGAATACATAAAGACAGTCAGACTTCCATCTGGAAATGGTCTTAATCGTCTCAAGAAACTTCAAAATCGTTATATATCCGTCTTTATCTCAACTTTTTTTAGCACAATACTTTCCCTGTGCGGGAAAGTAAAACTGATGAATCTCCTTCCGCAACGGCTCATAAAACGACACTCAACACATAACGGAACTTCAAAGGCTAGTAGAGGGTGCAGGGTTGTTAATTAGGTGCCTTAAAATACAGAGTTAAACTGGGTCTTCTGTGCCCAAGGAGACTCTTTCCAAAAAATAAAAAAAAAACTTCCATCGTACATAATATAGCCTATCTTGTGCTGATAATAATTCTCCTCTGCACGTGTACACATCAAATGTGATATTACACGCTCTACGCTTTCTCGCCCATTTGTACGAACATAGAGGTTTCCGGTAACCTAGTAATTTGCTATGACCTTGAGCGCGCACACACCACCATCACCCCCACATCCCTCATACCGAACGACCTCGGCAACAGTTGTTGGGGGCTCGGCATCGTGGAAAGTTTGTTGTCGTGATGGAAAGTTCAGAGGGAGGCAAAGAAATATTCATTACGGCGTTGCCAATCCAAGACAATATATTATTTTCACTGGTTTTTCTTTAAAGTTTTTATGAGATATTATACTCGCCGTCTTGCTGAAACCAAAGATCACTGATGTCAACATTAGCCAATTGTGGCCACAACAAATCGGGTATCATGGTTTGGTAGCGCAGATATTCACGGTGACGGCGTTTCCTTGCTCATTTTCGAAAAAACCACAACCACAAACCGCACCACACGATCACTTTCTTTGGATGTAATGGTTTTTCGAGAACTATTTGTGGATTTTGTGAGCCTCATATGCGACGATTTTGTTTGTTTACATAACCGCCTAATTGAAAATGAGCCTTAGATGATTTTGTTGGGAAATGCGTTGTTTTCGTTAAGTTTTTCAGACAGCCAATCCACAAACGTTGGACGCGAACAATGGTCGGACGGCTTTAATTCCTGAACGAGTTGTACTTTCTCAGACTCAGAAGAAGTCTGATTTCGAGGAAAGCTGCTCGAATTTTACGAAGTGACACAGTAAAATTTTCACCATTTTGATAGTAAATTTTAACAATTAAAATTATTTGCTCAAGACTGTAGCGTTCCATGGTTAAAATTTTCCAACTTTTTACTAAATAAATGTCAAAGGATGACAGCTCAATTCTTTACATTTCATCATTTGACAGCCAATTTACTTCCTAACTTCAAATTTGCCCATCCGTTATATACGACACCAAACTTTATAAATCTGGCAACCTAGGACGCCGGTCTTTACACTCCGGCATCGATTTGCATGTCGTAAACCCACAGCACGAGGACGTCGTACTAGAAGCGTCTAGGTCAAGGTCGATGGCCTGCCGTGCTCTCTGGATGCACCGGGAAACCGAATTTTCCAGAGCAACATAGGCTCTCTATATACATAGCAGAGACATGTGTGTTTACAGGTCATTATATACGTGTAATGCATTTTCAAAACCTGTTGAAGATTTATTAGTGACACTAACCTTTAAAATAGAACGATTCGTTACCAAATATGAAAGTTGACAATTTAAACATTTTATTTCATTAATGTAATTAGTATAATAACTATTAGAAATTTTTAGATTCGATGATCCTTTGGAGTAAAATCCGTGAGAATAATAAATTATAATCTAGGTTTAACTACCCTTCAGTTTATTGATAGCCTCAATTACATCTAAGGAAACTTAATTTTACTATGAAGCCCTCTGCAATCGAAAGTGTTGGAAACTCATGAGTTTGTTCGGTGGCCGGGTTTGTTCTAAAATGAACTGAAAATGTTTGAGGACTGGAGGAAGAAAATTAGAGCCTAGAACTTGAATTAAATGTGGATCAACCTAGAGAAAGACTAGCCATTATCAGTCAGGCAGCATGTGTAGTTATTTGTTGGATAGAGTCCTAGTCGAGGGCTAAATTTTTTTAGAAATCTACCAATAAACTATATTGCTCACAACTTGATAAAGAAAGTTATTTAGTTGAGTTTAGTGTGGTCCATCTAGTGAATCCCGTAAAATAAATAAAACCTTCCAAAATTAAGAAATTATTTGCTATACATTTTTAATATAATTTAAATCAACTATCGTTTATTAATCTTATTTTTAAATAACACAAACAATAAATAATAAAACCCATCACAACAGAACAAATTTAATCAACAAAACGCAATAAATGCTACATTATAACAGCCCCAAATACGAACCATGCGGAACGCCTCTAATTAAGAACCGCTCTCTGGCACTATTTACAAACCAATAAATGACGATCTGCAAATTCTTCGTGTGTTTTTTCTTCTGTTTGCTCTTCTCTTCTTCGTTATTTTAATGCAGTAGAGAGAATGTCGCTAATCGGATTCCTTAGTATGTCGGCGATCGCGTTGGTGATAGCGTCAAGGTTCATTTGTTTCCATGTGGGAATAATTGGGTCTACGCCCTTTCGATTAATTAGATACGAAAACAAACGATTAATTGTGGCGAATTTGGATGGCAGCGTTGAATACGGCTATGATAAAGAAAAATCTTTGTTAGGTTTTTGGTTGGTGTTTGGTTTGTATTTAGTTGGCCACAGTTACCATTTGAATGAAGTCTCTATTGGCTGACCAGACAGGCTTACGTTAATAATTTTAATAGTTTTAAAAGTAAGTAAGTGGTATAGTCTTTCCAATATTAATTTGGAACAACTCCATATCCCTTTGTAAAGTCAATACCGATCGCCGCCTTTCATAGGCGCACCCTTTTAACTTTTCATAACGATACATGCCCTACGATATTTTAAAAATCCTTTATCCTGTTTTGCCATTTTAAAAATATTTTTAAAAAATAATATTATATATATATATAATATACTTACACAAAATAAGTTATATAATATGATAATTCGACTGACTATGGATTAAGCAAGACCATTTTAAAATCACAGAACCAGACGTTCCCATTTTCAACCTGTTGTTTGTGTTTATGTATTTACTGTGTTCTACGTTATGAGGGGGGTCCATTTGTAAACCGAAGCGAAGTAGTTAAGAGACACTGATATGTTTTAAATTTTAATATATTAATTAATTATCTGCTTTCGCGACGCTTTTAATTGGCTATCTAATAAATAGTACGCAGCAAATGGTTTTTTCTTTAAATTACTGTAATGTTTAGTTTTGGACGATAGTCAACTGTCCTTGAAACTTGCGCTGTTGAACCTTAACCTTTATCTTCCCTTATTTTTGTGTAGTTGAGCCTGCTCTGTTCAATTATGTTACATTGCTGGGTGGACTAATGCATGGCCAGGAACTGATTAGATTTTGGAACACATAGGATGTAGTTCAGGGGTATTAAAAGAGGACCATAACAAAAAAATCATATTTGCTGAACTAAATGATACAAAAAATGTTTATCAAATTGAAGTTGGTTGGTTTACAATACAAACAAAAAAGAAAAACACAACATGACTAAGTTACCCTTTATGTTTTTCTTTTGTTGTTGTTAGTATTGTAGTGTTCTGAGGATGAGTTAATACAAGTCGAAACGTCGACAAAAGAGTTACTTTGTGTTTTTAATTGGCCTAAAATGAACCAACTTCAATTTGATAATCACTTAGAGGTCACTAACGCAGGAGTTAAACTAAAAAAATGTTTATTTTGGCATTTGAACTTTGCAAAAAAATAGGACAAAATCTAAATATGTAAAAATAAACTGTATTTGCATTTAATTGTAAAATTTTAGAAAACGAAGTTGGTGATGGTTTTTCAAAAACGAAACGTCGTAGTGCAAATTTGTAAACGCTATCTTTTTCTCCTCGAAAATTAACAATGAGAAAGTGCTCTTAATTTTTTATATCTGTAAAAATAATGTCACAAATAAATAAAAACTAAATTCGCAAAAAATCGTTTTTCTTTTTTAAATTTAAATTGTACAACTTTTCTCTAATTTTGCTGACATTGTAACTCCTACCGTTTCCAAGATTCTGATGCTATTCCATTCTCATCTTGGTCAGAGTGTATACTTATGACATGGAGGGCTAAAAAATTATGAAGATAAATATCATTAATTTCGGATATATGGCATATGATTTGGCTAAAATGATGTCCGATATAAAATTCGTACACATAAAGCATCTATAAAAGGTTTGAGTGTCAAAGCCAAAAAACTAAAATTGTGTGTGAGATGAGGTTCATCATAAAAAAAACTTGCTTACATTGTTGTTCGTAAATAGTATCTAGTAAAGGGCTCAAAGTAAAAAATATTTCCTATATATCTGAACTTATTCGAAATATAGAATAATTTTTAGTCGCTATAGAATATAACCTAAAAAATGCCACAAATAGTGTAAAAAGTGGTCACAAATAAAATATATAGGATATTCCTCCAAAGTTACGAGAAAAATTGCCTAAACAGGCAATTAGATACAAATCTATTATAGTTTTAAATAAAAGAAAACAAACAAAAACTTTCAAAGTCACCTCCACAAAAAACAAAAAACTTTTAATTCAGCTATGCAAAGGAAACCAGTTTCGGCTCAACAAGCCATCATCAATCCATTCTTACAAAAACATCTGTGTAGGTACAGAAAAAATATCAAACATGCACAACATTACACGAAATAAACAAACACCTGTGTTGAGCAAATAAATAAATATTTCGTTTATTATAGTTTTGACAACCTACAAAATGCAGCATAAAAAATTGTTTACATAGGATTCAGAAAAATCTGTATCCAGGATAACTCAAAACTCCCTTAACAGATTTTTAACAAATTTGGTACAAAAATACTACGGGATATTTTTAGGTAATGATTAACTTTTGGATAGCATTGAGGAAAAAAAGGGTCCAAAAAGTGGACTATATCTATAGTTATTTAGGTATAGCTTTGATACACTATAACCTATGAAATGTATCATACAAAAGTTGCTTACATAGGCGGTCGTAAACGTTGGAAAAGGGGTCAAAATAAGGAAAATTCCTAATCTATTCCTAAATATGGAATAATCTAAATAAAAAAATAGTTGATGTCTACAATAAAAATAAATAAATAAAGCTTTTACTATAACTCCGCCATTTTACAATAAGTCTTTTATTGTAATTATTAAGATTTCTAAGTAAATTAATGTCAGATATCACAGACAATAAATAACTAGTAACATAAATTGTATAATAAGTTATAAATATTGAAATTAAATTAATGTAAGCAAGCACCTATACCCCAGATAAAGTAAGTATCAGATACGACGGCCGGCGGAATTTCTTTGATGTTTGTGTCCTAAATCTCGTGACCTTGACGCCATTATTATAATAGTTTTTCCGGGTTTATTCCTTTTGCCTTTTCGTTTGAGTATAAAGTAATGCCAACAATTAGGAATATTCCTTTTAATTTCAAACCTATTTTGTTGACGACAAATTAATAATTAAACATAGTGTGTGTATAGTCCCATTATCATCAATTGGAACTAGGTACTCAATTGTTTGTTTTATAATGCATTTTGAAATCTAAGTTAATAATAAAAGTAAAAATAAAGTAAATTTTAGTAAAATTATTTGATTATAAACCAAATTCTCGATGTTCGTCAATATTATTTGTTCAACAATTAAACTAAAAATTATTTGAATTGTATTTACATTTTAAACATATGGAGTGTATGCATTAAGGTCTAAATAATATTTCCAAAATTGAATTTAATATTTAATCATTCATCCTATTGGTATAAAATTGAAAATAACATAAAATGTATTATAATTTTAAATACTCTACTACTAGTTACTCTTAAACCTGCATGTTTTATTTAAAAAGCGAGATCTCAGCATTTTGAACCATCATATTTCATGAAATATGGTTGTGATACCTACCTATATATACCAGGATTATTTCAAAGCTTTTCAAATTCATTGTTTCATTTTAAACAATGACTAAAGAGCAGTAAAAATGGCAGAAAGTAGACACTTTCACTTTAAAGAGGCCAAATTGTATTTCATTTTTACTGAGTTCATTAAACAGTAATTTTTTACGATGTCTAAAAATAGAATCATGATCAGTGAGAACTTGTAGTTCTCACTTGTGTTGCCGCAATTTAGGGATATTTTCTAATATGTCAAAAACAACAACAACAAACAAAAATATCTTAATTCTTTAATAATATAAAATAACTGCTGTAATTATTATTATAAACTTAGACTTTCCAATGTATAATTTCATATAGGTACGTACTGAGTACATGTAAACAAACCTTTCAATATCTTTCGGAAATTGGAAAAATGAACAATTATTTAACACTGTTCTTGAAATACATCCAGGTATTAAACAATAAAATCCACCGGTTTTTGATCCCATGTTTTTTATAATAGCTTAATTATAGGTATAAAGAAGAAATACTAGAGTAGTAAAAACTACTGAATATACCCACAGATCTAGAATATACCTAACCTATACAAGTAACTATATATTACGAACAATATATGATTTAAAGTACAAAATTAATAACCTATTAATAATAAATTCTAATAACAAAATAGCAACGTTAATTTGAATATAAAAATATTAAATAATCAGATGATCACTTTAATTTAAGAATATAAACATATTTTTACATAACCTCAAAAATTTTCTAAACAATACCAGCTGTTTCAAATAGTTTCAAATAGTTAAATGGTCCGGCAGAAGTGTGAAATATTTGGGTTTACTAAAGAAGAAATTATAAAAAAATTACTAAAACATATATTTACTTGCTTTTAACTAATATTGAAATTTTCACGAATTTAATACCATTTAGTATTGTCATATTTACTTGAAACTTTTTTTAATCATTAATAATAAGTAATAATTGTGCAAGCATGTATTCATACTTTTGGCAAACACTATAAAAACTACTATAATAATGGCCGCCAACTTTTCCCAGTGTCTCATCTGTCCTGTTTATCTGGGCCTATACACTATAAAGGTACTAGCTTTAGCACGCCTTCAAAAACACATAGGGGTAATTTACAAGGGGCCGACCATATACACTTGATTAAATTCACGGTTCAATACCACCGATGGTTTGTCTCTTTTTTTGTATTTATTTATGATTATTTCTGTTCTTTTTAAGTCTGTAGTGCTCCTCCATTTTTATGAAGTGTAACGCAACTTTAATAAGCTGTAAGGAATATGTTTTATTTATAAAATTCGAACGGTGCAGAAGAACAGGCAGATCGTCAGTGAGAGATAAAAAGTATTATTTATGTACAAGGTAGTAGTAAATGGCAATGGAATCAGAAAATAATAATAATAATGCGGTTATAAAAAATAAAACATGAATCGTTACATTTTCGTGCCGCTTTGAAAAATTGTCGTCTACATAAGAAATGGTAGGCGGTAGTTGCATTTCTTTTGGTTTTTGTGGTTATATTTAAATTACCTTAGTAATTTTCCCATAAATTCAGTAGCGGGTAGGTATTGTGGGAATCGTATCCTATATTCATACGATTTTTCTATCAAACATGTTTATCCAGGCTTTTTCATATTATGCAAAAGCTGATGGGAAATTTAGAACTTGATCAGCACCGTTCCTAATTAATGGTGCACAAATTGTATAATATGTAGTTTATGCTGCCATCTTCAGCACACTGCATGTTTTGATTGCATTTGGAATTGTTTGTGTCACAAGATCTTCTTCCACACTGCTGCCAAAAGAAGTGCTTTAATAAATACTACCACTTGCTGAGAGGGTGTAGAAAGAAAAATACCGTAATCACTAAAGTCCACGTGATAAATTCAGTCAATAACGTAAATTCAAAATTGTCACTGCTCGGTGCGTCAAATTTTTGAACCTTTATTAGTTATTTATGGCAGAGAGTGAGGCTAGGTTTATCTAATTTGTTGTGTGTAGTCAGTGTAGTGACTAGCGTAATTGTTAGATCAGTGCTATAAACCCTAACATGAACATAACCATAAAATCCAAACTTTGTGACTATTTATCAGGGATTGTACCGCGTTTCGGTTAACGTTTTGGTGTTCACACCAGAATAGAAACTAAATGGTACGGAAACGTGATATTGGGTACTGGAGTAACTTTAGTTAAGCTACTACTAGTCCAAAAACCTTCATTTTCATCTTTAGGTTCTAAAACTGATACTTGAAAAATAGACGAACTACGTCTAGGAAATTCTACTGATGAAATAAAAGCTTGAGTGTCATGTTTGCTTAAGCATTAATTCTCTTCAGTGTCGGAATGACCTACAATTTTGGCATGATGACTGCTAGAATACATAATCGTCCCCTTAAGTCCCAACTGCCTTATGTGTTCACTTCTGGATGACATCTGTAATCTAAGAGAACGATTTTCTAACAGCAATTTAAATTAATATTTATATATCTATCTATTTGATATAATTGAAAATACCTACTTAAAATTGTATGCAACTCAAAACTCGTATCTGAATCATTCCTTATTAATGATAGTTTTTGCAAGGTGTAAAACCTTGTATCTCAACGTTTAATTGAACTAAAATGGGACAAATCATTTAACAATTTAAAAATTCGGTTGTAATTATTTCGTTTGTTATAAAAACAACATAAGACTCTCTTACATACATAATAAATGCCCAAAACTAACTTAACGTTAAATTATTTATTTATTCTGATGATTATCCTGTCTAAACATCATCAAACGTTAGATCCGATGTAATCCGAATCATTCAAATGATAACTTACCTTAATTAAAAGTAATTTGTATCACTAAACACAAAATATACACCATTAAATCCTCGGTTCAGAAGCACATGTTGTGTTCAGATGAAAACAAAACAAGATATGACGTTTTGACATCTGAATTTTTAAGGTCGCGAGATACAAGGTATTTTAATTAAGCGTTCCGCATGCACTTTGCTCCACTATTCAGATAAAAGTTTTGACACCTGGGCGATGCTATGCAGTTTTGATGCACTTGCAGCCCGGGACGTAGAAGTATTGAAGATGTAGTAGTTAGAAACGTTGATAACATTTATATTATAGACGCAAAAAGAATATTAACTCAGTGAACATCTCTTCCAAGTACCTAGTAATTCATTCTCAGAATCTGAACGCATCAGTAGACATAACAGTACCTAAATGCACCGGAATCTCTAGGTAGGTGGTATTCTGAAATAGTCCTGACCTTTCATCAAATGCAAAAAGTTCCGAAAACCGATTTTCAGCATTAGTTACTATTGTACCAGTACCACATGTATTTCATCATAAATTTGTTCGACTCTGTGTCATTTTAGTAGCTCTTAGACCAGGCTAACGGCTATAAGGTTGGTTGTGTATAGTGAAAATAAAGAGACGATGTTTAGCTGTTATAAAATGAAACAGAAAATAGGCTTAACAAAATTGTTTCTTCTCCTGGTGTTTATATTCACATCAAAAATGTTGCAGAAAAAAGTCCATGCCTATTTTCGAACTACTAATCTTAGTTCAATTCATCGATCTGGATTATGTGTTGAACATTTATAAATTTGACAGACAATTTAATTCGTGTCTACGATTATAAAGCAGGCAGAGGTATTTTCAGCAAGCCACCTGTTCCAATCCATTTTCACAGGATTGTTACATGTCTGCCATTTTGATTATTTTTTTAATTTGTATTTTGTCACAGCCTATTGTTTCTTATTTCATGGATCTCCGTCAATGATTTTGAATTATTTAGTATTTATCTCATTATTTCTTATACAATCAAACAATTTATTGTCTTTACATATTAGATGATGTTGACACATATATTTTTCATTTTATGTAGGTAGTTTTAAATTTTGTGGATATTGTAAATCGGTACGACGATGGTGTTATGACGAGCTCATAATAATAGCGAAACGAATTCTCGTTTTACTGACTGAGGCCTTGCCAATCTAAACACAATCCCGTGTGTATGTAAAACCAGTAATTTTGCTTTCTTGCTAAAATCAAGACGAATATCGATTTCGATTCTTAATAGATTCGAAATATTAACTAGATGAATTTATCAAGAATTAGAGCAGTACCTATTACGTATAACTATGTACTTGACATTTAGAATTGTATCCTCTTTTAACAACGCTTACTTACCTATATTAAAATTAAAGCAGTTCAATTTAATTTACAATTTCCTTAAATCTATATTATCGCGGTTTTCTTTGTTTGCATATCGGAAATTATATTACTTACATCCTATTTAATTGAATTTCCGTAAAATTTATGAATTAACATCCGCTCTCATATCTTTCAAATACCAATGAGAATATGCATAGTTTCTTCCTAACACCCATTGCAACTCCAGAGCTTTGCAGTACAATTAAAGACATCAAAAACAAGGTGTCATCTGGAACTGATGGAATCACTTTGAAAATGTTGTCTAATCTACCGGAATGTACATTAATCCTTTTCACAGATTTTATTAACAAGTGATTCCGAAATGGAATTTTTCCACTATGCCTTAAGACATCTATAATTATTCCTCTCCACAAGGGCGGCGATAAGGATCAAGCCGCAAACTATCGTCCAATTGCACTTCTATCTACTCTATCCAAGATCATTGAAAGACTGGTTAAAAGGAGACATATCATTTCTGCACAAATATGAAGTATTAACTAGCCACCAATTTGGATTTTTAGCTAACAAATGCACTAATGATGCTACATTTTCCGTCTTCAACAATGTTTACTCCAACTTGAACAATGTCCACTTTACAGCATCAATTTTCTGTGATTTCTCCAAAGCATTCGACTATGTAAGTCATAACATCCTAATTAACAAGACACAGCACTACGGAGTCGTACCTTAGCAACAGAAGTCAGTGTGTGAGGGTCAATGCGGCTGTGTCTTCTTGCAGGCCGATGGATTGTGGAGTATCACAGGGTTCGATGTTGGGTTCTATTTTGTTTTTGCTATTTATCAACGACATTACGTGCGTAGACATCAGCGGTAAAGTATGTCTCTTTGCTGAAGATACTAGTTTCACTTGGTGCGGCCCGGATAGTGTGGCTCTTCATAGTTAAGATCAGTTTCCAAAGAACTTAACTTGTCAATTTCCACAACAGTCTACTTTTCACTCTTCGATTCCCATCTTCGATACGCCCTCCGATTCTGGGGTACATGCTGTGCAACGCAATTTGGGCGTATTTTTAGATTACAAAAAAGAGCTATTCCATACTCTGATATTGCACTATAGAGCCCATTGCCAGGACTTCTTCAGAAAATTTAAAATACTAACACTACCTTCCTTATTCATATTGGAATCGGTCTGCTTAATCCGCAAACACCTGTCAGATGTCTCTGAAAGACCGTTCCATAACTATCTGCTGATCTTTATCTGCCAGCCCCATCCTGTGAATTAATCAAAAGCTCGATCCTATACAATGCAAAAAAAATGCACATCCATCTGTCAATGGAAATCAAATTGCTATCATCCCTTCCTCGATTCCGTAAAGCTCTAAAAACGTATTTGTTAGAAAAAGCTTTTTATACAGTAGGTGCACTGAACCGAAAAGGTACGTGATATTAATAAAAAAGTGCTTCAAATCAATGAACGTCAACATTAAATTTGAGCCGATGATGGGTGACATTAATACAATGAACGTTCGTACATAAATTCGGTAGCGATTTCTGTACGTTGAATTAATAAATAAAGAACATAAATTTATGCTCGCCGGTTATTGATCTTACGAATGATGGACATTAATTTATAACTCCTGTACGTTAAAACGATGTTACCAGGTTGTTAATGTTACGAACGATGAAGATTAGTTTATGTCTCCAATACGTAAAACCGATGTTAGCTGGTTATTAATGTTACGAACGATGAACATTAATCTATGACTTTTGTACATTAAACCGATGTCTGAAGGTTATTAATGTTACGAACGAGAAACATGAATCTATGACTTTTGTACGTTAAACCAATGTTAGCTGATTATTACATTGGGTTATAATAATTGTTTTACGTAATTGTGTTCGCCGGAAATTATTATTACGAAAGATTGAGATTATTGTTCTGTATTCAATCAATAATCGCGAGCATATAGGTACATATGTATTATGTGTACTGCAAAGTGCAGTATGGTTCAAATATACTAGTACCAATGGTTAGAGAATTTAAAAGCCCAAATAAGACTCAAAATTATCTTGCTGTACGTCCATTGATTTGATGCACCTGCTTTGTAAATAAATTAAATCATATTTGTACGACATTCGAAATTTGAAAACTAAAGTCCGCGGAAATTCTTCTTAACAAAATTGGAAATTATTACGAGATCTAAACATTTATGCAAGGGAAAATATCACAATACCGTCTTTTATTCATGGTGTTGATAATATTAATGATTTTTTTGTGGCCACTTCTACCAACAATCCGGACCCAGGAACGATCAATTTTTACTTAGGTAATAAAATTAGGCCCGATATTAACTTTGAATTTACAATGGTGGATCATGGGGATATACTTGATGCATTGCTTGGGATTACGTCAAATGCTGTAGGCAGTGACATGATCAGTATTGATATGCTAGTAGTAGTAGTTGTCCGTTTATAATGCCCTTTATACAGCATCTAGTTAATTACTATATAGAAACGAGGAACTTCCCAACATGTTGGAAAGAAGCCAATGTCATTCCAATCCCAAAACTAAAACTCCATCAACATTTAAGGATCTTATAGACCGATTAATATACTCCCAGCGATCTCCAAGGTTATTGAGAGAGTGATCTGCAATCAAATGAACACATATCTTGATGGGCATGGGTTGTTGTCGGAGGTCCAGTCTGGGTTCTGTCAGGGTCACAGTTGCTCCACGACATGACTTAAAATATTGGATGATGCATTGGGGGCAGTAGATCAGGGTCGATTGACGGCATTGCTGCTGTTGGACTACGCAAGGGGCATTTGACCGCATTGGTGATGGTTTGTTGCTGGCCATTGTGGGTTACCTGGCCTTTGGGGAGTCTGCTGTGTCTCTACTCGGAACATATGTGAATGATAGAAGTCAGGTTATCATTTTGGGAACGGCAGTGTCTGGGCCCAGGACATTGCGTAGTGCCGCAGGGCATCCGGGAATCATTGCCTTTTTTTATGTATCAGGGTTTTTGTTGTTGTTATTATTATGCAGTTATCTTTAGTATTGCTATTATGTTAAGCTAGGAGGCTGTGCATCGACTTCGCCTTTTGTGTAACTTTTCTAAGTTCTCAATAAAGTCATTTATTATATAATCGATGAGTAGAACCTTTGGCGTAGAACACTAAACTGACAATCGTTTTACCACTTCACCACCAAGTGGTAAAACGATTGTCAGTTTAGTCATTTATTATATTATTATTATTAATCAAAATAACAGGTTTTTAAGTAAACAGTGTGCGCCTTTAGAATTGACTTATAGAACCCATAAGTACGGTTGAATTGCAGATTTTCTTCCTTTAACGTTTATTATATGTTCTTCTATTTCTTGAACTGTTTTAGCACAAAATAAAAAAGATTCTTGAGAGTCTGTTATTGTGTACTTTAAATGGCTTATCTTTCCACTGGCACCTTTGGAACATAGCTTAGCGGATAGCACTAAATATCCATGACACTTTTCAACTGTATACATTTAACTAAACAAAACAAAAAGGACGCGTAAACAAAAAGTCTATGAGAATGTCATAATGTGAATATTTTGAGTATTCAGTCTATATGGCCCGGGTGCATTGATTTGCGCGCGTTATTCAGAATTTAACGGTTAGGTTCGTAAAATTAATGCTTAGCATCCATTGAATCAACGATGATCGTTTATTAGTTTTTATGTTCGCTGTTCATAGGTGTATGATTTACAAATTATTGTGTTAAAGGCGAAGAGCATAAATTATTAAATTTAAAACATTGAAGCAATAGTATAGTGACATTATATTGATGAAAAAAAACATAAATTTTCGATGTCTTGCATTTATTGATTAATGTTTCATCATTCATTGTTTCTATGTATGAAATTATTAATTTATGATCAAAATTCATTGTAACAGTGACCAATTCATAATATTAATGTTCAAAATATTGATAACAACCATTCATTGGTTTTACGTACAATATTTTTTTCAGTGTGACTTTTTTAATGTGCATTAATTTTTGAGCGATTCACACACTGGATAGTAGTTTGTATTGTGTGTTTTGTATATATATAGATATATATTGAACTGTAGAATATTTACTTAATTAATTTACTTTAAGTATCTTAATAGATTTATTTATTTATTTATTTGACGATGTACCTGTATGTATTAATTATTATTCTTATGTTTTATATGTTTTGTTTGTTGATGTATGTCTACAAATTATTTTTAATTTTTTGATAAAAATATATTTATTTATTATTAAACATATTATTTACGCATTTTTGAAAGGTGAGAATATTTATGTCATAATTTGTTTGTTAAATATTGCAACAAATCTCCATATTATGTCATAATAACATTTCTATTTGTATCTTTATGGTTTCGAGTCTTTTTTCCAATATGATGGAACTCGGAGTTTCAAAGCTTGGTAATTCCTGAAAACACCTGTAAAAATAAAAGCAGCAACATAAAATTTAATATACTTAGTTTTTTTTTCTTAAGGAATATGCATTTATTTTTTATTTGTTGTTTTTTCTTTTCAACCATACACCGCGTCCATTAGTTCTTGTTTGATTATTATATTTCCACATCTGCTGTTTGTCTAAACTAATGATGATTTCAATTTTTGTTGCAGGTGGTCATTACGAGTTTTGTTTGCAAGTTATCAAAGCTCCATCAAAATTTGTGTTAATGGTAAGTTCAGTTCTAATTACTATTACAACTTGTGGGTATAATCAAATATGCTACAAATGGTTGTTAATTTTATGGATTCACTTTTGAATTTTACTACAGAAAAATGATTAATGACATTCTACTGTCAATATAATTTAATCAATCGAACGTAAAAACATTTGGTAGTTCTCAAGTTTTTATCTTTACTAATAAATTAAGCCATAAAAACATCCAAATTTATTAAAATTCGTTTCAATTTATCTGCACCATACATGTTTCGATTCTCACATTGTACTCATCCTCAGTGGCTTAATACAATACATTGTATCATTAGTTTAATAGACCTCGTACCTCGTATATTAACCCACTTTTGCCGTTATGTCATCAGTAATTCGTACTCAGCTTTTGATATTTGTACTAGTTTTAATCCATCTATTCCTATAATAACATATAAACTAAGTTTCACAAAACGAAACCATTTATCAACATGTTTATTTTGGTAAAACGAACCTTAGATCCATGTTTCTGGAAAAGATCAAAGAATTCACTTAAATTGTTAAAATAATAAATAACTGTAAGTAATAATGCACATTTTCGAATTTGAATTGAAACCAAAAATTTTCGACCAAAAATAAATTGTCATCTAGATAAAAATAGATATTTTCAAGATTCTAGATGTATATTTACGTGAGAGATTGATGACATCTATTACGATATAGCGAAAACACATCTACAAAAAATATGTTTGTAGAACAGAAGCGGCGTCAGTGTTATTTTGTTTGAATTCAATCTTTTCATTATATATAATAATTCTCACCAATGAATCCTGAAAATAACTTTTAAATAGGCAATTTTGAAGTTTGTTTATGTGTTGCTACTGACGAGGAATATGACGAGGAAGGAAATTGAACTTTAATTTGCCCATAAAGATAATTACGAATACATTTCCTTAATCACTCCAACGATACGATAAAATATACAGTGGTATCACACTGGTAGGTTTTTCTGACCGTCATCTAAACGCCATCTTGAAATTACAAACAATCTCTGAAAGTTTCCTTGAAATATTCTCGCCACACAATATTTTTACAAACTTACAGTCATTTCCATTTTTTAAGGTGCCTTGAGAGTCGAATCTAGCTCAGCTTTTTTAATCCTGGCGTAACAAAAACTATTTCAGATTCAACCGAAACTTTTACAGCAGTACCAAAGGTCTGGTATAATAATTGAAAATCCCCTTAGTTCTCTGTTACCAGATCACATAGACAATCAAACCATACCCTCTTTTTAAACAATTTATTTACTGGTATAGATATGTAGACGATATAATGGCATGCTTGAATTTATTAATAATCTGCACATTAACATAACATTCACAATGGAAGAAATTGACAATTCAATTAATTTTCTAGATTTAACTAGGTAAAACAAAATCCATCAACAGACACTCACAATAATACACAAAACTTCAAACCTACTAAACTACATAAATTAGCATCATTCTACAGCATTATTCATAAAAACATCATTTAAAACAAATAATACATAAGAAGAATAAGATTAAAATAAGAATATGTAGACCGTTCATCCAAATAGATTTTGGTTCTTTCAAGATTGAAGTTTCCTACGAATTTATTGGTGTGTATCAGTCCGTGAGGATTGCTCTTATTCTTGCTTAGTTCGTTACGACCCCTTAAGCATTACCACACTATCTACCGATTGCCTGAATTTCCGCTTGGGTATATTCCCATTGAGTATTTGGAGACAAGCCCTAAACCGAAAAGAAAGAAAAGTTGGGAGTATATCAAGTGATTGATTTACCTACACCTGGACTATTGTTCGCAAGTGTATTATTATTATCTGGCAAATTATAATAAAGAAAAAGTGCAGCGAATACAGAATGCAGGTATAAGATTCGTGTGCAAAGTTCCCTTCGCAGCTCATATTACTCCATTTCTTACTAAACTAAAAGAACCTAGGCTCGCCATTCGGTTTGATTACTTGTATTCTGTGTTGTATAAAATTCTTACGTTCCATATACGTCAGTACCTTGCTGACTTACTCTTGAGGAGGTATAATGTCCACGGACTTGATTTGCGCTTCGACTCCTTTACAATTCCACAACATTCTACTGCTAAATTTGAAGGATGTTTTTCATATAATGGTCCTAAACTTTTAAATAAGTTAATATATATTCTTAACTTATCGTTGTTTAGTTTCAAGAGAGAGTTGAGGCGCAGACTATTTCCTTAAATTATATTCATAAGTGCGTGTTTCTTTTGTACCGTGTTAAGTTTGGAATAAGTGGAAGAGTGGCTATAGCCAAATCTTATTCCTTTTGTGTAAACTAGCCTAAGTGACTGATTTGTTATTTGTAAGCAAACTTTGTATTCTTGATTTGTCATTTGTTTTTTTTTTGCACAATAAAAAATTTATTATTATTATTATTATATGTGGGAATAAACATTACAATAGTTTCATCAAGAATAAAGACAATTCAACCACACTTTCAATATAAGTAAAGTGTAAAATTCCCCATACAGATAACAAAAAATTCATTACAAAGATCGCTACATCCACCATTTTTTTATTATTAAATCGAATACATGTTTCGAAAAAATTGTGGAGGTGACGATCTTTGTTTGCTTTGTAATAACATTGCACTCCACTGACAGCATGGACTACTTCTTAAAATTAACAACAAATTCAGTAGAAATAAATAAACACAAATATGGCTAAATAATAGCACAAGTTTAACACCTAACTATAATGAAAAAAACAGGCGTTTATTCACTAAATTGTGGTTCTCCTAAAGGTTTGACAACCTATATGTTGGAAAAGCAGGTAGATCGAATTAAAGAACATCTTAGAATCATTCGAAAAGCAAGAGATGACACTAACCACATTTTTTATGTAGATAACAATTTTAAGATGTTACATTCTTGTCCCAAAAGTCTATTACTAAATATTCTAAACAATGTCAAAAACAATACCAACGTTATATGCATAAACGATTAGTTAGATTTCGACTGTCTTATATTTTTAAATCTCTAAATTTTAATTTTTTAATTACTACACCTATTTTGCTACTTTACCATATTCCTCTGAATCGTTTGATATTTTTTGTAATCAGCTTAACCTTACACAGTTATTTGTTATATATAAGCAATAATCTTTTATAGTTTGTTTAATTAAGTAAACAATATTATGTTATATTATATTAAAATATTGTTAATTATTTTAAAAATAAATAAAATTGATTTAAACATTTATAATTTTTAAACTGATTCATTCCATTTACTATTTGTTTTCAATTTATTTCCTATATCAAACTAACCTAACCTTTTAATTCTCTTATGTCATTTGTCACGTTCCACAATTTCCTTATTTTTATCATGCACATGGTCACTATCTGAAAATTATATAAAATTAAAACCAAATTCTTTGTGTAAGAATGCGTAAAAAACCAAAATTTCAATGTGGACAAATATATTTTCATATATCGTAAAATTATATAAAAAACCGTTTTCTTTCCACAATGTGGTAAGTTATGAATTTGAGTTCACTATTCCAGTGTCTTTGAATAATTAATCTCCACTGATTTTTAATCTTAAAACATGTATGGTTATGGTATGGTAATGATAATTTAATTGCAAGAAGTTTGTATTGTGGAGTAGACGCCTTTTATTCGTAATTCCTTTCAGTCAGGAAGTTATCATACCACTCTCGTATCTTGTATCATAAAAAAATCATCTTTTTTTTTCCTCAAATAACGTAGTTTGTTTAAACTTAAACTATTTAAATAAGAGGATAACATTCAAACTAGATGGCATTCTATTTAAAATGTTTTCAGTTTGTAGTAATAGTGTAGTAATTTTTTATGGAACACATAAGTACGATGGGAAATTTTGTCGTACTTTTTAAAATGTTTAACAGTTTAAGGACATTTTTTAATACGCATGGCTCTTAAAATTAAAACAAAAATGCTGCTTAAAATAAAAAAAAATGCGTGGGCATTTTTACAGCAAAATAATATTATGTGAAATGTCCAATTTGCATTATTATTTTTTCGTTTTTATTTAGTATGTAATGTGTTTTTTTAATGATTATGTCTACATACCAAACGAAATGAGATCTGACAATTGTAATGATAAATATACGACAGTAAACGTAGCATAACGTGGTACACTCATATTTTCATACTTTTTGGTTTTGTAAAATATAAATTTACATACTTGCACGATATATTCATGATGTTGACATTATAGAAGATAACGAGTGTTGGTTAAATGTTTTAATAATAAACGTAGTTATATTATTAAATTATTACACAGTATTTATGGGAAAACCCACTAGTTTATATAATCCCAATAAATATCTATTTTGATCACCACATTTTGGCATTATACTTCTTGTTTTTTCCCGACAATATTCTGGCTTAGCTTCTACAGCATAAGAAGTCATTATAAAAATTTACCGAAAAATGCCTCCTAACTATCACAAATTCATTAATAAGAACCAATTGACCATGGTCAATATCCACAGGTTGATCCGTTTTAAAAGATCGTAATCAGGTTATCCCACGGCACTTTTTTGTGTAACGCCGTTGAAATAATAATAAAGCATTGTACTTGATAAAACATTGTGACATTTAAATACGTCAGGCATTTAAATAGTGTTTTACTAAAATAATAATTCACCAGATTTTCCTTTAGAAGATTAAATAACCATCGTAATAATCTATTATTTGTCATTATTAGTTTCCAGTTTGTTCAAAAAAATACTTCGTTCACAGGTAAAATTCAATTGAACATAATTAGTGTGGTGTCAATCAAAACAAAAATTTAAAGTAACACATTCGTACAGGGTGAGCAAAACTCTATTATGAGAAAATGAAAAAGGATAGAAAAATTCTGAAAATTGATTCTTCAATGGGATTAAGTAAGCTCCATTTTAACGTACATTTGATTTTGTTTCCAAATTTGAAAACTAAAGTAAATGACGTCAACAACTTCCTTTTTCCAGAAACATACCTATATTTTTATATACGAGGCATGTTTTTCAGTAAGTACCGTTTTGGAATTAAAAAAAGACGTGCAAAGATATCGCAATAATTTTATTTTTACATGAAAGCCTTTACCTTAATCTACTTTTCTACATAATTTCCGTGAATATTGAGACACTTGTCATAACGTTGCACCAGTTTTTGAATACCCTCCTCATAAAATTCTGCCGCCTGACTTGTTAACCACTGTATCACAAATGTTTTGAACGAAACATGGGTGGCGTACGTCACACCAGAGTCGAAACAACAATCCATGGAATGGCGACATTTATCATCACCCAAAAGAGTGAAGTTTAAGCAAACAATTTCTGCCCGGAAAATCATGTGCACAGTTTTTTGGGACAGAAAAGGAGTATTGCTAGTGGAGTTTCTGCCTCGTAATGAGACAATCAATGCAGCGTCTTATTGTGAGACATTGAACAATCTGCGTCGTGCAATCCAGAACAAAAGACGTGGCAAGTTGAGTAAGGGTATCGTTTTGCTGCATGACAATGCCCGTCCACATGTGGCTAATCGGACCAAAGATCTCATTAAATCTTTTAAATGGGAAACTCTAGATCATCCTCCATACAGCCCTGATCTGGCGCCCAGCGACTACCATTTGTTCCTGCACTTGAAGAAACACCTGGGTGGTCAGCGTCTTCAAGACGATAACGAAGTCAAAACATTTGTGATACAGCAGTGGTTAACAAGTCAGGTGGCAGAATTTTATGAGGAGGGTATTCAAAAACTGGTGCCACGTTATGACAAGTGCCTCAATATTCACGGAAATTATGTAAAAAAGTAGATTAAAGTACAGGCTTTCATGTAAAAATAAAACTATTGCGATATCTTTGCACGTCTTTTTTTAATTCCAAAACGGTACTTACTTAAAAAACATGCCTCGTAGTTCAAAAGAGCTTTTTCTAAGCAGCTTTTGTAAAGAAAAAAATTTGCTATCTTCATTCGTTAAAAAATTAAAAACAAATTTGTAGGAAAAACTATGATCAAAAATTCGCAACTTTCACAACTTTTAAACAAGTAGGCTTTGGAAACAAACTGCAATCATATCTGTCAATAATAAAACTAATGGTTGACAAATAGTTTTATTTTTATTTAATGTGTGCATTTTATGTTAAATGTTTACGCATAACGAAAAAGTTGACATGTTATTTGCCAATGCGATTCAAAACGAAGGACATTTTGGCATTAACTTTGGTGTGGTATTATTAACGGGCAATTAATTGCTCCATACTTTTACGAAGGTGTTTTATGCAGTGAAGAATATTTGCAATTTCTTCAAGAGCAACTTTCTGTGCTTCTGGAAATTGGCTATTGCAGTTATGAGCAAATATGTTTTTCCAGCATGACGGTGGCGGCGCTCCAAGCAAGAATTGCTAACACATAACATTTATTTATTCATGTAAGGCCTCAGGAAAAGAAGTAAGGAGGAGATTAAATCTTCTTCTTATGGTGCCTTATCCTTAAGGACGTTGGCTATTACATTTGCCCACCTGATCTTATTTGTAGCTGTCCTGAACAGTTCTATGGAGGTCATATTTGTCCATTGTCGTAGGTTTTTAAGCCATGAGTTGCGTCTTCTTCCTGGTCCCGTTTTGCTATTGATTTTGCCTTCAATTATATGTTGGAGCAGTTCGTATTTTTCATTTCTCATGATGTGGCCAAAATATTGTGTTTTTCATTTCTTTATGAGGATCATGAGCTCTCTTTCTTTGTTCATTCTCCGCAAGACTTCCTCGTTTGTCGTATGATTCATGTAGGATATTCTGAGCATTTTTCGGTAACACGAGAGTTCAAATCATCATGAATGTAGTTTTTCACAGATGACTTAAAACTCTTCTGGATGCAAGATATTGCAAAACTTAGCTTTTAAAAGTAAAACTATTGGAATTTATTGCAATCTTAATGCGAGTAACACAAAATTGAATTACACCACTATTAAATAGTGATATTCTTTTAACGTCTCACTTATAGTGCAAGTATTTCCAAGTAGCTAATTACCGCGTGACTACTTTATCACAAACAAGCACTCTGCGTGCGCGTCTTCTAATTCGTGAGGCAGCAACATTAATTCTATTCTCCATTATCAATCTAATCTCAACAAATTACCAGGTAAAAAAGGGTTAATTGTGCGCTTTTACAATGAATATAGGAAGTCGTTCATTACGTGAGTTTCTGATTAGCTGTCGATATACGCGAAGATGATGATGATTTGCGATTTCTATAGTTATTAGTGCCCCATGGGAGTTGATAGAGTCAGACAAATGCTGGAAGAGACTATGGACAAAAAAGAAACAAACTAAAGGAAAAAATAGGATATATATTAAGTTAACTACTGCTATACACTGTCTATACTTCTATAATACACGTGTGTTGTTAATAGTATATCGCCGTTTAAACGGTAGAGGTATGTGAAGTTATAATTGAACGATTAAATTGCACGAAATTAATAAAGTACGTGACTGGAATCTATCTGTAATGGGTAATAGAGTGGTTGGGTTATTATAGATAACCTGCGATTTAGAGCTGAAGGTCGGATTTTCATTTAGTTCTTTAACAGTCAAATCATATAGTCACAGACTGCTCTCATATACTGAATTTGTTTTTTGTTTTTGTAATAATAAAGTGCTATTATTGTACTTATCATTAAAGAATTAAGACTTTAAATATGCTTGACTATTTTCTCAAAAGCAAAATTACCTTATAATATTATGAGCGTCAATCATCTCAAATGGTAGCTGCAAACTCAGTAACGTACATATGAAAACATTTGAGAGATTTAAGGATACTAGATATCATTTTATAGTAAGTTTCTAAGTTGGTCTTTGCATTCCAAGGCTGACAAGAAAGAAAAGCTAAACTAAAATAAATAATAATAAAATAAATAAATAAAAGTGCTTTTAATTTTTTTATATCTGTAGAAATAATGTCAGAAATAAATAAAAACTAAAATCGCTCTTTCAAAAATTCTCAAAAACGGCTAAATTTAGTTTACTTTTAAAAACACCATTTAAAAGTTGTTTAAATTGTACAGCTTTTCTCTAATTTAACCGACATTGCAACTCCTACCGTTTCCAAGATTCCAATGCGATACCATTCTTATCTTGGACACAGTGTATATTAATTTTGTTATTTCTCATAATTTTATTTCAAAAAAAAATGTTTGTTAGTCTTATAGCAGATTTTAGAAATAGGTGATACCAAATGCCTAACCCTTTATATACGATCTCAGTATTCATATAGAGCTTTTGTATCGAAAGTTTTTCGCGATTTTATTCAATTATAACAACACCACAGTATAATAAATAATACAGTATTCTGACTTTCACGTTTGCAAGCCGTCCTGCGCATATCGTCGCGCATGCCACCATTATGGGTTACAACGTCAAAATAATCGCATAGACGTAGATAGATACAGTTCACTCCTGTGTTCAATATATAGTTCATTGTCGGCGTGTACGAGATAAATAAATATTGTGTTTAAATCTAAATCTGTGTTTTGTGTTTTTGATATAGTGGTCGTGAGAATTAAAAGGATTTTATTTTTATTAACGTGTCTTGGGATTCATACAATGAATAATCACGGAGGACATGTGTGTGTTGCAAAATGTTGTCCCAATAAGCGGTACACTTGCTCTAAACATTTTTTTCGCTTCCCCAAAGATCCTGTTAGGTGAGTAATAAGTAAAAATTAAGATAAATACTAGATAATTTTACGTTTATAACAACTATTTGTATAACCGTAAAATTTATATTACGAAATGACAGTATCTAATATGTTTTAAACTAAATACAAGTGAAACATAAACACAAGTTGTCGCGTGGCTAGTTGTTATTCTATTGACAATATCATTATAAAGTTTCAAGAAGTCTTTGCCAAAATTTGCCTTTAAAGTTGCTGTTGTTGCAATTTGTGAATTAAACTACCCGTTTACCTCACTACAACGATATTCATAATAAACCACGAAAATTGAAATAAACGCGATTTATTAATAAAGAAAAATAACAAACTAAATACAAAACTGAAACGATTTTAACTGACCAATATAATATAGAAATTGGAAACTAATCAAAAATCTGACAATCTTAATTCTTTTTTGACAATAACAACTTTTTCCAATAGTTATTATTATTGTTATTAAAAATCACCCAATCATGTCAACATTTAACTGATACCACCACTCAAGGTTGTTTTCAATCACTATGACACACCACAAATATTTCTGAAATTGACAGCGATATTATTATGTACTTAAATATTTTTACAAAAATAAAAATACAGTACTGTGGTTAGAAACCAAAAACTATAATTATTCTTAGTCAGGACCTGACTTGTAACCCAAAATGGCGGCATCTTACGTCACAGTTTTTTCAAAGTGCGAACGTGGAGTCGGAATGCTGTACTTATTAATGCTGTGACAACACTATTAAGTTTGACAAGTTCATTCCAAATAAATTTCAAAATGTCACGTTTTGGCAATGCGAATGTTCAAAGAAAAGATTCCCAGAAATACAACCTACAGTCACAAATATATTTGGCGAATATTTATGGAATTTTGCTGCGAACGAAAATATGAATTAAATGAACATATAATCAATCAGGAAGAAACTGCAAGCAGATCCATGTAAACGTAAGTCCAGTTCAGTTTCGTTAAATACGTCTGAAGTTAACAAAATAATAATGCTATGGGATGAAAATACTCCTGAAGGTATTATGCGTCAATTTTACCATATTGCAGGTGTAGAATTAGCGTGGCAAGGAGGAGAGTCAGTTGCCTGTCTGGTGGATTTTTTTCAAATCGAGAAAAATAACGATAACTCTCCAACAAATCGCACTGAATACAATCCGGTGGTTATAAAACCTGTACAAGTAGTAAATGGTTGGTTTCTATTAGTGAAAGACAAAGCTGCCCTGTACGTCTTTTTCATAAGCTGATATCAAAACGAAGCGACAATATAACCTCACCACGACTGTTCTTAAAACAAAATCGACACTGTAGAAATCAAACTAACAAATGCTACGATAATGTACCTGTTGGAAGAAATACAAGAAATGGATGGACTAAATCTGCTGCTGAGGCAATTGGCTTGAATGTAAAGGACAAAAAGATAGATAGATAGATCAACTGCTGTTAGCGAATTGGCAAAAAGTGGTGTAGAAGAACAACAATTGCTGAAAATTACATGGTCATAGCAATCAAACTTCTATATAACCTTACTTAAATCTCGATCAAGAACACCACAACAAGATCATAAATGTTATGCGTGGTAATAGAGTATAGTAGAGAACAGCAACAAATCGAATGTTACGTTATATTTTAATAATTGTACCTTCACTAGCTGTACTTTTAATAAATAAATGTTAGGTTGTGTTGAGTTATAATTTTTTCTGTCAAAAAATTTTCCACCGAATATCCCTCGGACATTCACAAACGCCTCATAATTTTATGACAAGTTTCTCAAGCTTTCAATTGTCATAAAATTATCTCGTCTATTATCAATATCCTAGGGATATTGCTACTGATAATAAGCTGCCTATAATTAGTAGTTGTTTCTATTTTTTCATCTTTTAGTAGGTAAAATTTATATTTCAGCATATTAAATTAGAATTAAGAATAATTGTGCAGTTTTACTATTGTAAATAATGTCATTTTGACAAGGTTAACAAATAATGATAGTTTACCATCTACGATAGAATGAACATTTTTTTATTATGAATTCGGACGATTTTCAAAATTACTACTCCTATTTATTAATCAACTATAAACTAACTCAGTAAACTAAGGATAGGATACACACAGACAGACAGACTTCCATCTGAAAATGGTCTTAATCGTCTCAGGGAACTTCAGAATGCAACTGCCCTGACAGAATATATCCAATTAAAGGGCACATACAGACACAATAATAAATATTGAAATTACTACACTATACATAATACATAAATAAAATGTTAAGATATAACATGAAATAGAACACATATCACAATACATACAAATAACAATAGATTAGAGAATAAACATAGTATTTAAATTTTAATAATAAAATAATACAATACTAAGATACGTACCAAACGTTTCCGAAAGATACCAAATATCATTGTTCAAAAAACACTCCCATTATGTGAGAAATATTTGTACAAAATATGTCAATCTCACCTGAGACCGAATCACAAACACGACACATCTCAAATAGCGGCGAGAATAGCAACAAATTCGTGCGCGCGGCCGGCAAATAGAAGTTAGATCCGATGGTACTTGTTCGTGAGCTTAGTATACGAAAATGTATGAGAGAAAGCAACTCTGAGCAGTCAATCATTCCATTTAAAAGTTTGAAAATAAATACGTATGAGGCGTACCCTCGGCGTCTGTCAAGAGGCTTCAAATTAAAACGATTCAACAAGAGGTCATGCGTATACCGCATCACATTTAAACCACAAGTACTTCGCAAGTCTACGTTGGATCTTCTCTAAACTATTCGAATGAACAGCGTAACCCGGATTCCACACCACTGAGGTGTACTCCAGCCGCGATCTAACAAACGAATTAAAAAGTAATATAAGTGTAGAAGAAGAGTGGAAATACCTAGAGTTTCGCATTATGGAACCCAAGCTCTTGTAAGAAGCTGCAATAATTTCAGCAACATGCCTCGTGAAACTGAGCTTCTCATCAAACCGTACGCCCAAATCCTTCACCCCAGAGCACTTCCCAAGAACCTGAGAGTTAACGCTATAAATAAAATAAATTGGGTTCAATTGGCGTGAATAAGTTATCTAATTTGTTGTCTTGAAAATAGAAGTCTAAAGGGTTCAAATCAAGCGATCTCGCTATGTGGCGGCACCATAACAAGATTCAAGATCCCCTCCCCCATGTGAGACATCATGGTACTCAGGACGACAGCAGCAACTCAAAGCTGCCCTACGTAGGCTACAAAATTGCTAAATATAACAAAATGTACCATTTTGAAAATAATCGCCGGTTCCGTTACTTTGCGAACACCTTTTAGGTATAATTGTGATATTATAAGATAAACCAATTCAACAGTCGATTACTCTTGAAGAACAAAATAATCTTTCACGATATTGCCAACATGAAACAAACCAATTTATAATTGTCTGTCTATATAATCGGAAGCTGTTAAATGAGATGTTGGTGATCGATAAAAAGAACACAATTTGCACGTATATGAAGTTAACTGTGCAAAAAAAAAAATTCGCGCAACAAGAGAGGAAATTGTTCACTAAATAATTACATCTGTATAATAAGTAATGAAGTGAGCATTATTTCCGTTCCGTTTAACTGAGAGAAATTATATTTTTAATCAGTTGCAATAATAATATTACAACTAATACTTAATATCATGATGATTTTATGTGGTAAACAATTAAAGGTTGGTTGTAAAACCTAGTATGTTGTATTTCTCAATAATTGAAGATAATGCTGCATTTATATTAATAGTGATTGGAAGTGTAATGAGGCGAGAGTGTACTTGAAATTGTTTTAGTTTGTTAAATTCTGTAAATTAACGCTATACCTAATGATGTTAAGTGTATTAATTATATATTAATTGATAGTTAATGAAAATAGTAAAACCGATGAAACTGTTGCTCAGTTCCTAATTTGAGGTTTTTGAAATATTGATATCATCCTCACTCATCTTCTATAGCGAGTAGTGGACCAACTGATCGCCATGGTCCTCCATGAAATTGTCCAGCCTGTTCTTAAAGCTGTCAACCGTTTGCGCCATTATCACCTCTTCAGGTAATGAATTCCATGCATATACAACTCTGTTTGTTATAAAATTCTTCCGAGGAAGTCTAGCACATCTCTCCTTGTCAAGTTTCTTACTATTGCCACGCAGATTAGGATTTCTAGCAGGATGAAATACATCGAGATTCACCGAGTAGTAGCCACTAAGTATCTTGTATGTTTGAATTAGATCGCCTCGTTGTCGTCGATCATAAAGACGTCAAATTTAAAAGCCTCAATCGCTCCTCATATGGTATATGGCTAAGTGCATGAGGTAGCTTAGTGAATCTCCTCTGAACCCTTTCCAATGCCTCTATGTCCTTAATGAAGTAGGGGGACCAAACGCTGTTGGCATATTCCAATAGTGGTCTGACATACGATTTATACAATTGCAATATTAGAGAGTTTGCTCTCGATTTGAAAGCTCTCTGTATCAGATAAATATGGGCCTCCCACTTCAAATCCGCTGTTACTATGCCACCAAGATCCTTCTGCTGATTTACAGATTTAACGGCATTTCCATTGATGAAATATGGAGTCCTGGGATTATTAGCTCCGATGTGTAGTACCTGACACTTCTCCAAATTCAAGTTCATCAACCAAACCGCCGACCAGGACACTACCCCATCAATGTCGATCTGGAATTCATTATCGTCTCGCAGTGGGTTACAAAACAATTTGGTGTCATCAGCAAAGAAGCTCATGTTTGACGTGATGGTTCTTGTTAAGTCTGATATATATGCCAGAAAAAGCAATGGCCCCAGTACAGACCCCTGCGGGACACCACTCAAGACCGGCAATTTAGCGGATAATGCACCATTCGCTCTAACTTGGAAAATTCTTTTTGTAAGAAACATCTCAATCCACTTCAGGAGTGCCCCCCGCACGCCGTAATGCTCCAATTTCAGTAACAAACGAGCAAATGGCACTCTGTCGAACGCTTTCTCAAAATCCAGATACAACACATCCGTATGTTGATCAACATCATTATGGCTGGTCCACACATTGAGGCACTCCAGAAGATTCGACTCCTCCGACCTCTTGGGCATAAACCCATGTTGTTCATTGGGAATAATATTTGATTCAACCAGAAATGCAGTCATATTTCTGGTAATGACTTTCTCCATGCATTTACAAAGTGCGCAGGTCAAACTAATAGGTCGATAATTTTCTGCAGCGAACTTGTCACCCTTTTTAAATATAGGTATCACGACAGCAGACAACCATTCCTCCGGTAGAGTGCCCATGTTGATGCATTTTTGCATTGACGTGGCCAATGGTCGTAATAATGATTCAATGCATCTCTGAAGAAACATCGGAGGAATTTCGTCCGGGCCAGGACTCGAGTCTTGCTTCACACCCGCCACTGCCTCCTTTATATCGGCGGTTAGAAAATCAACGGTTGTTAATGACTGCCTGTTTCTGGTAGACTGGGGAAATACAGGTAAATTGTTAAAAACACTACTGAACTGGTTAGCGAATGCATTGGCTATGTCAATTGGTCTAGTTATTGGTTCACCCGTAGTTTTTGCTTTCCTTTGAAATTCTAACGTTTCTAGTTTCTCTCTAGAAGCTAGAAACGTTAGAATTTAGTGACCGTTTAATATAAGCATAGAATTTCTTATTGCTACTCGCCGCCATCTCACTTTCATTTAATTAAACATTATTGTTCAAAAAATTCACCAAAAATTAATTTTATTCTAAAAAAATTAGCAACAAATATGTCGCAACAGTGAGATATCTTATTAAAGTTACTGGTCATTACATAAATACGTGATCTTAAGAGAGCAAAGATAAACAAACATAGGTGATCAACGCTTATGGCAATATTAATACTCAAAAACAGCTTTAGTGGAACCTCTAGTTCTCTAACAACCAACAAAATTGTATTGTACCTACTGGGCATGTGAATATGTGTAGACCACAGCAAAGTATATTTCTCGTTCGTAACAAACGTTGTGTGTTGAACGGTTATATACCAAATATGCCCAAAATATTTTGATAATTTTATATTATTGTTAAAACCTTAATCCGAAAGTTTTGATCTTGGTTCAATCTAGTCTTACTATTTAGTTTGTTTAATTTAAAATGTTTACATGAAAAATTAAATTAAAAAAAAAAGTTGACTACATTTCGAACGGGTTTTGGTAAGCGATTTATATGTAAAAAGTTCCTTAAGGTCAGTATTTAGGAGGACTAACCTAATTTAATTGTTATACTTTGAAAAAGTGAAAGAATTTTCCATAAATTAATTTTTAATATGTATATAGGTACATTATATCGTAATAGGTATAAGACCAAGTGGATGTAAAAGAAAGAAAGTCAGTTTTAAGACTGCATGTTCACTAATTTATCATCAATTTAAATGCTCTCGACGTGGTCAGTGTTTAAATAAACTACTCGGAGTATTGACTATGTATTATGTAAATTGACCACGGTTATTATATTATGCGTATGCATGGACTATGTATATAACAATATAGGGTGTACAAAAAATATTTGAAACTATAACTTGTCTGATCCCACAAAACGACTTTAATATTGTGCATTTACATGACGTTATTTCTAGCTACAACTAGCATATATTTAGGTTTATCACACTAAAATCATGTTCACAAAAAAAACTTTTTGTAAAAAAAAATATCATTGGGTGTTTTGTTCTAATTTCCCATAAAGTAATGTCTCATTTTAATTAGCACATTATTCACGCACGCATTTAAAGTATTGCAACCTTATAAAGAACAGAAATTTAAAAAAGCAATTAAGCTCCTTGATTTTTTGAAAACCTACTGCAGATAAAAGACCATCAGTCGGGCTAAAAAAAATCATAAATGTCGTTGGGTTTTTTGCAATAGTTCTTTTTTTGATAATGATAAAACTTTGTTGCAGGAGAATACTACTAAAAATGTAAAGTTTGACGACATTTTTTGTTGTTTAGCTTTTAGATTGGCATGTCTATAAAAACATGTCTGTATTTTTTTTTTAATTTTCGATAATTGATCTTTGATAAGTTGTGCCATTATTGACTAAAGCATGAATGGCAATTTTTCACTGTTAATTAAAATAATGTCACGTCAAGACATTGCAATAAAAATTAAAACGTATTTCTTAAAATTGTAATAAAATTAATAACACAACAATTAAATTTATTTATGAAATTATTAAATATTTGTAACATTAACATTAATCTTTGGTGATTTCTAAAGAACTACAATGAAAATAGAGGGATTATTTATTTTCTTTAAATCTTAAATTTTAATAAAACTGACTGAATTTTATTAATGGCATTTGTTTTTAATGGAAACATTAGGTCGTCATAGTTATTTTTGGTAATCGGTACTGCTGTATTGTATGTTTTCTTCAAAGAATACCCTCTAATGCTGCAACATTTATTGGTGCCCTGGTGCGCCTTTCATTTTAACTAACTTTTACTATTTTGTAGTCAGCTTCTTTAAATGAGGTTTTATAGAAAAAAACTATACAATTTCTTTTTAAAATCTGGACACATTTTAATATTTAAAATAATTTTTAAAACCCTCTCAAATCCAAAATTAACTTTAATAAAATTTAATAGTTGATGGGGAGCCATTTGAGAAACACTCTTAAAATCTGGTCACATTTTAATATTTAAAATAATTTTTAAAACCTTATCAAATTCAAAATTACCTTTAATAAAATTTTACAGCTAATAGGGGGTCAATTGAGAAACGCTCTTAAAATCTGGACACATTTTAATATTTAAAATAATCTTTAAAACCCTCTCAAATCCAAAATTAACTTTAATAATTAACTTTACGGTTAATATGGGGGTCAATTGAGAAAAGCTCTTAAAATCTGGACACATTCTGAAATTTAAAATATTGTTTAAAACCCTATAATTTTCAAAATTAACTGTAATAAAATGTAACAGTTGATGGGGAGCCAATTGAGAAATACTCTTAAATTTGGTAACATTTTAATATTTAAAATAATTTTTAAAACCCTATAAATTATCAAATGCAAATTTAACTTTAATAAAATTGTACAGTTAATGGGGGGGGGGGGGGGGGGGGTGAATTGATAAACACTCATACAATCTGGACACATCTCATACAATCTGGACACATTTTAATATTTAAAATAATCATCATTTTCAAAATTAACTGTAATAAAATGTAACAGTTGATGGGGAGCCAATTGAGAAATACTCTTAAAATCTGGTAACACTTTAATATTTAAAATAGTTTTTAAAACCCTATCAAATTATCAAATCCAAAATTAACTTTAATAAAATTTTACAGTTAATGGGGGGGTCACTTGAGAAACACTCATACAATCTGGACACATTTTAATATTTAAAATAATTTTTAAAACCCTATCAAAGCCAAAATTACCTTTAATAAAATTTTACAGTTAATAGGGGATCAATTGAGAAACGTACATTTTTGGGGTTGGTGTTTTTCGAGAACTGTACTGCTTTGGGGTAAATAAAATTTATTTGTAATAGAACGGTATTTTTTTAAAAAGAGACTTTTAAAATTTATCTTAAGTTAAAAGTGGAGACTATACAGTTTATTGTATGTTTTTAAATGCAACGAACAAGTAGGCAATAGAAAATGAATTAGTTAATTGTAAATTAATTAAAAAAATTAAGTAAATATAAATATTCTAATAATTTTGAGAAATGTTTTAAATTTTTATCTGGTAAACGAATCAACATAAGAAAAAAATACAAGAGATAATTCAAGAATTTTTATTAAGTTGCCCCCCAAACGCCACTGGATTTAATAATTTTGATCTAGTTAGGGCTTATTTCTAGCAACAACGCTGCCAAATTTCGAAGATGTCAGTAAGAAGATTTTATTATTTTCCAAAAAACTTTTTTTCATAAAATAACCTGAGAAATCATCCCCAGAAATATTGCCGCACCTTGTATATTATATAAATATAACTCACATTGGTCATTTTAACGTTTCTCCAATAATATTTATACAAACATACAAAGTCTGACAGAGTCTTACCTGTTGTTAAGCCAGTTCCATTCATTTTCAGGCGCATAAAAATGCAAAATACCCGATACATAGATTAAGCTTTTAGTTCATTTCGCGGTGTTAATAAAGAAAAACCAATTGACACCTACATAGCACGGGAGGTGTTTAATATTCAATGCATATAATGTAAATATACTAGAAAACGTAAGCGAGATAATATAGGTGTATCGAAATTACATGCGGAATTGTAATTGCAAATATGTCCACGCTCGTTTTTCCTTTTTCCATGTCTCATTTTCTACTTTTTGTTTATGTTTGTTTTGGTTTCACCTAGCTATAACTAATTATTGAGTTGGAGAAATAAACAATCATACATGTTATGCTGGTATATCTAGATTTAGATGTGGAGAATTTATTTAACACAGAATATTTAATATTATGTTTTTAGTAATACGAGTTTTCTTTTTTGTATAATGATCCTCGTTAAACATCTGTGCAAATTATAGCTTCCTGTATCTATTGACACAAGTTTAAATTAAAGGTTTAGTAACTTGTCGTTTGCGGTTATCTTCACTTGTAATGAAATTTAACATTGAATTGACAATTAATTTTAATAAGAAAACTGTAAGGCACTTTTTAAATGCGCAGAAGAGTAGTCGAATGTCCTAACCACATTCTAATAAATTTACTAGGATAATATTGTTTTCCTCATTCAGTCGAGAGTTTTATTATAATTAGAGACGATTTTGCAGTGACCGCGGTTTTTAGCCAAATCGAAAATTCGGCTTTTCAGTTAAGCAATTTTGAGGTTGAGTATTTGGTTAACCGATTTTAGCCGAAACCGATTTTAAGGGTAACATTTCGAAGTAAGATAAAAATAAATAAATATTTAAATTTTAGATTTATACCTAATTCAAAAACTGTGACCACTTCTCCTATCTTCTCTTCATTAACTGGCGAATTATCTCAAAAATACCAAGGTCGTTTGTAATCGAATTCCACCCAGCAATAATGCGATTCCTTAGGTCCTCTACATTTTCCACATGAGTAGCGTCAGGGGCGTAGTGACCAGTGTTCCGCGTGTTTTATATTAAATACCTACAAATTTTAGGATTTTTTTTACATTTATTTGACTTGATTTTCAGTTTTCTTTAGTTAGTACGGTACTGCCTATTCAAGATTCCCTGATTCCCCTGCACTGTGCTGTCCTCTCAGTGAAATTTTGACGGCTCCTAAGTTGAAATTAATAAAATGTATTCTTAGAAACACCATGGGACAGGAAAGGCTGTCGGGGTTGTCAATTGAGAACTGGATTGCGCGAAAAATAGACGTGTCTTCCATAGTATCGACTTTTGCGAAAAACTTTTTTTTTTTATTATATTTAATAATTATATGTACAGGGTAGCTACTATTTAATAGTGCAAGACTATTTACCATTTAATTTAAGATAGAGAGGTGGTTAAATTAGACAAAAGTTGCGGTTTTTGATGCCTATTTAAAATCTCTTTACTGTGTAGACAAATTCTTTTTAACTTTTGAAATATTTGTGAAAAATGCCAAATCCTATTTTCTTAAATATTTCGAAAACCGTTGATTTTCGAGAAAAAGTTTTAAATCAAAAGTTTAATGGTTCTAACTTCTAATATGTCTATAATATGGGACATTCAAATATCAAAACGTCTTAACGTTTCGTTTTGCAGCTGCCATCATCAACTTTGTTTTAGAAATACAGACCTGCATTTTTATTTTAAAAATAAACGTATAAATACGTATTGCTACTTTGTTTTTCAATGGGTGTGGCGGTGAGGGGGTGGGCCCGTAAATTCCTTGGAACACAGGCCCATAACGGCATCACTACGCCCCTGAGTAGCGTAAACTAAGGAGTTCAAGTGGCTCCACATAAAAAATTTGTTTAACAGCATATATTGTGGTTGTTTCTGTTTCTGAGGAAAGTGATTGGCAATTGTGTCACATGTTCTTGATATTACTTTATCATATTGTCCATAAATAATAAATAAATTTAAATAATCTTCGTCTGTATTATTTAAACATTTCAGCATTGTTATTAATAATTTGACACTGGTTAGTGACGAGTGAGATTTTAACTTTCATTGCCGTCATAGCTACCTAGATGTATTTATTTAAAATTAAACATTTTAGAAATATAGTAATAATAATCGCATTTATAGTCAGCAAGAAACCAATACAGGACAAATTATCTTGATATAAAAAATTATTAACCAAAAAAATAAGCATAATACCATAAAAAAAGAAATAATAAAATATCAAAATAATGAAAAACTACCATAAACATAATATTATGCAGTTCGTCAATTTATAAATACATCAACGATAACAAGCGGGACACAATCTCTCATTTTCATGTTTCATGTTATATTTTGCACACCCTGTATAATATTTACCAAAATAGTTCAAAGTTCTCACAAAATCACCATGTTTCAGATAGAAATAGTATGTAAATCAATTTATGAAGGTTTTCTTATAGTGCATCTTCTGTCTGGAAAGTATCTGCAATTCAAAATTTGAAGAAAATGCTTACACGGAATATTTTCTGGGGAAGCCGCAATAGTTAAAACTGGAAAAGTGCGCGTTTTACAAATTATTAGTTTCAAAGGTACTAGGTAATCACGTGAATATGATAATGGACTTATCCACAGTTTACTTTACACATGTAATGATGCTCTAAAATACTTGCGTAGTCAAGACACTCCTGATCACTGGCTAGCAAAATGCATATTTAAATCCGATTAAAAACAATAATCCAAATAGAGATGAAGTCATGTTCGACCATGTGCGTTACTCGCTGGCCATTCAGTATCATGTACACATATACACTGAACACGTAAACAAACTTTACCGGCTACTGTTACAACAGATTTCAGTTGGAGATAATGTCAACAAGCTATTGTAAACAAACAAGTGAGCACAAACGACATAAGGCACAAGCCGGGATAATCGCAAATGTAGAAGGCAGAAATACAACAGTGCATAGGTACCTATCTACAGAGGCGGACAATACCAAATCAATTGACAGGAGAAATAAATTAAGAAGTTGTTTAAGGAAATGTGGCTTAATATATCTTGCGTATGTATCAGTTGGTAGCAGAAGCGGAATAACATTTATATGATCAATCAATCTTTTGTAAATTCATGCTGTTGTAGTAATTTGATACATAGCAAGAATGATAGACGTCATGATCAACCGGTTATATTACAAATTTAAATCATTAATCCTCGATTTTTTAGACTAGAGGCAAAATATAACCTGCTTTGGAATTATATTCTATTTTCCATGTCCATAAAGGTGTGCAAACTTCGAAAGCATACATTTATTTGTATAGCAACAAATGCTAATTATTTAGAGCTAGCCTCTATCTTTTAATCCAATCCTGTACAAGGTGTACAGCGAATGTGGCGCAAACTTTGTTGGTGCGTATCGTGAATTAAAATTCTTGTGTTAAAAGAGGATATCAAATGGTAATTTAACCCGCCATCAGGGCCTAGTTTTGGGGGGCGGCTGTAAAGAATGTAAGGATTGAAGCCAGGCAGATCCAAATCCTCCACAACTTTAATTTGGATTAATGGAGATTAGCAAACTACAGCCAATCGATTTTGAAAGACGTTTGAATACAAACTAATCGTTAAAAAGTTAGTTGTCGCAAAGCAAAAACTCGAAAATGAGCGGTGAATTATTGCCGTTTTGATCATGTTATCAAGGGTATTTGGCGAGCGACAAATCAAGGGTGCGCAGCATTGATAATATTTTTTCGTATCAGATCATTTTTACATATTGCCACGATATTTTCTTATGGGGATATTAATTAAGCAGCGGTTTTTAAAAACGGAGATAAGCATGATGTAGGAAATTATCGTCCTATATAAATTCAATCATGTTTTGCGAAGGTGTTTGAGTTTTTACTACATGATATTATAATGTGTCATGCTAGACGACAAATTTCAACTGTGCAGCATAGTTTCTTCCCGGGTCGTTCTACATCTACCAATTTATTGGTTTTAACACAGTTTCTGAGTGAACAACTTGATAATGGAGGTCAGGTAGATGTTATATATACTGACTTTTCCAAGGCCTTTGACAGACTTGATCATGGTGTCTTGATGGCTAAATTGTGTCGTTTTGGTCTATCCAATGGCTTGCTCCTTCTCTTGGATTCATATTTAAATGGTCGTTATCAATATGTTGAGTGTAGAGGGTTCAGGTCCGTCAATTTTTTAGTGACCTCAGGAGTCTCCCAGGGTTCTGTGTTAATGCCATTGTTGTTTTTGTGCTTTATTGATGATATTTCCAGTGGCTTGACTAGTAGTTCGCTCTTGTATGCCGATGACTTCAAGATATACTCGGTCATTGATAGTGCGCATGATTGCTCTGTTATTCAGGAAGACCTTAACAAGATTTATGAGTGGTGTATTCGCAACAATCTTTATTTGAATATTGAAAAATGTTTTTCAGTTTCTTATACACGCAGATAAAAGCCTATAACTCATTTGTATTTCATTCACGATTGTCCATTGGTTGTTTGTGATCGTATTAAAGCTTTGGGGATTTTCTTTGATAGCAAACTAAACTTTATTGAACATTATAATTATATGATTTCGGCTTCGTATCAGTCTCTGGGTTTTGTCATGCGTAACGCGGGATCTTATGTCTCCTCAGACACTTATTACGTTATTCAATGCATCTGTTAGGGCTAAGTTGGAGTATGCGTCAGTTGTGTGGAGTCCTACATATAAATTTCATTCGGGGAGTATGGAACGTGTTCAACGTCATTTCGCTAAGTTTCTGTGGTTTCGTAGCGATGGAGTTTATCCAGTCATTGGATTTCTACATGATACGCTCCTAAATCGTTTTAATTTGACATCTTTAAGTACGCGTAGGGAATGTTCTGCTATTATCTTACTGTACAAAATTATTAATGGAGATATTGATTGTCCAGAGTTGTTAGAATTGCTTCCATTTTATGTCCCTACTTTGCGTACACGTAATAATAATACATCCGTTAATTTTAGGTGGCAAATTACTCTATACGTCGCAAAAATCATGATTATTCTTATAAAATAAGTGTTAGGGGAAGGTTTAGTTCATCTAATATCACCGTGGTGTGTCAGAATAACAGATTAGATCTTCTTTGATCAGAAATCTATTGATAAATGAAATTATATTAGGGCACCATATCATAAATGTTTTCCAGAGATTTAAAGGGTTTTTTTTTATAATATATTTAGTGGTATAAAAAATTCTTATATCCAAAGCGGCACAAAAAAAACCCAAAAATTTTATTTTCCTTCTTTAGGTTTTTACTTATTGAGTGAGCTAATAAGATTTAAAAGAAAAGCCCATGTGCAGATGTAGATATAACATTTCATTACACCTATTTTAGGAAGTTTACAATAAGAAATTTAGGTAAAATCTGATAATAGCACTTATAAGGTACTGTTGGTCGAAAATGAATTGAAGAAGGCACAACAAAAACTTATTATAGCCCCATATAAAAAGGCAACAATTTTTATTTCTACCAACTTCTCGATTTCACTGCTTCAAGCTGTTTCAGGAACTGATACTTGACCATTAAGTGTTTGACCTACAAAACATAAAAACAGAAAAAATAAAAGACGTACCGCGGTATCACGTCACATATAGTAGTAAGTACCTGTATAGTAGTAGAATATAATGCGCCGTGTACTTTTTGGTTGAAATTGATATTCGTTCAATAGCCTCATCACAGCCTCAAGGTAAACCAACGAAATGAACGGTCGCGGTCGGTCTGTCGGACGAATGAACAGCAAAAAAAACACACATAAGTACTATATAATATATTTAATGATTATATACATATAATAACATTCTTGTAATATGAGAACAATACTTTTACGGTAGAGTAAAATATCGGGTATGAGGAGAAATTGTTGAATAAGAAAATGTGAAGTATTATGTGCTAACGTACTTGGACGGCTTTGGGGCATCAGTTATGAATAATCATATTTGACAAGAGATGGAGTATGTTGAAGAGAGCTTGTATAATGCATCTTTACTGAAATATATTGTTCATCTTCACCACAACTGTTTAGTAATAATAATAATTGCTTTATTGCTCAACAGAAAATTCATTTACCAGAGCATTCTTACCAAATTACTTAATCTTAATAATAATCATACAAATAAACGAAACAGAAAGAAAGAAACATCATACATTCAACTTAAATGTTCATTCAAAACACCCAAAACAGTACTTAAGTGATAAAAAAAAATATCACTATCTTCGCTTATAAAGTTATATGTCTGACACATTGTGTAGAGAGGCGACTTCATCAACAAATTGGTCCTAGGTCGGTCGTTATAAAATAAATTAGAAGATTAGAATTTTGCCTTGATACCAAAAAATACAACTTTTGCAAGAGTTCAGCGCAATCAATCTTACTATGCAATATATTAAAAAGGAATTTTACTGCATGAATTTTTTCTCTTAATTCTAAACTTTGTATTTGACATCTTGCTAACAAGATGTCATACTCTATTCCTCTTTCTGGATATGATCCATCAGTTTTGAAACATAAGACCTAGATGCACTCAGAATTATGTTATTTATATGTATATCGAATGAAAGAAGCTTATCAAAGGTCACACCAAGATCCTTAATGGACTCTGGACGATTTAAAATCGTCTCACCAATCGTATACTCGAAATGAATGACTGATTTTTTTTTGGTATATGACATAACTATACACTTGGAAGAGCTCAAGTTCAGTTTGTTTTCCTCACACCAGCATTGAACCAAATCCCATATCACGCTGTAAACGATTACAATCGTCAAGATTATTAACGGAATTAAATATTTTCATATCGTCCGCAAATAGCATTCTCTGACAATTCAGTAGTCCGGCTAAGTCGTTTATAAAAAATAAAAACAATAATGGGCCCAGATTCGACCCTTGCAGAACACCAGATGACATATGGTATCTTGACGATTTATATCCATTATGGAGAACATATTGGGATCTATTAGTGATATAGGAATGGATTAGCGAAACAAATCCAGCTCCAAGCCCAAGCACAGTAAGCTGGTTCAACAGAACCACGTGATTTATTCTGTCAAATGCTTTGGCAAAGTCCCTGTAAATCACATCGACTTGCCCTCCTCTATCAACAGTTTCTGAAGTAAATTGTGTAAACACAGGCAGATCAGTAAGCGTGGATCTGCCATCGATAAAACTTAGGCTTTGTCACTCTATAAATCCTCTGATATAAAATAATTTCAAACAGCTTTGAGAAATTTGATAATATGGATATAGGTCTATAATTACAAATACAAGCCCTGTCATCGCTCTTGAAAATCGGACACACCTTCGCAACTTTCCAATCCTGTGGAAAAACACAAGTCCTGCAAATCAAATTAAAAATTTTAGATACAAAAAAGGGGGTATTTCATCCGGACCGGAAGTAAACTTATTTTTCAATTTTCGGGCAGCCAAAAAAACTTCTCCTCAGAAATGTCATATAAGAGATAGTCGCGATTTGCCACCAAGTCAGATCTCGCAGCACAATTGTCCTCCGATCCGACAAAAACGCTCTCAAAATAGCTGGCAATTTGTTGAGGATCATCAATAGTCCGATTGCCATCGTACTAATAATAAGCGTTTATTTCCAACAGATAAATACATGTGCCACAATATGCACGTAAGAACGCAAATAACAATCAAAATCACACAACACAATTTATGATAATTGCAGTTTTGCAGCCTCTGATCATAACCACCAAGCATCCACGCAAACATTCAGAGATCTATACCGTTTCAAGTTCAAATTGGCGCTAATTAGAATCAAAACGACATTAGTCAAAATCAAATTGACAACATGAATTTCAAATTGGCATTAGTCAAAAGCAAATTGACAATAATAATTTGCACTTGTAACATACAATTAGCGAAAACAATTTATTTAATGATACACAATAAATAACAATAATTAAATTATTGAAACCATTAACGAATTTTAAATAACAAATTTTCTAATATTGTTATGAAGTAATTTATAGAGAAATGTAACTGCATGAATCTCTTTTCTCCTGGCCAAAGTGTGCGATATCCATCATGATCACACCACCTGGCAGGATAATCCTCGTCAATAGGCCAAATATTTAAGGAAATTGAGTCATCAGTACGAATACGACACTCATAAATTGGGTTCGAGAGTAATGACGCAAATTCAAGTTTGGACCTAACGAAAGCGCAATATAACAATTTCAATGTACCACATCTTGAAAGCCTTTGCTATTTCTACTGATAAATCCCAGCGACTGTGAAGCGAAAGGAATAAATGTCAATTCAAATCCATAATCTCATCTTTATTTTTGACACACCAATAGAAAATAATATCCATACTGTTCTGTAGCGTCTAAAAATCATTCATCGAACTGACCAGTTGAAAAACTCTTAAGATCGTCCGCATAGGCAAGTCTACTGCAATTTATTGACTATATTTGATCATTTACAATTCTTATTTGCATATTTTCTGCAAAACGGAATAAAAATCCTTCCGAAGAAGTTTTAGTGAATATTTTGCGATATTTTTGATAGTTTTCTATTATTTTTATAATGGGGTTATGAGTGAGAACTTCGTCCAAAGTCAAAGTCGAGGCTTACTTTCAAATGCTAAACAAAAATAGGGGAGTTGAAGTTGAAAAGATTGACTTTTGATATGGGAGTTTTATAACGAGCTTGTTATATCAACTTACGCATAAGTTTTAGAGGACGTTTGCCAAGTTCGTTTGCGAGAAATACGACCATTAATTTTTTGCCATGTTTTGCTGTGGTAGATTTCTCAACAAACCAAAGTGCCTGATATTTTGATATGCGCTGTTTTATATTTTTGAACGTTTATCCTTTTGCTTTTTGTGAACGTCAAACAAGTTCCAACAGAATATCACAAATTGACACGTTTGTTATTTTTATTTGGCGAGAATTTTTCAACATTTTGATTCTTCTGGCGCCGAAACTCGTTGGCCCCGCAATTTACTCTTCATTTTTAGGAACAAAAAGCCTGTGAACGCATTGCATTGTCTTGATGAAGAGTGATCCGACGACGATTGTTTGTCTTCCTTATTTTACCAAAGATCTCCGGTAAACCAATAGGTTTGTACCGTTCTATGCTTCTCTAATGGACTAGGGGCCTTGGGGAATTTAGAGGGAAGTTTTCTATTAAAAAATATATTTTAGTTTTGTACTTTTCTTGAACCTTGTTGCAATTTTTTTATTATTTTCCTTTCTTGGGATATAAGGTTATTATTTAAAAGCGAATTTTTTTCTTTTGAAATATTTTTATTTCACGTCATCGTAAAGAAAAAAATTCGCTTTTAAATAAGAACCTTCTATCCCAAGAAAGGAAAATAATTATAAAATATATTTACAATTTTTAATTAAATTAAAGACCGTTTAATAAAACGGAAGACAAATAGGTATGTGTAAACAAAATCAAAATTCAAATAGGTAAAATAGAAAATACGAGTATTAACCTATGTATTGACAGTACCCTCGGTAGTGCCTATTGAGGTACGTAATCAAATCATATTATACGTTAAACCAACGATGTTAATTGTAATCTAAAAACTAAATAAACCTTTTTTGCACTTTTTTCATTCAAATTTACCCTGTATTTCGTAATAATGCATGTGGTTCAATATAGACAGACAGACAGATAAGGCATCTAACTTTTCCTGTCCTAAACTAGCGCGATTATCTTTTTGCTTATCCATTGACAAAAACGAACGTTCCCCACTGGTGTTGGATACCAGTAAAGACATAAATGAATATAAATTTGTAAGAGAGTTAGAACATTTAGAAAAGTGGAGTTTAAAGCCAGAACTGCTTCAAATTTGTTTAAAAGTGTTTGTCGATCTGTCTTTTCACGTAAACAATTAAACTGTTCAATCTCTTCTTTAAGTTGTATATGGCTCGATATCGTTCTCGTAGACGTTCTTCAGTTAATTTTTTCTGGTCTATTTATTTCTGTACTGGGCCCCATTATGTCCCGGGCCCTAGGCGACCATTTAGTCCGCCTAATGGTTAAACCAGCGCTGCATGACGATCTTCCGTAATGAGGCGTGTTTCCACAGCATCGCTGTCTTCGGTCACGAAAGCAGATTGGATGCATTGCATTGTCTACGAAGGTTGAAGAGTCCGCCGCCATCTCTATTCCCCCCGGAAGTTCATCCTTAACAAATTCCGACAGTGGGAGAAGACGATTGGACAAAATTCTTGATTTACCACGATAATTTCCACAAATGGACCTACCCCCTTTTTTAAATGTAGTGACAATTATTGAGGCATCTCTTCCAAAATCATGATATTCGTAATCAGTGAACCTCAAAAGTGTAAAAGTATATCAATCAAAATCTCAGTATCGAATTTTTGACGACCAGAGTAAGGTTTGTCAAGGCTCAAAATAGTTGTCCTCATAATATTAGTTAGTTAATTTAATTTCTATTTTTATTAGAATTGTTAGATTAAATGAAGATAATATTTTAACACGATAAATGTCAATTCTTTTCCAATTTATGCATCTTCTGGCTGTAAAATTTTTACGATCACCATTAGAAAAATACCTGACGTGTTTATATAGTATTAACACTTTATTTTTGGTTACAGAGAAACCGAAATGAACAAATTATGTAAAATACCATCGCTTCAGGAGACTGAAATTGATGGCATTGCCGAAATAATCATAATCAAATTATTATTATACGATTATAGTTCATGACAAAGTCGTAAAGATTAGCGTTAGAAGAGAAGGTAGAGGACAAGTTTGTTGATCATAAAATTGTCAAGAAGTTGTTAACCGCAATTGCCGTATTGGGTGTTTTAGCAGGTGGACATTGTGGTAATATTTATCACTTTGGTATAATGTAACTATGAATAAATGTGTTGGGTGGAACATAAAATTAGGAATTTTATGTGGAATATATTTTGCATTCAACATTGCCGTATAGCGAGAAATTCACCGAAGGCTTTTATTTAGTTGGTTTTAACCAAGCGTGTAACAGCCATAATGTTCAATTAATTTCACAAAGCATTTGTTCTTTTTTTTTCATTATATTAATATATCGTAATATTATTCCTGAACATTGTAGTTATATCGCGTAAGAACTAAAAAACCGGTTGTGTCGCCCCAAAACTTTCCCGACAGGATATAATATGTATTATAACTTTTTCTTCCATAGTCCGATTTCAACCTTTTTTTTTACAAAATGTAGATAATTGTTTCGGTTTTAATTAATTCTATTGAATTAAGTTAAAGTTCCTCTATCAATAAAAACAAGTTCTGTTCGAGCGTCAAATGAAATATCACCCCACAGCATAATGGATCCACCACCAAAGCGAACCCTTTCGCTAAAATTACATTGGGTGAATCTCTCCCCTTGTCGTCTCCATACTCTTTCTCGTCCGTCGGGAGACCTCAGGCAAAATCTGGACTCGTCGGAAAAGAGAAGTTGCCTCCATTCTTGAAGGTTCCAGTTAATGTGTTCATGCGAAAAAAAGAAGTCTATTAACTCGATTAGTTGCAATAAAAATACCAACGTCACCTCCACAAACTGTTTATTACCTACCACATTCTTAATATTTGCCTCATGGTGGATACGGTTGTAAGGCAGAATTTTTTCAAATTTAACAACTCTTTCTTTAGTCAGAATTCGGGATTGGCGATGGGTTCCCCTTTATCTCCGCTTTTATGTGAGATTTTTATGTTCAATATAGAGAGAAAGATGATGTGCCATAACTTGTTCAATAAGTTCCTGGGATTCTCTAGATATGTGGATGATGTATTTGCCATCTTTACTGGTATACACTTACGGAACTCCAGGATTTTTTCTCCTTTTTGAATAATTTACATCCGGCCATTGAGTTTACAATGGAGATTGAGAGTGAGGGCACCCTCAATTTTCTTGATCTTACTATTTCTAGAACTTCACACAATAAATTGGCTTTCGCTATTTTTCATACGCCAACCAGTACCGATTCTGTTATACCATTTAACTCCTGTCACCCGTTTTCACATAAGTTTGCATCTTTCAACTGTTTCCTACATAGACTCTTTAATGTACCTATGGATATGGTATCTTTCGACAGGGAATATTCTTACATAAAGACTTTGGCGTTCAATAATGGTTTTCCTTCCTCCTCTATTACTAAACTATTTTTTAAGCATCTTACGGAACACATCAATAGGAATCTGATTCCTTTGACTAAAGAAGCTCAGAGATTCAAGAAATGTTTTTCTATTCCTTTTATTGACAATATATCCTACAAGGTGCAGAGATATTTCAATTCTAGATTTGATATTAACATTACTTTTAGAACCGTGGATAGACTTGGATCTACATTAGTGAATTCTAAGGATAAGATCCCTCCACTTCATAGGTCAGGAGTCTACTCCATCTCCTGCTCCGAACCTTCTTGTTCGGCACTTTATGTTGGTCAATCTGGCCGCAGGGTGGCAGTTAGAGTTAAGGAGCCCTCCAGATTGATTGAAAGATCTAGGAGCACTGATGATGCCGTTTTTAATACTCCCTCCTCCTTTGCTAACCATGTCTTGAATGAGAGCCATTTTTTCAATATGGATATCGACTGTAAAGTCCTACACATCTGCGTTAAGGGTGTCAGATTGAATCTTTTAGAAATGCTTGAGATATACAAAGCCAAGAATAACAATGAAGTTGTCTGTTTAAATGATCAAGTACAATTTGATCCTTTTATTTTCTTTGAGAGTCTTCTCTATTCGAGACAGTCTCGAGGTTTAACCGCCTGTGTTTTAATTTTAAGTTATTTTTTGTCCTTTCCTTATAGTTCCTTGATTATTTTGAGCATATATGTCATACAAAACTTGGAATTGGCTGTTGGTCTATTTTATTTTATTGATTTACCATTTTTTTCTCTCACTACTATTTTAGTTTAATCTTTGATAGATATCGATTTGCATATATTTGAAGTAGTTTTATACTTATTTACGATTTTGATTCATTATTTCACCAACAATTCAACATTTAACGTATTATGTGATAAATGTTTTTTGTTTTGTAACATGTTTCCAAATGAAATATTGTTTTTATTTTTATGTTACATTGTGACTGTTTTATATTACTATTTTTCTTTTTAACATCGACCTATAGTTAGTTTTGACATCTGTTTTGGTGAGTTTTCACTTGCTTGTTTTGTCACTTTAATATTGTTTACCGGTCATCTTCATGTTTGATGTTTTTGCAGCTTTGTGGTGGCTGATGATGGGATCTGAGATATCCCGAAACATGTTCCACTTTAAGATAATAAACAGTTTGTGGAAGTGACGTTGGTATTTTTATTGCAACTAATCTTGCACTCCACAGTTACATATGGATTATTTCTTCAATTTATTAACTCGATGCTGTCTGAGGAGCTCTGGTCCAGTTGCCGGTCTTCTGGCCCGTAAATTGACTTCATGAAGTCTTCTTCTTACTGTAATTTCATTAACAGCAACTTGACGAACTCATTTAACTTTAATTACTATATTGGCCAACAGATTTACAAAATCCCTGTACAGGACAATTCCTAGATACAATAACTTATTACATTCATATCTTAAATTCTAGATTTAACAAAAAAGTAAAATTCCAAAACGGTATGAACAACACGTTCTAACTTAGTACCACTATCAAACAATATTTCAAAACAGAGGCTTAATTCATTAAATTGAACAGCCATTGAGTTTGTTCGGCCGCTGCATGGTATAGGATATGCATTACTATGTACATGTAGATGATACGTGTTTACATGTGTCTACTGTTGTGTATCCTATTGTGCTTAAATGCAGGCTGATATTTGTAGATGGGCAACGACTATGGTACTCTGACGAGCTCATAACAAGAGCGAAACGAATTCGTCAGTATCTGTCGACCCATGCCTCGGTCTGGTTCTGGGGCCCTGCTAAATTAAACAAAATTCCTTGTGTAGGTAAAACCAACATTTTAGTCCGCTTTGGCACGAAATTATTTTCACTTGAAAACAATGTTACCAAATTGTCAAGTAGGTAACTATTTGTTACAAATATCATAGTTATCCAGGAATGAATGTGAATATAGAATTTGATTTTTTATTAATTACATAATACTGGATGTAATTAATTATACCGCAAACCAACCTCTACAGCAATATACACAACTGATTTATTAATTCCATCAGATTAGCGAAGCGATATAAATTCATTGTAAAACCGTTTTCTACATAAAATACATATTTTAAACAAGAATTTATTAAATTAAATCTGTTAAATTACAGTCCAGCTCCGGGTATAATGTAATATCGCCTATCTGTGCAATTATCGATACACAAAATTAATATCTGTAAGTGGTCTTTTTACTTTTCTTCCGTTCTTACAGCACATTGCATTTCTGTCTTCTGCTACTGGCGCATAATCAAATTACCACGTTAAGGCTACAACAACAGATTTACCTTAAGAGAATAACCAGTATTTTTTCGCTTTTATGGATAATGCATAGGATTTAAACACACTTACTCTGTGCTTAAGCAGCTCTTATTATTACAGGGATTTCAATATTTTGTTTTGTACTTTGAAACTTTGGAAAGTTCATGTTTGTATCCATATACACAATAATAGTAATTTAGAGTCGTAACCGAGCATAATCTTGAAGAAGACAGAGTTCACTATTCTTATTTCAGGATCCTGCTTTTGTTGTTGTTTGTTTAGCTCTTCTGTTCTGTGGATCCACGACTCATCAGTTGTGGTGATCGGTCAAAGTCGCGCTAGGGAATACGAACGGGTCTAGATCTTGGTAATTAGACCCAGTGACCTATGCACACGGCAGCTATTCACTAGATGTTTCTTTTCAACTATTAGCATTGTTGAAGAGAAACATTCGTCTAAAGTAAAGAAGAACAATTTTCCTCGCTTGTTCAAAATAACAAAGGACAAGCCTCGTTTCTTTGTGCTAAAGCTGGGATCATTGAAGAAGTTCGTTAGTAAGGCTTTTTTTTTTTTGACATAAGTCCCTTGTTTCACTGCAGTTCTATAGGCTTATTGTGAAAAGTCCCCGTATTTTATGCTCCCCAATCCAACAACCCTGTACCCTGCACTAACTTGTGGAGTTCAATATCTGCTGGCGCCTACATCGCATGCCTAAAACACTCACATATCACATGGTAAGCTGTTTGAACTGCCCCATTACACAATCTACATTGCAGGTCCCCGTAATGCAGCCTTATCTTATTTAGGTGGCATCTCAGGGCGCAATGCCCAGTGAGGAGTCCCACAGTTACTCCCGACTGACTCCTTTTTAATGTAGTAGTTTTTCACTGCGTTTTGTTTCTGAACCAGGTATGAACTTCTTACCATGTTCCTGCTTGGGAGTATGTCCCCAATATCTCGGGTGCTCGCTTTTAGTCCAGCACTTCAGATGTTCCCGCGCTGTTCTTTTAGACAAGCCCAGTGCAGGTTACGTGCCAGTATACGAGGTTTCAGAGGCTTGCCTAGCTAGCCAATCCGCTCTCTCGTTGCATTCGATTCCCGAGTGCCCCGGGACCCACACTACATTAACCCTATTGTGGTCCGCCAAGGCCCTAAGTTCTGTTTGGCATTCCCATACGAGTTTAGGTCTTTTGTTTGTATAAGCCCTCAATCTGTGTAGTTTTGCACACTGTAGGGTTAGTTACGCTTAGTAATATCATCGATCAAAATCGAAAGAAATCTTGCTTTATTGCCATCAACAAAGGAACATGTTTTGAATTAGACGTGTTTGGAGACATCTAGTGAATAGCTGGTGATGTGCCATGTGAATAGAGATTCACTATATTGGCCGGACAGGAGGCCACTGACTGATGTTGTTCTTACTGATTCAGACTTTAATAATAGTAGAACCGTTGAGCAAAATTGAAGTTCGAAATTTTTAAGGAGTATAAACCAATTGAATAACATTTTTATGTCAATGCAAAAGGAAAGCTATCTAAAATTAATAGAAAATGACCAATGGAAACTGCCAATTGAGGGGGTACTCAGACGAAGCAAGGTATGACTTCCCGGAAATTAGTAAGCTGTCTATATCTAAAGTTGAAGTGTTAAAAGAGAAGTTATTTACATTCAAAATTTTCAATGTAGTGTAAGTTTTAGGTTGGGTTGGGTTAGGTTAGATCTGTATTATTTGCGAGACCAATAGACTTACTAGCAAATCGTGTAAACATGTGACACAACATTGATTTTTTCTATAAAGCTTTTAGATATAGAATATAGCAGCAGCAGCAGTTTTTCTGAAATTTTGTTTATTCGTCTAGAACGAAATTTGTTAAATGGTCATCCAAGAATCGTGTCTTCCTCTAAAAGCATTGGTGAGACTGTTAGACTGATGGTCAAAACCGGACAAAACTATCAAATACAAACACAAATCCAATATCAATTCAACGTGCTCATCATCAATCAAAGTCATCAACCGTGTACAGTCATTTCATGGACACCCTCATGAAATGACTGTACAACGCTTAACCACAAAATCCTCAACTTAAAATGAGCCGATCTAGACACGTTGCTTCATTTTGCAGCTACAGCAAAATGGACGTTTTGTGTCAAAGTCTATCGTGAAAAATAGAATTCCTAACCATAAAACTTTCTCGAATATTGGGAGGCAACTTAGAGAAACGGGTTCGGATTGGGGGTTTCCAAAACTACAATTAAAATAACGTTCTACGAGAAAATCTTTTGCCACTTCACCCTGAAAGTCGGCTGACGTTTTGCCGTTTCATCGAGACAATGAGAATACCAAATGCAAACTTTCATAAGAAAATTTAATTTACGGAGGAAGCTGCGTTCACGAGGTCGGGAATTTACACAACAAACATGTGTATAGCGATGAAAATCCTCATGCCTTCGGGGAGAAATATTTCCAGCATGACTTTAGAAGTGATGTTTGGGCAGGTAGGTATATGATTGACAATTTCATTATTGGACCAGTTGGATTCCAAATTGATTAAATGGCGATAACTATCTAGTCGTTTCGCAAAACACTTTACTCTATTTATTGGAGGATCTTTCCTTACAACTTCGTATCGAAATGTGGTTATGCACGACGGAGCATCACTCCACTTTAGTATCAACGTTCGCAGTTTCTAAATGAAACATATCCTAATAGATGGATCGGAAGAGGAGGGTGCTCTTAAATCAAAAGTGTACGCATATTTAGAAACAATGTGAAACCCAACCCAATTGGTTAAAGACAAGCCGAAACTATAGTCCAGTTTATAGTTTATTAATAAAGTTAGAGTTAGAGTCTGTCCTACTTTCGATATCTTTCCAGAGTTTGTCGGAACCATGGATCATAAAATGTCTTGATGCTTGATGATAACGTATAGAGGCAACACTACAGAAGCATCGACAGTTAAGTTAACCCAAAGGAGTTACGAATCATCTCAGTCCTTCTAAATTTTGCCTCTTTGTTAGCGGTACGATGTTTTAACGATTTATCCAATTCCCAAAGCAATGGTAATTATAAACTCAGTTGAATTCCTGAACAAAACACTCGTTTAGTTTCATATTTATACAAAAGGTAAAGGAATGTTTGCTACTCTTCCCTTTTACCTTACAACAATTTATACAAATATATCTTGGATATATCTCGAAATATAGTGCGATGGTGTGCATTTATCACCACGAATACCAAGCATAATATCTTTTAATGGTATCTACCGACTGCAGCTCCTTGAAAATTACTGAAATTTATTACGTGCTAAAATCCAATTACAAAAACAACCGTCCGTATGCTGTATAATAACTGACATTAGTCATGTCGCTCGCCGTGTATATACTATACACACACATATAGGTATACTTTACTTTCTCTATAAGCTTAAACATGGGCTTAGTAAAGGCTCTTATAGCATTAGCAGTTTATCATTTTCTTTACTTTGCCTCTCTGTACCTACAAAATTAATTTGATCAGGTAACTCAATTCAACAGCTCTCACTCTATAGTTTCCTTCAATATTTCTACGATACAAATTCTAACGTGCAAGGTGTCAAAAGAAGGTTGCTGCGGTGGCTCGCTCTTGCTGAAACCATGTTCCTTTGTTATAACCACGGAAGATTTCCATTTCAGGCATTAAAAAGACATTGAACTAGACAATCACCGCTCTCTTCTTTGAAATTGTACGGGCCAATTATTCCTTGAGCCGAAATCGCAAAGCATACAATGACTGTTAGGCAAATCATGTTGGCGTTTAAATTAACTGGTCGATTTGACCTGCATCGACAATTAAATGGCTTTTGACTCGATTCACCTCAACTAGCTTTAACAGTGTTTCCGATGTCGGTTGTGGGATTGGCTGAAGCCAGTCTTAGTCGCATTGGTATCCTCCAGAAGAGACTTATCAAGCGCCAACACCATTCTGTTCTGTGACTTGCTGCTACCGTTGTTAGTTACCAAGCAAAACAACAATTGAGAGTGTTTAGCGTAGATTTCTCAAGTACTTAGCGTTCAAAATTGATGGGCATTTTCCGTCGCGCGGATATGATCATCGCATGCTCCTTGACAGATTTAACATGAACTCTTTGGCTACACGTAGATTATATGCTGGACAGGTGTTCCTCTTTAAAATAATTAATGGCATGATTGACTGTCCTCAGCTGCTGGAGAGGATTGGTTTCAACATTCCACGGTTTTTTTCCAGAAACGCTAGGTTATTCCATATCCATACACTTCGTACCAACCATGAGTATAGGGCACCTCTGTTTAGAGCATTACAAGAGTGCAATGCACGAGGGATCAGCAGTGAGGTCGATTACTTTGACCAAACACTACTTGGGTTTAGGGCCCAGTTGTCTCGCCTCCTATATCGTTCCGCAGATTAGCTTACTGTGAGATCTTATTTATTATATACGCATATTCTTTTCCTAAATTTATTTCGATGTCATTAGTTTTAACTCTTTAATGTTTATGTTTGCTGTCTTAGTATTGGTAACAATTTTTAGTGTTACTGTTTCTTAGATGATGTAAAGTAATTACCTAAATATGTACAATAATTTTTAAGAGTTTGCCTTGTAATTGGGTGTTAAACCTGTTAGGCAAGAAATGAATAAATAAATAAAACTTATCCGGATAATTCGCGACATACTTTTAGCCCAAAAGGCATAAATGTCCTGGTCAAACTGTTTTTTCGAAGAGATTTATGAACAACATCTGGACATCAAACTCTTTGGGAAAGAACAACGTCAGTGGAGCAAATATGTTCGTTGTTCAGGTTCTCCTTTGAGGCGTACAAATATCATCGCGGTGTTATATAGGATATGGTTCCAAGGCCTTCTCTCGCAATGCCTCCCTTGTATCTCGGATTTTCGAATCATTTTAGATTAAAAGAGTATGTCAAATGCGTTTTTCTTGACCGCTGAATACCTGAAGGCTCAATAACGGGATAAAAGAGTCTTCGTTGGTGTCTTGGTTAACACCGTTAAAGATATGGGGTTACCGAAGCTCCTGACTGTCTTCTTTCTGAGATCTAACTGGCGCTAAAGTTATTCAGAGTGATCAGTAGGTACCTAATATATTTTCATATCGCAGTCGTATTATTTAGTTTTTGAAGTACCTAGATTTCTATATCAAGCTTGTCGTTTCGGCATGCAGCGATAGCAAACCACGATTTATTCTGCGAAGTTTTTTTAAAGTAGTTGGGTCTGTTCCTCGGAGTTTGGAGTTGCATCGCAATTTTTGTCATATGCGGACTCGGTCAGAATTGAAAATGAAATATTCATAATTGTACCATTCGCTTTTTGGTGTTCCACAGGGATCTAACTTGGGACCACAAATGTTTTTTATTTATTATTGACTTAGAAGAAAAACTGACTTGTGAAAAAATAAAGTTTGCTGCTGCTTGAGGATTGACGAATTAATTATTAATAATTACTATAAAAGTAGTATCGACAAATTGGAAAATCGCTATACTCGTTAGCTTCGTTGTATGTACCCTCGATAATTTGTGGTACTTGTGGTTATTTTTGACATACTTTTTCCTTGCTTTTTTTACTGGGGAGTCGTAGAGAAGCCAATATCATCTGAGGGTCTCCCGAACAGTCACTTAAATCATGTTCAAAGAACTAGAATCTACACTCAAGAACGATATCAACAATTATTTAGAATATGGATATAAATATGCATGTTCCATGTTACGTTATCATTTTTATTTATAATATTCAACAATATTAATTATCAAACATTTCAATATCTCATTTTCGTAAGACAACTTAATACTTTCTTAAATCCTAAATCATTTTTAAACAGCGCTTATCTGTGAATATAAATAATCTTCTGACTTGTCGACCACAACGATCCCACGCCTCCACAAACCATCACCGCTATAACTAAATGAAAAAAAATCTCATTAACAATGGAATTTCAAAGTTATTACAATAATGAAACCAAAAACCACTGTATGTGTGCTGCTGCTTCCACAATACACAATATATGCACAATCTACATATTATACACCTCGGAAAGAATGATTTAAAATCGCCTTCAAGGCAACTAGTATACAGAACAGGTGAAGTCCACGGTGATTTACGTTTACTGGTTATGGTAGTTGTAAGTAGCCAGCACGGCTTAATCTAAAAGACACGAACAATAAAAAGGAAAAGCAATTATAAGGGTCTAATTCCATCTGACAACAACTTACTAACAGGTAGTCGTATTGTGTCTTTTTTTTTTATTATACCACCCTCATAAATTTCACGCAAGTCAACACCCTTTGTTCGATGTACAGCGTGTCTCATTTTTTATTGGGTTCATTTTAAAACTAAATAGGATACTTAGAGAAGAAGCGTGAAGAAGAGATTTTAAACTAAATTACTAATATCTCTAGGTAATTTCATAAAATTACTAGCAGTAAAATAAAAAATAAATTAAAGATCTCAATTTTCTCTAATTAATATTGTCACGCTTAGGTTTAACGTGAACTACGAGGGGATTGAAAATAAGGATCTTATCTAAAATATTGAAACACCGAATACCAAGTTTAAATAGACTAAGTTTATTAACAGTTAAAGTTGAGAAGAGTTTACAAAATGATGAAACTTAAATTAGAGACAATAGAGTTATAATAATAGAATAAAAATAATATTACTTACATTAAAATATAAGAGACCACATACGGTCAAGTTGTACTATGGTTCACATTTTACTGCCTTCAGGTTTTCTCCTGATTATCGAGAAATGGTGACTCATCTAGATAAACTAGAATAAACAGGAAAATAATATTTTTGTATTTTTCTATCGAACATCTGGGGTTTGTTATTTATTTATTAAAAATTTTGGAATCTGTACTCGTGACAATATTTAGAGTGTTATGTCGAGTTTGTTACGACGGGTAAATTGCTGTGTAAAATTTGTACACTAGACATCCTTTTTCTTTAAGAAATTCTAGGACATCACCATACATCCCTGGACATCACCAGAGATCCCGGACATCCCTGGACATCCCCGAACATCTCTGTACATCCCCGTAAATTCTTAGATATCATAAAGTAATATTTTTAACAAGAAACAGACGAATGTTATTGCTATCGGGATTTTAATTAAAATGAAAAACAAATTCACCCGAAAATAAATCAACGTAAAATCATAAGAGTATTTTACCTTCGAATTAATGAAATTATCACGGTAAGCGCTTGTGGTAAGTACTAACAGCTAAATTGTAAATAATAAAACAAAAGTTAGGTTATGTCGCAATATGTAAACAGAGGGATGACGCACGCATGCGTAATAATGCTAAATTTTGGCATTTTACATAAACAAATCTCGAGACATCCTTTGACATCCCTAGACGTCCTTGGACATCGTAAAACTTGTACACCAGACATCCCCAGCGGTTTACCCATCGGTTTGTGACTACACTTCTGTACAGCAGATCAAAATGCTTTTAAAATTATGTATCACCCGACCGCTACTGCTAGTTAAGAATTTGGGGGTTGTGTGCACCCCTATCACAGGGTTAAAGATATTTCAACCAAAAATTAATTAATCCTAGGTAGGCCTCCGCCAAACTCATATACCAAAATTTAAATTTAGCTGAAGCTGAAGCTTATTAAAACACTTTCGTATTTCTACTCATAAAATTACTAAGAGCAACTCAAATTATATTTACAAATAGTTTACAGAAGACCATAAGTACAAACGAACGACGATGCCTTGAATTTATGAGTTTTACTGTATTTATTTTTTATATTTAAATGCTGCTCTACATTATGTTGTCAAATTTAGTAGAAATGCAAAGAATAACATTATAAATCTACCAAACATTCACAAAGTAAAATATTTAAATAACAGCACAATAAGATATCTGTATAAAACTGCAAGTAAGAGAACAGAAAAAAAAATATTAATTAAAATAAAAATCAAATAAAATGCAGACAAACACAATAAAATCAAAACCAACAAAGTAGTCTATTTTTTAAATAAAATATAATATTTTTCAGATATAATCATTATTATGTAAACTGGGACAGTCTGTATATTCAATTATAAATTACCCTGTGCGGTAGCTTCTTACATTATGTATACATTGACATATTAGGTGCATCCTTAAAAAGAACCAAAAGGATAAAGATATTATCGACTATCGTAATGGGTTTTGTGGGTAGTGTGATTTATTGGCTCACTTAAAAAAGAACAATAGCCAATAAATATTGATTTAAAATAAGCAACTTTTGCATACCAAGAATTGTGTGTCTCAGACAACTGATTTCCATTTATTAATTTATGCTTTATTTTATATTATTGATTCTGATTAATCAGTTAAAAAGTTTACCATGAAATAATATTGTAAAAAAAGGGAATGACAGAAAATAAATAGCTTAGTTACAATTGGACCCAGCTTTGCAAAAAGCATCCAACCCACATAAAGTGAGTTTTGCAAAAAATTATCGAACTCTTTTGTCCGAATTCCTTTCGTTGTTGCAGATTCGTTTGTCACACTATATGTGAGTTAACCTGACCTTATATTATAGATGATATAAATACCAAATACCTAACTGGTGAAATGTTAAACGCATTATTCAAGATTTGGTCCCACATAAGTTTTATACGGTTTTTCAAAAAGTTCTATGGATGAGTTTTTCAATGTTTTACACGGGGTTCTTATACATAAATAAATTAACGATATAATAACGACACATACATAATGCCTAAGCATACATCTAGTTTTGCCATAAAACTCCTGTAGATTATCCTAAAGAAGTTATATTACTTCTTTATGTCTGTTTGGATTAACAAGTATAACTAACAAATGTAACTTATAATGTCCTAATTATTTTATTTATTTTACTTTAATTACCTACCTATTAACCGACTAAAAATAAAAACGATTTACTTGTCTGATAAATATAATCTTGTAATTAAATTTGAAATCAAAGATGCCTACTTGTTTGTACACAAATCATTTCTACTTCTTTACTTTAGAAAACTTGTAATTTATGCATTTCCAAGTAAATTTATACAAATTGTGTAAGACATACCAGTAAAATTATATTTAATGTGGAAAGAAATGCGACAGACAACTTATTTACAAGATATTAAATTTCTATAGCAACAGCATGCTGAGCATGTCAGTTGTTGTTTTAAGCATTGTCATTTAAAAATGATTTTTATTATTGTTAATTCTCACTTTTCAGAAGTACAAAGAACTCTATAGGTACAAGTGTAAGGAAATCTTGTTCAGCGGAATATGAAGAACAAATAATAATTATTGTTTTAAATTATGCATGAATGCTCAGAGTTATAGCTCAAATTTAATGCCGGGTTTCCACTAAGCGGACCGTTCGCTTGTACACAAAATCCAAACAGTTTTGTTTCTAATTTGTTCGTAAACTGTTTAATCGTTACCGGACTTTGTGTTTAAACCAGCCACGAACAAAAATCAATGAAAACTGTTCCTGTTTTGCCCAAGTTTTATTTAGTTCACTTAGAGACCGCAGAAGTGTCAGTTGAGTTGAAAAAATGTGGCGCGCATTAAATTCGATAAAGCAAAATGATGATAATTTATTTTTACTATACTGTTTATTCAAACTTTTGGCTACTTTTCAACATATCTCCCAATACTTGTCCGCTGACATAAAATTCTTTAGGGTGATATCGGAGTCAAGTTTGCACCTGAATTTTACTTCTTTGGTAGAGCTAATCTTATTGCTGTAGCGCCGCCTTAAGGGAACTTAACAGATGGAAATCTAATAGGAAAAGATCTGGACTACAAGGAATAGATGGAAGAATCTCTCTCAGTTTTCAAATCCATTTTCACCGTGAAGCAAAAGCAAACCTTTAGTTAAAAGACCACGACGTATAGTGCAGGCCTCTCGTTGTTTTGGCACTCATCTCTCTCAAGTTTTCTTGTATTGCAACTTATTCTGAATGTTTTTTGAACAGTTCCAACACTTGCAGACACTTTTCAACTATCAGTTTAGCTATGTGTCTTTGGTGTCTCCTTGATGCGAGATTCAAGGAAAGGGATTGCAGTTTCGCCCGCTCGTCCAGTTCCCTGCTCCTCATCAACACTGTTCTACCCACCTATTATGATTTTTATTTAGTACTATGTTTCAAAATATTAATCAGCTGTTAGATGCCACTGAAAAAATGACGATAATGATTATGAATCCCATTTAATAATAAAATAAAAGTGATTTCTCTTGGATCTGCTTAATTTCCAAAAGCTCAACACAAGTTGAGAAAAACCAAGCAGGCAAAGCATCGTAAGAGTGACAAGTTCACCACCGAGAACAACATAACAACAACATATTTCTTATAAAGTGCATACACCTATCTTAACACTAAATCAAAGAGCAAATCTTCAGAATAATAAACGCGACCTTATACAGTTCCTTGTGGAACACCCACACATCTAACCATAACATGGAAACCACCTTCAATTCAATGACGTATAGTATAATATAGTATCTATCTTTCTTGGCTCTTTGATGGATAGACTCGATTAAACAGAAAATATAGAATGCAATAACGCCACTCTCTTTTCACATATACACGTAACATTAATCACCATCATAAATTTTGGCTTGAGACCGCAGAAATGACGATCACTATCAGGTGCATCATAGCTGGCCAGGTGTGCGCGTATGTATTTTATATATATATATATGTGATATTATTATAATGGAGGAGTGCCGTGCTACAGCGAAAAAACATTTCTGGTTTCTGTTTTCTATATCATGTTTTATGTATCAAAGTAGATTTGAACCCAGGACGTGTGGGTGTACTGAGGGTAGCAGTCATGCAAACAAAAGTTTAGTCGAAATGTAAAGAATTGAGCTTGTGGCGAATTTTTATTTAATTATTTATATAAGGCTTGGACTTATCAAGATAAGTGGTTGGTCATATTCATAATAATTCAGCCTCAGTAGGTTCGGGTAAGTTCAGTTATTCCGGTAAACTAAGTGAGGATCTACCAGACGCGATGGCCACCAGCTCAGTAGAGAAGGGCTGGGATCTACGATGATATAAGGGCGTTCACCTTTAATCATGAAAACGATCTAGCGATCCTAGGTACTAGGGGAATAAACATTCATATATCCTACCTGTCCGCGCACACACTAACACCTTCACAGGCAAACACCAAAAAAACTCCAAGTACAAATTTACATATATATTGTCGAATTCGGCACTGAAGTATATAAAATATCAGATATTATTATTAAAACTTACAAACAGTCATTAATAGGTCTCTACTAAATAAATATAAACACAAACTATTTCAGTAAATGAGATCCAAATTGCATACTAAAAATTTACCGACAGTAAAGATGACGGTGAACCTAGGTTAACGTGCGCACGGTAAGCTTACAACGGTCAAAGCACGTCACTAATCTTAACTCACTAAATGAAATTACATTACGCATGAGCAAACCTCATGACTTCAACAGCATACCGGTCGGTTCACGGTGCAGGCGGAAGAACCTCTCCAGGGCACTGGGGATGATAGTTTTGTCCGTGGATAGCATTAACCACCGAAAAATGGCTATACTGAATAAACACAGCAGCATCAAAACCAGGTTCGATGACTGGCTAAGAAGTCGAAAATGTTAACCTATAGGTACGGAAAAACCCTAAAAAAATATACTTTTACTGCTCAAAAGGATTGAGGATATGAAGGCTACCAACCTCTTGTCAGAGGGTTCTCTTCATACAAATTTGACAAAAATAAGTTGTGATATTTAATACAGAGCTTAAGCGCGTGGCTGCAATAGAAATTTACCCAAATAAGGGACGTAAAAAGATCAGTAATTGATTGCACTACTCACGTGTTTCCGAAGCGAAACTTAGTCCTGCCTCCTGCAGACTGGAATTCAGCAAAACTTCTCCAAACAACTTCCAACTACTACTCTGAACTCTTCCCAACGCTAATCGGTCTAGAAACTTCCCAAAAAGAGTTCAAAGTTATAATTCCACATAACTTAACATAACACTCAAAATGGTCGATTTGCTGTTTCACTATCAGAAATCCACGTTAAAAAATGCTGAAAATCGCTCATGAAGAACAAAAGGCGGCCTTCTGTCAAGCATTACAACCTTCAGAACGTAAAATTCCCAATAAAATAGGGCACCCCACGAACAATAGATCGATACCCACAAATCCAAGATGTATTGCCCTAAATGCAGTCATTATTGAGTGCTACGCCTCTGGCGTAACCCGGAACGCGACAGTCTTCAAAATTTTGTGAAAAGAGCGGACGTCTGTCAACGGTCTAGAGGTGGACATTTGCCCGACATCATATTCCATTATTAATTCTTTGTATTGGTGTCAATAAAACTGAATTTGTCAAAAAAAGTGTGTTTTTTGGCCTATTTACTTTCTAACCTCAAATTTGCCCAGCCTGTATTATTAGACAAGAAATTCTTAATTTACATACCCAACCCAAACCGAACCACGTTTCCAAATTTGACTGGCGAACACATATTGGAATTTTTTAAACTTTGACCTCATTCTGGCACTAACGTAACGTTCCTAAATCAAGATGTTCCCTCGGATGTTCCCGATAAGCCCAATGACAATATTTGTTTTTTACAATTTTTTAATTTAAAACACTGCAAACCAGGGATGGCCACGTAATCCGCATGCCAACGGAACGCATGCCAAAGAAGATCCTTTATTCACAGTTTAAGGTCAGCTCACGAAATCAGTGAGTGCGGCACAAGAATGTTCTTAAGACTAACATGAAGGGGTGAACTGGGAGCAGATCGCGACCGACACCCTGAGATGGAGGCGTATCTACCATTTACGATGGCCTTAAGTTTTTCAAGAGCAGCGTCGACGACATGAGGATGCAAAGAGACAACATCGAAAGGCGAGAGAACGTATCGATAGCGCAGCGTAACTGCAACATTCGGTGAATGATGGTGATTGGGTGTGCCAATTTTGTGACAGGATTTGCGGCTCCAGGATCGGTTTGTTTAGCCATCTTAGGGTTCCCAACAGAAATCCCTGAGTTGGAGTGATTCATATTCGTTAGCGAGTGAATGCTGATGATGATGACACTTATTGAAGGGCCGTCACTGGCCGCCGGCACAAAAATTGCCAATTAAAAAAAAAGTATACTATAAAACATATTACTACGTTCGACTCATTTTTTTAATCGGTGACACCAATAACAAAACGCTAGTACAATTTGTATCACACTGTAAACCATATAAACATGAAATTTATGTTAAACACCGGCATGATTTGTGCATAGCGTTAAATATTCCGACGATTACGGACCATTTGCCATTGAAAAGTTGCGTCGGCTGTACCATATAGCAATGGATAATGGGCATATCAACGTATTTCAACACCCACCTTGTACTTTGCACTTTAATTATAATTATTATTATTACCAGTTGACCCAAAAGGTTGTGCAAGTGTGTAAGCTTTGGTGTTTGTCGCGGTGACCAGTTCATAAATTTCAATGAAAACCTGCTAGACGTACATAAATATGATCGTCCACACTCTTATTGCTAATATAGTAGAGTTTTTATTTGCGTAAGTTAATGCTTAGAAAATCGCCAACGTTGCGGTAAAATCTGAAAACAAAAAGTTGAAGACGATACCTTTTTTAGATAATTTACATAATCAAAGTTTAGTTCAGTCACTCGGTAGTTCATCAGGGACAAAATATACATTTTTTTTTTCTTCCTCGTACTTTTATGCATCGGAATTTAAATGTTGGTTTTTTACCAATAACTCGAAAAATATACTGTTCTGGAAAAATGTGTTCGAATACAAAAATAAGTACATAAAATTCTCTACAAATTAGTTGTCTTACATTTTTTCTTGAGAGCAACGGTGCCGCTGCTAGAGAGCCTTGAAGATTGACCAATTTCCCATAGTTGATTAAAAAACACCACGACATAACGACGAAAGTTTCTCACTCCAATTTATTCATTTTTCCAACATTTTGACTTTGTTTAAATTCCAGTTTCAATTAGACTCTCGATTATATGGTGGCTTTTATAGGATCTAGCTTTGACTGTCAAAACTTTATATCTACCTGTGTGTTTTTAAGTCGTATAATTTTAACCTTAAATTTAAAAACAATTTAGTCTCTTAATTGTCAACCAAATTTCCTGGTTTCTGGCGTGTCGCAAAACTTTTAATTTACATCCTACCCTTGCCTTAATTATAACCTACCTTTTTTTCTTTTGACTTTTATTCCGTTTGTGTCAAAAATGTGATAAAATAAAGTTTTCTACATAAAAAAGGCAACTTGTTTTTTTCGAGTTTGGAAATTTTAGGACAAAACTGGTCGTTAGTACACAGCATTAATAAAATTTTGGAAAACTTTTCTTTAGCAAACTGTATTTCAATATCAAAATAAACTCATGAAAGAGATGGATACTGCGTATACTGAAATTTTCAAACTCGAATTTCTCGAAAACCTTTAAGTTTTTCGAGAAAAAACAAGTATGTCTTTTTTATGTAGAAAACTTTATTTTATCTTAATTCTCAACTAAATTTCCTCTTTTCTGGCGTGTCGCAAAACTTTTAATTTATATGCTTTTCAATCATTTAATTGGTATTATTATGATTTATAAAAAGAAAGCTTCTTGTATTTTTTAAAATTTGTTGATCGTTAAATAATGTTGAATTAGCATCTTAATATAAGTTTTTTCACAAAATTGGTAAGTGTCCTTCTAACTTTGATTGTAAGCTCATGTCTGATTATTGCCAATAATGTTTTTAAATATACTAAAATAGGTAGTAAACAAAAATACCCACTAAAAGTGGTATACACCTAGCAAATTCTACAGAAACATGCGATGTTGAAAAGAGATGTAAGCCGAAACGTTGTACTTTTGACATGGAATAAAAATATTCCAAAAGGAAAAGAATAAAAAAACATATTTTATCACATTTTTGACACAAATGGAATAAAAGTCACAGGAAAAAAAGTTAGGTTATAATTAGAGCAATGGTCCCTCCCGTTTACCCGCCTATGTTCATCCTTTTTTATTCAATTTCATGTCAGTTTACGACATTTAACTAGGTGAATAAATATGCTACATTTGATTAATTCATCTTTATTCGTTTCGAAAATATTTCAAAAAAATCGTCCTCAGGCAGTCATCTTTAACACCCTGTATCTTTGTAAATAAGGACTTTTCGAAAAATTAATATTTAGGTTTTTTTCTTGATTAGACGTCCCCAATTCGCTCACAAAAAAAACGCAGAAGGTGGACGAACCAAATTGACAGGGGTGATTGAATATAGGATAAATCACGGTTTCTCATTATTGTCGTGCTTTCCTAAAATCGCACATTTGCATTGTTTCAATTAGTTTCCAATTTTTGTAGGGTATTTTCGAATTCAGCGATGAATTTTAATGCATTTAGTCACATCAGCCGACATTTTTCATCAAGCAGACTTACATCCTAGTCCCAAAAGAGGAATTTTGCTGTTCGGATTGATCATTCCGAACTTTTTTATGTTTAAGAATTTTTGTCAAAGTACCACCACTTTTTTAACGAGTGTTTCCTACCCTAAATGTGGTACTAAATTGAGTGCTTAATTGTTAAAATTAGTTTCGAAGGATGTACAAACTTAAATAGCATCTGCCCCCTTCTGTGATAAATGTGATTTTTGCAAAAATGAATCTTATCTTAAGGTAGAAAGCTATAAAAGATTTTCTATGATGAATCTCCAACTTGGAATGAAGTATTTGCCTTGATTTCCCATATGGGAAAAATGGGAAACTTCAGTTTTGACGCTACAACATTTTTAAAGTTATATTTGCATTGAACGATACATTTTAATGCTTTTTCGACACCTCAATCCACATTTTTAATCAAACTCATTTTGGGTGGTATAAGCGCCACCATTCGCCTTCAAAAAATTGTCTTGGGATGCTTTTTTTGCCGATTTTTATTCTTAGAGTCGCATAATAATTAACAAAATCAATATTGAATTAATTATTTGTTGTTTTATACGCAAAAAAATATTGTGAAAATTTTTTAAGTAAAAATGTTCTATATTTTCTATAAATGAATGAATGAAACGAAAATATTCTTGAAATTCAGGGCTTCAGCTAATTTTTCCAATTTGTTTAACCTAATCTATGATTTTTATTTATTTATTGATGTTTTATCTTCCTTTCTAATATAGTTTTTATTGAATATCGTCAAGAATAAAATTTGTATTCTCTGTTTTACCCTGTACTCTCTGCTGTCATTTCACTTAATTTTTTTTCTCCATCGAGCAGCTTTTTTCAACTTAAAAAAGAACACCGACAAAATATTGTGCAATATAAACGGGAACTTTAGTTATTGTTGTTCGCTCAATTGTATTATTTTATTCCACAAGGTACCTTCTCAAGTAATTATCCTCATGGATCGAAAAAGTAAAAACTGTGCCCGTTCATCAACTACGAACTCTATCTCAATCTTCAGTAAATTGATTTTGAAAAACAGCAGCAGCAGCATGCAATAATTGCAAATATCAATATACTAAATTTTAATTATAACGATTCCAATTTCCAGTGGGAGACAAATCTCACGCATTAAATTAAAGCATTTAATGTATTTAAAAATTGCCTACAATAATTCGTTGCCTTGATTAAATCACATTTGATTAAGCTACTTTAAAATCAAGTCATTTATAAACCTGTAGAAGTCTATGTCGATATATTATCAAAAAGCTTTTTATCAAAGTCGCTATTTTTTTACAACTATCACTTAGTGCATTTTGTACCGATTAAGTAATGACTTTTATTTTATATTATTAAGCTACCTTCAGTTGCCACTAAAAACCGGTAGTAATCAACTTTTTCAAAACATTCTCTTCACTATCATAAAATGTGTATGTTAGTAGATATTACACTACGTATGGTCACTTTTTTGATCGGTATCGCTTCTTGAAAGAAAAAGTTGCAATGAAATTGTATTGTATTTCCCTCTGAAATAATCCTACTCTTGTCATATTTCTATACCTAATTTTATAGAAATTCTACAAACTTAACCGGAACAATCGCTTTGTTTTTACAACAACCACTATCGCGTAAATTGATATTCCAGATTACGAAAAATGACCTAATGATGCTGGTCCTTTCATAAATATTGTAAAGCATTCCCTGAAGAAGAAGGCAGCAAATATTGTATCGGTAAATTTTTCGCCCATTTTAGTTTCGCATGGATATACCTACTAGACCTTCCCCTCTTTTGGTTAGGCATTGCCTTCCAACATTTACTGTGACGGAAGCAAAGGAGATTGAAATGGTGAAGAGGTTTCTCTTGTCAAACCTGTTAGTTAACAAAGGAATATTGTGATGGTTTTAAGTTATCTCGCTTTGATTTAGTTGAGATTTTGAGTTCAGCTTGTCTAGAGTTAGGTTCCGTCTTTGATATGAGAGATTTTTTGCAAGATTAATATCACTAACACTGTTTTTCTAATATTGCTCGAATAATGAATTGTAGTTCTTAAGTTGTTGAAAGAATGTAAGACAAATGCATTGAATTTGGTAAGGTTTGTATAAGATGGTTTCGGGACTACTTAGTGCATAGATTGAAGACGAAAGAAACGACATGTGGACTGCCACAGGGTAGCATATTGGGTCCTCTTTTATCTTCAAGTTATTCTTTCGACATTGACTGAAATATCTCTACTCTTGTCATATTTCTATACCTAATTTTATAGAAATTGTACAAACTTAACCGGAACAATCGTTTTGTTTTTACAACAACCACTATCGCGTAAATTGATATTCCAGATTACGAAAAATGACCTAATGATGCTGGTCCTTTCATAAATATTGTAAAGCATTCCCTGAAGAAGAAGGCAGCAAATATTGTATCGGTAAATTTTTCGCCCATCTGCGGTCAATAATTTTTGACCATTTTTCCCTTATACTTCAAGGACTTTAAACATATCATAGTGGGTATATCAATTTTTGCCTGAAATGCAGTCTGGATTTCGGAATATTTTATTTTAGTTTCGCATGGATATACCTACTAGACCTTCCCCTCTTTTGGTTAGGCATTGCCTTCCAACATTTACTGTGACGGAAGCAAAGGAGATTGAAATGGTGAAGAGGTTTCTCTTGTCAAACCTGTTAGTTAACAAAGGAATATTGTGATGGTTTTAAGTTATCTCGCTTTGATTTAGTTGAGATTTTGAGTTCAGCTTGTCTAGAGTTAGGTTCCGTCTTTGATATGAGAGATTTTTTGCAAGATTAATATCACTAACACTGTTTTTCTAATATTGCTCGAATAATGAATTGTAGTTCTTAAGTTGTTGAAAGAATGTAACACAAATGCATTGAATTTGGTAAGGTTTGCATAAGATGGGTTCGGGAGTACTTAGTGCATAGATTAAAGACGAAAGAAACGACATGTGGACTGCCACAGGGTAGCATATTGGGTCCTCTTTTATCTTCAAGCTATTCTTTCGATATTGGCCATAGTGCTCAACCATGTAAAGTGAATTTCTAGTTTTGATAAAGCATTGCAGCAAGGCAGCAAATATTGTATCGGTAAATTTTTCGCCCATCTGCGGTCAATAATTTTTGACCATTTTTCCCTTATACTTCAAGGACTTTAAACATATCATAGTGGGTATATCAATTTTTGCCTGAAATGCAGTCTGGATTTCGGAATATTTTATTTTAGTTTCGCATGGATATACCTACTAGACCTTCCCCTCTTTTGGTTAGGCATTGCCTTCCAACATTTACTGTGACGGAAGCAAAGGAGATTGAAATGGTGAAGAGGTTTCTCTTGTCAAACCTGTTAGTTAACAAAGGAATATTGTGATGGTTTTAAGTTATCTCGCTTTGATTTAGTTGAGATTTTGAGTTCAGCTTGTCTAGAGTTAGGTTCCGTCTTTGATATGAGAGATTTTTTGCAAGATTAATATCACTAACACTGTTTTTCTAATATTGCTCGAATAATGAATTGTAGTTCTTAAGTTGTTGAAAGAATGTAACACAAATGCATTGAATTTGGTAAGGTTTGCATAAGATGGGTTCGGGAGTACTTAGTGCATAGATTAAAGACGAAAGAAACGACATGTGGACTGCCACAGGGTAGCATATTGGGTCCTCTTTTATCTTCAAGCTATTCTTTCGATATTGGCCATAGTGCTCAACCATGTAAAGTGAATTTCTAGTTTTGATAAAGCATTGCTGTCGTAGTCACTTCACGACTGTATTGTGATGCCGACCAATCCTGTTGGCGAGATGTTTATAAGAAATTCTCCAAGAGGAAGCTCTTGAAAACTCTCAATAATCTAGCAAGAACTGTTAACCAGCTGCATAAAATAAAGAGTTCTACGAGTAATGTTCTGGTTTATGGCCTAGTTTACCAAAATGTCGTCAGACATGAGCGCTGGTAATTGAACCATTTCAACTTTTACACTTATTTGCCCCAAGCTGTTTTCTATGTCGTTTAGTATATTTGCTGATTGCCTTTTTCATTATTTAATTCCAATCAATACATTTAATATAGAGCACAAGAAATATGTTCAATAGTAGTGACTGATTTTAATAATAAAATTATAAGGAAAGGCAAGAAATACATTTAGTTAATTATTGATTATTATCTTAAGCAAACAATTGATAGTACACAAATAGATGGTAATTTAAGATTACTTTATGTACAATAGCGGTAGTAAATTATTATCAAAATGGGTTATAATTTCAATATGATTATTATTGGTAGATTAAGAAATGTACCAGTCGACTTATTGCTATTAATATCAGATAATATTTTTAAAAATGATAATTAAAAATAGGAAAAAGTAATTGTGAATATAAAAGCTTGTTTAAATTCTCTATGTGCCTAAGTAGCAGGTGAACGTAATTATTATTGAATATTTTTCATAATAAAAACTAAATAAATAATTAAGTAGCAATTAGGTCTCATTAAGACCCTAACGGAATGGTTTTTATCACGTCCAAACTTGACTATGTAGCAGCAGCAATGTGATAAAACAGGTATTATATTAAAATAAAAACTCGATATAGTTTTTTTCTGATGATGAGACCATGGGTCTTGAAACGTGTCTGACTATTTAATGGTTTGACGCCGTTTCATTTCCCAAACAAACTATAATTTATTTATTGTGTAATAGAAATTACAGCCGTGATAATTGTTCATAAGATTTTGGCACCGTTGTAAGACTTGGGCATTGATGAGGTTATTCGCTTCAGTTTCAACTGATGATTCGCGCATTTGTTCTATTATTATATTTTTATGATGTTCTTCGTCCCTTTAGATATAACTGGAAAGAGATTTTGGGTTTAAATGGCCACTGATTTTAATCAAATTTCATTCCACCATAAAGTCAACAGAACAATTGTTTGATATGTTTTAGGGCTTTTTTACTCCGCATTGCTTGACTTTTGGAGAAATATCTTTGGTTCTCGGGGCTGTTCTTGTACAATTTTCCACTTGATGGCCAAAATGGATTTACTGTTTAGAATGGGCGTTCATTACTTGAGTTTCCACGGCTGGCAAGGAATTGCTCTTGATAGCCATTTTGGATCTGCACATTTCTTACCGTCACCCAGTCTTGTTTTAGGAAAGACGGGGTTATACGTCCCTTCCAGTTTTTCTACCATTGATGTCAACTTTTTCTTTTTAAAAAACTCAGTTTCGCTCGTCCTTCCTTCCCCATCTCCTTTCCAAGCTAGTTCATATAGAAGTGTGTAAAATACCTTTTTCTGCAATCCACTAGGTGTTTCTTCATCACAGTTATCAACGAGAGTTTTCAACTGATTGTAAGGTAAAAAAGCTGCAGATTCATTATGTTAATCTTCAGAATATTGTAGGTATAGGGTTCAACTTTTTGCGAACTGCTATAAATTCGATCTGTTTGAATGGGTTTTTCTTGAATACTTTTCCAAACGGTTTTAACTGTTCAATATTTATATTCTGTGTCGTTTGGCTTACGCATATTAAAAGCCCAATCCATCAAAATGGAGGAAAGTTGGGAGACAGCAGTGCTTTCATCTAATGGATAGTTCCTTTCTGCACAAAATGACACAAGCTGTTTGCAAATACTCTTTATTGTGTTTTCTGGTGCACTTTTGTGGATATGTATGTTGATTTCTGCTTCTGCTTTATTATTTTCAGTAGTAATACCCCTAGGGTCTTGATAATACCGAGATAATATTGTCATAGAGAATGCCGAAAGCGTGTTGCTTGAGGGCTATTATCCTTGAACAACTCTCTTGAAGGATTCTCTATGACAAAATTTTGAGTATTTATCAAGGCCCGAGGAGTATTCGATAAGATAATTTTTTACTTTGTAGATATCAAAAATTTGATTGTTAATCTGATGTTTAATAATTTTCAATACAAAAGGTATTAGTTTTAATCAAACAAATATTATTCATTTTTATTTAAAACTACAGTTGTGAAAAGTACAATTGGTAAATGTTAAATTGGAAGAAGAGTTTGCTGAAGTTGACGGATTGTTAATTTCCACTGTTGAAGAAATCCCTTGCATTGTGTTGAATATTTCACCATGGCGTTCTTGGTTAATATTCAAGTACGGTTTAATTGAATTAGAGCTGCTATGTCCTGTTATTTTTATTAATTGCTGTTCAGGAATTCCCTTATTTGCCAAAGGGATAACTGCAGTTGATCTGTTCGAATGATCCAATAGCTTGCGGGGATGATTTGGTCCACATATTAATTGTGTTCTTGCCTACCGGTATATTGTCAAACCATGTGTCACTTTCGGATTTCCAGAAACGATTTGGTCTCAAGAATAGGCGACTGGAAGTAATTTTTTTCCCCTTTTGGACAATAATTTATGGAATAACCAAACACGGCATGCACCTTCGTTTGCAATATTTGGAATAAGCTACTTACTATTTGTACAATTTTTCGATCCTCCTTGGCATGTTTTACTGAATATTGGATTGTATTCAATTCTGTTGGTTGGCGTTCCATCATTATTTTTCTCAATCGTGAAATAATCTATAAGGAAATCAGCTGGTTCACCACCTCGCCAAGCTAACTCAACAGCTACAATATGGTAAATGTTTTTTGTAAACCATCTGGTGTACATTCATCCCATAATCCAATGATTCTAGCCAAACTCAAATTTGATGAACTGTATTTTCGTTTGTTTGGATCCTGCTGTAATCTTTTACGTTTTGCATTTCTTGCATCTCGCGCATTTTTGAATATCACACTGGTAAACGGGTCGAATACAATTTTGAAGTCATTGAAGTATTTTTCCTGGAGTAGCCCACTCGTAGTATTCCAAATTGTTTTTACAGTTGCTTCTTTATATTCAGTTCCGTCAGCTTTTCTCATATTTACCGCATAATCTTTCAATATATTAGCCAAATTCAGTTCGTATTCTCTGGTCGCACATAACTCGAGAAATATTTTCCATACATATTTTTTTGATTTGATTGTATTTTTTGGTATATTATTAGATATAATATCATTAATTGCATCGTTAGATGCAGTACCAAATGTTCGCGACATTTTTAAAACAGTTGTGAGTTTGACGTTTAATTAATTTTTAATAAAAAAAAACACCAAACTGAAAACACCACATGTAGGGTATTATCGCTGTAATCCAGAGGTGATTGGATGAAATTTGACACATGACTTAAAATTACGTAATTTGATTGGTTACTATATTTAGTAAAAAATTATCGCTGAAATTTTGAAAACTAATGCTAGTGAAATTTTTAACATATGGGCTTAATAATCAACCTTAATATACATACAGTTGTTGAATGGATTATGGGAAGATTCAAAATCATTTTCAGAAAATATTGTAGTATCGTATTTTTTGGAGCTTAGTTCTAAGATGAAATGTGGGCGGCAAGCCTTGCTAATTAACATATTGTGGATATACCTATGTAAATGTCCAGTTACGTTCAATATTAAAACGACAGGCAGAGATTTAAAGGTCCAAGATTACAACAAAGATACAAATTAACAATTTTTTCTGGAAATCAACAGGGCACAAATTTTTCCACGATTTATAATTGAATTTGTTTTCATTTCAAATTTCAATACGTGAAGTATCGGGTATTAATTCTAAATATTTCACAGATTGTTGTGCCTTTTACAGAAAAAATAAAGGATACTTATATTTCCAGCAAAATCATCCTAAGCGACGAAACATATTTTCACCTTGATGAGTTTGTTAATAGCCAAAACTGCCACTTTTCGGGCTGTGAAAACCCACATGTGATTGTCGAAAACCAAATGCATACATGTCACAATAAAATTAAACCTAAAAAAATAATTTACAAACCTAATGCTTACACGTTGGACAGGTTTATGTCATATAGGAAGTTTCGAATGTTGATGATGTTGTGGTGGTCGTATAGTAGATCCCTCAAGTTCGGTCGAATGTTTGACTTGCTCCGCTTCTGTTGTAAAGTAGGACTAGGACGTGTTTTACAGTTATAGGCGGACGTTACATGTGTTACAGATTGGTGGCTCGTTGCGGGATAGTAGATGGTCCTGTGAGAATATTTTGTGTCCGATTCGTAGTCGACCAAATAAGACTTGGAGGCTTCTCGTACGAGGCATGGATGGAGTTTGGTTGAACCTCTTGTAGTTAGGTTCCAGACATTCTGAAATGACTCTCGAATTTTCTTCTTCACTAGTAGCTGTACATCGTTTGTAGTGTAGCTTAAGGAGTGATTTGTGATATATTAATTTTTAATTTATTATTTACTATTAATTCAATACATTTTTCACATGAGAATGATAAACTCTGTAGATACTGTATCCTTATATAAACAGTTTTTACTCTATCATCATGTTTCTGTAATAAAATGCACCACATTAAAACTAGATCGCATCATCATTTACTAAACAGCGGCATAGACCATTTTGTTGTTGTTGACCACGCATAAACGTACACCTCTTGACCTGTAACAGATATCCGCATTAAACCACTTTACCTAAAGGCTTTTCTCTATTCATTTACACAGCACTGGTTGTAGAAAAAATTCATTACAAACCTAATGGCAGTCCCAATATGGCAAATAGCAGTTTAATAAACACCTCCTTTTTTCCACCATACGTTCTTCTTCAGTTTCTTCTCGAAATGTTTATTTCCAGTGAAATATTACTTGTGTTTGGTATAATAGCTCAGAAATGAAATAAATCTAAGTATACTGTCGTTCAAGAGAGAGAAAACCATTTTGTTAGGCTCTTAGGTGGAAGAGTCATTACATCGAAGTGCTCTCTTGGTAACAATTAAGAAATAGCCATGTACATGTTAGAAGATCGTAGAGGTTAAAAAGGAATTTGTGCAGAATGTATGGGAACTTTTAAAGTCAAGTGAAATATTGCAAAAATTAGATTTCTATGAGAGCAAAAAATTACTTTGGAATGCTTATAAAAATTATTGGAATAGATTTGCTGCGCTTTGATGTTTTGTGATTTCCTATGTAGAATACGAGGCTCTGTCAAAAACGTTTACCTTTTTATACCCGAAAATAATATATACAGCCGAATTGCTAGATTACAAGATGACTTTATGACTCTAGGAATAATCCAAATTCGTCTGTTAGATTAAGTAAGCTGGCATTACTAATTACTATACAGTAGCATCGATGTTTCATTTCATCTCATTTCAGAAGCACTCATTTTCAATTTAAATACTTTTGGATCACATCCAAATCTTAAGAAATCAAATAGATTTTATTTTGGTCAACAAACGATTTCGGAATTGTATAAAGAGAGTCGCTGCTTATCCGGGCGCAGACATTGCATCAGATCATAATCCTCTCGTGGCAGATGTAAAAGTAAAGTTGGCTAGGATCAAAAAAACCAGAATAAAAAATCAATTAGATACAAGAGAACTCATGAGAAATGAAGATCTTACAAAGAGATATGCGGAATCCATCAATAAATACGTGAAAAGTATTAATCAAACTAATGATATTGAAGACATTGTTATTGGAATAAAAGAGTCCATAAAAGCATCAAACGAAGAAATCAAACCGAAAATAAGAAAAGGGAAAAAGAAGCAATGGATGACGATAGAGATATTGGATCTGATGGAACGTCGCAGGAAATATAAAATCCAGGGAAATCAAGAGAAATATAAGGATACCCACAAGGAAATAAGAAGGAAGATCAAAGAAGCAAAGGAACTATGGATGGAAGAAAGATGTATTGAAATAGAACAGTTACAAACAAGAGGTGATTCATTTGGATTGCACAAAAAAGTAAAAGAAATATCACATATATACAGAAAACAACACAAAAGTCGAATACGCAATGATCAAAATGAGTATATAACATCAGAAGAAGAACTAGCAACGACATGGAAAAAATACGCGGAAAACCTTTTCAATGATATAAGACCACAGCAGCCAGTGCATACGCTGCACTCTGATAATTTATCGGGGCCCTCTATAATTAAAAGCGAAGTGATATATGCCATCAAGTCAACCAAGATGTACAAAGCCCCAGGACCAGATGACATCACCGTAGAAGCAATTAAGTTGTTAGACGAAGAAAATGTAGAAATGCTAGTGAATTTGTTCAATCGCATATATGACACTGGCCACATTCCATCTGATTGGCTTCGATCAACGTTCGTAATGATCCCAAAGACGACCAACGCCACGAAATGTAAAGACCATCGCCTTATCATCCTAATGAGTCATCTGCTGAAGGTATTCCTTCGTATTCTACACTCTAGAATGTTCAATAAACTAGAAGATCTAAGCGGAGACACACAGTTTGGTTTTAAAAGCGGAATGGGGACTCGTGAAGCCGTTTTCTGCCTGAATACTTTAGTACAAAACAGCTTAGACCAACGAAAAGACGTATATATGCTGTTTATTGATTACGAGAAGAAGAATGTTAGACATGACACCTTGTTGAAACTTCTGCACAATGCCAATATTGACGCAAAAGATATCAGAATCATCCAAAATCTATACTGGAATCAAAAACCCTGTGTAAGATTTGAGAAATCACTAACAACAGACGAATTTAAAGTTCTAAAGGGGGTTCGACAAGGGTGCATACTGTCACCAATACTATTTAACTTATAGCAACAAGCGAGGCAAGCTTTCACAAGCCTAAGACCCTTTCTTTGCAACCTGACATTGTCCCTCAAATTAAGATGCAGAATGGTGCAGTGTTACGTCTGGTCCATCCTGTTATATGGAATGGAAACATGGACTCTGAAGATCCGGTCGATAAACAAGCTTGAGGCTTTTGAAATGTGGTGTCTACGTATATCGTGGGTAGACCGAGTTCGAAATGAAGACGTTCTTAGAAGGGAGGGATGCGAAAGAGAAGTTTTCAACATAATCAAGAAGCGGAAAATTGGATACCTGGGCCAGATACTACGAGGAGAGAAGTACAAAATACCACAGATAATTCTCCAAGGAAAAATTGAAGGGAAGAGAGGAGTAGGACGTAAACAGATGTCCTGGTTGAGAAACATCAAGAACTGGACAGGCATTAGCAATACGGGCGAGCTCTGTCGCGCTGCGGAAGCAAGGACCCTTATTATGATGAGATAGTCGCCAACGCACTAGAAGTGTACGGTATTTTAAGAAGAAGAAGAAGGATCACATTGTAGCAAGTGAGCTTTTGTTGAAACTTTACTTAGAATACAATAATACATTCGTAAAAGCTTATTCGTACCTTTCAAAACTAGTCCCTCTTTAGACTCCCGTTAAATATAATATATTGTTGACATTTTGAAATAGTGTAATTTTTTTCTCTAATTAAGTTTGGGACCTCTGTGACTCAATTTCTCTAAAGATTTGTGGGTTATTGAGCTATTCAAAGTAATACATGCATTTGAAGGCCAACCCTACTCAAGTGCTTTTTCTGTAAAGATAGAGATAAACTGTTCAGAATACTATCTACACACATTTTGACACATTTTTTCTAAATTAAAGGCTGTCTTAATATTACTGATGTAAATAGAAGTAATAGCTTATTGAGTTTGAAGTTTCAAAGTTTCTCTATGACTGGGACAGACCTGTAAAGACATCGGCTATCAATTCTTTTCATTCAGTGTGGACGCGGCAGCCGTCGCCGTCGGATTGAAAATAAGGAGATAATATTAGCATCCAAAAACCGGTTCAGAGGATTGCCCGTCAAAAAATATATGACGCCAAAATTGTACACTAAATATTAACTTTCTAAAAATAGTGCTGCATGATTTTCTTCAGAGCAACATCGGTAAATATATATGACGAAGATAAAAATGTTGTGAAAATATTTCATATAAACAAAGACAAAATTCTAACCTTCGGCTGTCATCTCCTTGTAGTCGATAAAAATTGTTAGTTGATCCAACCAGCGTGGTTCTTTTCATTCGCTTATGGAGGCAGGTGTGAAATCATTATCAATTTCTTCGAGGTTTGTTGGCTGCTTATTAAAAGTATACATAAGCTGCGTTCTTTGCATGCTCTTCCTCTGTGAGCCTGACGAGTTATCGTTCCTTTCAGTGGCTGTGGTCTTAATGAATTGTAACGCTACAATCAGTGCTATCAAAGGCAATTAAGTTGGTCAAGAATTAAAATTTTGGTTTATCAAGATTATCGATTTCAATGACGTACCGCATAACGAGTTCTTCCTAAACGATTTTACGGTGTCAATAAGGCTACTTACTTGCCTTTCTGAAGTTGAGAAAAATTATCTTATATGTTGATGATGATCCCAAACAGACGTACAGAAAACTAGATCATCATATAGAACGTTCACGTGAACAATTTCCTTCCAACGGGGTCCAATGCATTTAAATCCTCAGCAGCGATAACCAGTTTGAAGCCAGACGAGTTTCCTTCATTGTTTTAAATATAAAGCAAATATAGATCAACATCGTTTGCTTACTACACTTATAATGTTAGTATATATCAAGTTCTCTCTCATGAGAAATATAGCCAGGAAGTTTCGTATTAACGCAAAATAGACGTGTCGATATTAAAGTTCGTGTGGGCAACTGATTGATTTTATTGCGAGTACTGATAATGATACCACCACTTGAGGGCGTGGACTTGAATGTGTGTGTGAATGCAATCTCGATTACAGTAATATTTTCCTACTCTTTTTTGTTGTACTTTTATTCTGCTCGCTTTCTTAAAGTTTTATTCGACGCCTTGATTAATGACATTAATATAATTCTATACTGCCATAACATCATGTAAATTCATATTATTTCATAGTCACGAGATTGAAAATGATTACTGTTAGAAATACTGAACTTCATCTCGAATTATAATGCAAAACGAGCTACCGAAATTAGTTTAGCTGCAAAAAGAAAGCAACTGATATTACAAAGATTGCTCTTAGCAGCGGAATCATCAGTTATTTCCAACGTGTAAATAGACTCAGCCAGCTCTTCCTGAGATCAAAAAGGCTTCCGCTCTTTCGTGATTGATGATTACAAGGAATATCTGGCAATGGCTCCAGTTAGAAAGGTTTTGCTCGAGTGTTCTTCTCTAAGCCGCACAGATATTCAAGCCTCTCTCTTACTAGGTTGTTGGATTCCACATCCAGAGTCTCCAGTTATCCAAATTATAGATATTCTGTTATTCTTATCAATTTAGTTAAGTTTGTGGGTCAGGATACGCATGTTTCAGTCCTTTTGTTGGTGTTGAAGTCACCTGTAATCTATCTTATAGTATTTTCTTTGAGATTTCCAGAGTGTGTCTTGTGACTCTTAAAATTATTTATTTTGAGTGGTGCCTCAATAAGGAATAGAGATGGGATGTTTTTGAACAGCGATCTTGTGTTTTTGTGATTTTTGATTTTCATTTCTTCAGCTCGCTCTCCAGATACTCTAAGCGTCGTTTCGTTAGCTGCCATACGAGCCGTAGAGGAGTGCGATGATCTCTAGTACTCTAGTTGGGCACGTTCTCATAGCTCAGTATCTTTTGTTGTTAAGTGTTCTCCTTAAATTTACAACCCGATCAAATTTTACCTGCCAGATATCAGTATAGCATCTAAGGTTTTTTTTTTTTTTCTAGCAGTTACAACTATACTTTAAAGTAGTCAGGACAATAGAAAACTTCTTTGAAACAACTATATCCCTGGGGAACAGAACGCTAGTTCCTGCTCAAATAGAATAGAATAATGACTGTTTGCTATTAATACTGGGTTTCCCATAATAGACTACTCATTTTAGTAGCCCAATAGAATTCTTAAAACTGTACACTTAATTGCAATATACTGTTTGAGACCACCATCAACTTCAAATACACTTTCGAAGATTGGACAATAAATATATTCATGACTCGATGAAGCAAAAAACCTAATCTATTCGCCGAACTTTTCAGCAATTCACACTGTGAGTTCTTGGATGGTTTCTGAATGAGGTGCAAAAAAAACTTGGCCTTTAAATATAGCCCCACATAAAAAAGTCTGGTGCAGTCTGGGGGCTTCAAGTGTTAATTTAAATCCCCAAATCGCTCTTGCAGAAGTCTCATAGAGTTTCTAGCAGTATTTAGGTACTGTTTTACGAAAATCAATGTTAACCTAGTTTTGTGACAGGTGCCTACTCAATTAATAACATGTGGATTAAATTCCCAAATATTATAGAATAGATTTTAATTCAATATTGAAAAAGTGTGTCTAAATAAACTATTATTAATAATTACCGTTTCTTTTTTCAGATATCGGTGGCATCAATTTTAAGTTTCAAGTAAGTACCTAATTTGTTTTGATTTATTTCGTAATATTATGTTTACATTCAGCGTCGAGTTGAAAAGTGTGGGGCCTGATAAGTCAGCGGATGCTAAATAAGACTACATCGGCATGTCACATACTATGTCACAAGTGTCATTTGTAATCATCAGATCTTTTAACGAAAACAGAATTGCCTGTTATCACTGTTTTCAATACAAAATGGCTAGTCTGAATTTATATGCGTTGTTCTTGTCCACAAGTTAATGAAATTTCCCCTAAATAAGGACTGCGTTGATACAGTTAAAAAATTGACTAGAATCAACGGGTATAATGACAATATAATTAGAAATTATGGGTTTAAAAACAGGAGATTTAAGTATCAATATGTTTCTCTTTGAAAAAGTCTACTGTTTGATGTGCTGTGTGTAGGGTTGCCGCAAGACGAGACGGTCTTATAATAATTTTCAATATTTCTTTAGATGCCTTTAAACAAAATCCTATTAATAATATATTGCAAGTAATCTTATTTTTTCCCAACAATATTAAACAATCACTTTTCAAAAGCGCTTAAAAACTAGACGTCTCGTCTCGGTTTTTTACAGACAAGCTATGGCCGAGACGAGAGAAATTGATGTCGAGACGAGAAATGTGTCCTATCTCGTGACATCCCTAGGTGTGTACGAGTATTATGTAGAATAATATGACGTCATGGTTTCGTCTATAACTTTAGACAAAGAAATTACTGTATGCCATTCAGCGTTGACTGTTCAAAGATCCTATAAAGGAATTTTTGCGACGTGTCATGTACAGCCGAAGAAACAACTGATCATTTTCTTGGATCCTCGTGAACAACTTTTGTGGGATTTGGTTCATCTTGGAACACCCATACAGTAGAAGCTTGGTTTCCGGTTCATACGAATATCTATCCATGTCTCATCACCTGTGACGATGTTGTATGTATAGCGATTTTGCAGTCCCTACGTCGAATTGGTTTATATTATGATTTTTTCCTGTTGTATGGTTGACCTTACCTGCCCTTGCTTTTGATTTAAAAAGATGATCTTAGATTAACTCTTAAAACTTTAAAGAAAACGTCAGAAGTTCAATATATTCTCGGATTGATTTGACTCTTTTGAATTCTATTATTGAATATATACATTGGTTTCCATTTGAAATACTCAAAATTTAAATTTAACGCCAAAAAACTTGTTGTTTGGCAAAACGTTCGTTCATTTTGAGAGCAAGGCATTGATAAGAAAGCGAGGGCTGAGAAGATTGTCTCTTTGTTTCTGGCTCATTCACATTTGGACAATGTTTCATGACATGTTGTGACGATGTTTTATACGGATTTTTCAGTTCCTACGTCGAATTTGTTTAGCATTTTCTAACACCAATTGAGACGAGCTGTATTTTGAGCTTGCAAAATCGAATGTATTGAGTTTGCAATATGCCAATAGAGGCCTCTGTCTCACTCCAGGTCACATTTCGCGCACAGTATTGATGTCCAGGTCGACCTTTACGTGGTCCATCACTCACTAATACACGATCATGAAAAATTCTGCAAACCAATTGATGGTGTAACTATAAAAATGTTCATTGAAGCGATTTAAAGCATGTTGGGAAAACGCCAATATTAGTCTTAGATTTTTGAATAAAAATAAGGCTCCAATTCGAAAAATCATATTTAGAAGGATAGAACAGTTAAAATTTTTTGTTAGGTTCCTTCTACGCCCAAATGTATAATAAAATACTCAATGAAGATATAATTTTTGTTTCCTAGCACGCTGTCACCTTCCCTTTGTACCTAGCCAGACATATTATTGCGATCATTATTTGGCTGAACATGTCTGCTTGCATTGTTTATGTAAATACAAAACTAGTTTCAAAGATGCATGAAGTCTAATTATTATTATTATTGTAGCGACCGACCACACGCGAATGATAATAATTCATTTGGAGTCATCCATCAATTTTTCTTTTGACAAATAACCAGTCTTCATATTAAATTTGATTTTTGCAACAGATATGATAATGCGTTACACGTTAGAAATTATTATTATTTATTCTACCAGCTTGAGAATATACAGAGAGAAGCGTTTTTCATTTCTGGAAATATGGCTTACCAAAGGAACAGAAATAAAACTAATCCTGATTAGGTAGCCTTAAACCTGAGCTGGGCAGTTCTTATTTAAGCATTTGGATCTAAGTATAGGCTAGATTACGAGGTTAAGTTTTTTGTTTTTACAAAATACCCTTCAGCGTTAACTGTTCTTCGATCTTTTAGAGGAATTCTTGCGACATGTTTAGAGGAATTGTTGCGATTTGTACCAGGTGTCCGGTTATAAATGTAATCCCCTTTAATTTTTTCATTTGACGTTTTAGAAAAAAGTATCCGAAATAAAAGTTGAATGGTTCAAAATATATTTTGTAAAAAGCTCTATTGAACATATCTCCTCTCAGAAAGTCTGGACGTGGTCCAACTTTCTTATTTCATATTAGTACTCTATTTTTGGATTTGATTTTTGGGTTCTCCTTAAAATTCTAAACATTTTTTGTATATAGCATAACATAATGCTTTAATTTATTAGTTACACTGCAAAATTCAAAAAACTATAGGCTTTATCAGCATTCTGCGATATGATAAGTCTTTTGATGTTTCCAACTATCGCATTAACTATATAGGTTACCTTCATTGAGCAGCTTTTGGGAGAGGGGATTGTGCGGGAATCGTGACGTCAGTGGCGACCGGAGTTCTGTGGCCACTAGGTTAATTTATATTATGTATTTTCTTTGTTTTTTGTACTTAGATTGTATCGAGCCATCATTGAAACATTTGAGGGGACGGGTTTATTATATTTGTGTTAATGTCAGTTTTAGTTATGTATTTTGATAAGCTCAACACCCAAATGGCTTTATTGTACGCTGTTGCATATAGTGTTACTTATATGAGCAAATAAAGTTTATCTATCTATCTATTTGCGCAAATTTAGTTTATTGTTTTTAAGATTGCCGTTTTTGTTACGATGGTGTTGTGAGCTGTTACTGAAAGAATTTTATACTTCCTCGAATAAGGGTTTATACATTTTGGTGTTTTTTGTGAATATTATCATTATGTTTTGTGTTTTGTTTAAAGTTGTGTGAACATTTTTTTAAAAAACTCGTTTTAACCTATTATTGTGTATAACGATCTTTTTATAAAGGACAATATCATACTACTTACAAGTTGTAATAAAACATAAATTTACAATTCATGTGATAACTCAGAACTTGAATATTGCATTTTATTGTAGCTAGGTAGATAGGTAGGTTCAATATGAGTGGGTCTGCACCGGACCCTCCACTGCGTTCACCGAGGGTCTATTGCTGCTCAGCAGCCCAATCTTCTTAATGAAGTCGATTATTTTGCTGAATGAGCTTTCTTTTAGACTCGCTGGTAGAAGGATATTTTATTGTAACACTAATGTTTTAACTTTGGAAATGAAAATGATTAGTTTACAATATTTAATTAAAAGCTCACAGAAAAGAGATCCATAAAGCCCATAGATAAATGTTTATATCTGTAAATAATGCCTTGATAAAGCAAGCCTAAAATTACGTAATATTTGCAATGTTCTTACCAAAAAATAAATTACCGGTAATTTTGCATCACTACTTGTTGATCGAGGCATCTAAAAGGCAAAAAACTTGAGCAAGAGATATCGAAATAATAAACCAGATATCATTCGAAGCGCCGTGAGTAGACTGCATAAAATTTATTTAAAATGCATTGAACAAAATCGTGGTCATGTGGTGCGTTTATAACCAGACACCCGGTACCGTCGAGAAAACAAGCGATCATTCTGTGGGATTCACTTCGCTTTGGAAGAACCATACCATAAGGTTGTTCCTTGGTTTCCACCTCATACGAATATATTAATGTTTCATCACCTGTCATTACAGGTGAATGTTGTATATGGATTTTGCAGGTCCTACGCTGAATATGTTTAGCATTTCCTTACACCAATTGACACCAACTGTATTTGAGCTTTAGTCAAGTTATATGAAATCGAATCGAAATCGAATGTATCCCAGTCTGCGATATGTCAGGAGATGCCTCTATATCACTTGATAAAACAAAATACAATAACATTTGACAGTACCCATTGGAAACGAGTCACTTTCGTTCATAAATCGTATTTTAATTGGATCTCTTTCACAAGTTCACCGTGGTGATTGTTTACAATTTCTTCTCTTTTCACAATAGGTGTCCCCCATAAAAGGGACGGCCCTGGTACATAGACAATTTATACCAATCCAGATAATAGCTTTTCTGTGTTCTCCGGCAGTAGCTACATTCAGCGAGACATTTCACACACCAGAAGTACAAAAAGAAAAAAAAATTGTGTATGCATAAAAGACGTACTGTACTACCTTAACACACTATACAGGGTGATTAGTTTTATTAAATCTACTAGAAGTGAGTTTTTTTGGGAGATATGACTTCAACATGAGCCTCAATAAAATATCTCAATATAAGCAGCTGCAGCACCATCATTATTTTTGAAGAATATACAGTTTAAACTACATTTCGAGAAATGGGTATGCGATTTTTTCATTGGCTCATGGGCTTATTGTCATAATTTAGTCCAGACGACTGGACGTGAGATTACGTGTTTATTTTACTTTCCCGCACAGGGAAAGTATTGTGATTACACTAAAAAATATTGAGATAAAGACGGATATAACTATTTTGAAGTTCCCTGAGATGATTAAAACCATGTCCACATGGAAGTCTGTCTCTCTGTATGTATTCTACCCCAATAGCGCCCAAACGCTTTAACGAATAGAGCTAAATTTTGGTATATGGGCAGTCCTAGGATGAACCCATTAGTTTTTGGTTGAAATCGCTTCAGCCCTGGGATAGGGGTGGTTAGTTTGTTACGTTAGTTTATTGGAAATAATGAAAACAATACAATTATCATAATGTTAATGCCAATTTGTAGTCGAAACTGACTTTGGTTTAACAGGGCGAAAGGCCTTGCGAAAATGTTTGCTCAGAGTTCGGTTAACAACGTTGGAATGACCAATATTTTGGTTTGATTCTTTCGAGTACATGACCATCCTATACTTCGTCTATAGTGTGGTGTTTAACAATTTACTGTGTCGCCATATACCGAATTATTACCCACTGTTCATGCTCTAATTGATATGAATGTGCTCGCAACAAATTAATTACCACCAAGCAGGTGTAATTCCATTTTCTGTCCATAGAGTCGCTGACGCCCAGTGTATATATGAGTCAATTAAAGTGCACAGCACACCGGACATGCATACATGCACATTAAGAGGCATATTACTTGTAGAATATACATACATATTAGTGCACGGAGGGAGATTTTACTTTGTGCGTGTTCTTGGATTTACATACATAATAATGTATCAGAATGTGTGGGCGTTCATTTGGTGAGGTTGTGCGTATCTGTATTCAACACGCAGCTTCCTGAGTTATTATACCAAACCGTTACATTTGTTGTTCGTATTAACCCTTCGAAATATATCCTAAATATCATAATTTATTGCAAATATTCAGATTTAAGATTAAAATTAGGGGTGTCTTGCTGCGAATTCTGTTACTAGGTGGTTAGGAGTTTCTTTCTCGTCCCTACAGAATCTGCATTTTCAATCCTGGAAATTTGATTCTACTTGTCAGCAGTTGCTTAGACATATTTGGGGTAAAATACATGCCAATTTTCAAGGCAATCTACAACATCCAAGCTATGACGTATAATAGAAAGAAATTTCTAAAGTAAGAAAACACCCTGTATCTTTTTAATGGAGGTCGGTACACCCAATAAGAATTGTACAGGGTGAGCAAAACTCGATGTCCCAGCTCTGTTATGAGAAAATGAAAAACGATAGAAAAATTTGGAAAAGAGGTTCTTAAATAGGATTAAGTAAGCTCCATTTTAATCCATATTTCATTTTGTTTCCAAGTTTGGAAACTGAAGTAAATGACTTTTTTTTTCCAGAAAGATACCTATATTTTTGACAAGCCGCCATTTTGAAATTAGCTCTCCGATTTCAATCACCAACAAACTCACGCGATTCCATGACCTAGCCGCTTTTTTAACCAAATTTTGTTTCGATTGGTCAAAAAATGCGGCCTAGAACGCAGCAAAGTTTTCTATATCCCATATATATAAGATTTATATGTATATATATATCCTGCTATCAATGCTACGTCCGTATTACGCCCTTTTACGGTTAATATTGCATCCGAAGAATTGCTGCGTCCGTATATAGGACGCACTAAAGTCACGGCCTTATATCTTCGCTCTGTGAGCAGATACGACTATGATTTTTAGATGGACTCGTCGGATTGCTACTCAGCTTGAATATATTTGATATTATATTTTCCGGTAGATCTCCAGAAGACTGTAAAATTGGAACAAAAAGGGACGCAGCATCATACAAAAATTCCTATGAAGGTTCAGCGTGTTGCCGTAGAGGGCTCTGATGTTATATACATTTAAAGAATTATATATGGGAAAGTATACATTAGTGCGTCCCTGATGTGGCAACATTGTTTGCTTATTTTCTTTTCACCCTCTCGTATTTTAACATCTATTTCATTCGAACAAGTTTGATATGATAGGTATTTACATTATTTACTAGTATTTTTTGGGGGAATCGTGTTAGACAGACAAAAAAAAATATTTTGATATTGATTAGGAAGTATTAATTAAATGTTTTACAAAATATAAAACCCAATCAAGATATCTGTTCATTTAAAAAACTAAACAAAATATTTTATAAACAAATATAACAAACATAAACTGGCACGACATTATTTCACATAACAATATTAACACCAAAACTGAAATGTTTATACCAACCAAAAATGACAACATAAACCGAGCTACTTCAGAAATTAAAATAAAACAAAAAACGAAAACCTTGGATTACATCTGAAATTATTGAATTAATAGGAAAGCGGTGATAAATATTCTTTCGTGTCCTTTTTGAGATCAAGATAGACTAGTCTTTTCGATTACTCACTGAACCAAACAACCCTTAAATGACTAAATTAGATATGGGAGTTATGCTTGATAATGGTTTGATTTTTGTATTCCACATATAACTTCAATAGTCAAGGTTGCTGGCATTAAACGCTGCATGTTAAGTCTCTGAACCTTCTTTACACAAGTTTGGTCAGACCATGCCTTGAGTATGCCTCAGCGTTTGGTCTCCACATTATGCTGTACATCTAGTAAAAATTGAGCGTTTATGCATGTTAAGTCTCTGAACCTTCTTTACACAAGTTTGGTCAGACCATGCCTTGAGTATGCCTCAGCGTTTGGTCTCCACATTATGCTGTACATCTAGTAAAAATTGAGCGTGTGCAGCACAAATTTCTCAGATACCTTGCCTACAAACTACATATTGACTTGGTGGTATTTGATGATCGTTTTGAGTTATATGCTGACTTAAAGTCCTATCTTGGCATTGACACGCTGAGTGGTCAACTCCATTATTTGATTTAATTCTACCATCTTATCAATGGAAGGTTGACTTGTCCTGATCTTTTAAGCAAAATTGAAATTCGTGTTTTATATCGTTCAACACTTGCGAGCCCTGGTGTCATCAAACACATTCCAGAAAAAATTATGGTTGCAATTCGTTCTTGGCGCGCTCGGTTCGTCTTGCCAATGACAGTGAGCTCACGCTGTTTTTAATTTTGTTGTCCCGGGAAGAACCTTTTTGGGCCCAGTAAGGCACCTATTTGATAGGTACCTAATTGATGTATTGTCTTATATTGCTTTGTAATAGTGTAGAATGTTATGATATTGTTATCCAATTTATGCGTAATTAATTTGTATGTTGATTGTGTACTTTTGAATTATTTTGAACTCAAGTAAATTGGCGGTTTTTAGGGACAACACGTCTCCAGCTTGCACGATTTCATGCCCCAAGTATTTCTTGTGTTGGCTTCTGAAAGCGGTGTATTCTGGTACTAGGTGATCAAAAGTTTCTTCCGCCTCCCTACAGAATCTGTAGTCATCGATCTCTTCAAGGCCTAACTTTGCCATATGTTTCCTAAGGCGACAATGTCCTGTAAGAATACGTAGCCTGATACCCAAACAGATCTTCGATCTTTCTTGGTTGAAGTTTCCAAGGAATTTCTTGGAGTATATCAATCCAGGTAGATTTTGCCTGAGTATTACTCTGTCTGTTCCTTCTTAATTCTGAACTTCTCCTTGAAGGTGTGTTTCCATAAGTCGCAGAACGGTTCAGACCTAACAAAAGGGATTGACACACCCTGTTTTGCTAACTTATTGGCGGCATCGTTTCCCCTGATACTAGAATTTCCGGTATCCAAACAAGGGAAACTCTGTTATTCTTGCTAAGTTAGAAGACCTCTTAAGCATTCCCATTTTTGAGCTAATGACATGTGAACTCAGCGATAATGTTGTCGGTTGTGTGGATCACAATGTCGCACCGTAAAGGTTAATTTGTTCGCATCTACCGATTGCATGAATTTCCGCTTGGAAAACGCTGGAGTATATTCCCATTGATTCTGAGTATTTGGTGCCAGGCCCGAATACTTTGCTTTTGTCCCTTTAATGGTTTTGGAGCCGTCTGTAAACCATTTGATAGTGTTTTCTCTAAGTTTTCCGGTGTGTAAGTTCCTTTCCCAGTCTCTCTGGTAACTTAACGTTGTAGTGAAGTTCTTCTGAAAGTTATATTTTTTCTTAGTTTCGTCACTAGCGAGGTTTAGAGACGTGATTTGTTTGATCAGATATGTCCATTCATTTATTTACTGATCTTTCTATCACCAAGTGCAAAAGTGTGAAATTCGTAATAATCTCTAGTTGGACACGTTTATCATCGCCCCACTAATGCATATGCCTCCTAGTCTTTGTACCGTATCAAGTGCCAGACTATTGCCCCATATGTTATGATAGGTATCACAATCATGACGTACATCCACCGCAGTATTTTGAGATAACAGCCCAAGTCTCCCAGATTTCTGAACACCATCAGAGCTTTTGTTGCTTTATACTAACCGCTATTTCAACATGCTTATTACAAATAAGTTTAATATCAAGGGTGATTCCTAGATATTTTACTTCAGACTTCTGTTCAATGACCTCATAATTCAGGCTAATTCGTCTGATATTTAGAGTTTCCTCGTTCTAGTGAATGTTATAATTGCGGTTTTTGCTGAATTTATGCTCAACCCCCCAAATCTACACCGTTACTCAGTTATCCGGAGACACTTTTGTATTATGTTACCCACTTAAAGTGCTTTCAATTTGCCCCTGGCTACTATGACAACATCGTCAGCATATTCTATACATTCTATGCCTTGATCTGTCAGTTTATACAGTAGTTCGTGTACTACCAGGCTCCACATAAAATGGGAGGTTACTACTCCTTCAGGACACTGGGAGTTGCTCTGATGGTAGTGTTTTGGTCTCCCACTTTTGTCTCAGCTCTTCTTGTAGTAAGCATCTCTTGCATCCTAGTGATGGTTTTGTTCACCCCTCTCCCCTCCACAGACGCATGTGGTGTGTTATCGAACGCTCCATAGATGTTCAAAAAGGCGCAGATTGCTGCTTCTTTGTTATCCAAAGACCTTCGGACAATGTCTGTGAGCTGATACAGAATAGTCTCTGTAAATCTGCATGCTCTACACGCATGCTGGCTGCCCTGCCCTGCAAGGGAGCGTGCTGCAGAGGATCCGTTCTGATATTGTTATCTAATACTTCTTCTATTGTTTTTAGAAAACACGATGTGAGAGATCTCGAGGTCGAAAAGACTTGGTGTCAGTCCAGTATTATTTTCCTATTTTTTGTATGAAAGTAACTTTTGCCCTTCGCGTCAACTTCCCGGTATGTATCCCAAAGCCAAACTATTTTTTGTTATATTAGGTGTGGCAGGATTTGCTCTATTCCTGTTTGTAAGAGGCAAATCTCATCAACTCCTGGCGCATTTTATGGTTGTAAAGTGTTCATGGCCCACTCCAGTCGTGTGTTCGTAAAGATTTTCTTAGCAATGTCTCAGTCTTCCTTGTGAGGATTTCTGGAGGATTCCGCTTCTAATTCATTTAAGGGGTTTGATCTACTACCCGAGTCTCAAGGAGTAGGATGGCTCGCTTCTCCCCCCTTCCGTGTTGATCTCATCTGGTTTCTTAAGTACCACCGTTGGGTTTCTTCGCCCCTGTAGAAATGGAAGCGATATTTTCAAAAAAGGTTTGAAAGGCAGTCTTTTGACCATCCTGATTTTTTTTATTATTCGAAGTTAATCCGTTAGTGTACCTGTCAATTTCCGTCACGTTTGGCTTTTTTAAAAAGTCAACGGACCTCAAGCCTGAGTTTTGACAGTTTGTCATTCGACCAAGGAGCGTCCTTACTTGCTTTAACAGCTGCAGTGCGAGTGGGCAATTGGAGTCAAAAGCTTCCATTATTGCTTCACTGACTTGGTTTACTCTCCACTCAAGATCGTGGTTAGCTAAACATAACCTAAACATTTTTAATTGGACGCAAGAGTGTATGGAGGTGGAACATGCTAAATGCACACTAAACTCAAATTTAAAAGTATAGTAGCGATTGTTAAAAAAACTATTCTATTAGAACGGATGCAGTATCATATGTAGAATATTTTATATTGGTTATAGTATACAATATATCTAACAAATGGATGCAACAAAGTATGCAAATAATTAAATAACGCTAACCCAAGCTAAACCCAACCTAAGAATTTTTATTTGGACGCAAGAATGTATGCAGGTGGAACATGTTAAATGCAGACTAATCGCAAATTTAAAAGTATGGTAGGGATTGTTACAGTTTAGTAAAAAAAAACTTGATAAAAAAACTATTCTATTTTTAGAATGGATGCAGTATTATATGTAGAATATGTTATGTTGGTTATAGTATACACTATATATAACAAATGGATGCAACAAAGTATGCAAATAATTTAATAACTCTAACCCAAGCTAAACCCAACCTAAGATTTTTAAACGGACGCAAGAGTGTATGCAGTCGGAACATGTTAAATGCAGGGTAATCGAAAATTTAAAAGTATGGTAGGGATTGCAGCAGTTTAATAAGAAAAAACTTGTTGAAAAAACTATTCTATTTTTAGAACGGATGCAGTATTATATGTAGAATATGTTATGTTGGTTATAGTATACACTATATTATATAACAAATGGATGCAGCAAAGTATGCATATAATTAAATAACTCTAACCCAAGCTAAACCTAATCTAAGAATTTTTAATTGTACGCAAGAGTGTATGGAGGTGGAACATGCTTAAAACACACTAAACTCAAATTTAAAAGTATAGTAGGGATTGTTGCAGTTTAATAAGAAAAAACTTGATAAAAAACTAATCTAATTTAGAACGGATGCAGTATTATATCTAGAATATGTTATGTTGGTTATAGTATGCACTATATATAACAAATGGATGCAACAAAGTAAGCAAATAATTAAATAACTCTAACCCAAGCTGAACACAACCTAAGAATTTTTAATCGGACGCAAGAGTGTATGCAGTCGGAACATGTTAAATGCCGAGTAATCGCAAATTTAAAAGTATTGTAGGGATTGTTGCAGTTTAATAAGAAAAAAATTCTTGAAAAAACTATTCTATTTTTAGAACGGATGCAGTATTATATGTAGAATATGTTATGTTGGATATAGTATACAAAATATCTAATAAATGGATGCAACAAAGTATGCAAATAATTAAATAACTCTAACCCAACCTAAGAATTTATAATTGGACGCAAGAGTGTATGCAGGTGGAACATGTTAAATGCAGACTAATCGCAAATTTAAAAGTATGGTAGGGATTGTTGCAGTTTAGTAAGAAAAAACTTAATAAAAAACTATTCTATTTTTAGAACGGATGTAGCATCATATGTAGAATATTTTATGTTGGTTATAGTATACAATATATCTAACAAATGGATGCAACAAAATATGCAAATAATTAAATAACTCTAACCCAAGCTAAACCTAACCTAAGAATTTTTAATTGCTGCAGTTTAGTAACAAAAAAAAATGTTATAAAAACTATTCTATTTTTAGAACGGATGCAGTATTATATGTAGAATATGATATTTTGGTTATAGTATACAATCTATCTAAGAAAAAGACGCAGCAAAGTATGCCAATAATTAAATAACTTTAACCCATGCTAAACCTAATATATCAATTTTTATTTGGACGCAAGAGTGTATGTAGCTGTAACATGCTAAATACAACTAATTTCAAATTTAAAAGTATAGTAGGGATTGTTGCAGTTTAATAAAAAAAAAACTCTTATAAAAACTATTCTATTTTTAGAACGGATGTAGTATTATATGTAGAATATGTTATGTTGGTTATAATATATAATATATTTAACAAATTGATGCAGCAAAGTATGTAAGTAAATAATTGAATGAGGCTAACCTTGACTAAACATAACCTCAATTTAAATATATATTTTTGGGGCGCCGTAACATATCAGCAAAAAAAACGTTGTTCATTGACATGTCGAAACATGAACGGATGCAATATTGTATGCGTGTTATGTAGGTTTTCATTATATATAATATATTTTCTTGAGGGACGCAGTATTATATACAATCGTGTTAATTTATAGGTCTACTAATTTAAAATCCCTCGAAAAAGAGAGAAAATAACGATGCGGCAGCACTGTGGGACGCTGCAATATCCGTAAAAACGAGGAAAAAATATATTTTGGAGCTGATAATGATAGCAAGATGAAAGGAGCTAGTAATGATAGCACGACCTAAAAATTTGTATATTAAAAGTTGCTCCAATCAATACGAAAATCCGTTTCCCCCGATAAAAAAATTCGCTGATCAATATACTTGAATCAGATTTGCTCTAACTATAGCCCTTCCAGGGGACGCCATAAGGTTGGAATATGTAAAGACGCAGTAAAGTCTGAAGATATATATATATATATATATATATATATATATATATATATATATATATATATAAACTTTTGAACAGAGGTAATTTTTAGGGTCCATAATAAACTTATTTTACAAAGAAAACTAAAAATAAAAAAAAATCAAGATGAAATATAATGAGATACACATACAAATTGAAGTTTTTCTTTTATGTTAATCACATTCGCTCTAGAAGGACAGCTCTATAGGAGTTCCTGAAACAGGCATAGCTAAGTAACTTTAGGCGTGACGGTAGATTATTATACACTGCGTAGATGTTCAAAGAAAATGATCTAAGAAACAGGGCGCTCCGGTGAGGCAGCGAAGACAAAAGACCCCCTAAACCTAAGATTTAAGGTATAACATCTAGTTTTGTCAAAATCTTGTTTTTTTGTACTTATTCTACGGACTTATTGAATGACCTGATAATATGATATACCAACCGAAACATAAATTTAAAGCAAGTACCAATATTCGATTTAACATAACAACAATTTTGATCCGTAGACGTCACTGGCATTACACGGGATAACATTAATACGATCCTTGAAAATGTACCACTCTGTAATAAATATTGTCCATCGTCAATTTGCTCTAAATATAGAGTTTGTGATATGTAATAGCTGTACTAAATGTCAATTTGTTATTAAAAAAAAAATATCAGAAATACATTGAACACAAAAACAAAAAAAAATTCAAAACATTGACACCGATTAATATTTATTTTATGCATGTTTATATTAATGACCTTGTGTGACTTTTGATACTGAAGTTGATTCGCAAAAAACTGGAACACCCTTACCTATACCTACAAGTTTTTAGAAAAGAACAAACAATACGTTGCCGTAATACCTACTGGTCAAATGAAAATTAATATGACACAGTTTTTAGCTGTAATTGCTTAATCAGTATCGTATTGTTGTTGTAGGTATATTTAGTTGTTTTATTGCTACCGATTAATTTATGTTTGGCATATACTAAATTTCTATTTCCTGTCCATTAATTAGCTTTACTGTTTAACCAGTTGTATCTGAACGAAAAAAAACAACTTCTCTTCAAATAAGTAATAAAGTAATCCAAGTCAAGAGCATTAAAGTGTGCGCCCGGTACAATAAACAAGTGAACGCATGACAACCTGTTACATGCCGACAATGATAGTAGTAAGTAATAATAATAATATGATCTATGTGACTGCGACGCAGCATATGTCAGACATGTGATTTTTTTTGCCGCCATCAATGGAATCTCATTTTTGCTACAAAACTATGTGTATATAGATAGTGGTTAACGACCTTAATGGTTAGAGAAATACCATAAAATGTTTCAGAGACGTACAGTTATTTATTATGTAATGTCATATAAAACAGCACAGTGGTAACAATTTATGACTTGAGTCAAAATATATGATTGCATGTCTTCGACTGGAGTATTTTATTTCCTTAAATATTGAATGCAATTCGTTCTTTTTACACCTACTTACTTGTAGTTCTCACGAAGCTAGCAAGCATCATTGCTCATATTTGGATTGTATTGACTAATGTTCATAAACATGTTGCTCAGACTTTTTTATACAACGTGTTTTTAAAAAAGCTGGCCAAAATTTGTGAGCGAATTGGGGACATCTAATCATGAAAAAAACCTAAATTGAAATTTTTCGAAAAGACCTTATTTACAAAGATACAGTTAACACCCTAACTAATTGAAACGATGCAAATGTGCGATTTTAGGAAAGCACGACAATAATGAGAAACCGTGATTTATCCTATATTCAATCACCCCTGTCGATTTTGTTCGTCCACCTTCTGCGTTTTTTTTGTGAGCGAATTGGGGACGTCCTTATTTACAAAGATACAGGGTGTTAAAGATGACTGCCTGAGGATGATTTTTTTGAAATATTTTCGAAACGAGTAAAAATGAATTAACCAAATGTAGTATATTTATTCACCTAGTTAAATGTCGTAAACTGACATGAAATTGAATAAAAAAGGATGATCATAGGCGGGTAAACGGGAGGGACCCTTGCCTTAAATATAACCTAACTTTTTTTCCTTGTGATTTTTATTCATTCATGTGATAAAATAATGTTTTCTGCATAAAAAATGCATACCTCTTTTTTTTCGAAAAACTTAAGGATTTCGAGATATTTGAGTTTGAAAATTTTAGGACAAAACTGGTCCTTAGTAAGAGTGCTGTCAAATTTATACACGTATCGTTTGAAGATTAGTACCAAATAAAAATCATATGGAAAACACTCTAGTAACGCCATCTATGAATTCTTGAATTGAATTCAACTTGAAAACTGCCAAAACTAAAAACAAAATAGCCGAACTTTTATAAAGTTTGTCTATTTATCTCGAAAACTGTCAATTTCTTGAGAAAAAGATGAGAGACAAAAGAGATTTTGAAACTAACTGAAAGTTTAATTTTTTGATCGGTAGATTCATAAACTAGCCTAACTTGAAAAACATGTATTGGCCTGTTAAAGCGTTTTGTTGCTAACTCGCATGGTGAGCAGATGCATACTCTATGTGAGACCCAAAAGAAAGAAATAAATCTTCAGAATTGTATACTCATCTTTATGTATTCTGATAGGTAGTAATTTGTTAATTTTAGATAAAAAGAATAGAAGGATGGATCCAATCAAACGCAGTGAATATGCGATAACCGAGCACTGTTTCTAAAATTATGTTTGTTAAAAACACGTCAGATTTGTGTATTATAAAGACAACTTTATCATATATCCAAATACGAAACAAAATGAACATAAAACTCGGCCTCTTTGGCATAAAATTCCATGGTGGTTTTAAAAGTAGTACCGTGTAGTAAATAAAGCTCATACAAAAAAAAAAAACTACCAACAATTTGCTATTGCCTACTTAGAACTCATTGCGATCGCGCAAATGACATAAGTCACTCTGATTTATGGTGTAAAATGGGCATTCGGCATCTGGATCCAACACTACCGCGGATGGTCATTTGTCCTTATGCGCTTTCATACTATGGTACACACATAAAGAGAGAGAGATGCCACTTCTGCCATATGGGGAAATGCTTCTTCGAAAACCGAGCAGGCAGCCACCACCTGTATTGAATTCTCTAGATTCCGGTATAATTATACGTGGACACGGGTAATTGCAAATAACGCCATATTCACCATATCATGCAGCGTGGCTTAGAAAAAGAATCATCATATTATACTAGGTGGCATTGAACATAAATTAGTATAAAACAAACAATACTTATACTAGTTAGCTTCTTGATGACAAATTTCTAACAATTTGGTTACTTATTCTGCAATACAAAAGGCAAATGTGCAGAACCCCAGAAGGCTAGGTAGAAGAATAAGGGAGACGATTCCGATTGTCTGCGCGCCCTGCGGATCGACCACTTCAATCAAGTGCGCTGCTGGCGGTTTGTAAAAAAATAATTTGGATTATTTTAGGGCGCTCGCACACACGGCCTCTTGCAGCCGTCACCATGGCAGCTACGCTGTGGCTGTACTCGACTGCTTGTTGTCTGGGCCAGTGGTTACAAATCTCACATCGCAAATAGCAGGATGTATGTCAATATCAAAATTATTTGCTGTAATTTTTTAACATGGCATAACAAGTGGCTCGGTGGAGTATCCGTATGTGCGTCAAAAATAAGTGTAGCATCGTCGGCTTCAAGCAGTGAGAGACGGCCACTGCTGCGATTGGCATCTTTTGTAGAAGTAACAGGACCTCATTTTGTATTAAATGAAACTGTACAGAATATTTCAAACAAGAGTTGTACGCATGAAAGTTTTTTATCAAACACTTTATATATAGAGGATATTTTGGTAGACGCTCAAAAATAAATACATTTTACTCTTCAGTTCAATGCCTTACGAAAAATTAATAGAAAGTTCTCAACCGGACCCTCGCATTGTTTTCCAAATGGCGATTGTAAGTAAATGCTTCTAAATCGCAATTCATTATATTTAATCATACCATCACTAATGCTTCTCCAACAATTAACCTAGGAAATACCAGCATAACCCCCAAGACGTCGGTGAAGTATTTGGGCTTTACCTTGGACCACAAATTGAACCTTAAAGAGCATACCAATGGCATCATATCAAGAGCTAACTGTTAACATTTTAGAACGAAGGCTTATCTACTTCAAAATCAGCTTTCATCTATAAGTCGATTTGCAGACCACTTCTAGAATATGGCCATTCACTCTACCTCAACTGTCGCCGAGGGTCAATGTACAATATCCAAATTGCCGAACGTTCAACTCTACGATCGATAATAAAAATTCGGAATCCTATAAACCGGCTATTTAAGCCATCAAATTAGCTACTATACAACTGTACGCAAATTGTACCAATAGAGGAACGACTACCACACTTAACTGCAAAATTCGCCAGTTCTGATGAGAAAACAAGAAGAATTCATGAATATGCTATATTGCGACCTCCTACACATTTCTTGTCTGAAATTTCCACCTGGAACTCTCGTGGAGTCCTTGCAGAGACTGCACAAAAACGTCCAAAATTGAAAATTCAACATCACGAATTATTAAAATTATAATTAATCTCTTGTCTTATCTTTCGATTTTTTTTCCTTTTCAAATATATTTAGGATTACTTTGGTTTGCAATATTTCAATCAATATGTATATAATAAATGTATTGTATTAATTCAAATTTTGTATGGCCTGAATGACTTCGGTCAATGGCCTTTTGGGGTTTTGTACCAATAAATTACGTTTTATTATTATTATTGATTAATAGAAAGAAAAGATCGGAATTAACTTTATAATGCATTGGTTGCTAAACTAACCTAATTACGTGCAACTTTGAAGTATATCTGACACCCACAAGCTTTCACGGAATATTCAGCAAAACAAAGCGACAAGCACGCCACCGATCCGCGACGCCACCAACGTAAACACCTCGACCCAAGACCGAACGTTCCCATTGGCTGAGCACAGTAGGAAAGTAATGTACGGTGTTATATAGGTTATATGGTGTTGCTTCGTCCGTATGTTGTGTTTTCTTTGCCGCTTAGTACATTACCAAACAAATAACAAAGCATAAGATCGACTGCAAAGAAAAAAAAACTGTAGTAATCATAGTCCGTTTTTATGTTTGGCCATGCGACCGCCTTAGGGTTATATAAAAAGAGAGAATCGTAATTTACGAGTATGTGTCGACCTTTTTATGGAAAATTAATGTCTATGCGAAAACAACATTTAAAAAATTGGAATGTGAACAAAACCATAAGTGAAATGTAGTTAGTATGGCATGGTTATAGTAGTGTATATAGAGGAAGACGTACTTTACTGCGAATTTTATATGTTTTGTCGTAATCTCTCTTCTCTCACTGTTCAAGAGGTAATCAAACAAATGAACCGCTTAGGGGTAAATAGTAATATGCCACATTTTGGTAATTGGTAGTTTTCGTGTAATTTTGAAATCAGGTTTGTCAGAATCACGCTTCCCATTTCTGAAATATGATTAGTTTCGAACTAAGGGAAATATTTTTTTCATAAACCTAGTCAACCAGTTCCTCTCATTAAAAAAAAAATTAATAAAAAATAGTGTGGCTTATTACTTTTTCTTGCAAGATCTTGTACCAATAATACTATACCTACTATATTTTTTATTAAAAACTCATTACAAAATAGACTAATCCAATATTACATTTGCCTCTACAGGGCGCTAAAGGTGTCAAATTAATATCGTTTTTCCAGAATAAATTCTAAACGCCTTTATCGATTTTCACTAATTTTGGAACTAAGAATTACTACTATTATTGGCGTGTTTTGACGCAAATGCGATCTTTTGTTAATGCCCAGATATTTAAAAATGGCGTGTGATTCGTAAATAATAAGAGTTTGTATTTTTGTTGCTCCCCTCTACAAAAGACTTTTACTAAATTATTTCTCTCCCACTAGCTGATTTAATTTTAAGACTTTTCTGTCTCTTCTAAAATTAGCGCTAGACATACCGTTTCTCTAGAAAAAAATTATTTACAATATCATGAAATTGACCATTCGGAGTTTGAAACAGAATTGAAGATGATCCCAAGTTAAGCTGTAGACGCTTGGGGTTCAGATTGGAATCTACGAGAGCAGTAACTCCATCCGTATCATGTCCAACAGGTGCAAAATCGTAGGCTGACGTTTTTCCGTTTCATCAAGACAATGAGAATTCCAGATGCAGACTTTCATGAGAAAAGTTTATTTATGGACGAAGCTGCATTCACGAGTTCGGGAATTAGAAATTTACATAACGAACATGTGTATAACGATGATGATCCTCATGCCTTCGAGGAGAACATTTCCAGCATGAATTTAGAATTCATGTTTAGGCAGATCTGATTGACACTTTCATTATTGGACCAGTTTTAATGCCAAATCGGTTAAATGGGGATCTACTCTTGAAAAATACTTTACCCAATTTATTGGAGGATGGAATGAATTGACCACAGTGTTTAAGAATTGGTATTTTTGTGGAAGATCCGATAAATGCGTCAAAATCACTTTTGCACTACACTTTTTAACGTTTTTAGCACTACACCAATCCATAAACAGTTTATACTGAAGTTCATATTTGGTTCTTGATTTTTCCGGCAACAAATTCATCGAAACTTCGTTCGCTTTCTCGTGAATTTCAGGCGGGGTACAGTACTCAATTTCCTTGTCACTAGGATCAATCAGATATTCCATGATTATTGTATAAATGATGAATAAAATTCAAATTTAATATTTTTTGCCTAGCTATTTTTGAGTGATTTGTAGCGTTAGCCTTAGAAATGCATACTTACTCGTCTCTATGGAAGCAGTAAAATTAAATTTTCTCATAGTGTCGGCGGAAAAAGTATTTTTAAACCATTATATTAGCCCAAATCCAAGCCAAGACAAGACATTATCATTTTGTTACTTTCTCTATGATATAGACAATAAAATTTTAAGAACACAGTAAAAGTTTCTATATTTGAAATTATAAGCAAACATAATATTCCGTTCCTGATCTCAGGAAACTATAAATGTTTTTGTATTATCTTTATTAAATGACTCACTTAAGGTACTTCATCAAGCTGCTTGAGACTATCAAAAACCATTTCAATCAACCACATGCTGAGTGATTTTAACACTCGAATTTTCTATGTCCTTAAACTATTTCACTGCTATTTTTCCTTCTTAAATTCTAACGCAACAAAACAAACAATATCTTATTGTATTTATATAGGAGCCAAGCATCAAATAAAAAATATTACCGTTAATTGCTATAATACTAGCAGTCTGTTAACATTAAAAATTTACGCTTTGCTGGCCATATAGCAGTAACGAGATGGCTATTAAATTTTAATCTGGACAGCGACCAGGCCATATAAACTTCATAACATTTTCCGTTTCTTATGAGTTTTTAATCAATGCGAGCTTTATTGTTTGTTTGTTAGCACGAAGACCAATTAATTCGGTATTTATGAAGCACGATAAATAATTTGCGTTTGTGATGACTTTCTTTCGACAACTTTCTAATTTATTACCACTAATTTACCTCAATTAACTATACTTAATAAATTTAACACCGGTCATGATTTGCGTCAATCGGTAAGTTCATATGATGGCATTGTTTTGCATTAATAAGGCATGTGCAGAGAACAACTAAGGTAGAGAATATAATCTCTGTCTTGCCGCCTTTGATCTCATTCAGCCTGTGGCCGCCATGTTGAAAGAGTAGAAAACAGGGTCGCATTTAAATTTTGTTGAAATAATCGTGCAGGTCGGTACTTAAGGTGTTTGAGATGCTTACAGTGTGGATTGAATGCATGGAATACTTTCAAATCTCCTAACTAGTGGGTTTGCCTTACTACTTCTAATAATACTATGATAATCTTTCGTTCGCTCGCAACGCTAAACTAGACTAAATTTCGTGTGGCGCCTCTGCCTAAACTCAGTACGTCATCGAATCCCTCTGCGCGAATGAAGTGCGCAAACTAGCCGCGCCCACCAGACTTTATATTCTCTCCCTTAGTTGTTCTCTGGCATGGGTAAGCATTAGTTGTCCCGGCCGGTAGTCGACGGGTTCATATCAGAGATATAGAGGAAGGAGATGAGCTTGATAGCTGCGCGAACTGCTAATATACTAGGCCGCCATGTTCAATTGACAGTGGCGTATCGTCTTAATTAAGTAGGAAAAAAAATATATAAAATTTTTTACGAAGTTTTCAATATGCATTTTGTTTTATTTAAAATAACAACAAGTTTACATTATTTTTATGAAAATGTTTACAGTTCTGTTGAATTTTTCACGGTGCTTTGGTTTAAGGTTTTATTTTATAACTGTCCAACCTACAACTGTAGATACTTTTAGTTCTTTATGCAATTCTACGTTTTGTACTGCTATTCGTGCTGCTACCAGAGCTCTGATGAAGCATTCGAGGGCTGCAATTTAATTTAATAACCTCTTATTCACCTGTGCGAAATGAGAACAGTCAACCACTTGTTTCGTTATAAAATGTGAAACATAACCTCACATACCTACACGTAAAGTTTAGCTAGCCGATTGTCTTAAGTTAGGTCATCATAATATAACCACACTGTATGCTGTTATATATGCGGAGAAATTCTTGCGTTACCTTGTCCTGGTCTGACGACATGTGAATATTTTCCTGCACCAAAACAGGTCAGCGATCGAATGTATTTTTTTTTCTGTTGGTTCTTTGTAAAACACATATTTATCTTCAAAACGATAAACGAAATTATAGATAATGATGCACCCATATATATATACTGAATAATTATTTACAAAAATGGCCAAAAATGGGTGTGTTCGATGTGCGTTAAACAAAAACCACCCACCATAGGATTGTATGGTGCAAAGCAAAATAACTGCAACTAGTTCTTCCATATACGATTGACAAACTGGTATATATTATAGCGATGTGTTTGTGTTTTCTTTTAAATCCGAAACAGGCCTTTTGAATACAAATTTGTTGAGGGAATATATTTTGCTGTGCTATGTCTTTCATGCGATTGCGACAATACAGAAAACTGTCGTCGGTGGCATTGGTTGTGTTGTTTTTTTCCCTATAATTTATTTCTTAAGTGGTGTTGAACGTTCTACGGGTTTTTTTTTTTAATAGTCAAAACTGCATAATATCGACAACAAAGTATGATATTGCTACTATTTTTTACATAAATTCCAATTTAAATGCAAGAATTATTGCTATTCTCATCCTACGTTGATGTCGGAGGTTATAGATTATGAAACGGTCTAGTAAAAAGAGTTTTTCAAAGCTGTTCATTATTCCAACTCAAGGATATCTGTTGTGAACCCTAAAAAGGCAAACTCTGGATGTTCTGAAGTCACACACACTTATTGTTAAGGAAATTCAAAGAAGTACGGACCGATGATTCCACCAGACCAAAAACCACACCAAACTGTCAATTTAGGTGAATGTGATGGTTTTTCATGAATAATTTGTGGATTTTCTTTGCACCAGAATCGACAGTCTTCTTTATCTACCGCACCACTCAGATGAAAGTGTGCCTCATCGGAGAAGATGATTTTCTTAAAAAAATCGTTGTCGTTTTCAAGTTGTTCCAAGGCAAAATCAGCAAATTCACGACGTTTACGGTGGTCCAATGGCTTCAGTTCTTGAGTGAGAACAATGTTATACGGATGCAAACCCAAATCCTTTCTCAAAATCCGCCAGGTTGTGCCTTGAGACAGTCCCAATTGTTGAGAACGTCTTGGAATCGACAAATTGCGGTCTTCAGCAACACTTGCCTGAACGGCAGCAAGCATTACTTCGGGCGGTTCTTTGTCTTATTGGCACTTGAACATTATGTAAAGAAAATGTACGCTCAAAATTTTCAACAATTCGACGAATAGCGAGCACACTTGGAGGATTATTACGACCATAAAATGGCAAAAGCGCACCAAAAGTTGCAATTGGAGAACGATTATTTTGATAATAAAACTGATTTATTTGTAAACGTTGTTCTTGCGTATATCTCTCGATGATGAAATTGTAAACACTACTGAATACAATGACAAACAAATGACAGATCATGACATATTACAAATAGCCGCAAAGGCGCTTCAAAATCATATCATCCCTATTGGAAAACCTATTACAACGTTGTCATCCGCGTATTGACGCTCAATGACTGCTGTCGATGTGATCTTCGTCCCAGTTTGATGGAAGGTTGAAGAGTCCACCACAATCAAATCTGTAGACGATCTCTATTCCCCTTGGCAGTTCATCCTTAACAAGTTGAATGGCCGTTCCTGCAAACATCGAAAACAAGGTCGATACAACCCTGCTTTATGCCTGCCTCAGAAATAGGGTAAGGATGAAAAGCTTCTGTCTCCAATATAAAAGTGTTGTCTACAAAATCTGATTTTTGTGGCGAATTGAAAGAAAAAAAGCTGAAATATATTCCAGGGAATATCTAAACATTCTAGAGCCACCATTTGTGAGATTTCGCTGAGAAATGAGGAGGCATAACCATACGAAATCCCTTATTTTGTTGCTTATGAATATAAGCTGATAAGGGCTAAGAAGCCATACGATTACAACTAAACTGATATGAGAACGCTATTTTTGGACATGCGCTTATTTTGCCTAGCCTAGCAGTAATAGTGCGGTCCTTATTGTGACATGTACACATGCGCTTTTGATAAGGGAAACGTTATTAAGGTTACTGCTTGTCGGTGTTTGTTCGTGCTTACGGCAGTGCACTATCCTAACATTATTTCTTTATTTACATAACATAACCTCACTTCTGTCGGTTTTTATCTTTTTTGTAGTTCTCCGTATAAACGAGCACCAAATTTGTACTTTACTACTTTGCAGGTTAAATTTTCTATTCAATTCAATCAAAGAAAAGGACAACACGCAGGTGCAAGAACTTCACGACATTAAGACAAGTTCTAATAACTCTCTATTGACACTCAACCCATAATTGAACTTCACAAGTTAGTGGAGGGTACGGGTTGTTGGATTGGGTGAATCCTAGTGGCAGCTACGTCAATAGCGAATTACTTTGTGTTATGTAGAGCATATTGCGGTTCTTATAAAATTTAATTGATTAAATATTTAAATAAGCACCTTTACAAATACTTCTCTGAAATGGCTTTTAGTTTAATTAGTTTGTAGGATATAAAAAATTATATAAAAGTTATTTTATCGCAAGTTTTGCCTTTAAAGCTTATCAATATTTCTTCGGCTATCTATGTGGGCGCAGTTTTTTCAACAATCTTCAGTTTTTCCTTTTTTTATTATGTACAAAATGGTTCTTTAACACGAACATACATACAGAAACCATCACCCATCAATTTTTCAGTAATGATAGTGGCAGGTGAAAATAAAAGCTGCATCAATAGGTTGGTGCTGTGAGTTTGTGTAGAGCATAAACCAGCAGGATATTAAATACTGTAATTGCGTTTTGGATTAATTTTTTGGCACAAGATGTACGTTTAATATATAATGAATGACCACTATTAGTATAGCAGGGTTAATAAGTATTGTACACCGTGTGGTCCCTTGCACGGAAGTTATGGGTTCGGAACATATTGAATTTAAGAAACACATGCGGGACTTTAATTTCAGCAATAACTTTAGTGTTAAGTGGATCGTAATTAAAAGTTAAACAAGGAAACTGAAAAATTATCGACCGCGATCAGTGCGAAATGTATGTCCACCGCTAAGTTTAAGCTCTACAAATATTGTTTTCATTTGAGTATTGATGTTCTCGGGCAGATCTTAAATGTCTTCTTCTTATAGTGCATCTCCTATCGGAGGTTTGGTTTCGTCACAGCAATCCGGACGTTGCTGACTGCAGCTCTGAACAGTTGAACATTGCTACAGTTAAACTAATCCCTCAGGTTCTTTAGCCAGGACACACGGCGTCTTCCAATGCTCCACTTTCCACTAATCTTTCCCTGAACTATCAGTTGGAGAAGTGTATTTCTGTCCTCTTATTATGTACTGGCACAAGAATATGTAAGTTAAAGTCTGGTCTATAGATCGAAGTATCAGATTAAATTGAATAACTTAAAAAAAAAACTCTCGACTTCTTGCATTCATTCAAACGTTGGTTGGTGTACTTTTAAGAATATCATGAATAAAGTAAAATATTCGAGCGCAAAAATGGGTCTCTGATATTGCTTTGTTTTTGGTTGATCACTTTTCTAACGCTGAGAAATGCATTATTAATTATTACTTTAACCCTAAGCCTGGGTGTTCGTTCGAAAGGACCATAAGCAGGAGCAACAAAATTACATGCGGCTTACCCAATCAAAAATCAGTTCCAGCTGCTTCTTTCAGTTGAATTGTTTTTAGCTGTAAGATTTGTAAAAGATTTTCTAACAAAAATTATATTCATTGAAAGCATTATTTTTTATTCACCTCGACTGATTGTATCTGTATCAGGTGTGACAAAATTATAGCAAAAACATGCACAAAGTTGTAGCTAAGAATGAGAGAATGTTGATACGATTTCAAAACTGAACTTCCGAATAAATGTTGTAGCCTATTTTGAAGGTTACGCCCAAGCTTCCATGAAAATGCAAGAAATCATTTGGGCTAAAGCCCTGACACCAGAACAGCGTAAACATAGAAAATTATTTAGACAGATGAGGCTAAGCTAAGAGGTAAATATAGGTCATCATCAGCATTCACTGTAGAATTATTGATTTTATTAACGAATTGCCAGCATAGATTTGATTTTCTACTGAGAGTTCTGGATGTAGCATGTATGTACATGATCCGTACAGTTTGGATAAACTAATATCTTAAGAATAATCTCTCGGATATGGAAACTATAGGCAAGATCAAGGCCGGGTTTAGTTCGTCAACTTCGGCATCTAAAAGTCCTAACAAAGGTAAAACGGATATACTGTTACAGAAACAATTCATTTGGCTAAATTTGCATCGAATTTTGTCTAACCATGGTTGGTCGATGATGCATGGGATGGGGCGTCGTTGATTACTTGATGCCAAATAGGTGAAAGATATAGATTCTTGTGTCCGGTTTCTACATAATTTATTGATAAGATTCTATTCCGAAGTCTGGCCAATCTCTCATGTTTCTTTAAGCGTGTTTAGATTTTTTTAACTCTTTCTCCAATATACTTTTTACCACATGACACATGGTACCTTATATACACCAAATGCTAAAGACATATTTGGTTTACGACTGGTGTTGTCGTTTTTTGTTAAGCGCGATTAGTTGAGTTGAAGCTGATGATGCCAGACTACGGAAATGTCATCAACATATCTCTGCCATATTTTTTGTTTTTATGGCTTGATCTTCGAAATTTTCTATAAATATTTTTGATATGATTGAAGAAAGTGGAAATCCGAAGAGAGCGCTCGATATTTGCTCGATTATTTGGTTATTAAAAATGAAATAAGTTGACGAGGTTATCTGAGGTAATGTCAACTGCAAGTGAAAAGGGAAATAATGTTTAGGATGCTGATACTCCCAAAGCTTTGAATAATCAATTTGAGGATTTGTTTGAGAAAAAGATGATTTATAATATTATATTTCTTGCAAATTGAAGAACAAAACTACACTTTGTCACATTGTGTTAGAAAAACTATCAATTTTTCTTAGATCATAGAATGATTAAAGTGTCAAGGCAAATGTTGTTGCTATAATTAGTTATATCAATGAGAGTTACCGCTACAAATTACTTTAATTAAAAAATAATAAATATTATGATTGTTATTTTAATTAAGTAATTTCAAACGTTGCTTAATGCAAACAAATGAACATATCTTTACTATGAGTAAACGGAAATTGTGAGATCAAACAACAGAAGTTTATTATTATTAGTAATAGTTAAATATTATAAAATGATAGAAATAAATAACAATGCATGTTACATTGAATGTTATAAGTATTGTATTTATGTAAACGGTGCAAATAGACCCACAGTTATAAGCATGAACTTGTACCATAAATTTTGTTTTCATCTAAAGGGAACAGACACTAATTAAGAAGAATGACCGTAGAGTCTTGTCCAGGAAAACTCTTTGCTTTTATAAAAATAAAACGTTAGTTCCAAGTTGGACTAATGATGAATCAGTAAGTGCAATTGGGATGATGTGTTGAAAAATTATTCAGCAAACTACCAGATGCTCATATACCCATCTGTCATTATACTATTACAAGTTCCTAATCCTGTAATTGTAGAGAAGTTTATCCCATCCATGTTTCATATTTTAGCCTGAAGAAGCTCAACTTTGTTAAAGAAATTAGTTACGTTTTGCAGAGTCATGTAAAAGTTAATTAAATCTAATCTACGAAGCGTAATATTGAAGCAATCCTCAATCTGTAGTGAGTTTTGGCAAATCGTAGAGAGACAATAGAATGAACATGTTAATTGGCGGATGTCTCGGTTGAGATTGCTGTGATTACGTTTAGAAAGGTGGACAAAGCGAAACAGAAAAAAAATTAATATCGATAGTCTTATTTTATAAACAGATGAAAGGAAAGTTTTGTAAGGTTTAGTTTTAAATTATTGTAACATTATAGGAAGCAATCTATTATACTTATACAATATAATATATTATCTAAGTATATGTTATTATTCTTATAGATATTAAGTGATCGTTCTATTTGATAAATAATTATTAATTTAACGGCATTTATTGTTGTCTTAATACGTTCACGATAAATAAACCGAAACAGAAATATACAAGGGACAATGGAGATCTTTTACACTCCATTTTACCACAGAGCATCATAGAAAATATTCTTATTTGCTATCTTGAAGAACAATTTTGTGGATTTCGTTCAACAACAATGAACCTGGAGATGATTTTCCTTAATATTTTATCATCCAGAAAGTTGGAAAACAGGAGGTCCTCCTGGAACAGTCTACAGTCATACAGCAAGTGGCTAGTTCGATATGCACCAGTTTAAATTTTCCAAATTCTATTGCCCAAAATACAAGAAATTAGAAAATCTGTCAAAAAAATGTTCTTGAGGACAATATAGCCTGTCATTTTTCACCCACTGTCGTTGAAGCTTGGAAGGAGAACATTATCTACACGACAGCACCCATCTAATGCAACCACTAGAAGTATCAGTGACAAATGGGTCATACCAAAACAACATCCTTCATTTTCTACCCTTCTTAATCGATTTTGGGGTTCAATCAACCCAAGCTGCTCTCCTCAATCAAGGCTGAATTAAATTGCTGCAAGATCTACGCAAATAAATAGAGCCCGATTAAAGCTCCAAGAACCCTCTAGTGAACCGCCACCTACAGATGAACCAATCCCTGACCTTTCTGTGACCCAGATCTTATAATTTCCAACAACACAACGACGATGATGTTGTTGACGACAATAATATTGACGACGACGCATTACTTGCAACTTTAGTGCAAAACAAGCAGAAAGAGTCGTCAAAACTTCATAAGACGTCGGCTGCACAGTTTGCGTTAGTAAATGTTGAGTTTCATAGGCCCTGATTGGATTTGCTGTAGTAGAAGCAAAAATAGATTTGTGAGCATAGACTCATTTTACCTTTGTTCTCTTGGTCCAGACGAAGATTTTAACATTCTTTGAAAAATGCAATTTTTCTTTGTAAAACGACTTCATGATGGTAAAGTTTTTAAGTTCTCTGTTTTTGACCTAAAGAAATTATGTTTTATTTTACGTTGAGAATTAATTTTTTAGGTGGTTTAATAACTTTGGAGTTATGATTGATAAATTAGACCCAACTCAAAGTTACCTTTATAATTTATCACTTTTCGTGCCAAAAAAGACTTAATACAGTCTCTATATTGGCACACATTAAATTTTCAAGCGCTGCCAAGTTGAGCAAAAGGCACGATACAACTTTATAAAGTTTAAATTTCGAAGCGGTATGTGCGAAAATAGGTCGAACCTGCCAAAGCATTTACTGAATAATCTTGATTATTCCTGAATCCTAGCGACAGTCCATGCAGGATATATTTTCACAGAGAACTTTCAAACCCAAGTAGGCAAATCAACAGTTAGAGTGATGATGAATGATTTCCACATTCATGCGATTCAAGTTATTGCTAAACTTCGTGAAAGATTAAGAAAAAGATGACCAGGAATCAGATTTTAATCCATTAAAGAAATTTCCGAATGCTCATTCTGCCTGGAGGATAATGTGGGCGTAGCAGCGGGACTAATTGAAAGGTGAATTTGATTAAGAAACTTGAGCTGATAAGTAAAAGAGACTTGGTATGAGCTACAATAGATCCTTGCGAGATCACTGTCCATGCATACACTCACATCAATCTTCCCGCAAATATTTCTGGCATTGAACTCTAAAGTTTTGAATGTAAGTTGCAGCACTAACTTCTTGGGTATTTCAGATGGATTAACATAACTTCAATAAACAAATTAACAAATGCTTGGTATCAAAATCAAAATATCTTACTTTCTTAAATCTACAGTAGAAAAAAATAACATTGCATCAAAATTTCGACATTTCTATTTTTGATACGTCCATAGATACAGCTATAAAGGCTAATCGTGATGTATCAATTTAATAAACATATTAGTGTAATATTCTAAGACACATAAAACAGATAATAAAGTTTTAACATTTCTATTCATCTGACGGCTTACAAACTTTTTGTTGAGTCAATTAATTTAATTGTGTAACTCAACTTACAAAAGATTGATTGACGTTAGTGTGGGCCGCTGCATCGTTGTCATACAGATTTATTTCGAATCTATTAGTACTAGACAAAAATTAATGGTATATAAAAATCAATAGAAAAGAATTGATACATTGAAACAGTAAGTTAATTCGATATATCATACATAATAACTCCTTGCTGGGAAATTTTACAATTATAAATGATTCGTTCTCTCTCACGTAGAGGTTCAGAACAAACAACCAATACCTACATCAATAGTTTAAAAATTTTAAATGTATTTTTAAAAACGTTGGAAGAGATTATTGTAATATGCCATATTTATTACCCTTACCTGAACGGGGGTGTCCGTTCAAAGGCTTTAAAAAACCACACAATCATGTCAACATTTACCTGATAACACCACTCAAGGCTGTTTTCAATCACTATGACACCACAAATATTTCTGAAATTGACACCGATATTATTATATACTTAAATATTTAAAAAAAAATAAAAATACAGTACTGTGGTTAGAAACTGAAAACTATAATTATTTTTAGTCAGGACCTGACTTTTAACCCAAAATTGGGGGCGTCATACGTCACAGTTTAGTTCAAAGTGCCATAGTAGTCTCGGAATGCTATACTTATTAATGCTGTGGCTAAATGATGTGAGTTTTTGAGACGCTGTTTTGTATTAGGTACCTATAAATAATAATACAATTTTATTTATTTTCTCCTTTTTTTTAACTTCAAGTCAAATTTAAGCCACTCTGTAGGTATATATAATTATTATGTATTTAAACGTTTGTAAAAACAATCATAAAATATATAGTAATCTGCTAACCTCATCCGGCTGCATTTGCAGAAACCACTAATTCCATATTTTATGGCAAATATGCGTGTAAACTGTTAATTAACAGCATTAATTAGTTGTGGGTGTGACTTTTTGTTTGTGAATTATCATTTTTCCGTGTCAAGTATGCTAATACGCTTAATAGTAATAAGCTGTCTTATCGAGTAGAAAACGGGTTTTTGTGTGTGCAAACGTGTGGCATAATGGACTTTCGCATCCTATTAATTTATGAATTTTAAATTATATTACAGGGGGTACTAATTCGTTTATCGAAAATAATTTCATAATAACTTTGATCGTGTGTAACTCTCCACACTGTATTCCTCGAAACCCTTTGATTTTTGTGTCAGTTATCTTAGTTTACTATTATTTAATTTATTTGTTTTAACCAGAAATCTTAATAAATCCACTAAAACTTTATTTATTCTTTAATTTTACTAGATTAAAAGTTTTTTTTATTGTCTTTTATGTATTTTTTTGTTTACTTTGTTATTGAAATCGTAATTTGCAGCCCACCAATTAAATTTGTAATTATTATATAATTTCCATAATTAACATAAATTTGACACAAGGTATAATTACTCAAGTGAAAACAGGAAACACTTAATGACAAATAGTAGCTTCTTTAAGTTAAGTACATTTTTCATACTTTATCTTCTATAACTTCAATTAATTACACTATCGAATCGTCAGTTGGTAGATTCTTCCAAAAATCTAGTTTATGGGGAGGAAATATAGACGTTAAATTCTTAAGGATCGCGTTTTTCCTTTTGTGTCATCTCTCTGTCTCTATCTTGTGTTTGTACTTCCAGTTTTTAGGAGTAAACGCAAGTTCCACGTAATTTTTACCAACTGCTTCTCATTATCAAAATATGTCCCTAGTTCGTCTTTTACGAATACGTTCTTTCACAGTCGTTGACAGGTTGATGTTTTGATTTCAATATGGAACTTTACGCGACTCAACTATGCGTCAAAATTGTTTAAACTTATTATCAAAATCAGTCTATACGGCAAACGTTTTCTGCACTTCGTCGTCACATTTATTGTGTCGATTTTCATTCACAATTCGCTGCCTCAGAAATAAATTTTAAGCAACCGTATCGGTGAAAGATCAATCAATACTTTTATGTTACTGACGTGCAGGATCAATTGAAAATATCGCTGCAGTTTGGAAAAGTGTGCGTGTTTCTACAATCCATTCCACGTTGAAATTTCTTCTTCTTAATTAAGACGCAGCGATCATAGTTAGCGTCTAATGAGTTCGAGAGCAGTTGGAGTTTGATCCTGAGTTTAAGTGAAAAATAGTCTTTAGCAACGGGTTCATTTCAAAGTTTAACACACTGGGAAATTCATTGGGGCCCACTTCATTATAAAAAAGTCACTTACAGTATAGGGCGATAATAACAGATAACACTAACAGTATTGCATGAGTCCGTTATATCGCGAGGTGGCCACGGCAGTTGCAGATCCTGTGACTTTGGATATCTTCTCTACGGCTTGGTCAAATGTTTAGTCTATGCCTTAAAGGCCAACATCAGGCGTGGTGGAATTGAGCCACTTCTGTGCGATACAGTCATTCAACATTCTAGTCAACAGGCAAAGCTACGACGGAATTTTGGCGAATAACTTTATAACAATTTCACTTAAACAAATACATTAAATAATTAACTAAATTATTTATAAATTTAGACTCTTTTTTTTTCTCTAAAACTTTACTTTTACTGTGAATGAAGATTTTGTAAAACTACTACTTAGATAACGACCCATGTAATACCCAGAAACAGGATAGTCTCGTGTGTTTAAAGATAACTAAGATGAAGTTGGAATGGTAATTGATGCAAATTTGTTTATTTATTATAGTGTAGTTGAGACTTTCTTGCCAAAACTGTTTTATTTACAGTCCAAACAACTTTTTGATTATTATGAGGAAGATTGATAGTATTTGTCTATGTCAGGGATTATCGGTAGGAGCATTAGCATAGTTGCTCCATGTAGCTAATAAATGCTAATACTAAATTTACATAAATACATGGTTTGTAAGTAATTTATGTACTACATTTTGTCAAGTTCTAATATTGAATTTGGTAGATGTTTTCGACTTACCTCTACCTAATTGTTAATATTATTTTCATATTAATCAAAATTTGTGTTTTTTCATAGCAAAATTATGTGGCTATACCTATACGCTGGATTTTCACGGCTTCAGTCTAATTTTGTTTAGCAAGTCGCTTATTATGAGTACCATACATCGACCTGCCTTTAAGCACAGGGAGATATATAAGTGCCAACAAATAGGTGTAAAACCCTACAATCTCCATAGCTGTGCACACCTCACCGCACGCAAGTCAACAAGTCCAATGTCTGGGTAACGCTGGTAGTAAAGATAGATCTTATATCAAATAATGTAAAATTAATTAAAACACAATACGCAAGAACCCACATATTCGGACAACGCTTCTCCTTCAAGAGATCGGTTGTGGATCTGAATCCCAAAATAAAATGAAAATTAGAAAGGGAATTAGTGTTCGTAATATAATAAAAGAGAAATAAGAAGAATTATTAGCAAATACCAGATAGATTCTGATTAGTTGTCGATCAAATGAAGCTATACTCTGTCCGGAATGGTGAACAAAAGCAGTGTTAGGGGGCTATTTCGAAATTGTGGACTGTATATATTTCTGTTCGGAATTATTAAGTACTTTTAGAATATAGAAGGATAAATAATAAAGTAGGATATTCGCAGGGGACTTACCACATGCTTTCGTGTGGCTGTACTAGGTCTTCTGCACGTGCACGTCAACGTCGTTAATGACAGAACTAAATAACTAAGGTAAATCGGTCCAGCGATGTCGCTGTAAATTATTTAATAAAAATAATGTAAATTTAGTAAATATTTAAGCGCAGTTTTAACGGGATAGCAACTTTACGATAGCACTATCAAAAGTAATTTGCGGCAGGGAGAATCAAATCTATACGTGTGTCAGAAACTGATTTTACTAGAAAAAGTGTCCATTTCTGGCTGGTTGTATCCGCAGATTATGCAGCTTTTTTTGAATTTCAATATCATTTGAACTAAATTTATCAGCTATAATTCTGCCAAATCTTCAAAGGCGTTAATTAAAGCCCAAGTCTCTTTCTCCGACCACACGCGATTATTATTCTGCTCTATTAATTTTGATATTAAAGGATATAATTTGTTGACATGTGTTTCCATAAATATAATGCAATAATAAGTAGAATTAAGAGATGTTCGAACAGCCTCAGGTATTGCATTATCAATCTTCACAGCAATATAACTGAAAGAAGCAGCTGTGCTATGCCTGGGAACACTATAAAGATCCTGATGGCGAGTAGATGTACCTACTATGAAAATAGGAATTTCTAACAAGTTTGTCATAAAGATATTATAGAGCCTCTTCATGAAAATTAATTTTAAAGATAAGACGAGACAATCTCTCATGCCAGATTATCAACTTCCTCGAATATGGTCAAAGTTTCGTAAACCATAGCCAAACCTAAGACACGCATTTTGTAATCGTTGAAGCCTGTCTCTATCGCTCAGGAAAGAAGCAGGCTAGTAAACAACTACGCTAAAATAGAGACGCTAAGCTTCGCAAATCCATTCTACAATAAGTTAGAAACGTGATATCCAAACCTTAATTATTTTATTTGCAATTTTTCTTCTACTCAACCTCCTTATAGCGATAGAAAAGTTTTATAATCGTATTAGTTTTAAGTGTGGTTATAATACCTGAATTGCTTATCATTCCCGCTTTATAAAAGTGTTTAGCTACCAACTCTACTAAACATAATACTGAATAAACCTTCAACCGGTTAGAACGCATCTCTCGTACATAATACAAGTTAATACATATTCAAATACCTCTTAATGCTTTAGCCATAATATGATAGTGAGTGTGTAATGACAAAGCATGTTATAGTAGTTAGCTTTCAGACTACTACTACACTATAAGCATAGACAAACAATAATGTAAAATTTGTATGTATAGAAACATGTATATTAATAATATTTACTTATCCAATTGCCATGTCAGTCAGAGTCACAACAGGTGGGTGGTCTCCTATCAGCGTGTCTGTGTGTTCTGCAATAATTAGATGGTAAACATGAAAATAAAAAAATGAAGAGCAATAATGTTTGATATAATTAATGTAGTAGGATTAAAACTTTATTTTGTAACAAAATTATCTTCTTCTTATAAAAATGAAATGTTATTAGCTAGATTTTTATTGGTAAATAAATGGCGTGCCAATCAGAACGTCGGTTTTAAATTGCGCGCCATTTGTAATGTCATTATTTGACATTAAAAAAACATCATCAATTTCTCGTAAAATTAAGAAGATTTTTTAGACATAAACAACATAACATTGTTTTTAGCCATAAACTAAGAGTCTGGTTACGTTATCTAACAAGCAATCCATAAATGAAGCCTCCCGCCAGGGAATTCGGGCACATCTAGTGTTGCAAATAGGAATTAATGGAGTTGTTACTTCTTGTACGTCCCTCGTTTGTGAACTGTGTTTCACCTGGCATATGGCCTGTTCACACTAGATGTCGCCAAAATCATCTTGTTGTCAAATATTATTTTTGACAAGAAATCACTGCGTGATTTCCCAGTAGTTTTGTGGTTTGGAGTTAACAAAAGTCATTGAGGGTTATAAAAAAAATTTCAAAAATCTATATATCTCCTAAAAATATTGAAGATAAATTGAATCATTTTTGAGTTACCCCGTAGATCTTCTCTACGAGCTTATAGTTACACGCTAAAGAAATCATGAATTCAAATCTAAATCAAAAGATTATTCATAATATTACTTTTTTGACCTTAAAAAAATAAACAAACACATTTTTGACTCACCCCGTATATAAATTTAAAGTGTATGCTGATAATTTCTAAACATTTAAAATTTATTCGATTGCAATCTAGAAAATTTGTTAAATGTCGGCTAATTAATGTTTTTTTTTGCATCACCCTGTACATGCTGCTTATTAATTAATGTTGTTATAATCTGATAAATACTTAATTTAAATAATAAATCCACTTGTCAAATTCAATAACCTTATAAAAATTTATACTAAATACCTACTATAAATATATTAGATAGGTATTTTAAATCTGCTAGTCTAAAAATGGCTGCCTATAATATGATTATCATCATAGGTGACGTTATTTTTTAGAACTACCACATCTCTCTATTTGAAACTCGTTGGTGTTAAATTAACGTTAACGTTAATAGCGGCGGACGTTATTTTTTAGGATACCATATCTCTCTATTATGGTTCGTTGTTTTATCATAATTTGGTAGTATTTTTTTCTAACGTTGGTGTCACCTATTTTAGTTTAGTTGACACTAGTTTAGTTCACGTCATAATTTGGTTTTGGTAAGATGTTTTTTCTAACGACAGACAAATTGCTTGTGTCAAATAGTTTATTATTATTTTCTTTGTTTACATTAATAGCCTAAGAGTTTTCGGCATTATTTTTATGATGAATTTCTATCAACATGTTGTATATTGTAGTGTTATAAAATGGATATTCCAAATAGCTGTAGTCAATTTAGAAGTTGTCATTGTGTATTTGAAGTAATATTCCTGAAAAAGTCATAATAACCTAAAGTGACAGTGTCATGAGAGCCGTCAGATGGATGGATGTGATCATATATTTTTCAATAACCTATGGGAAATAGTTGATATCTCCCTCTGCGTCGCACACAAAATGAACTTTTGCAGATGTAATTAAATGAATTAATAAAATAGTGTGGCCGCCTTAAATCCCCTTGAAAAGTACCCGTTGGGATGCAGTAATAAACAAATTTTCTATATAGACCGACCTGCGGCTGCACCTTCGGTGCAGCTTTAGGTTAAGTCACATAGATAGCGGTCATTTTTTGCAGGTTTTCGACGACAAAGAATCAGAAATTATGAGGATTAATTTACTGTTGTATAGTCCTTGCACATAGGGACGATAATATGTTCTAAACATACGGATTTTTCACAACTTGCGCAGCAGTTACTAGTCTTCTTATCCTTAGATTTTGGGCACTCGACGCAACGCGCACGAAAGCATTCTCGCAGTTGCTTTCGCGAATTTTCAAGCACTTGTAAGTTTGACCAATTTGTTGTCCCTAGGAATTCTAGATTTGGTTCTCTTCAATGTAGACCAGCAGCGATTAAATCTATAGATTCAAGAATTTCGCCTTTTTATTGAAATAGAAAATTACATAACTGTTTATGCCAGCAATAGTCATCAACCGAAAAAATATTGTTAGAAGCCATCTGTAGCTGTTTCTCGATACGTCATAGGAAACAAACTTTACCATATCAACTCCATATTTCGTATGGTTGCAAAGAGGCTTTAGTTAATCACCAGAGTCCTTGTCTAAAGCATTATCATGATGCATTGTGCTAAAAAGAATGACATTTCTTCGGCACATAAGACACAGCAGTCATTTTTTATTGGAAAGTGAAACTGATGTATTTTGTGCCTGGTGTCTCACATTCGTCAAATTTTGAGGCAATTTTTTTTTAGTTTTCCTGACCGTACCAAAGACAGTCAACTTATGATTATTTAGTAGTTCGGTTACTTTATTTGGAGAATTGTCCAAACGAAATGGCCCCTCGGGTTGCTGGTCAGTATGCACTAGACACATAAAAAGTTTTGCTATTCGCCGGTGCAAAATTTTTTATCCCATATTTAGATGATGCAAGCATTTCGTCAATAGTCACGAAAAGAGAACACAGTGGTGTATATTTGTCCAAAATCCGTCGATATGCATGTGTGTTCATGTCATCAAACCTAAGGCAGGTAAGCACTCGTGGTAACGCAAAAGATTTCAATCCGGTACCGTCGGCGTCCCGTAGGTCTTCTAGGTTTTGACGATTTGCTTTAAACATTGCTGTTAGCAAGCCTAAAACACAATATATTTCCTCCAAGTTTGTATTTTTGGTGCCGCAATGCTCTTTGCATTTTCCTTTTAAAAGGGTTAAAGCCAGTTTATGGCCAGAAACATTATTGTCCTTAGAATAGATCAGTTGCAAAAATCTATAGAACTTACGTGAGCATACACTTAAACATGAAATTCCATTTTATCAGTAAACGCTACTTTCGTGCTGGCAACTGTTGGAATGAAGATGGCACTCAATAGTTATCCTCCATAGACTGTTTGAATTTGCAAAGCATAGACCTTTCTTGTACGCTCTCAAACGGAAAATGTAGAGATTTGGTTAAAATTAAATCCAGAACAAGTAGTTTTAGTATTTCCTAGTAGTAAGTTTCGCTAACAAAGTTAAAAATCCCTTGTAAGAAGGCAAAATAAAACCACCCAGAATAAGTATGTCTCTAATTTTATTTATTTTTTAAATAAATATCAAGTAAACATTAGGACTCCTTGCATTATTTGTGTAAATCACTTTTAATGACCATTTCATGACAACGAGTAACAAAATTCATTGATTTTATCTATGCTTTTCAGATTTAAAAATATATTATCCAAATAGTAACTGTTTAAGGCCTGCTTCGATATCTCTATGACCAAAAATTGTTGTCTAATAGTTATCCACAGAATACTAAAACCTTCATTAATTTCTGTTCTCTTATCTTCAAAGTACGCCGATGTATTGTATCATTTAGAATGTATATATTCAAGCCAATTAGCCGACCACCGTAACAAATTGGCTTCTATGCCACCTGCACCATTGTTAAAAAGGAGTATAATATAATGGTAATAAAAGAACATAACACTAGTTAGTTCCTGGTTGGCAACACTGTACCCACTTTACTTTTTTTTTTATCAGAGTGGCTTATATTTTATGAGGCATTGGCCAAGTTGGTATAATGTAGCGACGCAATGCGACTACAATTGGGGGTGGTTTGTCCAACAATCTCTGTAGTTGTCTGCATGGGAGTTTGCATGTTGCTACATAATAAATAATGAAACGTGATAGTAATCCTCTAGGAAAACAGGGTCAAAATATATCATCTGTTTTTACATACATTTAAATATATAGTGACCTGACTTCAACAAATTTGACAGTTTTAACGCAACAACGCTGCCAAATTTCAAAGAAATCGGTGAGGAGATCTTTTACTTAATTTAAAAAAAAAAACCGTTATTTACAACAAGAAACTTTAATACTTTTTAACTTGGAAACACTGCATTTCCAGACGTATGTTTATGGTTTTCATAAAATGACCTGAGAAATCATCCCCTTAAATATTGCCGCGTCTGTTTGTAACACCCTGTATTATAGGAAGTATTATTATTGTATATTATACGGTTAAAGTATTAGATCAGCAAGTCACTTAATGTAATGAGATAGTTAAAAGATCTAGATCGAGTTCACTGTCATGACTTTTAAATGCTGCAAAAATGCAGAATATTTATTATATATTATCAGATTATTTTCTACTCTTACAAATAAATTATGTTTATGTGATAATTTTTTACTAAATATAGTAACCAATCAAATTACTTAGTTTTAAGTCATGTGTCAAATTTCATCCAATCACCTCTGGATTACAGCGATAATACCCTACATGTGGTGTTTTCAGTTTGGTGTTTTTTTTATTAAAAATTAATTAAACGTCAAACTGACAACTGGTTTAAAATGTCGCGAAGATTTGGTATTGTATCTCACGATGCAATTAATGATATTATATCTAATAATATACCAAAAAATACAATCAAATCAAAAAAATATGTATGGAAAATATTTCTCGAGTTTTGTGCGACCAGAGAATACGAACTGAATGCTGAAACGAGTTTGCATAATTTGGCTAATATATTGAAAGATTATGCGATAAATATGAGAAAAGCTGACGGAACTGAATATAAAGAAGCAACTGTAAAAACAATTTGGAATACTACGAGTAGGCTACTCCAGGAAAAATACTTCAATGACTTCAAAATTGTATTCGACCCGTTTACCACTGTGAAATTCAAAAATGCGCGAGATGCAAGAAATGCAAAACGTAAAAGATTACAGCAGGATCCAAACAAACGAAAATGCAGTTCATCAAATTTGAGTTCAAGTGATTTGGCTAGAATCATTGGAATATGGGATGAATGTACACCGAAGGTTTACAAAAAAAAAAATACCATATTTTAGCTGTTGAGTTAGCTTGGCGAGGTGGTGAACCAGCTGCATGCCTTATAGATTATTTCACGATTGAGAAAAATAATGATGGAACGCCAACCAACAGAATTGAATACAATCCAATATTCAGTAAAACATGCCAAGGAAGATCGAAAAGTTGTACAAATAGTAAGTGGCTTGTTCCAAATATTGCAAACGAAAGTGCATGCCCTGTTCGGTTGTTCCATAAATTATTGTCCAAAATGGGGAAAAATATTACTTCCAGACCAAATCGTTTCTGGAAATCCAAAAGTGACACATGGTTTGACAATATACCGCTAGGCAAGAACACAATTAATATGTGGACCAAATCATCCACGCAAGCTATTGATTTGGACACTAAGTGTAAAAAGATATCCAATCATTCGAGCAGATCAACTGCAGTTAGCCATTTGGCAAATAAAGGAATTCCTGAACAGCAATTAATAAAAATAACAGGACATAGCAGCTCTAATTCAATTAAACCGTACTTGAATATTAACCAAGAACGCCATGGTGAAATAATCAACACCATGCGAGGAATTTCCTCAACAGTGGAAATTAACAATCCGTCAACTTCAGCAAACTCTTCTTCCAATTTAACATTTACCAATTGAACTTTTCACAACTGTAGTTTTAAATAAAAATTAATAATATTTGTTTGATTAAAACTAATACATTTTGTATTGAAAATTATTAAACGTCAGATTGACAATCAAATTTTTGATATCTACAAAGTAAAAAATTATCTTATCGAATAATATATCAATTCAAAATTAAAATAAAAATTTGACTAAATTTTTAAACGTTTCGATTGTAGGTATTTCAATCTTCATCAGAGCGTAAATTATAAAAATAAACTGTGTTCAAAAATGGGACACAACTAAGAAATTAGGACTGCCATAACACATAAATGTACATTTAACAAACTTAGTATTAGTATTAAGACATGTTAAAAACATTGTATCATAGTTTTCTATAAAATTAAATTCAAACATCGTCAAGAAACAGATTTATCATAAGTCGTCAGCAACGCGAACGAATGGCAACGTTTGTCAGGTGCTGTCTACCCGGTTTAAGAAAAGTAGAAATATTTCTCTGTTTCAAACACTAAAACGCAGTATCCTTAAACCATTCAATATTCACCTATAGCTCTAAACTACTGGTTGAAAAAAAAATATGAAAATTAAAAATTAACCGGAAAGCGGTGATTTCATGATATACAAAACAAAACCCTGTTTTTTTTTGTAGCAATTTGTCAACACTTTCCTATGCACTATGCTTCTAAATGGGGTTACTAAAGTACACACTGCAACAACATATATATTGCCTCAGTTTTACGATTGCTCATTGCAGATAGAAATTATTTAGAGCCTCCGTAAAGCTAGTGGCCTTTTTTTATATAAATAAGTAGAGATTTGGAACTAAGAGTATGACGTGTGCCAAGGAAATGTCCGATTTTGTAGTTTATGAGGTAAAAAATAATGGATTTTAACACAAAGAGAAATATGAGTGGTGGAAATGCTTGCTTGTAATTTATTTAATGGTAGAAGGAGGTGAGGAAGTCTAGTGTTGGTGCCAGATCACAAGAAACTTATGTTATAAATTTGATTTTGAATTCTCACTGCATTGATAACTGCAACGTTAGCGCGCTGTGTTTGTGAAGTATATCTTTTGGCACTTGAAGTAACTTTGGAAGGAATTGAGCCATAACCAAAGCCTAGATACAAATATTTACCACCATATTAGCATAAAATGGGCTTTCCATATACACTGAAAAAAATATTTGCTTAGATCAAAAAAAAATCTTCGCCAGTAATCGGCATCTATTACGTTTCTTAGTGGCGTTTTATTAGGCAAAAAATCTCCCTGTACATTGTAGAATTTTTTGGCCGAAAATAAAAGTATTATTATAACTATTATAATAATTAGCAGTTGCAGCAGCTGCAGAATGTAAGCTACTAGCTACTAAAAATGTAGTGTTCCATTATGGAAATATTCTATTAACTAATAAATAATTATTATATCATTTGTGAGCTGGTACTGTACTTTTACAACAACAGCTTATTTCCCCCAAGAGGTCCCTGAACCACGTGGTACTACCGCGCTCTGCCTGTTTCCCGAAGAAGACGTCGTCGTTCGCGACTGCCACAAGTCTCCATGTGTGTTTACCGATGTGTGAGTGCCGCTCTCTACCGCCGACACTCAACTCGTTTCCCATTCATATTTTAATAACGAGGTCAAACAGTCAGGTGTAACAGGTAGATTCTACCTGCCGGACGCAAACGCTTCGGGCGATCGACGCGGTGTCGGGCCCTGTTTGTGTTGCATCTCTTCTTCATCGTTGTTTATCTCTCTTTGTATTGTGACTCTGCTGATGGTGGTGCTCCCGAATATTCAGGTCCGGATCAGTACTATTTATTGGTATATAACTTTTGTAATGCATAAACTTTTAATAAGAAATGTTAAACGAAATAAATTAGCCAGGATCAAAGTGGAGTGTCAGTTTCAAATAAACGTAAACAAACAAAAACTTTCGAAGGCAACTCCACAAAATCTTTAATTTAATTTTGAACAAAGAATCTAGTTTCGGCTCAATAAGCCATAATCAGTCCTACAATAAAGATAAATAGAGAAGAAATTTTAGGTAAAATTTTGTTTTTACGCATGGTTCAAATGAAATCGTTTAATAGTGTAAAGTAACTAGAGCAAACTTTTAAAGTTTAAAGGTAACATTTGAATTTGATCCCATTTGTGTGAAAAGTGTTGCCAACAAATAAAAAAGACGTCTCCGAGTGATTAAAAATCGAGCGCTACACAAAATAACATCCAAGTTTCATTTTTGAGCAATATATTTCAAAAATAATGAATAAGTTCGGAATTTTTATACAAAATATGGTCGGAATAGAGATTTGACTTCATCGACTCTGACGAGGCCCTCCTGCTGTCTTTCAACAAGTGGTTTAGCACGAAATATTGAAGCAATTCGAGAGATTGTTGCTGAGAACACAGCAATTACAATTCGGCACCGCGGTCAGCTCTTTAAGTGTAGTAGCGGGTTTGTTTAATGGATAATGATGGCTTCGTTATTTGACAAAATTGGCGCATTTAAAATCCACAAGTAACTGTTGAAAAAGAAATTCATTCACATGTCTGGTGTCAAATTTAGGCAGTGGGCATCATCGGACCATTTTTCCTCAAAAATGCAGTTGGTCAGTTGAACGTTTTCACGATAAGATATGCAAATTTTTGGTACCTAAATTACAAGACCTTTAGTATCAACAGGACGATGCCACATGCCTTACAAACCAAGAAACGATTCAATTACGAGTCATTTCGTGGTACTTTAATATCTCATTTTGGTGATCGAGAAGTGGTCGGTTAGATCATGCGAATTACGCTGTCACCGTTGGTTTAAGCATTCTGCTTGTTGGCTCGAACATTGACGCCTTAAAAACTTGATCAACGAAATTCAGCTGCAGTATGTGTCAGCAAATATATACTGTATACTTCATGAATCAATTTAAAAAAAACTGTGTGTTCTTTCAAAATCACATTTTAAGGTACGTTTTCCTCGGGGCGACTGAGATTTGCTTTATAAGCTGTGGTGCGCAACGATTGCAACTCGGAGTGTCCCGGAGGATACCCTACCTTTAGTATTTTATTAGCCTTGTATAGAGAGGTGATCAACAACTATTGTAATGAAATTTTGAACTGGAAAAAATTTTATTATTCCTGTTTAATATATAAAAAGTTGACTTGCTGCACTTGCATGAAACATCTTTGCACGCTCTGATTGCTCATTAGTGTTCATTTTTCATGCTTTTTTGATGTCCATCTGTTAGACTCTATTCTAAATTCTATGTTTCTTTTGTTACAGATTTGTGTCGTTACTAGTATACCAACTGCTTTAAGCTGCGTCTTCAACTTCATGCTCCCCTAGGGTTAACGAGCCCCAGGAAGCATTCGTTTATCTACCCCGCCATGACGATGGCCGAGACAGCACTTGACCCATGCCCAACCACAACCAATACACATGACAAAGCAAATAACAATCATCCATTGGTAATAAACCATAATCACAGACCGATCGGTAAGCAACGAAAACGTAAACGATTAAGCCAAGTGTTGGATAAATTGACTGGTGGTGCACAAACTGACGACGAATCATCGCAGATTAATAACGTTAATAACAATATTGAATACAACAACAATCATACTATGGTTAAGCCACAAATGAAACAACAATACAATGATGTGTTCAAGTTCGATCCTCTTGATCGCGAGAAATTTGTTAGAAGCAACGCTAGTGAGGATGAAGATGTGTTTAGTCCTGCGAATTCAAGTAATAAATCACCACACAGTTCAACTGATTCGCCTCGAATATCATTTAGTCCTTTAAGGATTAAAGAAGATGATGCTAGCTGTTCACCACCATTAATACCACGTCCACCAACTTGTCCTTGTTACCAATGTGTAACTGGTGTTGGTGTCGGTCACCATCCTCCGCCGCTGCACCCATATGACCGATTTTTCCCGGCATCACCAATATCACCACTTACGCCTGCATCTCCAGCTCCGTCCTACAGTTTCGAACGTTACCTCCACTCTAAGTACCTGCCAGATATTTTTCGACGAAGAAGTCACTCTGACTCAGACTTACCGATGTGGTTTGAAACGACTAAAGCCGAGAAAGCACGAGCGCCTGCACCTCATTGGCCGCATCCACTAGCGTTGACTACTGGATCGACCGGACTGTGTGGTGTGGAATCTCCAGATAGTTCGCCACAGGAATTCCCATTGGATCTATCGATGAAAGGTAGTCAAACACGGTTAAGCAGTTTGGAATCGTTAGTGCCTCCACCGTTGCAGTTGTTGCAACCAGGGTATATACCGCAACGCGGTAGTGTTTCAGTGCCAGTAGTTAAAGGTGACGTTGCCTCACCAACAACAAAAGAATCAGTAGCGTCGCGATATAATTTAGAAGTATCTCCAGTCGTTGAGGAAATGCCCCCGGGATCTGATGTTGCGTACGTTTGCCCAGTATGTGGGCAGATGTTCAGTTTACATGACCGTCTAGCTAAACATATGGCGTCGCGACACAAGAGCCGACAAAACAGTGGTGAAACTACAGCAAAGGCTTACTTGTGTGATGTGTGTAAGCGATCTTTTGCACGCAGTGATATGTTGACTCGGCATATGCGATTACATACTGGAGTTAAACCGTACACATGCCGCGTGTGTGGACAGGTGTTTTCACGATCAGATCATTTGTCAACACATCAAAGGACTCACACAGGTGAGAAGCCCTACAAGTGTCCGCAATGTCCGTATGCCGCTTGCAGACGCGACATGATTACTAGACATATGCGCACTCATGCTAGATACGAACCGGATCCGATTAGTAATCAACAAGTTAAGACTGAGCAACATCACTAGATAGTGATTGATTCGTTGCCTTAAAGTAACCCAAGTCATAAAATAAAGTCAAATATCATGTTTTTAAGCCTACAGTTTGTTTTTTCTGTACATTATGGTTTGAGTTATCTTTAAGTTAATGAATGTATAGAAATATGAATCAACATGGCGTCTTGAATAACACGAAATAGTCTCGCCGATGCCTTGCCATCTAACTTCTAAGACTGCATAATTTATTTACTTAAATCCTGTATTTAGAGGTACTGTATGTGACTTAAATAACTGTAAGTGAGTAATTCTGTATACCACAACGATATGTTTGTTTTTATACAGCAAAATAGTAGCATAATCACACGGAAAAAAATAGTTTGTGAAGCTGTCTGGTTTTGGCATCAAAGAAACTTTGATCAAAGTGTTTATATTTATTTTTCTTTACAACAAATGGATTCATTATGGAACTTTAAAGTTGTCCTAAGTATCTCATTCAAAATTATCTAAATTCTTACTTCAGTATCACCAGACACTTTTAATTAACTATTAAAATATACTTTGGATTTATTTGGTTTTTTCTATTGATATTCCTCTAAGCAAAGTTTATTAGTTTGGTTGAGTGTAATTTCTAAGTAATTCGAAAAATGTAGGTATGCGAAAATAGATCAGTCATTTTAATAAAATGATATCTTCACTCTTGTCTTTTAAAGTATTTTGTCACAAGCAACATAATTAACATTATCAACTAATGGGTTTTGAGTTTTTGATATGAAAAATAGTAAATCGTTTGATTTTTATGCAAAATGATTAGCTAAACTTTATTAGGTACACTAAGAAAAATGTTTCAATATTTCAGCTGTAAAAGCTGAACTTTTGAGTCAAAATTTGTTAGTTATAATATAGTAAAATGAGTCTGTTATGTTATAGCGTTAAATAATAATAGCGCAAAATTGCCATTTTTTCTATAAATTGATTTTTAGTAATTTTTAATTGTATTTAAGTTATTTAAAAAAAAAAAATAAACAATTTTGTGCCAAAATTATCAAGTTAAAATATAATACAAATTATTTTTTAAGATTGTTCCAACCTTAGGAAATTTGGATGGGCTTGTACTTTTTCATTAATTATTTATTATTAAGTTCAAATTTCAATTTGAAAAGCAAAATGTAGTTTAAGTCGTTAATTCATGATGTATTAACATTAACCTGGTAGATATGCGCCTTTACAAAAATTATTGACGATACAAGAAATAAAGACTGTACTGTAATTTTTAGTGTAGATTAGAAGAAATGTTGATGCAAGCCAAATTAATCAGTTAAAATTATTTATAAAATTGTTATCTGTAAGAGAATCTCTGAAAATTTCACATGCGAGAGATCTGAAAATATATCTGTTAAAACATGAATGTCATTTTTAAGTTAGTCCTTTTCATAATTTAATTCACTTTCATAATAATTAGTAAAAATTGTTTGAAAATAACGTTAAGTTTTTTGTTTGTTACTTTGTTAAAATTGTTTGATTTTGAAATAAATTTTTTAAAACGTAGGTACTTTTGTAATATTTTTTATTTTAATTGTTTATATTGTGTTACTTTTTGTTATTTCGTAATCTGTTTTTTGTTAATGTTACAGGAAAAAAATTACGACTTTATCAATACGTCAATTATAAATGCTGAAAGATTCTATAACTTTTAATAAAAATTCGTATCCAATTTTAGGCAGCATTTAGGCTAGTAATACTGACAAACATTTTTTATTCAGCTGCAATGAACTACTAACTTGGAATAACGAGAATTTTATAACCGTTTTAAGTAAGAACTGCAAAATAGAAGTTTCTAGAACTGATTTTCATGTATTTGATGGACAAAATTTCTGGCAATTTTGACATTCAGTCACAAAGCTTTTGTGTAGGTATCAAAAGTTATTCAACATAAAACTAACTTCGTACGGCGTTTTTTGTGTGTATATGCTAATAAGTTTAATAAATTATTTTATCTCACCTCACAATGCAGCTGTATACGGTGCGGACGTAAATCCCCCCGTCCCTCTTTTTCTCACAAACGACAGTATTTTTATTTGACATTTTCAAATAATTAACCAGTTGTCAAATAAATTCTCTCTAGCTGTATGTATTAGGATTTCCACTGTTCGCAAGCCCGTCCATTGTCTTATATTACGTAGCCATGACATCTTCTTTCTTCCCGCTCCTCTCTTTCCTTCAATCTTTCCCTCGATAATCAGTTGTAGGAATTGGTATTTCGTGCTTCGCATTATATGTCCTAGGTATGCAGTCTTTTTTTTTGATCGTCAGCAACAGTTCACGTTCTTTGTTTATTCCTCGTAGGACATTTTCGTTGGTCACTCGGGCCGTCCATGGGATTTTTAGTATTCTACGATATACCCACATCTCAAAGGCTTCTATTCTATTCATTGTGGCTACTTTTAGTGTCCAGCTCTCAACACCGTATAGTAACACCGACCAGATGTAACACCTCGCGAATCTCACTTTCAGGTTTAAAGTCCGCATTGGTAAAAATACGTTTGAATTTCATGAATGTGTTGCGCGCATTCTCTATGCGGCATTTTATTTCCAACTCGGATGTCCAGTCCTCACTGAGCCATACTCCAAGATATTTAAATTTATTCACACGTTCAATTGATGATCCATCAGATGTTAATCTTGCATTCTTAAAATTGTCAGGTTGGCGAGTAATGACCATATATTTTGTTTTTTTGGCATTTATTTTTAGTCCCATTCTCTCACTGTGCCGTCCCACTACATCGACAAGGCATTGAAGATCACTCATACTATCAGCAATCAAGACCGTGTCGTCCGCGTAACGAATGTTATTAATCCACGTCCCATTGACTTTAATGCCCTTTTCTATGTTCTCAAGTGCCTCCTGAAAGATGTTTTCAGAATACAAATTGAACAACAGAGGCGAGAGAACACACCCCTGCCTGACTCCTCTGCAGATTTCAACATTGCTGCTCTGTTCTACATCGATCTTTATGTGGGCAGATTGTTTTAGATAGAGATTTTCAATGCAGCGAATATCTTTGCCGTCTATATCCATTTGTCTCAGAATTGATAGTAATTTATGATGTTGAACCCTGTCAAATGCCTTCTCGAAATCTATGAAACATAGGCACACATCTTTCCGTTGATCGTGGCAGTTTTGTATCAGTACTTGTGTTGCTACTAATGCTTCTCGAGTTCCCAGGCCTTGTCTGAACCCAAATTGTGAGTCGCTGATGCTTTGCTCGCACCTTCTGAATATTCTTTGATGGACAACCTTAAGGAACAGTTTTAAGGAGTGGCTCATAAGGCTGATAAGTCTGTGGTCTTCGCATTTCCTAGCGTTATTCTTTTTTGGTAACGGTATGAAGGTAGATGACAACCATTGATCGGGATATCGCCCGGTTTCATATATTCTGTTGAAGAGTTTGTGGAGAACTGTTACACCCCTATCGTCAAGCAGTTTAAGGAGCTCTGCAGTAATTTTATCGGGCCCAGGCGCCTTGTTATTTTTCAATGTGCGGATGGTCCTTTCTATTTCCGCGCTTATTATTGGGGGTCCTGATAGATCATCCTCCGTATCCCGGCCAAGAGTTCTTTCGTCCGAAAATAAGTTTCTGATATAATTTTCCCAAATTATTTTTCGTGCGCTGATGTCGCTTGCGATTTCGTTATTCTCGTTTGTTATGATAGCAAAGTTTCTTTTTCGGTATATTCCCGCCATTTCCTTTAGCTTCTTGTGCAAGTTGCGATCATCATGTAGGGTTTGTAATCTTTCAATAACTTCGCATTCACCTTTCGATTCGATTTTTAAAAACGACATGGCATTGAGTAGAGGGTTAAAGTATCTACCTTTGATATAAAGTGTCGCCCCTACCACTTATTTTTTTTAACTAAGATGGCGTCCATTCCCGTCTTGAGATAACTGATTATTATTTTTACGTTAGAAAGTAGAAAACATACTCATCAACATAGGATGAAAATTTGAAAAAGATATAATGTGTCGTTGAAAGGTTAGAAGGGGAGGGGGAACGGGCTATTATTTACGTCCGCACATTTACTAATTGGTTTGTTCTCTGTTTGTCAGGAGACTCGTCTAATTCTGATAACAAATTCAAATATGCTAAATACACATTTTAAAGGAAATTAAAGTGTTTTAATTGAGACTTTGTTATTTAAGCCATTATAACATATAAAACCAACAAAACATTTTTAGACTAGTGAAAATATTGTCTACAACAAAATGTTATGGAAAGTTGTAATCAGCTTTTTGGACAGATGATCAATTACTATTTTCAAATCACTGTGCAGGATGGAGAAGTACATTATTTGTTATAAAACTTAATATTTACAAAGTATTCAAAGAAAAAAAAAATTGAAAACATATTTTGACATTTTATTTCCATTTAGGGCCAACCGGTTTTATATTTGCATTGAAAATAATCGAGTCATACTTCTATTAGCTTTAAATTATAAAGATGAAACATTTCTTGATAACCATTATGCCTTTCGGCAATGTGTAAGTTAGGCGGTGAACCTTTATCGTACTCAAACAAAAACCTAAAAGTGCATCTCGTGATGATGGACTTCAGGGTAGTCTATCGACTCACAAGTTCAATATCATAATTACCATGACTAGATTTCTACCTGTGCTTTTCGTGCTCTAGACTAAATTTGTAATACACACCTAAGGTCCAAAACAAATATAGACTCTGAAATGTAAACGAGCGTCTTCTAAAATCCCTGGGATATTATTATAAATAATTTTCAAAGAAACATTGATACTCATGTGATCTTCTTAAATGTCTGTTAGAAACGTCCCACTTAGAGAATGTCACTTTGTCAGTCAGCAACAACGCTTTTATGTATAAGGGAAATAAAAGTCCACCTCCTTCTTCTTCTTCGGGTGCCATGTGCTATGCCGCACGTCGGCGATCATTTGTCCATTTTATGTTCACAGAATAGCTAGGGTGCCCTCCTCAGCCTGTCTAAAAATGGTTGCGGCATCCAGTATACCACACCAGTTTCTTATATTGCGGAGCCAAAAGTGTTGTTTTCGACCTTCGATCTTTCCTTGCAGTATTAGCCTTGGTATGGAGTAGCGAGGTCCTCTCAATATATGCCCCAGATATGACACTTCACGTTTTTTTTACCGTGTCCAACAGATGTCTTTCCGAGCCAGCTCTTCGGAGAACTTCATCATTAGTTGCGTGGGCTGTCCAGGGAATACGCAGCAATCGGCGGAGTGTCCACATCTCAAAAGCCTCGATCCGATTTAGCGTTCTGGCTTTAAGCGACCAAGTTTCAACACCGTACAATACAATAGGCCATACATAACACTGTACTACACGTATTCGAGTGTGTAGTGGCATATTTCTGTGAAGAAGTATATTCTTAAGTTTAAAGAAGGTTGTCTTCGCGCGTCCAATTCTTCCCTTCACCTCTTGATCACATTCCCACTTTTCATTTAGAGAAGCGCCAAGATAGGTAAATTTGGCGACACGCTCAATATTTTCTCCGTTGATGTTGAGAGGAGTAATATGCTTCTGCTAATCACCATCATTTTTGTCTTGGCAATATTTATATGTAATCCGAACCTTTCACCGCATTCGTTGATTTTATTTAGTATTGACTGGAGGTCTTCAATGTTATTAGTCAGGATCGCGGTATCATCTGCGTAGCGGATCTGGTTTATTGGGACGCCATTGACTTTGATACCTCGGGCTACATTCTCTAATGCTAGTTGAAAGGTTTTTTCCACATAAATGTTAAACAGAATAGGTGACAGTACACATCCCTGACGGACTCCCTTCGAAATACCAAAGGTCTCCTCCACCTCCACGGAACAAATTTAATAGATTCTTCTATCAATAATTATTACGCAACCGTACATGTTTCGGAGCGTCACGCTCCATCAACAGTGTTTATTTAATTTACGAAAAAACATTATAATAGTTGTGTTTATATTCTGAGAAATGTATTAAATTCATTGCGTGGAAAAAAAATTTGTTCTGATTAAATAAATTTACATATTTTTAAACATTTAAATTGCAATTATAAAATCTTTAAAATGAATCAAATTTACTCATTATTTCAGTTTTATTTTTCTTTTTGTAGATCATCCATTTTCTCTTATTTTACTTATTATAGACAAGACGCAAAACTTTATACTAATGAAATTACTGCCTTTAGATTGTGGCAATGGCGTTTCGATAACATTTGTTTTTCACGCAATGAAATTAATACAAATTTTACTCATCGTGGCGCAGCAATTTTAAAAAAATAGTACACTTTGCTTGATCAAAAAATCCATAGTTGGAAAGCAACAATATCAGACCTACTTTAACTTCTACTAAACAAGGAGACAAACGTGCATAGATAGACAGATAGGTTTGTGCATTGAGAATTTAAAACTACAACTCAATTAGGAACTACTTTGTCATGGACTGTTGAATCACGCTTAATATTAACTTTCGCGACCATCAAATGCTATTGGTCTGCATGAACTCCTGAGTCCACCCGTGATTCCGACGTTTTGTCTTTTGCTTTTAGACCTGTGTGCTTATGCATTAATTTGATTCCTTTTCTGTAATATTATTAATTGTTTAGAACCCTGAGTGAATATAGATAGACAATAAAAGAGAAAGATGAAAATAATAATTTCGTAAAAAAGAAGTTACGAAATCATTTTAGCTTGTCCATCCTGGAAAGGTTTTCTTACAAATTTTGTATACCTAAAGAACATTATGATCTATTGTATTGCACTATTATTATTAATGCAATTACTCCATTGTACACAAATCCACTGTGATATTTGTATATTTACAAGGTGATTTTATATTGATAAAATTAAACATTTGTATTTTTTTTTGTAATTTAACTAATAATAACACCTTGTGTAATGAATGTTTTAATAATTTTTAAATTCTATATTAAATTGGGTTAATATCTTGTAAATTAAGATAATATTTTTGGTTATAAATTATAAATAAATATATAAATGAATTTAGGTTTCATCTATTTTTGATAAAATAAAGATATTAATATATAATTATTATAAGTAACGTGATTTGCAAAATTACAATACATAATATATAAATTAGATATTTTTCAATTACACAAAACAAATTAATATAATCTAATAAAAAGCAAAAAGACAATGTATAATAAATAACATGGAGAATAAGTGAGAGCTTGTAAAATTAAATTATATAATAAAATAATATATCTTGTAAAAAATTGTTATATATTTTTAATAAGTTATTGATTACTGTTTTTTAAACTGTTTCGACGTATTTCTTTTAAATTTGTTAACTAATATATTTTTAATAATCTGTTGGCATATAATTTCCGTGAATGGTGTTTCTTGACTAAATTTTGTTGAATATAATGTTTCCGATCGGAATAGTCAGACCCAAATTGACTAAAATTAAGTAACTAATGGTAGTTCTTCAATCAAATGATCTGAAATACCTATAATAAGATATTTTATCTGGATTCTGCTTGACAATTAAGTATTCTCAGGTTCTTACAAATTGCTGCGCTAATCCAAATCAATTTTAACCGTGCTTCTGTGCACTGAAGCTAAAAACGATGGCCTTAACTATTGCCATGAGTCTGTCAGTCTGACATAATAGTTTCGGATTATTGGAGTTGCGATTAGCGGATCTTTACTGTATATTTTCATTGCGACGTTTGCATTCGATCTGACACATATATTAATTAACCAAACTGTTTAAAAAATTGATTTGAATTCTGCAAAAATGTTTAAAGATGCTACAACATTTTTTAAAAATAATAATCTATAATAATATTATTTGTAAAATATGTGCCACTCTATTTGTAAATAAATATTTTTTAATTTATTTCATTCTTATTTTACAGTTGTCAATTTTATTCTTACATTAATTACATAATATATGATTTATATAGTTATTTAATTTCTAATGTTATTCTAGTTGACTTTTTTTTTTAAGTTTTAAATTTATAATAATAATTATTATATTTTATATTATTACAATCTCTGTCTGGTTATAAACCATTTATTTTCTTGTTTCCTGTATTTTTTCTAATTTATTTGTATATCAATTTTATTATTTGATCTAGTGTATTGTCTGTTAATTTAATAATTATATAAGAAAACTGTTGTAAATTATTTTTTAATATTATTTGTAAAGTGTGTTTCACACTGTTTAGCTACTTAATTAATATTTAATTTGTTATAAACAATTTATATGATTTGTTCATTTTAAGTTTTTTTAAATTATTATTTGTAAAATATTTTTTATATTATTTCTTTTTTGTTAATATATTTCTGAAATAAAATTTCATTTTTAATTTTAATATTGGTTTAATTTCATTTAATACAACCTACAAAATGCGAGGGTGTGTCTGTCAAACACTGCAGTTTCACCATACGGCTGTCTCGTTGATCCTCGACTGATCAGACGGCCGTCTGGTGAAAGTAGAATATTTGACAGACAAACTCTAGAGATTCAAACATTCGGCGTCCCACTAGGGAATTTGAGCGCGTATGTGTTGGTAATTCGATTTAATGAAGTGAATATTTGGCAGTTCTAGTGAATCTTTATTCAGACGGTACATTGCCTCTTAGACTTAGACACAGATGTCACTAAACACATGTCGTGTACAGTTTAGAGAATGCATAGATAATGGGCTGGATCCGTTTGCAAAAGGGATAAAAAAATTATTTAATATTTACTACCTTCCATATAATTTATTTTATTGTATTTGCTTACTTTAGGTATCTAATTAACTGTTTTTTGCAAGTTGAACAATTAGTCATGGGTGTTTTCTAAGCAAACTCAGCACATTCACAACTTGCCACCACCACAAACACATTTAAGACACCTAATTAAAATAGGAAGACAGATTGAATTCATTTTCAACTTCTGGGGCGTATTCTTTAACTTGTAACGACTGTAAGGCAACATAAGCAGGCCAGAATGAAAGGATCATTTCTATCAGAGTTGGGTTGGGTTGAAAGAATATAATATGGACCAAGAAAAGTCCTCAGCTCACTTTCGAACTGCACATGGCTGAAAGTTTGTCTTTTTAATAATTTTAATTTGTTTATATTTTATATTATAACAAGCCGTCATAGACTCAGGTGCAGTCCTCGAGGTAATAGTTCAAACTTAAAAAGAAATTGGGATCAAATCGAATATATCGATAGATTTCTTGCATCTCTATTACTGAAAGAAAGTTGAGATTTTGAGCATCCGCGTCAAATGAAATGTATCCGTTAGGTGAACAGTTTTGTCAGCAGTAACATTCGTCACGTGAAATACTACACACAACGCCAAAATTCTTGGACCCCCATATGTTTTTCAAAATGAGACACTATTATTTTAAGTCAAGAAGTTTTATTACAAAGTACATTTAAAATTCTTTATTCAGCCATCACAAATACAAATATTGTACAATTGGCAAGGCAAAAGATATATACAAATGAACAAAAAATACAGACAAAAGCAACACATACATCTAAAAAATATTCAATTAATTAAAAAAACAATAAATAAATAAACAAATTTAATAAATTACATAGATATCACAGGCGAACACATGACTCGGTAAATTCCTGCAGCGTGTAGAATGTCCCTGATATTAAAAAATCTTTCAATTTGCGTTTAAAAATTCTCTATACTTACTAACCAGACATGTAAAAACATTAATATTAAATTCGTCAATCATTTTGTTCAAAACAATATTGTTTTACCAGATCGACACTGACAACACTCTTAAATTAGTCTTTGACCCTACCTGAGCCAGCATTTCTAGATCCGCTTTCAGCAATTTAGTACCTCTTAAAACATCAACCGCTCCCGAAATTGTCGTCAAATCGTGGATATCACAAATGACACCATTAAAATCAGCATTGTGTTTCACAATCGAAATTATATCTCTGCTTATCCCTCTCATTAAACTAGTCTCTCATTAAACTAGGAAAATCCACCATAGTACTATCGCCAAGAATCAAGATTCTAGACTTATGCGATTGACTAAAAGTAGGGGGTTCGATATGCGTTGAATTGACCAAAATTTCGGTCTCACCATTCATATCCAATGTTTGACTTGACGCATCAGCACCACTCCAGCAACACGTTTGAGATTCAACAGCCTTTACTTGTTTTATATTCGTCTGAACATCCTTGTCCCACGTAATCGCACTGACAACTACTGCTACATCTTTTGTTTCACATTTCCTGTTTTTGGTTATAGCATCTTGCAATCGATCTTCTAAATCATTTATTTTAATTTTCCGATCATTAATTTGTGCACTGTAGCTCTCCTCCACACGTTCAAATATTTGGGACTGTCTCTTTAGTCGAGCTCCTTTTCTTCCACTTTCTGCAGCAGCTTGTCACAATCAGATTTAAGACCCTCAATAATTGACTCGTATTGCTGTATTTTATCCTCCTTGGCACATAATTCCGTGGTCAAGCCTTTGACAGGCTTGACCACGGAATTCTGCTGCAAAAGCTTTCGGAATTTGGTTTATCTGTGGATCTTTTAAAATTTCTGTCTACCTATCTCCATGAACGTAAATTGTATGTGGAGTACCGTGGTTTCAAGTCCGGTATTATCCGTGCAACATCTGGAGTGCCGCAGGGTTCTGTGTTGGGTCCCCTCTTATTTATGTGTTTTATTAATGACATTGTTAATGGCGTGAAATGTCGCTCCCTACTCTTTGCTGATGATTTTAAGGTTTATTCACTGATTACCTCAGCTTCTGACTGTCTTCAATTGCAGAATGATCTGAATGTCCTGCTTGACTGGTGCATTCGGAACAGGCTTGCCCTTAATTTGGATAAGTGTTGTTCTGTAACTTTTACTCGTAAGGTAAATCCAATAAAATTTGTGTATAACATTGACTCTGTTCCGCTTAAAATATGCGATGAGGTTAAGCATCTGGGGGTGCTCTTTGACGCTAAACTTAGTTTTGTGGGGCATGTGATTGATGTGGTTTCGTCTTCCTATAAGAGTCTGGGTTTTGTTATGAGAAATACAAAGCATTTTGTGTCACCTAAAACTCTTATTTTACTGTATAATTCCTTCGTTAGATCGAAATTGGAATATGCGTCTGTTGTGTGGAGTCCTGGTTATGCGTTGCACTCGAATAGCTTAGAGAGGATTCAGCGAAGATTTGTGAAATACTTGTGGTTTAAGTGTGACGGAGTGTATCCAACCATGGGATTTCCCCATGATGAACTTCTGGGTCGTTTTAATTTTGTACCTCTTGATAAGCGTAGACAATATGCCTCACTTCTGTTCCTATTCAAGATCGTGAATGGCGTCATTGACTCTCCGGACCTACTTTCAATGGTACCTTTTCATGCTCCACATACGAGAAGGCGTAATTATGGTTCTAGCTTTTACTTGCCTACCGCACGTACCAACTTGTTGCATTTTTCGCCATTGTTTGAGATGTGTTCTGTTTGTGACTCGGTGAGTACCGATATTGATGTGTTTTTTAATACCATATCTTATATTAAAAAAGTGTTTTTTAGATAAATATTTGTTGTTAAACCATTCTGACTGTTTTTTGCGATTGCAATATTTGTATTTTTTATAATTTTGAAACGTGTATTTATGTTAATTTTATCGTTTTGTAATGTACCTGCCCTGTAATTGGATGTGTTTCTGTCTGGGTAGATGTAATCTAAATAAATAAATAAATAAATAAATAATTTAGAGCAATAAACTTTTCCTTTTCCAATTGTCACTAGCTCTTTCCATTTGGCTGAGCAGCTCTTGTGAAAAATTTTTAATTTGGTTATGTATCCAATTCCAATTGACTGAATTAAATTTTAACTGAACAAGAAAAAAAATATGTTAAAATGATTATAGTCTTTCGAATCTTAATTTAAAATATATAAATTTACCGATTCTACCGGGGCTATCCGTTCTCATGCCTCTTTACATTAGAAATGGGCATTGAATGCAGCGTTTTTTTGATACATTTCTTCCTCGTATATAAGACCTATAACAAATCATGTCTGCAAAACTATACCGACAGTAATAACTACAGTAACTGGCAAAAGTTGGATTAATGATTAGAGTTTGCAAATAAATATAATATGAATGAGACAAATAATTTTTGGCAACGTGTTATTTTCTCAGACTCAAAGAGAACGATCAAGATATATTATCAAGACGAGACGTGGTTTGATACGCATGATACTGTGAAGCAAGGTTGGGTAGGCATGACTCAAAATTGTACTTTAAATGTTCAAGGGGAAAACGGGTTATAATTCTACAAGCGGGATGAGAAAATGAACAGCTAGTACCTAATAATATTCCCCCAAGTTCAGTTGTCGTTATGGATAATTCGTCTTATCATTCGCGAATGTTAAATAAAATACCTAATAATAATACAAAAAAGGAAGATCATATTAAAATTGTTTATGATACAATTTTAAAAAAGAATACGTTATAGACCATATCTGCGAAACAAACGGCCATAGTATATTTACGTTTAACTCCATATTACTGCATATTCAATCCGATAGAATTGGTTTGGGGCTGTCTAAAAGAACAGTTGGGAAAATGCAATCAGAATCCGACATTAAGAGCTGTAATCCTAGAGAATATAAGAACCCTTATATCTGATTTAGACAAAACTAACATATGGAAAAAGTCGGTGGATCACATTTTCCGGCCATAGACCCTGTTATTATTCAGCATAAAGGATTTTTAAAATATCGTAGGCCATGTAGGTATTGTTATGAAAAGTTAAAAGGGCGCGCCTATGGACGGCGGAGGTCGGCATTGACTTTACAAAGGAATATGGGGTTGTGGTTTTTTATAGCATTATATACTAAGATTGGAAACACTATACTTTAATAAGAGACCAAAAATGAAAGTTTTAATAAAAAATTTAGTATTTAGTGTAATGGGTTATTGTAACGAACCACTGTATCCCTATTAAACCGTGAACAAAAATTGAGCAGGAAACCAGTACCTACACTACAAATACCATTTTAGAAAGTTACGCAACCAGTTGTGTTTATAATATGTGTGTGTACACGTACATCCAATTCTTGGGTGGCTCAACACACTATTAATTAAATTGTATGCAATCTCTATCTCTCATTAGATGGCTGTCAAATTAATTATAAATAGCAATTTCCTCATTTAAATTTATGTGTCGACGCCACTGCAAAGCATTCCAAATAATTAGGTAGAAAATTTATTATCCTGGTGTTTTAGTTTAAAGCCGATAACGTCAAAAATTTGTTTTTAAATGTTTTACCAAGTGATTTATTAATTTACCTGTTAAACAGAATATGCGTGATAGTTCACCACTGATCGAGGAGAGTTGACTGCTCTGGTTCTTGTGGTGTACAGTAAGGTGTTCGATCAAACCAGGGCTATGTGGAAAATCATAATTCAGCAGCATGTCATAAACAGGATGAAGTCCAGATTTCTGCTGATGAATTATCGATCTTTTTTTGTTGAGTCTGAACGCGATATTGTTAGTAATGTTCAGCGGTCTGCGAAGAGTTTTGCGGAGTATCTGGATACAGCTTAAATAGTGCTGCTCCTTGAGGGCCTACATCTTGAACAGCTGAGTTTTGTTGAGGTACGAGATATCACTCTTATATAGTTTGAGAAATAAAAATACTTGTGATGTCTTTGGATTGAATAGATAAATTTATAAATGTATTGTTCATTACATACTGCTACCACTTCCGAAGCTGTTTAATCTGTGCTTCAGGCATTTTGTTTAGCCATCCATCTTGGAATCTTCTGCGATTTAACGCCTTTGGGGTTATTTAAAGTCGCAAGTTTATGTAAACAAATCCACAACGATTAATGCCTTAAAATGACTCTAATATATATTGCCCAGCTGTACCACACTTTTCATGAAGTTGATGATTTCTCTGGGGGCTAAATTCCTTGCCTCATCGGGTGTTAAGGTCACCCCTCCAAGGTGTTTTAGCCTTTTGCAGAAAAGTGCCATGCATTCACAGAGCACGTGTTCTGTTGTCTCTGTTGCGTCTTCGCAAAACCGACAAGTGTCGTCCTCGGTTAGGCCCATCTTTTTGAGATGGTACTTCACTGGGTGGTGTCCCGCAAAAAGGCCTGTAATTCGCCTTAGGTCGCTTCTCTGTAGTTGGATAAGCTTCCTTGCGTTGACCTCTGAAGATATGATAAACCTTTTTGATTGTCTTAGGCCTGGAGTGTTTTTCTATTAGGACTTAAGTTGTTCCTTTTCCCATCTCCGAAGTTCTTCCATCATATGGCTTTTTGGAGTGCCAAAGATGGGTTCCGGGCCGCATAACGGAGCGTTTGCGCCCTCTTTTGCAAGTTGGTCCACCGCTTCGTTCCCCTCTATGCCTTCATGTCCTGGCACCCATGTCAGAGTAATCTTTTTCCCCTGAGCTGCCAGTTGCTTTAGGGTCTGTTTGCATTTCCATGCTAGCTTTGACGTGAAGGTGTAAGACCTCAGTGCATTCTTGAGCACAACGATTGATATCGTTGATCTCTGCTTGGAATATAGTGGGACTTTTCCCGAGAGATTCAGAGAGCCTGCGTATACTCCCATGCCTGTGTTCCCTTCTATTCCTTTTGAACCGTCCGTATACCAGACGGATGTGTTTTCTGGGAATCGTGGTTCCCCATTTAGCCATTTTTGACGGTCTCCAATGACCACTTCAAATGGGATTTCAAAATCATGTTTGCATGGCAAAGCGTCCGACGGTTTTCTTCCTGAATCCAAAGGTATTAGATTCAGGATTCCCATGTGTCCCTCTAGATCGCCAGATTTGTATTCCATTACCAGTGCCAGTTTCAGAGCTCTTTTTTGACTAGGACAGGCAAATGTATTAGATGCAGCAACGTTTCCATCGCTGCTGTGGGGCAAGTTCCCATTGCCCCTGTTATTCCTAAACATGCAAGCCGTTGCAACTTTTGAAGACGGCATTGTGTATGCTTAATATTAACTCTTGGCCACCATACTAATGAGGCGTATGTAACCATGGGTTTGATGACTGTTTGGTACACCCAGTATGTGAGCTTTGGCTTTAGCCCCCAAGTCCTACCGAGTAGCCTGTGACACGTGCATATGGCCGCTGTGGCTTCCGATATGGTTTTCTCTATATGCTGATTCCAGATTAGTCGTTTCTCCAGAATTACTCCCAGGTCTTTGACTTTATCCGAAAGGAAAATTTGCTCACCGCTGAGAGTGGTGTTAATAATGTACACCTTTCTCTTTCTCGTGAATGGTACCAACACTTTTTTTCGGATTTATATTCAATCCCTCAGCGTCGCACCAGTTTTTAATTTTGTTTAATGCAATTTGCATGCGGTTGGATATAACTGATGTGTGTTTTCCCTTAACTGTGAGAACAATGTCGTCTGCGTAGCTTTGCAGAGTAAAGCCTGCCCTATCCATTTTTGAAATGAGGTGATCCAGCACTAGTAACCATAGAATAGGAGACAATACACCGCCTTGTGGGCATCCCCTAGCCGCTGTCACTGTTACAGACACTTCTCCTATTTCAGCCGTAATGACACGGTCTTTCAAAGTTGCCTGAATCCATTTCAACCAGTGAGGAGTCGACACTCCTCTCTTCTAGTGCTCTACTGATGGATTCATGTGAGGTATTGGCAAAAGCACCCTCTATATCGATAAAGGCACATAAGGATACTTCTTTTGCCTTAAATTACTTCTCGATGTCTTTTACTAAGCAGTGCAGGGCATTAATCGTAGATTTTCCCGCTTGGTAGGCGAATTGCATTTTGTAAAGCGGTTTCATATTTAAAGTTTCACTTCTTAGGTATACGTGTATTATCTTTTCCATAGTTTTCTGGCGGTTTTACAATATTTTCAATAGAGCAAACTTCAGTTTCGTCTTCTTACTGTTCTATATTTGCTACTATCTCAATTGCTTTGAATCTTCTTCTCCTTCCGACTAACTGCTTCATCGTCCTCAGATAGCCCTTTAAATTTCGCCAATACATTCGTGGCTTCTTCAGGAGGAAAAGCTAACAATGAATTCAAATAAATCAACTTATGTCATACAGTAATAAAATAAAAACAAAAGACTTACATCAGAGTTAACATATGCAAGCACAATACATGACTTAACCAATAAAAACGTTGATAAAAATACTGTAAAAACAATTTACCAAAAGAAACACATTAAAATCTGGTAGAAAATGGATATTTCGTTCAATACGTGTGGGTGTATTCTATTTACTATGATATGCAGGAGAGACAAAAAAAAAAATTATAACAAAAAATTAACAACAATTTTAAGTATATACCATGTGGTTTAAAACACTCAGACATTCAGAAGAAGCTCAGCTGGCTAATATCAGATCGTGAATTAATAGTCTTGTTTATATGAACCATCTCTAAGAAAGACCGCTTTGTGAGTTTTTTTTCTATGTCCAATATTTCTGGTTCGTCAAGAATACAACGGTGGGCTAGATTTAGACAGTGATTAGCAAGCGCGCAAGATTGCTTTCCAATCCTAATATCACTTTTGTGTTGTACAATGCGTTGCTTAAAGTTTTGTGAAGTTTGACCCACGTAACAGCTCTGACAATCAGAACATGAAATCTTATATACCAAGTTTTTGTTTTTTAATTTAGGGTTCCTGTCTTTTATTTTTGTGAATAGGGTACGGACTGTCTTACTATTGTATTTGGCAATATGTATCTTGTTAAAATTTCGAAAATGCTTGACAAGATTGTTGGTTAGACCTTCAGTATAGGGAATTTGTAAATTTTTTTAAAATTTTCAGCACCATCGTCTGTATAGGGCCGTCATAAAAGTTTGAACTGAAAATAAGTTTGCGTAAAATAGTTTTAGGGGCGGGAGATGCCCACATGTGCAAGCGCGCATCGACGTGATTATGGTATCGCAGTATCTAGTCGCGTGGATGGTGGTTGGATGGGTGGACGGTGCTCCCGGTCGAGTCGGTAGACTTGCCTATGCCAAGTAGTTATTGACTATATAGTCGTGGGTGCTAGCATCTGGCGGTTGATGACCGTGGTTCGGATTCCACGCTAAACTGTAGGTCCAAGAATTACAAAGATGGCTGTATTACCTAAAAGTGTAGAGGCCAAAAAAAAAAAAGAAAAAAAAATAGTTTTAGGATACCCATTATTGAGGAATATGTCAAAAAGTTTCTTCATATATTCATATTTATATATATATATATACACTGGGTAGGTTAGCTTTTATATTACATACCTTGACACTTTATATTTTATTTATTTTTTATTTTATTTATTTATTTATTTCCATAAATTACATAATATAACAAAATTATTAACTTCCTCTAATGATTTCTAAATAAATAAATGAATAGTGCCTGCAGGATGTAAAAACTTTGCGATGTTTCCACCTCCTACAGGCACTCTAAAAACTCTCCACGCACTTTTTAATTACTTCAACTTATAAACTTGGTAATATTTTTAAAATACTAATTTTAAACAACTTACATTATAATTGTAACGAAAATTCCTATTCAAAGATAGACAATAAATATTAAAACAAAATAAAGTTTTTTAATTCGCTTTATTTTTCAATTCCACTGACATTTGATTAAAGACCCTATGACCAATAAAGGTAAATGACCTCTGTCCGATTGTTTTTGTACATGCAGGTTCCCGTATAATCTCTTCTTTCTTATCACGAGTTAAATAACCGTAGTTTGGCGTCCCTAAAAATGTCTTCGAGTTATTAAGCTGGAGACCAGCACTCTTATAAAACAACTGTCTTATGGTCAACACATCAGCTAGTTTAAAGAAATTTTCTGTCGGGAATCCAATATCTAAATCATAGATTATTTTTAATATTCTTTTTTGTACGATTACCGAAGGTTCTAGATTCGCTCTATATGCTCCACCCCAACCCACAATTCCGTAGGATAATACTGACTGTACTAAACTATAATCCAGAGAGAGATTTTCTCTTGCTGTTAAATTTTTTGTTGTATTTTTAAAGATGTACAAAAAGGAACGAATCTTTTTGACCAGAGCTTGAACATGGTTATCCCGTCTTAGATGCCGATCCAGTATAATACCGAGATACTTAACATGATCAGCCCTGCTCACATCAAAACTCGCCTCTAAATACTCGCCCCTAAATACTTTACCCCCCCGGACATTCTTACGATTTCGCCTTGAAGGTACAGTGGTCCTAGTCCCTCTGTTTTCTTCCTCCTGGTAAAAGCAATCGTTGCTGACTTTGACGGGCTCATTCTTAGTCCCTCTTCTAAAGTCCAGCTTGTTGCTATATCAAGGGCCCGTTTCCCGTTCCCTTACTATGCTATTAAACTTTCCCTGGACATGTATGACTAGGTCGTCTGCAAAACCCAGAACCCCAAATCCTTCATTGTCCAGAACTCTTAGCAACTCGTCTATCTATCTAGGTTCCACATCAGAGGAGACAGTACTCCCCCCTGCGGGCACCCTCGTACAGGCTTTGCTATTATTGTATCCCCCATTACTGAGGTACATACCATTCTTCCTTTAAGCATACAGTTTATCCACCTGCAGCAGGTCGCATTGATGCCTCGTTGCCTCAGTGCTCCTAGGATTGAATTCGTTACAACGTTATCGAAGGCTCCCTGTATATCCAGGAAGGTTGCACGTAGAACCTCCCTGCTCTCCAGGGCGTATTCCGCCTTACTTACTAGCTGATGCAGCGCTGTCTCAGTCGACATGCCGCATCTAAACGCATATTGGTTCGGGTGTAGTGGCACTATCTCCAGAGCCCCGTCCCGAATATGTCTATCTATTAATTTTTCCAGTGTCTTTAGCAAGAAAGACGTTATACTTATTGGTCGCATAGCCTTTGCCCCTTCCTGTCCGGATTTCCCAGGTTTGGGTATAAATGCTACTCTGCTTATCTGCCCACTTTTGGGCAGATATCCCAGTCCCCTCCCTCCTGCAGCATTTTTGGATAAATGCCGTCAATTCCCAGCGATTTATATGGTTTAAATGTTCCCAAGGCCCATTTAATTTTACTACAATTTATCACTGTCTTTGCGTATTGCCAGCTCTCTCTGGTAGCCTTTATTTTGGGTCCCAGATTCGTATGCTGCCAATTTTCCAGTGACAGATTTGTAATTTCACAGCCGGGAAAGTGTACTCTCAGAAGTTCTCTAATAATATCCCTTCCCGTATTTGTGAAGACACCGTTTTCTCCCCTTATAGTTGTGTCTCCTGTTCCCTTCGCGAAAATTCTACCGAGTCTGGCACATTTTGGAGTCTTTTCTATGTCCTCGCAGTACCTCCTCCATGAGTCTCTCTTAGCTTTTCTTAATGCTTTATTATAGGCTGTCAATGCCCTGCTATAGCAGTCCCATTGGGCAGTCCTTTTTGCATCATTGAATTTCTTTCTAACATGGGAGATTAGACTAATGGGTCTATAATTTTTTACTATAGTTGCGTCTCCTGATTTATGTATTGGGGTAATGATGGCCTCTTTTAAATTTTGTGGAAAAGTTGCTTTAGAGATAGATAAGTTTATTAAATAAGTTAACGGAACACTTAATTCTTTAGACACTTGTTTTAAAACTTCGACAGTTATTCCATCTTTACCAGGCGCTGTATTGTTCTTTAATTCTATTATAATATCTTTTGTTTATACAAAGTTTAGGTTAACTCTGATGATGAGGATCTGAATCCTCGAAACATGTATGTTTTTAATTGATTTTTACAAATATAAAAAAAAAATTGTGGAGGTGACGATATTTGTTTGCTTTAGCACTCCACTGAGAGTATGGACTACTTCTTCAAAAAACAAATAAAACAACAAAGTAGTGATTGTCCCACATGCGTATTATCGTATAACGCTAATGCTGATCTGTGAAAAGTTCAAGAGTGTTTTAATGCTGGGGCACAATCACCTCCAACAATGGTATTTTTGCCTTCTAAGACATCGTTGATGGTACTTTTCTATGTTTCGTGTTATGATTATCGAAGACTCTCCTCCTCAGACGGCCAAAGTATGCGTTTGCTCATCATATACGATACTGAATCTCATCATCGATGAGGTAAGACAAACTCTTGATGTTCTAAACTCTGTATCCGTTAAGTCGAATATGCCACAGCGTTTGGTGCAGGGTGCACAGATATACCAAGGAACAATAACAAAGATATACCAAGGAACAATAACAAAGGGTTGGGACTAGAAACCAGGAAGTTTAAAACTTTGAGCTTTTAAAATAGGGTATTCAGCAGGCGGTACTTTGTTACCAGAACGATATGATCGTACAGTGGAGCTTATTATGGAAAATAAAAACAATGGATTTGTGTTATTTTCAAAAATATAGACATCCTGAACAATTAACTAAGAAATTTCCATTCTTTTCGACTAACTGCTGGTCGCTTGGCAGTTCAATAATACAATGAATAAGAAAATAATGCCGTTTCCTGATAGTAAGAGTATTAACGTCCCACACGCTTTTGATATATTGTCGTATTGTGTATGCGATACGATGCAGTCGAGAGAAAACATCTCGTCGAAAGGCTACTATTTAGTATAGATTTGTTTGTAACGTAATGCCGTATTGTTTTGTTAGCGAGAATTCTTCTTCTTCATTTTCTTCTGATGCTCTGTTGGTTTTAAAGTGTTCAACAGGTTCGACTTAACCTCTCTCTTCTGGCCGGTGTTTTATTAGACAACAAAGCTGAATGATGGCCGAAAGGTCACCGATTGCAGCGGTATACGGTGTTTTGTTGACATTGTAATGTATTTGTTTTTCTATCGGTATTTTTATTGTTGGTAATGACGATGCCGGATGCTATTTAACACAAATTTCTTCGTAAGTTATTAACTTTTTTGTACGAAGAAATTTGTGCGCAAATATTGATTTGCTTACATTAGGCGCAACGCCCACAAGTTAGTTTAATGTTTAAGTTAATTACCATGCATATTATAGAATACAGTTCTACTGAATCCGTTAGGTATTTCATAAGAAAATTTAAACCAACTAACTTCCTTAAAGGCTATAAGTACCTAATGATTCTGATCTCATTTAAAAATGTTAAATTATACATTTTTAATAAGAATAATAATAATAGATTAGATCCAGTTTTTGAAACTTTGTTGTCCACAGATATTGCCATATTTGGCTCACATAATTAACTCAGTCCTTTTAGAGGCCGAGTATCCTGATTGCTGAAAGAATGCCTTTGTTACACCGTTACCCAAATTGAGTGAACCAGAGGACTTTTCGGACCTGCGACCAATAAGTATTCTTCCAGCTATATCAAAGGTAACTGAACTGAACTCATGGAACAACAACTTAGACAATATGTTGAAGCAAACAACATTCTCCCGTATCGATAGTCTGGATTTAGAAGAAATCATAGTTGCACAACGGCTCTTCTTGATATAACGGATGATATTTTTAGATCTGTTCATGAAGGTAAAATGATGATATTAGACTATAGCAAAGCCTTCGACACCATGAAACATGAGATTCTGTAAGCCATCCTTGAGTCGGTCGTCTTTAATGGAGATGCCCTAGAAATTTTGACTTCTTATTTACAAAATAGATCACAGCAAGTATGTGTAAATTCTCTTCAGTCCGGAAAGGGATTTGTGTGCAGAGGTGTGCCCCAGGGCTCTATACTCTCTCCACTACTATTTACCTTATATACGTCACAATTTCAAAATTATTTACAATATTGTAGTTGCAGATGACACTCAACTGTACCTCAGTTTCCACCCTGATGACGTCAATACGGCCAATATACGTTTAAACAACGATTTGGGTAATATATTGGCAATTTCGGAGAGGCATTTCCTTAAGCTAAATCCTTCTAAATCTCAGACAATATTGTCTGGAGGTAAATCTAAATGCAAAGAAATATGTAATTCTCTTGATATTCGTTTAAATGGGGAATGGGATCGTGGACAATGCTAAAAATCTTGACTTAATATTGGACAGGACCATGAGATATAGGGAACATGTCTCTAAGCTAATCCAAAGGTCATACATTTCACTTAAAATGATCTATCCCCATAGAGAATACCTAAACATATTTACTAAAAAAATGTTATGTGAGTCATTGGTATTGTCCCAATATAATTATTGCTCTCAAGTATATGGACCTAGTTTAGATCAAGTAACGGCTCAAAGAATTCAAAGAGTGCAAAATTCATGTGCACGTTTTATCTATGGAATTAGACGATATCAGCACATATCTTATAAAATAAGATAATTGAAATGGCTCAATATGGATAAGATGCGCTTGCTGTGGCGGTTGTCTCTCTATCATAAAGTAATTATAGAAAAGTCGCCTGCATCTCTATAGAATAGAAGAACGTTTCGTACTGATGTGCATCATCTGCTGTCCCACACTTTTCATGAAGTTGATGATTTCCCTCGGGGCTAAACTCCTTGTCTCGTCGAGTGTTAGGGTCACCCCTCCAAGGTGTTTTAGCCTTTTGCAGAAAAGTGCCATGCATTCGCAGAGCACGTGTTCTGTTGTCTCTGTTGCGTCTTCGCAAACCGACTTTTTGAGATGGTACTTCACTGGGTGGTCTCCCGTAAAAACGCCTGTAATTCGCCTTAGGTCGCTTCTCTCCAGTTGGATAAGCTTCCCTGCGTTGGCCTCTGAAGGTATGATAAACCTTTTTGATTGTCTTAGGCCTGGAGTGTTTCTCCAGTAGAACTTAAGTTGTTCCTTTTCCCATCTCCGAAGTTCTTCCATCATATGGCTTTTAGGAAGGCCAAAGATGGGTTCGGGGCCGCAGAACGGAGCGTTTGCGCCCTCTTTTTCAAGTTAGTCCGCCGCTTCGTTCCCCTCTATACCTCCATGTCCTGGCACCCCTGAGCTGCCAGTTGTTTTAGGGTCTGTTTGCATTCCCATGCTAGCTTTGACGTGAAGGTGTAAGACCTCAGTGCTTTTAACGCAGCTTGACTGTCTGACATAATATTGATCTGCCGTTCCGGGATGCCTCTCTGCAGGCATTCTTGAGCACAACGATTAATAGCGTTGATCTCTGCTTGGAATATAGTGGGACTTTTCCCGAGAGATTCAGAGAGCCTGCAATTAGGCCCGTATACTCCCATGCCTGTGTTCCCTTCTATTCCTTTTGAACCGTCCGTATACCAGACGGATGTGTTTTCTGGGAATCGTGGTTCCCCATTTAGCCATTTTTGACAGTCTTCAATGACCTCTTCAAATGGAATTTCAAAATCATGTTTGCGTGGCAAAGCGACTTTAAAGTAAAGGCCGCTCGCAAAGTTTCCCATGTAAAATTTCAAATAGCAATCAGAGTTCACTTGGATTGAGGCATTTAATCAGTTTTCTTTCTGAGTATATTCAACGTCCGCTAATGTAAATTGTCAATCCGTGGATCTCATATCGAGAAAAATTGAAATTAACTTTTTAATTGTTATAGAAATAGTCCATAATGATAAGTAAAACTTCGTCTGCTCCACAAACAATTCTTTTATTTTATTAATATTGCGTCATTAAACCATACATGTTTCGAGGCACATTGTTCATCATCAGTGGGCATTAAAAAGGGGGAATTTAATACAGAAATTAATATAATGGGCTTGTTCGAATCTGGAAAATAATAATAGATCGTTATAGGTGTTATCAATTTTGATTAATACATTAATCAATTAATTAATAATACCTAACATACATGTTTCGAGACACATTGTTCTCATCATCAGTTATTTTGTGCAATAAATGCACTGCACAAAATCTACTGAGCATTAAAGAAATTAAAAAGTTATGATAAGTAAAACTTCGTCTGCTCCACAAACAATTCTTTTATTCTATTAATATTATATTAGATTTTGTGCAGTGCATTTATTGCACAAAATCTAATTTATGGTAAGTAACTAACCAAAAAAGGCTAGGTAGCAGATTTACCAACTATAGAAGCCCAATATTTTATCTAATAATTCCACAATAAATGTTTTTTAATGAAAACGATGTAAAATATTGGGACTGCATGTATTATCGAGAGTATAAATCGGCTACCTGCCGTGTATACCAGGACGCAATAACGGCCAAGATAACCATCACCAAATTTATCTTTGGTTGTACCTACGTTATAACCTGTTTGTAAATTATTAGATTTATCTAATTATTTTATTTAAAGTCGTATGGCATGGGAAAATGTCAATATTTTGTATTTATATCGTGATTTGTAGAATTCCTTAGACATTTTGATTTGTAATATATTTCTTTTAATACAGTGTGACCGGGATGTCGAAAACCATAATGATATAATATGAACCGCTACATAGGTACATATAGTAAATTATTAAATGTTTGGACAGGACCGTCCGTTAATAATTTGCGCATGATTTCAAGCGGTTTTAAAAAAATAATAACTCATTGAATTGAAAAGCTGTTTGACTAATGTACAAACATTTTAACTGGAGGTAGAGATAAATCAAATTTAACAGAATCGCCTTTCAAAGAATTTTCAATAATTTTTTTTATTTAAACTGAAAATATTTTTCTTTGTACATCATATAAGACCCCATTTTTAAGACGCGTTTGACCGCCTGCCGACGGAAGCTTAAATTACGCATTAGGTTAAAGGTTGTGATACACCGCCATGTTGCCATGCATTTAAAGTAAAAATTTTGTTTACAAAATGTAGATGATTATTGTGACTACAATCATGCGAAGTATTATGTCTAGCACTGAATCTTGCACTATTGTCTGTTTTCTTTAAAACATGCCATACAATGATTAGTGAACTTCCTGGGGACCGCGTGGTTTTCCTCATTTATTCTTCTTGTTTAATGCGAGGTTCATCAGCCGCACCCTCACTTTCTAGACGTAACTGTTGTTAATTCCACGTTTCAATACGGCATTTTCAATTTAATTCAATGTTCAAAAACCACTGAAGTATTATAATAATGCGAACTCAAAAACACTGTGACTAGGGATACCAACAATATATCGATATTATCAAAATATCGATATATTCAATATACAGGGTTATTCACGCCATACGACACGGAATAGTGTAGCTAAACTATTTAATTTCCTAAAAGTTTTATTCATGGGTTCGATAAAAATGATTTATGGCTTCATTTTAAAAATATTGTGAATCTATACAAGGAGTCCCAAATATAAGAAATGAACCATAGTTGTGTCTTTTTAAATGAAATGCCCTGTATATGAATATATTTTTAGATTTCCCGTTCAAAATAAACTTAACTTTCATCAAGGTACATCTCACCTAAACCTGACAGTTTTTTAAATATTTTATTTTTTATAAAAATATAGACATAGTTTGAATGAAAAAACCCACACCTATTCGTTTGTTCTTTTTAAGCCAGTCTGGGCTGATAAATACACCAACTCATCACTTGTTACTCTAAATATAAAAAACCCCCAATACTAAATACAGGGTGTCCAATAATATAAGTTATATAAACGTAAAGTTTGATTCTAAATATCTTGTTTATTTCATATGGAACACCCGGTATATGAGATCAAAATTAGATGCACAAAGTAATTATCTGTCAAATATTATGATACTTTCCTATAGATAACTCTTGACGTTTTCGTGGAAAATGCACATATTCATAATATTAGGCGAATTTTTAATTGAATCTCTTAGTTTCATGTAGACCACCCTATTGATGATGCAAAAATTAAAGTTAAAGTAAAGTTTTCCTATAGATATGTATCTCTTTAATTTTGCATGGAAGAGGCACATATATTGGTAATAATAGGAAGAATTTTCAAAATTATAATATTTATCAAGTCAGCCATGAGAATTTGAGAAGAAGACAGAAAACATTTTTTTTTTAATTTGCTATTTACTGTCAAAAAATAGTCAATTGAAAATTCTTACGTATGAGTTGGGAATTTTTCATAGAACAGTTTACGCTCAAAGGTTCCCGGCGCAAAATCATCCCAAAAATGCGGTCTTCGAGAGACTGTTAAGGCAGTTTAACGAGATATATCACCCAATAGGAAGAATAGTGCAACTGCATGAAGAACTTTTCAATATTGATTTTAAATCGTGTTGAATTTTGTACTTGGCAGGAATAAAATCATCGAAAATGAAAAATTTTTAATAGAGGAGATGAAGGTTAAATAAACAAAGCGTTTAGAAGCATTACACGAGGTTAAAGTTGTTGAAGGATTTAAGACAAGGATTCAAATGTGCCTAGAGTCATTTTGAACATTTATTATAAAATTTAGCAGTATTTATATATCTTGTTATTTAATTTAAGTTACAAATGTATTGATTGATTATGTTATTGTTTAAATATATGGTTTGTCAAATTCTCATGGCTGACTTGACAAATATTATATTTTTGAAAAATTCTTCCTATTACCACCAATATGTGCTTTTTCCATGCATCCTGTATTTATATTGGGGTTTTTTTTATAGTTGGTGTAACAAGTGATGAGTGGGTATATTTATCAGCCCAGACTGGTTTTAAAAGAGCAACCGATTAGGTGTGAATTTTTTCATTCAAATTATGTTTATATTTTTATAAAAATTAAAATATTTAAAAAACTGTCAGGTTTAGGTGAGATGTACTTTAATGAAAGTTAGGTTTATTTTGAACGGGGAAGCCTTACTGCCAAGAGATTTTCTGCTAAGATTGGCTTTTTGTAGATGGATGCCAGACAAAATAGCTCAAAATTCTCAGTTTGGAGCCGAAGTTGTGTTTCCCGATAAAGCATCTTATTCGAGAGATGGTATTTTCAATTTTCACAACAACCACAAATGGGCTGAAGAAAATTCCCATGAAATTGCAGAAGGCCATCATCAGCAACAATTTTGCGTGAATGTTTAAGCTGGCTTCGTCGGTGATTATTTGATAGGCCCACATTTCTAGAAGAAGTACCGCTTCAATTAAAACAAAACATGTACTTTAGTTTGATTGCTCGCCAATACTTGGACGACGAATACCAAGACCGTTGTATCAGTCGAGGAGGTACACACCCTTGGCCTCCGAGATCTCACGAACTTAATTGTTTCGATTATTTCTTTTGGGGCCATCTCAAAACCCTAGTCTATCCTACTGCAGTTGAAATTGTTGACCAATTACGAGAGCGCATTGTTGCATCTTGCGACATTATTCGGAACACTCCGGGAATTTTCCTGCGTGTTCGACAGTCAATGCGTCGAAGAATTGCTGCGTGCATTGAAGCTAACGGTGGACATTTCCAACAATTAATTTAACTGTGAATGATTTGTTATTGTTTTTTTAATTTTGCAATCATGCGGTTATCGTTGGGTTTTGTTACTTGTTCTAACGTTTAAATAAATATCGTTTAACCCATTAAGTACCGGTACTAGAAATAACGACAAAAAAACCCAAATAAATGAAAATAATGTGTAATATTAGCTTACTAAATACAACCAATATTATATAACAAAAATTTTTTAAGCTAAAACAGGTTTTCTAAGGTGTCCTATAAATAGTACACTGGTATTAAACGTCTACTTCATTTCGAATGATATGGTTCGAAACAACGAACAACCGCAATATTCGAATGAACTTGGCATTTTCAGTTCCACGGCAGCCTAACTTCAGGTATGTTACTGCAACAGATCTTCTGAATTCAAGGCAACATAAAATTTTGTCCATGAACTTTTCGATATAATATCCATGCATTTGTAAGAGCCATGGGAACTTCTGAAGTGCTGGGCCAAAAAAGAGCACCAGAGATATTGGGAACATATTCCTAAGCAGGAACATGGTAAGAAATTCATACCTGGTGCAGCAACAAAACGAACTGAAAAACTGCTAACATTAAGCAGGAGTCAGATTCGAATAACTATAGGACTCCTCACTGGGCATTGCGCCTGAGAAGTCACCTAAATAAGATGGGGGAATTTTCACAATAAGCCCATGAGGCTGCAGTGAAACCGGGAACACATATCGAACGGACCCTTACAAAAAAAAACACCACCATTTTTTGCCTCTGATGTTGATTGCATATTTTCCTATTAACCAGTCATGCTAGTCTACTCCACCCATATTCTGGTTATAAGTTTTTATTAGCTTAGGCTGCTGAACAAAAATGTTCTCCATTTTAGCTTTAATCCATCTTGGTGCGTTCGCTAGTGGTTCAACCGTATCAAAATTAGTTGCAACACCAGCGTCTTGATCGTTTAACCAGTATAGTTTTTCACTTGGGAGTTTATGGTTACCAGAAAATAGAAAAAATCCAATGAAAATAATTAATTCGTCTTTAGTTAACGTAAAATTTTGATTATTTTTTACTTTTCTGGCATAACGAATGCTCGCCTCTAACATCAAGTTGTAGATTTGATAGGCTAAGATTTTTTTAAAGATTTCAACTGGAGTTAAATCATGGATTTCTTCGCTAATTTTTTTTAATTTACTCTCTTCAGATTCATTTTCTTGAAGAGTCGTGGAGTAATCGGGCTTTGCCTTTTGCCAGCATGGCTGTACACTGTAAATTACTTAGTTTTCGCTTATTATTTATCTTTTTTTACTTTCGGAATTATTTTTCTTTGTATCCGTCTCAAAATCCGAACCCGAAAAATGAACTTTTATGCTCCCCGGTATATCACTAACTTCAACTTCACCCGTAACATCATCATCTACTTCGTCGTTATCACAACGTCTGCTTCGGGTGGTATAACAACAACATCAATATTATCAGACTGCTCCATTTCTCGCCAAAATTCTGGATCATCGAATAGTTCTTCTATACTTGAGAAACATTTAGTGCTCCTTTACATTTCATTTTTACACGTAAATACATGCCATTGCGCGTGCACATCGCGCCGTTATACGTAATACCCTAACCTACCAGTGTCCTATTTATAGTACGCGTGTTACATCCTGTATACGACATATAATAAAATAAAATAAGATACTTAGAATAAGAGCTTTTGTTAATTCAACATATTTCATTAATCTTATAAATATAAGTAAAATACCACTTTTGATAGGATTATAAGTTATAATTTTGTCACAACTACTTCGTTCTTTGTAATTTTTGAAAATAAATTTTTATCTATTTTAAAAATACCTTCGGTTGTTCAAGAAACTTAACTCGCGAAAATATTTGTGATCAGTAAAACCTTGTTCGTCTCAAACCTATCAAAACTAACGCCTATATTGTATAATCAGATAATTTTAGTTAGCATAACAACTTCAGATGCCTTTTCACTGGCGAAAATTTCGAAAAAAAGTTAAATTTAGAGGAAGCTGTCAACAGTTAAAAACATAATCAGATTTTCATTCGCCTTCTGAAGCCGAAAAAATGTTTAATGAACATACAAAGAACCAATAAATACAGGTACTAGATCAAAAACAAAAAAAATAGGGAAAAAAAATACTTGTTTTAAGCGTCCCATATTTAGGACACTAGGTTATAACGGGTTAATTAGTAGACAAAAAAATAAATAATTTCAAAAAATTGACCATGTTTTTCAACAGCTTGATTTTCCTCGAAAACGGTCAACTTTAGAGCAAGAGCAAGAATACCTTTTCTGTGTAAAAAACATTAGCGGTTCAAACGGGTATCTTAACATCGTACAGTGGCGTAGAAATTGGAGAGAAAACATCCACTACCCCTTTAAAATCTTCACCAATTCTAATTAAAAAAATTTTCGAAACAAATTTTTTAAAGTTTTTCATTCTTCCCTGAGCACGTCGTTAAAATGTTTGTACTGAGTGGTAGTTAACCCTGTATAAACCGATTGTCCAAATCCGAATCTGGTACAAGTATTCCAATTTTTTTAGTATACCTATTATCCATAAAAGCGATAGAATTGAAGAACTTATGCAATGGAAGGCATGGCATTTACAATAGCCGCAAAAATCTCCAGAACTGGATAAAACTTTGTCCCACCGATTTGCAATCCTACCGAAGTCTTCCGCTGAAGTTGACTGAACCATGCTTACTTCCTCAATGTATCTGAATCATTGTAATGTGTTTTAGTTGTGTTCCTCCTCCTACTTAGGAGAGAGATTGTCTCTACATTTTAGTTTCAAAAACTCGGTACATGTATCAGGTTGTTCCTGCACTGTGTAGACCAAACCCTTCTTCTCACACATGGGATTAAGCATGAAGTTAATGTCTTGTTCACGATGTTCTTTAAGACCATGCTTGACGTCTGACAGGATTATTGTTGAATAGAAAAACAATGCTTTGTTAATAGTAAGATAATATTGATTGGCCAATTCATATTTACCCGTATCCATGTATGACTATCATAAACTCTCTGACGCCTAATCATCTCGTACGCATTACAACATTTATGATATGCTTTTATATATTCAGCTCGTTATCGAACTATTCCGAAATACCATCAAAGTAAAGAAAAACATACATGAATATCTGCAGTAATACGAGAAATATTAACAGAGTTGATTTATGGAATGATCTGTGTGGAATCTACCATAGAGTAGTATCTTTTCATATTTGCATGGAAGAAATGATGGTATGTGTAACAGAATGGTAACTGTCGTGGAATTCTATATTTTCCTTTTCTATACAGTTGATATACTGGATTATGTGTAGCTCTAGAACGTTTATATTTTATTGTAAACGTTGCAAGGGAGCACAAGATGAAATTTATTTATCTAACAATATTTTCGAAATAAATTAGTTGTAATTGACATATACAGGGTGTTTCTCTGATATAATAAATAGTCTGCATTTTTGCAGCATGGAAAAGTCATTAAGTAACTTGCTGATCTAATACCTTAACCGTATAATATACAATAACACTTCCTTAATACAGGGTGTTACAAAAAGACGCCGCAATATTTATGGCGATGATTTCTCAGGTCATTTTCTGAAAAAAAGTTCCCATAAACATACGCCCGGAAATGCATTGTTTCCAAGATACAAAGTGTTTTAATTAAGTCTCATCTCTTTGTAATTTGGCAGCGCTCTTTCTAGAAATAGGGAGCTTATATAAATATGGCCCTAACTAGATCAAAATTGTCCAGTGGCGATAAGGGGGCCTTAATAAAAATTATTGACAACAAAAATGTACGCCACTGACTGTCATTTAACTTTTTATCTCTTGTATTACTTTCCCGCACAGAAAAAGTATTATGACCGCGCTAAAAAAATTTTTTTAGATAAAATCGGATATAACCATTTTGAATTTCCCTATGAGTTTGAGCCAATCCTAGGATGAAGTCATTTTGGTTGAAATCGGTTAAGCCCCGTGATAGGGGTGGACACAACCGCTAAATTTGCATATATCAGTAGGGGTCGAGTGATACATCATTTTAAAGCATTTTTTATCTGCTTTACATTTCTTCTTGTACAACGAAACTTTTAAGATTTTAGTGTTGTGAGAATTTATGTCATTTTTTATTTTTAACTCAAATCAGCTGGGCCGATGTGAACTGTCACTCACCTCGCTTGTATTTTTTTTATAAAAGCAACGACCAACTATCAAAATTATTGGCCATAAAACATTTTGAGGTTAATTTACCACTTTAAAATGACATCATCATCAGCATTCACTCGCTAACGAGTGTGAATTATTCTTGCAGTCCACGCAGTTTCAAGAGTCCGCCGCCATTAAATCTGTAGACGATATCTATTCCCCCGGCAGTTCATCCTTAACAAGTTCAATGACCGTTCCCACAAAATCGGTGCACGGTACTTTAAAATGAACGTCGCTTCTGACAGGTGAGTGAATATTTCGCGTTGAAGCATAACGCCTGCTATGCTCGTCCAGTCGATACTTTTAAGTGCTGCTTAATCATTATTTGGTTGAGTGTGAGACACATTGGGAACCATAATTGACCGCAGCAGAGGTGTTATAACTTACCAGCGATTTGAGGTGGAAAGATCGTGTCTAGGCCGTGATGAAGAGAACCAGTAGAATTTCGTATTGGGCATTTAAATCAAGGTCAAGCAAAGTAATCCTGTGTAAGTTATAAAAGTCGTCTTTCTAACCTTGGTTGGAATATGCCAATACTGATTGGCAGAAGACATAGAAGCTTTAAAGAGGCTTCAAAGGAGATTTGCGAAGCTTTTCAACCTGTTCTATGGAAATTGGCTAAGAGCGTCAAGTTTAATACCCCAAGTATATCAAGATTTGTTTCGCCTTAGTAGATATCCAAACCTACGCGCAAACAGCAAGAAACTGTGCAACTAAAGATATGGAAAAACTGGTGATAGAAGATATTTGCCCCCATAATTCTCGAGAAAATAGCGTTTAAAATGTAAGCAGTTACTTAGTTGGAACCTATATAATATACATATAACAAATAAAATACAATATTTATTCCACGTCTCCAAGGTGTAATTCTATACATAGTATGCCATTTTATAACAATTGAACCAGGACTAACATGTTCATGAAGTCACCAGTTTTTAATCTGTGTGATAACTTAAATAAGTCATTTGTGTGATATTTATCACGACTCAATTGGAACCCTTTTCAGACTGGTTACCCCTTCACTAATCGCGAGTTCGTATTAGTTGTATTATTATTATTTGATAATTGTTATGTTAACAGGGTATTGTATGTATTTGTATATTGTGAGTTGAGAATGGTATGCTCTAATTATTGATGTCAGTGGAATTATTATTACCATTGGTGTTAGTTGATTAGTTAATACTTAAGTATGTATTATCCGCACTATATCACTATAGAGACTATTTAGTATTTCTCGTTTTTGTTTTTTATTTCAGATTGTATTTTTCTTTGTTTTTGCATTATTGTATTGTTGCTCTGTAAATGGTTTTTTGAACTGTTGGACAATAAAGGCATTATTTATTTATTTATTTATTTAATACGTTTTCCATCCAATAACTGAAAATATCCAGTCAGTCTACTGTTTCGACTTCGAGCCGTCCCTTCAGTTGCAGAATACCGCAAGACAGCGTTAATTATTTAGATTTCTATTGAAGGCAATTGTCTGGCACTCTAATGCAGAACAAAGTACAAGGAAAAAACTTGATAGATTACAAAGACTAGCATGCATATGCATTACTGGAGCTATGCGAACGTGTCCAACTAAAGCACTATAGATCATTACGTATCTTGCACCTCTACACTTGGCGATAGAAATAGCAGTAAATGTGACCCTCCTCAGACTGTATCGGGAGGGAGCTGGAGATGGGAGAACCTAGAATCAGAGAGCCTGACATCTCTGATCAAACAGATCCCATATCAAGTTTTTTGTATGGCATTACATTTTTTGTTTAAACTTATGGAGGTTATGTTGTTGATGTGGTACCTTTGTAAAAATAAAAGATTTTTTTGAAGTTTTGTATTCGATTCTCGAAAAATATCATTATGAATGATAATAATATACAAAAGTCTCAAATAGCAATAGACTAGTTCCAAAACATTCTTGTACAAGTGGGGTTTGTCATCCTCCATACACATGTCACAAGCAGGATTAAGGTTGCTGGTGTGTAACCTCTTTTCCCAGTCCCTCTTGTTATTTCACGTTGTGGTGCAAATATATTTTTTCTTTTTCGTCACGAGGGAGGTTTTCCCTCGTTGTTTAATTTTTGCATTTCTTAATACATAATACAGGAGGAAACTTTGTGTAAAAATTTGACGCCATTTAACACGTTAATTTAGTTATTATACCTACATAGGTAAAATTATTGTGTAACTAAACCAAATTGTTTTAATATGTTAGATACCTTGGTATTGCTTATGCGTAATTCATTTATTAATTTTTAGGCAATAAAATTACATTGGAAGTTGTACAAGAACTATCTCATGAAAATATTAGAGTTGATCCCTCAAATAGGAACTCGAATTCAGTTTCTTAAATCGTTAGCAACATACAAGAAAAATCTGTTCTGGTAACTTATTTTGAACTTGATTGTTGACTACATAGTTATTCTAATAATTTCTATAGATAAATGATAATTATGAACTTCTTTCCCCATCAACCCCCGGTAGCACGTATACATCCGCTAGCAGTATGCTGCTTCTGAGGGGAGGATAATGGAGATGACAACATGTATAATGTGGTGGTTGTCCCCACTGAAAATAGAGATGTAGCCTTTGCGGAGTGAATGGTTTTGAACAATTTGACTTAAAATTTTTTTTAATATAATAATTATATTATGTTATGAAAAAATAAATATTTTTATTGTACAAAAAAAGAATGGATCTAATATCATTTAACTTTTGCGTTTTTTGTTCATTAGTTTGTATGAAACTATGGTTAGAGAATTTGTTTATTTTTTTATTTTTATGAAAATATATTGTTTTTATTTTTCTGTCAAACTGCAGTTATTATTGATTTTATTGAACATCGACCACAAGTTCTATCTTTTCAATTATAAGTTGTCCTATTGGCAAATATACTTTGCATTTGGCTCAGCATTTGCTTATATAGTATAGAATGAGTTGATATATTAGTACAGTTACAAACCTAATAAAACCCATGAACAGTTTGTAGTTTGTTTAAATAATTTTCTGTTCAATTCAATTACAAGAGACATACAAAGAAAACTTTGTGTCGTTTTGGTAAAAGAATGTGTTAGTTCAAGGAAAAACTAGTACTTTTGAACCAATTCTAAAACATACGTTTGAATCAATGAAATGTTGTATTTAAACCATTCATTGAAACTCCAACTCCAACTCTGAGCTTTTTCAGTTACTTCTTCCATTTCTATTTGTTCTTCATGTAGCCCTTCTGGAACGTCTGCACCAGCTGCTTGTTCTTGATCAGGATAATAGCTGTTGACGCTAAGGTGGTCGACTTCCTCATCTGCTTCCGAATCTTCTGCATCATCAAAATGTTCGATAGTTTCAGCGTCTTCCTAACAGCTATACCAAAATTAAAAAGCCATTAGATTTCACTTAAAATATTCTTAAAATAACTGCTTTTACCTTGCTTCGTGGTCCAAATAAAAAATTTAAACTGCAAAAAAATCACAAGAACTGACACGTGGGGGATCGCATACCCCATTCCACTATGAAGGGATGTTCTTTCGTTCAGATTCAAGAGAGAACTGCTATTTGTGCGTTGTAGTGAAGTTGAATATATACTCAATGTATATGTTTCGAGGTACTGGGGTTTGTCACACCCCACATGTCAAATGCCGGGTTAAAGAAAACATCAGACACCCCGAATTTTAATCATAATATTAAGGTAGTCCGTTATACAGTACAATTTTATGCAGGAATTCCTCAATAGAAGCTCGACTAAGCAAATTAATAGAGTAACTACTTCGACACTATGCAGTTTACCCATAATATAAGATTTAGAGATTTCATTAACTACTGTCAACTATCGGCGGCAATATAGTTGCAAGTAATTTTAATAGCCTCATCCTACCGTTCTTCTCCGTAATACGGATATTACATTAACCTTTGATCCAATTATATGCCACCACTTCGTATACCCGTATATAAACTTACGATTATTACCATTTGACTTGTATATTATGTGGATAATATAAAATATTATATTATATCGTGTATAGCGAGAGGAACGCAAAAACCACACATTCAAGCATAAAATGTTGCCATATATTTGCGTCCGTTTTCGAACCTCTTCCACTCATATAATTGGTATGAGATACGAGCCAATGTGTGTTTATATATTATGTGTATGAATGTTTTATAATATAAATTATATAAACTGTATATGTGAGGAAAAGTCAAAGAAACTCAATTAAATTTGGATTTGTAGCATAACAAATTCCTTTTCATACCGTACCCACAAAAAATTATATTAATAAATCTAGAATATTGGGTCTGACAAAAGTGTGGAACGTCGTTATATTTAATCATAAATCAAAACTATGGGGCATGTTTTTAAAGTAAGTACCGTTTTGAAATTAAAAAAAAAATCACAGCGACTTTTAGTACCAAAATTATTTTAATATGTACCTTAAACTATTTTTCAGCATAATTTTCGTCAATATTGAGACACTACTTGTCATACCGTACCACCAGCTTTTGAAATTCTTTCACGAAGAAATCTTCCGCCTGAGAGGACAACCATACCAGCACTGTCGTTTTGGCGCGGTCCTCCCAGAAGCTTCTTCAAATTTAAAAATAAATGGAAAGATCAGGGCTGTATGGTGGATGATCAATTTGTTTCCAGCCAAATGATTGGAGCAGTGTTTGAGTCACTTGTTTGACCTTAACCCAAATAAGGCCGAAATTATATTTTATTGTTTTTTTGGGATCTAATGTAATATATAAGACAGTATTCAAACATTTTACTCATAGACACCTCACAGTTTTTGTGTTTTAAGGTGTCTTTTTTAAAGGACAGTGGATATATACACAACTTATTCAGTTTTGAGGCAGTACAAAGATTCTGTAAAAAAAATGTTGATTACTAATTACCAGTATTATAATATTATGTATATTATTTGCTGATTATTTGGGTACTATCAATAACAGTAGCTATATTTTGTTTTTGTTTTTTCATGATAAGTAATTTACATTTACATCCAATATGTGCGGCACTTTTGTCGTGAATAGCCAGACTACGAGCTACATTTTTTATATCAGAATTCCCATTTTTAGACCAAGTATTATTAGATACTGAAAACATGACGCAAGGCCAACAAAATAATTTTTTTAACTCCGCGCTCCCAGCTAACCAATCAAACATTTTGTACCAATCATTATTAAAACTTTTTCCCAATATTTATTAAATATTTACTTAAATCTGGAATAATAGGCCTCGCGAATTCTTGAACTCTCTCGTTCTGCGTTCGCCGACGGGCAGGGCATTGTTGCCTCATTGGATAGCGAGCATTAAATGGACGCACGATTTACATGACAGTTATTTTCATAATTTAAAACAAATCATCATGTGCGATGAGCGTAGGTATAATAGGTATACAATCAATCAATCTGTGCGCCATTTTTTAACATTAAACACTGTAATATTATACTATTTAAGGTTAAAAGTTTCTTTTTGTGAATCATTACAATAAAGTTTTTGAAAATATATACTTTGTCGTTTGACTCAAACAGATACAAAATAATGTTTCAGAGATTATAATATTCTGGAATGTCCTTTTAAACATTATGGAAGTTAGTTCATTTTCAAAGAGTAACCTTGAAAGGGGGTGCCGAGGCCAGATCGCTCGAAAACAAACTTCTACACATATGCATTGAAGGGCTTACTGATATCATGGTAAATTAATTTATTATCATTAACACTATATCAAAATGCAAAAGGTTTCATGCAATACAGACTTATGTATGTCTTGCGTTATAAGAAGGTGGTTAGGGGTAATATTGGGTTTGGTGTGTTGTCTATGGATGGAGTTGTGCTGGGTGTAGCTGGAGACAGTGAGGAAGAAAAAGCTAGTTGGTTAATTGCCGCTGGAGTGCTATGTCACCAGGTCATGACGTCGAATATAATTAAACAAATGTGAGGTTATGTGTGACGAATGGGTCACTTGTTAGTAGAGGGCTATACATTGGATGGAATGGAATGTTGGGCATTAAGTCTGAATGTTAAATGACAAAGAGTTGAAGAGCGGTGAGCAAACGAACTCCAGTTGATCATTTACAAATGTATAATTTGGATCATTTTTGTAAATATTTATTTCTAGGGCTTCTAACACGTTTTGTAGGGTGCTTTTAGGACAAGAATGGAGTTGATTTCTAGAAAAAGAGTGTCTGTCGTTTACAATGTGGTTAGCAAAAGTCCAATGCTGTTGATCTCGTCCAGATTATCTCGGGTAGCTTTATCTATGATTTTGGAGTGTTCCTTGATACGAGTTTCGAAGTTGCGGCCGGTTTGGCCTACGAATATGGTGTTGCAATTAATAGTACCACACTGCAGAAGATAAACACCTGATTTTTGGGTATATGAGACTACCTATAGTGTGGCATGTTTTAAAACAGACTTGAATGTTCTTAGATGCAAAAAGTTTTTTAATTGAATACATGAACGGTTCGATATAAGTTATTGCATTATATTTGGTTCCATTAACTGCGTCATTCAAGGTAAGGCTTATGAAAGTGTGCTTAATTAGATGTTTATAATAGATCTTGTTGATGGTAGAGACGGATAGTGGTTAGACTTGGCTGATAGCTCATTGTTAGAATCATCCTGGGACATTGGGATGTTAAAGAGACGGTTGAAATAAGATTCAAAAACAGAGAATTTGTGTGTAGATGTATGGTTGGAATAGTAATCTATAACGGTGTCCATAGATGTGGGCTTGCGATAGATCGATAACCTACGGTTAGTATTGTCTCTGTGTATTTTTAGATCTAAGTAAGGTAGTGAGTTGTTTGTTTCATTTTCGACAGTAAACTTGATGCGACTATGGTGAGAATTCATAAATTCAAGAGTGAGGGCAACATCCTGATCGGTGCCTTGATACAAACAGAGAATATCTTCTGCGTATCTCCTAAAGAAAATGATTTTGGTGCCATGAATGTTGTTGGAGACGATTTTCTTGTCTATACTTGACATGACTGTTTGTACCAAGGCACCGATCAGGTACCTTTTAGACCCATATGTTTTAACTTCTGTAACAGTGGAATGGAGGTGAAGAAATTGTAAAAATATAAGTGAAATTGCGTACTGGGGTATCTGTTTTGTAGAATGCAACAAAGCTCGATTTTATTATTCAACATAGTTGCCTTTCAGGGCAATACAACGAGTATAGCGATTTTCCAACTTTTCGATACCACTTGTATAGTACGACAGTTTCAGCGATTACTTCATCATTGGACTTAAATTTCTTTCCAGCAAGTATTCGCTTGAAATCTGAAAACAGGAAAAAGTCGCTGGGGGCTAAATCTGAAGAATACGGTGGGGGGTAAGCAATTCGAATTTCAATTCATTAAATTTTGCAAAAGTTTACATCAATTTGTGACACGGAGCATTGTTACTTTTTTCTTTTGCAAATGTGGCCGTTTCTTGGCGATTTCAGCCTTCAATCGATCCAAAAGTGCACAGTAATAGTCGCTCTTGATGGTGGTTCCTTTTTGGAGGTAGTCGATGAATATTATTCCGTTCTCATCCCAACATACAGCCGCCATCACCTTACCGGCCAACTGTTGCGTCTTTGCTCGCTTTGGATTTGGTTCGTCGATTGCTGTCCACTCAGCTGACTGCTTTTTGGGGTCTGGTGTGTAACAGTGAAGCCATGTTTCATCCTCCATTGTCACATATCGACGATAGAATTGCATCTTATTGCGGTTTAACAGCGCCAAACACTCCTCTGAAGCATCAATTCGTTGTTGTATGTTGGTTTTGGCCGACTGTGAGCTCAGGCGGCACCCACTTTGCACAGAGCTTTCGCGTACCCAAATGTTCGTGTAAAATTGTAAAAGCACTACCATCTGATATCTTTACAATGTCAGCTAGCTCGTGCACCTGGATCTTTTGGAGATACCTCAATCAGAGTGGCAAAAGTGCTTCGACAATTGGTTAGATCTTCATGGGGAATATTTTGAAAAACAATAAAGTGGTTTTCGATTATTAATATTTGTTTTTTTTCTCTAATCCCGAAATATAAGAGGCACCCCTCGTATCGTTTGAAGTTTAGTACTAAATAAAAATCATATGGAAAAAATTCTAGTAACGCCATATATGAGTCATCCTACGGACTTATTGAATCCAAACAATTGTGCGAAATGTATAAAAAAAGATAAAATATTAGTATTTGACTTGACGAATGTTTTTGTAAACAAAACTGCAGATCTAACAGGTACATTTAATTTGACTCGAACGCTCATAATGTCAACTTTCTTTCATTAATAGAGTTGCAAGAAATGTATAAAAATTTCGTGTAATTTGATAGGAACTAACCTTAAATATGAAATGAAGAATACGCAGTAACTCAAAATACATATTAGAATCTATTACATACCTACACAAAACCTCCCATATTTGGTTTAGTTATATCCTTTAAAAAAATACAAATAAATATTAATTAAATGATTTTGAAAAAATTTTCGATGCGCCATTGCTCGTTAAAAACTCAATTTTAATATTTTAAAAAAATAATGCAAAAATTAGGGATCAAACCAGGGGTTTGTTAAACAAGTTAAGGAAGAGATAAATATAGTGAATTTTTGTTCACTCGATATATTACCCACGGTAAACCAGATGTCGCCAATGTTTTCGTATACGTAATTTCTTTCAAATTTTCACCTATAAACACGAAAATTTATTATTAGTACCCGTTAAACAATATGAATTCCAACGCAAATTCAACAATAAGCCTGTGGCACTCATGTCATTGCCGTTACAAGTTTATTAAAAAAAAAATCACTTGTTTACCAATATCTTCATATATAATCTGCCAATTTATGTAGCTATTGGTACAGTATAGTGCCAATAAAATTGCATCGTCCTCTTATTCAGTAAATTTTATTGAAAGATAACGCAAAACATACGGCACAACTCTTATCACTGGTAAGCATCAAGAAAACACACTACCACATGCCGCAACAGAATAGTACATTAACTTTTAACCAAAATCGATAACATTTACCCAACGATTTTGTCATTGGATAGTTTTATCGATATTTATTAGTCACAGTCGTATCGATTTTCATTTGAATGTAACTTAACTCACAGTTTGATTCTGATATCGATTAGTTTTTCTACACTATAAGAACTAAATCCATTTTCATATCTTGCGGAATAGGAGAAAATGTTGCAGATTGAAGCAGTGTAGAGGTGGATTGGTATAAATTATAATTGTACAGGGTGTCGCAAAATTGCGGTTTTGTAAGATATCTCAAAAATCCGACGAAATATGTAAAAATGTAGTTAGGCTGGTTTGACTTGTTATTTTGTAAAACTAACCAACTAACTGTACAAGATGTCCCATTTTGGATGTCTTTACGGATATCTCGGTTATTTTTAAAGATAGAAACTGAGCTATTTCTTGCGAAACGAAAGATGCTACAAACAAATTGGTCATAGCCTTCTTAGTTTCCGAGTCACAGGGCGATATTGTACATATTGCATTTCGTATCTCGGTTACCCTTTAACATAGCGGAAATTTAAAAGAAATTTTTGCATATAATCCAGTGGCGTACGTAGATTTTTATGAGAAAAACGATTTCGGAGATATAAAACAAACCTATGTTTTTTTAAATGATACACTCCCGTATATTTTCCCTATTTTTGTCAGGCTTGTTACGAAAAATATATGGTTTTCTATATTTATTTGGAGATGGGGCACCATGGCACAATTCATGCTTAGTTGCAAATTATTTAGATCCTTTCTTTCAATGGATAGGTACCAGCAGACCTGTTAACTGGCCACCAAGATCCCCAGTTTTATCTGTTTTGAATTTCTTTCTATGTGGTTACATCAAAAATATTATTTATAAGCGGAGACATATGCAACAATTTAAACAAAGTTAATAATAAGCTACATTAAATAAATACAAATTTTTAAATATTTTCAAATGTTTTTAACAATTTTGTCAGGTTGGCTATTTAAAATAAAAAAGTTATTCAAATAAATATGATTGATAAAAACAATAAAAAATTGTGACCACCCTGTACAATATTTACAATTGGGCTATACACCGACCTAATGTATGTCCTATCCACTTGCCATTTTAAAATTTTAAACGGTTTAGTTAAAAAAATAAACGCACAGAATGTTTTTCAAAATGACCCTATTTTTTGCAAAAAACGCAAACATTGGCCAAACGGGTAGAGTTAGGTATAGGGATCGTAACAATAACTTTACTTTACTTTATCCAAGGTCTTCAAAAAATCCAAAAAATACTAGGTGTTCCGTTTAAAAAAATATAACTTTGATATGCCACACTTTTCTGGGAAACCCGGTTTATTTACAAACATTTTTGTTAAATGCTCCTGGTAGACCTACATACACCCACGTAAACAAAATTTGCAATTTCAATTTTGTTAGGCTATGAGAGACCGAGGCGGATGTACTGCCCGACCCGGTATAGAAAACTATATATTTTGGGAAAGGTCGTTACAAGCCCGACAAAAATATAGAAAAATATATTGTTTTGTATTATAAAAAACGACAAGAATTACCCTGTACTCTACAGGTATTTAAATTAAAATATTAAGTACAAACCATTTTCTTCATTTTTCAAAGACGACATTTATTTCCTTTTCGGGAATCCATAATAATTACCTACTCACACTTAATTAATATACAATACTAGTAAATACACAAAAACAAAATAAAACAATTTATTAATAAAAATCATTAAATGTCAATACAGAAAAAAAAAATCAAAAAATAATTGGCTGCATCACCGTAATGTGGAGGCCACACCGGGAAGAAGAAGAAAAATGTTTAGGAAAAAAAAATATAGCAGTAAAATAAAGTCTTGCAAGTAAGTACCCACTATTAATTATTTTTATAAAATCCGCAATACACATGCCGTTGCAATCACAAGAAACTTCAAACGTATAATGCATAAGAATTAGTAACAAAAATGCCGTTGGCTCATGATCTATATATCCATCTAATGCTATCTAAATAAAATTTCGGTCCTGTATAGTCCTACTATGAGAGTGACTGTTTATTAGAAAGAGTTAGTTAGTAGTTTCGGTCCGTCCCCATTACCTATATGTCCCCCTTTGCGCCCATGACATTTCGGGTTGTCTATGTGCTTAGGAGAACAGCCTTAAGGGACTCCAACAAATTTGACAGAATCAAAATGATTGGCGCAGTCAAATAACATCAACGTTACTGATTTTTAGTTGGACTATTCGCAAATATTCTTGGTACGTTGAAAACATTTTAAAATTTTTATTTTGTAGACAACATAATATGAAAAAACCACAAGAGCATAAAAAAGTTGTACTTTTAGTGGCTTTAATCTCAAGACAATATCCAAATTAAATTACAGTCAGTGGCGTACATTTTTGTTTCAATAATTTTTATTATGTTGCCCCTTAATGCCACGGGACTTAGTAATTTTGCTCTAATTAGAGCCATATATGCTCCTTATTTGTAGCAACAACGCTGCCGAATTTCGGAGAAATCGGTAAAGGAATATTTGACTTAATTAAAAAAACCGATATTTTCAAATAAACTTTAACATCTTGTATCTTGAAAACAATGCATTTCCGAACGTATGTTTATGAGAACTTGTTTCCATAGAATGACCTGAAAGATCACCCCGTTAAACATTGCCGCTTCTTTTTGGAACACCCTCTATATACTTTTACAATCCCAAGTATTTTTTTTTTCTCATACGTAGGATAAGAAAACTAAATTTTATTATTGCAGTTTAAAAAGTCAAAAACTAATTGTTTAACGAGTTATTAGTACAGTGCCATGTCAAGAGATGATAGAGCATTTCAAAAAAAAATTAAAAAACTTTGACACCCTGTATATGGGGCACTTAGCCGCAAAAAATAACGCACAATCAAAAATTATGCTCAATTTCAAAGTTGATTTTCTCGCAAACCGATAAATCGATTACTATAATTTTTTTTTTGAACTGTCGCTTTTTTCCTTTGGTAATTGCATTGTGATTGAATTTTTTATTCAGACTTCAGTTTTAGGCTTATACAGGGTGCAAAAATAAGAATAGTTTTTACGTTAAATTTGAAACACCCTGTAGGGAGGATTAGCAACACGACGGATGGCATAGTGAGGTCGTGCTGTAGCCTCATGTTTTCTAAACATTTTGGTTTTTTAATTTCTCTGATAAAAAGAATGAAATAAAGGACTATAATGACCTTAGGCCCATAAGCATTTTGCCATGCTTATCCAAAATTCTAGAGAAGGTTATATATAAACAGATATGCACTTTTGTCGAAAAATACTCTCTTTTGCCTGTGAACCAGTCCGGTTTTAGAATGGGCGATGATTGTGGCACTGCTGTTTTAAATATTGTGGATGACATTATTAGAAGTACGGATCAGGGGAAGACGACTGTTTTGGTATTGATTGACTTTTCTAAGGCATTTGATATGATGGACCATTCAATTCTCATGGGAGTGCTTCATTACTTGGGGTTCTCAGGGGATGCACAATTAGTTATATGTCGCATCAGTCACAGTTTGTCGAAATGACGGTGGGTCGGTCATCTTGTGGAGATCTTCAATGTGGTGTTCCTCAAGGTTCGATTTTGGGGCCGCTATTATTTAATCTGTACACCAGTAATTTGACTTCTTGTGTGACAAAATGTTCCGTTCATATGTACGCAGATGATACGCAGATGTATTATTCATTTTTTGCAGAGGATTGGCGTAGCGCTGAGACTCTTATCAACGATGATTTGCGAAGACTGGTTGGTCAGTCTGAGTTGCATCATTTGTATGTTAATTACTCAAAATCTAGTGTCTTAGTCTTTGGTAAGAATAGGAAGATGGTAGAGTCTAACATTAGAGTTACTTTGGGTGGCTCTGTTTTGCCTTCTGTGTATAAAGCTGGAACTTGGGACTAATAGTTGATACGGATCTGCGTTTTGAGGCACACGTTGCTTCTTGTTTGCAGAAGGGTTATCGATCATTGAAGATGTTGTATCCTCACCGAAAGCTGCTTTCACAGTCTATGAAATTACAACTCCCGGACCCTCTGGTACTCAGCCACTTTAACTTTTGTGATGTGACCTACGGATTTTGCTTAGATCAAAAGAATATTCATCGAATAGAAAAAATGCAAAAATCATGTTTAAGATTCGTTTATGGCATCAGGAAGTTTGAACATGTATCATATAAATTGAAAGATGCGGGTTGGTTAAACATGGCTAACAGAAGAAAATTGCATGCATTGGTTCTTTTTCATAGAGTTATTATAGAGTCTCGCCCCGGTTATCTCACCCAGAAAATTCGGCATAGAACAGATATTCATAATTTGAATTTGAGGCATAGAGGTTTGTTGGCCTTACCACCACATAAAACAGCATTATTTAAACGAAGATTTTCATATAATGTTTGGCGCTTGTATAATGATGTTCCTACAAATTTTAAATCTTTATCTGTGATGAAATTTAAAACCAAGATTAAAGAAAAACTCCTTAACATCTAACACTTATGTTTGTTTAGAAATATGGCACATGGAAGTATTTGTCAATGTTGTTGTGAATTGTTTTTTATTGTTAAGGTATTTAATTAGTGAATTATTATATTAAGGTACTTAATTACATTGAACGGCTCTGTTTGGGAATGGATTGTATTTTAGTTTTAGTTTGCAACTTACAGGGACCAGACTAGAACTTTCTTGGATTGCTTCTGGTTTCCTTTTTGCGTGTTTCAGTGAATTGTATTTAAACATATTATATTGCTCTTATTGTTCATTACTGTTGTGATTATTTAGCTGATTCCGCAAATAAATATTATTATTATTATTATATCTCTAATATCAAAGAAAAAATTGATTTATCGGTTCGCGAGAAAATCAACTTAAGTGTATTATGGTTACAGGAACTTTTTCCTATTTTTTTAAAATGCGTCTGTAAATGCGTCTCATATATTATGAAACACCCTGTATATTGTTATCGCATACACAACTTTGTATTTTTAATTCAACCACATCTACTAATTTAAGATTTAATCTTTTCTTGTCCCACATAATAAATTTCCCCGTCTAAAAACAACATCTATTATTTATACAACCTAAAACAATACCAGCTATTTAGTAATAACCACCTACCGTATTAATAGCAATTAAAATACCATTTCAAATAATAGAGTGTACTGTGTGTTTGTTACTCGTATAGAGAGTAAGAAACCGGTGAACAATAATTATTATTAAATACTCACCTAATTGTAAACTTGTTTATAATATACTATAACAACAATGGTAATAATGCAACGGTAAAGATTCAATTATTATAAAAGCTATAAAAGATTGCAATCTTTGCTGTTCAGCCGATGACTGGTTATTGAGCGACATGAATGTTTTATATTTACTTTGTACTGATTTGTGGTGGTGTTGTTTCAAGAGAGCGAATTGAATTTCAAACTATAAATTAACACAAATCGTATTAGTGATAACTAAACCAATAGCTCTCTCCATGCAGAAATTTGGTATTTTGTTTATTTTTGTCAATAATGACCAGGGACGTACGCTAGGGAGGCACTGCTCCCCCCTAATTAATATACAGTAAGGACCAGAAGTCCGTTTACTGTACGTGTACGTAGGTGATTGCAAACGTGATGTCCTGCGAAATTGATGTATTTTTATGTAAAAAAAATAAAAGAATTTATACAATGTAATTTTTAGAATATTTCTTTTATATTTTTTGGTAATTTGGGTAGTATGGTTGTAATAATTAAAACACTGTTTAACGGTATGTACAAAACTGAATATTTATTAAACGGAAAAAGAGTGTGTTTGAGAGTTAGGTTGTTAAAATCTGGAGATAGAGTTTTGGCACGAGAGAGATGTTGACTGTTTTGATGTTGAAGACTGACTGGGGTAAGATTATAGAAAAAGCATCTCTGTGAAGAGAGTACATCTGGTCGGTACGTGGCTTTAACAATAACCACTGCTTCTTCTAGGTACGGGCTAGGGATTTATTTTGTTCCCGAAAATGAAAAACATTAAAAAGAAAGTAGAAATATTCGTGCCAGATGTTTAAACATTTGGTGCAATTTAGAAAATATTATTTACAACTACTATACTAAATTTTTACAAAGAAATAACTAAATTTAAAAATACATATATACAGTGTGGCACAATAAAAAGGTTGCCACAGTATCTACAGAAGAAAATACAATATATACAGTGTGGCGCAAGAATAATGGTCGCCACAATTCTAATAATAAATACATCAATTTCGCAGGACATCACGATTACTGTATGTGATTGTAAACGTGATGTCCTGCGAAATTGATGTATTTTTATGTATATACAATGTAATTTTTCTATGACTGTCTTTAAATGCCTTTATTATATGTTCAATCATGATTGGAAAATGTAGTACATTGTAATGCTGTTTTTCATTTACCCGTGCGTAATAATATTTGCCTAGCCACTAGTGGGAAATATTATTACGCACGGATAAAATTTCCTGGTAATGACGAAAAGTAGCGGCGGGCATGAAAAATCACCATAGCAACGCCGAAAATACAAACACCAAATTGACAGTTTTGGTATTTATAATTAATAATAATTATTATTATTATTAATATGTATTAAGTATTTCGCTAATTTCAAAACACATGAACAGTGATAATGAATATAGTTTAACACCACCTAGTCAATTTAATACTTCTAATTTATCGTATTTAGGCTTATACGGTAACAGGGGTAAGTTTCGAAAAACAAATATTTTCCTAAAAATTATGTTAAAATTATTCAAAAGCATTAAAACAGTCGCCTGCGGCTCATGCTGCAAACGATTATACTCGCAGGAAATATATTTTTATTTCATGTTCGTTGCACAATATACTATTTTAGAAGATTTATTTTATATTCCAAATTTATATCTCCTAGTTTCTAAGTTCCAAGCAATATGCAACGTATATCTTATTACATTTTCATAAATTATTGTAATGATTGTATAATTATTTAATTTTAAGAATATAGCGGAAAAACAAAGATTTTAATAAAATACTAATAATTTAAAAATAAATAAAAAAAATGTATTCATTCATTTTTAATTAAAAATAAGCAAATTTATTATTATTTATTTTAGTGGACACTATTTAATCTCAAACAATAGAAACTTAATACTCTTGTGCATGCTGCAGGCCAACCGGTATAAATCAGAACCAATCGAGACACCAATGCCTCCAAGAAAGAATTGTGACCGAGGCTGAGTGAGATAGACAATATTTCGCTTAGATTTCATAGTGGTTTAACTGTTTATTATATTTACGCTGGTTGGGTATATTGCGATGTAATATGGAACAATACTATAAGAACAAGTTCTGCATTTTTGACATATCAAATCACAGCTTTAAATGTCACAATGACAGCTGGTTACGCCTTTGATTATTTGTTTCTTTAAATGGAAAGGGGCGAGTATACCTCATTGTAAAGGTCTTTTTAAGCTCAAAGTATTCCCCAATTTTGAGAACATTTGATTCAGTATCTTTTGGTTGTTTCAAGAGGGCGTGACTTGCAAACTATAAAATGACACAAATCGTATTAGTGATAAATAAACGAATAGCTCTTTCCATACAGAAATTTCATATTTTGTTTATTTTTAACAATAATGACCAGGGACGTACGCTAGGGTAGTACTGCTTCCCCCAAATTAATATACAGTAAGAACCAGAAGTCCCCCCCCCCCTCCTTCTAACTTCTAATATAATAATGACATCAGGTTACGCTTTTCATTATTGGAAAGGGGTGTCGAGTTGATACCGCATTTTAAAGGCATTCCCCAATTTTGAAAACATTTGATTGTTTTCTCTAACAAACAGTTAACTAAATTATTTATTTTACAAAATAAAACACAGTATTCGATTCTATTCCACCTCATACTCACATACCAAAACTTCACTCAATTGGTTGAAGAATTCCATCTGGAAATGGTCTTAATCGTCTCAGGGGACTTTAAAATGCGGTTATATCCGTCTTTATCTCAAATTAGCGCGTTTACAATACTTCCCCTAGGTCGGTAAACTTATATTTTAAATATTCTAGAACGCATGCGGCAAACTAATTTGTACATAAACATGTTTTTGCCTAAGTATACCGGGTGTCCCACCGGGAAGGGATTCGATCGATTCTGGAGAAACTACACTGTGGAAGAATCTGAAAATCTGGTGTAGTACTTAGGTCGACGGAACCAATTCGGCTAAAATGTTTTCAAGAATCTAGCACTTCCGGTTATACCGGAAATGTATGTCAACTTCCATATTTCAAATGCGACCCTATGTAAATTATATTTGTTTTTTTGGATTCTCCTTGTAATTCTAAACATATTTTATGCATACCTATCACCAGCCGTTTTCGAAATATTTGAAATTTTATGTCAAAAATGACGTTTTCAGAATAAAGAATAATAACAATTTTTTATTATATGAAAGCTTTAATAATTTAATTTGTTAGAATATCCTAGAAGATATAAACCTACTTTAGCCGCTTACATATATTTTTTTAGTAAATATTAGTACAGGGTATTTGAAAAAAATCAAATTGAAAAAAGTGTCAAAATTCAAAAATTTTAGATGGCAACCCCCCACTTTATTTTTATTTTTTTGCATCAAAAATAAGGGCAAGTTTATGAAAGGATGTCTATCCCAAAAACTGATAGTTTTCAAAATATTGGCAATTTTACATTTTTCTATTGCAATAGTAATACGAATTTAATAGATTAATTATACTAACGAATACCATCTAAATTTGTTTATTATTTATGGAGAATGGTGCTTTTAGACAAACTCCACTGCAAATTTTCCCAGAGATGTCGTAGGAAATGCCGTGAAGTACACCAGTACAGCTTCATCGTCACAAATAGGTTTCCGTCGTTTCATTTTTGTCTTTACGGACCAGAAATTTTTGAAATTATCTATTATCCGTTTAACAACTTTTGGTGATGGCTTGTGTTTTTCTGGGTACCTGGCAGAAAATGTATCACACGTTTGGGACATCACTCTGTCACATTAACCATAAATAATAAACAAATTTAGATAGTATTCGTTAGTATAATTTATACGCCCGCCATGATTATTGACTTCGTCCCGTCGACCTAAGTACCACCGCAGATGGTCAGATTGTTCCACAGTGTAGTTTCTCCATAATCGATTGAATCCCGTCCCGGTGGGACACCCGGTATAGTTATTAATTTGAGCGTTTTATAGTGACTCCAGCCATGTATTTGCAGTAAGAGATCATAAATATCGAAACCTGCACTATTGTTTCAATTTTGGTAAACATCCCATCTAAAGATTTCTAAATCTCATTAGAAGGCTATAATGTACCTCTTATACATCAATTATCCATCTCATAAATAACATTGCTGCATTTCGCTACTGTGGGAAACCGACAAGGGAAAAAATACTGCCGATATAAATTATGAGCCATTTAGATGTTCTTTTTTTAATTATTTTTTTTTTACTTATTTTGTTTTTTAAGCAACAGAGAAACACGTTAATTTCTATCGACATTCCGCTGGATGGACGTGTTTATGTTTATCCGTTCAGCAGATGAAATGCCCGGTGTATATGTGTATAGCTTCTTATAATTACCACTTATTAGTTATTTAATGGGCTTTCCTCGTAGACCCATAGAGCCTATAAAGCTTTACGTCGCTGGTGCAATGCCAAACGCCAGTAGCGATGGTTTGTTTATATACAGGGTGTCCAATTATAGGCGTTTTTCATATAATTGTGAACTTACATTGCATAATTAAGACTCTTTATCTAAATTCTACAATACCTTTAATGTTGCTTAAATACGTGAACAATTTTAAAAACTGGAGGAGATAACCTAATGTGCAAGCTAAGGATTTCAGTAATAGCTTTAAATTCATTAAGAACTCAATGAAGACATGCAGCAACTCGATTTTTCCGAACGCGTTTTGATAGTTCCTCTAGCAAAACCATTTAGTAATGATTAAAATGAAGAACCAGATGCAGAGTTCTTCGTACAGTGCTGTGAGAGAGGCGAAGAATGGACTCATGTCTGTGTGAAGAGAATTTAAGGCTGGGCGCCAGATTATCTCGATGTTTTCGGATGTCCAAGTCCACCTTCTCTTACGATAACAGAGCAAGAGTTTTACTCAAAAAACAATATATTTTCGGACCGGGACATGTTGAGAACGAAGAATTTCAAGTGTGATACGCAAAGCTCGTTGTCCAGCGATGACGGACTGATTTTTGCGAGGTGCGCTGTCCGGTGGTGCACATGAGGTTTCAGATTAAACCTGTTTTAAGCTAAAATTGTTTCTTTTGGTGCTTGTACTGACGCTTTCCCCACTTTTCTGAGGCACCACCCGGTTTTGCGAGACCGTATTCTATACAAGCACCTTGTATATTATTCTTATGTAATGGGTGGGCAAATTTGAGGTTAGGTAATAAATTGGATGTGAAATGATGAAATGAAGAATTGATCTGTCATCCTTTGGCATTTATTTAGTAAAAAGTTGGGAAATTTTAACCATGGAAGGCTACACTCTTGAAGAAAAAATTTTAATTGTGAAAACTTACTATCAAAATTGTGAAAATTTTACTGTATCACTTCGTAAAATTCGAGCAGCTTTTCCTTGTAATCAGGCTCCTTCTGAGACTGCTGTGCGTAATTTAATCGCTAAATTCGAGGGTCACGGTACTGTTGCTGACAATAGACCAAAACAATATGCTCGTAGTGGCCGTAGTGATGCAAACATAGGCGTTGTACAACAAAGTGTTAAGAATGATCTTGGAACATCAACTTGGCGACGTTCGCAACAATTGGGCGTCACCAGAGGCACTTTGCGCAATATTTTGCATAAAGATCTTCATCTTCACACTTATTATAAAGTTCAGCTCGTTCAGGAATTAAAGCCGGCCGACCATTGTTCGCATCGAACGTTTGTGAATTGGTTGTTTGAAATACTGAACGAAAACAAAGCATTTTCCAAGAAAATCATCTTTAGTGATGAGCCCATTTGCAATTAGGCGGTTACTCAGCAAAATAAACAAACATAGAAATATCATCTAATTTCAATGTTTGTCTTCATAACATAAAGGTCAAGATTTACCTTTCTAATGACAGAAGGAGTGCATGTTAACAAAAGTCAGTGGCGTAGTATAATTCTTTTGAAATCGTGGTTGCAGTTTCCAATAATAAATACATACCTCTACGCAGGAACTGTAGCATTTTTTTCAAATATAATTTATTAAATAATAAATGTCTGGGATTAAAAGGAAACACTTTCTATATTATGAAAATATTTATTATTAAATGCAAAGGTATATAATTATGAATTTTTGTTTTAACATTTACTAATTAAAATAAACCACATTTGAAATGAATCGTTTATCTTTCCTAGACCTGAGGAACTGAATCTGTTTCTACTAAGTTTAGACAAGGTAAAGATTATTATGAAACCAACAAAAAAAAAATATTTGGACGGTTCTCAAATAAAACTTCGATGGTTCTCAAATTATTGCAATTGATTAGATTCTTTAATGATTACTTTTTGCAACCTCAATTGCAGACGCTAATCCGAGGATAATCTGTTAAAAAATATTTTCAATAAATTGTAATATTTCTAATCGCACAAAAATATTAACTTACTGAACATGGCGAACAGGAATGGCTATGTGCGATATGCATGTTTGTTTTCCAAATATTTTAAGAAAAGTACACCACTCTCTTCTAACGGCTTGATCACTGCACACAAAAAAATCTATGGTCTAATTGAACCTATTAGAGTCAATCTGAACCTTGCTTAGTCATGAATAGGAGCAAACCAAAGGTAGTGTCAAACTAAACCCAAGCTTATGGTCATAATATAATCATATGTTAGTTTCAGATCGAAGCTATCATTATAATCAATTTGAAAATACTGGTTTTATTTATAGTTTTAATTTGACATTAGCTTATGCTCAAATTGCTGATACTGATATCATCAGTTTAAAACTCGATAAATTTGTGGCGACCATTATTCTTGCGCCACACTGTATATATTGTATTTTATTCTGTAGATACTGTGGCAACCTTTTTATTGTGCCACACTGTATATATGTATTTTTAAATTTTGTTATTTCTGTGTACAAATTTAGTATAGTAGTTGTAAATAATATTTTCTAAATTTGACCAAATGTCGAAACATCTGGCACAAATATTTCTGCTTTCTTTTTACTGTTTTTCATTTTCGGGAACAAAAGAAATCCCTTGTCTCTACCTAGAAAAAGCAGTGGTTATTGTTAAAGCCACGTACCGACCAGATGTACTCTCTTCACAGAGATGCTTTTTCTATAATTGCAACCCAGTCAGTCTTCAACATCAAAACCGTCAACAACTCTCTCTCCAGATTTTAACAACCTAAATCTCAAACACACTCTTTTCCATATTAATAAATATTCAGTTTTGTACATACCGTTAAACAGTGTTTTAATTATTACAATCATACTACCCAAATTACCAAAGTGGTGACCCCGACGTGATCTTAATTGTGCGGTAATTTGTGTAGTTGTGTAATTTTAAAATAAAAAAAAAAACGCCCGTTCGACAAATATCGCGACATGGCTCATCCGGCTAATGAAAACTTGCTTGCTGCTCTTCAAGCTGCTATCCAAAATGGCCAAAACGTCAACTCCAAAGTAGTACTGCCAGCATTTAATACCGCAGATCCGGAGCTATGGTTTTTGCGAGTGGAAAAGTGTTTCGCGCGTGCTGGTATTACGGCGGAATCCGAGAAGTACGCGTATGTGATAGAGACCTTCGATTCGCGTATTGCCAGTGAGGTACGGGACTTAGTCCTCAACGAACCCCCGATAAGTCCTTACACTATATTAAAAGAACAAGTGATAAAGCGTTTGGGTGCGTCTCAAGATCAAAAAACTCGCCGTCTCTTAGAACTCGAAGAGATGGGTGACCGCAAACCATCGCAGTTTCTACGACACCTCCAAACGCTTGCGGGATCTCACGTGCACGATACCGTGTTACGCGCACTCTGGTTCAACCGGTTACCAGCTAGTGTGCAGCCCATCTTGGCAGCACACACTGACCTCAGCTTAGAAGAGACTGCAGACCGAGCTGACTCAATAATGGACTGCGTGAAACCCACAGTTATGGAGGCTAGCAGTTCGGCCAACACCAAATTGATAGGCGAAATGACTAAGTTATTGTTGCAAATGCAGCAACAAATATCCATTATAAGTGGAGAGATCTCGGAGGACAAGCAGCACCGCGCACAAAATTTTCGCGGTAGATCACGATCTCGGTCTCGTGATCGGTATACAGCAAGCGGCATGTGCTGGTACCATCAAAAATTCGGGAACGACGCGCGAAAATGTACAAAACCGTGCAGTTTTACGTCGAACAGTGCGGGAAACTTAACGGCCCGTCGTTAATGACGGCTAACGACACCGGGCCATCAAAATCAAGCCGTCTCTTCCTCAAAGACTTTAATTCAAAGCTTGATTTTTTAGTGGATACGGGTGCTGACCTAAGTGTGTTCCCACGTCAAATGCTTCACGAGAAGCGTGTAAAATCCCTGTACCAACTCTCCGCCGCAAACGGTACAACAATCGCGACGTATGGCATAGTGACAATGACACTCAACCTCGGCTTGCGTCGTGATTTCACGTGGAGATTTGTGGTCGCAGATGTCACACATCCTATTCTCGGCGCGGATTTTCTCGCATACTACAATCTTCTTGTAGATGTGGGAAATCGTCGACTTCGCGATGGTACCACGCAATTGCACACCCCGGGACACACAGTCAATGGTGAGATATCTACCGTTAAGGTATTTAGCGGGTCATCGCCGTGCTACCAGCTACTCTCCCGATTCCCTGACATTACACGTCCTGCAGGAATTACTACAGTGAAGCACAAAACAGTTCACTGTATAAAAACCACACCCGGACCACCGGTAGCCTGCAAACCGCGACGGCTAGCCCCGGACAAACTCAAAATCGCTCGCCAGGAGTTTGAAGCCATGAACCGCCTTGGAATCGTAAGACCCTCCCAAAGCTGCTGGTCATCACCGCTTCACCTTGTCCCCAAGCAAGGGGACGAATGGAGACCGTGTGGCGATTACAGAAGCCTTAATGCACGCACCGAACCCGATCGATATCCCGTTCCGCACATCCAGGACTTTTCACACTGTCTTGCTGGAAAAACCGTCTTTTCCACGATAGATCTTATCAAGGCATTTCATCAAATTCCGATATCGCCAGACGATAAATGCAAAACTGCCATAACCACTCCATTTGGACTTTTCGAGTTCGAGTTCATGACCTTTGGCCTGCGCAACGCCGCGCAAACATTCCAGAGGTTCATCGATGAAGTTCTACGTGGTTTGGACTTTTGCTACGCATATATCGACGACATTCTCGTCGCATCCCGTACGATGGACGAACATATGCGCCACCTGGAGATCCTGTTCCAACGTTTGCAGGACTACGGTGTCGTCATCAACCCAGGTAAGTGCAACTTTGCACAGCCCTCTGTCAAATTCCTGGGCTACCTGGTGAATAACGAGGGAACGCAGCCACTTCCCGAAAAAGTTGACGCCATCCGCAACTTCCCACAACCACAAACGGTGAAACAACTCCGACAGTTTTTGGGTATGGTGAATTTTTATAGGAGATTCTTACCCAAAGCTGCCCAGACACACGCTCCACTGAACGAGTTATTACAGGGCAACATCAAAGGCAAAACGCCGGTACCGTGGACACCTTTAGCCGAAGCCGCATTTGCAGAGGTGCGCGATAGCCTAGTTCAAGCAACACTTTTGGCTCACCCGGTATCTAGTGCTCCACTCGCGATCTTCAGTGACGCCTCTGACAACGCGATTGGTGCCTCCCTGCAACAACTTGTCAACGACGCTTGGCAACCGCTGGCTTTCTTCTCGCGAAAGCTTAGCTCCACCGAACAAAAATACGCCGCGTACGACCGTGAACTTCTAGCCATATATGAAGCAGTAAAATACTTCCGCCATATGGTAGAGGCACGGACGTTTGTGATATATACCGATCACAAACCGATCACCTACGCGTTCGCGAAAAAAGACAAACAATGTTCGCCACGTCAATTCCGATATCTTGACTTCTTAAGCCAGTTCTCCACTGATATTCGTCATATATCAGGAGAAGATAATGTCGTAGCCGACGCGCTCTCCCGAATCGATTCGCTTAACCCTACCATCGATTGGGAAGAATTGGCAACAGCACAGCGAAGTGATTCAGAACTTGCCACATGGACCGACCCCTGTCTAGAACTGAAGCTCATTAAGCTGCCATTCACAAACGCAGCCATCGTTTGCGATGTGAAGACAGCTACAGCACGTCCCTTTGTTCCACTCTCACTTAGGCGACGTGTATTCGACTCGCTTCACCAACTGTCACATCCAGGATGCAAGGCAAGTGTTAAACTGGTCACACAACGTTTCGTATGGCCCTCCATCAGGCGAGATGTCGCACAATGGGCTCGCGAGTGTGAGCCATGCCAGCGAAACAAGGTTACACGACACGTTACCACAACACCAGGAACATTCACTCCACCAGCGGGAAGATTTGAGCACGTTCATATCGATATCGTGATCATGCCAAGTTCTGAAGGTTTCAGATACCTTCTAACATGCGTAGACCGCTTTTCCCGTTGGCCTGAAGCCATCCCTGTCATAAACCAGGAAGCCGCAACAATCGCCAGGGCTTTTTACGATAATTGGATTGCACGCTTCGGTACACACAGACGTATAGCAGTTGCACCAGAACTGCGTACTCGATCAGGACGTAGCGTCCGCTTTCCAGACCGTCTACAGGCCGGATTTTCGTGATCCAATCACTGGAAGGGGGGTACTGTGGCGACCATTATTCTTGCGCAACACTGTATATATTGTATTTTATTCTGTAGATACTGTGGCAACCTTTTTATTGTGCCACACTGTATATATGTATTTTTAAATTTTGTTATTTCTGTGTACAAATTTAGTATAGTAGTTGTAAATAATATTTTCTAAATTTGACCAAATGTCGAAACATCTGGCACAAATATTTCTGCTTTCTTTTTACTGTTTTTCATTTTCGGGAACAAAAGAAATCCCTTGTCTCTACCTAGAAAAAGCAGTGGTTATTGTTAAAGCCACGTACCGACCAGATGTACTCTCTTCACAGAGATGCTTTTTCTATAATTGCAACCCAGTCAGTCTTCAACATCAAAACCGTCAACAACTCTCTCTCCAGATTTTAACAACCTAAATCTCAAACACACTCTTTTCCATATTAATAAATATTCAGTTTTGTACATACCGTTAAACAGTGTTTTAATTATTACAATCATACTACCCAAATTACCAAAAATTCAAAATGAGAAAATATTAGTTCCAATTTGATTTTAACTTATAATCATTTTGATAATAAATATATGTTAATTGACATTAGCTTATAGTTAAATTGAAGAAGTGATATACTTAATTTGAATGTATTTATTACTAAATTGATTACAGGTTAAAGCTAAATTGAAACTAATATTTCCATATTATAGTTAAATTGAGTATGGTCAAGTTTCATGTTGATAATAGATTGAATAATTTGAAACATAGATTATGTTCATTTGAATCTTATGATTTTTAAAATAACTCTTGGAGATTTTCATACTCGAATTAAAACTAGTGAAATATTTTCTTTTTGAGTGAATTTTTAATTAAAAATATTTTATTAAAATAATCAATATTAAACTGTTAAATTTCTATTGGTATTAGTTTTTTTAATAATTATAATACTTATAAGCAATAACTTCAATGAACTCAAAAAATGAATATATCGCACTAGTATTAATTTGTATATATTACCAAGAATTAATTTTAAAATCATAGGATTATAGACAAGCAGTGACCAAAGTTAATGATTAGAGCGATTATTACTACCTGCCATACTTATTCAATCAACTCAACTTTTAGTAGGTATAGCATGACCGTTTTTCTTTTATATTTACGTTATTTTAAATATAAAATGAAACAAGCATAATATAATTTAAATTCGTATATTTTAAAATAATAAAAATTAACATAAATAGCTACATACTAATTTAAAAGAGCTTTGCCCATAAGTGAGCCTTCAAGTATACTTTTCAAATTAAACTGGGCAGTAGAGTCAGTATCAGTTACGGATATTATGTCAAATAGATTATCACTCTGAATTCTGAATATTATCAACATTTTCAGTGACCGTGCTGGCCACAGACGTATAGAAGGCGATGATGATCCTCCTGAAAAATATATAAAAATTTAAAATGTTGCTTGTTTTATAGCTTGTTAAGATAGGTAATGTTTATCTATCTTAACAGATATAGCAACAAAAATATTCCATTAATGGGAACTTTTTTTCCTATTTTAGTGTCTTCTATTGTGTGGCACTATGCAATGTACTTTTTTCTATGTCACCCTGTATATTGTGTGTTTCATATTGTAGATTATATTGACGCGTTTATGTACAATTGAATGTGAAATTATTGATGTTCTCATTATTTTAATTCAGTTTTGTATGTATCTTTCTTTGTTGTGTTATTTTTTTAGTTTTACTTGACGTGCCAATGTACTTGTTAACGTACCAATTTATGGTTAATAAATATATTATTATTATTATTATGAATAAAATGAAAAATTTGCAACAGTGTTCAATTTTATTAGTAAAAAAGTAAAGGTTATGTAGGCTACAAACATTTTTGTGATTATTTTCTTGTTATGTCACTTCAATGTTTGTTTATTTTTCTGAGGGCGGTTATGTAAACAATCAAAATTGTCACATATGGGGCTCACGAAATCCACAGATAGTCCTCGAAAAACCATTACATCCAAAGAAAGTGACCGTATGGTGCTGTTTGTGGTTAGGCGGCATCATCGACCCGTATTTTTTCGAAAATGAACAAGGAAACGCCGTCACCGTGAATTCTCGGCGCTATACCAAACCAGGATAACCGATTTTTGGTGGCCACAATTGGCTAACGTTGACATCCGTGACCATTGGTTTCAGCAAGACAGCGCCACACAGCCGGCCACACAATTCAGTTATTGCATGAGAAATTTCCCGGTCGCGTAATTTCTCGATGTCAATTGGCCGCCTTTCTTTGGGGCCATTTGAAGGACCGGATTTACGTGAACACACCAAAACAACTGACGCTCTGAAAGAAGAAATTCGGCGCTTCATTAACGAGATAAGCGAAGCTTTGTTGCAAAATGTGGTTCAAAATTTTGTGAAAAGAGCGGACGTCTGCCGACATGCTAGAGGTAGACATTTGCCCGACATCATATTCCATTATTAATTGCCATATTTCTACTTTATATTGGGGTCAATAAAACTGACTCTGAAAAATTGTGTTTTTTAGTCAATTCACTTCCTAACCTCAAATTTGCCAGGGTGTATCTATCTGAGTGTTGAAACTACAACCAGCCTATTATTAAAAGTGACTTGTTATTTCTCGAATTATTAATAGAGTTGTTTTTGAGGTACTTCAATTTGGAAACAGGTACCATTAGTCTTGCTTTCCCACAATTTTCCCTGTTGTATACTTCTCTTAACAATAATAAGTTTGTAATAATACCCAGTGGGTTTTAGATTTCTCAGAACAGCTAATCGGATAACGTCCTGTATTACATATTTTACTTACACCGTACTAAATGACCTTCGTTATCACCAGTAAACTTATGTCATCTACCCACAAACAACATGCATAACTTGCGCTTTCTTAGTAAAACAAACAAACATAATTTTAAAATTCTTTTTGGTTTTATATTAGTACAATTATTACTATTTTTGTCTCTGTTTTACAGTTGATACAGTGTGTCGCGTTTGGAGAAAGAAGGATGCGTTTCGATTGGTGGGGAAAGGTCAGAACTGCTTCCTGTTAAATACGGTGTTACTTAGGGTCCTGTCTTAGGCTGTTTTACTATCCCGATCCATAAGGGAAGTATTGTAATGAGCCACCCTGTAGATCCATTAAACTCAAGTCTTCTTAGCAGCCAATGCTTTTAACATAATATGCTAATATACGAGAAAACATATGCATTATCTGTCACGCTAAAGATATTACTATGAAAAATGAGACATAGGGTATAAGGTTGAAATAAATTCTTCATAGAACTGACACACCTCAGAAACGTTGTTAAACACGCTTTGGGGATTTAGTGAAAAATCTCTGATGGGATTTCTAACAGACCAAATCCTATTCATTCTTATTGTATCTTTGGCAAATAATGATCTGTTATCTTTTCTCGACACGTGTACAGTGTTGAGAAAATCTATTTATTGTTGTGTGTCTGTAAGAAAATGATGACAAAAAATGCACAAACATGGAATTGAATTTCTTCATTATTTGCCACGATGTGTGATTATGTTTATTCTTCAAACCGTTTTTCTTGTTAGTTATAGTTGTAAAGTTTTATGAGTCTTTGGTATAATATGCATGCTTAGCGTTGTAATGTCCCTATTTCCCGTAGAAAGTACTTAAAATGAAATTGCTGCAATATTCAGTATTTTAGCAGGGTTCGAAGAAAAATTGGATTTAAAATAAAAAAATATCGAAACCGTTCAAATCGAAAGGTGGATGCTGTGGGAGAATTTAACGGTTTCACCACCAAAAAGTTGTATAAATAATGGACTGTGTTTTTATTTATATGGTTTAATATCAGGACTTTTTATATGTTCACTGTAAAATCCACCACTGTTGCAAACTGTTTGTTTTATTCATGGAATCAGCGTGATTCAGCATATTAATAGATTATCCGCTGGATTAGAGTCTACATCTGAGGTCACAAAAAATATTACATTGACAGTCAGTTCTTCAGAAACTCTGTCTGCGTCCGAAGTTGAGACAGAAAAGTATGTTTTCTGAAGTAATCCATTTATCGAGGAGTGAATGATAATGTTGAATAAAACTGCGTCTACTCCACAAAAAGATCTTTATATACACGTTACAATTCGTGCAGGCTGCCAGACATGTTTCGGACTATATGTCCATCATCAGTGGCTAAGAACCTTGTACAATGTCGTTACATGTAGGAATTATACTTCATATGGACTTAATATAAAAATTGAAGAGTTACAGGATTAAAACGCCTATACAATATCATCCTGTGGAAAAGTGTTTACATTAAAGATTAAATTCTATGAACTGACTTGACTTAAATTATTATTACATAATGTTGAACAATATTATTCGAAAAACATTTCATTTCTTTTTCTTTCCATTTAATTTTAATTTTCATTTTTGGAAAATTTTTTTTTTTTTTTTTTTTTTTTTTTTTTTTTTTTTATTTTCTAAAATAAAAAATTTTTCCAAAAATGAAAATTAAAATTAAATGGAAAGAAAAAGAAATGAAATGTAGTAGACGCAGTTTTATTCAACAGAAAAGTAACTATTCTAATCACATACATATTGGTCACTGCAACAATAAATTCAAATATGTGCAATTTTTTTTTCAGCAAAACCCAGCCTAATATGGAGATCTTGGAAATATCAAAAAGCATTATCAACAGCAAGTTTCCGTTTAAGAAAATATAAGAAATGAACCATAGTTGTGTTTTTTTAAACGAAATGATCTGTATATGAATATATTTTTAGATTCCCCGTTCAAAATAAACCTTTCATTAAAGTCCATCTCACTTAAACCTGCCAGTTTTTTAAATATTTTAATTTTTATAAAAATATAGAATATAGACTTAAATTTAAACTTACACACATTAAGAAGAAGAAATTACGAACACATATTACATACACACAAGACAAATACAAATTTCTTTAAATCTAATTTGAATTTGTTTACATTTACTACGTTTCTAAGCGAGTAGGGCAAGTTATTAAAAATCTTCCATCAAACTCCAAGTGTATCGCTGTTAGATGAATATGATTGCGATAATAATTTTTATCTTGTCTAAACCTATTAGAAACACATTCCGTTTGTCAGGTCTAGGACAGATAAACTATTCATTTCAAATGTAGTTTCTTATAATTTTAACCCCAGACATCCATTATTAATTAAATTATATTTAAAATGCCGCAGTTCTTACGTATTTATTTATTTTATTATTGGGAACTGCAACCACAATTTCAAAGGAATTATACAAAGCCACTTACTTTGGTTTACAGGACTGGTGTTGTCATTGGAAAGGTAAATATTGTTCTTTAGGTTATTAAGACAAACTTGGAAATTAGATGACATTGTTATGTTTGTTTATCTTTCTGAGCGGAGTCCATATGAAAAAATACTTCTTTATAGACAAACTACTATGACATTTTTTGAAATTTAATTAGCTATTTTGGAATATAATTATAAATTGGCGTTTTCAGGCCCAATAATAATATTAAGTTTAACAACATGATCCCTAACAGGCACAAAAACATTTACAAAATCAAATTGAGACACCACCCCATTCGGGTTCGGTTATTAGTAGTCAGCAACTAGATTCGACACATTCAATAAATATTCCAGGTAAATATTCAAAAGTTTAACAAAAATTAAAATATACATACATGGTTGCTATTTATATATTTTTGAAATTGTAAAAATACATTACAAAAAAATCTAAACTGTTGCCCTGGAAGCATGAATAGCTCTCCATATTTAAGTGTAAAAGAAATAATTTTATGGCCTTTATGTCATTTATCTAAAATTTATAAATATTTTGTTTTAGACATCAGCTATTTTTTTAAGTATCGGGTTTTGTTCCTTTTTCTTCTCTTTTATATTTCAGATCTTCTAGACCAAGTTCTTGTACGCAAAACAATTGTTTTTTTTTTACTTTTATTACAAAATTTATTTTTCGTTTTTGACCTTTTTACACTTTTTTCGAACGCCTGTGTGAACCAGTTCATTTATGTAACATTTTTTAGGTTATATTCTATCACAACTATGAACAATTATTCCGTATTCCGAATAAGTTTAGGAACTATGATTTTTTAAATTTTTGAACCCTCTTTTAAACCCCTTGCCTCTCCTCAATGTTCACCAACTACAAATATTCTGTAGTATTTTCGTACTCAATATAGTTAAAATCTGTTAAGTGGTTTTTGAGGTATCACGGATACAAATTTTTTCTGACCCTTTTATAGAATTTTACCGGACGCCTATAGTACATTAATTTTTGTCGTGTATTTTTAACACCAATTCAACTAGTTAAATATAAAAATTTTACATTTTAAATATTTTTTTTATTTTACCCCCTTTTCTACTATTTACGAACGCCTATGTAAATAAAAATTTTATGCTGCATTTTGTAGGTTATCTTATATCAAAGCTATATATAATTAGCCAATTTTTCTGATATATTTGGGAAACATTTTTTTTTTCGTTTTTAACCATTTTTTAAGACTATTTTCGAACGCCTGTGTGAACCAATTCTTTTATGTAACATTTTTTAGGTTATGTTCTATCACAACTATGAAAAATTATTCCATATTTCGAATAAGCTTAGGAAATATATATTTTTTGTTTTGACATGATTTGTTTACGCTTGACGTTTGCAGTGCTAGTAGTGATACGTACAGTTTTATAACCCGAGTTGAGTGATTTTTACAAAACTCTTCCACTTTAGCTCATTTTTACTGTATCAACCTGGTTTTCCTTTAAATAATGGGGGAAGAAAGTGCTTAGTTTCACATGTAAGTACAGTGGCGTAGATTTTGGAATTTCGCAGCGATAGCAGTTAACATGAATTTTACAAATATATACCATATACCTAGGTGCAAAATAGACAGTAATATAGTAAACAACAATAATTGTCAATTCATAAAATGCTTTATTCATTTTTTATTTATATGCATAATAATAGTAGGTTGTAGGTTTCCCAGTGATCAATTCGTCTGGTGTAATTTTCCTGTCTTAAGTTTTGAAATGACCACAAAAAGTTCTTATGTTTGCTCACAACATTTCAACCAAAAAGATATTAGAAAATTTTGTTCAGTAAGTTTATATTTTTATTGATTAGTATTAGTAAATATTACAATTTATGGTCTTTAAATGCCTTTATTATATGTTTAATCATAATTTGAAAATGTAGTACATTATAATGCTGTTTTTCATTTATCACTAGTTGCTGTGCTAAACCTAGTAGAAACAGATTCTATTTCTCAGGTCTAGGACCATTCATTTCAGATGTGGTTTCTTATAATTAGTAAATATGAAAACACAAATTCATGTTATATTATATTATAACTTAAATATTTTCATAATAGACATAGCCCCATTCATCTATTATTTAATAAATTATATTTGAAATGCCACAGTTCTTACTTCTGTAATTAAAAAGATAAATATTTACCCTTAAACTTGGAAATTACATGACGTTTCTATGTTTGTTAATTTTTCTGATATACCTACACTTGATGGAATCTCGTCACACCCTGTATTCTATTGCCTATTCGGTATAAGAGTTTAATTGGTGTTACATATTCCCACTGAAGTAACACAATAATACCTACGTTAAGTATACCAATGTTGTAATAACAATAATAACAACACAGGCATATTTTTCGACATTTTTTCTGAATTCCTGGCATATCATTCAAGGCGTTTACTGTGTCCCTATCTAGGCCGTACGGAACCACATGTCATTATGTATAAGTATGTAAGTTTTTACTGGCTTTTTTCTATTCCAATGTCTTAAAAGAGAAAGAACAAGTATCTGGCCCACAATAAAGCAACAAACAATGTAAATAGGTAAGCTTTAAATGTATCTATCAACAGACAACAGAATGTGGTCGGGCGCATTATTGTATTTGATATTAGGAGTGCCGTGAAAAATATATCGCACAAAACGTTGTATTACGCGTACTTGCAGATTAAGTGTTTTGTGACAAATTGCATTGTTACAAAATTGGAATTAATTACGCATAATAAGATTTATATAATATGTGATATCATTAATCACAATTGTGATATCAAATATTAGATTGCTTCTATCTGATTTAAAAGGAAATATTATTTATTACAAACTATTTATCATACTTAATGTGCAATTGTGTAACGTTAACTTAATACGTTATATATTGCAACTAGCCGAAAACATTTTTTCTTTACAGGTCAAACAAAAAAACTTTTAATTCGATAAAAATCCAAGATACATTTTGTAACCATTTTGAATTAGCGGGTATTATTTACATTCAGATAGAATACTAATTTTATAGCTCAATCCAAATGAATCCCAATATATGCTATTCAAATTGTTACGGGTTCGATTCAAGTTTTACGAGCGGTTTCAATTAAAGAAGAACAAACAAAGAATATCAACTTTATTAATCTGTATTAAAGTAATGTAAAATTACTCAGCTTTTATAATTCTGGATCTCTGCTGGTCACCGACTTTGTATTTAAAAGGAAAATAATAATTAAATAACCCTTCTGTCAACAACTTTAGTTGAAATAAAACGCAAAAGTTTGGGCTCAAAACAACTAATTTAATAATTAAAACTAATAAAGAAAATGAATAACAACAAAGAAATAAATATGTATAAATTAAAAAAATAGAAAAAAACAATTAAACGAGAATGAAAATTTAGAAGAAAATCTTATTCATTAATGTACAACTTAAAATAGGAAAATTAATATAATTACGAATAATTATATTAATTCCCATACGAAACTTTAATTACAATTGAAAACTGAATTTATTTCAATTACTAAAAGAAACAACTTAATCTTTATAAAAATTGATTGGAAACAAAAAGGCCTTCAATTAAAAGAATTAACAAAGAACTTACTGAAACTTTATACAATTCACTACTTCAGAATAAAATGAAATGGACTTAGTCTTTATACTGGTGTTCTTTAAAACAAAAGAAACTAGAAAATAATTCTTAACTGTGAGAAATCTATTAAGTCCAAAAACAATTAAAATATTTACTTTAACTTTATAAAATTGGTACATCTAGACCCTTCTAAGACTAAAACGAATCTAACTTGAAAGACATATCGCCTTTCCAAAATTGCCTCATAAAAACGACAAGTAGGTACTACAGAATGAAAAATAGCCAATAAGAAAAGAGCACTTTTAAAATATATTCCTATACAAATACAGGGTGAATAGTAGTTTACGTCTTAGAAATAAAATACGTTTTTATGTCGACCGTAATAATGGTTTTTAATTGTTAAGATGTCCTATGTTGGAGATTTTTCAGAAGATTAACAAGACACTACTCTTTGTAAAGTTAGGAACAATACGATTATATAATGACTTCTTAATCTCCGGAAACGCTAACTGGATGAAAACCCATGTTCATATTTTCGGCGCCCTTTATATTTATTCTTTGCTATGGGACACCTTGTTAACTCCCCAACTACTAGCTTCTGTATATAATAATAAAAGTCCGACATTTAATTTACTTGATGTTCAAAAGTGAGTCCACACTGTATTTAAAACATGTCATTCTTCGAACAAGAAAACACGGTCCATCTCTTTCTAAATGTTGAACAAAGAGAAGAGACAAAAATTATATATTTTTGTTATTCATGTACCTACTTGTAGACGTATTTATTGCTTTTGGTAAAACCTATATCAAAAAACGATAAGATAGATAGAAAACAGACCCTTAAATTGTATGACTAAAAGGAAAGTTTAGGAACATTTGTTAACCCTCTACTTAAAATAATATTCTCAAAAATATTATATTTCCCAAACTAATAGAAAATATCTATAAAATCACCCAACTAGTATACATAATACCAGTGGCGTGGTGTCTTATTACAATTTTATTTAAAAAAATTACATCTTTGGTCGTCGAGAACTAGCTTTACGTTGTAAACAAATTCTAATTCTAACTAATCTATAGTTCTAGAAGTGAGATAAACAGGTCAACGGTACAAAAGGCAATTGGTCAAAGAGCATATTACTTCCTGGCTCCTAGAGTTTTTATAGAGCTACCTAATTCAATAAAGAGTGCGTATTCTATTTATTTTTTCAAACGAAGATTAAAGTTGTGGTTCTCTAGTACTCCTAGGGAGAGATTGCTAAGTTGCTGAGCTTTGGAGGCTGTTAACTGTCTCGATGTTGTTATTGTTGGTATTACAGTATAATTTAAGTTACCTATATAGATACTTAACAGTTTTGGTGTATGTATGTTTTAATTTGCATTTGTTCTTTTTAGTACAAATATCACAAATGATTGCTTTTATAATGATAATTTGAGGATCAACATTAAGCAGGAGTCAGTTGCGAGTAACTATCCCAGTAAACACATACGTTTTTTAAACGTAAAATCAACTTGATTAAACGTGTACGGTTAAAAAATAACCGTTTTATTTTGGTACAAAATAACACCGTTTTAATTCAACTTTTTTAATACGAACATTCCTGGCCAAAATCTAACTTAAGAAAGCTTTTAGGTTAATATGACGTTATTTTGTATGTTAAATTTATTATATTACAATACGTTTTTTTAACATACTGTCTAATTATATTCAGCTATTCACACGTTTTTTTAACGTTTTAATAGTATATTAATAGGTCGAATAAAATTAACGTTTTTTATATGTTAAAACCAACGCATAATAAATTAATCTTAAGTAATAGAAATAAAAAACGTCTTATTGTCGTATTTGCCTGACGAAAATATAACAGTCATTATCTTTATGTTAAAATAACGTACTAAGCGGATCGCATGTTTGACGTTTATAAATATTGGTTTTTAACGTTTCTCGAAACCAATCAAACGTGTAGGAACAATCCTTCTACTAGTGTACTCAAGTTTCCAATTTCGACAGCGTAAGTGACTGTCACTGTCGGAACCAATATGATGGTTTCTCACCTTTTAAAAAACGTCGATTTATTTACAGTGAGAAAAACGTGTTAGAAAAAGCCTACCTACATTGGTCATTTTTAATAGTGTACAACACGTATTTTTAAAACGTTATTTTTACTAATAAAAATGATGTTTGTTAAATCACGGGAAGGAATCCTATTGGTTCTGACGGTCAGACGATCACTAACCCCATTTTATTTTTGCATTAAAGTAAACGAATGTAATTCCTCCTTACAATATACGTCAATATTACGTTAATAAATGTATTGTTTTAAAAATACAACTACACGTTTATTCAATGTTCTTTAGAAACATTGTTTAAAAATAAATATCTAACAATAAAATTCGTGTAAGTATCGTCTATTTTCTACGTGTATTCTACGTATTCTGGAAACGTTTTAAAAATATTATTATCAACGTAGTTTTGACGTGTTTTGAATACCACACAAAGTTGTTATTTATTCACCAATATAAAACGTTTTGCTTTACACGTTGTATGTAATGTTTAATACCGCGACATTTTTGAGTAGATTCTACGTAATAATAACACGATTTTAATAAAACGTTATTAGTAAAGTTAAACGTTTTTTTTACGTACGTGTGTTTATTGGGATAGGACTCCTCACTGGGCATTGCGCCCTGGGAAGCCACCTAAATAAGATGGGGCTGTATAACGGGGACCTGCAATGTAGACTGTGTAATGGGGCCCATGTGATATGTGAGTGTGTAGGCTTACAACAAGGACAACACGTTAGTTTTGGGCGTACGCTGATTGCGCCAACAGATATTGACACCCAACACATAACTGAACATCACAAGTTAGTGGAGAGTACAGGGTTGTTGGATTAGGTGGCATAAAATACGGGGACATTTTACAGTAAGCCCATGAGGCTGCAGTGAAAACAGGAGGAAGATTTTCTGCTACCAGTTTGTATGTTGTTCTGCTACTACTACTACTCCAATTTGTCTTGGTCTTGGGAATGTTCTTCTAAAAATATTAATATTCCTTATGAAAAGATGCTTAATAAAAGTTTTTACGGAAATGAAAAATGTTATTGTATTGTGCATTTCTTCTCTCAACAAGAGTTTTCTCAATACACCATGCTCGGTTCAATTTTAGCAATTTTTTATATTCGCGTTTCTTAGACAAAAAGTTCTCTCTCGATATTGTTTATTTTACAAATTTGTAAGAACCCTATAACCTTTTCTTCCTCGGCAATGCACTCGCTGTCAAACCATGGCTGGCTATCACGATGGTTCCAAGACGTCTGACTTACTTTTTCACTATAATATAGCAGAGCACCAACAACAACAACAAACAAGAAGGCCTTTAGTAGTAGTAGTCATTAGTGATTAATGATGATGAATACGCTTAATACAATGAATGCAAAATAAATAATTCAGTTCATTGTTTAAACAAACATCATTGATAATGAGCGCAGCATTATTTGTATTCCACTATTCCTATATCTGGAACTAATTGGTTATAAGAGCAATACAACTTGCTCTTCTACTTAGCGTGATAAGTATTCAGTTCAGACTTCTTCAATATCACAATAAAAGACATATTATGCATTCGTCTAGTACAAAATGAAGAAAAAAAGACAATAAAACTGTTTCTGTATACTATAAGCACCCATAGAATACCATTGAACCGAATGTAAAAGCCATCTGTTACAAAGGCACATATTATTAAGATTTTATATAAAAGTGTAGGTGTCGTCTATCTACTAATAAATAATTTAATAGGCTTTGTATTGTTCCATTGTAAGTAAATGACTGTGAGTTGTGTTAGTTATTATCATTATTGGTTGTTATTATATTGTATGATCGTTTTTGGTGATGCATTTTTAGCTATTAATAATAAATTTTATTATGATGTGCATAGACATGTCACTTCGTGAAAAATTGAGTGCTAGTTGATAGAGTAAGTAATAATTGAAAGTAGCAAACGAAAATATTGACAAGAGGTGTAGATGTTACCGCTAATACAGGAATCTTTTTTTATTATAATAACAAGAAATCCCGTTAAGATTTCCCAGTCGTTTTGTGGTACTTTTATCTATGAAAAAAGTCATTGAGGGTTGTAAAAAAAAATTAAAAAAAAAAAGCTAAAAATATTGATTCATAATTTTATATTCATAGGTTTCCGTATATTAGAATTTCGACTACTTTTAAAAACAAAATATTTCCCTTGTATTTTAAATATAACTAAAAAAAATATTTATACTAATAAGATCGATAGCCCGTGAATTTTATGCTACTTTTATATAATATTTTGACAGTAAAATAGAACGTGCATTAAAATCAGCAATTTGTGTCCGTTAATTCATGTAGTTTTATATCACGTATATTGAATGATAAATAATTATCATAATTTACCATTACAATATTACCTACCAAAGAGTTATTTAAATACTAGAAATAATACCGTATATTAACCAACTAATCCAAAAATTAGAATCAGTCTATAATATATTTTACTTAATAGTTTTAAGACTGCTTTCCGCAGATCAACTATTTACTAATAGGTTGTAGTTGATAATTCGTAAGGAGCTAGTTAGAACCTTTTAGTGGCTAAATTAGAACTTTAAACCCGTGATTCATAGGTTATAATTCAGTTATATATTGGTTAGTAAGCATATATAAAGGTTATATTATATCTGCACAAAATATCAATATTTAACCTTAAGGTTCTGAAATGTCGACAACTTTTAGGTTAGCAGGAGGTTCTGTAGCGTGGGCCCTTTTGGTCACCAGGAGTTTGTGTAGCCGGCTAGAGGAGGTTGTTTTATACCTAATGGCATATGTAAACAAAATCCATAAAGTGGTTCTAGAACCAATATACAACCTTCCTAGAACTATATTTTGTTACTTGGGGTTGTTATAATCTGATAAATACTTAATTTAAATAATAAATCCACATCTCTCTATTTGAAAATCGTTGGTGTTAAATTAACGTTAACGTTAATAGCGGCGGACGTTATTTTTTGGGACTACCATACTATTATGGTTCGATGGCTTGTCATACTTTGGCAGTATTTTTTTCTGACGTTGGTGTCACTTATTTTAGTCTAGTTGACACTTCTAATTCACGTCATAATTTGGTTTTGGTAACAAATTGCTTGTGTCAAATAGTTTATTTGTTTACATTAACAGTTTTCGGCATTATTATGGCTGACTTGATAAATATAATTTTGAAAATTCTTCCTATTATTACCAATATCTGTGCTTCTTCCATGCAAAATTAAAGATATATATACATATCTATAGGAAAACTTTACTTTAAGTTTAATTTTGCCATCATCAAATACAGGGTGGTCTACATGAAACTAAGAGATTCAATTAAAAATTCGCCTAATATTATGATTATGTGCATTTTCCACGAAAACGTCAAGAGTTATCCATAGGAAAGTATTACAATATTTGACGGAAAATTACTTTGTGCATCTAATTTTGACCCCATATACCGGGTGTTCCATTTGAAATAAACAAGTTATTTAGAATTGAACTTTACGTTCATATAACTTATATTATTGGAGATCCTGTATTTAGTATTGGGGGTTTTTTATATTTGGCATAACAAGTGATGAGTGGGTATATTTATCAGCCCAGACTGGCTTAAAAAGAACAAACGAATAGGTGTGACTTTTTTCATTCAAATTATGTCTATGTTTTTATAAAAATTAAAATATTTAAAAAACTGTCAGGTTTAGGTGAGATGTTACTTTAATTCATATACAGGGCATTGCATTAAAAAAATACAACTATAGTTCATTTCTTATATTTGGTACACCCTTTATAGATTCACAATATTTTCAAAATGTAGCCATAAATAATTTTTATCGAACCCATGAATAAAACTTTTACGAAATTAAATAGTTTAGCCACACTATTCCGTGTCGTATGACGTGAATAACCCTTTATATAAATTTGGTTTTTATTTTGTCTAAAATAATGATACCGCATGCCTCCAAACTGATAATAGTATGCCGCCGAAAGCTTTTTTACGATTTCAACTGACAATATAACCAGTAGTATATTAGTTTCTATATTTTAAATCTCCAAATCCTTAAGCTATATCTGTCAATCTTGCACTTCAGTGAACAACTATCCATGGGTACCGCTCTGTTAATAATAAACTACACACAACAGTTGTTGTGAATGAGTATTTTTACATCTATGCAAATTTGTTACATGCCTATACAACAGTTATGAAATAAACAACAATCCCGTAAGAAATACGAATTATGCGTTTAAATACAATTATTGGAAAATATCACTAAAATAGATGTTTCAACATAAAATATGCAATGTTTATGGATTACGTAAACAACATTTCTTTTTTTTTTTTGGTCTACAAGGAAATTGGCGATATTGTTTGAATATTGACAAATAATAATTTGAAGAGAATAAGTTCTGAATTTACTGCATAAAAAGGGTCTATGCGCCTTTTCATAGAAACATTTTTGTAAAAGTACTTTGTCTTAAATGCGGGTGGTCACACGAGACACGTCAGGGTCTCCACATCAACCAGAAATAAACAAACACGTGAACATGCTGTGTAACGTAAAACTGGTTTTGGAAGAAGTTGGAGTTCCAATTTTCCGTCCATTGCCTACGGAACTCAGTTTGTAGGTCGGAGATCTGGGTTCGTAGGTTGAGTTTAAATTGGTACAACAGACGAAATTTGACTAGTTAGGTGACCTACTGTATTTATTTGTTTATTTGAAGGGGCGCCACCTGGCATATTAAGAAAGCTCTATTTTGTTCCACCAGGAAAACCAAAATGACAAAATAAGATATAAACATTAGGTCACCAACTTTATCAAACCCCGGCGCAGAGATATTAGAACAAACACAGAAATTAATATGTACAAAATTCTATATTACTGTCAGAACCCTGGTCATGGTCTGGAATTACTCTTTTCACTATTCCGAAAGTAAATCATAAATCGGTAAATACTTAAATTGTATACAACTATAGTGTCAAAATTATTAGTATGCTGAGTCAAATAAGTATAACACATTTAGTTGGCGTCAAATTAAGCGTGCCCAAAGCTAAAAATATTATTATTTCAATTACAACAAACATTAAGGCCCGGTTGTACAAACCATGGTTTACCATTAGTTCCCGTGAGCTGCAGGTTACTATGAGTTCACTCTTGAACTCAGTTCAGCGTCTCGAGCGTTGTACCAATACAAGTTTACTTGAACCAGCATTAACTAGTCTATAAAATTAGGAGAAGAAAATAATAACAATCTAACCTATAAAATGGATATTTTTTAGATATACTTATGTTGTTTTCAGTTTTTTTTTAAATTTGTATTTTCGTAGTCTTAGAATATTAAATATAAACAAATTTATAATATATAATTATGGAAAATAATGTAAGAGCAACTAATTTCGCTGCTAGAGAGAATATTATTTTAATAAATTTAGTGATCTGGAATTTGTGGAGGGTGACACAAAAAGTCACAGCACCTAGGGTACTCCTATGCATCCTCCATTGGGTGAACTGGAACTCTACGTTATCGAACAACCTAATTCTGAGAAAAAGGCGGCAACTTTCAGGACGGATGTTCATGTTCATAATTTAAACATAAGAAGAAAGCATATTGATAAACCACCCCATAGAACAGCTTTATTCCAAGGGTCGTTTTCATATACCATAGCTGAGGAGTATAACAAATTGCCACAGAATTTTACGTCTCACTCAATATCCAGGTTTAAACTAAAAGTATCTGAAATGTTATTTGATGAGCAGTGTCGTCTGTTGAATTGTTAAGTCTATTAAATTGCCCATAGTCCTATCGTTATCACTCGTTTTTCTTTTTATTTATTTTATTTCACTTAGTTTTTAGTTTGTGCGTAAATTATGGTTGTGTACTATATATCTAAAGGGTTCTCTTACTGATGATTTTGTTTCTATTGTTACAAAAATACTTTATTTCCTTAGGTTCATGAAGAATATCAGCAATGCTGAACATGCGCCTTTTAACAATATCATATTGTATCAAACATGTTACAGAATGTAATTTATGTTTCAGGTTATTGTTAATAAAGACCTTTATTATTATTAGACTGTCCTCCCAACTTGCTTTAAAGTCTGATAGGGTGATGTGTTTAATGTATCTGTCTGTCGGAAAGACAACACAATGCCCTTCGATCTGCCAAGAGCACGTAGTCTTTTCAGAGGTACCACTAGTAACCGGCCATAAGATCGTTGACACAGCTATGATGACTTACTTCGTCAGCAATTCGTTCCACTGCACTGATCGCCTCAGACACGAGAAACCAATCCTCAGCAACGCCTCACACCACTCCAAATCCCTTATACTATGCTGTACCACACCAATTCGGGGCACCTGAATTAATGTGGTACCACGTAAGCCTGCACTAAACCAATGTAGGCGCCCTGTACTACGTCCCTAAATAAACCGAGCAGTTATTATTCTTACTACCAAGTCATGATATAGACAGAGACAAAAAAAATGATAAGATAGATTTTATAAATTATATTAAATTTTGGTAAACATGCAGTATAGTTGTACTAAATTATGGTCTGACCGCGCAACTGCGCAGTCAGACGAATTTTATGTGAAAAAGTGTCACTACTCTAACGATGTTGCCAGGTTGGTATCTATTCACTATATCGACTGATAGAATGAATATTACAAATTTATACAGTGTATGTAATTATTATATAATTGCTGCGGGTATGGAAGGTTAGGTAGCAGGCAGGGATGTGTTGTAAGGGTGTAATAGTGATGATCAGGAAGAGTTAGTAAAGGAGGGTGAGTGTAGAAAGCAGGATTGAGATGAAATGTAGTAGGCACGTAGTTGTTATATTAGTTCGATAGAAGTCATTATTGGGACAACACATCCCTGCCTGCTACCTAACCTCCATACTCAGCATTTTATCCTCAACCTCCTGCAATATTTGTGTGGATTAGTTCGATAGCAGTCATCGTTAGGTAATCATTGCAGGAGGTTGAGGGTCAAATGCTGAGTATGGAAGGTTAGGTAGCTGGCAGGGATGTGTTGTCCTAATAATGACTGCTATGGAACTAATATAACAACTATCTGCCTACTACATCTCAATCCAGCTTTCTACACCCACCCTCCTTTACTAACTCTTCCTGATAATTACTATTACACCCTTACAACACATCCCTGCCTGCTACCTAACCTTCGATACTCAGCATTTTACTCCCAACCCCCTGCAATGATTACCTAACGATGACTGCTATCGAACTAATCCACATAAATATAACAAATAGGTGTATAACCTAGAGTATCATTTTTACATTTAACGGTCAAAAATTAAACGCCAAATATTTAACCGTTTCAACATAATATGTGTGTTTTAAACCTGGCAACACCACACTTCGATTACAATCTGAACTCCCAAAACTCGTCTGACTGCGCAGCTGCGCGGTCATACCATAATTTAGTACAACTATACTGCATGTTTACCTAAATTTTGATATCATGAAGAATGATTAATTAATCGGATACATTATAGCAAATTCAACAACTGATGGCAAGTTAAAATGATTTATTAATTAACTTGTATAATCCAAGGGCAACTAAGAGCAGATTAAAAATCAGAAGATCCGTCCACCCATCACACCGGCACCGGTACGGCAAACACTTGCCAGGAATAAGACAATATTAAGCCTCAGAGGCATACTAAGGAGAAAGGAAACACTTTTTAAGTTAAACTATTCAAAGAATGGAAAACACCATAATGGCGAAAAATGATACTTACAGATAGGTACCCCAACCCAATACGCAGAAATCAACTATACAGGCACTCAAAACATAACACTATTCGTATCAAAACTGATTTTGCGTATTTCTCACAATTCTCATAAATAGGATCCAATAACGCAAGATGGCCTTACCAATCACGGCAGAAAAACACCTCTTCGCTTCAACCGGATATCTTCTCCAAATTTTAACAAATCACGCTTAAGATGGTAGGAAATAGTCAAAAACAACACCATTTAACACTTTGTGAAGATATGAAATGTCAATGTACCAATATGAAAACCAATGTTATCGCATTTGAAATTTACGACAAGCATTACCAAACAATCAGTAATTAATTACTAATTCATTAGTATTCAAAACAATATTCAGTCAACAAATAACCTGACCATTGTCATTTTATGTGATCACAATCAACAGATGTTATTGGTTGCGGATTGTATGATACGATCGATTTTAGAGAAACAGAATCTGAGTAAAACTTTCGATCTTAAATAAACTTGAAATGAAACATAAATTTCTTTTTCATTTACACAAAGGGATTTACGAATAGAATATTTTAAGTTAGGACAAGTTATCAGTCAGATAAATATGGATAGAAAAGAATAACTAAACGTAGTAATAGGACAAAATAAACATCGATAATCGACACTAATATAACCTATGTTGCAGGTTGCCAATGATTTTCCATAATTGGTCAGTGTTGTCAAGACAAATAATATGAGAGAATTAAATAAAATGATATTAACTGCCCTCAGCCCATCATCAATACAGAAAACGAAAATATTTAACATTATTAAATCGTAATTTAAAATAATATTAGTAAAGTTCACTAGCATAGCCAGATGTAAACACTATAAATATAGGTAATGTATGCAACCAGTAATTAGCGACAAGAGTGTAGAGTTGCAAACCGGTACAGATCAAAAAGTGGCCTCTCTCACGTCATAACCATTTTAATAACCAAAGTAGTTACTGACTAATATATCAGGTAATTTAGGGCTAGGTTTCATCCATATAGAAAATTGGAAATGTAGCAAAAAAGTTTGCTACAGGTGGGCGTTCTCAAAATCGTAGAATTGTGTTAATATAAAGCTCGTTTCCAAGCCGCTATTTTGACAGTAGTTGTCGTGCCGATTATTGCCAACGTACTATCTATGGCAACAAACAATATTTGTACTGGTTCAAGTAAGTGTTCTAATGATTATAAACTATACTATACAGGGTGAACTATCACTCAGTACAAAAATTTTAACTACATGCTCAGGAAGGCAAGAAAAACCATAAAAAATTTGTTTCGAAAATTTTATGAGATGTTTAAGAAATGGGACAAAACCACGTTTTTCCCCGATAAATCGGACAATTATTTTTCACGATGGCCTCCAACATCGAACATCTGTATGCATAATTTCCGCGGCGTTGTCAATTGGAGAGGTGAAAATGAACATTTTTGTAAATAGTAATTAGGTATTATAATTATTATACCTGATAAATAAGTCCATCTGGACTACTGTAGAATTGTACACTACTTCTTCGTTTTTGCAAACAACAACCTTCTAAAATGATATTTTCGCACATTGAATACACTAAAATCACAAACACAACAGATTTCTTCTGAAAGTACATTACAATGCCCGTTTATTTTACCTAAATCGAAATTTAACGAAATATTAAACTATGATAGCCAGCTGTAGCGACGCTGGCTGTCTTATAATACTTGATCAATACCAGTCGATTTTGGAATACTCCAAATTATAGATAATTTCTTCGTTTTTGCAAACTTCTAAAACGATATTTTTGCATTTTGAACACACAAGCACTATCTAAACATTGCCGGAAGCACACTAAAACCCAGATAAGTAAAAGTACTACTTACTTATATGGGACTAAAATGTATAATGCCCGTTTAATTTTAATTTACTTAAATCTTAAATCGTTATTCCAATCAGGATCAAAATGTAAACACAAACATAATTAACTAATATACAAGGTTAATAACCTCCCGGGACACCTGATTATTGTGCAGACTAATTCGACTTTAATCATCTGTCAACCAGCAGCCTAACGTGTTGCCAAGTTTACACATATGATAAAACGGGTTGCCTACGTACACTACACAAACATTTTATCGGAAATATTATAAATATGAATACCTATATGATGAAATAACGTAAATATTAATGATGTGATGAATGGTGAATCACCAGATTTGGAAGCCAAGAGCTAACTAAGAATATTTAGCGCCTATTGACTATCGCTTTTTTGGCCAAATCTGGCAACCCTTCATTCACGAATAATCATTATGCAAGTTTTGTCACTATCAACCGATAAAATGGTAATATTTTTAATATAAATACAACAATAACTAGAAACTACACTAATGTTAATAAATACAGATGTGTGATCCGATACATTGGCACTATCGTTGGCAAAGCCCAGCGGTATATCGAATGAAATAGATTGATTATCTGCTAAACGAATATATCGGCAACATACATTTTAAATTTTAAGGTAATATTATATCGTTATAATGAAGGATAAATTGTCGATGTGACTATGGATATTTTTTATTTCGATGTATCGATATTTTGTAATATCGATATGGCGATGTTACCTTTGTCATTTGTCATCGCTATTTTGACGTCGAATTATTATATTATTTTATTGATTTGTGAATGTTTGAAAATTGAATTGAATTATTGAAAAACACGGAATTAACAGACATGGTAATAATATTATATGGGAAATGCAACGAAAGAGCAAATCGGGCGGCAGTGGAATACTGGAGACGTTTTCCAAATAGGAAAGACATGCCTAATCCTCGCACATTTGTAAATGTTGTAAGTATATCGTTTGTGAGATACTGGTACATTGCAAGCTCAAACGGGTGGACAAGGAGAGTAAAATAATTTAAAACATGTAGTGGCTGTACTAAATTTAATAAAGGAGGAACCCTCCATAAGTACTACGGATATTTTGTGGTGAAGTTAACGGTGGTCTCTTTGAACATTTGCTGTTGTAGTGCTTTGAAGTGCTAGTGTTATTTGCATTTTGTGTGTTTTTGTTACCCTTTGGGGTTTTCCTAACGGATGGGATCCACCTTGTCGCGAGCGTCGGGCTGAGTACCTGACATTAAACAAGAAGAGTGGACGAGATAAACCAAGCGGTCCCCAGGAATTTCAAAAAGCATTCTTTGGCATGTTAGACATATCCGAAAGGTAGGTGCTAAGTGCTAACATAATATTTAATATTTCGCGATTGAAGTCACATAAGTAATCATCTACATTCTCTAAATAATTTTTTTACTTTAAATGCTCGATAAATCCATACACTTGGCAACATGGCGCTGTATCATAACCTTTAAACCAATGTCTAATTTAAACTTCAGTTGTGCAGGCGGTCATAGGCGTCGTCAAAAGGGAGTTTAATATGATTTACAAAAAAATCATTTTCAGCCTTAATAAAAATGTTTGAAATTTTTTGAAAGGCGATTCTGTTAAATCTTATTTTTCTCTACCTCCAGTTCAAATTTTTGTACTGAGTGATAGTTCACCCTGTATACTTTATTTAGAGCTAAGATACTTATTAGTGTCGGTATACGTTTAATTTGGATTCTGCCTTTCGCAATATAAAATTTTTGAAACATGCATTTTGTTTATGAATAAAGTTGAGGCATTTTTAGTAGATTTGCAAATGAATGAAGATAGCCGGGAGGCTGCTTGTGCCAAGTGAAAATAAAAGACTCAGGGGCTGACTGAATGTAAGACGAAATCATATTACTTGCTCCGATGAAGTTTGTGCCCTGGGCGCTGTAAACGTCCATACATCGACCCACCTACAAAACAAAACATTGAAGCTAGGTATAGGGAAGTGTTAAGATAAAATACTCCAAAAATATAATTATATACAGGGTGTTCCATTTGAAACAAGAAAGTTGATACCCACTCCTGGTATAAGCACAAATATCTCAATATTATGGGTTGTAGACTATGTCGACCTCAGTAACCATCCAAAACTTTCAAAATAATCGTATGATTAGTTTTCTCAAAAGGCCAAACCTATCACGGTAATCTGCAAGGCCAATTAATAATATAAAAATAAATAAATCTACGACAGGTATTATTGCGCTATGGCGTTGGCCATAATTTAAAGAAATAGTAATGAAACACGTCCCATCTCCGTATGTAATTTACTATTCAGAACCTTAGGTCTATAGTCGCTAATTTAATAGTTATTAGAAAACTAGTGTCCTATTGGACATCAGCAAAATACCGAAAGTAAATAACTAAGTAAAAATTAATTAAAAAGTACCTGTAATAAAAATTAATTACAATTTAAAATCAAAAGAAAGCGCGCTGTGGTACTTAATGTAAATAAATTCACACGGACTTACACCTATGGGCAATACAATGTAAAGTAGGGTCACAGTTATTCTACACTATACACAAACCCACTTTGTCAGTTCCATTTCCCGTTTGTATACAATTTTATGTAATACTTTTCTTTATTTCTTTTATTCTCGGTCAAAATATGACCATATACCGTAAAAGAAAAAGAGGCAAAAAATGAGGCACAATTATTATTATGTCGTCGAAAAAGCACTTAAATTCGTGTTTTATTACGGCATACTGTCATCGTACGCGTTGTAGTTGCGCCTCGTCAAGAAATTAATTCTCCACCTTAACAACTTGTTTATTCTGGTTTATATCATAATTTTCGGTCGGTATGTTCTGTTTAATTTGTCAGATTCCCACGCAAATAAAGCTGGACATTAATGATATGGACACGTTTTGGTTCAACCGTATTTCTCGTATGATATTTATATCTGGTACCTATACTATGCATACGGTTATATATAGGTATCTACCAGATCTAATAAATGCAGTAAAGGGCAAATTGTGGACTTTAGAAATGTTCACTTTTATATTATTTAAGTTTACTCTGCGTTTTGTGAATTGAAAATACCTACATAAAAGTAAAAATACGATTGTTTTGAAAATTTAAGTGATTCAGCTATCAGTCTATAATATAGTCATATTTGTACAACTTTTGGCTATACCGGAAGTTGATACCAACTTACTGAATTCAAATAGAGCACGCTATACTTTTGGGTATTTTGTAGGTATTAACACTTCCCTCTACCGATTTTCAACTGTTTCTGAATGAATAATTTCATTTGATTTTTTTTCGCGAAAAACAAGTCTCCCGAAAATATTTGTCATTTTGTAGTTTGAATAGACAGAATGTTGAAATTCTTAGAAAAATCAACTATCGATCAGTGTTAATTTAATTATAATAATAATTTCATAAACCAATCTAAAAAAATCTGAAAATTACGTTCTACCATACCTAAAAATATTGAAGATAAATAGAAACATTTTTGCGTAGATCACCTCTAGGAGCTTATAGTTTAACTTTTAAAGAAATCTTGAATTAAATCTAAAGAAATTTACAAATTTTTCAAAATATTACGTTTTTGTCCTTAACAAAATAAAGAAATACATTTTTGAGTTACCCCGTAGATAACCTCTAGGAACTTATAGTGTAACTTTCAATCAAATCACCCTGTACGTGCTGGTTAGTAATTAATGTTGTTATAATCTGATAAATACTTAATTTAAATAATAAATCTAGTTGTCAAATTCAAAAACCTTATAAAATTTTATACTAAATACCTACCTACTATAAATATATTAGATAGGTATTTTAAATCTGCTAGCCTAAAAATGGCTGCGTATAATATGGTTGTCATCATAGGTGACGTTATTTTTTAGGACTACCATATCTCTCTATTTTGAGAATCGTTGGTGTTAACATTAACGTTAATAGTGGCGGACGTTATTTTTTAGGACTACCACATCTCTCTATTTTGAAATTCGATGATTTCTCAAGTTTCCATTTTTAGGACTACCATATCTCTCAATTTTGAAATTCGTTGGTTGCAGTTACAGAAATTGCGTTGGTCTGCCAGGTGGGTATGTATCTATATAAAATAATATTCAGTGTGTACAAAATGTGGAATGTGCCAAATTTATTTTATTAATAGGTAGGTTATTTGGCGTGGTCGCTAAAGTAAACACTGTCAACAAAATAGAGGCGTTCAAAATCTGGACATGTAGACGTTTGTTTAAAATTTTGTGAACTGTTAAAGTGACCAACAACGAAGCACTGCAAAGAATGCAGCAATAAAGAATTATTTATCACAATAAATAAGAGAAAACTGCATTTTGTTTCAAATTTTGTGGACTGTTAAAGTGACGAACAACGAAGCTTTGCAAAGAATGCGTAAATAAAGAATTATTTATCACCATAAAGAAGATCTGTGTTTGATTGTGAACAGTGAAAGCAGGGTACGCATAGAGAAAATCATGATTTGGTTTTAGAAGATTCTTTTTGCATAATATTTTCAGTGTGTGTAGATTATAATAATTTACCAATGTTTTTAAAATGTGTGTGAAACACCAGAAGAACCCTCTGTCCCTAAAGTCGGCCGTAGCCCAAATTTAGTTTATTAATATAATCCTCTGCCGATTTTCAACTGTTTTTGATTGAATAATTTATTTTGAATTTTTTTTCGCGAAAAACAAGTTTCCCAAAAATATTCGTCAATTTGTAGTTTGAATAGTCAGAATGTTGAAATTCTTAGAAAAATCAACTATGGATCAGTGTTCTCAAATGGAATAAGTATTATCATTTTTTTTGAGAAACACTCAAATTTGATGGGAATCAACTGATGATAACCCTAGCTATTATTAAAAAAACGCCATTCTCAAATGCATGTTTTACGCAAAATAACTGCCAAACTATGGCAATTTTCCTTGAATAATTTTAAATAACAGATAAAAACACTGAAAACTTGATTCAACGATTACGTGTGATATACCACCTAGTTTTGAATTGAAAATGGCTTTAAATTTAACAATAAAAAATCCAGGGCCGTATTTACAAAAAACAAAGTTGATGATGGTTTTGCAAAAACAAAAAGTCGTAGTGCCAATTTGTAAACGCTATCTTTTTCACCTCAAAAAGTAACAATTAGAAAGTGCTTTTTATTTTTTATAATATAATAATATTTTAATATCTGTAAGTAAATTAAAAAAAAACTAAAACCACAAAAAATAGTTTTTTCAAAAATTCTCGAAAACAGCTAAAGTTGCTTTACTTTTGAAAACACCATTTAAAAGGTGTTTAGCTTTTCTCTAATTTAACGGACATTGTAACTCCTACCGATTCCAAGATTCCCATGCTATCGCATTCTTATCTCGGACACAGTGTATATTATACAGTCCAAAATTCCGAACCAGCGAGCGTCTCAACAACAGGTGTCCGAAAAATATTCGCCATTTCGTCACCTATATAGACAGACTTTTGACATGTTGATGGTATTTGAAGAATATCTTAGATAAATCAATTATATTGACAGATTAACACACAAGGTTACAGGATGGTCGCAATCTACTCTACTATACTAATAAAAGTAGGCATAAGTCAATTTTATCAAATGGGACAACCTGTATATTATCTAATACTCTGAAAGACAATCAAATGTCCTTTCAAATGATAGGGCATGTCCCTAACCCTAAATGAAAGCAAGATTCTAGAAAGAAAATAATTATAAAATACGGGTAACAAATCATGGGCGTCCCATGTTTTGCTTCTAAAATATCAGAGCCGGTGACCGCACGTGCGCCACTGTTAAAGCTGAAAATTTTGTGGTTGACGCGTACCTATCCGCAGCTTCCTTCGCTGCTGGGCTGACCGGCCAATGCCGATCGCCAAAACGAGAAATAACATGATCAGGAAATGATTCGTGTCATAATTCAACAGTTTCTCTGGTTGTATGGCATGTTACACCCTCCGGTTGAAACTACATGTGGTTGAGATCCATATAATGCAATTTTGGCACCAAAAAGTTAGTTAACATTTCACGATAGCGAACACCATTCACGCAGTTAATGCTTGACCAACTGCAGAAAAATGGGTCGATGAGCCTCTTGACAAAAATGCACACCACACAGTGACTATTTTTGGATGCATCTGTTTCTCAACAATCACTCGTGGGTTTTCGGAACCCCAAATGCTTTCTCGATTAACGAAGCCACTAAGGTGAAAATAGGCATCTTCACTAAAGACGATTTTCGTTGAAAAATCACCTTTCAATTGTCGTTCCAAAATCCAATCAACAAACGCTCTTCGTTGTCCATGGTCTTCAGCTTTAGCTCTTGAGTCAATTGAACTTTGTACGCATGATATTTCAAAAAATAAATCCCATGCATAGGACACACAAATTTCCTGAGCTGTTTGCCGAATTGATGTGGTTGGGCTTTACATGCACTGCTGCCATATTTTCAGTCTAGCGACCAAGCCAAATGTCTGTTTCTGTTTTAATGTCACTAAAAGACCCAAGTTTACCCACACTTTTTTATTAATCTTCTCACAGTAGCTTCATTTGAAGCATTCCGATTTTCACCACTTTGATAATCATTTTTCACATTTGGGATTCGTCGTTATGTACTGTAGCACTCCATTTTACTTAACCTCCTGCTGTCTACGAACGAACGGCCATTTTCTTTTAATGTCAAATCATGACAGTACAAATGGCGCGTAATTCAAAACCGGCGTTCTTAAACACCATTTATCATTATCTGTTATTTTTTTGACTTTAAATATTCTGTAAATGGAGTTTACCTATTGCAAATAAATGCTTATAATGTAATAATATATCATTACAAAACACATAAATAAACTGTACGTTATTTTATTCATAGCACAGTTATCACATAATTTCGAGTAATGCAGGTATATGCAAAAGTATATACAGAGTGTCCATGAAATAACGAAATGGGCGATTATTTTCAAAATGATACATTATTATGTCCCTATATCTAAGTATTAAGGTTTGCGAAATGATCGCATTAATATTTAAGAATTTCGATTTATTGTTAACAGCTTGACATGGAAATTGCATTATGTCAAAATTGTCTAATCATCTTGACAGTTTGCGAGTGGCATTAACTATTTTCTGTTAAGATTGGCTTTTGTAAATCTAGTTTTGTGTTACGAGTACTTATTAGTCCGTAAAAATAACAAAATTGAGCAAAATAATAGGAACTCGAACGAAATTTTGATGAATTATTCATTATTTATGGACAATGTAACGAAATAATAGCAAGAACATGTAGATTATTTAAGGAGATGATCCGAATGTACCGCAAATGAATAAAAAAAAGTTTAATCGAATACAAAATAATTTTGTTAATAATTAGGGATCTAAACTGAAGATAGATCGAAAGCTATCAAAACCAGTCAGCGATGAAGACAATATTGTGAATGGTTTGGCTTATTTTTTGGCAAATCCTCAGCCTTCACTTTATAGTGCTGCATACGATTTGGGGTTCTCATATTATGGTGTGCAAAAGATTTTGATAGATCATCAAATGCATCTTTTTAAATTAACAAAAGTTCGGCATTTGAAATCCGAGGATTATCAACGTCGAATCCAATTTTGTGAAAATATTCTGGTACATATTCAAGAAGAACTTTAAACTACCAACTACCAAATTTTGGGGATAGGTTTACAAGAATTTTTGGAATATATGTCATTAGAAGACTACCGTTCATCTTGGTACCAATTGGACGAAGCAGCAGCTCATTGTCCTGATGAAGTTACGCATGAGCTAATGGATATATTCCAAGACCGTTGGTTTAGACGCTTGGCTCCTTGGGACTGGCCTGCAAGATCTCCCGACTTAAAAACCATCGACTTTTGTTTATGGGATAATTTAAAACAAAAATTATATCAGACGCCAGTAAACAGCAAAGAAGAACTGTGTAAACGAATGCGGAGTTATATCAGTCACCTAGATGCTGAAGAGATACAAAATGCAACCAATCACTGTGTTCATCGTCGAATATTGAAGTGTTTAGAAATGAATTGAAGACATTTTCTTCTTCCCTCTGATGCAATGGTTATGTCATCTCCAATATGTCCACGGATAGAGTTTGGAAGAGGAAAAACTTTTTTATTTGTAGATTTAGAAGAAAAAGTCATTCTTTACAAAAACGAAATTTCAAATACCAAATTTACGATTATTATTTGACACAAGCAGACGTTTTTATAAAGAATGACTTTTTCTTCCAAATCTACAAATAAAAAAGTTTTTCTTTTTCCAAACTCCAATGCGTCCAGGGATAGAGTTTGGAAGAGCAAAAACTTTTTTATTTGTAGATTTAGAAGAAAAAGTCATTCTTTATTAAAACGTCTGCTTGTGTCAAAACTACAATTTCGGGTACGAAATTTACGATTACTATACAGGGTATATCAAAAAATAACATTTTTAATTATTGTGATTTCCTTGTTTTTTTTTTTTATTTTATTATTTTAATAGTTGCTATGAAATTAACCACTTTAAGAAAAAAGTTTATTAGTGTTTTTTTTTTGCACAATTGGTGTAATGAAAATTGAAAAAAACAAAATTATTAAAAATGTTATTTTTGATATACCCTAGTAATCGTAAATTTGGTATTTGAAATTTCGTTTTTATAAAGAATTACTTTTTCTTCTAAATCTACAAATAAAAAAGTTTTTCCTCTTCCAAACTCTATCCGTGGACACATTGTATACCAACGTGAACACAATAATTAATTAAAAATCGAAATGTTTTTTTTTCTTAGGATCCATACCTAACACTACCAACCAGCTATTATACCTATTTTTAGTTAGCCTGTATAAGTGAAAAAAAAAACACGAATGGATAAATAATAAATATAATATCTGTGATCATAACTACCGAAAATACGAAATTCCAGGTAACTTGCCTTTATTGGGGCAGATGAGAAGCACGCAGCTGGAGTCCCTCATGGCATCTAACTAAAGTGTGAGTTAAGAAAATAAATAAACAAGTGTTAAAAACAATATATTAAACAAACTAACCCAAACAAAGTTTATGAAACAATAAAATCCGTCGAAATGTGCTTAGAAACACACAAAATATTTAACACAAAAAAGCTACAAAATAAATATTTCGTATCAAATCAGCCTGGCACCACAGAATATCCAACAATCAGAATACCGACACAGAGCCGCTGCCATTGAAAATGCAGTATGGACAGACGCCATTTTGCGGGCATAGAGCTCAGGATCATACTCGCCCACAGCTGACAGGGCCGGCCTTAGGGTGTTTAATGAAATAAATATATTAGTACACATATTTATTACTTTTTTATTGATTTTTCCATATAGTTAATTTATTTCGGTTGGCTGAAGTTTTGAAATTTTTATTTATACATTTTATTGTGAAATATAGTTTCATTCTTAGATACAATTTAATAACATATTCGATCGGAAAACTTTGTCATGGATGGTGAAAAGGAACATTTTTACATATATCATATAAAACGCGCATGCGACTGCCTAGTGCACTTTCTTCAAAATTTTTATGAAATAAATAATCTGAACTTGAAACAAACCGAATGAAGTTATGCGCTATTAGCAAATTTCCGGAAAAATCTCTTGTTTGAATTATGCTGAGAATTCTTGCAGTTTCTTCCAGCACATATAGTGCCAGCTTTCTTATAAGATTCCATCTTCTTAAGTTTTATTTTTATAACTAAAATACACTAAACACTATAGGCAAAGCTGAAAGTCAGTCTATAACAATTAAAACAATCCAACAATATTAGGAAACTATAAACATTCACTAATATTACAACACCACAATATAACATGTAAAAATATTCTGCACCACTACTGTGCGAGACGAAGCGAGAAATAGTAATGACCAAACCACGCCTATGAACTGACATATTCTATTCCCAGGTTAAGGTTATGTATTGTTTTGGAGGGAAACTCCGAGTCGATATTCTGTTAATTATTCTGTGCCGGCACTATACGTGAAACAATTGTTTAACCTTCATTTCACACAGTTGGTAATCAGTTGTGCGCACGCCCAGAGATGTTCTTCTCAGAGAAAGCTGACCGTAAACTCATACGTAGAAACTTACTTTTTCGCTCATGATTTGCCATGTCAGTGGTGTAATGTCATCTAATTGAGAAATAAAAATGGCTTTAGATTTTATGATAAAAATAACAGGGTCGGAAAAAGTGGCAATACAGAAGGGTAATTTATTTTCATATCAAATTAAGCCGGGAAAAAAAAAGAAACCAATTTTGAAAAAATTAGATTTATTCCGGATATTTCCGGAACTATTCAAACTTTCTACACAGCGTATTGTTAGGCACAATAATGCGCAACTTTTCTTCAGTTTAATGAACTCCGTATCTCTTACGTTTACGAGATTCTAATCCTATTTGCCAACCTTATATTGGACACACTGTATCTATATATTATTTCAATAATAACGCATACAGCGAACAACCTCGGGCAAGGTAATATTACTACTTTGCTTAAATCATAAAAATACACAATCAAACAAATGTTCGTTTAGCTACTGGTGTCTAACCGAAAATAATAAATAGTAAATATTTTATGCTCACTGGCGGCGTAGATTATTATACTCAATTTCAATTGCTCGAATTCGAAAGCAATTTAATTTTAACGGTATTATCTACTCTTACGTTGATTTGTGGTGGTCAAATAATTTCAAAATTTAATTATTTTTACAAATTCTCAGATTATTTCAAACTTGTTGCCTTTAAATTCATAACTTGCTGTTGTCTTTTCAATGTGATATAGAATTAGATTTCTACAGGGTGTTATTGACAGTTCTGGTAACAGCGGAAGTGGGTGTCAACTTGCTCACTTATATATTATTACTCTTCTGGATTCTACGTAAAATTTCAACTATACCACAGTATAATAAATAATACAGTATTCTGACTTGCCGCTTGCAAGCTGTCTTGCGCATACTAGATAATTTTACGTTTATAACAACTATTTGTATAACCGTAAAATTTATATTACGAACTGACAGTATCTAATATGTTTTTAAACTAAATGAAAGTAAAACATAAACACAAGTTGTCGCGTGGCGAGATAGCATGATAACGCAATCAGCTAGGGGTTATAATATCATTGACAATATATATATATATATATATATATATGGCCCTTGTTTGACTAAAATTGCTGAGCACAGGATTCAGTTGATGCAGAATTCAGGCACACGGCTTGTATGTGGAATTCGTAGGGGTGAAAGAGGCTAGCAATAAGATATATAAAATATAATTATTATGTACTTAAATATTTTTACAAAAATAAAAATATAATAAATTGACCCGAGACTTACCAAGTCCATTTCAGCTGCTTATGAGAGCCTTTATTAATATAACTTAATTTAAGTCAAAGTCATGTCAAAGTCGATATATTAAATCCTGCACACCTTTTAACGCAATTGCTCTTTCCTTAAAATTATTTTCAGAGGTAGTAGTAGTTTTAAACCGAAACAATATACTCAAAATTTTTGTATTATATTTATTTAGTTATAATAGATAAATTAAGAGGATTTTCATGTCCGTAAATATAACAAATGAAAACAATTTCGTGGCAAAGCGGACTAAAATGTTGGCTTTACCTACACAAGGAATTTTGTTTAATTTAGCAGGGCCCCAGTCTAATTCGATAGAAACCAGACCGAGGCATGGGTCGACAGGTACTGACGAATTCGTTTCGCTCTTGTTATGAGCTCGTCAGAGCACCATAGTCGCTACCCATCACAAATATCGGCCTGCATTTAAGCACAATAGGATACACAACAGTAGACACATGTAAACATATATCATCTACATGTACATAGTAATGCATATCCCATACCATGCAGAGGCCGAACAAACTCAATGTATAGGTAAAACCAGTCGTATAAATAGAAATAAATATAAATAAAAATAGTATGAACACAAAACGCTAGCAGGAGACCATTTTATCCTTCTGCCAGCATCTCCCAAATATTTGGGTTTCAGCAATGCTCGGACGGTGGTCTCCAAGCGTTCTGCCGTCGATGTTTAATGCCAAATAATGAAAAATTAAGAGGATTTTCATGTCCGTAAATATAACAAATGAAAACAATTTCGTGGCAAAGCGGACTAAAATGTTGGCTTTACCTACACAAGGAATTTTGTTTAATTTAGCAGGGCCCCAGTCTAATTCGATAGAAACCAGACCGAGGCATGGGTCGACAGGTACTGACGAATTCGTTTCGCTCTTGTTATGAGCTCGTCAGAGCACCATAGTCGCTACCCATCACAAATATCGGCCTGCATTTAAGCACAATAGGATACACAACAGTAGACACATGTAAACATATATCATCTACATGTACATAGTAATGCATATCCCATACCATGCAGAGGCCGAACAAACTCAATGTATAGGTAAAACCAGTCGTATAAATAGAAATAAATATAAATAAAAATAGTATGAACACAAAACGCTAGCAGGAGACCATTTTATCCTTCTGCCAGCATCTCCCAAATATTTGGGTTTCAGCAATGCTCGGACGGTGGTCTCCAAGCGTTCTGCCGTCGATGTTTAATGCCAAATAATGAAAAATTAAGAGGATTTTCATGTCCGTAAATATAACAAATGAAAACAATTTCGTGGCAAAGCGGACTAAAATGTTGGCTTTACCTACACAAGGAATTTTGTTTAATTTAGCAGGGCCCCAGTCTAATTCGATAGAAACCAGACCGAGGCATGGGTCGACAGGTACTGACGAATTCGTTTCGCTCTTGTTATGAGCTCGTCAGAGCACCATAGTCGCTACCCATCACAAATATCGGCCTGCATTTAAGCACAATAGGATACACAACAGTAGACACATGTAAACATATATCATCTACATGTACATAGTAATGCATATCCCATACCATGCAGAGGCCGAACAAACTCAATGTATAGGTAAAACCAGTCGTATAAATAGAAATAAATATAAATAAAAATAGTATGAACACAAAACGCTAGCAGGAGACCATTTTATCCTTCTGCCAGCATCTCCCAAATATTTGGGTTTCAGCAATGCTCGGACGGTGGTCTCCAAGCGTTCTGCCGTCGATGTTTAATGCCAAATAATGAAAAATTAAGAGGATTTTCATGTCCGTAAATATAACAAATGAAAACAATTTCGTGGCAAAGCGGACTAAAATGTTGGCTTTACCTACACAAGGAATTTTGTTTAATTTAGCAGGGCCCCAGTCTAATTCGATAGAAACCAGACCGAGGCATGGGTCGACAGGTACTGACGAATTCGTTTCGCTCTTGTTATGAGCTCGTCAGAGCACCATAGTCGCTACCCATCACAAATATCGGCCTGCATTTAAGCACAATAGGATACACAACAGTAGACACATGTAAACATATATCATCTACATGTACATAGTAATGCATATCCCATACCATGCAGAGGCCGAACAAACTCAATGTATAGGTAAAACCAGTCGTATAAATAGAAATAAATATAAATAAAAATAGTATGAACACAAAACGCTAGCAGGAGACCATTTTATCCTTCTGCCAGCATCTCCCAAATATTTGGGTTTCAGCAATGCTCGGACGGTGGTCTCCAAGCGTTCTGCCGTCGATGTTTAATGCCAAATAATGAAAAATTAAGAGGATTTTCATGTCCGTAAATATAACAAATGAAAACAATTTCGTGGCAAAGCGGACTAAAATGTTGGCTTTACCTACACAAGGAATTTTGTTTAATTTAGCAGGGCCCCAGTCTAATTCGATAGAAACCAGACCGAGGCATGGGTCGACAGGTACTGACGAATTCGTTTCGCTCTTGTTATGAGCTCGTCAGAGCACCATAGTCGCTACCCATCACAAATATCGGCCTGCATTTAAGCACAATAGGATACACAACAGTAGACACATGTAAACATATATCATCTACATGTACATAGTAATGCATATCCCATACCATGCAGAGGCCGAACAAACTCAATGTATAGGTAAAACCAGTCGTATAAATAGAAATAAATATAAATAAAAATAGTATGAACACAAAACGCTAGCAGGAGACCATTTTATCCTTCTGCCAGCATCTCCCAAATATTTGGGTTTCAGCAATGCTCGGACGGTGGTCTCCAAGCGTTCTGCCGTCGATGTTTAATGCCAAATAATGAAAAATTAAGAGGATTTTCATGTCCGTAAATATAACAAATGAAAACAATTTCGTGGCAAAGCGGACTAAAATGTTGGCTTTACCTACACAAGGAATTTTGTTTAATTTAGCAGGGCCCCAGTCTAATTCGATAGAAACCAGACCGAGGCATGGGTCGACAGGTACTGACGAATTCGTTTCGCTCTTGTTATGAGCTCGTCAGAGCACCATAGTCGCTACCCATCACAAATATCGGCCTGCATTTAAGCACAATAGGATACACAACAGTAGACACATGTAAACATATATCATCTACATGTACATAGTAATGCATATCCCATACCATGCAGAGGCCGAACAAACTCAATGTATAGGTAAAACCAGTCGTATAAATAGAAATAAATATAAATAAAAATAGTATGAACACAAAACGCTAGCAGGAGACCATTTTATCCTTCTGCCAGCATCTCCCAAATATTTGGGTTTCAGCAATGCTCGGACGGTGGTCTCCAAGCGTTCTGCCGTCGATGTTTAATGCCAAATAATGAAAAATTAAGAGGATTTTCATGTCCGTAAATATAACAAATGAAAACAATTTCGTGGCAAAGCGGACTAAAATGTTGGCTTTACCTACACAAGGAATTTTGTTTAATTTAGCAGGGCCCCAGTCTAATTCGATAGAAACCAGACCGAGGCATGGGTCGACAGGTACTGACGAATTCGTTTCGCTCTTGTTATGAGCTCGTCAGAGCACCATAGTCGCTACCCATCACAAATATCGGCCTGCATTTAAGCACAATAGGATACACAACAGTAGACACATGTAAACATATATCATCTACATGTACATAGTAATGCATATCCCATACCATGCAGAGGCCGAACAAACTCAATGTATAGGTAAAACCAGTCGTATAAATAGAAATAAATATAAATAAAAATAGTATGAACACAAAACGCTAGCAGGAGACCATTTTATCCTTCTGCCAGCATCTCCCAAATATTTGGGTTTCAGCAATGCTCGGACGGTGGTCTCCAAGCGTTCTGCCGTCGATGTTTAATGCCAAATAATGAAAAATTAAGAGGATTTTCATGTCCGTAAATATAACAAATGAAAACAATTTCGTGGCAAAGCGGACTAAAATGTTGGCTTTACCTACACAAGGAATTTTGTTTAATTTAGCAGGGCCCCAGTCTAATTCGATAGAAACCAGACCGAGGCATGGGTCGACAGGTACTGACGAATTCGTTTCGCTCTTGTTATGAGCTCGTCAGAGCACCATAGTCGCTACCCATCACAAATATCGGTCAGTACCTGTCGACCCATGCCTCGGTCTGGTTTCTATCGAATTAGACTGGGGCCCTGCTAAATTAAACAAAATTCCTTGTGTAGGTAAAGCCAACATTTTAGTCCGCTTTGCCACGAAATTGTTTTCATTTGTTATATTTACGGACATGAAAATCCTCTTAATTTTTCATTATTTGGCATTAAACATCGACGGCAGAACGCTTGGAGACCACCGTCCGAGCATTGCTGAAACCCAAATATTTGGGAGATGCTGGCAGAAGGATAAAATGGTCTCCTGCTAGCGTTTTGTGTTCATACTATTTTTATTTATATTTATTTCTATTTATACGACTGGTTTTACCTATACATTGAGTTTGTTCGGCCTCTGCATGGTATGGGATATGCATTACTATGTACATGTAGATGATATATGTTTACATGTGTCTACTGTTGTGTATCCTATTGTGCTTAAATGCAGGCCGATATTTGTGATGGGTAGCGACTATGGTGCTCTGACGAGCTCATAACAAGAGCGAAACGAATTCGTCAGTACCTGTCGACCCATGCCAGTAGAGTGTATTAGCCGATCTTGGAATAGTCCCCCCACTCTTGATTGTTTGTCACGTACGTGACAAACAAGAGTGGGGGGACTATTCCAAGATCGGCTTATATGTACATATGTCAAAAGCAACCCTTTCCCCTAATCATTTGAGAAACCCGTCCATTACGTAAGCCAATGGGTGTATCAAACAAATCATGAATAAAGATGAGAGATCTAGAAACGGCTAATATATACGTATGCGTGTGCGTGTGTGACAACTATATAAAGAAGAAAGAGAGGGTTGCTAATGTGATTCCTTCTTTTTTTCAATAACACAGGTGAATGAATACGTTGGTATATAAAAGAGTGTGTGGATTTCTCTTGATTATTCTCAAGTTAGAAGCAAATCTTAGATTATCAACTATTTTAATTTGTTTAATAATATTAAGTGATATAAATTTTTTTTGTTCACATAATTAAAATGGCGCTAGCAAGATCTGATTTGGATAGTATAAATGCATTACTAAATAACCAAACTCCAGTGAAAATGTTGACATCGTTGGAGATAAATAAACGTTACCCAATGAAGAAAATTTCAAAGTCGCAGACAAAATACGGTCAGGCGATCTCAGCGATTATTTTTGATGATATTGAGAATTCTTGGGTAAAAGTATGGCTACCAAAACGCTGTGTGGAACAATTGAGTGATCATATTCTGGAGGAGATGTGTCAATCAGAAAAGTATATTTTGAGTTACTTAGGACAACGAAATTGTGCTGGCAATAGACTACAATCATTATTTATGTTTGATATAAATGCATAGTGGAATATTTAATCATAACTATAATTGAATAGTTTTAGTTTTAATTTAGTCTTTTTTTAATGTATTTAGGTTTACATGACTCCTCTCATATGTCATATTATCGTATATGTATTGCTTATTGTATTTTTGTAAATGGATAATAATAATTAACTATAATAAATAAATCATAATTATGATTTAATTGTATTGAGTAAAAATATATAACAAAAATAAAAACACATATAATGAAAAATAATTGAACTTGTATTTAATGCTATCAAAACTACCAATTATCAAATAGAATATATATCTCCATCTTCATGATAGTACCTATATCATTTTAAAAAAACATTTTAGAGCCATCTGTTGGGGTTAATGTATACTTAAAATGTGTCCATCATTCGAAAAATGTTTCCTTCAAAAAAAAAAAATATTCGCAAAACAAATCAATAAATTTATTTTTTATGTGCCATCTACCTAGATTATATCAGATGTGGTGTGAAGTATTAGAAGTACCCGTTTTTTTCTTGGAAATTATTTTTAGAGCCATCTGTTGGGTGAATGTTTGAAGAAATCGTTTTTCGTATAGAGATATAGGTACCTAGTGGGTAATATACGTCAGATTTATTGATTTTTGTTTGTATTATGACGCAAATAATGAGAGGTAAATTCAAATAAAATGAAACAATTTATTCACATAATTGAAATCGAAAACATAAATTAAAAAAAAAAAAAAAACAATCAACTATTGCTAAATGCTAATAAATACATAGTTACTAACAGACACTATTTTATCTAAAATTCATTATTAAAATTTATTATGAAAACATTAATGAAAAAAAAAATGAAATAACACAATATTAGTTAAGTATAAAACACAACGTCAGATATTGTTAATAAATACACATACAAATTAGTAGACATAAATATTGATTATTCAAACATCTCTTAAAATTACTTTAAACTAAATAGTAAATGTGTTAAAATGGTTTAATTTACAATATATACATACATACACATATAATTAAATTAGAATTGAAAAATAAAACTAATTATGAACTAATCAAGACATTTCTTCCACCATATTTAATAATATTTTTAATCTCTCTTCTGGATTTATACTATAAAAAGCTATATCTTTATGCCCCCACGGAATTGATTTTGTGCTATTCGGAATTAAAAATCTTTTATCATCTTTATGTGATAACGCAATTTTGTTTGTGGTTTCGGTATATACATCGTGTAACGTACTCTTAAATGAATTCATTTTGCGAAATATATACCCACCTGTGGTGACTATTTTATTATAGTCTTCAATAGACAATGTTTTATTTACAATAGATTTTTTAACCCCTTTCGCTCGTTTCAATTCCGTGTTCTGAGTTTTAATACAGTATGCTTTAGCCCCAGTTCCGAAAAAAGATAGGATTGGGTCATTGGGATATTCGTCTTTAAATCTCCCTATGACTGATTCTGTGACTGGTATCTTTAAAGAGTTGTGTGTATTATAATTGGATGTATCGAAATGGTGTGTATTCTCTTTCATGAAATCGTAAAAGTTTTCTTCCGCTTTGAATATAAGAGAGTCTGTGTCGGTATATAATAAATTAATTTTCTCACCAAATTTTTTTTTTAAGACGTCGTAGAAGAAACCATACACAATCGTTTTGGATAGATCTAATATAGAAAATCCTAGATATATTGGTTTATCATATAAAATCTTTAATTTGCCCATGTGAATTGCTACCAGGTTTTCCGTAAAAATCGAAGATGTTTTGTAATGTGGTTTCGCAATCAATGCGCGAGCTCCTAAATGTTTCCCTTTATTTTCCCAACTCGTTACTAATTTAATATCTTTTCTATTATCTACATTCTCGACGGATTTTCCGTAAATTGAATTATTTAAAATTTTGTAAAACGATTTTTCAAATTTATTAGATGTTTTATTACGCAATGATGTATTTAAATCAATATATTTTTTCAACCAGCGAGATTGATTAAAACCCAAAACTCTGTGAATATTTTTTATTATTAAACCATGTCTCACAGCCTGTTGCAACGTACGATAATGCACAACGTATTTCTCTTTATTGAGTAAATTTGGGATTAACTTGGGTGTGGTGCTTTTAGAAAGAGGTGGTATTAGACTTTCAACTAGGAACGGCAAATCCGAATGTTCGTCATGGAGATATGTGGGATATTCAATGTCAACCTCATATATGAAACCGCGTCGATTATGCTCGGCTATATTTAACAGCTCTAATTCGCTAATTTCCTCTTTCGATAGCCAAGAAAAGTTGTTTTCAGGTAGTGATTGTGACATCGAATGACCATACAAATTGGTTGCATCCAAATACATAATATAACTCTCTGGTTTGCTTTCATCAAAACCAGGTATCAATGCATTATTTGCCACATGCATTCTATCAGAACACTGGCTAATTCCACCGCGAATACCTGCCTTGAAAAAATGTATCATGTCTATGTCGGTCAATAATTCAAGTTCAATTTTAGTTAAACGGAGCATACTGTCCCAGCTTAATGATGGTAAACTTATATAGTGAGCAGGATCTAATTGATATGTCTCTAAGCTTTTGTCTCTAAAGCTTTCAAATACGTCACATAGTAAGAGTACATCAGATTGTAAATATATGTCTGCATATTGTCCTAGGGTTTCACATTCAAATATTTTCCACACTTCTTGCGCTCTATTATAATCAACTTCGCTAACCGCTTCGTCATTTAACTTATCAAAAAAATCGTCTTTTGTTGGTAAATATGGAGTGTTTAATTTTTGCAAATCATCTAAAAAATTATATGGGAACACACCTTTTTGTCTCATTAATTTAAATTTTTCAGTTCTCCCAAAATATTTACGTGTGGCATTAAACTGATCTGTGTGTAAACTATCACTAAGGTTTTGTAATGATGATTGTAGGAAATTAAAACTATCAATAAATCTCATTTGCATGTATCTTGTTTTACAACATCCATTTTTATCAATGTATGAATTCATAGGAACTCGTTTTGTTATCAACATATACTTCTCCTTAGTCTGTGCGATAACATCTAATCGACTATCGTTATCGACCAACTGTTTAATGAAAAGATGACTATCGTATGACATATTATGAAAGACTATTGGAATATAATGTTGTATTTTAAAATTTAAATTACAAATTGAATGTGCGGCTCCAGATCGTTTAACCCCTGTGATATGATCATGATCCATTACTTTTATATCGGTATCTACAAATTCTCTATTACATATGGCACACATCTTAGCATTCTGGAATTCCAACATTTCATCGGCATTCAAAGGTAACATTGGTACAACGACGCTTAAATAACGATTATAAATTACTTTTAAATCGGTCTCTAATCTATTTACAAATTCTTCAGCAGCATTTTCTCCGCGATATAATACTAATTTAGATTTTGAATCATCATGACGACATTTAATGTAGTATGAAAAGGCGTATGGTTCATGTTTGAATGTCTGATATGTATAGGAATTTTTTGGATTAGGTTCACACGTTGTGATTGGTTTTAATATTGATTCGAAATCGGCATAAACTATGAATGGTACGGGTAATTGCTTCTCAAAATTTTCGAATTTTAATATATTTTCCGGTGTGCTTTCACCAAACCTATCGATTTTCAAATTTTTCGACGGTGTACATACACTAATATGTCCACAATCATACATTTGATGCGATTTTAATAATTCATTTGAGGTAAAAAATAATAAACATCCGTCACATAAATTAATTCCGTGTTGATGAGATGATACTTGTTTCGATATCAATCTCGAAAGATTTTTTATCCAACAGTAATGATAACGTTCATTAGCATCATCACTAATAAGTAACAAATTAATATGGTGGAAAAATCTCCTAGAAGCAAACCTCAATGGGCCGACAATATCGTATTCCATTTTATTATTGTTGATTACTCTCTCTAAACCATAAACATTTATTGAAATATTATTAAGATTTTCGAATTTAGTAATGTCCTTTAATTTCATGGGGAAATCTAAACCTAATAAATTAAGAACTCCGCTGTAATGTGGATATGATGTCGTGTATTGAGAATTTTGTGATGTGGGGTACAATGCGGCTAAAATTGACCATATGAAGCAATGCTGATCGTCATTTTGTACGTTAATCACAGCTTTTTTATTTTGAATATATTTCGGTAATTTAATAAATGACGACCCTCGAATTGGTTTGTATTTATTAATGTTTGCTTCAATAAACAGATTTTCCACGAGCGTCCATCCTGGAAATATGTGGAAAAAAAAATAAAATAAATAAAACGTGACTTAGATATAATCAATGAAAACTTACCAGAGTCTCTTTCTAAAAACTCCTCGGATTTAGTTTTAAGAGTTTCAATAAAAGAATCATATATTTCACTAACATCACTTCCAAAATCAATAATTTTATTATGTGTAATAAATGATTTAGTTTCAATAGTTTCTTGAATTGACAGACTATATATACTAAAAACTTCTAAATTAACTTTAACGACTGTGTGTGTGTTTAACGCATCGGAAATTAACTTTAAAATTATGGGTTTTAATTCACTAAAAAACGCGCTATAGTCCCCATATTTATTTAGCGGTGTCACTCGAAAAGTTGTAATTCTATCTTTAAAGGCTGTATACACAATTTTAACATTGTCCGATACGGTTGTACAATCCGCATTTCTTTTATGCAACATACTTCTATAATGCCCGCTAATTTTATTTGAATCTATTTCGATTTCACATGACGAACACATAATTTTTACATCTTTTTCACTATTAAGCTTTTGTCTTTTCACACTATTTTCAATATTTAATGTGTGTTTACATGATTGTCTCATATGCCTATTTAAATTCGACATATGAGTGAATTCCATATTGCAACCGTTGCATAAATACATTTTTTTTTTCGAAATTAAAACAGTTGTTCTACAACGCACGCTATGAACTTTTGAGTAAAAATAATGAATTTTCAAAAGTATTCCTCATTAATATAGTGGAATAATGTTTGTGGTGGGGAATTCAAAAAAAAAAAAACAAAAATATATTTGTAGTAATAAATTTTATCTATGTGTGGAACTCGTGAAAGAACACACTCGAACATACAGACTGACTTTATTGATTTTTTTTTTGTGCTGTATTATGCAATATATAGTTTTTTTTATTGATTGCTCTAAATAATGTATAGTTCCACACATGTAATAGATAATATTGAAAAGATACTACCAATTAATATCGATAATTTATTTTAAAGAAAAAAACGAATTATTTAACTATATAAACGTGTACACATTATATTTATTCAAAATAAAAATAAAAAGAATACATAAAAAAATAAAAAAAATAAAAACTTGAAATAATCTAATTATTGACCCCCCTCGATGCAATGGTGCGAGTATCCCAAACAGCAACCATTTCCAAATCGCGAAGCTCCAATTGATGTACATTATAACGCAGTTTTTCAACATTACCCCGCACATCCTCCAACAGCTCTGATTTAGAACGCACTTTTTGCTGACTAGCTCGAAATTGGGCCTCTAAAGCTGCTGACTCCTTGTTTAATGCCTCCAATTCCGTTGTTATTGAAGATATTTTGTTTTCTTCCTCAACTAGCTCCATCATTGCATCTGAGTGCTTTTTGTTTAGGTCTATAATCATTTTTTTAAACATACCCATGTTATTGCGAAAACTTTGTGAACACGTATCCTCTACTTCAATGGGCTCCAACAATTTCATTTTTTTCCCATATGATTGTTGTGTGTGCTGAATGGGGTTCGAATGACTCAGCGGATGAGGGATCGGTATTGGTGCTATTACTTGCACATCCTGCAATATTCGTAGATTCGGGGGATTCTGTGTTGTATTGTGTTTCTTTTGGCGACTGCTTGACGGTCTTGGAGCAATTTTACGATTTACACTGACTTTTTTCTTTTCAACAACTTGAGGTTGTATTAGCTCAATGTCGACTGATGAAGATGAAGTCGTAGGTGTATCTTTCAGAATATCATCTAACACCTCGTTTATTTCTAAATCACTCAATTCACAATACATAATTTAATTTCTGTAGTTGCAAAACTTTTGAAAAAAAAAATTGGAAAATATATCTATTAAAATAGATACGTTTTTAATACTGAATAACTAATAATGTAAAATATGGTTTACTTAAACAATAGACTCAATATTATGTTGAATAGTAGGTCTTTGTGTTGATATAAATACGATTTTCAAAGCCACAGGGGGGTGGGTTTTTGTTTTTTAGAATCTTAAAAGCTTTGTCATTTCTCACAACCAATCTCTTTCCCCGAATTCGATAATTCCGACAACACGATGGTAGGGATATTTACATTTATTTTATTATATTCTACATCCAACCAATGACGTGTTTCTGCTCCTTCATTTTTTTCTTTCATGTTTTTCTAGGCTCTTTATGTCGATATGTGGGCGTATTTTTTACAATTCTAGTGTCGTATTTCAAATATATTTGTGGTCAGTTACATGTTTTTGCTAATATTAACAACTTGAAAATTTCAACTTAAGTTTAGCACAGTGTGTATAGAATTAAAAAATAATTTGAAATGAATTCGAAACATATTCGCAGATTGACTAGAATTTGTGCATGGGAAACAATGCTTTTACATGTAAGTAAATACAATTTATTTTCGCACATTACGGTTCTCAAATGTGTGTTTTTTTTTTTTTTTGTTTTTGTCTAGTAATAATTATCATATCACTAATAAGTTTGAAAATTTTGTTGTTATAGTCCGAAACAAGCGATAGTGATGATGATGATGTCAATCCTCAGGAGGGTGGTATTGAAAATAACCCCAACCCTGTTGATGAAGAAGTCGTGGATAGTGACACTGACGAGGGTATTGTAGACGAGCATAATGTAGTGTTGGAGTGTCGTGAGAAAGTTCTGACACCTAGTACGAACAATCTTCGAAGTTGTAGGAGCTATTCCTACACAAAAATATTTACGAAAAATGGATTTAATGAAGCTACATATCCTCCAATTAGATCTTTCAACATGTGTTACGAATGTTATCAGGTGTATCTAGCAGAATATACTGATACAGATGATCCTGCTGGGATGTGGCGGCGGTATGCAAAACATATTCACTACGACATGCATATCGAGCAGTATCCGCTTAGACATAGGGCTTTTTGTGACGTTTGTGATTCGAGATTGTGGACTTCTCGTGATATAAACATTTGTTTAACTTGCACACCAAAACATAATAGCTGAGTGTGTAATGAGTGTTTAATTAGCAATAGTATGGTGCATTTGTAGTTAGATTTAGAATAATAGTTAGATTAGTAATTAGATTAAATTTTATAGTAATACATGTATTTATTTAATTTTAATGTAATATATTTAAATACTAAATATTATAATAAACTTAAGAAAATTGTATACATAATGTTTGTAATTTTATTTAAATATTTTTATTTATTCGTTCAACATTTGTTTTCTTTTTTTTTTATTTTTATTAAAAATATATTTTGTGAATACTACATAGGTTTTTTTTTTTTTTTTTTTTTTTTTTTTTTTTTTTTTTTTTTTTTTTTTATATATATATATATATATATATATATATATAAATACATAGTTATTGGAGCACGTCATTTTTATGTATCCAACTGTTGTGTGTGCTATTAAAACCAAACCATTTTACTAGGATTCTGTCACCACGTTTTCTCACAACTTTTTCGATTAAATAATTGTCTGGATTTTTTGTTTTCAATAGTTCATATTCATAAAAACAACCTTGTATTGGAACCCCATTCATATCATGTAAATAATAAGTGGTTGGTATAGACTTCCGCACTTTTACAATTTTAAAAAGTTCTACAGTCCAATTAAAAAAATAACCCTTCTCAAAAATATGTTTATATTTCGAAATTCGCACGATGTCATTTGTTTTAAATTTTGGTTTTTTTACACGTTCACGTCGTTGGATATAAGCTGGAATTTTCGTTGAGGGTAGAACAGAGGCGGGGGCGAAACCAGTTGTTCTATGTATTCGATTATTATATGTTTGTACAATATCATCCAATATATCAGTCCATACATATTTTCCCCTGAACGAGAATTGTTTATACAACCAATTTTTCAATGTTCTAATGACACGTTCAACAATGGCTGCCTTCTTTGTACTAAAGACTGAATAATGATGTATTTTATTTGATTTCATTAATTGTGAGAAGTATTTATTGTAAAATTCTGTGCCATTGTCTGTCTGTATGTACTTAGGTAATTCCTTCTTATGCACACCGTTTAAAATTTCTCTCATTTTATTGCTTACTTCAACACCTGTTTTATTTTTTAATGCTTTCACCCACACAAATTTTGAAAAACAATTGATAACTACAAGAATATACCTATATCCATTATTCATACTAGAGTATTGCTGAATGTCTGCTAAATCAAGCTGCCAAAGATCTGCAAAACCAACAATATTTATTCTTCTACGTCGAAAATTTCGACGAGCACCCCTATGAATTTCATTTACAATACTCAATTTGGTGCTCATTACTAATTAAGAATCATTGCAATACTATCTTGCCCATATACATTCTGTTTGTTTATATATAACTATGCGTCTATATAATATGATTTTACCGATATAATAAATAAATAAATAAATGAAACAATTAAATTTATAAATCAAAACAATATTTATTAAATATATAATTATGTTTTATTTTTTTTTTCAATTATTTTTTAACTAAATCAACACAATTTTTTTTTTTATTATTATTCAATACATTTATTTTTTTTATTTGTTTTATCAACTCTAACACGAGCGGAATTAATATAATTTTCCAATGCATCTAATCTATTTATAATGGATTCATCTAATATTTTCGGATTCATTTCTTTGATTGTCTTAATCTCATTATCAATATATGTCTTCATTTGAATGACTAATTCACCAATACGTTGGTGAATGTGTTCACCAACATATTTTTTTGTATTATCCAACGTGATATCTTCAGACGTCTTTAATATATTTAAAATACCAGTAATCGCTGTTGTTATGTGCTTGTCAACATATCTTCGACTTGCTGCATCACTATCATTAAACGGTTCGGCAATATTGCATATACGTCGGTTTTCAAGATCGAAATGTTGATCATTAGTCAATTTAAATCCAACACCCGGTCGACCCCGTTGTATTGTAAAATTTTTTATTTTTTTTCGACCAAATTTATCAACACTTCTCTCCATGACAACTACTAATTATATATTAAATTGTTTTTTAACGAACACTTTTAACGTAAATTCAATGAATAATACCATCCTCCCTTAGCTCTTCAATTATTGATAATATTTCATTATCTAAACCCGTGTTTCCCGCTAATTTTGAACTATAAAGCAATTGTAAACGTGTAATAAGTTCATTTGGGTTGTTCCAATATACGTAATCTATTCGTTTTGTATTGAAGCACTTTTGTGATGGCAACAGTGAACCACCAGATGTATATGCGATTGGTTCTAAAATTTTTTTACTGCGAAGACCATCTCTTTTTTGTCTTACTAACGGTTCTATAATTTCCCGAAACTTTCGACTCCTCGTTATATTCAGTCCGAGTTCGCGGTTATAATCTTTATATGGAGCCTGGGTTAATTCTAATAATTCACGATAAGTATTTTTTGTTATATTATTCAAACCCTGACCCAATTCTAGGTATGGGTATTTTAAAAATAGAACGTTAAAAAACTCATCACCACCGTCAAAAGTTGCTATTTTTTTACGATTCATCCATACAGAAATATGTTTCATCTGAGGGAATGTCACTTCGCAATTACCCATGAAGAATTTCTTGTTTATATCATCCGTATAAACCCCATATATATAATCATATTCCCCACTGTTGCTTATAACGCTTTTTAAATGTTTTGGTAATAGTTCACCGATTCTATTATCCGATTGTTCAACTTGTTCAACGTTTATTTTGGGTGTTGTCGCATTTGGTGCCGTTGAACCGATTGTATTAAGCGGCTTTGTAATTGGCTCATACAACTCCTCTAGAATTCTCGTCTGCTCCACTTGATTGTTATGTAAAGATTTATACTTTTTTCGAACTGATTCAGTAGCATCAATTAATTTCTGTTTTAAATCAATCTTACTTCGAATATCCTCAGACATTATAACACAACATTCATGAATAAGTAAATATAACAATAATAAAGTTTTTTATTCGATGGTTGATTGAATAATGAACATTTTGAATTTATTGCAGGCATATATAATTATCCAATCCTTTTCGATATCGGCCCTGATTTAATGGACTATCTTTATCGATTACAAGGAATCCAAAATCTTCATTCCAACAAAGTTTGCATATTTGCGCGAATTGTGTAAATTCCATGTCTGGATTGACGTGATCACTATATATATGTCGGAGATTTGTTTCATCCTGTGTGAAGATTATTAGAAAGTTGGAATTTTCCCGAATTAATTGTTTCGACACTTTAGAATAGCCTTGGGATAGAAAAAAAACATCAATATTCTTATGACGCGAAATACAAAAGTATTCTCTAATTACATTTTGTTTCTCACATATAACATCGTCAAATATAAATACAGAATCTACTTTTGCTTCTAATGGTGGAATTATAGATTCATTATTATTAAAAGTGTAATAACCAAGACCGTTTATTGGTGCAACGACTTCAGCCAAATACCTGTATTTGCTCTGGAATAATGTTTTCGTATATATGTAGATATTCTTAAAATGTAAACCGTTGGGGTGTATTAATAAAGAAATCATGACAGCTGTTTTCCCGGTGTTGCTCCTACCAATGATCAAACCCCGTATTGTATTCGGTAGTAATGGTCCGTGGCGTTTAATTTTATTTTCCGTATTATTATTTGAAAAATCAAAATTTTCTACTTTGAAATTTTGATCTTGTTTAATGAGCCTCATTATCACATATAAGAATGTAAATTATTAACTGGTTTATGTTATTTTTATGGCCACTGTTGCGCTAGATTGACGTGTTATCAAACAAAGTCAACGAAAAACTGGCGCAGGTATTATAAACTCATTAATTAATAATACCCCAATCGAACTCCATATACCTGGATATGATTATTGCGGAGTCGGAACGAAATTACGCAAAAGACTGTTAAGAGGTGATTCAGGAGTTAATTCTCTAGATAAACTATGTAAAACACACGACATAGCATATGCAAATAGTAATCATTTAAGTGAACGTCATAGAGCAGATAAAATCCTGGAAGATCGTGCTTGGGAATTAACTAAATCAAAGCAGATACCTGTGAATGAGAGAGCACATTCGTGGTTAGTAACAAACATTATTAAAACAAAAAGAAAGCTCGGATTAGGTATGAGGACTCTGTGTGGTACTACTAAAAAAACGAGTGGATGTAAAAGAAACCGTTGTAATAAACGTAAAAATAATAAAAAACGTATAACATTTGTTGGTGGTGTTTTAAAAAATGTTCGACAATCTATTAAAAAAACGACTTGTGTGAAAAATAAAAAGAATAATGCTTTATCGGTTGCAAAAATAGCGTTAAAATGTGCTCGAAAATATGTTAAAGACATAGGTGGAAAAGAAAAAATTAAGACACCACGCATTATACCTGTACCAAAAATTGGAGGTGTTTTGCCATTGATCCCCATTTTTGCAGGATTGTCTGCATTAGGTAGTTTGGCTGGTGGTGCTGCAGGAATTGTGAGAGCTGTGAATGCTACAAAAAATTCAAAGGAGCAGATAACAAACAACAAACATCGAAATAAATCAAATGCTCCGACAATCGTTGGAAGTGGATTACTACTCAAAAAACACCGCAATGGATTTGGATTATATTTAAAAAATCAAAAAAACTAGTAAACACTCTACCACAAAGACCGCTATCAAATCTCGACATTATAAAATATGTTAATACATTAAATATAAAAAATTTTCGTGGTGTTTATAGTCGCAATAATTTGAATATAGCAGGACCACTATATAAAGAATGTGCAATTGTAAATCTAGATAGTACTAGTGGTAGAGGTACACATTGGGTAGCATATAAAAAACGTGCTAATATAGTAAATTATTATGATAGTTTTGGTAATTTACCACCACCTCAAGAGTTAATACATTATTTTACAAAAAATATTCCAAATACTCTTCTTAAAATATATTATAATTACAATTCTCATCAAGATTTTAATACGGTGTGGTGTGGGCATTTATGTTTAACGTTTCTCAATCACGATGGATTCTATACAGGAAATGAGTCGTAATGACATAAAAAAAATGGCTCAGTCTTTACGTACTTACTCACAATTGGGTAGTTTGATAAAAATGAATGAAAAACAACTTGCTGATGTGCCTAAAGAGGTTTTGATTACATGTGCTTCAAAGGAAATCGCATTGGTTTGGGACAAACTTCCTAAACATTTACGTGAAGACAATGATATTAATAAATATTTTTATTGCACGGAACATTATCTGACGAATAACGCTAGCGGTGACGAAATAGACGGCCCATTTCCTAGAAAAATATTTTGTGTTTCTTGTAATATTAGAGAAATTGAGTGCATAACAGAAAAAAAAAAAGAATCAAAGAAAGTGACACATAAAAAAGAAAAAAAACTACATATATTGTGTTGCTGGCACCGGTAAAAGCAATATTTCAGTTTGATTTATTGCCCAGTCATGTCGAGAACGTTTCTGTTGTCTGGAACATCTAGTGTGTTGTCTGCAGATTATTATCCACCAATTGAATTGGATACCTCTAGACGTTATGGATTAGGATTAATTGCTTTTTATTCATATAACTCTATTTTAAACATAGACGAAAAAAATAATAAATTCACTTATAAGAAGCATAAAAGTGATGTTGATTATATTAATGTATTCGTACCACCTGGGACGTATGAGATCGGTGAAATATATAAAAAATTGATAATGTTAATGGGTTTACACAATTTCAGCGAGGACGATTATAAACAAATATTTCTTTTGTATCCCAATTCAAACACTTTGAAATGTGAATTATGGTCTATTTACGATATCGATTTCACAGCCGACAATTCTATTGGTTCACTATTAGGATTTGGAAAAACAATTTTACCATCGAATACGTTGGTCGAATCAACTTTACCGGTTGATATTATGAGAGTCCGTATCATATCAGTACATTGCAATGTAATCAGTGGTGCATTTTTTAACGATATTGAATCACATGCACTGTTTGATTTTGATATTGACGTCGAACCAGGATATAGATTAACAAAGGAACCGCAACATATTATATATATGCCAGTTAAACCATTGGGACGTCAGTCAATTGAAAATATTACAATAAGAATTTTAGATGATACAGGCAGGCTATTAAATTTTCGTGGTGAAAAAATTATTGTAAAATTAGAACTTAAAGTGCTCGATTAACAATAATAATAATACATAATAACATCAATGGGGTTTGTTTACAATAATGTGATTAAACACCGCAATACACCTGCAAAGAATGATGTTTATATAAAAAAGAGGAAGAAAGAGATGTTAAGCAACAGTACTAATTACAACAGCAACGGTTCCGGTTGTGTTATTACTAAAAAAAATCAAATATTCCTTCAATCCATTGGTTTAAAAATTCGAAAATATTAAACATGTCATCCTTATCTAATAAATTAAACATATTTGGAGAGCCTGTGTTTGACAATGCATTGTCTAACGTTCAAGAATATACATATAAACCATACGGCAGCCCCGTATATAATAATTCCGATGAAGTTCGAATTCCGGTTAATTTCCAAGACTTAATATTAGACATTTCTGAGAGTTATATTTATATTGAAGGAACATTTCAAGCTGAGGATGATAAGAAATCCTGTTATTTATCAAACAATTCATTAGCGTTTCTTTTCGAAGAAATAAGATATGAGATTGGGAATGAGCAAGTCGCTATGATTAGGAAACCGGGGATTACAACTTCCCTGAAAACTATGGCATTATGTCCATATAGTCAAAAAAGAGGGCTTTGTAGTAGTGGCTGGGGCTTGTCCGAAGATTTACAAGATATCCTGGATCCAATTAGTCATGTTTTCAGCGGTAAATTGCCATTGAAATACTTATTTGGCATTGCTGAAGACTATAAGGGCGCTTTCATTAATGTACGACACGAACTTATATTAATAATTGCTAGAAACTATAATAATAGTTATATTGGTGACGGAAGTGCTATTTTAAAAATAAATAAAATTGAATGGAAAATTAATCACATAGTTCCCGAAGATAGTCAGAAGTTGAAACTGATGATGAAAATTAATAAAGGAGGACTAAATTCTCGAATTAATATTGCATTTCGGTCTTGGGACTTATATGAACTACCGAAATTACGTGAAACTAGCTCAGATATATGGTCGATTAGAACAACTACTAGTCTCGAAAAACCACGTTATATTATAATTGGCTTTCAAAATATTTCAAATTATGAAAACATCAATATGGATGCCACGCAATTTATACACGCAAACATTTCCAATATAAGAACATATTTAAACTCAACAGTGTATCCATATGAGAAATGGAATTTAGATTTCTCTAAAAAACTTTACGGAGCAGTATATCATACATATCAGAATATTCAACAAAAATATTATAACACAGAACATTCCGACCCAATATTAAGCTTGGGTCAATTTCCAAACAACCCGGTTTTCATTATCGATTGTTCTTGTCAACCAGAGGCAATCAAACATTCTAGCGTTGATATCAAATTAGAATTTGAAACACGCGAATCGCAGTTTCCTGCAAATGTAAAAGTATATGCAATTATCATTCATGATTCTTATATGATGTATAATATTTCAGACGGTGTAGTAAACACGAAATTAAGTTTATAAATTAAATATTTGATTATGGAATGTAGGCATTGTATCACTAAAAAATTATAAATAAAATATATTATATAGTAAAATGATTTGTTTTATTTTTTTTATATATCTATTAGAATAAAAAAATTTATAATGTAAATGTGTTATATGAAAATAATCATATTATTATCGATTTCCAAAAAAAAAAAAGAAAAAAGTCTAGACAAAAATTTGTAACAGGCAATAAATGTATTCTATTCTATCAATTGATTAGATATAAAGGTAAAATATATCATTTTACATCCAAAAACCCAACAAATAACGTATATCTTTATTTTGCTGCTGTGCAATAAACACACAGCTTACCTATTGTTCCCATATTATCTATAAAAGAATCTATCTTTTCAGTTTTCCTATTATGTTTTGAAAAGCATATAATACACATGTGAATTTTAGTAAATTAAATCAATTTAAATTCTTGAGAATGACATCTCACATAAAATATCTATGTTTATTGGTGTGCTAATACATTCCTACGGAAAAAGTCTAGACAAAAATTTGTAACAGGTAATAAAGTCAATTTACCTATTGTTCCCATATTAACCATAAAAAAACCTCTCTTTTCATTTTTTCCTATTATGTTTTGAAAAGCATATAATATACATGTGAATTTTAGTAAATTAAATCAATTTAAATTCTGGAGAATGACATCTCACATATATATCTATTTTTATTGCTGTGTCAAGAAGATAGGAAAAAAACAAGCTTTTATAGTAGTAGTAGGTAGTATTTGGTGTTCACAGATACATCCAATAGATTAAAATTATTTTTGGGTATAATAGAATACAATAGAATGTGTAATAAAATGTATAGAAATAATTTTGTGGGTGGTGATAAACACCTATTGTTGCAATACTAACTACAAAAAAAAAAAACACCTTTTTCAGTTATCACAGTAAACCCAGCATATATTTATATAAACACAATAAAAGCAAAATTATATATACATAAAATAATTATTATACTGTATTATTATCTTCTTCTTCTTCATCGTTATCATCATCTTCATCATAATTTTTATTTCCTTCAATAAGATCGTCTAGGTGATATCTAACAACTATATCTGTCGGCATATATTGAATCGCATCAATTAAATACCGTTCTAAACCCAACTGAATAATTTCCACACAAAATGTTTCCAATGTGATAAATCCATCTCGGTATTTATGACATAAATCACACCCCGTACTGAAGTCTTCTGCTTGTTGTAACACTTTATTCATTATCTTATCATCAAAACACACATTATAATCATAATTTGCAGCATGTGAACGATCGAATTCAAGATCGTGAAATTGCGCTGCCATTCGATTCACTGCAGACGGCAGATCTGTTGCAGCCGGCCAGTTTTCTGATGAATACACCATCCACATGATTTTTAATAATTGAATGATCTAGAGGGAATAAATGCTGAGCATTTTATATAATACCGAGTGTATACATATATATATATATATATATATATATATATTATTAGAAAAAAAGAATATGTGGGGGTTTCTCAAAATGATGTGGAAAGGATTAGTTTTTGACATATGCTAGTATAAGCCGTTTCTAGATCTCCTATCTCTATTCATGATTTGTTACAACCCTCTCTTTCTTCTTTATATAGTTGACACACACACACACACGCATCTGTATATATTAGCCGTTTCTAGATCTCCCAATTTCTATTCATGCTGTGTAGTTTTCACATATTCTAGTATAAGCCGTTTCTAGATCTCTCATCTTTATTCATGATTTGTTTGATACACCCATTGGCTTACGTAATGGACGGGTTTCTCAAATGATTAGGGGAAAGGGTTGCTTTTGACATATGTACATATAAGCCGATCTTGGAATAGTCCCCCCACTCTTGTTTGTCACGTACGTGACAAACAATCAAGAGTGGGGGGACTATTCCAAGATCGGCTAATACACTCTACTCATGCCTCGGTCTGGTTTCTATCGAATTAGACTGGGGCCCTGCTAAATTAAACAAAATTCCTTGTGTAGGTAAAGCCAACATTTTAGTCCGCTTTGCCACGAAATTGTTTTCATTTGTTATATTTACGGACATGAAAATCCTCTTAATTTTTCATTATTTGGCATTAAACATCGACGGCAGAACGCTTGGAGACCACCGTCCGAGCATTGCTGAAACCCAAATATTTGGGAGATGCTGGCAGAAGGATAAAATGGTCTCCTGCTAGCGTTTTGTGTTCATACTATTTTTATTTATATTTATTTCTATTTATACGACTGGTTTTACCTATACATTGAGTTTGTTCGGCCTCTGCATGGTATGGGATATGCATTACTATGTACATGTAGATGATATATGTTTACATGTGTCTACTGTTGTGTATCCTATTGTGCTTAAATGCAGGCCGATATTTGTGATGGGTAGCGACTATGGTGCTCTGACGAGCTCATAACAAGAGCGAAACGAATTCGTCAGTACCTGTCGACCCATGCCTCGGTCTGGTTTCTATCGAATTAGACTGGGGCCCTGCTAAATTAAACAAAATTCCTTGTGTAGGTAAAGCCAACATTTTAGTCCGCTTTGCCACGAAATTGTTTTCATTTGTTATATTTACGGACATGAAAATCCTCTTAATTTTTCATTATTTGGCATTAAACATCGACGGCAGAACGCTTGGAGACCACCGTCCGAGCATTGCTGAAACCCAAATATTTGGGAGATGCTGGCAGAAGGATAAAATGGTCTCCTGCTAGCGTTTTGTGTTCATACTATTTTTATTTATATTTATTTCTATTTATACGACTGGTTTTACCTATACATTGAGTTTGTTCGGCCTCTGCATGGTATGGGATATGCATTACTATGTACATGTAGATGATATATGTTTACATGTGTCTACTGTTGTGTATCCTATTGTGCTTAAATGCAGGCCGATATTTGTGATGGGTAGCGACTATGGTGCTCTGACGAGCTCATAACAAGAGCGAAACGAATTCGTCAGTACCTGTCGACCCATGCCTCGGTCTGGTTTCTATCGAATTAGACTGGGGCCCTGCTAAATTAAACAAAATTCCTTGTGTAGGTAAAGCCAACATTTTAGTCCGCTTTGCCACGAAATTGTTTTCATTTGTTATATTTACGGACATGAAAATCCTCTTAATTTTTCATTATTTGGCATTAAACATCGACGGCAGAACGCTTGGAGACCACCGTCCGAGCATTGCTGAAACCCAAATATTTGGGAGATGCTGGCAGAAGGATAAAATGGTCTCCTGCTAGCGTTTTGTGTTCATACTATTTTTATTTATATTTATTTCTATTTATACGACTGGTTTTACCTATACATTGAGTTTGTTCGGCCTCTGCATGGTATGGGATATGCATTACTATGTACATGTAGATGATATATGTTTACATGTGTCTACTGTTGTGTATCCTATTGTGCTTAAATGCAGGCCGATATTTGTGATGGGTAGCGACTATGGTGCTCTGACGAGCTCATAACAAGAGCGAAACGAATTCGTCAGTACCTGTCGACCCATGCCTCGGTCTGGTTTCTATCGAATTAGACTGGGGCCCTGCTAAATTAAACAAAATTCCTTGTGTAGGTAAAGCCAACATTTTAGTCCGCTTTGCCACGAAATTGTTTTCATTTGTTATATTTACGGACATGAAAATCCTCTTAATTTTTCATTATTTGGCATTAAACATCGACGGCAGAACGCTTGGAGACCACCGTCCGAGCATTGCTGAAACCCAAATATTTGGGAGATGCTGGCAGAAGGATAAAATGGTCTCCTGCTAGCGTTTTGTGTTCATACTATTTTTATTTATATTTATTTCTATTTATACGACTGGTTTTACCTATACATTGAGTTTGTTCGGCCTCTGCATGGTATGGGATATGCATTACTATGTACATGTAGATGATATATGTTTACATGTGTCTACTGTTGTGTATCCTATTGTGCTTAAATGCAGGCCGATATTTGTGATGGGTAGCGACTATGGTGCTCTGACGAGCTCATAACAAGAGCGAAACGAATTCGTCAGTACCTGTCGACCCATGCCTCGGTCTGGTTTCTATCGAATTAGACTGGGGCCCTGCTAAATTAAACAAAATTCCTTGTGTAGGTAAAGCCAACATTTTAGTCCGCTTTGCCACGAAATTGTTTTCATTTGTTATATTTACGGACATGAAAATCCTCTTAATTTTTCATTATTTGGCATTAAACATCGACGGCAGAACGCTTGGAGACCACCGTCCGAGCATTGCTGAAACCCAAATATTTGGGAGATGCTGGCAGAAGGATAAAATGGTCTCCTGCTAGCGTTTTGTGTTCATACTATTTTTATTTATATTTATTTCTATTTATACGACTGGTTTTACCTATACATTGAGTTTGTTCGGCCTCTGCATGGTATGGGATATGCATTACTATGTACATGTAGATGATATATGTTTACATGTGTCTACTGTTGTGTATCCTATTGTGCTTAAATGCAGGCCGATATTTGTGATGGGTAGCGACTATGGTGCTCTGACGAGCTCATAACAAGAGCGAAACGAATTCGTCAGTACCTGTCGACCCATGCCTCGGTCTGGTTTCTATCGAATTAGACTGGGGCCCTGCTAAATTAAACAAAATTCCTTGTGTAGGTAAAGCCAACATTTTAGTCCGCTTTGCCACGAAATTGTTTTCATTTGTTATATTTACGGACATGAAAATCCTCTTAATTTTTCATTATTTGGCATTAAACATCGACGGCAGAACGCTTGGAGACCACCGTCCGAGCATTGCTGAAACCCAAATATTTGGGAGATGCTGGCAGAAGGATAAAATGGTCTCCTGCTAGCGTTTTGTGTTCATACTATTTTTATTTATATTTATTTCTATTTATACGACTGGTTTTACCTATACATTGAGTTTGTTCGGCCTCTGCATGGTATGGGATATGCATTACTATGTACATGTAGATGATATATGTTTACATGTGTCTACTGTTGTGTATCCTATTGTGCTTAAATGCAGGCCGATATTTGTGATGGGTAGCGACTATGGTGCTCTGACGAGCTCATAACAAGAGCGAAACGAATTCGTCAGTACCTGTCGACCCATGCCTCGGTCTGGTTTCTATCGAATTAGACTGGGGCCCTGCTAAATTAAACAAAATTCCTTGTGTAGGTAAAGCCAACATTTTAGTCCGCTTTGCCACGAAATTGTTTTCATTTGTTATAATAGATGTGGCATTGATTTAAAAAAAAAAAGTATTTTTTGTAATGAACTCAAACCCAAAGAAAAATAAATAAACAAGAACAATATATTATGTAAGAACAGGATGAAATGAATGGATTAAAAATGTGCGAAAGAAACTATATTTGTTCGACTAAAATATGGCTATAAAGTTGTTGTCCCGGAAAAAATTGTGAGTCAAAGGATCCGAGAAAAGTACCAATTAAGAATTATCTATGATTATGGGAAATTATATTTCAAGACATAAAAGAAATTCGAAGTCACTCCCATAAAAAGAGAAATATATTATAAAATTTGGTTTATGAACAAAGTACTATTTTCGACCTTGGTAATTAGCTACTGTTAAGTAACAAATAGATTCTTGCGCCAAGCAAATTTTAAAATAAAACTGAAAAAACTATGTGTTTATTATTGGCCAACTAGTACGTGGAGCCCAATGCAACTAGCGGACAAGTACGTGTGTTGCTATGACAGGTTGCGAAATCAAATATACTTTACAAAACCTAAAATAAATAATTCTACCGACGAAATATACACATGAAGGTTTACGATATATGTTAGCTGGTATCATTAGCCACCAGTAACGTTGCCAAATTTAGGAGGCTAATATGTGTACTTACACGTGGAGCCCAGTGCAACTAGCGCACAAGTAAGTGTGTATATCTGTGTATGTCTAACGCGCCACGTGGTGGAATTTTTTCAAACCCGATTGTATATCTGTATGTGTGTATACTACCCAGTGGGCTCCACCCTAAAATTTGCCAGATGGGTGGGTATACCCTGTAGACCTGAAAAAACACTATATACACGGGGGTACGTAGTGGCCTCCGAAAAAAACGCAGTCGCCTCCGTTTTGGAGCCCAGTGCGCTTAGCGTATATATATTTTGGAGGCCACTTTAACGTTTTGCATATATATATATATATATATATATATGGCCCTTGTTTGACTAAAATTGCTGAGCACAGGATTCAGTTGATGCAGAATTCAGGCATACGGCTTGTATGTGGAATTCGTAGGGGTGAAAGAGGCTAGCAATAAGATATATAAAATATAAGTTAAATTTAGGTTAAGTTAGGAAGCACTGCTTCAACTTTTGTAAAAATGTCTTTTTTTACTAATAAAGTCTGTATTATTATTGTGTTTATTATTATTAAAAATCACACAAACATGTCAACATTTACCTGATATCACCACTCAAGGCTGTTTTCAATCACTATGACACCACAAATATTTTTGAAATTGACAGCGATATTATTATGTACTTAAATATTTTTACAAAAATAAAAATACAGTATGACGGACGCCTACGCAAGAATTTGCATGGCACTCGAAGAAGAACACCTGGGTCTAAGAAATCAATGATTTTGTTATATCTGACATTTCTTTCAAGACAACCAAATATTTTAATTTATTTAAAAAGTACTCACGCCACTGCTTAAGCTTACCATGTAAATCAAAAAAATTACTTTAAGGCGTTCATAAAACACAATAACATTAATAATTCTAAAACGACCTTGGGTGCGCCATGTAGTCTCGTGAGGTCATATTGTTGAATAAATGGTTTTTGTTTATTTATTATTTTATTGATATGTTGTTGATCTAACGGTTGTGTGAAACGCCTACATCAGTTTGAGATACTGATTGTTTTGTGTAAATATTATTTAGTTAGAAGAAGTTATTGATTATCGATTGATAATCTGCTGATAGTAAGAGAGTAATTTAATGTTTTCCTTTGGTTGAGTTTTTGCAGACAGACATCCATAAGGATTTTCTATACCGAAAAGCGTAGTGGTTTGATTTATTTCAATTATTTTTACGCATTTTACTCATTCCAAATTCCACCTGTCTTTTAATGCATTAAGAACACCTAGTCCTAGCGTAGAGCTTCTTAACAAATTAATTTAAAATACCACTTACGCTGGTATCGCTCTATCGAAAGACCTTATTATATTTTTAAACTTTTAATAAAGATAGTTTCAGACTAGTTGCAAGAAGGTGTAAAATGAGTGAATGTGAACAAACCATCCACACATAAAACTTTGTTTTGGCCACCTGTTCATGTTTAACTCATCAGCCCAATCTTCGAAATGAAAATGATGTTTTTTCTCACATACCTTAAAACTTTTTCCAACAAACACTTTTCGCTGGTCCCAATTCATAGAACTTTTTAAATAGATTTTCTCGCTCCTGGTCTGAAATTAGAAAGCACTTTCGTATAGGATCATTCGCGTTGGTTCAATACTCACATCGTGCTCTCTTTGAGTTCTTTGTTCTGAAATGTGTTTTTTTGATTTTGGTGAATCCTAAATATTTATTATGAATAGCCTTTTTATTATAACCCTGTCGCGTCTCGAAATTCGAAACAAAATGATCTCCACACGAGACAAAACGGCTTCGAGATGAGACGAGACGTCTCGTGTCTGGCGGCAACTCTAATTTTTAGGGATTAAATTTTTTCCCAGATCAGATTTGGATCACTTTCATGGTCGTGGAGTTAATTTTCTGCTACTAATTAATTTGAGTTAAGGCGTTGTACCAATGTGACTAGCTTTCTTGCTCGGCTTCCGTAAGCAACCACAGTGATGTTTCGACGTCGAGAACGATGTCGTCTGTCGGAAATTCTCAAACGCTAGACAATGTTTTAAATAACATTTAGAGTGGTTGCATCGCCACGGGTTTCTGTGTAAATAATACATTAAGATTGATAATATCGTTATATAATTTCCGCAATCAAATAGGTAAGCCACTGTTGTATGCTGCCCACCAGGTGTCTTGTTTGCGCCCAAGTCTAGAAAAGAAAAGTAGTACCTAATTAATGTGTTAATATTATTGTTCTATATTCACTTTTGTAGTTCGTCGTACTTAACACTGTAGTTTATATTTTCTATAGATATTAATACCACGACTACGAGTATCTTATCATCCTACATAATATAATAGCTATTATTAATATTATTAACATTTTGTTAAACTTTTGATAGAATATTTAATGAATGCTGACCGGTTGTTGTGTGTACTAAGTAGAAATGTTGATATTATATCTGTAGAAACAATGTTTCTGTATATAAAAAAAAAAATACGATAATTGAAGACTGGAAATTTCAAACTTGCTAAGTATTTTTTTTTTAATTTTAATATTTTATAAATACAATATAATAAACATTTCTTCTACAAAGGTGACCTCGGTGCAAATTTAGAGGAATAATTTAGTAATGTAAAGTCATGCGCTTTTGACTCGGTGTGTCATTCGTTTTTATGGCATAAATTGTATGCCATTGGTATAAGCGCCACCATCTTCAATTTACTTAAGTATATTTACGACAGAGCCTACGCTAAAATAAGTCAGGAAATAACATTTCCAGAGACCTCGATATAACAACTGGCGTACTACAGGGAGAGCCCTTGAGCCCATGACTGTTTTCGCTATTTGTATCTGACGCAAAAACCGCTTTACAGATTTTAACCAAATTTGGTACAAAAATACTATTGGACATGGCAAGGAGCTGATTAGATTTTGGGAAACATTGAGCGTAGGCAAAGGGTTTGAAAGAGGGTTCAAAAATTAAAAAAATTCATAGTTCTTAAACTTATTCGAAATACTGCATAATTTTTTACGAATTTAATTGAATATAACCTAAAATATTGAACATAAAATATTAGACCACATTGGCGTTCGAAACTAGTGTAAAATGGAGTAAAAAAGATTTAAATTAAATTTTGTTTTGACAGAATATAACCTATAAAATGTGTCGTAAATAACTTACTTTCATAGGCGTTTGTAAATGGTGGAAAAGGGGTCAAAACATAAAAAAATATATATTTCCTAAACTTATTCGAAATATGGAATAATTTTTCATAGTTGTGATACAATATAAGCTAAAAAATATTCCATAAAAGAATTGGTTCACACAGGCATTCGAAAATAGTTTATAAAAGGGTCAAAAACGAAAAAAAAATGTTTCCCAAATATACTAGAAAAATTGGCTAATTATATATGGCTTTGATATAAGATAACCTACAAAATGCAGCATACAAATTTTATTTACATAGGCGTTCGTAAATCGTAGAAAAAAATATTGAAATGTAATTTTTTTTATATTTAACTAGTTGAGTTGGTGTTAAAAATACACGACAAAAATTAATGTAGCATAGGCGTCCAAGAAAATTCTATAGAAGGGCCAGAAAAAAATTGTATCCGTGATAACTCAAAAACCACTTAACATATTTTAACAACATTTGGTACGAAAATAATACAGGATATTTATAGGTGGTGATTAACATTGAGCGTAGGCAAGGGGTTTAAAAAAGGTTTCAAAAATTAAAAAAATGATAGTTCTTAAACTTATCCGAAATGTTGATTAATTTTTTGTGGGTTTAATTAAATATAACCTAAAATATTTAACCTAAACAATTAGACCACATTGACATACGAATAAAGTGTAAAATGGGGTTAAAAGGTTAGAAAAAAACGTACTTCTTAAAAATAGCAGAAATATTGACTAGTTATTTATAGCTTTGATAGAATATAACCTATAAAATGTGTTATAAATAACTTGTTTTCATAGGCGTTCGTAAATAGTGTATAGGGTCGAAATAAAAAAAATTACACTTTCTAAGCTTATTCGAAATACAGAATGATTTTTCATAGTTGTAATAGAATATAACTTAAAAAATGTTACATAAATGAACTGGTTCACACAGGCGTTTGAAAATAGTGTCAAAAACGAAAAAAAATTCCAAATATAACAGAAAAATTGGCTAATTATATGTAGCTTTGATATAAGATAACATGCAGTGTAACAATTTTGTTTACATACGCCTTCGTAATTAGTAGAAAAGGAACTGACAATCGTTTTACCACTTCACCAAAACACTTCTTTTAAATCTCGACGCGCGTTTCGCTAACAATGTTAGCATCCTCAGGAGAAGAGTTTTAATTCTCTCCTGAGGATGCTAACATTGTTAGCGAAACGCGCGTCGAGATTTAAAAGAAGTGTTTTGGTGAAGTGGTAAAACGATTGTCAGTTTAGTGTTCTACGCCAAAGGTTCTACTCATCGATCGATTATAAGTAGAAAAGGAGGCAAAATAAATTTTATTATAAAAAAAATCAACTATTTTCAACTTGGCGTAGAAGATCTGAAATATAAAATATGTACGTATAAATAGTGCCTCCAAAGAGAAGAAAAAAAGGAACAAAACCCGATACTTAAAAAAATTAGCTGATGTCTAAAACAAAAAAAATCTATATATAAATTTTAGATAAATGACAAAAAGTTCATAAAATTATTAGTTTTACCCTCAAATATGGAGAGCTGTTCGTGCCTCGAGGGTAACAGTTTATTTTTGTTACTAAATGCAATCATTTTCTAATACTTTGAGCATATTATAATTTAAATACATGCATAATATCGCAATCGTCCCAGGTCAGAACTATACAACCTACAATTTCTAATTATGCTCGGTTGTGTGTTTTAATATAAATTTTAATTAACCACCAGCCTTATGTTAAAATTCTATACCCATATAATTAGGAAATATACTTGAAGGACTCATCCATAGAAAACCAATTTTATCGACGAGCCACACAATAACTGCTACTTTTTAAACATGACCACATGCTGAGCCACCACACAGCCTTATTTAACTAAGTCATTAAAAGAACAGGCCGAACAAAAATAACCAATAAAAAGAATTTCGTGCCTAATTAACACATCTTCATTTTTTTTCCTCAAATTCAACAGTATCGACATAACTTTATCGATTACAATCTAAGATAATACTTTTCGAAACGAAATGTATAAAATATTAATATATTTAATTAAAATTGTCATCGGGAATATTTTATGCTTTTATGTTTATTTTCTACAGTTTTTAATTTAGTTGTTTATGTTGTGAGATTTTTGATTAAGATAAATATTTTACTCTATTGCCCATAAAATTTAATAAAGAAATATACGCCTATAAACTGCTATCGGGTTTGTTAGATATCTAGTAAACAAAAGGTGGTCTATAAATTATTTTTGACTGCTATGAAACGGCTGCTGTTTTTGTTGTAAAACCCAATTAAAGAATCAAATTGTTGATTTAAAATTTAATATTCATACGACCTAGTTTTGGATGGTTTCCGTAAATGTATTGATGCGATCACCAATTTGCGAGTGCGTCGTGTTCAGTTGCGAATAAGACGGTAGAAAATAAAAATCCAATATTATTAGCTCTCAATTTTATATAAATATTTATGTAATACATTATGTATATGGAGGCTGTTAGTCTCATGATTTTTTTTTTTTAATTTCACCGGAAATACGTGTTTTCAGTCATTTTATACATATATCTATCTGTGTCTGTGTGTCTGTGGCGGTCTATTTGTATCCACGATAACTCAAATACCACTTAACCTATTTTAACCAAATTTGGTACAAAAATACTACAGGATATACAAGGTGTTTCCAAAATAGGTGGTCAAAATTTGTGAGCGAATTGAGGACGTCTAATCATGAAAAGAACCTAAATTGTAATTTTTCGAAAAGTCCTTATTTACAAAGATACAGGGTGTTAAAATTACTGCCTGAGAACGATTTTTTTGAGATATTGTCGAAACAAGTAAACGGACATGAAATTAAATAAAAAAGAATGACCATAGGCGGGTAAACGGGGGGGACCCTTGCTTTAATTATGCCCTAACTTTTTTTTCTTCTGACTTTTATTCCATTTGTGTCAAAAATCTGATAACATAAAGATTTCTACATAAAAAATGCATACTTGTATTTTATTCGAGTTTGAAAATTTTAGGACAAAACTGGTCCTTAGCATTAATGTCTATATTAAGATGCAGTTTGCTAACGAAAAGTTTTCCAAAATTTTATTAATGCTGTATTATACTAAGGACCAATTTTGTTCTAATATTTTCAAACTCGAATTTTACCTATAGTATAGACCAAAAAAGAAAGGAATGGAAAAAGATCACATTGCCAGTCGAAAACAATGTAAAAAGGGGCTTAAAAAATTTAAAAAAAAATATATTTCCTAGACATCCGCAATATTGACTAGTTATTTATAGCTTTGATAGAATGTAACCAATGAAATGTATCATAAAAAAATTGCTTACATAGGCGATCGTAAATGGTGGAAAGGGGATGATAAAAAAAAATCCTATATAAACTTATTCAAAATATAGTTTTCATAGTGAATATACCCGAAAAAATGTCACATACAGAATTGGTTCACACAGGCATTCACAAAAGGGTTCAAAAATGAACAAAAATTATATTTCCTAAACGTGCCAGCAAATTGGCTAATAAGGTGGTTCCATACTGAAACGGACATACATTAATAATAATAATGACTTTATTTTTTGTGAATTACAAGACTACTATTAAAAATTATTATATGGAACACATTAAAGTGGTGGCGAAGTTCAACCGTGTTGCTCGTCCACTTAACCACCAATGCACTTCTGAAATTAACCAAAATAAATATTACTCACTTATTACTATTTATCAGATAACATGTAAAATCAAAAACCAAAACTTCAAGTATTCATCTGTTAAATGAACAACTAACTATCGTAGTTAAACATCTGGCGAATTTGCACCATTAACATTAGAACGCTCGATCGCTAGAGTAATAATAATTATTATTATAATTGTATTATTTTGATTATTTCCAACAAACTAACGTAACAAACTAACTACTTTATTCAAATATTAAAAAAAAAAAGTATTGGCAGAGCTGGGCTTCGAACCCATAACCTTCCACATGCGAACCGAAGGCTCTATCAATGACGCCACAGTACCATCTTTGAGAATATTGTATTTTAAATGTTGGATACGCCACTGGTCAGGCAGTTTAGGATCGTTGATGGTCAAGCACCAGAATATAACCTATGAAAAGTATCAGCTTACAGAAGCGTTCGTAAATAATGGAATAGGGGTCAAAATAATTCCAAATATGGAATAATTTAAATAAAAAAATAGCTTTAATTAAATATACGAGTAATATATATAATATAGAAATTTATTTTCAGAAAAATTGTCATATGTCAAAAATTGTAACAGATAAACTCAGAATTAGAAATTGCAATTGAACCATGTGAGAAACATGTAGCTTTCCGTTTATAATAGGAAAGTTGGTACCTACTTTTGGTACACTATGCATAGCTGGAGTTCTGAAAATATTTGAGATAGAACGAAATTAATCGATTAAGACAGCATACCATTTTAAGTATGTACTCCATCTGCAAGCTGAAGAACTTCTATTGGACTGCCTACGTAAATCACCCTGTATGCAACCAGAATTTACGTCCAATAATAGTGGCCTGATTTAGTAAGTATGTATGAGCAAAATATAACAAAGTGCCCATAGAGTTATACCTACGCGGTATATTGTCCTATGAATGGTCCCATGAATCTCTTTTGCCAGCCATTATTTCAATATTTATTGGGAATATAAAGTAATGGTTGTCATACCAAAGCGATAAAATAACTATATACGCAATTTCTGCTACTATAGACTTGGGTACATTTTAAGTTGTTTAAGTTCAGGAAAATACATAAATGCTCTTTTCACGGGAATGTATATGGTCTTATTGTTTGATTCTCTAAACGATAAGTAATGTGATATCATTTTTAAGTGGGTTATTGACAACTTCAATTCGATACAAAATATGTTGTAGAATTACACTTCACTACGCTCGCGTAGAATAGTTTTGTCACGAGCCGCAGGCGAGGACGAAGACGTCCACGAATGCGGAAAAGACATTTCTATACGTATTGGGAAGTCTTGTTCCCTGATATGTTGGAAATGCCATTATAACAATAACATTCAGGTTGAAATAAGAAGTTGTCTTTACAATAACTTCATTATATTTGTCGGTTCCCCTCCCTTTTTGTTGTTGTTTGAGAGAGAAGAGAGAAGCCTCTGCCAGAGAACAACTAAGGGAGAGAATATAATCTCTGTCTTGCCGCCTTTGATTCATTCGCCATGTTGAAAGAGTAGAGAACAGGTTCGTATTTAAATTTTATTGAAATAATCATGCAGGTCGGCATTTAAGGTATTTTAAATTTCTATTAATAATTTTTAGCGTATAAAATAACTTTATTCTGAAATACAAACTTACGATATAAGTGTATGGAAATTCTGAACATGGGTGTACATATGCCATATCTTTACTAAGGCAAATAAGTTTTTTCAATACATTTGTTCGTGTATAGTCTTTCCAATATTAGTTTGGAATGACATAAAAAACCATAACTTCATATCCCTTTGTAAAGTCAATACCGCGGTCCATAGGCGCACTCTTTTAACTTTTCATAACAATACATGTCTTACGATATTTTAAAAATCCTTGATGTATTAACAATTTTGCGGTCATGTCTTCGTGGAGTCCGCAGAAGACTGGCTTATGTTTTTGGCTGACAGGAGCAGTGCGTTGGGTACGAACCCATTTTCACTTCCCGCATGTACGAGAATTATAACACGTTTTCCCCTTGAACATGGAGCATTTAAAGTACAATTTTGAGTCATGTATACCCAACCGTACTTAACAATATCATGCGTGTCGAACCACGTCTCGTCAATAAATATTACCGTTCCGTTTGACTCGCGGTACTCTTTTATTTTACGCAAATATTCCTCGCGCATTGCCAGAATACGGCGTGATTCCATTATTAATAAACGGTTATTAATTTTCTTATATTTAAATCCGCACTCTAATAAAATACATTATTTTCAATATCTCACTTGCAATCGAAAATCTCAGATTGACGCTGCCACTGAATATCCGTTCGCCCGAAACAATAAACTAAATTGCGTGTGGCGCCTCTGTCTATACTCAGTACGTCATCGAATCCTGCTGCGCGAATGAGATGCAGAAACTAGCCGCGCCCACCAGTGTTTATATTCTCTCCCTTAGTTGTTCTCTGCCTGTGCTTTGGATATTACTTAGTACGTTCCTATTTCTCAATTCGACTACTATTTTCTATGTGGGTGCAAGAAATAGCTATTTCGAGACAACTCCTTTTGAGATTTTTATATTAATTCGGTGATTTTTATGGTTTCAATAGTTTGAGGTGTTCGGTTATAGGATCTATAGAGAATGGCTTTTCTATTTTGACTGAGTCGAACTGATGGGTCATTATCGGTTCTGGCTCACTTGCATTTTCGTGGTGAAACTGTCGTGAGTTTGAGTGGGAGGAACGAAAATGTTGTTACTAGATATTGCGATTTGTCGGTTAAAATGACTCTCGTTTGTAATATTTTATGAATTACCTTACAAATTAGGTTATGTGGAGCGATTATTCTATTGCTGCCTGTAGTTTTGATTCCCGTAATTGGGAGTGACCATATTTATCACTGATTATACTTACCCGAGTGTCGATTTTCGGATGAAAGTGTGTCCATCAAGTGAACATATCTAGTCGAAATGTTTTATCCTCTTGCATTTTCACTCTTTAAATGACTGCTTTCCAGTACTTAATAAATCCCTGTTAGCTGTTTACAGTCAACTTATAATCAACAATACATAATCGCAAATCCAACACCAAATTAGCTACAGGGTGTTTCAGAAAGACATGGCCAAATTGCTAGAGGTTATAGAATTGGTTAAAATAAATGTAGCTGGTTATATTAATGTTTGCTGAAGAAGCCTTCCTTTTCGAGATACAGGGAGTTAAAAAAATATTAAAGCTGCACGCTATTAATAGGAGCTGGCTAATGGAAATAAAATTGTTCCTAAAACTATCAGTAACCAAGTATATCATTATAATTATAAAAGTGTTTTTCGATTACACACGTCCATTTGAGACAGTAAACCACCAGAAAATGTTGTCTAAATTTTATAAATTTGGTATACGCGGAATATTTTCAAAATGGTTAGCGTCATATCTATCAGGTAGACAACAGAAAGTAACTCTCAATCATAACGGTCGAGTGTTTGAGTCATCAACACTTGAGGAACGCCAACGTCCGCAGGGCAGTAGGTTGGGACCGCTAATTTTTTTACTGCTTATCTCCGACATTACCGCACAAATAGAATCTGGCAAATATGTTTGGCAGATTCTATTTGTCTATTTCTAAAGGGCTATATGTAGCGCTTTTTGCAAATGATACCTCAGCCATATTATCTGATGATTGTATTACGGATCTGAGTGCAAGGGGACATCCATGTTTGAGGGAAATGCATGGTTATTGTGCTGGATTTGGCGATCAACTTAAAAAAGACTTACCATATACATTTCTCAACTAGAGAGATGAATTACAGTGTTAGGATTGGGAACGGAGTTCAACGGCTTGTACAGGCGTCTTCGGTGAGGTTCTTGGGTATCGAGATTGACTCCCTGTTAGGTTGGTATAAACAAATTGAGACGGTTTCGGGCAAACTGTTTAAATTTTCGTTCTTGATCTGGAAATTGGGGATCTGAGAATTTTAACCGTGGTATCTGTTTACATTTTAGAGTATATATTTTATGTCTATACTAACATCACGAATTCTACCAGTAATGGTAGACTTTCTCTTTCAGCGAATAGTTCATTTGTGATGCTTGTAAAAATCTTTAATAACTTACTTCAGTATTTGAAACTAATAAAGAACCCCAGATTATTTAAAACGAAGGTTAAAGATTGGCTGTTAAAGTTTAGCTTCTATTCACTGAATGAATGTTTTATTGTAAAATTGTTTAGTTCATTAATGTTTTTGTAATAGTTTTTTTTTGTATTTTATTTACACAATTTATTGTTAAATGTGGTACTGTGTTATTTATCATGTTGTAGTTCAGCTTTTGCTCAATGAAGCAATATTTTATTGTGTAATTACTTATTTCATTAATGTTTTTGGAATCGTTTTATTGTTGATTTTATATATATATACAATTGACTGTTAAATGTAGTATAGTATTAAGTGCTCATTGTGACGCATTCTATGTACCAATGTTTGACCCTATGAATAAAGAGTTATATTATTATTACTCATACGTATTGACAAAATTCACCCGTAACAACTTTACATTTACGGCAAATTTACAAATAGCCCTGTATAGAAAAAAGTCAGATCAGCTTTTTCTATATAAAAAAGTGCTATGAAAAAGTTTTTTCGGAAATGAATTATCTAGAAAAACAAAAAAACCATTCGCGTGCAGCACAGTACACGTGATAGAAGTTAATACTTCTTTCACGAGAAAGAGAGGGAGAGAAAGAGACGCCGCTGTATACATAATAGTGTATGGTATAGGATATAGTGTGTAGCATACACCACAGATATCTCTGTCTCTCTCTGTGTCCCTCATATTTGTTATATGCTTCATCTCTTTTGCGGGACGAAAATTTTATAAATCGTGTCGTCACGCGACCTTGAAAAATCAGTGTCATACGGCCAAAGAAGTATTCACTTCAAAAAGGTAGGTATAGACCGAAAAGACATCGATGAAAATCGCCTAGCGGTGAAACGGTTTAACATAGGCAAAATCCGTTTTCACCACTGAGTTTTTCATGAAATTTGAGCCAAGAGGACGTATGTGACTTTTTTGGTATCTGTGATAGAAACATGAGTTTCCATAAGAAATCGTCCTGTTTGGGCCACCCTGTACAGTTTTCGAAAAACATACAAGAGACAAAAAAGTTTCTAAATTAAACCGAGATTCCAAATTATTATTTAATAGAACGCAGAGGCGGTGCATAAAAAAGTTCGAGGGGCACAAATTCAGTTCGAACACCAAAAATGTACCAACCTGTAGGTTTTGAAAAATTCTCATTAACCCCAGATCTCGAGTTTTGGCGTGTAACAAGTGTACTAAATTGTAATGCATTATTCCTAAAACTATTGGACATTTTAGACTCTGCCGTGAACGACCCGTTAATTTTAACTTAAACTACGGCGTATTGCTGAGTGAGCTGGAGTTGGCTACATTGGGCGCCCGCAGGGTTGTCAGGGATCTGACTATACTATATAAAATTTTAAACAATACTCTTTTATCTTCTAGTCTTTTATCCCAGATTGGTTTTCATGTTCCCCCTAGACAAAGCAGAAGTTCTGATCTCTTTCACGTCTCGTTCCACCGCGCGAACTACGCTATGAATACCTTTGTCACCAGAGTGGCGCGACTGGCGAATCGTTGTTCTAATCATAACATCGATTTCTTTGCACCATTTGGTGAGTTCACCGGTCGCTTGAGGAGGCGGTCTAGAGATGAATGGTTTCCCTATTTCCTTGTTTTTAAAATTTAAAATAAATTATCATTCATTAATTCCTTAACATCAGCGAGCGTTGGAGTCCTGCGAGCTGTTGTATGTCGCGCAGTTGCTGGTTTTTTGTTTTTTTTTATTAAGTTCAATTGTAATGGATAGTCTAGAGTTATGTAAGTTTTATAATTTCTGTATTATGTTGTATGCTATTGTTTTGTACATGTTGTAATAATGGACTTTGTCCGTAGATTAATAAATAAATAAATAAAACCGAAAAAATCCTGAAACTGACACCCTGATTACTAATTTTTGGAGCTGGCGCATTGCTACAAAAAATACACTATTTCGTTGAAAATCTCTTTGTTTCATACAAATTTTAATATCTAGCCTACCAATAATGCATCACCCCTTCATATACATATAAACATGACAATAATCATAAATATGCAAACCTTTGTTTTGCAGGAATTCCAGCAAAGAAAAGACCTTATTTTACATACATATATACATGTTGGCGTACTAAATAGGCACGATTGTGCCCATGGGTAATTTTTATGAAAATAACATTAAAATTTTCAGACTTTTACAAATGATAGTGTAATTTGCATGTTTTATGCGTCGACTAGTCGTACGCGTGCTGTGTAATCGCCCGCCGATTTGATGTCTTGCACTCGCCTAAAGGTTTTCACATTTTACTTTTTCCATTCCATTATTATTAAAGAGAATATGTAAAGTTACTGATGAGAGTGCAGTTTAAATTTCGTTTAATTTTCATAAATTTAAGTATACAGAAAGACCGAAATTATGGTTTAAAATAATGAATTCTGGTATTTTTCTAAATGTTGTTTTAATCACCTTAGACGGAAAATCTACTGGCTTTTTTCTGGAATTGTTTGCCTTGCGAAAATAAATACAGTCGACACTGTTTATAGTGAAAAACTCTTTACAGTGCAATTTTTTTAAGACCTAGAATATTTTAATGAAATTTAATGTAAAAAGCATATAGAGCACCACTCTATATAATCAAATTTTTACCGCACTTTTATGTATAAATTTTTATGCATTTATTGAGATCTTTTCGGGTTTCCCATTTATATATATTTATATATATTTCTTTTGAAAACATTCCTAACGCGTTCATAACGCCTAATGGTTGGCAATACAGCAGGTAGATTTCTGTGAAACACCTGGGGAATTTCTCACCCATTTTATAGTCGAGGCCTAGTAAATCACAAACTTAGGTTCAGTTGGTTTTTGTTTAAGAATCATGTAAGATGTCCAAGCGTGTGTTTAAGTTTAGCTGAGTAAAGTTTTGGAGGAAGTTGATAAAGGCTGCAAAAAAATTATGTTACACAACCGATTTTTTTTTCTATCATCGATAATAACGCCTTTGGATGGGTGTCAAAATAGAACCAATGACCCTGTACTTTGAAAGTCCTAATAAGTAAGCTGCCGCTACCGCACAGCTCCTCGCCTAGAAATGCCAAGGAAACATAACAGTTGTTTTAAATATACAGGTTGGGCACTTCATTAGGGGACAATACATTTTCTTAGAAACTACTGGCTTTAGAAAAAAATAAACTGTTGCCCTCGAGGCACGAATAGCTCTCAATATTTAAGTGTAAAAGTAATAATTTTATGACCTTTTTCCATTTATCTAAAATGTATGTATATTTTTACTTTTTTTTTGTTTTAGACATCAGCTATTTTTTTTAAGTATCGGGTTTTGTTCCTTTTTCTTATCCTTGTAGGTACTATTTATACGTACATATTTTATATTTCAGATCTCTAGGCCAAGTTCTTGTACGCAAAATAGTTGATTTTTTTTTTCGTTTTTGACCCTTTTTTACACTATTTTCGAACGCCTGTGTGAACCAGTTCATTTATGTAACATTTTTTAGGTTATATTCTATCACAACTATGAAAAATTATTCCGTATTTCGAATAAGTTTAGGAAGTATATATTTTTGTTACTTTGACCCCTTTTATACTATTTACGAACACCTATGACAACACGATATTTATAAAACATTTTATAGGTTATATTCTATCAAAGCTGTAAAAAACTAATCAATATTTCTGCTATGTTTAAGGAATACGTTTTTTATAACCTTTTTATCCCATTTTACACTTTTTTCGAATGTCAATGTGGTTTAATTGTTTAGGTTATATTTAATTCAACGCACAAAAAAATATTCTATATTTCCTGTAGTATTTTCGTACCAAATGTGGTTAAAATCCGTTAAGTGGTTTTTGAGTTATCACGGATACAAAATTTTTCTGGACCTTCAATAGATTTTTCACGGCGCCTATGGTACATTAATTTTTGTCGTGTATTTTTAACACCAATTCAACTAGTTAAATATAAAAAATTCTACATTTTAAATATTTTTTTTTATTTTACCCCCTTTTCTACTATTTATGCTGCATTTTGTAGGGTATCTTATATCAAAGTTATATATAATTAGCCAATTTTCCTAGTATATTTCGGAAATATTTTTTTTTTCGGTTTTTACCCTTTTTTAGACTCTTTTCGAACGCCTGTGTGAACCGGTTCGTTTATGGAGTATTTTTTAGCTTATATTGTATCACAACTATGCAAAATTATTCCATATTTCGAATAAGTATAGGAAATATATAGGTATTTTTTATAATTTGACTCCTTTTCCACCATTTACGAACGCCTATGAAAATAAGTTATTTATGACACATTTTATAGGTTATAGTCTCTCAAATATATAAACAACTAGTTAATATTTCTGCTAGGTTTAAGAAATACGTTTTTTTAAAAAAATTTTATCCAATTTTACACTATTTGCGAACGCGAATGTGGTCTAATATTTTATGTTCAATATTTTAGGTTATATTCAATTAAATGCGTAAAAAATTATGCACTATTTCGGATAAGTTTAAGGACTATGAATTTTTTTAATTTTTGAACCCTCTTTTAAACCCCTTGCCTACGCTCAATGTTTCCCAAAATCTAACCAGCTCCTTGCCATGTCCAATAGTATTTTTGTACCAGGTTTGGTTAAAATCTGTTAAGTAGTTTTTGCGTCTTCGTGGATACAGACAGACAGACGTTTTTTTAAAACTACTTATTAGCTCTCCATATCATATATGTATATATAGAGACTATTAGTCTGTCTGTCTGTGTGTCTGTCTGTCTGTATCCACGAAAACGCAAAAACCACTTAACAGATTTTAATCAAATTTGGTACAAAAATACTATAGGACATGGCAAGGAGCTGATTAGAGTTTGGGAAACATTGGGCGTAGGCAAGGGGTTTAACAGAGGGTTCAAAAATTAAAAAAATTCATAGTTCTTAAACCACATTGGCGTTCGAAAATGGTGTAAAATGGGGTAAAAAATATTTTATAAAAACGTAGTTCTTAAACATAGCAGAAATATTAGCTAGTTATTTATAGCTTTGAGAGAATATAACCTATAAATTGTGTCATAAATAACTTACTTTCATAGGCGTTCGTAAATAGTTCTATTATTTCCAAATAAAATAAAACAAACAAAAACTTTCAGTCAACTCCACACAATATTTAATTCAATTATGAAAATAGAAATTAGTTTCAACAACATGACACCATCAGTCCAGTTGACAAAACATCTGTCTAGAGAAAGCATCAAACTTTCAACTCAAAACAGGATGTTTTCGTGTGTTGGAGGTTGAAGTTTAGAGTTTGATGTTTTCTGTACACAGATCTTTTGTCAACTGGACTGATGATCGTTTTTAAAGCAGAAACTAGTTTCCATTTTCATAATTGAATTATAAATATATATATGGAGTGGACTTTGAAAGTTTTTGTTTGTTTTCTTTTATTTGAAACTGAAACTCCACTTTGATAATGGATAATTTTATGTCATTTAAAATTATTTTATTCAACGGCCAAGCATTGGATTTCGAAATTAAATTTATGAAAGGTCACACTGATGGATATGTCATATGTGCTCATTGCGTGAGCTCAGAACCCCGCACATTGAGGCCTTGCCAAGTTGTTTAATTTTAAGCAAAACAACAAATAAAAAAATAAATTTCTTAACTTTAATAAAAAATATCATAAACAACCAATTAATAATATCTAACGAGTAATAATCCTATCACAGAAAATATTATCCATATTTTAGAACCAGAGTTTATATCACTATTATTGCACAACTCACTGCCACAATAACAATCCGTTATATCCACAGTTCTCAATCCATAACTCTCAACTTTCGAACACTTACTTGTATATGCATCTTGAATCAAAACTCGTATAGGATACCACACACCTGTTAACTTGTCGAATTCTTCATATTGAAAAGTCTGCGACGCACATTTACGTTCTATTCTAGTAACATTCCTGTCACTAATCTCCATGGTAATCACTCGTTTTTGACAGAATGTCGAAAGCGGGCAGTAGACAACATACTCATCGATTTGGGAAAAATTTTCACAAGTCTTTAAACTGATATTTTGATTAAGGTAATATGGATGTTCCACAACACTGCATTGATAACACCTTATCGCATCCACTGGTACTTTATCGTAGAACAATAAAAGTAGGCATAATATCACTATTAAATTTATGTTTTTACTTTTAGATTGAACAAAGTAGCTGTGATTACGATGGTTATTATTGCAAAACATTAGGTAGGTTTTGCTTGTTCACACTTGTACAGTAAATTTATTAATGGAAATAAATATCAATGTCGTATAATAATAACATGATATTAATGTGTAAATGGACTAGCAAACACGTTGGTGTTAAATTTTATTATTATAGTGGCCATAAACAAATTATTATTAGTGGTAAATTTAGAATAGTATTACTATTGATTAGTAAATGCACAGGTAAACTTAACAGTCTTTTCGTCAGCGAAAATAGTGATTGACTGAAAGATTGTTGTTGAGTTTACGATATTTATTAATATTTATAAATAGATAGGTATTAATTATTTGAATGGATTGCTTATAAGCATATAGGTATATTTGGTGTTAAATTTTCAAGGTTATATAATTATTTATATGAGTATTTCCGAAAACTAGTTTTATTAACTCTCGTGCATACCTTTAAACGGGTTTATCGTATTTTTTCTACTTATGTAACATTGACTGTTTTTGACTAAAAGTCGCGCCTAAAAGCGATAAAATTTAAAGTAAACTTTTTCGGAAAAAACGTCCGCAACCGTTGTTGTCACTTTGTGCGTCTGACGGTTAGAGACGAGGAAAGAAGCAAAAGTCCAGAAATATTAACACAACATTTAAAATCATTATTGAAAAGTTCTTGATGCAGTTGTACTGTGTTTGGGTGGTATCTTTCGTTACACTGCTCTCTCGAAGACCGCTTTTTTGGAATGATTTTGCGCCGGGAACCGTTGAGCGTAAACTCGCGATGCCAGGAAAGCGTTTTTGGACTATTCTCCCAGAAAAATCATGTCTATTCTTTCTCTTTTGGAATAGGTTCGCAGTTTTGATTAATTGAATTAAATCAAATGTCACAGATAAATAACTGTTTTATGACAAATTCCCAATTCTTAGGTAAGAATTTTCAACAGACAGTAAATATCAAATTAAAAAAATGTATTCTCTTCTCAAATTCTCATGGCTGACTTCATAAATTTTGAAAATTCTTCCTATTATTACCAATCTGTGTGCCTCTTCCATGCAACATTGAAGATATACATATCTATAGGAAAACTTTGCTTTAACTTTTATTTTTGGTCTCCATGAAACTAACAGATTGAATTAAAAATTCGCCTAATATTATGAATATGCGTGCATTTGTTACGAAAAGAAAAAGAGTTATCCATAGGAAACTATTATTAGATTTGACAGATAATTACTTTGTGCATCTAATTTTGATCTCATATACCGGGTGTTCCATTTGAAATAAACTAGTTATTTAGAATTAAACTTTCTTCTTCTTCTTCAAGTGCCGTGTCCTCCCAGAACATTGGCGATCAGTCGCATGATCTTCACTTTGTCCACAGCAGACCTAAACAGTGTCGTAGTGCTTACTCCATACCACTGGCGAAGATTCCTGAGCCACGATGTTCTTCGGCGACCAGGACCACGCTTTCCCTCTATTTTTCCTTGAATGACTATATGAAGCAATTCTTATTTCGGATTTCTCATTACGTGGGCAAAGTACTCCAGCTTTTTTCTTTTTATGGTATTAAGCACCTCTCTTTCTTTATTCATACGCTGTAGAACCGCTTCATTCGTCACTCTGTCCATCCATGATATCTTCAGGATTCTTCGGTAAGCCCACATTTCGAAAGCCTCAATCCTCCTACACATTGCCTCAGTGAGGGTCCATGCTTCCATCCCATAGAACAATATGCTGAAGACATAGCAACGCAATATGCGTTTTCTTAGGGGAATTCTTAGAGCTCTGTTGGTTAACACTTTCTGCATGTTCTTAAATGATGTTCTCGCTTGCTCTATTCTGCTTTTGATTTCTTGAGTTAGATCCCATTCTTCATTCACCCAGCAGCCCAGGTATTTGTATTTTTGTACTCTTTCCACTATTTCTCCATTTATGATAATATCTGTTAAGTTGTCAGCTATATTTTTGTTTTTGCTGACAACCATCCATTTGCTCTTCTTTATATTTAATCGTAGACCCATTTGTTGGCTGCGGTCTGTTACCGCTGATAACAGTGTCTGTAGATCATCTTTATCTGTTGCTAGTAGGACTGTGTCGTCCGCATATCTTAGATTGTTGATGACCACTCCATTAGCAATTATACCCTCTGTTCTTGTCTTCAAGGGCTTCTCTGAAAATTTTTTCTGCATATAAGTTAAACAGAAGGGGGGAGAGCACACAGCCTTGTCTAACTCCTCTAATAATGGGCACTTCTTCAGATGTCTGGCCGTTAATTCTAATGTCAGCTGTCTGATACCAGTACAAGTTGGCTATTATCCGAACGTCCCGTCCGTCCAGACCTATATCGTTTAGTATAGCTATTAATTTATCGTGTTGAACAGTGTCGAATGCCTTCTCGTAGTCTACGAAACAGGCATATACATCTACGTTTACGTCCCGGCATCGTTGTAAGAGAACCTGGACACTAAACAGCGCCTCCCTTGTACCGAAACCGCTTTTAAAACCAAACTGAGACCTGCCAATGTTTTCCTCACACTTGCTGTATATTCTGGAATGAACGATTTTCAGGAACAACTTTAATACATGGCTCATTAAACTGATTGTTCTGTAATCTTTACAGTATTTACAACTAGCCTTTTTGGTATAGCAACGAAGGTTGACTTGAGCCAGTCTTTAGGGATTACTCCGGTCTTGTATATGCAGTTGAGCAAGCTTAATAGAAGTGTAAGACTCCTATCTTCCTTCAACATTTTTAAAACCTCTATTTGTATTCCATCTGGTCCTGGTGCTTTCCCATTTTTTGCACCCGATATAGCGTGTATGAGTTCCGCCTTGGTGATATCCATTCCGTCATCCAGGGTAATATTATGCGAAAAACTCCTACCATCCACAAAGAGATTTTCAATATATTTTTTCCATTCCTGTAGTTGTTCTTCTGTGCTACTAAGAATTTGCTGTCGCTCATTTATGAGAGTGCTGTTGTTCTTTTTGTATTTTCCAGTTATCTGTTTGATTCTTTTGTGCACATTAAAAGAGTCATGTTTAGCTTCTACACAGAAAAAAAAAACTTGGTTTATCCAAATAAAAAATATTATTTAGAGGTGAATTTGCTAGTTTTCGCAAAATTTTTGTTAAAGTAGTAAATGTAGTTATCAAGTATGAGTAGCTACATTATCTAAAAACGACAATTTTTCCTGCTAAGCTGATATCTTCTCATCTAAACGAGACTTGTATGTGCATTAGTTAAATAAGATTTCAAATTTGAACCTATATAAAATTTTATTTGCGCTAAATGAGTTCGGTATTCTGCTTGAATTAGGTATTGTACACCTACAGATTTCCATACGTACCCACTTAGGTGTAGCTATTATTATTAAGAAAATACTTAATGAGGTAATTAGGTAGGTACCTATACGTACCTAACTATTCTCAAAAATCGTTTTATGAAACCCAAAACTAAATTAGTTCTAATAGGAACATATACCTACCTACCTATAAATTTTATTTATCTGCTTTAGTATATTAATGGGCCTAGGTATGTGCATTATAATATTTAAGTATAAATAAGATTTTAACAACTAAGTACATAGCTAAAATAGGCACTGATTTAATTAAATCTGTGTAATAGTTATTTTACCTAATACTTCTCATTTACGAAATTTCTATCCTCCAAAATATCGAATTATTTTATCTGGTAGAGATAGGAACCTATAGTTGTCTACATAAGTGTCATTCTATTCCAGCCAACGGTTATTCCCCGTTCTACCTAATGTGTTTGTCCCCGCTGCTAGTCGACGTACCTAAAACCCTTTGTAGAGCGTGTGCCGACAACAACATCTTCTATGTGTACCGCCTTGTGCCTAGCGCGTCTCGCTTGGTGTAGAGGGAGGGGGTTTCATTTTGGAATTTTTTGATTACAGTCTTGGCGTCGCTCTAACTAGGCTTTAGTTATTTTGCGTTTTGTGTTCTAATCTGAAGATATTTAAATTTCAAAATTTGATCTATTGATAGTATATACCTAGGTATTGATCTCCCAATTTCTACAAGTGGTGAGGACGGACTATACAGATACAGTAACAGATATTAACCAATGTGCATCCAACATAATTAAGTGTAGTGATTAGTGATTAGTTTGGCGTGTTGAGTTTTGTTAAATATATATTATTAATATCTATGGAGGAAACAAAAGAAATATTAATTAGCTGGAATCTGGGGGAGCTCGTTGACACTTTTCTCGGTAAGTAAATTATTATTGTTTAATTATTTATTTTTATAATTTTACGACCAATGCAAACAATGTTATTTCATGGCAATAGCAAATATTATAACTTTTGGCAATAGATACCTATCTACAGACGTATTATTGAGTGGTTACTGAATCATAATTTAAAATACTTTTTCTAATTTAATCATTTTTAATATGGTGGAGGCAAAATTCCTTATCATTTACAGCAACTAAACAATAGTTTAGATGGGTTCACGATAATATATTTAATTTGCCAGGGACGGATTAATTTTTAGCAAATTAATGCAGTTTTTCAAAAGAAGTTACATAAATATTTTAGCTAGGTATGACTTTTTTCTTTCTTTTGTAAAGGTAGGTATGTATTTATTTGTTTACCATTTTACCAATGTCTGTGAATTAGGAGTTGTGGATTGGAATTGTCTTATCATTCCTCGTACGTACCGGTAGAATCTGTTATTTTACTTAGTTTCCTCATAAGGAATCTAAAGTTTCTTTGATAATTTTTTTTTGTTTCAGCGTCATTGTTTTCCGGAAAAACTCGATTTTTTTTTAAATAGCCAATACATTTTAGGTTTATTTGTCCCCAAATTAGATAACTACCTAGTACCTAGTTAGTAGATCTTGAAATGTATAATATTTATAGTAGAAAATGAATTAGGTATAAACTATATTTTACAAGGCCGTATTTTTTTTTAAGAAAATGCAATTTTTTTGCGATTTTAGTTTTTATTGATTTCTGACATTATTTTTACTGATATAAAAAACTTAAAAGCTCTCATTGTTACTTTTTTATGAGAAAAATATAGCGTTTACAAATTTTCATTACGACGTTTCGTTTTTGAAAAACCATCAACTTCGATTTTTTAAATACGGCCCTCGATTTTTTATTGTTAAATTTAAAGCCATTTTCAAAACAAAAATAGATGTAACGGAATGGTTTCAACAAGTTTTCAGTATTTTTAGCTGTTATTTAAACTTCAAGAAAAATCGCCATAGTTTGGCACTTAGTTTGCGTAAAAGAAAGAAAGGCGTTTCTTTAATAATTTCAAAAAGCACAAAAATTTTAACTAAATCTAAAAAACTGCGTACAGAATAAAATGTGCTGACAGAAATAAATTGGCAAATAATAATAAATAATTTTGATTAACGTCGAAAGAATTTTATTGCAAAAATTACTAATTAGGTATATACTCTGCATTCAGTCAGTTAAGTCCCAAACTATGGCGATTTTTCTTGAATAAGTTTAAATATCAACTAAAAATATTGAAAAGTTGTTTCAACCACCTATTTTTGAATTGAAAATGGCTTTAAATTTAACAATAGAAAATCAAGGGCCGTATTTAAAAAATCGAAGTTGATGGTTTTTCGAAAACGAAACGTCGAGTCTCCTCAAAAAGCAACAATGAGAAAGTGCTTTTCATTTTTTTATATATCTGTAAAAATAATGTCTGAAATCAATAAAAACTAATATCGCAAAAAATTGATTTTTAGAAATTCTCGAAAACTGCTAAATTTACTTTACTTTTGAAAACACCATTTAAAAGGTGTTTAAATTGTACAACTTTTCTCTAAGTTAACCGACATTGTCACTCCGACCGTTTCCAAGATCAACCAACCCTAGTTGTTTATGTGCTGAGCAATATTCTCAGGAATTCCGGCAAAGGATTCAGCCGCATTATACCTACCCACTTTAACATGTGTAGATTGAAGTTTGACTATATATACCTAGCTTATATTATACCTAATACAAGATTTTCAGTAGGCTTAAGTTTATTTAAAAAAAATAAATAAATAAGAGTCGCACTAAAAACCTGATGGTGGTTTAGATAAAAAAAACGTAAGCACCACAGGGACCCCCAAATCTTGTCTACCCCTTCTAGAAAAAATTAGTAGAAGAGAGAGCCAAACACTATTTGTCATTTAAATAAAAATATATTGTATGTTAGCAAAGTTTATTAGTTATTTTAGTAATGTAGAAAAATTTACTGGATAGACATTAAACGAGTATCATCACTAAAATAACTAGTAAACTTTGCTAGCATACAATATACTTTTATTTAAATGACAAATAGTGTTTGTCTCTCCCAGACAAGGAGCATATGTAAACTATTCAAGAATATTATCTAAATGACATAATGTCTATCCAGTAGATTTTTCTACATTACTAAAATTACTAATAAACTTTGCTGGCATACAATATATTTTTATTTAAATGACAAAAAGTGTTTGTCTCTTTTAGACAAGAAGCATATGTAAACTATTCAAGAATATTATCTAAATGACATAATGTCTATCCAGTGAATTTTTTTAGAAGGGGTAGACAAGGTTTTGGCTGTCCCTGTGGTGCTTACGTTTTTTATCTATCTGAACCAAGGTTTTTTTTTCTGTGTAGCTGCTCTATTTCATTGCACTGTCCGGTTAACCACTCTTCTTTCGCTTGTCTAATCTTAGCCCTAACTTCTTTTTGCACTTCTTTGTATCTGGCAAGATCTTTATTTTTATATGATCTACGGTGGTCCATTAATTTCAGGATGTCATCGGTGATCCAAGCTTTATTTTTGGTTCTGTTGCTTTTCAGCTGAGCTTGACTAACTTCTACTACGGATGTTTTAATGTGTCTCCACGTGGAACTTTACGTTCATGTAACTCATATTATTGGACACCCTGAATTTAGTATTGGGGGTTTTTTATATTTGGCGTAACAAGTGATGAGTAGGTATATTTATCAGCCCAGACTGGCCTAAAAAGAACAAACGAATAGGTGTGATTTTTTTCATTCAAATTATTTAAATTTTTATAAAAATTAACATATTTATAAAACTGTCAAGTTTAGTTGAGATGTACTTTAATGAAAGTTAGGTTTATTTTGAACGGGGAATCGAAAAATATATTCATATACAGGGCATTCTATTTAAAAAAACTATGGTTCATTTCTGTATAGATTCACAATATTTTTAAAATGTAGCCATAAATCATTTTTATCGAACCCATGAATAAAACTTTTAGGAAATTAAATAGTTTAGCCACACTATTCCGTGTAGTATGGCGTGAATAACCCTGTATATATTAAAACAACCAAGGAGTTTTTTTTTTTTTTAAATATGGTTTTTTGTAATTTTCTAGAAAAATGATAATAACTGGAAAAATATAGTTACGCTATCATAATAAGGGTCTTCCGGGTAATTACAGTTTGTAAAAACACAGTGCTATTGTCAATATAAAATAAAGAAGATGATATTGTTAACTCAAAATTGACACACCTTGTATACTTTATTATTTCACAGCAATAATCTCAGAAAAATAAACAAACATAGAAATGTCATCTAATTTCAATGTTTGTCGTCATAACATAAAGGTCAATATTTACTTTTGTAATGACAGAAGGAGTGTTGTAAATAAAAGTTAGTGGCGTAGTATCATCTTTTGAAATCGTGGTTGCAGTTTCCAATAATAAATACATACCTACGCAGGAACTGTCGCTTTTTTTCAAATATAATTTATTAAATAATAGATATCTGGGATTAAAAGGAAACACAACTACGTTATGAAAATATTTATTATTAAATGCAAAGGTATATAATTATGAATTTTCGTTTTAACACTTACTAATTATAAATTCTATTTCCTAGACCTGAGAAACTGAATCTGTTTCTACTCAGTTTAGACAAGATAAACATTATTATGAGACTAACAAAAAAAACTATTTGGACGGTTCTCAAATAAAACTTCAACGGTTCTCAAATTACTGCAATTGATTAGATACTTTAATGAATAATGAACGTATACAATTATTGATAGGGTTTCAGACGAACTTGCTGTTAATGTCTTACTTTTTGATGTGTCCATGATCTCCACATTATGCTGGGTCAGGCTGAAAAAAAAAATTGCACAAATTTTAATTTATTGTTGCGGTGACTAGTATGTATGTGATTAGAATAGTTTTGCACATACTTTTCTTCCTCAACTTCCGACACAGACAGAGTTTCTGAAGAACTGCCTGTAAATGTCATACTTTTTGCAACCTCAGCTGTAGCCGAGGAATATCTGTTAAAAAATATTTTCAATAAATTGTAATATTTCTTATTGCACAAAAATATTAACTTACTAAACATAGCGAACAGGAATGGCTGTGTGCGATATGCATGTTTGTTTTCCAAATATTCTAATGTCTCTTTGGTTGAAATAATGTTGTGAGCAAACATAAGCACTTTTCGTGATCGTTTCAAAACTTAAACCAGGAGAAGTACACCACTCTTTTCTAACGGCTTGATCACTGGCAAAACCTACAAGAATTATTGCACTATACTATAAATAAAACATGAATAACTGTTGTGAATAGAATAAATAGGCTCATATAGTGCCCACTTGCACCACATCCCATATCTTCTCTTTACCGTAAAGTACTTCCTTAAAGGTACATGTAACGTAACGTTTCCGACCCTTTCAGACACGATCGTTTCAGTTCCAGCAAACAGTTTGTCTCTATACCAATCATAATTGTAAGTATACTTACCGCGTAATCTTTATTTATTTGTCTGATGCGTAATACAGTTTCCCATTGATATTTTATATAATATTTTGTATCTTCGCTCAAGCTTAATAAATTTGCCAAATAGATAAAAATTTATAAACAATTTTGGCATAATTTTTCCGGATATGTAAGTATATATTTTGTATGTAGCAGAACAAGACCCAATTTGAGACACTGCAATTTCAATAGCAAACAACAGTACGAAAGTTAGATTATCCATTAAAAACTCTGGCGCTCTCCGGCTTCCAGCAGAATATTCTCACCGAGAATATTGAACGGAAGGTATATGAAAAGATCCAGGTCTGACGGTAGGCGCATTATTTCATATAAAAAGTACGTAATAATATTGTTTCCTAGCGTAAACGTTACGTTACATGTGATATGATACTATTAGTTCAGAAATTATGAAATATAAAGTATTTTATGAATTTACAATTATTGTTGTTTATTATATTACTGTCTATGTTGCAACTAGGTTTATAGTAGATTTAAACAGCTCATGTTAACTGCTATCGCTGCAAAATCTACGCCATTGTACTTACTTGTGACACGTAACCTGACTCGGAAAATCACTCGACATGCAAACTAAGGACTTTTTTCTCCCCATTATTTAGGAAAAACAGTATTACACACTACAAATGTAGTAAAGTGGAAGAGTCTCGTAAAATTCACTTAATTCGGGTTATAGAACTGTACGTAGCACTACTCGCACCCCACACGTCAACGTGAAGTGTAAATAATAAACAAATCCCTCCGCGGGGTTGCCACACATTTATATCCGTATAACTCTATTTTTGTGAATCATATTATATTTGAATGATTTCTTGACGTTAAATAGTTTATGAACATATAATAGAAGCCGAATACAAAAATAAATATTATAAAGATTGTATAGTTGCAATGTAAGAACACTGTGACCAACCCTAATAAAAATTTACACTGGGATGTGAAATGAGAGTTCTAGTTCTATGAATAAAACGAACAATTTGCAAGAGTGTTAGATTTTATTAGTAAAAAAGTAAAGGTTATGTCGGCTACAAACATTTTTGTGATTATTTTCTTGTTATGCCACTTCTATGTTTGTTTATTTTTCTGATGCAATAATACGCACTAAATAGGAATCAACTTTTATGTAAAAGTTTTATCCGTGAATCTTTTTGTTTTCGAGATCGGGGGATGGTTCGCGTTGCGTGTGACACCCGGTACATAATTTATACTAGGTGTATGCATACAGATGTTATTTTTGCAATAATTGTTCAGCTCATAATTCTTGTGCCACAAACTAATTACAGATATGTCAAAACATAATAGATATCCGGAATATTTAGTTTTGTTATTAGAAGTAAGAGAGTAAATGGTATAGTTAGTAATGATTATTATTAAAGACATAGTGGTAAATGCAAGTATGTATTTCAAATTTAAGTTATTTTAAATGCTAACAGTTGTTTAAAATATATCTGTTACTTACATACCAAATTCTTCCATAAGTTCTGTACATTATTAATTGGACCCAGCCTTGCAAAAAGCATCCAACGCACACATATTGTGTCCTCTATTGTGTGCACACAATAGAGGAGGACACTAAAATAAGAGAAAAAGTTTCCATGAACACGGGTCCCCAAGGCCTTCGGTTAAAAGTTACGGGGTGTTGAATTTTATTTTTTTTTTGGGTTTCTTTGAATATATTTAGCCAGAGACACAAGAAATGGATAAAATGTGGTAGACAGGGGTTTTTTTATCATGCTAAATTCAAATATGTTCTTAGTTTTGTGATTACTGATGGGTGCTACATACAGGGTTCCATCCCTATTGAAGCGGTCGTAACTTTTTTGCTGTACACTGTATGTCATTTTAGACTGAAAAAAATTGTTATCCCTTTTTTTTTGTACTTGAGAAAGGTATACCTTGTCCAAGTCGCTAGAAGCAATGGTTCCAGTACAAATGCATCTAAAAGACGACAATGCACGCAAATTAGTCAAAAAGCGCCAAAGTAACCTTTGCAAAAACAATGATACATACTTCAACAATTACATTTTAATGGTATGATGAAAAATATGGTTAATTAAAACAAAACATTAAGTTTTTAGATTATGTTCAAATTGTTGCCCTTGTACTTCAATACATTTTTCCATTCTCCTTCTTAATGATTGACGGCATCTTTGAAATATACTTGGGTTATTACGAAATCTATCTGCCGATGCCATAATTCTTATCCATAATTGTTCTTCATTATGTATATCTACTGCATAAACTTCATTTTTCATAAATCCCCAAAATGAAAGATCGAGAGGATTAATGTCGGGACTACGAGCTGGCCAGGGTACAGGCGCCCCTCGACCAATCCACGTATTTCCAAATTTCCTGTCCAAATATTCCCTTGCCACTCGAGAAAAGTGAGCTGGCGCCCCATCATGCATGTAATAATGCATGTTATGTAGGTTCAGAATACCATCACGACTAAAACCAGGTTCGTCAGTAAACAAAATAATGTTTTGTCTTTGGTTTTGCAACCATTCACAAAATTGTACACGAGGAAAAAAGTCATGTTGCAATAGTGAATGAATTTTTTGGAAATGATATGGGCGAAGGAGTTGTTCTTTGAAAATTTGTCTGAACCGTGAATTAGGGTTAAGATGTGCATAGGCGTTTGGGAGAAGATCGCTGTTTTAGAAAATCAAAATTAAATAGGGGGGTTTCCAGAACTCGTCGCACTGTGCGAAACCAAGAAACTGTTTTACGAATAAATGTTCGAACATTAGCAACTTGTCTTAAAGGATATCTTTCTCGATAGATACATTGAGCTTCGTAAGAATTTGATCTAGCTTCGCCGTAACACATAATCATGTCCCTGTATTCTTCAAAGGTGTAGTGAACCATTTTTGAAAGCAATTTTGAATAATTAGTGAGAAAACCAATTAAAAACTTAATCAAGAACACAAAATACCTCTAAGAATTATTACATTAGTTTTACAAGTGTCATTATGTCACATTATTTAATTTTTATTTATCATTGTTTTTGCAAAAGTTACTTTGGAGCTTTTTGAATAATTTGTGTGCATTGTCGGCTTTTAGATGCATTTCTACTGGAACCATTGCTTCTAGCGACTTGGACAAGGTATACCTTTCTTAAGTATATAAGAAGGGATAACAATTTTTTTCAGTCGAAAATGACATACAGTGTATAGCAAAAAAGTTACGACCTATTCAATAGGGATGGAACCCTGTATGTAGCGCCCTTTATCAGTAATCACAAAACTAAGATCCTATTTGAATTTAGCATGATAAAAAACGCCTGTATACCACATTTTATCCATTTCTTGCGTCTCTGACTAAAGATATTCAAAAAAACCCAAAAAAAAAATAAAATTCAATCTTTTAACCGAAGTCCTTGCGGACCCGTGTTTATGGGAACTTTTTTCTTATTTTAGTGTCCTCTATTGTGTGGCACTATGTAATGTACTTTTTTCTATGTCACCCTGTAGATGTTCAAGTTTCTTTTTAAAAAATAATTTTTTGTAAATTTGGTGTTGAATTTTTGTGGAGAAAATAGAGTTACTTAAATAATTTATTAAAAAAAAACAAGTAAAAATTCTAGTGTTTATTATAATATTAGGAGTTATACAGAATTAGTTCTCTTCGGGGCAGAAGTCTAAATTTTCGATATTGAGCCATCAATATTTTCTTCAATATTAGCATTTCCTTTAAGTTTCTGGTAAAAGTTTAAGCAATCAGATGGTATAAGATGATACATTTCACGCAAATTAGCAAGTTTTGGCTCTGCTATTGATTTTCCCTGAGGCCACAAGGCGACCAAATCTAGATATACATCACTCTGATTCTTACGTTGACGTCCTCTTGTTTTTCTTATATTCACCTCTTGAATGGGACCCTCAAAAATTGATTTGTTGAAAATATAACAAATAAGGTAGATTTTTGTCTATTTTGATAGATCTTATATTTTAATCGCCATCAACTGAAATTTTTCTATTAATGATGTTTTTTTCTATATTTGGTATACGAAAAAAAAATACGCGTGCAGCACAGTACACGTGATAGAAGTGAATACTTCTTTCACGAGAGAGGAAGGGTATACGAATGACGGTACAAAAGGGACAACCGAAGGATAGGCAACGTTAAGCCGCTGCTTGTGTAGTATAGGATAGGATATAAAGTGTAGCATACACCATCTCTGTCTCTCTCTCCCTCATATTTGTTATATGCTTCATCTCTTTTGCGGGACGAAAATTTTATAAATCGTGTCGTGACGCGACCTTGAAAGATCACTCTCATGCGGAAGATTATGGGTTCGAATCCCAACTCTGGCAATACTTTTTTTTTCGAATAATGTAGTTTGTTTGTTGCGATAGTTTATTGGTAATAATGAAAACAATACAATAATAATAATTATTATTATGAAAATTCTGTTTCGTTACGCAGGTCATATATTTTTGATTATATTATAACTTGTCGGGAAAGTTTTGGGGTAACATAACCGATTTTTTATCTCTAACCACATTCACTAGATACTTGTAACTTTTAAGCAATTTTCTCGAGAACTATGGAGGAAAATATCAAAACTAAGCTATTGCTGTAAAGAGGATAAAAAGTGCTTTCAAATGATGTACCACTCGACTCCTACTGCTATTTAAGAATTTGAAGGTTCTGTGCACCACTATCAGAGGTTTAATCTATTTTAACCAAAAACTAATGGGTTCTTCCGACGATTCCCCCAAACATGACCAAAATTTAGCTCAATTGGTTGCAGTGTTTAGGCGCTATCGTGGAAGAATACATACATACAGACTCCTATCGGGAAATAGTCTTAATCGTCATTTTAAAATCGTTGTATTCATCTTCATCTCATTGTTTTAACCGTAGAATGGTATCGTACGTAAAATTTACGCATTCAAATTACAGATTTTCCTCCAGACTGACCATACGTGCGTGTCTCATGTCGACCATCCACCTATGCTTACTTAAGCCCTGCATCAGTTTACTCGATACGTAGTTAGTGCGTAATTGATAGTGCCAGACCGAATATTTATCGTTATTTAAACTCTACACGTAAATTTTACGTATCGTTACCAATAAGCGTCATTTAATCTACGAACTTTTTACGTATTGACACCAATACGCGATCATATAATACCAAGAGGTCTAACAATGAATCAACTCACAAACCAGAAATAATCCATACATACAATGCCACGAAAGGTGTCGTTGATACATTTGATCAAATGTGCCAAAACATGAATTGTAATCGCAAAATCTAGCCTGCATCAATTAATTTGTAATATACAACCATAATGTTATAGCACATGGTGTAAATCCTGTACTAAGAGATAAATGTGTGCATCATTTGCACATTAGGTTGAGCCAGCTTTGGCAATCTTTACCTTTGGCTCAAAATTCTAGAATCAGTATTCCTTTTGTCCAAGTCCAAAATATATTTAAGTAATTTTTTTAAATTTACTATAACGTAGTCTAAATGATTTTTAGTTCTCATTTCCTCGTGTAAATGTTTACTGTTCGTAATAAACTATTTTCAATTAATTAATTCGGTGTCATTAAATATATCTATTCAAATTTTAGGGTAAAAGTATACATGATAGGAGTACGTAAATACATACGTATCGATACCAATACCATGCAATTCAATATCGATACCGGTCTAGGGTTAAGTGCGTTCAAAATACTTTCCCTGGGTAAAAAGTAAAAACACAAATATCCTGCTTTAATATCGTGTACCAATTTGCTGAAATAGCATCATTCACATTCTTAGATTTCATTCAATGTATCTAACGCCCACACGTGGTCGCTCAAGTCAATAAACCATATTTACTTTGGACACACTTTATACGCAGGTGTAACTGTACGCTAACAAATGGAACGTATAAAATTTGAATCTATCTTCCGCTGGTTTTCGTCAAAATATTTTGTTTATCATTTAGAGGGAAACGTTGTCAAGTTACAAAGTCTTTTAAAATTTAATAGTACGGGGTCTTCCATAGGTACCCTGTAGTGAAAAACAATACTGAAAAAAATGTTTCTTTAAGAACATTAGGTACATGACAAAAATTTATGCAACGTACATAAATAGTATACAAAGTAATTTAGCCCCAACAACCCGGCATCCCTGTTAGGATCACAAGATGATCTGATTCAAAAGTCAATAATTTATTGTAGAGATAACGTAACCATCTGGTTAGGATAAAAATATTATAATGTTATGTTAACTAAGACAATCTGGTTAGGGTGATAATGCGATGATGCAATGGAATGATTATATCAACACAATTTGCATAACAGTATACAAATGCGTAATAGTGACAAAATATCGGGTTGTGCCTATACTAACTTCAATTCTAGTTAAAATTCTTGTTATTAGAACAAGAATTTTTTTCCGTGCAGTCATCCGTCAAGTGCGGAAAAGACAGCTTCGCAAAACTGTAGAAATATCTCGCAATAATTGAAAATAAGTTGTCATTGCCAGAGAAAAAACCCATAATGGTAAAAAAAATAGCTTAAGTTTGTGGTTTAATACAAAATTGCAACTTTCCGAACCAAAGAATTGCAGAGAAGCGCAGTTTACGGCACGCCCATAGAAAAAGTTCTTTTCATCGATGTATTTGTTTATTAAATTTTGTAGTGCTTGACATACGTCCTACAAAAATACAAGTTGTTCAAGTGCTTTCGTCGAACATCAGCAGTGGGAGTATCTAATTACTTCACCTGTACACAAGGCACAGATGATTAAAATCTAATCGGCGGACGGCATCAATCTGGGACGACATTCCGTACTAGTGATTTTTATTTTTATTATTTTCGTGTTTTCTTTAAAATTATACAGGGTATTTAAAATACTCGTTTAATACTATATTCTTGTTGTAATTATTAGAGTATGTAAATATAGCGTCAATAAACGTTTGCAGAAGGATGTGCATCTAATAACATTATGATGTAATAATATATGCAGAACATGTTTATAACTATTAATTTTGAATTTTATGTTATACACGACCTGCTTATTCTGTAGAAATAAATAATCAAATTGTATCTTACTGATGACAATTTGGATGGATTAAGCAGATCAATAATGCATCATCATTAGCATTCACTCGCTAACGAGTATGAATTACTCCAATTCAGGGATTTCTGTTGTATACCCTAAGATGGCTAAACAGACCGATCCTAGAGCCACAAGTGCTGTCACAAAACTGACGCACTCAATCACCCCCATTTACTGGCTGTTGTTGGTGCGCTGCCCCATCGATGCGTTCTCTCTCCTTTCAATGCGATCTCTTCGCATCCTCATGTCGTCGACGGTGCTCTTCAAAAACTTGATGGCCCTCGTAAGTGGCACGTGGCACGCCTCCATCTCGGTCATTCTTTCGTTATCTGGTCCCAGTAATTATTCACATCCAAGCCACACTTCTTCATGTTGCTCCTAAGAACGTCCTTGTACCTTTTTTTTTCCCTGATTTCGTGAGCTGACCTTAAGCTATGAATAAAGGATTCTCATTGGAAGCCATTCCGTTGGCATGCGGACTTCCGGCAAGCACCGTTCCGAGAGTGGGAGAAGACGATTGGACAAAACTCTTGCAAGAACCTTTCCGGCGATGGAGAGTAGAGATATACCACAATAATTTTCGCATACGGACTAAATATAGCAACAATTAACGCATCTCGCATTCAATCATCAATGTTCCTTCCACATTGAACCAATTTACGTGCAATTCCTTAGACGACGAGAGCCATCCTTGGTTTGCAGTGTGTTAAGACTCTGTGCAGAGGGCCGTAAATGGCCTTAGTGGCATGGAAGAAAACTCTGGTGTGATTGCTGTCGGCTTATTGTTGCATCTCGACCACCACTGATTCTTCACATATCGAGTTCTTCGTTGCACTTCAAACTTAGCCATTTGAATAATACGCTTTTTTGTTGTTGAGTCGCGGTCATTTTGCCAGGTGACGAATGCTTTACGTTTAGTGTCTATTAGTTTTTGTGTCTCTTCATCATTTTCGTCGAACCCAACCTGAAGTTTTCGGCGCACACAGCCTAGCATCTCTTCACCAGCAGAGAGTACGGCAGACCTAAATAATGACCAGTGTTTATTTATTTAAGTTACACTGCCCAGACAGATAAATAATCCAATTAAAGGGCAGGAAAGATTACAGTAAATTCTTAGTATCTAACACTAAATTTATTTTCTGAGAAATATATTTTTTATACAAGATAAAGTTGGATTAAAAATATCAATTTGCTCGGACACAGAGTTACAAGTATGGCACATAAAATATAAAGGGGAACGCAACAACAAATTAGTACGCGGGGCCGGAAAGTAAAATGCGATTCCGTTATTACGTGTACGTAGATTTGGGACACAAAAAGTAATCTGACTTAAAAACTCTGGACAGTCAAGAAGTCCATTAATAATTTTAAAAAGCAATACTAGAGCGGAATATTCTCTCCGAGTATTTAATGATACAAGATTAAAACGGTTTAGCAGAATATCATGAGGAAACCCAATGGATGGATAAACCCCGTCAACCCGAAACCACAGCAACTTGGCCAAACGACGCTGGATTCGTTCAATATTAGTTATATATGTATGGCATACATAGGATTCCATACAACAGATGCATATTCCAGTTTAGATCTGACAAAAGCGTTGAAAATAACAATGAGTGTTTGAGGTATCACAAACTCTCTCGAATTGCGCAGAATAAAACCCAGAGATCTATAGGATGCTGAAACTATATTATTGTAATGATTACTAAAGCTCAGTTTACCATCAAACCAAACCCCTAAATCTTTAAACTCTTCACGAGTTGTAATGGACTATTATTTATAGAATATGAAAATTTGACAGGGTTTATTTTCCGTGTATAGCAAACACTAAAACATTTATCAATATTCAGAAAAAGATTATTACGGACACACCACTCATATACAACATTTAAATCGTCTTGAAGATGAGAACAATCTTCAGTACTATTAATGACAGAATATACTTTGAAGTCGTCAGCATATAATAACGAACTATTTGTCAAGCCACTAGAAATATTATCGATAAAACACAGGAACAACAATAGTCCAAGGACAGAGCCCTGGGGAACACCAGATGACACTTTAAAATTTGCGGAACGAAATCCTCGACTTTCCACATACTGAAATCTGTCCTTCAGATACGACATAGTTTACGCAATAGAATACCATGATCAAGTCTATCAAAGGCTTTAGAAAAATCAGTGTAGATTACCTGACCCCCGTTATCAAGTCGCTCAGTTAAAAACTGTATTAAAACCAATAAATTGGTTGACGTAGAACGACCGGGAAAAAAGCCATGTTGTACCGATGAAATCTGACGCCTGACATGGCTCATAATAATATCATGGAGCACAAATTCAAAAGCTTTAGATGCATACAGTCGTTCCATAGAAATTGGTCTATAATTTGAAATATTCTGTTTATCTCCCTTCTTATGAACCGGCGTTACGCTCGAAGACTTCGAATCAGAGGGAAAACTACACGATCGCAAAGAAACATTGAATATTGTACACAATGGTTTAGCAAACACAGTGGCACAATCCCTAATTACAAAAGATAGTATACCATCAGGACCCGATGTTAATTTAGATTTTAACCGTCTCAAAGCTCCATAGACCTCCGTCTCAGTAACCACGCGATCCGGCAAATGAGATACGTTCACAACATCAAACAATCCCTGATCAATATCAAACGTTTGAGATGCAACGTATGATGTGTTGGAAAATTCCGCAAATTTATTCACAAGTTCCTGCGGATCATCAATATTGTTACCATTGTAAGTCATACTACTAGGCAATCGCCCAAATTTGCTTCTGGAATTGATAAAAGACCAAAACTTGTTACGGTCACGACTCAATCTACGCTCAGCATCACGCAAGTACACCCTGTAAGAGGAACTCACCTCAGTTTTTATATCGTGACGCAGAACTCTAAAATCATTGAAAAATGGAGGATCCCCGGATGTTTTATATTTTTTCCATAGTTTAGACTTCAATTTGATGCTGCGAACAATATCACCCGAAAACCATGGAGGATACTTAGAAATTTTTGTATATGAAATCGGCACTGATGCATTAAAAACAGTGTTCAACTTTTCGTAAAACAAATTACAGGCAAGGTCAGCATCACTACAGTTGGCAAGACTAGAAAAGTCCAACTCAAGCATATGTCTAGGTACATTGCAGGGAAATCAGCTGTCTTAAAATTAAAAAATGGTTTACAACTATTTGTTCTCATAGTGTTCCCTGCCTCATTGATAATATTGTCAACATCTAGAGGAGGATGATGTCGATCAACTGGTAGGAAGTAATTAACAGACCCAGACACAGTTGCCGGAAATCGACTTAATATGAGATCAAGCAATCTACCACTTTCATTTCTAGTAGTAAAATTGACGTTACTTATATTCAAATATTGGCAAAAATTATTAAGCTGCACAATGTACCTAGTTATTAATGCAATTTGAGGAGTGTTTTGGCTTTGATTGTTCGCATTTCTTTTAACGCTGGTTGCTACCTGTATAGCCTGGTGTGTACTCAAGAACGTAGGGTTCTGACTTTTTCTCGCAATTAAGTTAGTGGCGCCGTAACCCACTCCACTTATATACCTGTTTTTTTCTAGCCTTTGAGTATTGAGTGGGAGTTTCAAGAACAAGCGGAGCTTTATTTGCTGCTCTCTTGCCGCACCGACTATAGAGAATCCAACTCTTGTGTTTTGATTTTTTTTTTGATAACAGAAAAAAAATACTTTCCGACCAATAAAAACCGTCAAAATTTCAATGGTCTGTCTATTTAGGTGACGAAATGGCGATTTTCCGGAGATCCGTTGCGAATAAAAAAAAATGCAAGATCAATTACTTATTCAAAAACAGTTGATAGGGACATGAAGGCGTCAAGACAAAATACTCCAAAACAAATAAGGAATCCAAAAACAGAAATTATACACAGGGTGCTTCATTTGAAATAAGAATGTTGGTAACAACCGTATAACCGGAATCACAATAGAGCATCGGCAGACCACAATAGGGTTAACTTTGTTTTCTTTTTTCTTGAGCCCTATTTCTTCTATATTTAGATTCAGAAATTCTGGGGATGAGGCTCACAGATTACACACAGACTAAATAACAATTTGTTTCAACAGCCATTCATTCAAATGAAAACAACGAACCTGACACGCTATTTTTGGGCATGCGCTTTTTGCGCCGGCAGATCCTGACACCCAACTGAACTTTACAAGTTAGTGGAGGGCACAGAGTTGTTGGAATGGGGGGCGTAAAATACGGTGAATTTTCACAATAAGCCCATGAGACTGCAGTGAAACGCAAGACATATTATGTCGACCGTTTCCAAAAAAAAAAGTGTTTAAATTGCTCATAGAGTGTAGCTCCAATAAATTGAGGCTATATGTGAAGTTATTACGATATTGCCTGTATAAATAATCGTAATGTTGCAAGATTAGTTATAGCAGCAAAATGTGACGTTAAAACTTTGTATATTTATTAATAGTCTTATATAAATCACTGTGAAATTTAATTCCTCTTATTTTACTCACTTTAATACCTTCTTAAACGTTCCAATAAAGAGGAGCTGCTTTAAATATGACTACATATAACAACTTGTCTAAATATGGAGAGCTTATTATGTACATTAATCTTGTAATTAAGTCACAGTTCCTTTTTCATTTTTATTATTTAATAAAATATCATACTAGAGAATGTATTATTGAAAAAACCGTGGCATAAATGACGGTGTAGCTAGATTTATAGATCTCACAAAATGATAGACGGTTTTTTATAATAATTTAATTTAATTAAAAAGAGCGGTATAACATTATAATAATATTAAGTGTGGGTTCGAGATAAATCCAAATTGAAAGGTAAAATCGGCTAGGTAATAGCATGTAATTGTTATTATAGATAATGTGGTTTTTGGTTTTTATTATAATAATCGTCAATGCTTTTTTTTATCGTGGATAAAAAAGTACATAATGTATTAATTATAATAATAATCTCGTGAAATTACGTTAGAAATCTAACGTATCTACAGGGTGCTCTACCACAGCATAAAGAACAGCATTCCGAGTTCACGTGGGCACTTTGAACTAAATAACTTCAAACTGTGACGTGTGATGCCGCCATTTTAGGAGAGAAGTCGGGGCCTGACTAACAATAATTATATTTTTCAGTCAGTTTCTAACCACAGTACTGTATTTTTATTCTCGTAAATAATTAAATAATAATGTCGCTGTCAATTTCAAAAATATTTGTGGTGTGTCATAGAGTGATTGATAATTTTTTACTAAATATAGTAAGCAATAAAATTACTTAATTTTAAGTCATGTGTCAAATTTCATCCAATCGCCTCTGGATTACAGCGATAATACCCTACATGTGGTGTTTTCAGTTTGGTGTTTTTTTTATTAAAAGTTAATTAAACGTCAAACTCACAACTGGTTTAAAAATGTCGCGAAGATTTGGTATTGCATCTAACGATGCAATTAATGATTTTATATCTAATACTATACCAAAAAATACAATCAAATCAAAAAAATATGCATGGAAAATATTTCTCGAGTTTTGTGCGACCAGAGAATACGAACTGAATGCTGAAACGAGTTTGCATAATTTGGCTCATATATTGAAAGATTATGCGGTAAATATGAGGAAAGCTGACGGAACTGAATATAAAGAAGCAACTGTAAAAACAATTTGGAATACTACGAGTAGGCTACTCCAGGAAAAATACTTCAATGACTTCAAAATTGTATTCGACCCGTTTACCAATGTGATATTCAAAAATGCGGGAGATGCAAGAAATGCCAAACGTAAAAGATTACAGCAGGATCCAAACAAACGAAAATGCAGTTCATCAAATTTGAGTTCAAGTTATTTGGCTAGAATCATTGGATTATGGGATGAATGTACACCAGAAGGTTTACAAAATTTTTTACCATATTGTAGCTGTTGAGTTAGCTTGGCGAGGTGGTGAACCAGCTGATTGCCTTATAGATTATTTCACGATTGAGAAAAATAATGATGGAACGCCAACCAACAGAATTGAATACAATCCAATATTCAGTAAAACATGCCAAGGAGGATCGAAAAGTTGTACAAATAGTAAGTGGCTTGTTCCAAATATTGCAAACAAAAGTGCATGCCCTGTTCGGTTATTCCATAAATTATTGTCCAAAAGGGGGAAAATATTACTTCCAGTCGCCTATTCTTGAGACCAAATCGTTTCTGGAAATCCGAAAGTGACACATGGTTTGACAATATACCGGTAGGCAAGAACACAATTAATATGTGGACCTAATCATCCGCGCAAGCTACTGGTTTGGACACTAAGTATAAAAAGATATCCAATCATTCGAACAGATCAACTGCAGTTAGCCATTTGGCAAATAAAGGAATTCCTGAACAGCAATTAATAAAAATAACAGGACATAGCAGCTCTAATTCAATTAAACCGTACTTGAGTATTAACCAAGAACGCCATGGTGAAATAATCAACACCATGCGAGGAATTTCTTCAACAGTGGAAATTAACAATCCGTCAACTTCAGCAAACTCTTCTTCCAATTTAACATTTACCAATTGTACTTTTCACAACTGTAGTTTTAAATAAAAATGAATATATTTGTTTGATTAAAACTAATACATTTTGTATTGAAAATTATTAAACGTCTGATTGACAATCAAATTTTTGATATCTACAAAGTAAAAAATTATCTTATCGAATACTCCTCGGGCCTTCATAAATACTCAAAATATTGTCATAGAGAATCCTTCAAGCCAGTTGCTCAAAGATAATAGCACAATTTTATAGGCAGTTATGACTGTTAAAAGATTTCGAATTAATTTGATTATATACAAATATATAAACAAACTACCTAAAATAAATAATCGATAAGTAGAATCTTTGGCGTAGAACACTAACCTAAAATATCGGTTGTGTCGCGCCAAAACTCCTTTATTATTTTCTAAAAAAAGTTATAGATTCTAACTATCTAACTGGTGAAATTTTTAAACGCAATTTTGAACAGTATCTACCTACGTCTATGCGATTATTGACAGGTTCTCTCCTATAATGGCGGCATGCACGACGAGAGGCGCATGACGCCTCGCAACCGAAAACACGGAATGCTGTTTTTTTATGCTGTGGCTCTACATTAGAGAGCTATTGCTAATTTATGTATTGTGATATACAGACATATTATACCCTTAAAGGGTTTGGTTGTCTACCCAAGGTGTCAAACGTTCAAATTTAAAATAGAAAATTTGCTATAATTGAAAAAGACATTTAGGTATTTTTTTTAAATTTTCTGACGTAATGACCCAGGTTACAGGGTGGTTGTAAATTATTGTAGTGATCTACTAATAGAAAGAGGCATAAAATAAAAGCAAAAAAAAATTACTGGACTATTCCGGTATATTTTAGCCATGAAACATTAAAATGTTAGCAATCTGGCATTTCTCTAATAAATAATAAAACGTTGGTTGTTTATTAACGAAAGTGTCGTGAAAATAATTAAAATGGAAGAAAATAATTACTCAAATAAAATAAAGTTTTAATGAACTTATTTATTATCCACTCATCTTTGCAATGAATTAATTCAGAAAATGATATATTATTTATTCGAAATGTGACAAAATCATTGAAACAACATTCAGAAAGGTTAATGAAATGTATTCTGATTTACAATAAATGAACATGAGGAAGCACGAATACAATATAGTTTCATGAATTAAGGATCAAAATTGCATTTTTATTTTTTTATAATCCATAATATTTGTTAATATCCTTCGAATATATAATCCAACTGAATTCGTAGGGAAGAGGACTGTATATAAGTACAACTTCAGTTTTTCATAAATGCCAAGTTTCGCGACTTTATTTTTGCTACTTCAGGTACGCTTACGATTAACTGAAAATATGACGTGCACAAAAGACATACAATTTTTTTCGTTTTTTTTTTTGTTTAAAAAATTTGAATAATTTCATACTCTACAGTACAAGCACATAGGCAATAATGTGGCGAAACAAATCTATTGTTGTTGAACAATTCAAATTTAAGAAGTTAAACGTTATGGTGATATTGAAGAAAACAGCAAATAGGCGATGGATTTATGTAGGTACTGATCCCCGAGATCTGGGTGTGGATGCAAAGGAAGCATGTAGAAGTGAATTACTTCCTGACGCAGATGCTCAGGGCCGTTCCAACCTGGTCGAACGCCGTCGTGCAAATAATACGATCAGAGCGCCTTTTTTTTGTGCATATATTTTTTAAATTTTATACGATTTTATATTATGTAGATCAGTCACATTTATAATGTCAAACAAATAACTTTCAATCGATATATGATTGCCAAATTATCGAGCCGCTGTTGGCTCATTGACCATCTTAAGTAGTTTTTGAATAACTTTAACTTTGAGAAAGTTGTCTCCGCTGAGGCAACCGATACACGCATTGTCAACAAAATTCGCAAAACTAAGCTTGCATTTGTAACAGAATGAGTTAAATTGTTTTTTATAATGTAGTCTAACATTTGTGTCGGTGTTTGTAGTCTAAGATTTTTTAAACATTGCAACTCGTGGAATAATTCCGTTCCATTTATGTCATCCTCATTACGATTTTTGTCTGTTAACACTTCTTCAAGCTGTAAACAACAATTTAGTTGTTCCTTTTCTGGTGAATCTGAAAATTTACAAATATCCCATAAAAATGGTCGTAATGGGACGACACGATATTGGTTACTAAAAATCGTATTGATTTATTATTCCATAGAGGTTTACTAAACCAAAAAAAAATGATCAAAATTATTATGGCAAGATGGATGGCGACAGATTAAACTCTATGTGACCTTCGAACAGTGGCATTTTAAAGTGGGTTCCACTAAAAAATCCCACTCTATTATAAATTTCAGCAAATATAACTATCCTAGACGATTTCTACATCACTTGATAGTGAAATTATGGTAACATCCACTTCGACCTGCCAATTTGAAGTGACTGGTTGCAGCTATTGTATTCTGCCACTTTAACAATCGATTTTAGCCACAATGTAACAGCAATAAAGCCTTTAAATTAAAAAAAATAACAACATAATGTGAAACTATTTTAAAACTAATAGTATAGAAGCATTACAAAGTTGCCACTAACTTATTTGCAAGCTTAATGGCCGGGACACACTTGTCATACACCACTCCGACCCGACTCTGGTCCGATGTTGCCCCAAAAAAGCGGGTCGATGCGGGATCGGCAGGGGTGAGCACACATTTCCTATGCGCTTCGGAGTTCTTTCGGAATTTCAGCTCCGGCTCGATACATTCGCTACTCTCACCAGTTTCTATTCAAACAAAATCGCGGAAGGTACTGTGCACAAAATGTTCAAAAACTTTAGCAACTGCGATTTAGCCATGATGGCACTCTGTTTAGAAGACGAAGATGAAGAAAATCGGAGAGATTTCATTTAGAACAGAGAAAAACCCAGATTTTGGGTACATCCTGCTTGGAAAAGAAGATCCGTAGAAGGACAGTATTCTACACTTTTACCTCATCTATTGGATGACGAGACCAAATTTTACCAATATTTTGGAATGTCGATGGCGCCGTTTAACCACCTGTTAGAACTTAAACTCCACCATTACTTTATAGTGAATTTTGAAAGTAAAGATGACGTTGAAGTGACTTTTATTGTTTGGGAAATGTGAAAATCACTTTCGGAAGTAATTAGAACGTGGCACTCATTACCAGACTCATATAATCAAGTGCCGCCACTTTGTAGGTATATCAAAATCACGAACACGTCGCCAAAACTTTGATAATCACTTCAAAGCCGCTGCCACTTCTAAGTGATATTTAACTGATATAGCTTGGTTGCCACGTTAGTTGATTGCCACTTTGAAGCATAGGCATATTTGAAGTGATAATTCATTCTCACGTCTTAAACACACTCCATCGCACCGAAAAGTTATGAAATTACGAAGTGGTTTTCAGTAGAAAGATTTACGTGACTACAACTATATGAATGTAATATGAACTTATTCTGACTATATAGGGATTTATTTAGTGGTTATTACGTATTAATCATTCATTTAAAGTTGCTGTATCAATTTGCTTAGTTTTTACCACTAACCATGCGACTTGGGCATCAACATTTGAATAAAACAAGTTCCGGTCAATCATCATTATTTGACTCTTATAGTATCTCCAGTTAACGGTTGTCCCATTGTCAATAAAACATACTGTATAGCCATTAGACAGCTGGTATAAATGTGTAATATTAAAGGCACATTTATCAGCCACCAGCATTACATTATGGAACAGAGTATTTAACAATTAAATGATACCAATTGTTTGTAAATCTAGTAGCTACTGTGTAACAAATACCAACGCAATTTCTATTCATAAATGTGGTTAAGTCCAAACGCCCACTCTGTATCTATGCCAAGCCAGATTTTACCCATCAGCAATTCTCGTATTGGACGCAACAACAGTAATAATCCACAGTGGACGAGTTTCTCTTACGTTGGTAGATATCCAACCAGCAGCATAGCATTGTTTGATAAACGTATTGGAATTAACGATATACACGGTCCTTTTTAAAAGTATAGTATATGCCATCCGTACAGGCGCAACCAGATAAAAACATAATAGGTTCATAATTATTCCTTTTCCAGATAGTGAGTGCTTTGGTCTCGGCCGCCCCTGCCTATATACAGACCGCGAACAAATTGACTGTACACGATAAATTGGCTATTTCGTATTCTCTTATTCCATTTACTAGTACAGTAGTATAATATTATGTATTTTGTATATATGTTTTATTCTGCTTACATTTTCAGTCAGTCAGTTGTGTGTGTGTGTTTGTCTTTTAGCCGCCACTAATAGTGCTATAAATGCTATTCCTGTGTGTGAAGGGTGGCTGGCATCCGGTAACAACCAAAATAATCAGGGATCAGGATTACCAAGTGGGAGGTATTTCCTGCGACTTCAAGAAGGCTTCTGACAGCCAGTGGCGGCTTGTCCTATGAAGCAAGTCAAGCAACGCTTCACCTAAATAATCAGTAAAATTAATCATATTTAAGTATTTAATTTTATTTTATCGTGTAATTATTTTTCTCTATATAAAATTTAAACTATAAATTAATGTATACTTAATTTTCAACCTGCTGTACCATATAACTGTAATTTTGAATTTCGTCTTCATCTGAAGCACGCTTTATCCTATACATCTATTTAACATACTTAAATTACATACCTATAGGTATTTCCCTCTTTTTTTATTCGTGTAATAATAGTAAAACATTATTTATTTCGATCTCTCTCTTTCCTGTGTGCGACAGTTGACACCCGTGCCAGTGCTTGTATCCTATGACAATAGATTATTTATTTATCATACACGTTCTTATGCAGACGAAGCGTGCCTCAAAGCATTTTCATCTATAATTCAGCAACAATGGGCAACACTGCCATCTGGCATATACCCACTATACAACCACCTATCGCTCTTCGTCTAAACATAGTTGCCAGCGTTTAATTGTACTAAGCATAGCTTACGAATCTTGCCATTAAAAAAACACTATAAGAAGCACGCTTCATATAGACGCAGCAGAGATTTAATGTAAAATAAGGTTATATGGCAACGCTTGGCGAGAGTTTTGTACCTATATGTCGATTATAATTTTGATTTATCTATCTCTATCACACAGTCGCAAATTTCTGGTACTGTCACAGTTGTGCTCTGTGCTATACCTGTGGTAATAGTATTTTTATTTACTTTTCGGGAAGCTTAATGTTTTGATTTTTGATATTCTTAATACAAATTAGTCTTTCTATTTAGTTACCTACATATTTAATTTAAGTTTTAAAATCTAAAAAAGTAGTGAAAAAATATATATATATTGTAAATCATTTCAAAGAATTTAATAACATAAAAATCGCCAAGTACAACACCCTAACAATTAAAAATTTGTTCACCAAACTCAAAGATAAAACTCCTTTAATGGACAATAGTGGGTTGGTTTATAAAATTCCTTGCAGCAATTGTGAAAGTTGCTACATTGGTCAGACTTCTCAAACGTTAAAAAGAAGGATCGTACAGCATAAGAGTGATACGAGAATTGGAAAACGGTCCTGTGCCTTGACAAATCATTGCCTAAACCTAGATCATAACTTCGATTATACGAATTCCACCATCTTAGATTTTGAGAAGAATTTAACTAAACGCTTGTTTTCAGAAATGACCCATATTAACGGTACCAATAATACTATAAACGCTAACTCTGACATTAGCCAGCTCAGCATAATTTACTCCAACTTACTTAACTGAACAACTCTCCCTCGTATATTTAATAGATGAGAGATAAAATAGGTAAATACTCGTAGTACGGTAGTTTAAAAAATTTTTAGGACTGTTTTTTTCCCTTTCAATATCGGAAATTTTTGTACCTAACAAGGATAATGCACCTCACAAATTTTTATTAAATTTTAACTGTGTATGTGAACGAAATTTGTGTTGATTTTATATATTTATTCGTTGTCATGTTTTCTGTTGACGTTTTTTGGTTAGTGTAATTAACTCTGATGTAAGTTTGTTTTTTTTTTCTTTTTTAAATGTAGGTTTTAATTTAAGAATACTTTGTAGCTTTGCCTCCTGATGAAGTCACTGATAGATGACGAAATATAGAGGATTTTTGGATAAATGAGTTTTCATTGACCTTAATAATATTTACAGACCGCTATTTCTGATAATACAAATTCACTATTATATACAGGGTGGTCCAACGAAAAGTTTGCACCTAGCTTTTCTCTTTTTTTTGTAGTCGAATGCGAAAATGCTCGGACACGTCGATTTTGCTTTTGAGGGGGACACATTTTAAACATATTTTTCGATCTGCGCCTTTAACCCCCTAGCGGGGGTGAGTAACAACCCTAAAATTTTAAATGGAAAGAGGGGTCTAATGACATATCATTTGAAAGGACACAAAATTGTCTTTCTAATGATACCCTATTTGTCGAATTTTACTAAAACAGTTAATACGAAAACGACTTTAAAGACATTAAGCCGATAATTTTGGTATTAATGAGAAATACAAATAAGTTTTAATTATTACGACTGAAAACAACTACAATCATTTCTAAATTATTTACTTTGAAGAAAAACGGGATTTCAAAAACACTATCTTATTTATCAGAACTAAATTCCTCACTAATCGTTTGCGTTTTTTGTTGAAATAAAAACTGCAGATACGTGTAGGAAAAGAATTTACACCGTTTATTTTAGTCTTTTCATTGATTCAGTTTGGTTGCTTCTCAAGTTATTTTACTTTTACCGTACAAAATGATTTATTCCATTCTAGAACGAGTTGAAATTGTTAAACTTTATTTTCAAAATAATAGTAGTGCTAGACTTACGGCTCGCTTATTTAATGAGAGACATCCCGATAAAAATGTGAATGATGTGTACGTTGGCAAGTTAGTTAAAAAGTTTGTAGATACCGGATCTGTCTGTAATGTAAAACACCAGCCGCAGAAACCGATCAGAAATGAAGCTGTGGAAGTCGCTGTTTTAGGGCATGTTGAAATGGATCATAGTCAAAGTACCCGTCAACTAGCTGAAGCCTCAGGTGTCTCCCGTTCGTCCATAATACGAATTTTAAAAGCGTACAAATTTCATCCGTACAAAATCAAATTAGTACAGGAACTAAATGAGGATGATCCTGATAGAAGGCTGCAATTTTGTGAAGCAATGAGCCAGCGTTTAATTGAAGATCCGCAATTATTATTTAACATTTGTTTTTCCGACGAATGCACATTTTATTTGAATGGAGCTGTAAATAGGCACAATTGCCGTTACTGGGATGACAGTAACCCACATTTATTCCGTGAGGTTCATACCCAGTATCCTCAAAAAATAAACGTCTGGTGTGGCATATTAGGAAATCATATTATAGGACCACTTTTTATTCCTGGAAATTTAACTGGTGAAGTGTACCTAAACATGCTTGAAGACACAATTGATCCTTTAATAACACAAATAATAGAAGATGACCAACATCATACTGCTGATCGGCTTTATTTCCAGCAAGATGGAGCACCTCCGCACTATGTGGCTCCTGTAAGACAGTTCTTAGATGACCGGTTCCCTGGACGGTGGATTGGAAGGAGGGGCCCAATTGAATGGCCTGCCAGGTCACCGGATTTATCGCCTTTAGACTTTTTTCTTTGGGGGCACTTAAAAAATAAATGTTTTGCCACGAAGCCCGAGTCCATAGAAGATCTTCGCCAACGCATTACAGAAGAGTGCAGAAACATAACACCTGATATGCTACAAAATGTTAGAAATAGATTTGAACAAAATCTGTATTATTGTATGGAATCAAATGGGTCACATTTTCAACATTTGTTAATGTAACGTTTTAATAAATCAATTTAACAGCTTGTTTACTTTTTTTACAAAGCAATGTTAAAACTAACAAACATTGGAATGTACTAACGATTGCAGGTGTTTTCACTCGCAATAATTAAAACTTATTTGTATTTCTCATTAATACCAAAATTATCGGCTTAATGTCTTTAAAGTCGTTTTCGTATTAACTGTTTTAGTAAAATTCGACAAATAGGGTATCATTAGAAAGACAATTTTGTGTCCTTTCAAATGATATGTCATTAGACCCCTCTTTCCATTTAAAATTTTAGGGTTGTTACTCACCCCCGCTAGGGGGTTAAAGGCGCAGATCGAAAAATATGTTTAAAATGTGTCCCCCTCAAAAGCAAAATCGACGTGTCCGAGCATTTTCGCATTCGACTACAAAAAAAAGAGAAAAGCTAGGTGCAAACTTTTCGTTGGACCACCCTGTATATATACGGTTATTAAGTAGTAGGTACCTCAGAATAATAAACAAACATAGAAATGTCATCTAATTTCAATGTTTATCTTCATAACATAAAGGTCAATATTTACCTTTTTAATGACAGAAGGAGTGCATGTAAACAAAAGTCAGTGGCGTAGTATAATTCTTTTGAAATCGTGGTTGCAGTTTCCAATAATAAATACTTACCTACGCAAGCATTTTTTTCAAATATAATTTATTTAATAAAAGATGTCTGGGATTAAAGGGAAACACTTTCTACAGGGTGACATAGAAAAAAGTACATTGCATAGTGCCACACAATAGAGGCCACTAAAATAAGATTAAAAGTTCCCATGAACACGGGTTCGCAAGGCCTTCGGTTAAAAGTTACGTGGTGTTGAATTTTAATTTTTTAGTTTTTTGAATATCTTTAGCCAGAGACGCAAGAAATGGATAAAATGTGGTATACAGGGGTTTTTATCATGCTAAATTCAAATATGATCTTAGTTTTGTGATTACTGATAGAGGGCGCTACATACAGGGTTCCATTCCTATTGAATCGGTCGTAAATTTTTATACCTTTAACAATTATTACATTAGTTTGACAAGTGTCATTATGACACATTATTTAATTTTTATTTATCATTGTTTTTGCAAAGGTTACTTTGGCGCTTTTTGAATAATTTGCGTGCATTGTCGGCTTTTATATGCATTTGTACTGGAACCATTGCTTCTAGCGACTTGGACAAGGTATACCTTTCTTAAGTATAAAAGAAGGGATAACAATTTTTTTCAGTCGAAAATGACATACAAAGTATAGCAAAAAAATTACGACCGATTCAATAGGGATGGAACCTTGTATGTAGCGCCCTCTATCAGTAATCACAAAACTAAGATCATATTTGAATTTAACGTGATAAAAAACCCCTGTATACCACATTTTATCCATTTCTTTCGTCTCTGGCAAAAGATATTCAAAAAAACCCAAAAAAAAAATTAAAATTCAACACCCCGTATCTTTTAACCGAAGGCCTTGCGGACCCATGTTTATGGGAACTTTTTTTCTTATTTTAGTGTCCTCTATTGTGTGGCAGTATGCAATGTACTTTTTTCTATGTCATCCTGTATATTATGAAAATATTTATTATTAAATGCAAAGGTATATAATTATGAAATTTTGTTTTAACATTTACTAATTATAAGAAACCACATTTGAAATGAATCGTTAATATTTCCTAAACTAGAGAAACTGAATCTGTTTCTACTAAGTTTAGACAAGATAAAAATTATTATGAAACCAACAAAAAAAAACTATATGTACGGTTCTCAAATAAAACTTCGACGGTTCTCAATTATTGCAATTGATTAGATTCTTCTAATGATTAGGTATTAAAACAATACAATTATTGATAGGGTTTCAGATGAACTTGCTGTTAATGTGTCACTTTTTGATCATGATCTCCACATTATGCGGGGTCAGGTTGAAAAAAAAAATAGCACAGTATGTATGTGATTAGCATAGTTTTGCACATAGTTTTCTTCCTCAACTTCGGACACAGACAGAGTTTCTGAAGAACTGACTGTAAATGTCATACTTTTTGCAACCTCAGCTGTAGACGCTAATCCCAGGATAATCTGCAAAAGAATATTTTCAATAAATTGTAATATTTCTAATCGCACAAAAATATTAACTTACTGAACATAGCGAACAGGAATGGCTGTGTGCGATATGCATGTTTGTTTGCCAAATATTCTAATGTCTCTTTGGATGAAATGTTGTGAGCAAACCTAAGAACTTTTAGAGATCGTTTCAAAACTTAAACCAAGAGAAGTACACCACTCTCTTCTAACGACTTGATCACTGGGAAACCTACAAGAATTATTGTACTATACTATAAATAAAATAATATGAATAAGTGCTATGAATAAAATATATAATAGTGCGAAAGGTGCGTTATCCATTAAAAACTCTGACACTCTCCGGCTTCCAGCAAAATATTCTCACTGAGAATACTGAACGGAAGGTATATGAAAAGGTCCAGGGCTGACGGTAGGCGCATTATTTCATATAAAAAGTACGTAATAATATTGTTTCCTAGCGGAAACGTTACGTTACATGTGATATGATACTATTAATTCAGAAATTATGAAATATAAAGCATTTTATGCATTTACAATTATTGTTTATTATATTGTCTATTTTGCAACTAGATGTATAGTAGATTTAAACAACTCATGTTAACTGCTATCGCTGCAAAATCCCAAAATCTACGCCATTGTACTTACTTGTGACACGTAACCTGACTCGGAAAATCACTCGACATGCAAACTAAGCACTGTAGCACTACTCGCACCCCACACGTCAACGTGAAGTGTAAATAATAAACAAATCCCTCGGCGGAGTTGTCACACATTTATATCCGTAGAACTGTATTTTTGTGTGAATCATATAATTGTTATTTTGTTATCTCAAATATATCCACATTCAAAATCTTAAAGTAAATAACTATTATTTGACTTACAACTGACAATATCTTTATTGTTCCTGGTCACCTTATTGTTAACAATCTCTCTGTTGTCCAATGGTGAAATTTATTATCGCAATTCTTCTGGTATCCGGCTCGAAGGACCAAATGTTAGCTCAGGGTTGCAGTGGACTTGTTATAATTACTTGTGATGTTTTTGTAATATTTTATTAGTCAAAATATACAACTTATTTGAACAAATATTAATTCTCTAACAGACACATGTCAGTGTACTTATTAGTTTTTTTTATTGTCTTATTAAAACAATTGAAAAATGCCACAGTAACAATAATATGCCAAAATAACAATACCTAATATGCCAGTCGCCTTTAAACAATTAACAACAGAACCCAACACACTGTCACAGCATTAATAAGTACAGCATTCCGACTCCATGTTGGCACTTTGAAAAAAACTGTGACGTATACCGCCGCCATTTTGGGTTACAAGTCAGGTCCTGACTAAGAATAATTATAGTTTTCGGTTTCTAACCACAGTACTGTATTTTCATTTTTGTAAAAATATTTAAGTACATAATAATATCGCTGTCAATTTCAGAAATATTTGTGGTGTGTCATAGTGATTGAAAACAGCCTTGAGTGATGGTACCAGTTAAATGTTGACATGATTGGGTGATTTTTAATAATAATAATAATAATAATAAACACAACAATAATACAGTAAAAAAGACATTTTTATAAAAGTTGAAGCAGTACTTCCTAACTTAACTTATATTTTAGCTTAAACCTATCTGAAAATAGTTTTACATCGCTGGCCAAATTAAGTAGGTAGCTTATGTTTACAAATTAATTTGTTCTATTACGTGTCAGACAGCGCTCTTAAACGAAAACCCCTGTAAACTTTTTATATTCTCCGGTAGAGCGTTGTAATATTTTGAAACGGTATAGGAAAATGACCGCTCAAAGATTGATGTTGAGTCTAGCGGTGGCGTAATGACAGTTTTATGAGGAATCATACATACATCATACACCGATCCCCGGAACTTCAACCTTTCAAATTAGTGAATGAAAATCCGACGTTGTTTCATTCTTAACCAGCCGATTTCCTTAATCTTATTGCTAGTCTCTTTCACCCCTACGAATTCCACATACAAGCCGTGTGCCTGAATTCTGCATCAACTGAATCCTGTTCTCAGCAATTTTAGTCAAACAAGGGCCATATATATATTGTCAATAATATAACCCCTAGCTGATTGCGTTATCATGCTATCTCGCCACGAGACGACTTGTGTTTATGTTTTACTTTCATTTAGTTTAAAAACATATTAGATACTGCCATTTCGTAATATAAATTTTACGGTTATACAAATAGTTGTTATAAACGTAAAATTATCTAGTATTCATCTTTATTTTTACTTATTACTCACCTAACAGGATCTGTGGGGAAGCGAAAAAAATGTTTATAGCAAGTGTACCGCATATTGGGACAACATTTTGCAGCACAGACATGTTCTCCCTGATTGTTCATTGTATTAATCATAAGATACGTTAATAAAAATAAAATCCTTTTTTATCTCGTACACGCCGACAATGAACTATATATTGAACACAGGAGTGAACGGTATTTATCTACGTATATGTGATTATTGTGACGTTGTAACCCATAATGGCGGCATGCGCGACGAAATGCGCAGGACGCCTCGCAAGCGGAAAGGCAGAATACTGTATTATTTATTATACTGTGACACTGTGTTGGTGAAACAATTGTCATGTGTGTGCAATAAATTTTGTAAAAATTATTTAAAACATTTGTTGTTTTCTTCATAACGTTTAATATGAACTTTCATCAAGTAGAAATCAAGACTATCCACAATTTTGATTTTATTTATTATTTTTTTGAAATAAAGTACTTGCGTAAGTGCCATCTGTTATCCATAACTTAAATGATGCAATATCTTCTGTGTAAAAATATGCTTAGCATCTTAGCAAATGTAAAGTGTTAAAAAGTCTCTAAGCATACCTACCTACACTTAGATAATATGAAAATAACAGAATTAGCGCAGAAATTCTTTAGTACGATGTAATGTAATATACGAAATAAAATAAAATCAACCAAAAAAGGAAGACTAGCGCGCGTTTATCGTAGATATTTTAAGTGCAGTGCATTAGAAATACCAAAATGCCCATAACAATCAACCAGAATGGTTAGATTCGGATTAGATACGGTTAGCAACATTCTGTACATATTTCTATGTCATTTATTACTGAGAGTTTTTCAAGAATTTTCTTAATGTTTATACCAATGAAGGGTAATTTATTATTTTGAATATATGTTGCTTATAAATAAAAATATTTCTTGAATATCAACTAATTTAGTCATAAAACTGTACAATATTTAGATTTGAAAACTTCTTAGGATGAGGCTCACAAATTACAACAACAGGTTAAATAACACCTTGTTATTTATTGTCAAACATTTTTAATAACCACAACGTTTCGGCAACATACTTCCGTTGCCTTCTTCAGGTAATTTACATACTAAAAATAAACAACAAACACAATTTACACATGAACAGTTAGGTACAAACAATTTACATAAAAGTTACATGATATTATTCTTATCTATAGTTTTACAAGTACAATTATTATAATTTTGTGTTGTTCTTACCAAAAATCGTCCAGTGGACAAACTAGTGTTCTCTTTTGTATTATAGTGTTTGAGTGCTATATGTGCATTAGTCGGTATAAAATATATATATTTTTTTTTTCCCCGTTGGCACTTTTTTGTCGAACACCTATTCTGTCGATTACGAGGGATGGGTACAAAGGAGAGCTGTTTAGGTTGAAACAAATATATACATACATTTTCAACATACACGCATGTACAATTAGTCTGCTTACATATTATGTTATTGATTATAGTATGTTATTGTAAATATGGCTTAGGTATTGAATGTCCGTTCTGTCATTGACACTACTCTGATCTTTTTTAATATGGATCATTTCCAGTATCTCTCTTTTTTTCCTATCTTTTTCTTTTGTTAATATTGTGGTACCATCAAAATCGAATTGGTGTTTTAGTGATTCGCAATGTTTTTTTAGGGCGGTCTGTCCTGAGTTAGGGTTTTTGTGATTACTTAATCTTTTTCCTAGGTATTGTTTGGTTTGTCCAATGTATGTTGCGTCACAATCTTTGCATGGAATTTTGTATACCACATGAGTGTTCTTCATTGTTGGTGTTTTGGATTTTATTTTTGAATATATATGAGTTTTTAATATATTTGTATTCCTATAACATGTTATGATATTATATTTCTTTAATTTATTCTTTAAGTTTTCGGCAAGTCCGGTAACATATAGTATTGACACATACCCAGTGGAAGGGTTATTATTTGGACTAGTATCACTTCCATTGTACAGTTTGTGTATACGTTTCGTAAATATTTTATCTACTAACTTTTTGGGGTAGTTGTTCTTATAAAGGGCAGACTTTGCTTTTTCTATAGTTTCTGTTCGATACTCCGGATCTGTTAATTTAATTGCTCTGTCCGCTAATCCTATCACGACGCTTTTTTTTTTGATTAAGAGGATGGTTTGAGAAGAAGTTTGTGTACCGACTGGACCAAGTAGGTTTGGTATACCATTTTGTTTTAATTTGGTTGTTGATTTTTATTAATGTTAAGTCTAAGAAGCTAAGTGTATTGTTGTTTTCCAATTCGACAGTGAATTGTAAACTGGGGTGATATGAGTTAAATGCATTTTTCATGTTATCAATTTGTTTGGTAGGTACTAGGGCAATGCAATCGTCGACATATCTATAAAAAAACACCGGTTTGAAATGGAGGGACTCTATGATATTGGTTTCTAAATCTTCCATCACCAATTGAGCCACCACACTAGATATCGATGCACCCATGGCAACACCATCAATCTGCTTGTATATTTGTTGTTGGAATTCGAAATACGTTGAAGATAAAGTGAATTTGATCGCTTCTTTGAATTCAATTTTAGGTATGTCAGTAAATTTTTTGATTTCGGACCATTTTTTTTCAATTATTGATGTTGCCAGGTCAATCGGTATGTTGGTATAGAGTGAGACAACATCTAGGGAGATTAGTGAGTGGTCTTTTGGAATGTTTATATTATTAAGTTTATTTTTGAAATCAAATGAATCTTTTATGTAATAATCATTTTTATTTATAATATTTTTTAGTATAGATTTTAAAAAGTCTGAAAGTCATGTGTAAATTGTGTTTGTTGTTTATTTTTAGTATGTAAATTACCTGAAGAAGGCAACGGAAGTATGTTGCCGAAACGTTGTGGTTATTAAAAATGTTTGACAATAAATAACAAGGTGTTATTTAACCTATTGTTGTAATTTGTGAGCCTCATCCTAAGAAGTTTTCAAATCTAAAAACTAAATATAAAACTGTACAGGGTGGACACTTTATTGGGAGACAGTACCTTTTCTCAGAATCTACTGACTCGACTGTAGGAAAAAAAATGTTAATACAAAAGGTGATTGGTTTTAAAGAAGTTTTAAAATTATTTGAGTGTTAATAATACAGGGCGTCCGAAAAGTGCTGCACCGACATTAACTCCATAATTTCAAATAGGACACATATATTTTTACATTTTTAAATTCCTTGGAAAAAAAGATAAGTTTCGGCTGTCCAAATCAAAAACACAGTAACTCCCATTTTGCTAAAATGTTCGTTTTAACAAACTTTGGTATTACTAGGTATCGCCTCCTGTTATTTCTGTATAATATTCGCAAAAATGCAATAAGTGTTGAAGTTTTTGTTAGTTCAAAACACAGTAACTGTTGTACACCAAATATACCGGGTGTCCCACCGAGAAGGGATTCGATCGATTATGGAGGAACTACACTGTGGAACAATCTGAAAATCAGGTGTATTCCGTAGGTCAACGGGACCAATTAGGCTAAAGTGTGTTCAAGAATCTAGCACTTCCGGTTATACCGGAAATGGGTGTCAACTTTCCTATTTCAAATACGACCCTATATAAATTATATATTTTTTGGATTCTCCTGGTAATTATAAACATATTTCTTGCATAATATGTTATAGGGTGATTGCCCCAGTCAATGAACAGTTTAGACTTTCGGCAAAGATTAATGTACTATTAATCTTTGCCTTCGGTATTAAAATATCAAATTCTTTGAAATGTGAATTTGTTTTTCAGCGGTCTTGTCTAGGATATCTAATTTCGCTTAAATTAACAAACACAACATACAGAATAACAAAAGAACAGTTATATAGTTAGTTTCTATTTCTAAAATAACACAACATCCATTCAATGAACATCTAATTCTAATAAATAAACATCAAATTTCCAGTAAATGAACAAACGATAATTTCACCGTAGAAACAGCCAAATTTCAGGAATATTAAAGTATCCTCGGGAGTTTAGTGCTAGAGGATGATTAATTTTGCGCAGTGAACCAGTTCCGAATAGAGTCTTCTGTGACACTAGGTCTTGCCTTAGAAATAACTTCTGTGTTGCGTTTGCAAAATTTCGGGATTTCGCTGAAGAAACAATTTTAGGCATTTCTTTCTGGGTTGACCATCCGTAAATAGGACTTTTCGTTCAGTCTTTTTCATTACTTGTTGAATTGAGCTTTGGTGCATTGGAAATGCAATTTTAGCTTTGCAAAGTATCCACTGAGCAACCCTCTTTTCTTCATATTTGGTCTTGAAGCTTGAAGGACCCAGCTTCCTTTCTAGTGGAACTTTACCACGGACTTTATTACTAAGAGTACTCTTTGGTATATTATACAATTTCGAAGGTTTTTTTTTAAAGCTGTTTGGTTGTTTTTTATGGAATGAATAGCTTTTTCTAGTATTTCTTGCGTGTATTTAAAACGTTGATATGGTTTTTTATTCTTGATATATTTAAAAAACAACAAAGTGTTCATTTACTGGTGACTGTTCAAGCACTGGGGCATTCTCCAGCCGTTTTCGAAATATTTGAAATTTTATGTCAAAAATGACGTTTTCGGAATAAAGAATGATAACAATTTTTTATTATATAGAAGCTTTAATAATCTAATTTGTTAGAATATCCTAGGAGATATAGACCTACTTTAGGCGCCTACGTATATTTTTCTTGTAAATATTAATACAGGGCATTTTAAAAAAGGGTAAAAAATCAAATAGAAAAAAGTGTCAAAATTCAAAATTTTTAAATGCCAACCACCCATTTTATATATTTTTTTATTTTTTTACATCAGAAATAAGGGCAAGTTTATGAAAGGATTGCCCTGTATTAATATTTACGAGAAAAATATACGTAGGCGCCTAAAGTAGGTCTATATCTCCTAGGATATTCTAACGAATTAGATTATTAAAGCTTCCATATAATAAAATATTGTTACTATTCTTTATTCTGAAAATGTAATTTTGGAGATAGTTATAACATATTATGCATGAAATATGTTTATAATTACAAAAAAAATATAATTTATATAGAGTCGTATTTGAAATAAGGAATTTGACACCCATTTCCGGTATAACCGGAAGTACTAGATTCTTGAAAACATTTTACCCGAATTGGTCCCATCGAGCTATGTACTAAACCAGATTTTCAGATCGTTCCACAGGGTTGTTTCTCTATAATCCCTTCCCGGTGGGACACCCGGTATATCCCAATATAAAACACAGTAAATTCAAATGCCCACTAAAAAACGCTCTTTGATACTTACTGCTCTGAAGTTTTGTCGTCATTCAGGTATTAAGCATGTATTTAGCAGTGCTAAACGCTATGCCAATTGCGGGTTCTGATCCGATGAATTCTCCTTCAGCCCTTTCTCTTGCCAGAGAGTTAGCCATTTCATTCCCCCTTAAACCAGAATGGCCAGGGATCCAGACCAGAGTCAGATTATTATTTCTCCCGATATTAGAGTCTCTTTTGACAATTCCACACTGTTCTTGATGTGGATCTTGATGAGCGTAGGGCTTTTATAGCCGCTTGGCTATCAGAGAAGATGGTTATTGACTTTTGCGTACAGTGCTCCTGCAAGAAAATACCTTCGAGCAAAATCTCGAAAGTGATAATGAAGAGTTATTAACATTTCAGTTGGCAAATAAAGAATTTTTTTGTTGTTTAAAAATATTTCTAAAACTAAAAAACACTGGTTTTATATTTTTTTTTCGTTGTATTTGAAAACCAAATTGTTTAAACCGACTAAAAAATGCAGTAAGGTAAGTTACTAGGTTTTAAAGCGAACATTGTTTGATTTTATTTTTAGCAATCAATATTACTGTGTTTTTTACAAGTTATTCTACTAAATATATAATCCAACGATGAAACAAAGTTTAGTTTATTAAGCCATACTTCAAATTTTAAAAAGACGTGCTTTTTCGTGTAATTCTGCCAAATTCCTTTGAAAGGCCATTAAATTTTAGAAAATTCGAATTTACCGCGATTTCAATTTCCAGCAGTTACTGTGTTTTGGCATGTGACAGAGGATTTAGCGGGAGATAGCAGTATTTTTTTGCGCATATCACAACATGCAGTTTGCTGGTATACGTGCGTTGTAAATCAAACCATTTTTAATCTGAATAGCGAGTTTACGGACCGATGTAAGACACTATCTAGTTCCTAAATATCAAAAAACCCCAAAATAGTAAAAAGTGGAGTTAGCAGGTTAACACATTTAGCCGACGTAATGGTGTTTATTTTTTTGTTGTCTCATAACTTCTCTGAGATTTTTTGCTTATGTGCTTATTATTTTTTTTTAATATGTATTTATATTTAGCTGTTCTTGAGGGTTGAGAAAAGTAGCTCTGAGCTACACTTCGCCTTCATGAACAGCATACTTGATTATGTAATGTAATTATTTATTTGATTTTCATAATAAAGACAATTTATTATTATTATTATTAAATCACCCGATCTAGGGTGCCAATTCTGATCACCGAAACGAGAGAGTACACGACCTGGAAATGTCTCATGCAGTCATTGAGATGTTTAACGGGCTGTATGGCATGGGGCACCGTCTTTTTAAACTCAGTACAAAATATAATTTTGGATATGATTTTTTACCCTTAATGAATATACACGTTAACCCATTAAATAAACAGTTGCGGCTTAACACATATCGCATTTCTTACTAATCTGTTAAAATCATTTGTCGACGCTCATTTTAAATTATATTCCAAACTATGACACACCGTGTATTTCCAAAGCGTATTCTTGTCTAGCGATTTTCGCAGTTAATTTTGGAATAGCCACGCTAGACGCAAAAATCTCGGCCCACAACATTAATTTGTCTGGTAAAACACAGAAAATAATAAATAAGGATAATGCAGATACATGAGCGTCAACCTGCCCACTGACAACATGACAAAAAGTTTACGCAAAACTATTTTCCATTTCTCACACTCTCCCAACTCGTAGACAGAATATTATTGTGTGGTGTAGAAAGGACACGCATTTACGTTTTGCGGCTACATACTAAGTGTTATAGAAATTCACAACTACGCTAGTTAATTTTAATCATATTTTTAATTATTTACAATATACAAGTTTTATTGGACATAAACTGGTGCCCTTGGGGCACGATTCTCCATTTATGGGGCAAAATAAACTTTATTTACACATTTTATTTCTTGAACCTTCTTTTTAATTACTTTTTGACATTTTCTGGGGAATGACCATTTAATAAAGACGAATACTTAATTGAAACTGTATAATTTCATGTCAATTTTTTCCCTTTTTTTTCTTCAACGTTTCATCTTCTTCATGTTTTTCAAGACAATACAAGACATATTAAAAATCATTTTCAGTACGATGTAAAGGGTACTGTTTATTTATAAAAGTAGATTATATCAGTAACTAATAATAATAATCAGTTTATTTGCAGTTATAGGTACAGGCTGTTTCAAAAAGACGCGGCAATATTTAAGGGAGTGATTTCCCAGGTTATTTTATGAAAAAAAATCCCATAAACATACGTCCAAAAATGCATTGTTTCGAAGATGCAAGGTGTTAAAATTTTTTTTGTAAATAAATTGTTTGATTAATTTTTTTGTAATCGGGTATTTATAATCCCCAAATCAATTCGATCGGATTGAAAATATAGTGGTAAGGCGGCAAACTGAGAACAGTATGTCCTTGAGTTAGGCAAATTTGGTCTATTGCATATGTTAAACGCGTATTTGTTAACCATCGTGCAACACTGCCTTTAATATGCAGTGGAACTCTTTACCGCCATTTTTTATTTATTTATCAAACACTATACAGTCCACTTCGTCTTGGCAAAGCATTTATGTTAAACAGTCATTTGTAAAAAAAAAAATAAGTGTTTTATTAGCAGCAAATCAAACAAAAAGATGTGTTGGTCAATTTAAAAACAAATTAAATTGCCCCAGCATACAGCATATTCTTTATTGGAAATTAAATGATTTTATTGTACCAAGTAATTCTTTCTTTGCCGACTTTGTTTTAGGAATGGTTAATTGTTTCTCTGTCATATAATTAATAATATCTTGTTTTTTGGTATTGGTATTAGGAATTTTATTGGACAATCTGAAATAAGATGCGTTGTCCATAACAATAATATAATTACTCGGAATGTTTAATAGCAGTTGTTCAGCCATCTATTTTTCAAATAATTGAGCATTCATATCTTCATGATAATCTGCAGAGGATTCGCTTATATTTTCACATCTCACCCCTGCATTGAGGTGGGGGGAGACGCTCTAACGTGGCCAAAAGCGGATGCAGGTACGCCATATTGGTATACGACATCTATCATTTGTCGTGCTTTCAAGTTTATAGTGTTATTTACGAGTATTTTATAAGTTTACTTAAGTTTTTCGTGTTTTTTTTGGACGGTTATTTGACAATATACTATAATGGCGTCCTGTGCTGTGCGTAGTTGCAGTAGTAGAAGTGAAATCGACCAGAAAATATCAGAAATTACGTTTCATAGGTATATACCAAATATTGTAAACATTGTACATGGACGTATTTAGGGTTTTTTTAGGCGAACTTATTAAAACACATTATTATAGGAGTCTGGTAGCATTCTTCTTTCTGCACTGAACAATTGACACGTGCATTGTAGTTTATTTTTTTTTACAAACTCTTTTACTTGATTTCTACTCTCAAACTCTCTACTTTTTCATCACTTTCTAGCAAAAAAGACCCCTAAATGTGTGTTAAAAACATATTCTGGTTTTTAGATTTCCTAAAGATCCTGCTCGTAGACATATCTGGACAGAATATGTGTCTCGAATTAATTGGATACCAACGAGAAATGTACACATATATAATTTATCCAGATCATGATTATCTTCCTGGACCATTTTCTGAATTTTCGAAATTCATTATTGTTTATATTGCTGGATTTGTGTTTTTAGTTAAAAGAAGCAAATTATTTGCAGAAAATGTCGAGATGCATTAATAAGTGGTATTCTTTTATTAAAACGAAGGCAAAAAAGGATTTACAAATTCCTTCAAAAGATGGTTTAGACGTTTGCTTCCAATCCGAAAAGATCATAAAAAATCGTGTAGTAGCTACTAATGAAAAGTTGTCCGCAGGATTCATAATAAACCTTGTTTTAAAGGAATTTGTAAATAGTAATATTTTTCCTAATTTAGTTGTGCACGGTTTTGATCAATCAGTGTTTGATAACCATATACATTTACTGATCAAATCTATTGCGACTAAATATGTTAGTACCAGGATGTATTATTTAAGTAAAAATAATGTGGATAAGCATAGCGCAACATTTAAATAAAATTGTTTTGTTTAAGGGGTACTAATATATAATTTATAAAGTACTAACGTCTTTTATTCCTGTATTTAGGTATCAAATATCAATAATTACCTATGTTTAAGTATTTTGTACACTGCATAATATTTCAAAATAAAGTATAAACCCAAGCTGCAAATTAAAAGCAAAAACGTCAACAAAAATAGTTAATGCGGCTCTGGAGAATCCGCCATATTGGTATACGATTACGCCCCACCCAATGCACCCGTTTGTGTACAATGTAAAATAATGCTTATAGCGACTCCTTATATCTCAATGCACCCCTGCTTATAAACGCCGAACTTCGGTATTGGTAGGGAGCCCTGCGTAGGCGGACACCCGACCTCTACTGCCAGTGGCGTACCTGGTTACTTTGCTGTAGCGGTGGGAAGCCACGCGTAGGCTGACATCTCACCCCTGTGTGCAAACGCAAAACTTTCGGTATTGGTTGAGAGCCCTGCGTAGGAGGACGCTCGACCTCTACTTTCAGTATTTTACCTGACTGTTTTACCCTGTACCGGACCAGTGTAGTAGCGGTGGGAAGCCACGCGTAGGCTGACATCTCACCCCTGCTAACAAGCGCAGAACTTCGGTATTGGTTGGGAGCCCTGCGTAGGCGGACATCCAACCTATACTGTCAGTAGTGTACCTGGTCATTCTGCGGTAGCGGTGGGAAGCCACGCGTAGGCTGACATTTCACCCCTGCTGCAGAGCGCTGAACTTGAGGATTTGGTGGAGAGCCCTGCGTACGCGTACGCTGCACCTCTTCTGCTAGTGGCGTAACTCCCGTCCGAAAGCAAACCGTATAATAGTATATTATAGTACATAGAAAGGCCGAGTTCTCAGAGGTTTCCGCAAATAACACCGTCACCCCCGTATACCGTTCATATTGTATATAATTATTTTATTTAAGAGTTTTCTTTGTTGTATTTATTATATAGAGTAAATAAATGAAAGTTTAATTTATAACGACTCTGTAATTATTCTGGCTCTTAAAACTTGACCCCTGGTATAATCATTTCTATCGCTAACTGCCCGGAGCAATACAGTGTTGTCCTTTACACTTTAAAATAAAGGACTGGCGCCCGAGAAGACCGAATAGCACCGAAACCGATACTCAGGAAAGTAAAGCGCCATTACAAATATGAGATAATATACTTAATTTTTTTTGGTTTGTTTTACTGTAAAGCACAATACGGTTCTATAATAAAGGTTTTATATTTTATTCTAAATTTTACTTTTTATCTATAATTAAGGGCAGATCACACCCTAAGATGCTGTTTTTTATTAGTTAAAATTTTAAATATTATTATTTTTATTATAAATGGTTTGAATTGTTTTCAGTCATTACAATTTTTCGTCTCGTCTCGAACTTGTCTAGAAGAATTTTATCTCGTCTCGTCTCGAAATTCGAGACACAATGCTCTCGAGATGAGACAAAACGGCTTCGAGACGAGACGAGGCGTCTCGTGTCTCACGGCAACTCTACACTCAACTAATTTTTACTTAGGTGTAATAGCTTCTTTAAATGTAGTATTGATTAAAAATATTCTATCATATTCATTCTTAAATAACCATTATATTTTTCATCGTCATTGATTAATTCTTTGACAAAGTCCACTATTCACCTTATTTTCTTTCTTTTAACATTGGATGAACTGCAAATCTTCGTGTTACTGAAGATTTGCTTGTTTCTTCCTGTTTGTCAAGTAGAAGTGCAATTGCACATAATCTTTTTGTGAGAAAAGCCCACAAGGACCACATTACTACTTCTACCCTTGACAGAACTGAAACGCTTTATATATATGAAAATGTGAACGCATGTCCACTGGCGGCTCGTGGGTTGAAAAAGGTGTAGTGCAGCAGTAGTAAAAACACAACAGCTTTAATTTTATCGGATACATTTCTCTTTTAAAGGTTATAATTTTGCCTTCTGTCTCCCGATGTTATGTCAGTTTTCGAGTAAGAATACTGATGTAAAAATTATGCGTTTAAAGGAAATTTATCCTTAAAAAGCTTATGTTTTATTTGACAGAATAATACACAAACGAAACCCATCCAAATACCGATAATAATAATAAAAAAAACTACGTAAACAACTTGTCCTTCTAATATAAATCTGAAGTGTATGAGATCCACGCACACATGCAATGCACTCCACCTGATAAACAGCTGCTGCGTCGTCATGGCAACCGAGATATATAACGTAAACATAAGCAGGCCGGCGCACGACTCGGGCTATTTTTCCGTTCATTCTTCGGTTGAAATACACTCGAATTTGAAGGCTGTAGCCTCTCGCCCCAGTGGTTAATTTTTGATTGCAGTATTGTTTGGCAAATTGATCAGCGTGGCGTCGGTAAGGGGAATGCAGTTGTAATGAAACATGGTTGATTTCATTCATAAAATTTCCAGCGGCGTGCGTTGTAAAAGTTTACTAATAATTAATAAACATATATGTGTTTTTTAAATCGAACTACCCTGATTTTTGTTTCTTTTTAAATGATATACAACACTTAATAGTTTTAGTTTTAGAAATATCAAAAATCGAGAGCGGTATTGAAAAATTTATTGTTACGAGGATTTTTGTACACTGTAATTTTTGTATAGTGTTAACTTCTGTCACGATTATGTTGTTAATCTTTAAAATACCAAAATTCTAAGTAGATTCAATAATAATTTGATATAGTATTTGATAATATTGCAACTCAGACACGACAACAAAAGTATAAATAACACCACTCTGCCACTAACTGATTCAACATTACTACGAGGGGCGGCAACAATTGCGGGGAAGAACTCAGTTTCCACCAATTGCGACTTGAACAACCGCATGGCGACAAAACGTGCGAGGGTCTACGCACCAATTAGGATCATTCAGGCGGCGTCTAACCACCTATTTCGCGTGGTATTGCCGATTTTAAAGGAGATCGTAATTTCTTTTCCCTATTTTAATATTCAGTGGTAAAACGTTTAGTTATAAAATAAAAATAAAACAAACAACCTAAGCTAAGCTTTTTTCATTATTTTTATTTGTAATTGTAAAAAATCGATTTGCAAATTAATACTATTTCTTTTCTAAAACTAGTGATTTTTTGTAGTTAAATTTGGCATTACAGGATTTTTTTGTCCGCTTTCCTTTCGTTGTCACAGATTCGTTTGCCAAGCAATAGTATTATTTGTTTGGAAGAAATCTGTCGCGCCAGCGGTTCATGTTTATAACCAGCTAAAAATGTTTTTTTTTTTTTTGTAAAACGTACACCAGGGGTTGATTATTGCGGTGGGATCAAGGCTAGTTGTTACATTGTAACAACCAACGCCGGAAATAGTTTAATTATGCCGTATCATTCAGTTAATAATCTAAGCAGTAGTTTATCTATTCTAGAAAAATTAATAGCGAAAGACTTAATATGTAGAGCTGGGAAAGAACTAATTGAAAACGGAAGATCTTTGCGAACCATTGCTAACGATTTTGATTTAAATTTTATAACTTTACAAAGATACTGTTATAGGATTTAAATTGAAAGTACGAAACATATTCTAACGCCATTAAAAATATTTTATGTGTAAAATAATGATATTTTTATGTCCCAATGATGTTGAACGTACTGGATATACAGGGTGTCTCATTCATGGTCCAAACTAAAGACGGTACAGAGAAAGTCATTTATGATAAAATCGTTCATATGACATAGTGCGATTCCTTAACCATTATAAGTAATTTTTGTGATTTTTACAAAATATTTTGTAAAAACCCAAGAATATATATTTTTTTCCAATTATTGGCATCTTGTCATGGAATTGACATCCAGCCAGCGTAAGTATGGACCTACAGTTTACCATACAATCCGAACCACGCTCCTCGACTCCCATCCGCCAGCACCCACGACTATGTAGTCAATAACTACTTGGCATAGGCAAATCTACCGACTCGACTGGAAGCACCGCTCACCCATCCAATAACTATCCACTTTTTGATTGACCTAATACTAAAAATAATCTGGCACCACGAAAAAGAAATAATCTGCTCAGTTTGCAAAACTTTGTTCAATAAGGGAGTAAAATGTAAATGCTAGTCTTTAATTTTCTATGTCACAACGTATCTAATAAATAAGTTGTTTTGGAATATGTCGTGACTTTTACACAACCGTTGTGTGTATGCAATTGTTTCATAGAGTATTTTTTTGTTCATAATGTACTGTAACAAAGACAGTTTGACGTTTGGTTGGCTTTTGTATTTAAGCAGAACTACATCATTGATATTTTCGGATACTGCTGCTAGACAGAGACGAACTGGCAGAAGATACATAGATGTATCTATATAAACTATTTCTAAATAAGTATTAATGCTGGTGCTTATGTAAGATCACCTGTATCATCAGATAATTTTCCACAAAGCGACCAAGCTTTTGAACAATATTAGAAGCATTGTAAATTTTGCCAAACAAAATAAAATGCTTTCGTTTTGTTTTCTTGAACCTTGGTTTTCAATTTCAATTACTTTTTTTTTTTTTGGGTATCAGGTTCGAATTTTGAAATGAAAGATTCCTTATTTCATTTTTGTAAACATTTGGTTTAATTTGTCATATATTCTTTCCTTTTTTTTCCCTTTTCAATTCTACCATTCGACGTTTCGACAATGGTCATTGTCTTCTTCACGGATCTACAATTATATACATTTCCATCTCAGAATAGTGTACAGGTTAACACATATTACATATATTTTTTTTTCTTAAATAGAATCACAAAAATTCTTGAATTTCTGGTTTGATGTTTTGCATGTAATTTTAAAACCAGAAATTCAAAAATTTTTGTGATTCTATTTAAGAAAAAAAATGTAATATAAATTAACCTGTACATTATTCTGAGATGGAAATGTATATAATTGTAGATCCGTGAAGAAGACAATGACCATTGTCGAAACGTCGTATGGTAGAATTGAAAAGGGGGAAAAAAAAGGAAAGAATTAATGACAAATTAAACCAAATGTTTACAAAAATGAAATAAGGAATCTTTCATTTCAAAATTCGAACCTGATACCCCAAAAAAAAAAAGTAATTGAAAATAAAATGCGGTGGACTAGTAGAAGAGAGCTATATTGGCTGTCTCAAAAAAAATTCCCCACTCTTTGGCAGTAGAAACTACAACCAAAAATAAGACGGAAATTACCTATGTCAAAATTTCGAAAAATGTCTTCTAATGAAATTATGACCATTTTGAATATTAAAATGAAGCAAATTTTGAAAATTTAAATCTAGTCATCCTTGATAAAGACAGAATAGTAAATTTCGAATGTCAAAGAGTAGTTGTCACATAAATCATAAAATGGAGTGAAAAGTTGAAAAAGTGCGATTCAAATATGGCAAGAAGGAACTTACAGTAATCAACAATATTTAGACATGATTAAACTACTTGGAGTTTGTAACAATACAATTCCAACTAGGTGACACCCAGATCATAAGACAATAAGTGCTGTCTTCTTAAAACTGGGTGCTTTGCACCCTGTTAAAACTTAGATGGCAACAGAAATACCAATTATTTCACAATATTCAACAAGATCCTTCCGTGAGCACCAGAATTATAGAAAGTAATCGTCACCATTCACTTAGCATTATACACCGATTCATGCAAAGAGAAAATCTGCATCCTTATCATCAAAAGCCGGTTCAAGAATTGCATTCTGAGGATAGTGAGCTGCGCTTATGATTTTGTAGAACTTTTTTTAATTACCTGGACGCAAATGAAGACTTTATTAAACACGTACTGTGGAATGATGATGCCTATTCTAACCAGCAAGGAGTGTTCAATCAGCACAGCTTGCATCATTGTTGAAATTACGAAAATCTGCACCAAATCAGAGAATCACATAAGCAAGTACTCTTGGGTTTAAATGTGTGGATTGGACTGTTGAGAAATAGAATAATAAAACCACAGTTTCTACCTAGAATACTAAACGCCGAAAATCTGGCAAAATTCTTTTTAAATGGCACATGGTCTATGTGTTAACGTTAAGTCTTCGTGATCGTAAGGTTACGAGATTAAAACTGGCCAATGTAATTTTTTTTTATTATTATTGAAATTGGAGCGTGTCTGGACATATAATTACAAGCAGTCAATAGACTAAGCTGCAGATCTTAAGTGCCATTATTTTATCTCAAATAATATTCTAAACTTAACGTTTATTTCCACCAAAATAGAGCTGATTTTTCAAAGAATCATAAAAACTATCGACAGATTTATTACGTAGCGCCTCTACTGAGACTTTAACTTCACATATTTTTATTTGCATGATGGTAACATTGACATTAACTTTTGTTATCCTTCAACGTCAATATCAGCATTTTTATTAGTTGATAATTAAGTGACCGTATCACATCAGTTCCACTGTTCAAGGAAGTGAGACTAAGCTGTGCTAATTTAGTAGAGTGTGCCTCACATCTCTTAATCGTTCTACTCCTTGGTTTTCAAGAATAGCCACCCAGCTGATCTAGCCTGTTGCAGCTGATCACTTTTTCAGCGTTATCCTTCTTTGCAGAATATCACATTTTCCTTTTAAAAATTGTAGACACAGTGCACTGAGAAATTAACCTCTCAATGCTTTATATCAAATGATAATTTTGGCAGTTTATGTTCTATAGAAAATGCGAGTGAGGTGAGGGATAGGTGAACATGTGATATTAGATTTCACGTTCCGCGATTGGGTGCTTGACATCTCGTGCCATTCACTGTGGACCCAGCCACTAGCGGCTAGTGGGACCAAATTGGCTTTGGCTCACGCGATTTCCAGGTTATCTAGGTTGTTTTTTAGTGTCATACTGTCATAATTTCTGTTATTATTTCTTATGTTGATATATTGTGGAATTATTATTTGATAGGTGAGGAAAATATTTTAATAATAGACGAAACCGAGAATGATTTGATTGAGGAAAATGAACGGTTAGTACAAGTACCCTCCACCACTGGAGCCGCCCCTGTTAGCTATACCACACAATCAGCGAATTAACCCGCAACGGCGGTTACTTTCAAGAAAGAAAAAGTAGGTAGTATTTGAAACAAATACATATATGTGTACTAACTTTAAAATGATAACTTTTGTGCAATTTTAATATACACATATATGTTTCATAATTTGTATTTTATTTAATTTATTTATTTATTAAAGCAATCTACAGAACAAAAATTCCACAAACAGATCAAATCAATCAAAATCAAATTTCTATAATTCTAGTGAAAATTGTGAGAAAAAAAATACACAATTCTTGTACACAACGCTTATACAAGTATACAAAAATAAAAAAGAGAAAAGAAATCACATACCTCTACGCTTACAAATATGTTTAAAAAAAGCACATTTTCAAAACCGATTTAGTTACTTTAATAACTCAAATATTATTGTCCTATCCATAAAATACCTACATACTAACAATAATAAGGATATTTCACAAAATTTGTTCGGTACCTACTTTTAATCTTATTCACAATTTCAAACTTTACCTTTCCCGATACAAAATTTGTTAGCTCCTAGTTTTTATCTTATTTCACAATTTCAAACTTATGATACTTTTCCCGCCATATGTATCGTGCATGCGGGAATCGCGTGAGCCAAAGCAAATTTGGTCCCCCTAGCCGCTAGTGACCCAGCCAGGACTAATATTTTGTCTGTTTACTTTATGTGATATTTTCAATCGGTGTTGTCGTGATTTTGACATTCATGGGTCAACTTTATCCGCGATTCTTGATAATTTACTAAATGGATAGTGATTATTTTTTAATATTGAACTGTTATTGATCGCATTTATTTTTGTACTATGTTAATAGTTAGATTGACGTGTTTATTTATTTGAAGAATTGAAAGTATACTTGGACAAATTGAGTTAATTTTTGATTATTTTTGACATTCCGAAATATTTAATCATTTTTTTTTATTGTTTGCATTATTTTATTTTGTAACATATTTATCTGGTTGTTTTTTTTTTCTGTTTTATCCTCTTGATTTGATATGTTTTTTTTTCAATTAATTCGAAAATGTATTTATTGATTTTCCTATAAGTGGGTTCGACCTGTTGGGAATAAATGCTTATTATTATTATTATTATTAGCCCAACTAATCTGAGCTTCCATTTACAATGAAACCATAATAACAGAAATGTTCCTATAGAAGGCGAATGATCCAAATGTGAAGTTTTGTACCTAAATAAACAGTGAATTTATTTTGAGGTTAACACAATAGTAGAATAAATTCACTATTTATTTGGATGTCAACAAAATAGAGATATTTTTCATATTATTATTCTTATTAATAAATACATGTGTATCTATATTTTATACAAATGCTATAATTTGTTGTATTTCCAGTTTTATCAATAGATGTATAGATAGATACCTATGTTTGTTGTCTATGAAAACTGAACATCGGTGGAGTGGTAATTTTCTAATTAATTTGTAGTATCTGTAATGTAAAATATTAATTATAATTACTAATTAACGTTTCAGTTAATTGGTTGTGTTAATTTTTCGCATTTTATCTAAGATAAATTCTTTGGTATCTAATTAAGCCTTTGTTTATACATTTTCTTCATGATTAAAAATAAATATGATTCTTAAGAAAAACTAACCTTGTCTATTTTTTCGAAGACGAATTTGGCGCTGTCTTAAGGCAAAGTTTTAAATATTTAAGAAGTGGGAAGGAAGTAGTTAGTTGCTTTCTTTCGGAGCCATCTTTTACACTATATGGATTGAATTTGTTATTGTTGTTCTAGTTACGATCTACTGTAGTCTAAAACAAATTAATTAGTAAGTATTGATTGATAGTATTTTAATGAATGAATAGATACATGAGCATACCACGATACTCATTTCAATGAATTTATAGCTTCTCCCACAGAACAAGGAAGCTATTATTCTATGCTTCTAGGATGTGTATAGCCTATACAACATATCGGATTTTGGCTAGAAATAATGAATATTAGCTATTAATAGAATATAGTTAAAATATAGGTAAAATTACCAATAGTACTTTTGTGTAGAATGATTTTAAGTACGGTTTTTCCATTATTATACTAATTTTTATAATAATTAAGCAAAAATGTATTTACAAAATGTCACTTGGCATAGTTTTCATATTTAATAATTTTGCTTGATTGTTGCAACGTTGTCAGATTTAGTTATGAAATATATTTAACTGCGATAATGTATTCGTAAAAGTAAATTGAAAATATAGCTTGGATAATTTAAGTTTGTGATTAATTAGGCATTTGCACTTGTGTTGGGTATGTACATGGATTTCGAATAATTGAACGATTTATTTCGATATTACGCGAATAATGAGTACGTCGTGGATGATGGTGAAAATTTTCAAATAAAGTGTCGCATCCGCGAATTTCTAATTTTTCTTGATTTTTGTCAGATTTTGAATAAATTGAAATAATATGCAATTTTTTAACAACCAAAATATTTTAGCAAAAATTAAATAAAATAAATTGGTTAAATCAAGTTAGTGGTTAATTAAGCATCTGTACATGTGTTCGGTGTAAATAGATTTCGTATTAATTACGCTAGCGACATTACTTTCGTGTTTAAATTGACCATTTGAAAAACTTATTGCATAAGAGCTATCACGTTTTATTATCTTTTACCAGAATTTCATTAATTATACACTGTTATGATATGAATTTACGATTATCGTATAGCGCGGAAAATTATAAACAATTTGATATATTCGAATTAGCCAAACAATTGTGCGAAATGTATACAAAATCATGAAATATTCGTATTTGAGGTGACGAATGTTATTGCAAACAAAACTGAAGACCTAACGGATACATTTAGTTTGACGCGGATGATAATTCATTCATTAATAGAGATGCAAGAAATGTATCGATATTTTCGATGCGATCTCAATTTCTCAGCCTAGGAAAAATTAATATTACAAATCGTCCCACATATTTTTAAGGTTGAAAACTGTTGCCTCGAGGACTGCAACTGAACCTATTGGCCGCTTGCTCCTTATTATAAATTCAAACAGAACACCCAGTATATCACCTTATTCTGTTACCAATCACAGTAAGGTGCTCGTGGCATGCTGTCAGAATATGGCAACAAATACATTTATATCTATTAATTTTATTCCTTTAAATACATTTTCAGTGAGATACACTATTATATTATCCTCACCCTAATATTACAAGGTTGCATGTGGTATTATTCAAGTTTTAAGATATATTGATTTAAAAAATTGCATGATTTTTAATCCTTAATTTAAATACCAACTCTATTTTAATTTTATTGTGGATGTTAATTAATTTAAGAGTTTTTGATGAATACATTTTCAAAACAACAAACCAATTTCGAAAAATTAATTTGTTTAAAAAAACATAGGACTTTGGTATTTTTGAACTTAAACTTTTTTCCAAACATCACAGCATAGAACTTTGGAACTTAACTTTTCTAACAAAATAATATAATCATATATTATACTAGTAATTATTTTTGTTTAAAAAGGGACTCATTATTGCGGATCCATTTCAGGAATCCACTTGTACATCGATTTTAGGGCATCTACTTTTGTTTGAGGCAGTGCAAGAACCCTGTCACTTTTTTTTAGTTCCGTTGGAATGCGTGATCCGCTCTCAGAAATAACATGAGCTCTTCTGAGTTTTCGTTGATGCAAGTTAACGACTTTGAACGCGTTAGATTCATTATTTGGTTTGAAAGATTGTATATTTCAGCTCAAAAAACCTTCTGGAGAACTGCAAACATACTACTTTTGAAAATGGCACAGTGTTAAAGTTTAACTAACTTGGATAATCTTAGAAGTCTATGAAATCCTCTTTCTTCTTCTGAATTATTGTGTAAGGTTTCTGTCGATTTACGTTTAATAAAAAGCGGAGATGTGAGACTGGAGAATGTTATTCTATTTTGCTCAATGACCTCTCTATAGCGCTATGTATAGCATCGACATTTTGAATGCAAGAGTGACCTGGACCCGAAAATTTAATCGTTATTTTTTGTTAGTTCTAATGCATTTGGACTAGATACATTAGAGCATAACTCAAAAGACTATTTCTATTTTGTGGGACACAACTATCGCTCCATAAAATTATATCTGTAAATTCTGGATGGTCTGCCAGTACTCTGTGCATAAACTACCTACTTATTTCACCAGAATAAAGAAATTAACACAAATTTAAAATATTATAACAATATTGTATGTTGCAACATGTAATACTTTTATAATAAATATTTATTTATTACAAAGTTCTATGTTTTAACATACACCCTTGTTATACCCAAAATGCATATCTTTCTACAGACACCCTTGATTTTCTCATGATAACTAAGGTTCTATATTGCCTACAAGAAGATTCCAAACTTATATTACAATATTTCCAAATGGTATACCACCCAGTTATTGGACATGTGGGAGTTATTGGACAAAGTGTGTTTTTAAACTGAAATAAGATTTTTAAAAGTATTACGTCATTTGAAAAACATATAGATGTTTTTTTTTGTATTAATTTATTTTAAAAAAAGTGTATTTTTTAATATATATTTTTTTTAAAGTTACATGTGTTTTTGCAATCTAAGGAAATGTTTTTTGACGACTAGTTAGGACCAGTTTTTGTTTTTAGCAATTTATATTTCTAAAGTTGTTTTATTATTTTCGTATTCATTTATTTAGGTGCCAAACATATTCTATATGTTTTCTTTTTGTATTTTTTTTAGAAATTTATTTATTTATTTATTCATTTACGGACTTAAGTCCATTATACAAAACACAAATATAAATTTAATTACATCAAGATTACAGAACCATAAAAACAATAAATCAATAATAAGCATACAGCTACAAAAATTTAAACATCTTGAAGAGCTGAACATAAAAATGAAATATCAAACAATAGCACATTAATAACAATAAAACAAAATGTCTTAGCGAATGTGATGACGTTGTCGCAAACCCTTAACAAACTCACCGTAAGGTGAAAAAAAATCGAGATCCCGATCGACAGTCAGGTGACGATTAGCCGATCTCAACTCGTGGAATAAATCCATGAGACGTACAATTTCTGCGACAGAACGGCTCATGAAACAGCCGAGTACCTCTGACCCGAGCACTGGAACGCGAAAGGTAATCTCGCACAATAAGTGCTAAGAGGAGACTAAACCATTCAACACCCTGTACAAAACAATCAGATCCTTCACGCTTCTCCGCTCAGCCAAAATGGTCAATCTCAAATTATCGCACAGTGAAAAGTAGTCGTAAGTATAATCTGGCGGTGGAGGACGTACAAGCTTATAATGCATAAATCTTAAAAATTTATGCTGAACCCTCTCAATACTGTCCACATGGCATGCGTAAGACGGATTCCAAACCGCCGATGCATATTCCAAATGTGGTCTGACCAATGCATTGTATAGCAGTCTGATCGATCTTATATCTGTGAAATCAGAAGTAATACGTTTAATAAATCCTAACATTTTCAATGCCTTAGTTGTCATGCAATTTATGTGATCCACAAAGGTCAAGGAATGATCTATCCTAACACCAAGATCAACCACAAAAGTCCCACAAGTCAAGCGAGTGTCGGAGATAACGTACTCATACAAGAAAGGTTCCCTCGCACGATGAAAACCCACATAGAAACACTTTGAAGCATTAAGCACCATTTCATTTCGGTCACACCAATGCATAAGTCTAATCAGATCATCCTGCAGCAAATAACAGTCCGTCGCACAGCCAATCTTACGTTAAAATTTAAGATCATCTGCAAACAATTTAAAATTACTATAAAGAAAACATCGTTCAATATCATTAATAAACAAATTAAACAAGAGTGGTCCCAAATGTGAACCTTGGGGCACACCTGATGAAACATGAATAGGTTTTGACTGGAACTCATTCACACGCATAATCTGCGATCTGTCCTGCAAATAACTCTGTATCCAGCGCAAAATGCCAACCGGTAAGCCTGTCAAGTGAAGCTTGCGTATCAGCAACCGGTGGTTCACCCTATCAAAGGCCTTGGAGAAATCGGTGTAGATCGAATGTACCTGGCATCCCTCTCCCAGGGCACGACAGAAATCGTTTGAATACTCAAGCAGGTTAAGCTCTGCTGACCTTCGCGAAACAAATACGAACTGTTGGTCGTTAACAAGAGGTTCCAAAATGAGCTTTAAATGTTTAGTTAATATCTTCTCAAATAACTTGGGTATAGCATTGATGATAGAAATGGGTCTATAATTAGCTACCTCACTCTTGTTACCAGATTTAAAGATTGATTAAAAAACGATTTCAAGGTTAAACTAGTTTTTGGATTATTACATTATCGTATAGATAATAAAAAAATTTGTGGGTCCCAGGGACCCATGATCCGTAAATATGGATATTTAACGTACCTCTGTGTATAAGGGCTAGGCGTCTCTTGAAAATACTGCTTCGTTTCAAGAAGAGTTAAAATAGTTTATTTTTATTACATTACAAAATGTGGTGGGCCATTGCCAAATTTGGGTAAGTATGATTTGTTTAACCAAAATAAACAAAAAAATAAATTGCCTACAACACTGACAATTTTTCTCTTGACAAATAACCGCACTTTTATTTTTCTAACGCCTCCTCGCGGGTCGTTAATTCAACACCCACTATATTATATATACCAAACACCTCATATGACTTCGACAAATGTTACCAGACAAAAGACAAACCATTGTCTGTGTTATGTTCTCCAAATGTGTGAATCACATAATTTACATTCTTTTGTATGAAACAAGAAAAAAATGTGTATAAATCCAATAACAACAACAACAAAACCCCAACGTGCATTTGTCTGCTCTGTCGTATTTTGTTCTTTCTTTTTGCATGATGACGTGGAGAAACATGTTTTAAGAATAACCAAAAATAACAGCGAAACAATATGGTTTTGATTAACTACTGCAAAATGAAGTGATAAATATTATACAGGGTGGCCCATTAGGTGTAGGCGGAAGATCTATAAACGAGAGGCAAAAAATCCTTTACAAAACTCCTAGCAAAACTCTCCCTATGGGTCGGGAGAATATATAATATATTATATATTCGAGACTTATAGTCTCATCATCAGTGAGAAATACATTAAAACTTCATCCAATTCAAACATCTACGCAATCTAAAATATAATCGTGCTAGTGAGATAATTAATATGTTGATTGCTTGTCAATCTTACACTTTTGTGGGAAAAACCTTTTTTAACTTAACATTATTAACAAATTAAGAAAACATACTGTAAAAATCTAAAAACTAAAGAGAGTGTTCATCATAAGATGTGTTGAAAGTTGGAATTTCTTTTTATTCATGTGTGGAGTAGACGGAGTTTCATTTCCTAAATATACATCACTCCGCTCTAATGGATTACTTCAATAAATAATGTTTTTAGCTATTTTAACGCTAGTTGTTAATTAGAATACGTTTCATTAAAGGTCCTGTATATTTTTTCTATAATTTTTACACATTACCCCTGAATAATAGACAAGTTGATTGAAACTTAATTTGAGTGATAATTTTCTTCTATTTTAGTTAGTTTCACGATACTTAATAAACAACACTAAATGTCAAAATATTATAATTATTACAATTTTTTAATGACAAATAATACAATTTTTATACAAACTTGTTTTTATTTCAGAAACCTTATAGTTTAGGTATAGAAACATATATCATTTGAAAGCAAATTTGATTGTATTTCAGAATATTTGATAATATACCGGGTGTCCTACCGGGAAGGGATTCGATCAATTATGGAGAAACTACGCTGTGGAACAATCTGAAAATCTGGTGTGGTACTTGGGTCGACGGGACCAATTCGGCTAAAATGTTTTCAATAGTCTAGCACTTCCGGTCATGCCGGAAATGGGTGTCAACTTTCTTATTTCAAATACGACCCTATATAAATTATATATTTTTTGGATTCTCCTTGTAATTCTAAACATATGTCATACATAATATGTTATACCTATCGCCAGCCGTTTTCGAAATATTTGAAATTTTATGTCAAAAATGACGTTTTCAGAATAAAGAATAATAACATTTTTTTATTATATGGAAGCTTTAATAATTTAATTTGTCAGAATATCCTAGGAGATATAGACCTACTATAGCCGCCTACGTATATTTTTCTAGTAAATATTAATACAGGGTATTTGAAAAAAAGGGTAAAAAATCAAATTGAAAAAAGTGTCATAATTCAAAATTTTTAAATGGCAACCCCTCATTTTAATTTTTTTTTGCACCAAAAATAAGGGCAAGTTTATGAAATAATGTCTATCCCAAAAACTGATAGTTTTCAAAATATTGGCAATTTTACATTTTTCTATTACAATAGTGATTATAAATTTAGTTGGCCATGATGGCTTTATAGGGTCAGGCGATGACCCCAGGTACCTTTTTTTAACACTACTTAGCTATTTTTACTTTCTTTTCAAATACCTTTTAGGACATTTATTTTACATATTTTTTCAATCCCTAGACACACAATTTGTTGGAATTTGTCAAGAGTTTGACCTTTGCCGGACGTTTTTATAACGCATAGTACGACCGACGCGCCTAAGCCTGCCTAACAATAACGATATGGATGTGTCTGGCAACTTTTTACCAGTATCATCTCAGTTGTTGCATGGTGCAGTGTTAGTCTAGTGCTGATTTTTTATATTCTAACAGATTCAGTTACATTTAGATATGAGAGATATTTGACTGATCGCGAACTGGAAGAAGCTCTTTATGAGGATGACGATGATGTGTGTAGGGATTACATAGACCCAGAATTGGAGAGCTCAGATGAAGAATCCGAAGTCGACCAAGGTGAACCAGAACATCAGGATCGCTTTTTTGAAGAAACAGAAAATGAGTCATCTTGTAAGTAACTAAATAGATGGTTTCAAAAAACTATAAAAGTATGCTATATTTTTGTACTCTTTTAGCTCCAAATTCTCAGTTGGAGCAGCACGAATCTGAAGATACCATGAATGAGGATTCAGCCGAAGAAAGTAGTGATATGGAGGGAAATAATGATGGTTGGTACATTTATTCTCAAAATATTTTAGTAGTACTTTTGATTGTTTTTTAGACACTATAACAAGACGTCGTCCACGAGCTAAATGTATAATAAATCAAACCAATTCTGACATGTTTTCTGTATCAGGTCTGACATGGAAACCTAAACCTATTACTCGACGAAGGCAAATAGCTGCTAATGTAATGAGAGAAGAACCAGGTCTAAAACACGGAATAAATCCTAAGAGGCCGATTGAAGCGTTCCGACTCTTTTTCGATGATGATATCATTAATTTTATTTTGCAATATACGAATGAGAAACTCGCCCTTGTAAAAGAAACCTCTCCGCGATCTTCTTTCATACAAAAATCAAGAACTTTTGAAAAAGATGAAATATTAGGATACATGGGATTTTTGATAACAGCAGGTACTTACAAGCAAAATAAAGATCCACTTATCGACTTATTCCGTGAAGAGAATTTGCCAATTTACATTTTGCAGATTTGAATCTGGCAGATTCAAACAAAATACCCACTAAAAGTGGTATACAGCAAAAAAAAATCTACAGAATCATGCGATGTTGAAAGGAGATGTACCTGAGGAAGGCGAATAAGCCGAAACGTTGTACCATTGACATGGAATTAACATATTTCAAAAGGAAAAAAAATCGCTTATAAGAACCTTAAATCCCAAGAAAAGAATAAACAAATTGTAATATTTAGGTTTTTTGCACTTTTATACGATTTTAATACTGTTTCGTTAAATTTAATAAAAAATAGATGGTTATTTAATTTAAATAAGTTTTAATTAACATCCTTTTTATACGTTAAAAACTTATCCATGTTTTAAGAAAACGTGGGGTCAGTCGCTAGCCCCCGTTCCTATTTTAATAAAACTTGGGGTTAGCCGCTAACCCTCCTGTTCCACATTCTCCGGGTACCCAGTCCTGGTCCTAGTGCGACTGTTAATGTCTACAATTTGTCATAGTTGTTGATTATTTTTGTCAAGTGTCATATTTATTTGGTATCTAAAGCCATCACGGCCAACTAAAATCAATTAAATTTCACATTCATATCACTATTGTAATTGTAACAAATTAAATTATTAAAGCTTCCCTATAATAAAAAATTGTTATTATTCGCTATTCTGAAAACGTAATTTTTGACATAAAATGTCAAATATTTCGAAAACAGCTGGCGATAGGTATAACATATTATGCATGAAATATGTTTAGAATTACAAAGAGAATCCAAAAAAAATATAACTTACATAGGGTCGCATTTGAAATAAGGAAGTTGACACCCATTTCCGGTATAACCGGAAGTGCTAGATTCTTGAAAACATTTTAGCCGAATTGGTTCCGTCCACCTAAGTACTACACCAAATTGTCACATTCTTCCACAGTGTAGTTTCTCCATAATCGATCGAATCCCTTCCCGGTGAGACACCCGGTATAAGGTGTGCTATTTGAGAAAATTGAGTTATGCCTATTTTTAGTAGCAGAGCATACTACAGTAATTTGCGACCGCCCTGTAATAAGTGCTTCAATATCTCAACAGAGTCGATATTCTTGAGATGTTATTGAACTACCTTTGAAAATTCAAGATTGTTTCTATTTAACGAATATAGTGGCGAGTATTTTCCAGAGACCTGTTTTGGACCAAAAAAATTCAAAAACAGTTGAAGATAGGTATAGGGAAGTGTTAAAATAAAATACTCCAAAATTGATGGGGAATACAAAAATATAATAATATATAGGGTGTTCCGTGTGAAATAAGAAATTTGGTATCAACTTCCGGTATAACCGGAAGTCCTACAAATATTACAATATTATAGACTGATGGATTGGGTCGACCTGAGTAATCACTTAAATTTTCAAAACAATCATATGCTTAGTTTCTCTCAATTTTCTAAGGTACCATCGACCAGCAATCACCCTGTATATTTCGACATGAACTCGTTTCGTATCCCGGTTAATGCTCGTGTATTAATATCCATCATTACAATGATCGTTGCATAATATACCATTCATTCCCTATGGGTCGGGAATGTAAAAACCACTAATTAATTAACTATTAGCGTCCATGAGGCGTATTATAAACACCCGCAAACTTCAACATGAATATACCTAATAATAATTAATAGAAGTAGGCACTATATGTATAAGAAGACAACAAACACATTTTAAATGCATATATTTTCATATTATGGCTAATAAAAGAGAAAACATTTCATATATTCACAACAAAGTTGCGGTTTCTTATGGAACCACAGATGGAAGGCGGCCACAGCAAATACATTTCAGAGTATTCCCACGAAAGGAACAGTTAAAGTAGGTACTGGGTGAGCATTTTATTAGGGGACAGTTCTTATTCTCATAAATTCAGAAACTATTGACGAGTAAAGATGAATTAATCAAATGTAGAATATTTATTTACCTAGTTAAATGTCGTAAACTGACATGAAATTAAAGAAAAAAGGATGTCCATAGGCGGGCTTGCTTTAATTATAACCTAACTTTTTTTTCTTGTGACTTTTATTCCATTTGTCATAAAATAAAGTATTCTACATAAAGGCATATTTGTTTTTTCTTGAAAAACTTAAAGGTTTTCGAGAAATTTGAGTTTGAATATTTTAGGAAAAAAACTGGTCCTTGTACACAGCATTAATAAACTTTTGGAAAACTTTTCGTTAGAAAACTGTATTTTATTAACGCTGTGTACTAAGGATCAGTTTTGTCCTGGAATTTTCCAACTCGAGTTTCTCGCAAACCTTTAAGTTTTTCGAGAAAAAACAAGTATGCCTTTTTTATGTAGAAAACTTTATTTTATCACATTTTTGACACAAATGAAATAAAAGTCACAAGAAAAAAAAGTTAGGTTATAATTAAGGCAAGGGTCTCCCCGTTTACCTGCCTATGGTGCTCCTTTTTAACTAGGTGAATAAATATAGTATAGTTATTTTTCCGTCATGTATATGAACATGTTTCCAGACTAGGCCAGTCTCATCATCAGTGGCAAACATTTAAAAATTTTAGAAAACTTTTTCTTTATTCTTATTATCATAGTTCGAAGATTCTATTGGTCACAAAACTAAAAATTAAAAAATCATATTAGATTTTATATACAATTTTTGAGCTTATTGACATTTTTTTCATAAATAGCTGATTTTTAAGTAGATTTATATAATTTAAAATATTTTAAATATACTATGTTTTACAAAAAAAAAAAAAAAGAGAGAAAAAAAAAATGTTTTCTAAGGATAAATGAATTTAATGTTTTTAAATATTTTATTAAATCACAAAAGTGAGGGATTTTAAAATTCTTACATTTTTGTAAAATAATAAATTCATTTATTTATTTATTGTAGTTCGAAATAAAATTACATTCTAAGTAGGAAATAATTCCCGAAACAAAATAATAATAATAATAACACTAATAATTAAAGAACTACAAACAGACCTAGGAAAACAATTTGGAAAAGATCATGTCCTAAGCCTGGCAGAAATACTTATACATATAATTTATATATACCTAATACATTATAAATCTTAATAATAGTAAACAAATAGTACATCAAAATTAAATTGTATTGAATTAAGTTAATTAGGTGCGAATGAAATTCCTTTTCTCTTCCACATGAATCTATCAACACAGAAGAATCAATCATTTATGGGAGGTTATTCCGAAGCAAGATGTTTTTGTATTCTTTTCTGAATTTAATTGGACGTTTCGAAAATATTTCAAAAAAATTGTCCTGTGGCAGTCATTTTCAACACCTTGTATCTTTGTTAAATAAGTACTTTTCGAAAAATTACAATTTAGGTTTTTTTCATGATTAGACGTCCCCAATTCGCTCACAAATTTTGACCACCTATTTTAGAAACACCTTGTAGTAATAAGTCAATGTCGGTGCAGTACTTTTCGGACGCCCTGTGTTATTAACACTCAAATAATTTAAAAATTTATTTCAAACTAATAAACTCTTGTATTCATTTTTTTTTCTAAAGTCAGTAGTTCCTGAGAAAAGCTCTTGTCCCCTATTAAAGTATCCACCCTGTACATTCAAGAGCTTCTTGCTTTTGGGAAATTTATATTATGCTATAGAAGCCTATTGTACTAAACATATTATGAAAATGTATAATTTAGTACACTTCTCGGTATAATAGTTTGAATATACAGGGCTGTTCAATGAAAATGAATCTTAAATATATGCCTTCTTTAACGGATAATGTTTTACCGGAAAAATTCTTGGGCACGTCGGTTTTGTTTGCGAGGGGCAATATTGGAATTTTCGTAGTACGTACAACATTGGAGTGTTGACTGCTACGCCTAAAATTAACATAAGAAAAGCGGGTCGAGATATTCTCATTTTACAGGCATTTTGATTTTTTCATAAAAACCTTTTAGTGTTTCTGAAATCAGTCGATTTTTTGAGGAATTAAAGCAATCAAACTGAAACTGGGCAGAATTTACCCTAGTACCCCTACTTTGTACCTGCTTAAAGAGGGTAGTTGGGAAAGTTGCCTTCGTGATGGACTAAAATGTTTTGACCAGACGTGTCTAAACTGTTATACGATTTGTATATTCCTATATTATCTTGCTTTTACATTGTAACATAGTTTTCTTAGTTTTTAAAATATACAATCATCGAGGAATTGGAAGAGAATTTGCGACAGAAGATTTTAAATACATTTCTCCAGTTAGATTTCCTGGGAAAATGTGTTGATTTTCTAATGTTGAAGCCCAAACATTTGCTATGAAAGAATGTTGAAAATGAGTTACTTTTCTTGCATGAGGAACTTCATCAGCCCACACATGCTCATTATGCATGTTGAAAACCCCACTTCTGGTAAATGTGGCTTCGCCTTCGAAAAAAACAATGGCTTTAGAGTTCTCTCATATCCAAAAGCCACTGACAAAACTCTAGACGCTGCGGAAAATCTGTTGCTAAAAGATCTTGGGCTTGGCGGTTGTGATAAGGGTACAGTAGTGGTTCTTTCGCAATCTTCCATACAACTGAATTCGAAATTTGAGTTTGCTGCGCAAGTCGTCTTGTGGTAATGTTAGGATTTTCTTCAAAATGATGTAAAATTTCGTCCTCATTTCGTACGTTTATAACGGTTCTATTTCTTCCTCTATCAGATTTCTTAAATTGTATAGCGTTCCAGTTTCTCGTAAACGCCGTTCAGTTGAAAGAAACGTTTTGTAATTGGGCAAATGTCTTGTAGGAAATTTCTTTCCGTACCTTAATGCTGCCGCATGAGCACTACCGTTACATTCACCGAGTGTTAACAGCATGTCAACATATTCGGAATTAGCATACTGCAATTTAAATAGGTGTCGCCGAATTAGGTAAAAATAAAAAACGAAAACTAAATATAAAAAATATCAAAAACACTTTAGAAGGATAACGACGAATTACATACGAAAAAACACTGATTTTAACAAGTTTAATAAATGTCATTTTGACAATTATTACAAAAGTAAATCATATTTTTAGAAAGAGATTTAGATACTGCATATTATACTGAAATTTTCAAACTCTAATTTCTCGAAAACCTTTAAGTTTTTCGAGAAAAAACAAGTACGCCTTTTTTATGTAAAAAACTTTATTTTGTCACATTTTTGACACAAATGGAATAAAATTGACAAGAAAAAAAAGGTTATAATTAAAGAAATAGTCCCCCCGTGTACCCGCCTATGGTCATCTTTTTCTATTCAATTTCATATCAGTTTACAACATTCAACTAGGTGAATAAATATGCTACATTTGCTTAATTCATCTTTAGTCGTTTCGAAAATATTTCAAAAAGATCGTCCTCAGCCAGTCAACTTTAACACCCTGTATCTTTGTAAATAAGGACTTTTCGGAAAATTACAATTTAGGTTTTTTTTCATGCTTAGACGTCCCCAATTCGCTCACAAATTTTGACCACCCATTGTATAATAATATAAATAATACTATATTTTTTAGATTTTAAATCTTTGATGAAAACATTTCGTTACCCAAGTGATATATTTTAGTTTATAATTTACAGCATCCACAATGAACTCCACTATAAATTATTGAGGCGATACCGATAGTTCATCGGGAAATTTTTGGGGTAACCCAAAACCGATTTTTTAGTTATTTTGGAACAAAATGTTCCTTCAAGTAATAAAGATTTTGTTTCTTTTAAAAAATGTGTACCATCTCTCCTCAATTTACATATAATAATAATAATTGTCAATGTCTTTATGTCTTATTCAATTTACAATAGATGAAAATGTACATATTCAAAAATAAATAGTAATTGCGAAATCAGGGGGTTCACCAAAGGTGCTCTACCACTTAACCCTGTATACGAAGGAAGACACTTTCCAATGGTAGTTAATATAACATTTTCATGGACGATTGAAACGAGAAAACATGTAGGCAAGATGATAAAAAAAATCAATTGGACAAAGAACTTCAATCAAGCATGTAAAGTTGCTTATCTAATTCATAATAATTGTGTGAAAGATGTGCTGTATAATTTTAACTTATCTTATAATAGGAACGCAATAAGTCTATTGAGATTACGAATGTTAAACAAAATGTAATTTATTAATGTGTTAAGCTATAACAATATTTTATCATTATAGTTACTTATTAAAAGAAAAAAAAAAGGAGAACGACTTGTATTCAACCTTCATGACGTCGTCGTCTCAGGGAGGCAAAAATATCGCCTACAAGCGCAAGTTTGCAAGTACAGTATACCTCATAATGATTCATTATATTTTTCAGCTATAAATTAGTTTAATATTCACCATAAATACAAGTCTTAGCCAACAAAAAACGGAAATAACGCATCTGTTTCTTATAAATTTCATCGGCGGCCAAGTTACCTTTGCTGCTTTGTGGCTGCACTCGTTTTTTGTTTGTAATTATATAGTTTGTGACATTTAGCGCTTTTAAATAAGATAAGTGGCTTATTTTACTACCGAAAACTTTCCACCTTGACACATCGGTTAGTTGATTCTTTATACTTTATTATTTGCCATTTATTTGGCGAATTAGTGAGACGATGTAACAAATATTTATTAAATACCGTTTACTTGCTAATCACATAGGCGTAGTCGGTTTTAAACACCAATAAATTTGTATGATACGAGGGTTGCCTTTTATCTTTCGGGATTAGAGAACAAAACAAATTTTAATCATCGAAAATCACTTTATTGTTTTTCAAAATATTCCCCATGAAGATCTATACACTTTTGCATGCGTTTGAACCAATTGTCGAAGCACTTTTGCCTCTCTGATTGAGGTATCTCCAAAACATGCATTCTGAATGCAGCAACCGCTTCTTCAGGTGTCGAAAACATTGACCTCTCACTTTTTTTTACGTACGGGAATAAAAAGAAGTCATTCGGTGCCAAGTCAGGACTATACGGCGGATGACTCATCAAATCGCTGTTTTGGGTGCTCAAAAATGCAGTTGTTTGAGCCGATGTGTGAGAGCTCGCATTGTCGTGGTGAAGAGTGATCCGTCTTCGGCGGTTAGTTTTCCTGATTTCTTGGAAGACAACTGGCAAACAAATGGTTGTGTACTACTCAGAATTGACTGTTCTGTGTTGTTCTAGTGGTACGGTTGCGACATGTACGGTTTTTCCAAAAAAACAGGCGACCATTTGCTTGGAAGTGCTTCGTGCGCAAACAACTTTTGTTGGATTTGACTCATCTTGAAACACCCATACAGTCGACTGCTGTTTACTTTCGGGCTCAAACGCGTAAATCCACGATTCATCACCTGTCACGATGTCATAGACGTGTTTCGAAGCACCGTGATCGTATTTTTTGAGCATTTCTGTCGACCAATCGACACGAGCACTTTTTGGAGCGATTGACAAATTGTGTGGGATCCAACGCGAACATATTTTTGTGACAGTCAAATGTTGATGCAATATTGAATATATGCTGGTCCCACTAATGCCTAAGGTTGTCTCAATCTCTTGATAGGTCACATGACGATCTTGCAATATCAGTTCGCGCACAGCATCAATGGTTTTCGGAATAACAACAGATTTTGGACGACCGTCACGAAATTCGTCTTGGAGTGAACTACGACCACGATTGAATTGACCATACCATCGATAAACACGGGTCATTGATGGAGCTTCATCGCAAAAAATTGAATTAAGTTCATCCATGCACTGTTGCTGAGTTAATCCACGACGAAAGTTATAAAAAATAATCGCCCGAAAATGTTCACGATTTAATTCCATTTTTGGGCCGAGATGAATCTTTTAAGTTACTGTAAACAACACAAATAGCGCTCTTATGTCAAAACGGTTTGAGTGCGTATAACCTCAAAAATGTCTAACTTTACGATAGAGCTGTTAGTTGCCAGATTGCAACACCAGGGTTGCCAAATCCCGAAATATAAAATGCAACCCTCGTATTAGCGAATGTTTGTGAATTTTGTATAATTTTAACTCCGAACACAAAGGACATATTTTAATATTAATAAACCGTTTCCCTCGAGGCGCGAATAGCTCTCCACAATTAAGTGTAAAAGTAATATTTGACCTTTTTGTCATTTACCTTTCCTGTAAAACTGTTGGTACCAAGCTATATTCTCAAATAAAATAAATTTTTCCTATTGAAGACATCAGCTATTTTATGTAACATTTCTTAGGTTACATTCTATCAGAACCATGAAAAATTATTCCATATTTCGAATAAGTTTGTAGTCAATAAGTTTATAGTCAATATTTGTGGTTATATTTGTAACAAAACTTCCAGGGAGGGAGATGCGAGTAAACAAATCGGGATACAAAATGGTTTAATTTCGATAAAATGTTTATTTTATGAACTACAACAAGAACAATATCTAGAGTTAAAACATACAACATAAATAATAAAAGTTCATATTTTGATACAAACATCCATCTTACCTAACACCAAGACTTTTAATTTAATTTATCAAATTAAGGACGCTATACAAAGCTTCATTAGACAAATTGTAGATGCAGATTTTGATTTGCCTACAGATATTGTTCGTTCGTTATATGAACGTAAAGTTTAATTCTAAATAACTTGTTTATTTCAAATGGAACACCCGGTATATGAGGTAAAAATTAGATGCATAATGTAATTATCTGTCAAATATTATAATACTTGCCTATGGTTAACTCTTGACGTTTTCATGGAAAATCCACATATTCTTAATATTAGGCGAATTTTTAATTGAATCTCTTAGTTTCATGTAGACCACCCTGTATTTGATGATGCAAAAATTAAAGTTCAAGTTTAGCTATAGATATGTATATCTTTAATTTTGCATGAAAGAGGCACACATATTGATAATAATAGGAGGAATTTTCAAAGTTATAATATTTATCAAGTCAGCCATAGGAATTTAAGACAGAATTCATTTTTTTTTTAATTTGATATTTACTGTCTAATTCAATTAATTTTAAATGCGAACCTATTCCAAAGGAGAAAGAATAGACATGATTTTTATTCTAGGAGAATTTTCCCAAAACGCTTTACTGGCATCCCGAGTTTACGCTCAAAGGTTCCCGGTGTAAAATCATCCAAAAAAAGCGGTCTTCGAGACACTGTGAAGGTAGTTTAACGAAAGATACCACCCAAACACAGAGCAACTGCATCAAGAAGTTTTCAATATTGATTTTAAATCGTTTTGAATTTTGTACATGGACAAAATCATCGAAAATGTAAACTTTTTTAATAGAGGAGATGAAGGAGCAAATAAACGAAGTGTTTAGAAGCGTTACACCAGGTTAAAGTTGTTGAAGGATTTAAGAAAAGGATTCAAATGTCCCGAGAGTCCAATCATTTTAAACATTTATTATCAAATTTATCAGTATTTATGTATATCTTGTTATTTAATTTAAGTTAGAAGTGTATTTATTTATTATGTTATTGTTTAAATATATGGTTTGTCAAATTCTCATGGCTGACTTGACAAATGATATAATTTTGAAAAATTCTTCCTCTTACTACCAATATGTGTTTTTTCCATGCAAAATTAAAAATATACATATCTATAGGAAAATCTTATAGTTATTAATAGATAATTATTTTCATCATCACCAAATACAGGGTTGTCTACATGAAATTAACAGGTGCAATTAAAAATTCGCCTAATATTATGAATATCTGCATCCATAAATTGTGAATAACCTTGTATAAAACCGAGCAAACCGTATCGTTAATGTGAGAATGTTTTTGTGTTGTTTTCGATAATGTCTGCCTTTGCAATTCCAAAATAAATTCACCAACTATGATTAATTGTACCACGTCAATTTTGTAACGAATCACAAAATATTAAGATGAAACATTATTTTATTTTGTTTCGTTGCATGTCCCTGTATATAACATAAAATTACCACGGCACCATCTGGCATTCTGTACATAACATTGTTAAATCTCAGTATAAATATAAACATCGGGTACTTCATTTCAAATGCGAGACATATTGGCGACGCTCTGTGTAAATTTGAGGGCGGCGTAGGTGTTTATGCAGGATGTGACAGTTGTCGCGTTTGCCGCCCCCTTTCGATGCCGCTCCTGCTATTGTATATACCACCTTGAGTGCATGGCATACCACCGTCCAACCTCGAGACCAAACCTTACTTATTTAAACACCCTAGACTTGTGAGTGTAGTGTAACTAACACGAAATGTTATGCTTATACAAAACGGTTATTTGTACCAAGTCCTTTTATGTATCTGGTATACATGCATTATGCAAATGACGACAATTATTTTTTAATGAATGATTGTTTATTGTTGGTATACAATATGTCCTATTGTTGATGAACACTAATGTAAGATTGTAGGTATCTTGTGTATGCTAAAATGTATAACGACACCTATTAGTATACTCTTTCCAATCTTAGTTTACAATGCTATAAAAAACCACAACCCCATATTCCTTGAAAGGGGGGTCGTAAATGAACTAACTTCCATAATGTTTAAAAGGACATTCCAGAAACTTACATTGCCTAGCACACATTATTTCGTATTTATTTGAGTCAAACGACAAGTATGTATTTTCAAAAATCTTCTCCTCTTTATTGTAATGATTTATAAAAAAAAAAACCTTTCACATTAAATAGTGTATCAAATTACTTAATTTTAAGTCATGTGTCAAATTTCATCCAATCACCTCTGGATTACAGCGTAATACCCTACATGTGGTGTTTTCAGTTTGGTGTTTTTTTTTTTTTAATTAATTAAACGTCAAACTGACAACTTAATGATATTATATCTAATAATATACCAAAAAATACAATCAAATCGAAAAAATATGTATGGAAAATATTTCTCGAGTTTTGTGCGATTAGAGAATACGAACTGAATGCTGAAACGAGTTTGCATAATTTAGCTAATATATTGAAAAATTATGCGGCAAATATGAGAAAAGCTGACGGAACTGAATATAAAGAAGCATCTGTAAAAACAATTTCGAATACTACGAGTAGGCTACTCCAGGAAAAATACTTCAATGACTTCAAAATTGTATTCGACCCGTTTACCAGTGTGATATTCCAAAATGCGTGAGATGCAAGAAATGCAAAGCGTAAAAGATTACAGCAGGATCCAAACAAACGAAAATGCAGTTCATTAAATTTGAGTGATTTGGCTAGAATTATTGTATTATGGGATGAATGTACACCAGAAGGTTTACAAAAATTTGTTTACCATATTGTAGCTGTTGAGTTAGCTTGGCGAGGTGGTAAACCAGCTGATTGCCTTACAGATTATTTCACGATTGAGAAAAATAATGATGGAACGCCAAACAACAGAATTGAATACAATCCAATATTCAGTAAAACATGCCAAGGAGGATCGAAAAGTTGTACAAATAGTAAGTGGCTTGTTCCAAATATTGCAAAAGAAAGTGCATGCCCTGTTCGGTTATTCCATAAATTATTGTCCAAAAGGGGGAAAAATATGACGTCCAGTCGCCTATTCTTGAGACCAAGTCGTTTCTGGAAATCCGAAAGTGACACATGGTTTGACAATATACTGGTAGGCAAGAACACAATTAATATGTGGACCAAATCATCCGTGCAAGCTATTGGTTTGGACACTAAGTGTAAAAAGATATCATTCGAACAGATCAACTGCAAATAAAGGAATTCCTGAACAGCTATTAATAAAAATAACAGGACATAGCAGCTCTAATTCAATTAAACCGTACTTGAATATTAACCAAGAACGCCATGGTGAAATAATCAACACCATGCGAGGAATTTCTGCAACAGTGGAAATTAACAATCCGTCAACTTCAGCAAATTCTTCTTCCAATTTAACATTTACCAATTGTACTTTTCGCAACTGTAGTTTTAAATAAAAATGAATAATATTTGTTTGATTAAAACTAATACATTTGGTATTGAAAATTATTAAACGTCAGATTGACAATCTACAAAGTAAAAATGTATCTTATCGAACACTCCTCGGGCCTTGATTAATACTCAAAATTTTGTCATAGAGAATCCTTCAAGCGAGTTGCTCAAGTATTATCAAGCAACGCGCTTTCGGCATTCTCTATGTCAAAATTATCTGGGTATTATCAAGAGCCTAGGGGTATTACTACTGAGTAGACGCCTTTCATTTATAGAAATGAAATTATTAGTCAAAGTATTAATCAGGCCTTGCGTTTAATTAATTAATGTATGAAAGGAAGTGTGTAAGTGCAGTTCTGTATTATCTACTAAATTTAGCTGATGCGCATAACAGTGAATATATTAAGCATTGTTATAAATTTCAAGTTTTGGTGTGACACAGCCGATTTTTTATTTGTATTTCCTCTCCATTAATTGGTTTTGGTGGCTGCACGGTTATAAATACATAAAAGATGGACAGTACTTATTGGATGGATAGTTTAGTTTATCCAGCGATCACCCTTGGGCAGTCAATTTTAAATACAAACTTGCAACATGAAAAATGTTTTCCGGATATCTTAAAAATACCAATATTACAAAAAGACAACTCGTTAAACGATTTGTTTTGCAAAATTGTTCGAGTGAGGTCTACAATACTAATTACTATCGATATCCACCTTTTAATTAAAGATATACCGTGTAATTTGCCGTATATTATGCTTTGTTGAATTATAACAGAGTATAAATATTGTTAAAACACATATTTGACATTAAGCGCGTTTATATTGCTTTGCTTTGATGCCGCTATCCAATTTCCTATATCGCTCTATAGATGTGCTTAATAAATCTCGAAACAGAGAAACTGGATTTACGTACAACCATTTGAGAGCCAATACACAATTGATGACCAGAAATATTATTATTCTACATGTGGTCCAGTGTAAGAGAATCTTTTGTGCCTCTGCTAGAATTTATACATATACAAGGTGTCCAGAGAATGAACTGACAAATGAAGGCAACAGATTCTAAGGACTATTTCGTGCCGAGTCGCCTTACATAATCTTTAGGCTTATATTATTTATACTTAATAATAAGAATAAACGTCGGCGTCGTCAGTGATAATACTCAATTCCGGAAAAACCCCTAGCCACCCACACGCTAACCCCGAGTTAGATATCAGGATCGGCTTGAAAATAACACAAAATTAATAGAGGGGTATTAAGTAAATTTCATAAAATACCTGAAGCAATTTAAATAGGTATATATAGGGATGAGCAATACAATATAGATAAAAAAATAACTGTACAATATGTCGTATACAAAAACTAAATTTTATTAATATGTGTAAATAGGTAGATATTATAATTCTTTTATATGTAGTAGTTTATAATTTTCAATTTTTACGACCTCTATTATTGTTATAGTGAGAAAATAATGGGTTTTAGGTCTTTTGTAAAAGAAACTAATGTATTTTAAGCCAACGTTTCGACAATCTTTATTGTCATTCTCAGGGCACAACTGAAAAGAACAAAGTTCCCAAGTATAATAAAGAAATGTTACATATAAAATACAGATACACATATACAATCTCATATCAACTAATATGACCGGTATGTTAGTAAAAAGAGATTTAACATCTAAGGAAACAAGAATATAATTTGATGGTAATATAATATTGGTATTGTTAGGGATATTACCAATATTATATTACCATCAAATTATATTCTTGTTTCCTTAGATGTTAAATCTCTTTTTACTAACATACCGGTCGAGTTGGTCAAAGAGGCGATACTTGAAAGATGGCACCTAATAGAAATTCATACGAAACTTTCTTTAGATCATTTCATCCAACTCTTTGATTTATGTACAGCAAATAGTTATTTTCAATATGAACATATCTTTTATGTTCAAGTTTTTGGCCTAGGCATGGGTAATTGTCTTTCACCCATATGTGCAGATATCATCATGACAAAACTTCAAACTTATTGCTTAGACAGAATCTCATTCAGTGTCCCATTTTTTAAACGTTATGTTGATGATATAATGACGGCAATTCCAAACGATAAAAGTGCTGAAATCCTTGAAGTTTTCAATCAGTTCCACCCCCGCCTTCAATTTACAATAGAACTTGAAACTAATAATAAATTACCTTTTCTGGATACAATAGTTATTAAGAATTTCGACAACAAACTGTTGACGGATTGGTATCAAAAACCAACTTTTTCTGAGTGTTTTCTAAACTTCTTTTCTTCTCACCCATTTTCACAGAAAATTAATATTATTCAAAACTTAAAATATAGGGCTTTACATTTATCTGGTCAACAATTTTGGGACCAGAATCTAAACAAAATAAAAGAATATTTGATAAAGAACAATTATCCAATGAGTATTATAAGATGCTTCTTATATCATGATCACCAAACACAACCTCCAGATGATATACCTACCACCATTAATATTAAATATTTTAAAATCCCTTATGTCAAGAACTTATCTGAAAAACTAACAAATATTTTGAATAAGAATAATGTCAAGGTTTGTTTAAAATGCGAAAACACTAATAAAAAGTTTTTCTCTCAATTAAAATCTAGAACCCCGAATGAATTCAAATCTGGGGTAGTGTACGAAATACCTTGTTTAAACTGTAACAAAGTGTACATAGGTCAGACGAACAGATACTTGAAAACTAGAATCAGCGAACACAAAAGAGACTCCACTAACATTTTAAACCATTTAAAAAGAAAACCTAATCCTACAGCACTTGCCCAACATACGCTTGACCACTTACATCGTTTTGATTTTGACAATACTAAAATTGTTGGCCAACAAAAAATATTAAAAAAACGTTTAATGGACGAAATAATTTGTATTAAAAAAGAGAAAAACTCTATTAACGGCAGAAGTGATATTGAAAATTTAAATTCGGCATATTTTAACATTCTATAGAAACATCCCTTGTATACCAAATTCACAATTATAATGATACTGTTTCTCGATGTCTGTACCTATGGCAGGTTTTTGTTTTATTTTTTGGTTAAACTGAAATTTTAAATTGTTTGATGGTTAATAGGTACATTTACATTTTTCACTAAATAAAATACCATCCAGATTAAACGACTAGTGATATTGTATTGTTGTTATGCTTTTATGTTATTTTATTTATACATAAGTATACATACATGTGTTCTGTTTGTGCGTGTCTCGTTTATATCAAAAATTCTTACCGACAAAAGGAAACAATGATGTAAGTTTTTATAAATTTTATTTGCACATCTTTATATGGATTTTTTATATGCATTATATACGGTTTTCAACAGGACAAATTTCTGACTTAGTTTCGTTTGTTATACTGATCTTATTATTGTGTTTCTTGTTTTTTTTTTTATTTATGATAACATATTTTAAAATTTTATGTGCTATCAGAATTATTTGATTACTTTTTTAATGTTTTTAATTGTTTTTTAACTTTTCTTTTCGAGTTATTCTACCCTATTATATTTTTTAAAATCTATATTACAATTTAACAAACAAGAAAAGAAGAGAAATATTAGTTGATATGAGATTGTATATGTGTATCTGTATTTTATATGTAACATTTCTTTATTATACTTGGGAACTTTGTTCTTTTCAGTTCTGCCCTGAGGATGACAATAAAGATTGTCGAAACGTTGGCTTAAAATACATTAGTTTCTTTTACAAAAGACCTAAAACCCATTATCTTTTAACTATAGTAGTAGTTTATGATAGGAGCTGTTAAAACCTGCACTATATAATAATATGGATAGCATTGTTCAGGTAATAAAAGGGAAACACACATAGCTACTTAAAAATATTGTTTTATTTTTATAGTTACCTATTTTTACATAAAATGGATACATTAACATTATTTGAATTGTTCAAATTAAATTTGATTTAAAAATATACTTATATTTGTAGGTACTTAATCATAAACATTCTATAACAGGTAGATATTTATTTACTTACAACTAAAAAAACTTTTATTACTGTTTGTCCCAATTTGTTGCAGCACACCACCACACCACCTCTGGATTTATACATTTCACACATGTACACGAGTATTTTCAATGATTTCTTTCTATAGTTTCTTCACGACCAAGAGGTAAAACACTAACAGCATTCTCGCTTGACGAACCATGCAATGATGCTAGAGGTACAACACTATCAGCAGCACTCTCGCATGACGAACCATGCAATGATGCGGGAGGTATAACACTATCAGCCCTCACGCTTGACCAATCGAAGAATGATACAAGAGGTATAACACCATCAACACTCTCGCTTGGCGAAGCGAGCAATGATGCAATTGGTACAACTCTAATAGCACTCTTGCTTGACGAACCGTGCAATGATGGAGGATGTACATCACTACCAGCACTCACCCTTAACGAACCGAGCAATGATGCAAGAGGTTCAACACTATCAGCAGCACTCTCGCTTGACGAATCATGCAATGATGCAAGAGGTTCAACACTATCAGCAGCACTCTCGCTTGACGAACCATGCAATGATGCTAGAGGTACAACACTATCAGCAGCACTCTCGCATGACGAACCATGCAATGATGCGGAAGGTACACTATCAGCCCTCACGCTTGACCAATCGAAGAATGATACAAGAGGTATAACACCATCAACACTCTCGCTTGGCGAAGCGAGCAATGATGCAATTGGTACAACCCTAATAGCACTCTTGCTTGACGAACCGTGCAATGATGGAGGATGTACAGCACTACCAGCACTCACCCTTAACGAACCGAGCAATGATGCAAGAGGTTCAACACTATCAGCAGCACTCTGGCTTGACGAACCATGCAATGATGCTAAAGGTACAACACTATCAGCAGCACTCTCGCTTGAGGAACCATGCAATGATGCGGGAGGTACAACACTATCAGCCCTCACGCTTGACCAATCGAAGAATGATACAAGAGGTATAACACCATCAACACTCTCGCTTGGCGCAGCGAGCAATGATGCAATAGGTACAACTCTAATAGTACTCTTGCTTGACGAACGGTGCAATGATGGAGGATGTACAGCACCTCCAGCTTTCACCCTTAACGAACCGAGCAATGATGCAAGAGGTTCAACACTATCATCACTGTGTCTTGACCAATCGGACAATGATGCAAGACGTACAACACTAACAGCACTCTCGCTTGACGAACCGGGCAATGATATGTCACACATGATTAATAGTTTGTTGTAATTGAACAAATATGATATTACAAGACAAGCTTTCTCACGAAATTAACAAAGTGTACTAACATATTTTGAAATTGTGTCCAGGAATTTATTATGTTCCTAGAGTCTACCTGCCTGTTTATTCAGCCAATCAGGAAAATACAAAATGAAATAACCTGAAAGAAGATAAATAGGTAAAACTAAATGCAGGTATTCAGGTCAAATTTTAATTCGAAAAGTACTTTAAAAGGTAAAATCCGGATTACTGAGGGTACGTAATATACAACTATACCAAACTCCAATTTTTTTTTTCAGAGGCGTAACAACGGGGTGGAGGATGAACTCTTTTATTTACAAAACAAATGTATTCTAGTTAAAAAGTTTCTGGGTAATTTGCAATTGAGTTCTGAATTGTTATTCAAGGTTTGGAAATTACTTGTCCAAAATACAATCGAAAGTATTTTATTTATGCCCTGATGTATCATAAATATGAAATTTATTTAAATAAATGAAAAAAAAAATCCATAAAGTGACTTCGATGATGATATTGTATGTCTTCGTGAAAAGTTTTTTTCGATTGTTGACTTGCCACTGATGATGGGACTGGTTTGGTCCCGAAACATGTATGGCTGGTAAATTCTATTAAACTTATTTTATGGAGATTTGACTTTCATTCCAACACTAAAATTACAACTTAAGAATGGACTACTTTTTCGATATTGTCACTATAATATGTCAACCCACGAGTCAGTCTGGTTAAACAAGGGCTCTCCTAAGTTAAACAAAATCCTGTGTATATTTAATAGTATATTAAGTATAAAGGGCGGTAAAGCATTCGTTGCAGCCCGCCGCTGTATAGACGCACGAGTGAGCGAAGCGAGCGAGGGCAGCTATACAGCGAAGGGCTGCAGCGGCTTTACCGCCAGTGGTGCTTACATCTGTTTTTCGCCTGCCTCTTCATACTACAATATTAAACCAAAAGAACTTTATTTTAATAATTAATTATTACTGTTATGAACTGACAGTTTTTGACAGTAATTAATGGGAGTATTTTTTGACGTACATGATAATAGGCGTTATCCTTTGACAAACTCAGATCAGATAAACTTATGTGACAGGCTCACATGTCAGTGTTGAGTATTTTAAATGTAGAAAGAAACTGTGAAATTATTATCTGAGCGTGTACGCTATAGAATTTGATTTTAGAATCTTAGATATATTTCGGTACTACAATAATAATTAAAAGGTGATTACTAATTAATAATGGCCAATTTTAAATAATTAAATGAGGTTAGCGGAATGGCAGACGACTACATAAGTAAACTTTCTCAATTAATTGTCAACTTATCCTCTAGATGGAATGCACATTAATTTAAGTGAGTGAAAACTACTGATGTTAACGTTATTATTGGAAATCTAACAGTAGCGCCATCTATGAAAAAAAAATAAAAAGAGCGGGCGCTAACTAATCATTTACCGCCCGCATATGCGGGCGGTAAAACTCTATTTAAGTGCAGGCAGGCGAAAAAACCAGTAATGCGTCGGTTATGCCACAAACTACACTTCATAAAGGTGATTTGCCCTAATAAATTGGCAATATTGTGTTCAAACATTTAAAATTTAGAACAATTTAATTTCCAAGAACATCTTGGTCGACATTGAAATATCATACTATCCATATCGAATTTATTAGTTATCGTTCATTCAATCTTAGATAAATCCATTTATTTGCGACATTTTAGTTTTGTTGTCAATGATAACAGATAATTCAAAACAATAATTGTATGATAATAAGTAGAAATTATTATCATAGGACATGTTTAATAAAATTACAATAACAAAAAACAATACAAATTAAATGATTTTTCATTTTGTTAAGCCCCCCATCCAGGTAAATTTCTTTTAGTACCTACGCCATTGTCCAAAGGATGGGCAGCTCACCCGACCTTACCCTATAATAGTCGTATCAAATTTTTCTTTAAAGACTGTACCCTTTTAATCCATAAATATAATAAAAATAATGTTGTTAAATACAAAGATACAATAAAAACCCTCGTACAAACGGTAAAACTATACCTACTTGTCTAAGACGTTTCCTAATAATAAAATATCCTAAATTTAATTGGATGTATTGTTAGTAATCCTAAATAATATTATGCTGTCATATTTATACCTTTCTATAAAAACTTAAATCTGTTTGAATTATATTTACTACAAACCATTGTCTGATGTTATTTACCTGTTGAGGTAAACTCCAATAATCCAGGTCTGATTGAGAAATTTTCTTTTAAAGCTTCTAGCACATGCGATTAAAAAGTTCTCCTTAGTTAACTTATTAGGAAATTCCTAAGAAACATTATATGCTTTCAGGAGCAAATAGTTCTGAAAAATGCACAAAGAATACCAACTAAAGAAGGAAATTGCTTAAATACAGGTGTTTCTATTATCTTACTCTTAAAATGCACAATTTTCGAGATACAGAGTGAAAAAAAAACTCTCTCCGGAACCGTTTATCGTACAGAAAGCGGCTTTTGAAGCATTTTCTACTCATAATAATAATGGTTTGTGTAATTAGTAGATTTTTAAAAAAAATCTAACTATTCAGGAGATCGACACAACCGAAATTTTGAAAAATTTTTATGCAGTCCTTCATTTTATGACCCATGGATCCTAAAAATGACCTCAGTTCAAAAGTTTATATATCTATATGGGATATAGAAAACTTTGTCCCACGTTCTACGCCGCATTTTTTGACTAATCGAAACAAAATTCGGTTAAAAAATCGGCTAGGTCATGGAATCGCGTGAGTTCGTTGGCGATTGAAATCCGAGAGCTAATTTCAAAATGGCGGCCTGTCAAAGTTTTGAAAACATCATATTTTTTTCATCGTTAATAGAAAATACCGATGTTACATATCAAATGATAGAGCACTTAAATCTCTACAATGTTTATTTGGAGAGTTTTTTCATCGCTGGCATATTTAAGTAAATGTACGTCAATATAAAGTAACAAAAAATTAAAAAAATATCATCACCCGCTACACCTGTAATTATTTTGACAAATAAACACCTGTGAAATAAGAATAAGACCGTACTTACGTACCTATGTATTATAGTATAATGGGTATTTCAGTTAAAATAACTGTCAATATGACACTTTGCCTATATTTGGCGCCTGTCAGAATATTCCATTATTTGTTTATTAATAGTGGGTGTCAGTAGTAGACTCAAAAAATTGTATTAGATTAAATGACATAAACACAAAACCTAAACTAAAACCTGACGAACAATTCGGCTAGAGTTGGCATGAGAGGAGACGAGATGAGATAAGGCTTTGTCTCATCTCGTCTCGAAATTTTTAAATAATGTTTTCGAGGCGATACAAGGATCGAGACGAGACGAGACTAAAGTTCGTCTCGTCTCATCATCAAAGAAAAACAGCATCACATTCAAAATACATAATTCAGACTATAATATATAGGGTTGCGTTATAAAGTTTTAAACAAAGTAAATTAATTATGGTCCATGCATGGAAAGTTCCCAATTTTGTTTCATGGGTATCTAGATCTACCGCTTTTAAAAAATTTTATGAAAGCTCTGCATAATTTTAATGCATCTTTCATTATTTTTATTTGTTAAACTATCAGTTTAATAAATTTTAAACCTATTTCTTTACTTCCCATGGCATTCTTGATCACGGAAAATTAAAGATACATCATTTTTCAACGAATTTTGGTGAACAACATTCTTTTGGCCATAACTCTCAAACGAATAAAGATTTTCCTGTGCGGTTTTGGACTTTTTTGTTGCAAATTCAATTTACTTTTCATTTTTGATAAAATATTTGTACTATTCCATTTAAGTTTTTAAAGAAAAATCAAAAATACCTTAGGCGATGCAGATATCGCCATCTAGCGGAGCCCCAAAAAACAATTATGATTTGAAATCTTTTTTTTCTTCATCAGCAAGGCTTGAGTTCTTAAACAAAAATTAGATTGATAAATTCGGTTAAGTCAAACCAAAGTTATACACATTATCATAGGTAAAATTTCGTCCTTCCCTGCTGCCTTTATTTCAAGCCGCACAATAAAAACTGATACACCAAAAAGATGCCGAATCTCAGTAGAATTACTGTGGTAGTATTGTTTTTCTAACTTATATTGCAAAATTTTCAATAAAAATACATTTTTCGCATTACTGTATCTATTACGTCCCCTAGCGGTATAGTTAGAAACTAAAAAACTATTTCCAGCGATTCCCCATTGTTGATTTCTCTAAAAGAATTTTTTTCCCATTGTCCTACGACTATTACTTCCTGAGATATGCTACCTGTCCACCCTTAATGGAATACCCGGTATATATAGCCAATATTTCATAATGGATTTTTTTCTTGGGATGAGGTTCTAATTAAAACACATTATAAGTGAAGCCAAACTCCTGTTTCCCATGTCAGACAACAATAGCAACGTTTCGGCAATGCATAATAGCCTTCTTCAGGTACATTGACTAAAAAGACATACATTTACAGAAAAATATAGACAAACATTACACCAACTATATAAAAATGACAAAAACTGCACATAAATTTCTTTGGGTGTAAAACTTATACTATGTTTTATATTTATCTCTATAGTGTTTCTTATATCATTATTTACAAAAATATAAAGGTTTTGCAATTTTCCCTTACCTAAATCGTCTCCTGTTCATCACAGGCATTCAATTTTTCATACATTAAAATTGTGCCTATAAGGCACACGTTGGTCGTATTATTAGTTTTTTAAGTTTAATAACTATTTTCTACAACTGTCAAAAAAGAGTGACATTTTTTCACCACTTTTAATGTGACAAATGATATTTCGCAAACGCCGATGTGCGAAGTATTTTCTTCGCGCACCGGCGTTTGCGAAATACTGCGTGCACTAACTTTAACACGATCTAAGTACGTAGAATTCAACTTTATTGTAGGTACTAATAATATAGGAAAAACATAAATTGATTCAAAGATTCTTAATTAAGTAGGTATTAAATATTCTCCACAATATTCATGTTAATGGTACAAATATCCTAACAGAATATTTTCACTCACTTTTTCAAATTTTTTAGTTTTACAGCACTCTTTGAATTGACTGTATGTCATTTCATACTGCCCCTTGGTCACTGCTTATAGCTCCATTAAACTTAATATTTAATTATTAGAAATTACAATAAAAACTAGTTGTCACCTTTTTGTCAAAATTAAAAAAGCGTATGTGGATATATTCTACTTTTCATAGTAACGAAATATACAAGGTATAAGGTATATTTACAATTATCATAAATAATATGAGTGTTCTTTAGAATAGTAATTATTGATGAAACGAAATATCTGCAGTTGTAGAAACGAAAATGCACCGGCTTAATCTACCTATAAACAATTCACATTCCAGAGCACGATGTATACAGGCAGGAGTCCCTCAAAGAACGCTCATAGCCCCAAAACTATACGTTTTATTTACTGGAGATTTATCTAAAGACCCAACCATCAAACTAGCTCTGTACGCCGCCGACGAAAGTGGTTCTGTCTGTAAAAATAAAAAGTCGGGCCGGCTGGGGGTTAAGGGTTGACGGTACAAAATAATGCTCATCACAAAAAGGAACTTGAACCTATTCACGTGTTTCTATTTTGCTAAGGTTCATCACACAAAAACAACACTAAATGTCAAATTATAATTTTTCATGACGTTTAATGACAGATTCATGGGTTGCTAATAAAATATAGCAAAGGAATCCAATTTTTATACAAACACGTTTTTATTTTAGAAACCTTACAGTTTAGGATAGGAACATGATATTTAAATTGAAAGCAAATTTGATTGTATTTCAGAATATTTGATAATATGCAAGGTTCTGCCATTTTATAAAATTGACTTATTTATTTATTTTTTTTTTTTTAAGTTAGTACCGCCTAAGCGATACCAACTTTTATGGCCTCGCAACCTTTGTTGCATACAGCCAGCTCAGTTTTTGTTTCTGTAATATTTAATGTGTGTACATTATACCTTAGCCTAATGAGCAACTAAATGCAGTCGGTCCGGGGTTCGAACCAACTACATACCGGGACGGTTTGCTCCAGTCTAGCGTGCCTAACCACTAGACCACCCGCCCCGGCTATTTATTTATTTAAGATACACTGCCCAGACAGATAAATAATCCAATTAAAGGGCAGGAAAAATTACAGTAAATTCTTAATATCTAACACTAAATTTATATTCTAAGAAATATATTTTTTATACAAGACAAAGTTGAATTAAAAATATCATTTTGCTTGGACACAGAGTTGCAAGTATGGCACATAAAATATAAACGGGAACGCAACAACAAATTAGTAAGCGGGGCCGGAAAGTAAAATACGATTCCGTTATTACGTGTACGTAGATTTGGGACACAAAAAGGAATCTGGCTTAAAAACTCTGGACAGTCAAGAAGTGCATTAATAATCTTAAAGAGCAATACTAGAGCGGAATATTCTCTCCGAGCATTTAATGATACTAGACTAAAACGGTTTAACAGAATATCATGAGGAAACCCAATGGATGGATAAACCCCATCAACCCGAAACCACAGCAACTTGGCAAAACGACGCTGGATGCGTTCAATATTATTCATATGTATGGCGTACATAGGATTCCATACTACAGATGCATATTCCAGTTTAGATCTGACAAATGCGTTGAAAAGAACAATGAGAGTTTGAAGTGTCACAAACTCTTTCGAATTGCGCACAATAAAACCCAGAGATCTATAGGATGCTGAAATTATATTATTGTAATGATTGGTAAAGCTCAGTTTACCATCAAACCAAACACCTAAATCTTTAAACTCATCACAAGTTGTTAATGGACTATTATTTATACAATATGAAAATTTGACAGGGTTTATTTTCCGTGTATAGGAAACACTAAAACATTTAACAATATTCAGATAAAGATTATTACGGACACACCACTCATATACAACATTTAAATCGTCCTGAAGATGAGAACAATCTTCAGTACTATTAATGACAGAATATACTTTGAAGTCGTCAGCATATAATAACGAACCATTTGTCAAGCCACTAGAAATATCATCGATAAAACACAGGAACAACAATGGTCCAAGGACAGAGCCCTGGGGAACACCAGATGACACTTTAAAATTTGCTGAACGAAATCCTCGACTTTCTACATACTGAAATCTATCCCTCAGATACGACTTCAAAAGCAGCAGTAAATTATAAGATAGTCCATAACGACACAGTTTACGCAGTAGAATACCATGATCAAGTCTATCAAAGGCTTTAGAAAAATCAGTGTAGATTACATCTACCTGACCCCCGCTATCAAGTCGCTCAGTTAAAAACTTTGTTAAAACCAATAAATTAGTTGACGTTAGAACGACCGATGAAATCTGACGCCTAACATGGCTCATAATAATATCATGGAGCACAAATTCAAAAACTTTAGAAAAACACGACTGTATGGAAATTGGTCTATAATTTGAAATATCCTGTTTATCTCCCTTCTTATGAACCGGCGTCACTCTAGAAGATTTCCAATCAGAGGGGAACTACACGATCGCAAAGAAACATTGAATATTGTACACAATGGTTCAGCAAACACAGTGGCACAATCCCTAATTACACAAGATGGTATACCATCAGGACCCGATGTAAATTTAGCTTTTAACCTTCTCAAAGCTCCATAGACCTCCGTCTCAGTAATCACACGATCCGGTAAATGAGACACATTCACAACATCAAATAATCCCTGATCAATATCAAATGCCTGAGATGCAACGTATGATGTGTTGAAAAATTCCGCTAATTTATTGACAAGCTCCTGCGGATCATCAATATTATTACCATTGTAAGTCATACTACCAGGCAATCGCCCAGATTTGCTTCTGGAATTGACAAAAGACCAAACCTTGTTAGGATCACTACTCAATCTACGCTCAGCATGACGCAAGAACGCCTTGTAAGAGGAACTCACCTCAGTTTTTATATTGTGACGCAGAACTCTAAAATCATTGAAAAATTCAGGATCCCCGGATGTTTTATATTTTTTCCATAGTTTAGACTTCAATTTGATGCTGCGAACAATATCACCCGAAAACCATGTAGGATACTTAGATATTTTTGCATATGAAATCGGCACCAATGCATTAAAAACAGTGTTCAACTTTTCATAAAACAAATCACAGGCAGGGTCAGGATCACTACAGTTGGCAAGACTAGAAAAGTCCAACTCAAACATATGTCTATGTTTAGTAGTAGCATACTACAGTAATTTGTGACCACCCTGTAACCGAGTGCGTCAATCTCTCAAGAAAGTTGATATTCCTAAAATGTTATTGGCCTATCTTCCAAAAGTCAAGATTCTTGCTATTGCCAAGAGTGGCCGGCCCCGGAGCGCCCGTTCAGTCGAGAATATCACCGCTGTTGCCAAGGATGTCGAGCTGTCGCCGGAAGCATCGAGCAGACGCCGCAATTAGCCATCATCCGGACGTCCCTAATGCGAATTTTGGTCAAAGACCTGCGCATGTTGCCGTACAAAGTCCAGTCCGTGCATCAGCTGTTACCTGCCGACCGCCAAAACGCGCGTAACCTACGCCCAGGCCATCCTCAATCTCGAGGAAGAAGTGGACGATTTTTCGACCAAAATCATAATGAGCGATGAGGCTCATTTCCACCTCAGCAGGTACGTGAACAAGCAAACCTATCGCTTCGAATATCCACGAGTGATGCACGAGGAGCCATTACACCCGCTCAAAGTGACTGCATGGTGCGTTATTCACGCTGGAGGAGTCATCGGACCATTTTTTTCGAGAATGCCGCTGGCCAAACGACAACAGTAGACGGTGCGCGCTATAGGGCCATGTTGACTGAGTTTTTTCTGCCGCAATTGGACGAATTAGGACTGAGCAACATGTGGTGCCAACAGGACGGAGCAACGGCACACACTGCGCGAACCACAACCGATATTCTGAATGCAGCGTTCCCGGGTCACCTCATCTCTCGTTTTGGCGATTTGCACTGGCCCGCAAGATCGCCCGATTTTTTTTTTGTGGGGTTTTTTGTAGTCTGTGTTTACGTGAACAAGCCCGAGACTCTGGAAGCCCTCAAGGACAACATTCGACACGAGTGTGAGAATCTGTCGCCCGAACTTCTCGCCGAAATGCTATAAAACTAGCCCGTATGGCAATCAATTGTGACGGCGCCCATTTGCCCGATATAATCTTCTCGACTTGACCAATAAAATTTTAAAAGTTCAAATAAACATAATCAAGAAACATAATCGAAGTTTTTCATTTAGAAAAAAAAGAGAGCCAAACAACATCGGATGACTTCTTTTGGCCCACCTTGTATATATACTATAAGATACTATACTATAACTATAAGCGCGGCGAATTGCTTTGAACCCACCTACATCAGACGTACCGACACGAGGTGAAGTAACTGTCTATTATTTTAACTGTGACAACGTTAAGGTACCATCGACCAGCAATCACCCTGTATGAATAACCCGGTATATGCTATAATAAAAAATCGAATAATTATTACGCCTCCTTATTTTAATAGCGTCTGTTTACATTTTATCACACCACGCAGTCTATTATTAAGCCAAATAACAATTCCAGCAATCCCGGCAAGCAAAAACTATTTGATGTCGACTTAACGATATCTCTCAAAATAGATGCAATAAATCGCTGTATTTTTTGCCTATTTTCCCCCTTGTGTTTGTCATTTAATGTCTGTTTTTCGATGTGAAACAATTTAAAAAATTCGACGTCTCTTGCAGTTTAGTTGTATTTTGGCAAACGATATATTTATATGGAGACACACTAACTTGCTGTTGTTGAGATTTGGCTCAAAACGATGTGTTGAAATTTAGTTTGTACTAAATACAAGTCAATGTGAATTATTTATTATCTAGAATATCTATATTTGTGGAGTCTTGACTTTGATTTCTCGATAATAATTTATCACTCCTCTACGAAATGGACTACTTCTTCCAAATAAATTACTTGTTGATTTTTATTGCGCTCAGTTGTCATCAAAGTCAAAAATATCAAAAACGCGCATTATTATTACTGGTACATGCAGCATACAGGTTCCAGTAAACAATTATGATGTGAAGATGTTCTATTAGGTCATTCAATAAGTCCGTAGGATGACGCATAGATGGCGTTATACTAGAATTTTTTACATATTGATTTAATTTAGTACTAACCTTCAAACGATACGTGTATAAATTTGACAGCGATCTGACTATTGATTCGTGAGTTAGCATTTTGTATGAAGCAACTTTTGTATTAATAAAAAAATGGAAAAAGGTGAATTTCGCGTTTTGATATAGCATTGCTTTTTGATGAAAAAAAAATCCCGATGGCAGCCAGTCGGAAAATTAGATTTTCAATTTATATATTTTTTATTTATACTTAGTCTACCACTGACACCCACCATTAATAAACAAATAATAGAATATTATGACAGTCGCCAAATATAACCAAAGTGTCATATTGACAGTTATTTTAACTTAAATACCCATTATACTATAATACATACGTAAGCACGGTCTTATTGTTATTTCACAGGTGTTTATTTGTCGAAAATAATTACAGGTGGTATTTTCTTATTTTTTGTTACCTTATATTGACTTACATTTACTTATATATGCCAGCGATGAAAAAACTCTCCAAATAAACATTGTAGAGTGCTCTATCATTTGATATGTAACATCGGTATTTTTTATTAACAATGAAAAAAATATGATTTTTTTAAAACTTTGACAGTCCGCCATTTTGAAATTAGCTTTCCGATTTCAATCGCCAACGAACTCACGCGATTTTATGATCTAGCCGATTTTTTAACCAAATTTTGTTTTGATTGGTCAAAAAATGCGGCATATAAAGTGCCGGAAAGTTTTCTATATCCCATAGACAGTGTGGCTTACATGCATTGCTACCTTGGAAACGGTTAAAGCTACAAGGTCGGTTAAATTGAGAAAGTTTTAGAGAATTTTATTTCAAATTATAATCTGCCTTAAGATTTGTATTATCTTTTGTGGTATTTGAGGGAAAACCAAAATACTGCATTTTGAATTTTTGCCTGATGCTTGTAAACGACTGGTAGTATGGTTTATAAATTATTAGGGCACTTTTATCAGAAGAATTTAATGAAGGTTCAAAATAATTTTCTAGCTTCATTTGTTTTCGAGATATTTACATAAACTTTGTATTTTCTTAAGGACTTTATCTTGTTTTTTTTTGTATTTTTTAAAAGCGTTTTGCACGACCTTTTCATTAATGTATCACAAGCTTAGCTTATTGTTTTACTTAAGTTCTTATATGCGAAGTTATTGTTTTTACACACAGTTACAAACATCACTTTATACTGAATTCAAGATTACAACAAATGCACTGCAATGAAAATTATGGCACATGTCTTCCTCCATAGATTTTCGCACTTATCTAACACCTTACGCGTACTTTTTCTTAAAATATGTTTCCATTTATTGAGTTAACAACATATCGTACCCGGTCTTCCATTTCCTATGGATTTCCGAGTGGAGAAAATTCATAAACCTCGTTTTTGATGTAACCCCATAAATAAAAATCGAGGGGTGTGATGTCTAGTGACCTCGCCGGCCAACCAAAGGGGCCATCATTCGAAATCCACCAAAAGAATTTCTGAGGACCTCCATCACCTCTCTGATACTGTGGGCCAGACAGCCATCTTGTTGGAACCGTGTATTATGAGTTCATTTCATAAGGGAAGGCAGAATTTGTTCTTGCAAGAGATGCAAGTATCTATTTCCAGAGAGATTTTTTGTGAAAATAAATGACCAATCAAACTGTTGTGTAAAACACAAAAATAAATGTTTTATTTATTTGTGAGGACTAAATAGAACATAAATTACCTTTCATCTATTACCACATATTAACACCTGCAAACCTCTTTCTTCTACATGATGTGAATTTTCTGCATTCCAGGAAAGACTGTTATGTTATGTGTATTGAATATTCCGAAATTCGTAAATCGTGTGTAATCGGTCCAAATAAGTTTAGATTGGAAATTGACATTTATTTAAAAACCATTCACTAAACCTGATGCGTCTATTAAATTCATATCATTGAAGGACCTTGCACAATACGGTTGATAGATATGGATGATAGTGATGTTTTCTCAGAACTCTGTGCAGAAATGATTTAGGAATTCCTGTTTGTTCTTCCACTTTTCTTACCGATGTTGTTGGATCATGTAAGACGTTTTCTATTATAGTTGCATCTCTTACATCATTCTTTTTTGTATAGGTTTAGGGTTTCGGTTTTACAAAAGATCCATACGCTAATAAGTTCGTAACTATGAATCTAGAATGTCTTTGGTTAGGTTGACATCCTTCCGGAAACTGTTCTTCATACGCCTGCGATGTAGCGACTGTATTCCTGTTAGTTTTAAATTATGTTCTAACATATCCAAGTTTTCTACGTTAGAATAATAATAATTATTATTAGCGATACTTATACGTTAAAACGCTTTTCATCGAACTAAAAACTACATTAAACACACATACTCATATACACATTGATTGACTGACAACTGAAATTGATTTTATGTGTGTCATAATGGTCGCTACGCGTCATACTCTCGGCCTACTATAATTTTGCATTTTAGAATTTAAGTAAAAAGCTAAGCTTGTGATACATAAATGAAAAGCCCTTGCAAAACTGTTTTCAAAAATACAAAAAAAACAAGATGGCGTCTATAAGAAAATACAAATTTAATGTAAATATCTCGAAAACAAATGAAGCTAGAAAATTATTAAATTCGTCTAATAAAAGTGCCCTAATCTATAAACCATAAAACCATACTACCAGTCATTTCTTGGGCTGTTCGGTTCTTATAAAACAATTTTTTTTATTACAAAACTTTTTTAAACAAAAACAAAATCAATTTTTTATTTTCGTCAAATTACTTAATAAAATGAATACGACGTTTCGTTACTAATTAGTAACTTCTTCAGATTTGCACACAAATTCTTTTCTATCTGACACAAATTTTAACATATTCACATCAAAAATAACAAACAAATTCTAATTAATTAATATTGTCAAATCCATCTTTATAAAATGATTTTAATATATTTAAATGTTGTGTTTTTTAATAATAAAGAAAATCATTTGTTATTTTTGATGTGAATATGTTGGAATTAGTGTTAGATATAACAGAATTCTGTGCAAACCTAAAGAAATTACTAATTAGTAACGCAACGTCGTTATTCATTTTATTTAAGTAATTTGACGAAAATAAAAAATGCATATTGGTTTTCATTAAAACAAGTTTTGTAATAAAAAAAAATTATTATAGCCGAACACCTCAAGAAAAATCAAATTGATGCTGATGAAAAAAGTTTCATATAAAATCTGCAGGTTTTTTTAGGAGCACGGAGGTACTGGCAGTACAAAACAAAACAAAAAACAGGAATTTTGTCAAATCGCTAATGCTTTACCTAAATTGATTACCTTGTTGTTTGTTTCTGTGTTGTTTTAGTTTATAATTATTTCGATTGCAATGCTTTTTGAATAAACAATTTATTTTGATATTTTGTTCTTTCCACTTAAAAATCATAACTTTATCAACTGCGCTTTGTTGGGCCACCCGGTATATTTTAAAGTAGGTACTGCCAGTACATGCTCCTAAAAAAGGTATCATACAACCTTTTTTTAACCCTGTATATGAGAAGAAAAGTTGCAAATATTACTTTTTCGGAATTTATTACTTTGTCTTCGTGTTTCAGAGGCCTTTTTATGTGGTTTTCCTTCATGAAAAGGCCTCTATTTCGTTTTCATTGGCCTACCCTCTATACAGGGTGATTCATTATGGTTGCAATAAACGAAAACTCGAGATTCCTGAAAACAATTCAAGCATTTTTTTGCCATTGAACCCATATCCGCAAATGCTTGGTTATCGAGATACAGGGTGTCCAATTTTAGTGGTTAAATTAACTTTTTTGTTTATTTCTGAAAAACTAGCTAACCGATTTTGACAAAATTTTACACGCATTTGAGGACAGATAACCTAAAATATTCTGAATTATTTTGGCTTTCATTAACTGTTCATTGGCTAGGGGGCATTTGGATAAATTTTACACATAAATTAGTTAAACACAGCTTTGACAAGCTTCATTATTACTTTTTTAAAAAGAGCAACTTATAAGCTACAAAAAAGTTAATTACGTCGATATTGTAGTTTCTACCATTTTTATGGAAGCCGATAAATTGCAAGTTAATGGTAGATTTAAATCAAAATAACGTTTACCAGAAATCAAAATGAAAAATCAAAGTTGCCGTGGAAAACGATTTAATAATAACAAAGTACTTAACAACAAATTTTAAGGCCTATCAGTACAATTAAAAATTTAACAATCAAAAAAACTAAACTCTATATTAAAATAAGAAAATTAATAACAACTGTTCAAACTGCCCTCCATTGACAGTAATGCACAATTTACATCTTTCAACTAATGAATTTGTAGCTCTAATAAGGATATTATGATTGTTTCTTATTTTCCTAGCAGCTTCATGAACTATCTCTAGTAGTTAGTTTTCATTTATGATTGGTACACTGTAAACCAATTGTTTCATGTACCCCCATAAAAAGAAGTCGAGCGGATTCAGATCCGGTGATCTTGGAGGCCACTCAATGGAACCTCCCAAACCAATCAAGTTGTTTCCAAACAGTTGATTTAAAACTTTAGTTGCTTGTCTACCACGGTGCGCAGGGGCGTCATTTTGATACCACATCTTTTGAACAATATTCAGAGGTACATCCTCAATAAATTCGAGCAGGCGGTTGTGTACGAAAAGACTGTATTGATTTGAGTTTAAATGCTCATTAATTACAAACAACGTCAATAATTTATTGTTAAACATGCCACCCCAAAACATTGATACTAAAACGTTCTTGAAAATTTCGCGGCCTAATAGCACGAGGGTTGTTTAAAGACTATACATGTTCATTATGCTTTGTATTTATGCCATCTCTAGTAGTTGCTTCATCTGACCAGAGCACTTTCTCTAAAAATCTTTCATCTTCTTGATGCTTACTAAGAATCCAATTACAAAATAGTAGGCGGCTTTCACGGTCTCCAGGATGTAGGGCCTGGACATCTTGATGATGATAGAGATAGAGCATTTCTCGATTTAATAGTCTCCAAACAATTGTTCGAGGTAATGTCAATTGAGTTAGTATTCTTCTAGTGCTTATTTTCGGATCGTCTAAAACTAAATCCACTATGTTTTCTTCAGTTTGAATATTTAAACGATGCGGTCGTTTGTTAACTCTAGGTAAAATGCTCCCTATCGTTCTAAGCCTGATGTGAAATGTAGCCGTCCATGTTTTGTGATATGGATGACGTCTATTAGGATAACTAATTTGGTATTCTCTGGCCGCTGCTCTTGCATTTGCATTACACAAACATATTCTTCAATTGAAAAACTCATTTTAATTCAGAAAAAAACATTCGCAATATTAAAAACAACTACGAGATAATAAAACAATTTTAACTAATTTAAATTTGTTGCTGTCAAAGTTTTTTTTTATTGTTGCGGCATTCGTTTTCCATAGCAACTTTGACTTTTCATTTGGTTTTCTCGTAAACGTTATTTTGATTTAAATCTACCATTAACTTGCAATTTATCGGTTTTCATAAAAATGGTAGAAATCACAACATCGACGTAATTAATTTTTTTGTAGCTTATAAGTTGCTCTTTTTAAAAAAGTAATAATATGAAATAATGAAGCTTGGCAAACCTGTCTTTAATTAATTTATGTGTAAAATTTACCCAAATGCCCCCTATATCTACGCCAATGAACATTTAATGAAAGCCAAAATAATGCAGATTATTTTAGGTTATCGGTCCCCAAATGCATGTAAATTTTTGTCGAAATCGGTTAGCTAGTTTTTGAGAAATGAACAAGAAAGTTAATTTGACTACTAAATTTGTACACCCTGTATCTCGATAATGAAGCATTGGGTTCAATGGCAAAAAATGCTTAAATCACTTTCAGCAATCTCCAGTTTTCGTTTGTTGCAACCATAATGAATCACCCTGTATATAGTTATTACCGCATAAGTTTGAAGTCACATACGGCTGTATTTTTCCAATTCCACCCCGTATCTTCAAAAAAACAACATTTCCTACAAATTCTCACGCGCCTATTACATTGCCTCTCCTTTTAACAAATGTCGCCTCTTTGTGGCCATTTCATCAGCGCTATTAATTCACGGCCATACCGCTTATGGTAATTTATTTAGGAAAGTTAGCGGGTGATCACTTTTTCACTTGGCTATTTGTGTGTCGTCTGTGTCAGCTCTTTAAAAACGACTTATATGCGACAACATTAAAAGCTTCCTTTGATCTGTCGGATTTTATACTTTGAATGTTAAATTTATTGTATTTTTTATTTTTGTATTGTTATTTGAAGGTGTTGTTTTATTGTTGCATGCGTTGAGTGGTTAATACGATCATACAACGAATAATGGTCGCAGGACATTCAAATTAGTGTCCCACTGCGTATAAGACGTTATTTGGGAATCTAATTAAAAATTTATTTTTTTTTATCGTCTTTATTTTTATTTATTTTTTAATGCAATTATTAAAAAAATAATAATAAAATAAAATCATAATAATTAAATTTTGTCGGCTATGCCACAAAAAAGTTATTTATTATGCACAAACCGGCAAAATTAGCGAAACTCTGTAACATAATGAGATGATTTTTTTTAGAAATGTACGAACGAGCCCTTCAACAGGATTTAGAAGAAATAGAAAATGGTCTAGATTTAGTGGAAGAAAGATGCGACGACGAGGTCACGAAGAATTGGAAATTATTTAGGGATTTCCCAAGAAAGAGTGATCAATACGCTTCTCGAGCAAGGCTTATCCCGTATCATGCACAGCGTGTACAAAATATTCAACCTGGAGACTATGCCAAGCGTATGCAATTTTATGATCGGACGAAAATCCTCACGCAATAGTCCAAAGTAAGTTTCAATACAGATTTTCAGTAAATGTGTGGTGCAGCATGATCGGTAATAATTTCATTCGCCCTTTTATTTCTTATTACTTAAGTTTTTTAGAAAATCAATTGCAACGACGGAGCGCCTGCCCATTTCGATCGTCTGGTCAAGCAACATTTGCACGAAAGTTTTCCAGTGCTTTGGATTTGTCGCGGTGGTCCTATTAGTTGGCCCCCTATATCGCCAGGACTCACGCCGTTAGACTACAATTTATGGTGTTGGTTAAAGACTGAGTTCTACAAAGTAAAAGTAGATACTAGGGATGCATTAATTAGACGCATTAGAAATGCTGCACTCAATATTAAAGAAATGCACGAATCAGAAATATCAATGGTGGTATTTTTGAAAATTTAGTAAAGCAATGATTTATTTAAAACAATAATTTTGGTTGATATTTTAGTTTAACAATATTATTATTTTATTTAACGCTGTAACTTGAAAACAAATGATTACCTATTGGACAACAACATTTCCGTTTTTTCTTATTATGTTGATGCATAGATTACACCCTTAGCGTTAGGCCCATGCCTCCCGACTCACTACACTACAAGGTTTCAAACAACGTCAGCTCCACAAAACACACATTATTACCATATCAAGGCACATTGCCTATGTCAGACATGTTTCGAGAAAAAAAATTTGACATCATCAGTAACTCATACAAGGTTAACAAATGTCTCAGTATTACCACAGTATGTATACAATATGTTGTGAAAAATTTCTTTGTGAAAAATATTTATATAAATTATAATAATAATAAATGATTTATTGTGAAAATGCAAAAAAAAATTACAATCACACAAAAGGTTAGAGGTTTGGTTAATGCCACTCTACCTAAAAGATACAAATGTATAAAAAGTAGAAAAAAAAGAAAAAATGTTACAATTTAAAAAAAGAAAAAAAGAACCCATCCACAATTAACAAAACATTGAGCCTATGGGTAAATTCTTAGTTTCACTTCTCTCTGAAATAAGTTTAATGGTAATTCAATTATATCAATCACTTTATTTAAAAGCAGTGAGGCCATATATGAAAAAGAACCCTGAAATTTTGATGTGTGATGCTTAGGGATTGTAAATGTATTAACCCGTATATTAACATCATGCACACTCGAACGTCTACACAACAAACTATACAAATACATACATAACAATAACATAATAATTCATACAACTCAATTAATATTTGAAACTAAAAAAACTAAAAAATATTCTTAAGAAAACTGTAGTTTTATGGCATAAGGCCTTATTTTAGTTTTTCCTTTTGTATATCATAATAGATAATTTAAATTTAATTGAAAATATTTTATTTCAATAAATTAACTATGAAATTTTTTTTAAAACAACGCAAAGTGGTTATATTTGGAACCTAAGTTTCAAATATTGTAAGGGGTTGACTATAATAGTGTCACACCCGGTATATTGTAGTAAAAATATTGCATTTGGTCGAACTAAGTAATTTTCGCTAATTAATAATTTATAGAAGTTCAATATTCTTTATTTATTTTTTGTTGTGAATTCTATGTTTTCTTTTCTTGATATAATTTATGTAATTGTACCACTGACCTATTGTGTTGATATGTCATTAATTCTCATTTATTATTATTTTTTCTTGTATATCTATTATAAGAATGTATTTTTTTTATTATTACTTAAACCATACTCTTGTTATAAGGTTTGTAACCTTCAGAAACAATAAATGATTATTATTATTATTATAAAAGTTCATAAAAGTTCACCACTCTAATATCGCTATTGTATCTACTAGATAGACAAAATTTGCTGATTGACATTTTACCACAAAACCGGTACCGCGACGCCGGGAATAGACAATTTGATTGGTCGATATTGCACTTCTGTGTAGTAAACTTTGTAGATAGTGGTTGGAGACTTGGCAGCTCGGAGCATGAAGTCTCCCTCGAGTTGGAGCTCATGTCTCCAAAAGCTTTTTTTGGGGTCTTCTCTCCAACTTCGGGGTTTAAGAACAACGAAAACCACTAATCTCCTCGTATACAGTATTAATTTTAATTGTAAATTTTAAATATTCTTTGAGAGTGAAATTACCGAGAAGATCAGCTGTGTTGTCTAAGATGATTTCGATGTAAGTACAAATTTTTATGTATTGCATTTAATAATTGTCCTTTTCTATTAAATTGATTTACTTACTTATATTTGAAATAATTAATTAAATAAATAATAGTTAATCAAATATATTTGACTTTCCTTTTTTTATTTTAAAATAATTTCCTAAATCTAATAAAGTAACTATTAAATACCAATCAAAAAGTTCCAGTCAAAGCCTCGAATTTATTATATAGACGTGACCTGTTTCGCCCTACGCAGGCATCATCAGACTTATAATCAATACATCATCACACTAAATATAAATAAAACAAATACATAAAATTCAATCTGAACCAGCCCAACATGCCAGCAATCATTTCCATAAATAATAATGTTAAAATATTGTAAAGGCCCGAAAATTCTGCTCTTAATCAGTGTGGTCCCCTGAATCCATCCAACAGCCAAGCTAACCAATGAGAACAGTGCGCTGTCATATAAAAAGTCGTTTCAATTTTTTGACATCTGGATTGTGGGAAAATTGGAATTTTCAGTAGTAATACCCCTGAGCAACTCGCTTGAAGGATTCTCTATGACAAAATTTTGAGTATTTTTCAAGGCCCGAGGAGTATTTGATAAGATAATTTTTTACTTTGTAGATATCAAAAATTTGATTGTCAATCTGACGTTTAATAATTTTCAATACAAAATGTATTAGTTTTAATCAAACAAATATTATTAATTTTTATTTAAAACTACAGTTGTGAAAAGTACTATTGGTAAATGTTAAATTGGAAGAAGAGTTTGCTGAAGTTGACAGATTGTTAACTTTCACTGTTGAAGAAATCCCTGCATGGTGTTCATTATTTCACCATGGCGTTCTTGGTTAATATTCAAGTACGGTTTAATTGAATTAGAGCTGCTATGTCCTGTTATTATTATTAATTGCTGTTCAGGAATTCCTTTATTTGCCAAATAGCTAACTGCAGTTGATCTGTTCGAATGATTGGATATCTTTTTACACTTAGTGTCCAAACCAATAGCTTGCGCTAATGATTTGGTCCACATATTAATTGTGTTCTTACCTACCGGCTATTGTCAAACCATGTGACACTTTCGGATTTCCAGAAACGATTTGGTCTCAAGAATAGACGACTGGAAGTAATATTTTTTCCCCTTTTGGACAATAATTTATGGAATCCCCGAACAGGGCATGCACTTTCGTTTGCAATATTTGGAACAAGCCACTTACTATTTGTACAACTTTTCGATCCTCCTTGGCATGTTTTACTGAATATTGGATTGTATTCAATTCTGTTGGTTGGCGTTCCATCATTATTCTTCTCAATCGTGAAATAATCTAGGCAATCAGCTGGTTCACCACCTCGCCAAGCTAACTCAACAGCTACAATATGGTAAAAATTTTGTAAACCTTCTGGTGTACACTCATCCCATAATCCAATGATTCTAGCCAAATCACTTGAACTCAAATTTGATGAAGTGCATTTTCGTTTGCTTGGATCCTGCTGTAATCTTTTACGTTTTGCATTTCTTGCATCTTGCGCATTTTTGAATATCACACTAGTAAACGGGTCGAATACAATTTTGAAGTCATTGAAGTATTTTTCCTGGAGTAGCCTACTCGTAGTATTCCAAATTGTTTTTACAGTTGCTTCTTTATATTCCGTCCCGTCAGCTTTTCTCATATTTACTGCATAATCTTTCAACATATTAGCCAAATTATGCAAACTCGTTTCAGCATTCAGTTCGTATTCTCTGGTCGCACAAAACTCGAGAAATATTTTCCATACATATTTTTTTGATTTGATTGTATTTATTGGTATATTATAAGATATAATATCATTAATTGCATCGTTAGATGCAATACCAAATATTCGCGACATTTTTAAACCAGTTGTCAGTTTGACGTATAATTAATTTTTAATAAAAAAAAAACACCAAACTGAAAACACCACATGTAGGGTATTATCGCTGTAATGCAGAGATGATTGCATGAACACATGACTTAAAATTAAGTAATTTGATTGATTACAATATTTAGTAAAAAATTATCAGCGGACGTAACCTCTTCGGGTTGTCACCCCCATAATTTAAATAGGGAAAGTAGGGTGAGTGATATCTTATTTTAAAGGTAGTTTCTTTATTTGTGGAATTCATGGGATTTTAGGTTCGTAAACACCTTACTGAAATAAATTATTTATTTCATGTCAAACTTATTATCTGGCGGTACAACAGCAACGTTTCGGTGAACGCCGCGCGCCATCACCTTCTTAAGGTATTCTTATTTAATGATTCCGTAGAGTGTTTATTTGATTCCTATTCACAAGTAACAGAGACCACTGAACACGTGGTCAGCGACTGCACATCACTGTGCTGCATAAAGCTGAAATACCTTAGAAGTTGACGGCGTGAAGAAAGGAATCGCCACGCCACCATAGAAATCATAAACTTCATGTAAAGTTTGGGGCAACGAGCGAACTCTGAGTTAGAGGTATTCACAAAAGATCTCTTTAGTTCGAAGAGCGGAGAGGCTAAAGGACCTAAGCCACTCCACTACAATCTACAATCACTCATTTGTTAATAAAACTGTAGGTAATATTCAAGTGAATGTGGAAATTCTAGCGTCGTGCTCCCAAATCCGTCTCTGCCTTGTATTGCAACTAACCATCTTAATCCAAATATATGAAACGTGTAAAACGATAACAATTTACACGGTTCTACAAACAACTGTTTGGTGTATATTCCCAGACATTTAACATGCATTCCCAGACTATGCCAAAAATCGAAAAAACGCCCTATTATTCCTGCTGTAATGCCTGCTGTGGATATGCTAGACGCAACATTTACTTTGAGAAAGTGACGTCTGTTTTGGGTTTGTCAGTTACGTGCCAAGAAATTATGAAAATGTCAAGTGACTAATTTTCCTATGCGGATTTCAGAAAATAGAATTAAAATATCGTTATTGTGTCTAGATGTTCGTCAACATTTAATTACTGTCATAAAATTATGATTTGGATGCAATTTCGTTTTATTTTAATGTATGTACACTGTGTCCCAAATTGGGCTACTACACTGAAGCTATTGACGTTGTTAGCAGAGATAAAAACTTGCCACCTTTTTTGTAAGACTTAATAGTATAATACCTAATGCTATAATAAGTAATATTTCTGTGACCTTTTTGTCGTTTACCTTTCTCGTCCTCCTTTGCCTAAGGGACAGTAAAACCACTCTGAAATCTACTCGAAATATTGTCTATCTCACTCAACCTCGTTCTCGGAGGAATTTGGTGTCTTGATTGTTTTATACAGGTTGTCCTGCAGTATGCCCACGAGTATTATTAAACCAGTTGTACTTTCTATTGTATGAGATGAAATAGTTTTTACTAAAATAAATAATAATAAAAATCCTTAATTTTTAATAAAAAAATAATTACCTATTATTATTATTTTATTATAACAAAAACTTTGTTTTTCCGCTATATTCTTAAAATTAAATTGTACAATAATTACATAAGTTGCATATTTATCTTTGTTTAAACTTACAGAAGAAAATTTTGATTTTATGTTATAAATTTTTAATTTTAATGACATGTCATCAACAAACAAAATACAAGTTTTTCTAATTCCTAATTTAGACTCGAAGTTCTGTCATGTGAAAAACAAACTTATTGAACCCTTCTTTTATTTTTCAGCGACTTGTCAACCGATGAAGTGTGCTTGTAAACGGAAATTAATTATTTAAAATTAGTTTCTTATTATGTCACTCTCTTGGATGTCAATTCATGTATTGTTTTTCTTAGGCGAATATATAATGTAAATTTTATATTAAATAATTGTATTTTAATTTTCGTCCGGAATGACACCTTACAAAGTGCCATATTATAAAAATAAATACATAAAGTATAATAGACTTGTAACCAAAGTCATAAAATGAGTAAAAAAATGTATTATAATAATTTATTATTTCGTGCACGTAATAATGCACGAGACACTTGGCAAGTACTGAATTCTATTGTTTCCAATCGACATCAGAAAGAGGAACCATTTGTAGGACAGATTCTTTTCAACAACCGAATAACTACAGACTCCAAGGAAGTGGTGAATTATTTTAACAAATATTTCGTCAATGTGGGGCAAGGTTTGGCTCAAAGTATCCAGAATGTGTCATTTGAGGAACCTGTCAGCAACATACAAGGATCATTCTACTTCACGCCTGCTACACCCGAAGAAATTGTAAATATTATTAACACTCTAAACCCAAATAAAGCAAGTGGTCATGACTCAGTCCAGGTGAGAGATGTTAAACTTCTTAAAAATAAATGTGCTATCGTACTATGTTTTATAATAAATAAGTCATTTGAGAGTGGTGTTGTTCCGGGCCGAATGAAGATTGCTAAAGTCAAACCACTGTATAAGGCTGGCAATTCTAATGATGTCTCGAATTACAGACCTGTGTCTGTGCTGTCGGTGTTCTCGAAGATCATTGAGGTATGTGTTAAAAAAAGATTGATAAACTTTCTTGATAAACATGGTGTCGTGAGCTCGGCTCAATACGGTTTTGTCAGTTCGAGTGATACGGAGACTGCAGCTATTGATCTAGTCACTGATATACAGAAAAGGGTTGATGGCGGAGCGCTTTGTGCTCTAGTTGCACTAGATCTGAGGAAGGCATTCGATACAATGAACCATGACATATTGATTAGGAAATTGGAAAACATTGGGGTAAGGGGGGTGTCAGTTCGATGGTTTCGGGACTACCTGCGGCACAGACAACAGTTCGTGTACACAAATTTTGCCAAAAGTAGTATGGAGCAGGTAACTTGTGGCGTGCCCCAAGGATCAGTTCTTGGACCCATTCTATTTGTTTTATATGTAAACTCTATTTTTTATCAAAAGTTAATGGGAGATGTAAGGCTTTATGCTGATGATACTACAATTATATATTTTGGTAAACATGAATTTGAAATTCAAAAAAAAAATAAAACATGATTTTCAGATACTAAATAAATGGTTAGGGATGCACAAACTAACACTAAATGTAGATAAATCATCGTATATGTATATCACAAAAATAAGAATGTCGCTGGACTGTGGTAGTCTTGATCTTGGTGGGGAGCATTTGAGGTATAGCAAAATGATAAAATATCTAGGCCTGTGCATTGATGAAACTCTCTCCTGGAAAGATCACATAGAGAAAATAAGAAATAGAATATCGCCATTCATAGGATGTTTGTACAGAATTTCTCATTTAATATATGAACAACTCAGGAGGCAATTGTACTTTGCACATGTATACTGCCACTTGCACTATCTTATTACAGTCTGGGGAACTGCTGGAAATGTATATCTAATGCCCGTTTGCACCACATACCGTTTAAGTCACGATTTGTTCTAAGAGGCGCTTAGCATCTATTTTTTATTGCACCGCGTTAAAACGTCACTTTAAATTTGCCTAAGTGTCACTTAAGTGAAGTGTTGAAGAATATTTTAAGTCACGATTTGTTCTAAGAGTCGCTTAGCATCTATTTTTTATTGCACCACGTTAAAACGTCACTTTAAATTTGCCTAAGTGTTCCTTAAGTTAAGACTCGAAAATTCTCTTCTTAAATGGAATTCTAACCTCAATATTGCTTTTATATTTTTCATTATTGGGTTGTTTACATTGTGTGGCGATTAAAAATATGGGATTATTGGATGATGATCTTGATGTTTTCGAATTAATTGAACATGGATTTCCAAGGAGGGTGTATGAAAGGCCGAATTATTTTTAAGATATGGAAAATTTAAATTTTTTTCAAAGATTTCGACTGACGAAGCCTACGATTCGGCGTATCCTAGACCAAATTGAGCATTTTTACTAGAATTTGATGAGATATGACAGCTTTCATTAGAAGATAAAGACTAGAAAGGGTCTTTGTGCTTAACATACCTATTACTATTATATAGAGGTATAAATTATTGAGCTAGGGTATCAACAACAATAAATTAAAACCATAACAACTATTCGCAACTATACTTATAAATTATTATTTTATATGTAGCAATAAAAATTATTGCTGTTATAAACGAGTTTGTTTTTGCTTTTTATCTAGTAACAGATTCAGTTGTTTATACTATTCAGAGCACTAGCTTATGGCGCCAAAATATTCAAACAGCAAAAACAAAGCGAAATGCACGCCACCGATCCGCGACGGCCACCCACGGAAACACGACCCAAGGGCGAACGTTCCCATTGGCTCGGTATAAAAGGAAATTAACGTATGCTTACCTACTGCCCGACCAAAAAACTCTTCTTCATTGTCGGCTACCTTAAATTTGCTATGTTGACAAATTTACCCGATACTTAACTAAGTGCTATCTACTCATGATTCGGTGCAATCAATTCCGTTCTTAAAATTTAGGTGACCCTTAACTATTCTCTACTTAAACTGTATGTGGTGCCAACGGGCATAAGTTGACTCGAGAAATCTCTTCTTAAATGGAATTCTAACGTCAATATTGCTTTTATATTTTTCATTATTGGGTTGTTTACTGTGTGTGGCGATTAAAAAATTAAAAATATGGAATTATTTGACGAGGATCTTGATGTTTTCGAATTAATTGAACATGGATTTCCAAGGAGGGTTTATGAAAGGCCGAATTATTTTTAGATATGGACAATTTAAATTTTTTTCAAAGATTTCGACTGACGAAGACTACGATTCGGTCTATCCTAGACCAAATTGAGCATTTTTACTAGAATTTGATGAGCTGACAGCTTTCAATAGAAGATATTTTAGTAGGAAAGACCGAAAAGCGTCTTTGTGCTTAACATACCTATTATATATATATATATAGAGGTACTGAGGAAATAGTCGATATTAAAAAATAATAGAGGTATATACCTATGTATTAAAACCATAACAACTTCACGTTTACAGTTTATTTAATTATTAATCCACAAAAGAATAAATAAGCTAACAACTCTACTTATGTTCCCAGGTAAATAATAACCTAAAACTATTTTTGAATATAAATCACAAAATATGTTAGTAGTAGCACTCATCTAGTTAAATCTTATAATAGAAACAGACCAATATAGAGGTACATGTAATAAATACATTTCAAATATATAATAATAACAATAGATAAATTTAACAATGGAAAATAATAACAAAAAGTTAATTTTATTAATTTGAATGATGCCACAATTATGATCCAACAATATCGATGAGGAACTTCTTTCTCGTTGGAAGTGTAGTTTGGAGGTCTTCTCTTTCTTTATGTATCACTAACTTCCATCGTATTATATTAAAAATGTATTTAATAATAAAAAGAAAATAATTTTGTGGTATAGCGGACAAAATGACTGTATTTTCCTACAGAAGGGACTTTGGGTAATGTAATTTAGCAGGGCCTCAGTCTAAACAAAGTCCCTTGTGTAGGTAAAACCAGTCATTTTGTCCGCTATGCCACAAAATTATTTTGTTTCTATTATATTTACGGACACAATTTCACTCTAGTATTTAATAATTTTCGTTCACATTCACAATCAAAACTAATGTTTACATTATGAATTATTATGAAAACAAAACTGAAGAGGTTAAAAGTTAAAATATTACCTACTGCCCGACCAAAAAACTCTTCTTCATTGTCGGCTACCTTAAATTTGCTATGTTGACAAATTTACCCGATACTTAACTAAGTGCTACCTACTCATGATTCGGTGCAATCAATTCCGTTCTAAGGAATACTTAAAATTTAGGTGACTCTTAACTATTCTCTACTTAAACTGTATGTGGTGCAAACGGGCATAAACAGCATAGAGGTGTTACAAAATAAATGTTTAAAGATTGTGTTTTCTTTGCCTCGAATGTTTCCTACAAGGGAATTGTACAGTAGAAATAACATGTTAAATTTAAGGTGTATTTATGGGTATAAAGTTTGTTTGTATATATATTACATCTTGAAAAAGCATAAACATTCATCCATAGCATTAATCAGTAATAATGAAATACACAATTATCGGACTAGATATGGCAGTCATATTCATCTGACAGCGATTCACTCGGAGTTTGGTGCAAGATCTGTAATACATAATGGTGTTAAGATTTTTAATAACTTGCCCTACTCGCTTAGAAATGTGGTAAATGTAAATAAATTCAAATTGGAGTTAAAGAAATTTGTACTTATTGAATTTTCTCGGGACTTGTAGTTCCTCCTCAGTACTCATGATTGATTTATTGTTCTTGTGTGTATGATTGCATAATGCCGTAAATTTTCTTCTTCTCAATGTGTGTAAGTTAGTATAAGTTTAAATTTAATTTAATTTTAAGTGTTTGATTCCTGTTATAAGATTTTTTGTATCTTCTTGGAGTTAATAAACAATTATTGAGGAAAAAAAAAAGACATTAATTCTTGTCTGTTTTTAGATCACTTCACTGATGGCCGGACGAGAAGCAACAACTCCATTATATCCCATTGCCAACGAAACGGCCCGTCTGATGAAGGCATGGTAGTGTGAAACAAATTTCCAACAAAATTAAATTGGACTAGATGTCGCCAAAAACATTTTATTGTCATTAACTATTAATTTAAATGACGAATATACAATTACATTTTTACCACCCTCGTAAGAATACTTTTTAAACGTCCCCCGTATGTCGCTTTCTCGGCTATGTTGTCTTGTTGCATGCCCCGAAATATATCATAGACTGAAATATCAAATCCACGTTTGTGTGAAGCACAAGACTGAAATTCCTGGAGCATTACTGTACATAAGCAATAGGGAACCGCAAAGCTCTCTTTTTACGTTCAAAGAAGATATAATCGCTCTGTTTTTCGTACCTACTATTATTCAAGCCACGGACAAGAAAAAACTGCCAGAAATTATTGACATTTACAACTTCACTATAGGTGCATCAATTATCCGCCAACTATAGTATGGGGAGAAATAGTCCTCGATGGACCCTAACACTTTTTTTTAATTTCTAAATACATTCGCTGTCAACGCACAAATAATATAAGTACAAGACAAACAGCAAATAGCATAACTTGAAGACTGAAAGAACTTGGACTTCAGTTAATAAGTTAATTTAGAAATGAACGAAAAAGTAATCCACGTTTGGCTCGACATCTGCGAGAAATTACACAGCAAAATATGAATGAAGCATCATCTCGACCAGTTCAACCGTCAAATGTTAGAGTTGATGTGCAGTTTGTCCCAGAAACGCAAAAAAAAACTTCTTACAGTTGTAAACCATGTGGTAAACGTATAAGCCTGACTCATGCGATATTTCCATATGAAAATAGTGCAAATTTTAACCAGCCTAATTCTGCAATTTTAAATATCTGGTGTCCAAAATTGAGGTATCATTTTACTTTTGCTGTCATTTTTTTTTTCAACTTGTAATTTTTATTCGAAATTTTTATTTTCAGATTCTAAATACATTCCGGTTAGTTAATGCAATGTTCCATTACACGAAGGAACAAGGTGTTTTTATTATTAAAACATTTTTTGAAAAGTTGTAATTAGAAATTTAGAACAAAATTCAGTAGAGAAAGTGCTCCAACAAATCGTGCCATCAAGCTGATGGTTGAGAAATTTGAAGAAACTGGATCCGTTCATGATAACATAAACAGAATTTATCAACGTAGTGGTCGTTCACATGAGAATATAGTAGCTCTTAGCAGAAGTTTTGAAGAAGATCCAAAAACATCCATTCGTCATCGTTCCCAGCAATTAAACATCAAACGATCCACATTATTCAACAGTTTGCATCGTGATCTCCATTTAAAGGCTTATAAGATCCAGCTGAACCAATAATTAACACCCGATGACCACGTATTACGTCGGCAATTCGTTTCTTGTGCTATCCAAAAACAAGAAGAAAATTATTTTTTTTTAACAAAATAATCTTTACCGACGAAGCCTATTTCCAGCTCAATGGGTACGTCAACAAGCAAAATTGCCGCATTTGGGGTGAATAGAATCGAAGAGTTATCTTAGAGCGCAACCATTACATCCACAAAAAGTTACGGTTTGGTGTCGTTTGTGGTCCAGAAGAATCATCGGACTATATTTTTTTTGGAAACAAAAATGGAAATGCGATTAGAGCCAATGGAAATCACTACAGCGAGATGATCCGAAGCTTGTTGTGGCGGAAAAGTGATGATTTAGACGTAAAGAATATGTGGTTTCAACAGGATGGTGCCACTTGTCACACAGCACAGCACATGGATCTTTTGAAAGAAAATTTCGAAAATCGCATTTATTCTATAGTAAAGTAGGAGTAAATTGGCCACCAAGTAGGGTATTTAAAATCGAAGGTGTCCCACTGTTGTGGGATAACAGTTCACGAACTTAAAACCAACATTATCGAGCAGATATCAACCATTGACAACAATATATTGCAAAACGTGATTGATAATTGTGGTAAAAGATTGCGTGCCTGCCGAGCCAGTAGAGGGGGGGTCACTTAACCGACATAATTTTTAATTTTTAACCGGAACCTAGTTGTAATAAACTGAAATAAAAATATTTATAATATCTGAAAAAAAGTATTTGCTTTATTAAAATTAAAATGATACCTCAATTGTGGACACCCATTATATTTTGATAAATCTTGGTGTTTTTTATTTACTATTATCTGGACTCTAGACTAATAATAACAACACAGGTTTTTAGTGACACAAGTTTGTGAATTCGTAGAAATGTACCTGTTGCATGAACATTAGTATTTTATTTCCAAAATAAAAGCTATTTGGATTATGAATGTTTTGTTTAGTTCTAATGACAATAGACACAATAAATACCTGTTATAACTAAATAATTAACACGCTGCGCCGTAGTTGAGCTTTTTCAGTATGTGTGTGGGTGACCCCAGCACACCTTTTTTTCATCACACTAACGGAGGGTTAAAGCTGCAAGAGACGTAAGGCGGGACCCATTCTCCGGAAACAATTAAAGATAATAATAAAAGAAAATTTAAAACTTGAGGTTCTTCAATATTCGGAATAAATATGCTAGTTCAGATTTGAACGCACTAAATAAGTTTCCCGTTTTAAAAGAAATATTTTGAAAATTTAATACTTTCCTTGCTGCATCAGCACCAGTAGAAATGGCTGTTTAGTTTTTTTCCTGAAATAGTTGACTCCCCAAAAATCCATGCGTTTTCGGACATTCACTTCGAACAATTAGTGATATTAAATTCGAACGGCAAAAGATTACTGTGAGCAAAACCATATTGAAAATTATTTTTATTTTGTTGCATATTTCTGTGAAGAAGTATATTCTTGAGTTTAAAGAAGGTTGTCTTCGCGCGTCCAATTCTTCCCTTCACCTCTTCATCACATTCCCACTTTTCATTTAGAGAAGCGCCAAGATAGGTAAATTTGGCGACACGCTCAATATTTTCTCCGTTGATGTTGAGAGAAGTAATATGCTGATTTCTGCTAATCACCATCATTTTTGTCTTGGCAATATTTATATGTAATCTGAACCTTTCACCGCATTCGTTGATTTTATTTAGTATTGACTAGAGGTCTTCAATGTTATTAGTCAGGATCGCGGTATCATCTGTGTAGCGTATATTGTTTATTGGGACGCCATTGACTTTGATACCTCGGGCTTCATTATCTAATGCTAGTTGAAAGATCTTTTCCACATAAATGTTAAATAGAAGAGGTGACAGTACACATCCCTGACGGACTCCCTTCGAAATACAAAAGGCCTCCGTTGTTAGCTCGCCATTAATACGGACCTCGGCCAGCTGCTGCTGCTGTACAGTTCCTTTATCACTCTAATTTCCTTATCATCCAAACCGATCTCTTGTAATCTTTCCAACAGTGCCCCGTGTTTTACGTTATCAAAAGCATTTTGATAGTCGATAGAGCAGACAAAACATCCTGCCTTTGGTCATAGCATTTCTGAACAAGCAATTTCATTGAGAAGAGAGCCTCTCTGGTACCATAGTACAATAGAAGATACAATTTGTATAATCAAACATATTATTTTTATCAAAGAGAGAACAATTGACTAACTTGACCTAAGATTAACCACAAACAATACAGAAAATCAGGAATATCAGGAATACATTACATCGATTAATTAATTTACACCTCGCACATGTTCCAATCAAAAATTATAATCATTGTCCAAGGGCAGAGCATTGCGTATAATCTTTCACCAGTCATTGCGTTGATCAGTAACGAGTTTTGCACGCAAATGAGATTTAAATTGAGGCATACTTAATGATTCGAGTTGAGCTGGATATTCGTTCATACATTTAGTGATATTATATGAAAAAGATCTCTTGAATAACTCTGAGGATTGTGCGGGTGCAGTGAGTGTGTGCTTATAGCGTACATTTATATTGTGGACGTCAGTTCGAAAACGGATCTTCCTATACAGGTCTGGCGGGCATTTCTCACGCAATATGTTGTAGAAGCGACAGCCTGTGTGAAAATATCTTCGGTTCTTCATACTCAGCCAACCCAGAGCTGTGGTTTTCGGATACGAAAAATCAGACGCAGACACGAGTTCTGGAACTCTGTATACGAGACTTTATGACATATGTGAGTCAAGGAGAACACACAACGTCACAGTAGTTCAAGTGAGACAAAACCATAGTATCACAAAGTTTAGCCTTGAGACTTCTTGTCAGAACCTGTCTATGCTGGAAAATGAGTTTCAGATTCGCAAGGCCTATCCCTTTCGATCTTATTATGTGATCAGTAGAGTGAAATCTGCATCCATAAGTAGGCCCAGATTCTTCATCTTAGACTTGAATCATCATTGATCATGATAGAATTCCGGTAACTCTGCAGAAACCGGGCTCGATCATTTTTTCTACCAAAGGCAATTGCCACAGACATACCCGGATTGAGCATAAGGCAATGATTTTCTGAATAACTGCGCAGAGCATGTAAGTCAGCGTTAATTGCAGCGATCGCCTGTAGAAAATCATTAATATTGAAAGACAGACAGAGCTGAGTATCGTCCGCGTAATAGTGTTGATTGCAGGATATAAATGCGGTAGGAAAGCTGGATGTATATATGGTAAATGACTTACTGGGCATTGCAAAAATATACTTCAAATAAATGCATAAATATCTACTTCAAGTACTGTTTAGGAACTTCTAATATCAGCACTGCGTAAGTACTTCAAGTGCTGTATAAGTACTTCAAATACTCCCTTGAACAGGAAACAAATCCTAAATGAAATTATTTGAAACTCGAAGTACTTTTAAATTCAATTATACTTGGTACTTGTACTTCCGGCTCATATATACTGGTAATTGTTGCTTGATACTTAAATACTTAATATGAGTACTTGTGACAGCTCTGATTGCAAGTTTGTTTTATTTTTTTTTTTTATTAATTAACTCACACTCGTAAGAACACTTGTTTAGCTTTCACGGGAAGACCGTGTAAGTATTGATAAATCATTTGTACTGACCTGACCTATTCAAATAAATAAACAACAATATTACTTAAACATCTGTCTTACCAAACCCTTTTAAAATATAGGTAGGCGTTATAGTAAGTTAATTTATTAGATTGATGGCAATTTTATCTCACACGCTAAAAGCTATTTTAACACTTTGCCTTATTGTATCGCTCCACTTATCAGTAACACACTATTTTTTATTAGTTCTAAACAGTTTATAATTAGAGAAAAGTGTGAGATGTCACACTAAAATACATTTAGAAAATGAAGACGAAGAAATAATCAAATAGATAAGATTAAGACATCTTTTAACACAAGAACCCTGCTTGTGTCTCAATTATGTTTGTAAGTTGTAGGAAATAGTTTTAACACTTTATTTAACATGTATTGACACAGTTGTGGACCATGTGCACCAGGAAATTTTCCTTTCCTTAATTTTCTTAAAACATAATCGTATATATACGTATTTTATTTTAGTTTCTGTTAAACTAAGGCCGACCACTTATGAGGCTTTTATTTTGTATATATAGCCGCTAGATGAAGTTATACAACAACGTTTCTGATTTTGTTAATTTTCTTAGAAAAATCAAGTGGAATGGTACTATTAGTATTCACTGGATGGTAAGATCATTTAAATATAAAGAAAACAGTGAAAACCGGTAGGATCTATGCGCTTAGATATCTGCAAAGGCGATCATATAAAAATGTCTTTATAAGATTGGCAAATCGTTTACCAACGACTGAAGTATTCAGCGACCATCCCAAAGAAGGAGTTATGGCTGTAAGAAAAATAATTGTGTTATAAGATTAAATTTTTATACTTGATCGATTAGTAATAAGAAAAAGACATTTTTGCTATGACTAAGGAGTATGTAACGTGTAATTTTCATTAATATTCATTCTTTTGTTCTGTGTTTTTCCACTGAGTTATACTGATGATGACCTTAGCTAAGGTCGAAACATGTCTAGAGTAGGATTCTAATTTTAATTAAAACAATTTGGTGGATGTGACGGTGTTTTATTCCAAGAAATTGGACATCCATAGCGATATGGACTACTTCATCAAAAAAAAAATATATTCTTTTCCAATGGAAAAATCGAGCGAAATTGTGGAGTTACTGGGAGTTTCTAAGACGTCAACTGAAAAAATTGCATGGAGGATTGGAGTTTAAAGAAAATTAACTTCCCGTTATTTCCCGCATCTGTTGACCAAACAGCACGTTATACTCAATTACTGTAAAATGAAATCTAGTCAAATTTATCACAAGAAACTCTAGAAACTTACATAGTAATATACCTTTTGAAACTTTTATCTAGAAAAGGGAACTGTTTTTATTTAAATGCAATAAAAGTATCACCCCCACAAATTGTTTTATTTTTTTTTTTCTCAAAAGCGGAAGTTATTTTGCTGTCAGATACTATCATAAGCCACCAAACCGTAAAAAAACTTATTTGGTGTAATTAACATAAATACGAATTCTTTGCATTGAGCGGTGTTATGAATATCTTACATATTATACATAATTTATTCGTAAAATAAAACAAAAATATATATTTTTTTTATATTTATTCTATTCTTGGGGATGTTGGTTCATTTTGAAAATTATTATTTTATTTTATTAAAAATATTTTTTTTTTATTTCGTCAATTTAAAAATACACAACGTTTCGACGTAAACAGCTTCTTCAGGTGGCTGAACGGAGTAATTCCCAGATATAATTTGAGCTCTATAAATTATCCTGTATATATATACATACATTTTGTTTTAATATACGTATATAATATATATTGTACCCTGAGACACAAACCTTCTGACAGTAATTATTGAATGAGCTATCTCACCACCCAACCCTGTATAAATGCCGAATAAGCATATCAGATGTGATATCATATGGAAACAAGCTGAGAAGTTAGTTAAGTAGTCCGCTAGAAGCATTCTTTTGTTATTCAGCATTTGTGTAATTTTTGTCTAGATACGCCCGAATTCTCTGGCGGGAGCCTGCCTGCCGATCACCACTGATGAGTTGTGGATCAACGAAGCGGCCCGTCTGGTGAAAGCATGGTAGTGTGAAACAAATATCCAACATAAATAAAAGTCTTCTTAATTTATGTAACAAGGAATTCGAAAAAAAAAATATTGCCAGAGCTGGGATTCAAACTCAGAACCTTTCGCATTCAATTTCACTAAAATTTATTTCCTTTGTCCTACACATACACTACAATTACAAAACATATTTATATTTATACAAAATGTTTACGACAGAATGCGTCCACTGGTTCCCTTAAGGGCAGGCCTCGAGTTTCAGCCCTTTTTTTCAACCAATCGCATTGCCCATGGATACTCATAGGGTCAGGCCAGCTCCGGTAGTCCTTCTCCAGCCATTAGTCCAGGTAAGCCCAGCGAATCGCACAATAAGATTGAAAAAATTAACATATTTAGCCACAGCACTAAAGTCAATGCGGGAAATAGCGCTAAAAAACTCCCTCAAAAAGAAAACCGAAAGGCGTCAAATGACACTGGCTTGACGAGTTAGCGTCCAGTCAGTGATGTCCGTCAGTATTTTACATGAGTCTTATGTTTATCTTGTGGTTTTTGTGGTAGTCCTGTATATTATTATTATTATGTTGATATACCAGCAGGATTTTGGCATTAGTTAATTTAGTTTTGACATTGTAATATTATTTAATAAAAAGTTTAGAAAATATTTTGAACTAAGCTATGATAATGGCCTAATAGTTAAGGGAAACAGAATTTTAATTCCTCAGGCATCCAGAAAAATGGTATTGGAGAGATTACATGTATCCCATCAAGGCATTGATAGAACGCTCTAAATAGCACGCCTATCTGTATACTGGGCTGCAATGGCAAGCGATGTAAAAAATTGCATTGAATCATGCCAATAGAACTTCATTACCAAAAGAGACAATTATAATGGACCCATTACCAAGTCGTCCATTTGAAGATGTTTCATCGGACTTATTTAGTGCAGCTGGTAAACATTTTATTGGTTTACGTTTATCAGGATGGCCGATAGTTTGTAAATATGGATATAAAGATCCCAACAGTACACAGATTCTAAATAATTATAAATAATTTGCTTAAAATTTTTGCCGACACAGGTGTTCCGGTTAGATTCAGATCAGACAACGGAGGCCAATATTCGTCATATGAATTCATCTAATGTTGTTTGCTTAGTTTTCTTTTTCAATATGGATGATAGAAAATGTATTTGGAGTTCCGACAAAATTCCGAAGGCTTTCTCATCTCCTTGATTTTCGGAAAAGAGCTTTAGGGATTTCATTGAAGACATAGCCTCGATATATGTTTTTTCCGGGAATTACAGAGCTGCGCCGGTTGGTAATTCCCCGATTGCGAACGATCGATGCTTGTCTATGAAAGGTCGCGTCCCACGGCTCGTGATTTCGCGGGCCTCGCTGATTATCTCGGACCAGTATGTTCGCGCCTAGCAACGATTGGGCGGTATTTTGTGTCCGTTCAAGAGAGATTTCTGTCATAAAATATGTGGATAGCATTGGCCGTGTATACGCTCAGAAGAGCGTACGGACACAGCGAACGGTCGCGATAATGGGTTTTCTAACGGATTGCCGCCGGGACTACATTAAAGTGTCCGTGCAAAGGAGGTGTCTGTTAAGAGAGATTTCACAGTATATTAGTTTGTACTGGGGCAAAATATGCCATTTTTTTCACTTATTACAGAATATACAAATATGCAGTGTTTCTACACAAATATTGTAAAGGTAAAATTGAGATAAGCAAGAGTTAAGTAATTTGGCGCAAATATAAAACTACTTGGGTTCTAAAAATTTATTAGTAACTAAATATCAATCCATAGAGAATACATAATAATAAAATTTTATGATTAAATTTATTTTGAGTGTAGTGGTTTACATTCAAATAAATCTCGAATAGAGTAGAAATTAGAAACATTAAAAATAATAGCTGCTTAAACAGATAAATTTATTAGATAAAATGGTAAATAAGATTATGGGTTTAGTTCCTCTACAAAGTAGTGTGTGTCATATCAAAAAGCAAAAAAATGTACATAATTAAATATTACAGGTTGTTTAATATTCCTGGGAAAGCCAGTATAATTACAATTAAACTACAGTCAGTGGCGTACAATTTTTTGTTGTCGAATTTTTTTATTAAGTTGCCCCTAACGCCACTGGTAAAATTCAAAATAAAATTTTATTAGTAGTCATAAGTCATACAATGAAATTTTGTACTGGGTGTACAGATAAGAAAGGACGCCGGCTCTATATCGAAAACTAATCATGTTACGGTTTTAGGATTTTTTTAGTAAAAGCGGACAAATAGTTTTAGATTCCTAAAATATCCGCTAGTGGGCGTAAATATAACTCTAAATTGAAAAAAACTGTTCTGTCTCCACTCTCTAAGGTAATCGAAAAAATCATGTATAATCAAATCTATGAGCACGTCAAGAAGTTTAATCTTTTGCCTTTAAGACAGTCAGGTTTTCGAAAAGGATACAGCTGCACCACGGCGCTTTTAGATCTAATAGACGACATTGTTCATGATATCGATACTGGAAGAACAGCCGCATTAATCTTATTAGATTATAGTAAAGCTTTTGATAAAATAAATTACCATACCTTATTTTCAATTTTACATTTTTCAGGATTTTCAGATTGTTCAATAAACCTGCTTAATAATTACTTTAACAATAGGTTCCAGTATGTTCAGACGAATAAAGGTAAATCAGAGCTAGGTAGAATTCATAGCGGAGTACCCCAAGGTTCAGTCTTGGCTCCACTACTTTACTGCTTGTACTCAGCCTGTTTACAGAACTGCACATCATATGCTTATGCCGATGACACCCAACTCAAATTCTCTTTCGAAACCTTTGACTTAAACACTGTAAGCAAAATTATTAATGAGGACCTAAAAAAACTGGTGGACCTTTCCGATCGCCAGAAATTAACTATTAATCCAACTAAATCTCACGTCATGTTTTTCGGCAGGTTTAGGGAGTATGCTGAACGCAATCTTAGCATTAACGTAAATAATCAACAAATTGGATCTGATCATGTCAGTAAAATTCTTCAGAGAGGCTATTATAATTTAAAAATGCTGTATCCACTACGACACATTTTACCGCCAAAACTAAAAATAAAATTAACCGATAGCTTAGTGCTATCGCACTTTAATTACGCTGATGTCTTGTACGATCCCTGTTTTTCGAGAGGGGATAGAGACGGAATCCAACGAATACAGAAAGCCTGTCTGAGGTATATCTTTGGTATCCGCAAATTTGAGCCGGTAAGCTTTAAATTGACTAATGCTCTGTGGCTTAACATGGAACATAGACGGAGGCTACACTCCGCATATCTTTTTCACTCAATTATCATGCATAAATCACCTCCGTATTTGTTTAGGAAAATTAAGTTTCGGTCGGATGTTCACCTCCATGATTTCACCTCCTCCACATCGTACTCCTTTGTTTATGAGATGTTTTTCTTACAATATCAACGCCTTGTATAATGGACTGCCCTCTAATTTAAATTTTTTAAAATTAAAGGCATTTAGAGTCGCATACAGAAATTTTTTTGTTTCACTTGTACTGAAACTGAATTATATAATACTTAAGTCTTCTCATTTGCTAACCTACAATAAGTCTAAATATATATATTATTTCGTTTACTTGATTGTAATGAAGGATTTTTTTGTAGTCAGGTTGTGCTTACTACCAGAATTAGTTCTTTTCATTTATGTATGTTTTTTTCCTTCTTCTATTTAGTTATTTATCTAACTTTCTTGTGGATAGTCCGATTTTAATAAAATTAGGCTCGGTATAAAGGCAATGTTTGGAAGTATCAAAGAAAGTATTGCTGCTTTTATTTACTTTCTATATATGGCCGCTAGATGGAGATATATAACAATGTTACGGATTTTGTCAATTTTCTTAGAAAAATCAAATATAATGGTACTATTAGTCTCCACTAGATAGAAAGAGCATATAAAAATAAAGAAAAGAGTGAAAATCGGAAGGCTCGACCTTCTTCCTGTCCATAAATGACTGATATTTTTGTTCCGTGTGAAACTCTGAGTGCTTGCACAATTTCTCTAATGCCGGTTTGTGGATTAACTTTGAATATCTCAGAATATTACCAACATTTATTTCCGAGCGACCTGAACAACTCCGTCTTTGGGATGGTCGCTGAATACTTCCAGTCGTTGGTCAACGATTTGCAATCTAATAGACATTTTTTTATTAATCACTCGAAACAACCGCCAACAAATCAAATGCTTCTTGGTTGGCAATAGGCATTTTGAATTAAAAAAAAAACAAATGTAACACGAAAGAAATCCACAGACTAATTTGACAAATAGACCAGGGTCGATAAACAATAACAAAAATCGCAGGAAAAATAAATTACGGGCGATCTGAGGTCGGGAAGGGGGAGAGGGTGAGTTTTTAAGGATAAAATTTTGACTTAATATCGAAAAAGCACACTAATTTTCAATCGAAAATTCTCACGTCAAAATATCTGCTTTTTTAAAAAAGTTGGTATGTTTTTTGTTCGTTGAAATCTCTACTTTCTGATCGTATAAAAAAAATATACACTACTATGGAAAATGTTCTCAGAAAATGCAAATAATGAAAAAACTCGAATCCGCATTTTTTTTTTTAATCAATATGCATAATTTTGAGCTATTTATTAAAATTTACACTTTAATTACTCGAAAAACGTAAGATTTCATGTTATATAGATAAACAAAAAAATTACAAATCCATAAAACATCAAGATTGCAAAAGACATGCGAAAATAGTTGCTATAAATATTAAAAATAGGATTTAAGAAGGATTTCATCTAAAAAATGTGACTGCTGCAATTTTTTTCAGTAATAAAGTTGATTTATTAAATTCTCATTACATTTATGTCATAGAAAATCTCATAATAGATAAATATACATGTAAATCGTACCATTGAATTTAAATACTTTTTACTGATGACGTTATTTATTATAATATTTCCAAATACAATAATCTTCTCATTTATAAAATAACTGATCTAATTAAAAAAAATTCACGCCTTAATATTCGCTAAAGTCGATACTATGGAAAACACGTCTATTTTTCGCGCAATCCGGTTCTCAATGGACAGAATTGAAAACCCCGACAGCCTTTCCTGTCCCATGGTGTTTCTAAGAAAACTTTTTATCAATTTCAACTTGGAAAATGAACGTTCGGCTGTTGCTACAGATACAGGGAGACGCAGGAAAATGTAGCAAGCCGTCAAAATTTCACTGAAGCTACTACAGGTACTGAAATTTTCAATTAATATAAATTCCATTAGGTATTTAATTGATTTTATCTTACATATATCCCTCTTAAAATAATTCCTAAATGAAACAAGTTTAGACGATATCGTATCGGAAATTTCATCGGAATATTTGACGTACAATTCCTGAACCCGGATGGTTCAGGAATTGTACAATACCGGGCTCCTTGAGAATACCGTGCCCGTGTTCCGTGGAACGCGCGGAACACTGGTCACTACGCCCCTGTGCTCTTGGTTGGACAGTTCCTTATGTTCGAGCGAAGAAGTTTAAAATACGAATAACCAGAGTACATTGGCGGTTTCTTATAGAACTCGTGTTTGGGACGAGGCAAGTATAAATGATCCCTTCTCCCGGTAGGATACCTAAAGGGTACCCTATATAAAAATTGCAATTATAGAATATAACCATCAAGATAAACATACTTAATTGTTTAAAATTTGTATCAGTAACGGTATTTTAATTTAATACAAAATAGCGAATTTTGCAAAACACATGGATAATTTATTGCAATAATGCCATCAAATTTCAGACACGGTCTTGCCCCACCTCTGGAACATAATTAAAAGTCAATAATAAAGTGATATTGTTTAATAATTATAAATTAGGTGACAGGTGATCTGAATAATATGTGCAGCCGGTAGTTACTCTGGTATAAGCTGTTGAAATATTTTATTATATTATTATTAATTTTAATTAAAAACTTATGTAATGCCCAAACACTGCCATAAATATTAAGTGTATTGCCCGGTGTGTATTTTATGAAATATTTTCAGTATTATATATTATACAAATTTATAGAGTACCGGTTGTTATCATTAATACTATAACATTTAGAACTAAAATACATTAATAATTATTGAAAGGTGTTTTGACATAAATTATTTATCATAATCGGCCTCTTTTGCAGTTAAAATACAGCTTGTACGAAAATTAAAAACAGCACATACTTAATATAGATTAAGCTATCAGCTACCAAGAAAGCTTCAGTCTTGTACAGCGTAGGTATGATACTTATTTTTTTGGGAGACAGATGGATGACTTTTTTTGGTGTAAACAGCTATCAGGTTTTTTATGCAGCAACCGTGGTCTTATCAACATTTTCCTAGCTTTCTATCATACAAGGAATTGAAAATTGTCACTTAATAATAATAGTCTTTATTGACAACCATAAATTAACATACACTGTTTACCTACAAAAAAAACATCTGGAAGTCAAAAGGCGAGGTTTGGATTCAATTTCATAAGCTATCTTATGAAAAGTATCCACTCTCGAGTGATAATTCACTCTGTACACCTAACCTAAACTCAACGAGATTCTATATTCTATAAAATAGTATTCTATAAAATAGTTATAAACTAAGCTTAAAAATACATATTTACGTACAGACAAAAATAAGAGAAAAAAACAACAACAAAATAAATAATATTAATTTTAAAGATCAAAAATAGACATTCAAACTAGTATTCACAAAATTAATCCAGACCAAAGAATGGGTATGAATGGGTATGATGGGTATGACGCAACATTAACGTTCTATATATATTATACGTATTATAATACTTAACTAATGAAAAGTACAATTTCCTCCGAACAACATATTTCGCAGTTTCTTTTTGAAAGTATCTTTGTTTAATGATTTTAGTTCTTGTGGGAGGGAATTGTAAATTTTGAAAACTGAATATGAGAAGGATCTTTTGAAGAAGGTATACTTATGTTTTGGTGCCGAAATGTGAGAACGGAAGCGAGTATTTCTATTATGTATGTCACTAAAAAATTCAATTTTATTAAATAAGTACAGGGTGGCCCAAATTAGACCTTTTCTTATGGGAACTCTTATCCCTGTCGAGGATAGAAAAAAATTAACCATAGTCCTCCAAGGTAAAATTTTCTGAAATTTGGTTACAGAGATAACGGTTAAGACGCTAGGTGGCGTTTCTCAATTTTGTTCGATTTCTTTTATGACTTATAACTATTTTATTTGAGATAATTGTTTTCTGAAAAACTTTAATGAAAATAATTTTTTTCCTTACAGGGCACCCTGTATAATTTTGGATTTTCTTACATCCCTTCAAATTCCCTTTTAAAAAATATATAACAAGTTATATAATATATAAGCGGCCAATGGACTCAGTTGTAATCCTCGAAACAATAGTTCAACCTTAAAAAGAAATCGAGATCAAATGGAATATATCGATACATTTCTTGTTTCTCTAATAATGAAAGAAAGAATATATCGATACATTTCTTGCATCTCTATTAGTGACAGAAAGTTAACATTTCTAGCATCCGGCATCCGCGTCAAATTAAATGTATCCGTTCGAGTAACAATATTGCAGACGGGATACAATTTCAATAATAATAAAAACAGTTCCATGACCCTGTTTTGAACTTGCAACTTTACGATTACCAGAGTAAACGTTTACACAATTGGATAACGGGTATGCCATGGTTGGTTTTTTAAAAAGGTCTTTAAATGCAGACGCCCAGAACGTACATGGTGAGGACGGTGAAAAATCAATATTCGAATGCCAAATGTGTCAACCTGTGTCATTTAAAAACAATTCTGCCAGATTTAGTTCATGTGAATAGTAGTAAAATAGAAATAAGTATAAATTAGTAGTCTTTTTAGATAAAATAATGTTTTAATATTTTTAATGCTTAAATGAAAGTCGAATCTCCACAAAATAAATTTAATAGAAACTATCGGCCATACATGTTTCGGGACTAGACCAGTCCCATCATCAGTGGCATGTCAACAATCGAACAAACACAATACTAAGACGTACAATGTTTCATTATATTTCTATTGAAGCCATTTTCTGGAAAAATATTTGAATTATAAAAAAATTTTTCAATTTAAATTGGTTACATATTTGGTCTAATTTTTTTAATAATTTTCTTTTATATATCATACTTTTTCTTTGTTTTTTAAAAAAGATATTTAATATTTGTTATATTATTGTGGGAGTTGAGTAAATTAAATTTGTTGAAATATCAAGTATCTCATAATGTTCCATGTGTAAATCTATTGTGTAATGTATGGATTTATTGAGGAAAATGTGCTGCTTCAAATAAAGTGTGGCTCACCGAATTTCTCATCTTGTCTTGATTGTTGCAAGATTTTGAATGAATTGAATGGAATGACATATAAATAATATGGATTTTTTTCAACAACCAAATTATTTTAGCCAAAATAAAATAAACTTGGGGAAATGAAGTTTGTGTTTAAAATCCATTAGTGCCCGTAATTTTTGTCTGTTTTAATTAGAACAAAAACACGTTAGTTGCTGTTTATATATGTGAAATTACATTGTATACGCAAAATTTAAAATTTATTTATAATAAAAGTACTAAAAAAATAGTGACACATAAATGTGCCACCAGGCACATACAGTAACATAAGAGAAACATTACATAAATATTTAAAACTAAATATTTTTTGAATAATTACATCAGTTATTGATAAATATAATAAAAAGGTATGTTCTATGGAAATGTCTAAAGTAAAGTGTTTTTGGGTGCAGGGCTACTTTGCAGGTGTTACACTCAAAACTGGTGCGGTTAGAACATGTTTTTGTCTATGTTTCACTACTTTGGACTATCAAGTGATTTTGTTCATTCAAACGTAACTAATTGACAATTGGTGATAATGGGCTTGATGATGGCCCTGGTTTCATTGAAGGGTGCCCATAAATATAAAGCAATAAGTTGCCGTCTGAATTCGAGTAGCGGCATATTATTGCTTTCACACCTTCTCCATAATAGCCAAACTTGTAGATTAGGTTGATCAATTGAACAACTGAAGAAAGACCACCACTACTGTTTAGTCCTTATTGAAATTCCATAGTTAGACAGACCTGATCATTCAAAATCGACGCCTCCCATATTCATTTGAATATGAATTTTACTTTTTTTAGTTATAGAATATCTCTACATTTTTCAAAGGAAGCATATGATTACAGCAGTTTGATAATACAGTTACAATGGAATTATCATTCCCCCGCACAAGTACTAACTTTCCATCGGTTTTGAGTTCCATTGTTCCTCGGTTTGTTTTAGCAACAAATTATACTCAGAAATATTTGATTCTTTTGAAACTCTATTTTTCCGTAAAGTACCAGTAATAATTTCTAAATTGCGTACTGAAATTAATAAATACCTACTGGTGCGTGTTTGACAGTTCAAACACTAAAAATAGAACAAGGCCAACTGCGCATGCATATCTTTGAAATAGACATCATGTCTGCCCACTGGCACGTTTATGTGCCAATGGTTTTTTTTCCTTCATAATAAAATTTATGTTATAAAATAACTTATGGTTTTGTTGAATATCGTTACAATGAATATTTATCAATAACAAAATGAAAAATGTAACAACTAGTAAAGTAATTAAAAGTAGAAAAAAAATGTATATTTACATCAGTGCAGACAGGTGTAGTAAGATACTTTAGAGTGGGTTAGGTTTTCATTAATTTCTCAAAAATCAAGCACTGTAAAATCTAAAAAAAAATTATGACCTGTAAATAACTACGCAAGGAACAGTTCAGCATGTATCTAGAACAGCTCAGTTTGGGGAGTTTTGAAAAAATAAAAGAAAATAACGCTGGCACATTTATGTGCCAATGGGCTTTAATGGGTTAATTAATCATCGGAGCGTGTGTCGGGTCTAAATAGGTTTCAGTTTAATTAAGCTATTGCGCGACTAATAAGTACGAGGTGTAGGATAGAGATAATTTCAAAGACATTCTGGCAGCAGAGCATTGTAAGTTAGTATGTTGTATAAGCTAGTAGATTCCATAACAATAACACACAAATCTGTTTTCTTTTCTAATGATTTTACTTTAATGAAAAAAGTTTAATGAAGCCTCAACAAAAGTAAACGTCTCCCAGTTCTGACTATTTAAACGTATGTGAAAACACATGGCATATTTTACACTTGTTTTGATTGTCAAAAGTCCGTGCCGAACTTGTATCCTGTTTCGTTCAAGATTAGAGTGAATAAGATACCTAGCGTTTTATTATAGTTAACTTTTTAAACCCAACAATAGATATATTTGATTTTAAACAATTATAATATATATATATATATATATATATTATATATATATATTATACATACGAATGTTTTGGCGAAATATAGAGGTATAAGGATAAATGAGTATTCATTATTTCATGACAGACCGATTTACCCAATATAATTTCTCAAATTATATATATATATATATATATATATATATATATATATATATATATATAATAATTGAAAATAATCCATATCACGTATGACCATGGCCATTACGACAAAACGGCGCGGCGCCGGCGTGAACATCGTTTTAAAAGAAACGCAATAAATTTGAACTTAATCGAAGTGTGCAGCTGTTAAATCGGTTGAAAAGTTTGGTACGTCAAATTTATTTTGATAAAAAGTGGTTCCAAATATTTTGCTAGTTCGGTATTCATCCAAAATAAAATAAGTTGTAATAATTTAAAAATGTATCAAAATTATGACATTTTAAAATGCTTTATCGAGTGTAATGAAAATATAGAAGCTGCGAAGAATCTTTGCGAACACCGATATCCAGAGAGAGTGCAGCCATCGTATTCGATGTATCAAACATTAAAAAGTAACCTTATTAATTTTGGTGCGTTTCGGAAACCACGGACTACTGTCAATAATATCGATAATCGGCAAGAATTTATGGAAACTACAGTTTTGGGTGCACTTGCAAATAAATCATGCTCGTCCACCCGAATGTTAAAGGGCGAAACAGGTGTCCCAAGAGCATCATCGTAGATAATTTTAAAAAAACATTCAGAATTTACTTTCCGCAAATTTAAACAGAAGACTTCAATTTTGCGATTGGTATGTGCAGAAGTGTGCGCAGAATGCCACCTCTGGTATGATGTGTAATTGGACAGATGAAGCATAATATATCAGTAGCGCGAGAATATTTAATAGGTACAACTGTTATACATGGGCCCAAGCCGATCCGCATTCAACAGTAACGGCCAGGAACCAAGGACGATTTGGTTTGAATGTATGGGTGGGTATGTTTGACGGCAGATTCATTGCCCCCTATGTTTTTCATGGTATGCTAAATTCAGATAGATACATTCAGATTTTAAGATCACAAGTTGAACCATTCTTAGATGAACTACCTTTAGATCAAAGCAAAAACAGTATTTATTTTCAACAAGACGGCGTACCTTCCCATAATTCCATTTCCAATCAATAATAAAGTATAATGCAACATATTATCCAGAGTTTCTTCAATCGGCGTATGATAATGCAAGAGAGTTTAATAAGAATGACACCATAATTCTTTGGCCAAAAATTCCTCATGTGATGCTCGTCGACTCATTTATTAAAATACTTAGTCAAACAAATGCAATTTATTAAAAAACTTAGTCAAACAATTGCGATTGTCATCTCACGTCCACGTATATATCACCATCTCGAGCGCAACAAGGGTCTATATTATGACAATCCCAATTTCCTAAAAAACTTGACAAACCAAAAACTTCCAGCTAGACACTTTTCAGATTGTAACGTATTTTTAAAAAGTGGAAACTATCAGAGGAATGGAAGTTCGCTAACAAAATCACGAAGACGTTGTATTGCTAAGGCAATATTGAGTAACTTACGTAACACTTCTGCTGACGATATCTACGCGTCTGCGTATGCTTTACATGAGGACCAGACGTACTTAAATAGAATTGAATCATTGATGGGTAGGAAGGTCGACATGCGTCCACAATTCTTTAACACGTTGCCTAAACATTACCCGAACCCAAAAGATATAATGGCTGTACCCAGGAATCACCAATCGGACATAAAATCGTCAAGCAACAACAAAAATGAGCGGATTTTTTTAAACCATCTAACCGAGCTAAACAACTACGGGTAATGCATCTGAATGTGCAGGAAATTCAGGGCAAATTTGAAAAATTGGTACTGTTACTGGACGGTAATGATATAGACATTTTTTGTGTTAGCGAACATTGGGTTACATTAATAGGCTTGGCCATACTTGATTTGTATGGATTATTTTCTTAAGTCAAATTTATTGTTAGGTTTGAAAAATATATATGACTTCGACAGGAACGTGAGTTCGCATAAGAAAACGCCTAATTTGGGCCACTTTGTACGGATGAGAAAACATGGAATTACGCTCATCTACTTCACGATCTAACCTGTATACTTTTCCCTTACGTCAGAAAACGGGCAACTTAAAACCAAAAGTAACATGTGCTAGCGTTTTGTTCCAAAAAATTTACCGTGATATTTTATCGAATTCACTTTTGGTCCTCAGTGTAGATACATTTTTTGATAGTATAACAAAGATTTTACGGTCCATCGGCAAAGTGGATCGTAATTTGAAAAGAATTTAAATTAAAATTGGTTCGGTGTTCGTCTATATATTATTATGAACGCCCACTCAACCTGATATACCTACTATACTGGTATTAGGGATACCATAAAAGGTAACATTATCTCTATTATATATTATAAATAAGTCATAATAAGGTTGTTAAATATTTACGACCGAGCTAAACATAATTAGGTATGTATTTAATTGCTACATATTACCTATTAGTTCATGGCTGATTCCCATTTAAATTGATATTATCGAAGTAAATCCCCGTGTCAAGTCTATCACCTGATATTGAAAAAACTACAATATTTAGAGTATCATCCAGAAATTATAACAAATTTAGAGAAGCTATGTGGGTGAGGATGCAACATTCGCTAGTTTTATTTCATAATATAATAAATAACCATCGTCCTGCATACCTCTCCAATAAAATTAAATATAGGACTGATGTTCATACGTTGAACTTACGTTTCCTCGGACTTATCGACGCTCCCAAATAACATCGTAACTCTATCACAACAGTTTTACAGTAAAAGGGGTTAGAGTTTTAAGTGTTTCGTCTTAACTAAAGCACTACTTTTAAAAATTAAAATACGAAATTTTGATAGCGGCTAAGAGTATGATTTAGAAATATTTTCCCAAAAATATAAACGTAAATAAATGTTTACTTTTTCTTTCAATTTAATTTTATCAAGATACGATGTTACTGCGATTGCTAATCTTAAAGTCGGTGAGATGGTATCTAAAGATACTCTGTAACTATTTTAAGTATTCCCGGAAGAAATGTAATATCTAATCTACAAGCGGAAGTGTTTGCAATTCTGCAATGTGCAAAACTAAACAGATTGAGGACTTATACAAACAAGCGAATCAATGTTCAGATAGCCAGGCGGCCTTAAGGGCTCTGAGAAGCCCCAAGGTTACAACCAAACTGCTATGGAAATGCCAAACAGAACTTAGGGCCTTGGCGGACCACAACAGGGTTAATCTAGTGTGGGTCCCGGGGCACTCGGGAATAGAATGCAACGAGATAGCGGATTGGCTGGCTAGACAAGCCTCTGAAACCACATATACTGGCACGGAACCTGCGCTGGGCTTGTCTAAAAGAACGGCGAGGGAACTCCTCAAGTGCTGGTCCAAAAGCGAGCACCAGAGATATTGGGAACATATTCCCAAGCAGGAGCATGGGAAGAGGTTTATACCTGGTGCCGCAACAAAACGCACTGAAAAACTGCTATCATTAAGCAGGAGTCAGATGCGAATAACTATATGGGACTCCTTACTGGGCATTGCGCTCTGAGAGACCACCTAAATAAGATGGGGCTGTACAATGGGGACCTGCAATGCAGATTGTGTAATGGGGCAGTTGAAACAGCATACCATGTAATATGTGAGTGTGTAGTTCTACAACGAAGACGACACGCTATTTTTGGGCATTCGCTGATTGCGCCAGCAGATATTGACACCCAACACATAACTGAACTCCACAAGTTAGTGGAGGGTACAGGGCTGCTGGATTGGGTGGCATAATATACGGGGATTTTTCACAATAAGCCCATGAGGCTGCAGTGAAACCGGGGACTTAAGTCGCACGGACCCTTTAAAAAAAAATATCTAATCTAAAGATACCGGTAAAATAGTGAGTATAGGTATTACATAAATAAAATTAAAATTATTGTACCCTGTTGGCAATAACATCGTATATCTATTTCGGAGAAAGATGGTCCATATCCTTAGAATATTATTAACATCGTAAGTCTACTTAAGATAAAACAGTTTCCTATTTTAATCATTTCATATTATCGTAAGTAAATATACAATGCTTTTACATATTAAAATTTGATGCTACACGGAAAGAAATTATTGTTCTAGTAACAAGAATTTTAACCAGAATTCAAGTTAGTATAGGCACAACCAGATATTTTGTCATTATGACCTATTTGTATATTGTTACTCAAATTGTGTTGATAGCCATTTCTGTGTTGTTACAATGACCACATCATCGCATTGTCACCCTAACCAGATTGTGTTAGTTAACATAGCATTATAATATTGTTATCCTAACCAGATAGTTACGTTATCTCTACAAATATAATATTATTATCCTTAGGAGATAGTTACGTTATCTCTACAATATACTACTGTTACCCTAACCAGAGAGTTACGTTATCTCTACAATCTAATATTGCTTGAGGCTACATTATCTGACTACATTGTCTTCTTATCATAACAATATACATGCATGAAATATCTTTAGAATTATAAGGAGAATCGAAAAAAATATATAATTTATATTGGGGCGTAATTTCAAATAAGGTATAACCGGAAGTACTAAATTTATTGAAAACATTTTTGCTGAATTGATCTCGTCGACCTACGTACTACACCAGATTTTCAGATTGTTCCACAGTGTAGTTTCAGTAGTAATACCCCTAGGGTCTTGATAATACCAAGATAATTTTGTCATAGAGAATACCGAAAGCGTGTTGCTTGATAATAGCCCAAGGCCGCAGGCCGAGGGCTATTATCCTTGAGCAACTCGCTTGAAGGATTCTCTATGACAAAATTTTGAGTATTTATCAAGGCCCGAGGAGTATTCGGTAAGATAATTGTTTACTTTGTAGATATCAAAAACTTGATTGTCAATCTGACGTTTAATAATTTTCAATACAAAATGTATTACTTTTAATCAAACAAATATTATTCATTTTTATTTAAAACTACAGTTGTGAAAAGTACAATTGGTAAATGTTAAATTAGAAGAAGAGTTTGCTGAAGTTGACGGATTGTTAATTTCCACTGTTGAAGAAATTCCTCGCATGGTGTTGATTATTTCACCATGGCGTTCTTGGTTAATATTCAAGTACGGTTTAATTGAATTAGGGCTGCTATGTCCTGTTATTTTTATTAATTGCTTGCGCGAATGATTTGGTCCACATATTAATTGTGTTCTTGCCTACCGGTATATTGTCAAACCATGTGTCACTTTCGGATTTCCAGACACGATTTGGTCTCAAGAATAGGCGACTAGAAGTAATCTTTTTCCCCCTTTTGGACAATAATTTATGGAATAACCGAACAGGGCATGCACTTTCGTTTGCAATATTTGGAACAAGCCACTTACTATTTGTACAACTTTTCGATCCTCCTTGGCATGTTTTACTGGATTGTATTCGATTCTGTTGGTTGGCGTTCCATCATTATTTTTCTCAATCGTGAAATAATCTATAAGGCAATCAGCTGGTTCACCACCTCGCCAAGCTAACTCAACAGCCACAATATGGTAAAAAAAAATTGTAACCCTTCTGGTGTACATTCATCCCATAATCCAATGATTCTAGCCAAATCACTTGAACTCAAATTTGATGAACTGCATTGTCGTTTGTTTGGATCCTGCTGTAATCTTTTCCGTTTTTCATTTCTTGCATCTCGTGCATTTTTGAATATCACACTGGTAAACGGGTCGAATACAATTTTGAAGTCATTGAAGTATTTTTCCTGGAATAGCCTACTCGTAGTATTCCGAATTGTTTTTACAGTTGCTTCTTTATATTCAGTTCCGTCAGCTTTTCTCATATTTACCACATAATCTTTCAATATATTAGCCAAATTATGCAAACTCGTTTCAGCATTCAGTTCGTATTCTCTGGTCGCACAAAACTCGAGAAATATTTTCCATACATATTTTTTTGATTTGATTGTATTTTTTGGTATAGTATTAGATATAATATCATTAATTGCATCGTTAGATGCAATACCAAATCTTCGCGACATTTTTAAACCAGTTGTCAGTTTGACGTTTAATTAATTTTTAATAAAAAAAACATCAAATGTAGGGTATTATCGCTGTAATCCAGAGGTGATTGGATGAAATTTGACACATAACTTGAAATTAAGTAATTGGATTGGTTACTAAGTATATTTAGTAAAAAATTATCATAACAATATGCATGAAATATCTTTAGAATTATAAGGAGAATCGAAAAAAATATATAATTTATATTGGGGCGTAATTTCAAATAAGGTACACCCATTTCCGGTATAACCGGAAGTACTAAATTTATTGAAAACATTTTTGCCGAATTAATTCCGTCGCCCTACGTACTACACCAGATTTTCAGATTTTTCCACAGTGTAGTTTCTCCATAATCGCCCGACTCCCTTTCCGATGGGACACCCGGTATCTATTAGTATTTTGTGCAGCAGACTTCGTTTCATTTATCCTTAAAATTCGCCGCTCCTCTTTGTAATGGATTACTTGAGAAAATTATTATTTTCATTGTACTGAATTCTCATTTGAAATCAGAAAACATCTTTTTCATTTCAGTTCTTCACATAATTGAATCAATTAGAGACAGAAGTCCATCTTTGCCTCGTCCGGTATAATGCATACATGGGCACTTATAACTAATATACAACACGCACCTCATGCATTTCAAAATCCAAAGAACCTGCTCTACCGGCAGCTGCAGTGGGTGTTCCCTTTTCAGCTTTCCTCTTATCTTCGTTTATTTTTATATTTTTTCCATAAATATTACGAGAGACTTATTATACACTACACACAATTATTAGAGGTGTATATTTTTATTTATTTGTTTTAAATGCATATTATAATATGTATATATCCACGGTGTCGTGTAAGAACTGTAGTAGCTAACAATTATTAGAGTTTCGTGTAGCTACCGAATGTCTGAAGATGGGCAATTATAGGTGTATACCTACTACGATGATGTGTGTGTTTATAGGGAGGGCAAGGACTTGGCTTGGCCTCGGGACTACATTGAGTGGAATAAGATATTGAAAATAAAAGTGAAAGAGTGCTTTTGAATGAAATTGGGATGGCCTAAAACATACAGGTGCTTTCGAGGCCGGATTAGCTCTTAATATAAAATTATAACCTCTTACTTATTACGTATACCATGTGTCCCAGATAACTCTGCCGTTCTAATAAAGAAGAGCGAATGTTACAGTTACATATTTTTTTTATTCTCTTCCTTTCTTGGGATTTAAGGTTCTATTTTATAAGCGATTTTTTTTTCTTTTGAAATATTTTAATTTCATGTCAATGGTACAACGTTTCGGCTTATTCGCCTTCCTCAGGTAGATCTCTTTTCTAAAAATGTTTTTGTAAACATTAGAATTAAAATAAACAAGTAAGTGGTACATTTACACTACATCACAACAACATTCAGTGTAAATAGGTAATATATTATATAACAACATACACAATTACATATATTATTCTTAATTATTTTCTATTTTGGATTTTTTTCTGTATTTATTTTTACCTTACCACCATCGCATGATTCTGTAGATTTTTTTTTTGCTGTATACCACTTTTAGTGGGTATTTTTGTTTGAATGAAAATTGTTATTCATTGATGGGTATATACATATAGGTGGAGGTTTTTTTCTTTTATATATTCACTTTACTACTTTATCAGCCAACTACCACATCGTTTACGAGGCATGTATTAGAAGTTTTTCTATGGATAGTGATTTTTTTTATAACAATTAAAATAATCAAAAGTTCGCACTTACATTACAATTATCTTCATTGCCCACACAGTTGATATTTCTTTCGCGTTAATAAAATATTTAATATTTATAATGATTAAAATTAAAACTCCAATCGCGTTAAATAAAGTATAAAGCTTAAGACACTACCCAACGGGGGGATTAGTGCTTTTTGTCGCTAGTAAGACTCGACCTTCACTTCGCCAAGGTTCGAGAGAAGACCCCGTTTTTTTCTGTTGCGTAAAAATATATAACCTTTGATTTTCTCCACTCTTCCGAATATCGACCAATGCAATTGTCTATTCTTAGCGTCGGTCGTACCGTTTTTTTAGAAAAATATTAATCAGCAATTTTCTTTCTTGTCTATTTCTATATTACAGTCATGAACTTGTATAAACTTTGATGAACTTTTCTAAATTACAAATGAGCGAAAAATACTTAGTTCGACCGGATGCAATATTTTTATTACAATATACCGGGTGTCACACTATAGATGAAAGCTATATATGCATATATACTGTAATTTTCTAAGCATTTATTAGACTGGAAAAGTATCGGATTGATACAGATTTCTAATGATAGTGACTTTATTATTTCAAGCATGTACTAAGGTTTGTATGGGTGCTCCATTCAGCTGCAGTAACTTGCAGTCTTACTAGTTACGATTTTTTTCAGCGTTGATGAGTGGTTTTACTCGGCGTATTTTATTCGACAGATGGAAAAATGAACCGCTTCCACAAGATAAAAATCAATCGGTTTTGACTTACGTGTGTGAAAATACTGATTATAACAACTAATTCATGGTGGATTATTAGTGAACAGTGTTATGGCTATTGGAGAAATGTCTGAGGAGGCGCAAGAAGCGCGAAACAAAGACAGTCAGCATTTCCGAGAACATCATTCACGGAAATTTAGTCGGACTCAAAGTATGGAGGGCATAATACATATGCTCCTAATCTCATCTGATCCATTAATAACGAGTTTGACAAAAGTATCAAAGACAACAAAAAGCGATTTGTTACCCAAAGATGTCATTGCAATGCTGACATCGCCTATGTCTACCTATCCGGCTGGAAAAAATCAAGATTCCAGAGAGATTAACCTATATTTAATTTAATCTAAAAGAAAGAGTTGTGCACATACAAAATTCAAAAACATTTCAGAATATTTACATGAAAAAATTATGATGAATAATAAAATGGTTTAGGCTGATCATGTTGAACTTTATTTATTACCACTTTTCTTCATTACTAAAACCAGAAAACAATTACAAGTTAGGTTTTCCAGAATGAACATTGTTTTAAAATCACATTATTGAAAGTAAGTTGGCATTTTTTCACTTCTAGTGTCAATTTATTAATGCTCTAAACATAAAATAATTTTGATCAATCAGATCATCAAAACTGACCACTGTGGGGGTCGCGATATTATGTACGCTTGTTACCATTTTCTGTTTTGGTTACTCGTTAGTCCTACACAGAATAGGCTGGCGGATACAGTGTGCGTGCAATTAAATAAATAAACATGGATGTGTGCCGCTGCGTAATCGATCAACTACCTGAAAAGCCCTTCTCCATAAGGATATAATTAATTTTGAAGAAAAAAGGAGATTATTGAAAATGGAAGACAAACACCTATTTTAAATAATTTAAAAAAAGAATCAAAAAAAGGTGGTTGTTTTATATATTATATTATTTGGGAAATTGGGAATAGTGATTTATTTTATTTTATCCCACAGGCCTGGATTAGTCTTAGCAATTTGTACTTAAAAAAAATAATTTAAAAAAAGAATAATTAAATACCTAAAATAGGCAAAAAATTAAGTATATTTGGGAGGTTCAAAATAAACTTTTTTTTTTAAAGATAAAATTTTTCACATCTGGTTTTGGTAACACTTTAGAAAAAGTCACACGTCGCCACTGTTCGTGTAATGTTATAGGAAGGGCGAAAAATGTTATCGCCAAGTTATTCAGGAATTTAATGAAATATTCCCCTATGTGTAAGTTGCTAAGGCTACTTGCCGTAAAATAATTTTGAACTTTTTAAGGACGGGCTCAGTGTTAAAAATACCTAGAGAAAAAAAGAGTCACTATGAAATCATTTTCATAGCATCATTGCTTTGTTCGTTTGACATTCAGTAAATGAACACCCCAAATTATCATTAAGAACAAGAGCTGAAAATCTTTAATTTATTAAAAATTCGCAAATTCAGAAGATATTAAAACACAACAAGATACATCCATACAAGCAAGTTTTTTATCATGTCTTAGAACTCGGCGATGAAGCAAAACGTTTGGAGTTTTGTTTGTGGGTTGGCAGTATGGAAACAGGATTTCATAAGAAGAAAATGTTTTCTGATGAATCAATTTGCGAATGCGCCATTTTCCGGATTCTGTATGGAGCTATTCGTGTCTCAAGGGCACATGTTCAAAAATAAGTCTAATTGGAACATATAAAAACACTGAAAATACCTACCTTTTCACGCAAATCACATTTTTTCCGATTTTAACCACTTACATAAGTAAGTTCACAGTCGGCATAAAGGCGACAAACTTCATTATATATCTGCAGTTGATTTGCAATCCAATCACTAAACTGGCTTGTACCCTGAAGATAGATATAATACACGCATGTAACGACTACAAGAAAAGTGGTAATAATTGCGACATACACCATCCGTCAACATGTAATTTACTACTTTTCTATTTGGATATAAATGTTTGATTTGTATTCCTTTATTACATCAATTGCTTTCCCGATAATTTTATTTCTACATAACCAAGTAGTTGTAGGTAGTTGACAGAATGACCATTTTTATTACTTAAATTGGTCCGCTTAAGGCTATTGAAATTATTACTTCTCATTTATTGTTTTCACTGAGGTAAATTATTGTAAATTAATGCAAATTTTGTAGTTAATACCAAGTAATCGTTGAAAACGTTGATTTAACAATTTCATTTTATCGCTCGCATTACGTTAAGTGACCTGACCTGATTATTCTTTAATTATTTTGTAATAATAATGAAAATAGTTTTTTTCTACGACTGTCTTTAAATGACTTTATTATATGTTCAATGATGATTTGAAAATGTAGTACATTGTAATGCTGTTTATCATTTACCCGTGCGTAATAATATTTCCCACTTGCTAGGCAACTAGTGGGAAATATTATTACGCACGGATAAAATTTCCTGGTAATGACGAAAAGTAGCGGCGGGCATGAAAAATCACCATAGCAACGCCGAAAATACAAACACCAAATTGACAGTTTTGGTATTTATAATTAATAATAATATTATAATTAAGTATTTTGCTAATTTCAAAACACATAAACAGTGATAGTGAATATAGTTTAACACCACCTAGTCAATTTAATACTTATAATTTATCGTATTGAGGCTTATACGTTAACAGGGGTAAGTTTCGAAAAACAAATATTTTCCTAAAAATTATGTTAAATTTATTCAAAAGCATTAAAACAGTCGTAGAAAAAGTATAGTGTGAAACTCACATGAAATGACCATTTCCTACTCGTATGATGATACTCGTAGGAAATATATGTCATTTCATGTTCGTTGCACAATATACTATTTTATTGGTGCCCAATTTTATATGCACCCCTCTACGTGTTGAAATCGAACCAAAGTTCATAGCACTGCTCAAGGTAGAATAAGATATAGTAATTTGTTTTATTACAGGGCCATTCGTAAAGTTAGTGTAACGGAAATTATTTTTGGGATTTCCTTACAGACCCTAAAATTTCCTTTTCAAAAATATATAGCAAGTTATACCGGGTGTCTGAAAATCTGGTGTAGTACTTAGGTCGATGGGGCTAATTCGGGTAAAATGTTTTCAAGAATCTAGCACTTCCGGTTATATACCGGAAATGTCAACTTCCTTATTTCAAATACGAGCCTATATAAATTATATTTTTTTTGGATTCTTCTTCTAATTCTAAACATATTTCATGCATAATATGTTATACCTATCGCCAGCCGTTTTCGAAATATTTGAAATTTTATGTCAAAAATTACGTTTTCAGCATAAAGAATAATAACAATTTTCTATTGTATGGAAGCTTTAATAATTTAATTTGTGAGAATATCCTAGGAGATATAGATCTACTTTAGGCGCCTACGTATATTTTTTAGTAAATATTAATACAGGGTATTTGAAAAAAGGGTAATAGATCAAATTGAAAAAAGTGTCAACATTCATAATTTTTAAATGGCAACCCGCCATTTTATATTGTTTTTATTTTTTTTGCATAAAAAATAATGGCATGTTTATGAAAGGATTTCTATCCCAAAAACTGATAGTTTTCAAAATATTGGCAATTTTACATTTTTCTATTACAATAGTGATATGAATTTGAAATTTAATTGATTTTAGTTGGCCATGATGGCTTTAGATAGCAAATTTGATTTTTTACCTTTTTTTTCAAATACCCTGTATTAATATTTACCAAAAAAATATACGTAGGCAACCCTCGTAAAATTAAAATCCTAAAGGACATTTACATAAAAATAGTTTAAAAACGGAGTTTTCTAATTAAAATTTTGATTCGCTATGTTGAAAATTATTTTGCAAATAAATTACTTTTGGTACAAATACATATACAAATGTTCAATTTCATACACAAATCTTTTACAAGTTTTTATTTTTTTTATTTTTAAAATATGATTTATCACATAATAGAGAAATACCCATTGGTTTGGCTGTACGTTTACGGAGGCGATTTGAACAGTACGACTTTTGAAAATTGGAATTCTATTCATCAAATTTATGTAGGAAGTGCTTAAATTTTGAGTGTCTTGATGCTTATTAATATTTTTCTAGTGTTTTTTAATATTCATCATCTCTTGCATCAATCTTTTTTCTCTATTTTGTTGTCTACCCAATATTTTTGTCTCACCAAAATTAAAGTTGTGCAAAGTAGCATAACCACAGTATAATAAATAATACAGTATTCTGACTCTTTGCTTGCGAGGGGGTCTTGCGCATCTCGTCGCGCATGCCGCCATTATGGGTTAAAACGTCACAATAATCGCATAGACGTAGATAAATACCGTTCACTCCTGTGTTCAATATATAGTTCATTGTCGGCGTGTACGAGATAAATAAATATTGTGTTTATAATCTAATTCTGTGTTTTGTGTTTTTGGTATAGTGTTCATGAGAATTAAAAGGATTTCATTTTTATTAACGTGTCTTGTGATTAATACAATGAACAATCAGGAAGAATATGTGTGTGCTGCAAAATGTTGTCCCAGTAAGCGGTACACTTGCTCTAAACATATTTTTCGCTTCCACAAAGATCATATTAGGTGAGTAATAAGTAAAGATAAAGATGAATACTAGACAATTTTACGTTTATAACAACTATTTGTATAACCGTAAAATTTTTATTACGAAATGACTAATATGTTTTTAAACTAAATACAAGTGAAACATAAACACAAGTTGTCGCGTGGCGAGATAGCATGATAACGCAATCAGCTAGGGGTTATATTATTGACAATATATATATATGGCCCTTGTTTGACTAAAATTGCTGAGAACAGGATTCAGTTGATACACAATTCAGGCACACGATTTGTATGTGGAATTTGTTGGGGTGAAAGAGGCTAGCGCTTAGATTAAGAAAATCGGCTGGCTAAGAATAAAACAATGACGGATTTTCATTCACTAATTTTGATTAATAAAATCATCAGATGGAAAAAGGCGGAATACTTATATGAAAGATTGAAGTTCCGGGGATCTGTGTATGATGTGAATATTCCTCATAAAACTGTCATTACGCCACCGCTACACTCAACATCAATCATTGAGCGGTCATTTTCCTATACGGTTTCAAAATATTCCAACGCTCTACCGGAGAATATAAAAATTTTACAGGGGTTTTCGTTTAAGAGCGCTGTCTGATACGTAATAGAACATATGCTACCTGCTTAGTTTGGCCAGTCAGTAAAACAATTTTCAGATAGGTTTAAGCTAAAATATAAGTTAAATTTAGGTTAAGTTAGGAAGCACTGCTTCAACTTTTGTAAAAATGTCTTTTTTTTTACTAATAACCACACCACTCAAGGCTGTTTTCAATCACTATGACACACCACAAATATTTCTGAAATTGACAGCGATATTATTGTCTACTTTACAAAAATAGAAATACAGTACTGTGGTTAGAAACCGAAAACTATAATTATTTTTAGTCAGGACCTGACTTTTAAGCCAAAATGGCGGCGTCATACGTCACAGTTTGAAATTGTTTAGTTCAAAGTGCCAACGTTGGACTCGGAATGCTGTGGAGTTACTGTGTTCAGTCAGACCTGTCTTTTTAGAAGGCCACTCAGGATGAATCACCCTTCCCACAAAAACTTAGAAAACAAACTAAGTAATACAAATACAAAAATCTAACAACAACAACAAAACTAACTTATCTATAACACAAAAAATGGATGACAACATTATTTTTCTACAACTGTCAAAAAAGAGTGACATTTTTTCACCATTTTTAATGTGATAAATGATATTTCGCAAACACCGATGTGCGAAGTATTTTCTTCGCGCACTGGCGTTTGCGAAATACTGCGTGCACTAACTTTAACACAATCTAAGTACGTAGAATTCAACTTTATTGTAGGTACTAATAATATATGAAAAACATAAATTGCTTCAAACATTCTTAATTAAGTAGGTATTAAATATTCTTCACAATATTCACGTTAGTGATACAAATATCCTAACAGAACATTTTCATTCACTTTTTCAAATTTTTTAGTTTTTGCAGCACTCTTTGAATTGACTGTATGTCCTTTCATACTGCCTCTTGGTCACTGCTTATAGCTCCATTTTCCATATTTTACATACTTCGCACACTTATTACATAAATAACTATTATTTGTTGTAATTTATTGACACTTCAACTATGCCTTTTTTGTTGTATTTGTAAGTGTCCAGGCCATTCAATATTGCGATGGTTGGTAAGCGAAAGAAAAAATTGGAAATATAAATGTGACACAATTGTCAGTCTGAAATTTAGGTACTTCTTCAAAATTCAAAGTTAAAATGTATCTCTCCTTCAGAAAAAGCTTACGATCGCCAGACGTTCATTTGATGTTATCTTCAATAAATAAAATATTAACTAAACATTATTAGATATGTCGATACAAAAGAATGTTTCGTTTACCGTCTACGCTATCTACTAGAATTCATAAATAATATCTTATAGTATAATTAAGATATTTTTAGTTCCTTTGTGTGAGCCTAGGCAATTATTGTAGCCAATAGCATTAAACACAATAATATTTATCTTAAGTAAAAATGATGGTTAAAACTGGTAACCACTAATCCAAATGGTATCGGAAGAATCAATATTATGTCTTGCAGAGGTATATCGGAAATTATACGTGATAATATCAAAATTACAAAATATTAACCAGCAGCGCAGAGTACAATTTTAATATTGAAAACTTATTATTAATACCTATTATTCTAATTATTGTGAGATTGAACTAACAAATTTCTCCCTTTTCTGATAATACATTAATTATTAATTACAAATTCCAATTATTTTAGTTTTTGAACCTTTGTTTTTTATATTTTCCATATTACTATTTTTATTTGGTTTCCAAAATACGACTAATTTTTATTTCTACGTTTAGTTGCTTATTCGCAACTTCATCAGGTTACTTATTGACACAAATTATCAATTAACATGTGACATGTCGCGTAAAGGTATAATAAAAAAAACATCTAGACAACAACACATAACATGGTATAACTGGTGGTCCATTTATCTTGAGACAGCCTTATATCTTACAGCACATTTTTCGGCAAAAAGTTCAAATAATAGTTGTTTGCTATTATGGGGCAAATGCAATGGTGGTATCCATTTGCGAATTCGACAACCGTTTCAAGGTTATCGCAAGGTCAACTTTGGTTTTTTAAATCGAAACATAGATTTTTTTATTACAGAATCGTATTCTACAGAAAAAACAAATACCTTTTGTTAACAACATTTTTTTATTCCGATTGAAATAATAACATTTTTTACAACATTTATTTGCTATTACACGAACGAAAAAGGTCTCGACAAAGCCTTGAAATTAATTATAATAAATGCTAAAAATGATGACCTCCAACTTCAATGCACTTATCAATTAGCTTTATTCCTGACTCTGACTAATATTTTCTCTGGTCACATTTCTGCAAGCATTTCTAATGCGTTCCATCATATTTTCCGGTGTAGTTGGGGCGTTCTGACAGACAACTTCTTTAATACTTCCCCATAAAAAAATCGAGGGGCTTAAATCTCTTAACCACCGCGGATTTTCGACACTCCAATAATATAGGTTGTGGCGATTCACCTGTCCATGGTTTGTAAAACCAGATGCGTCCGAAAACAACACACTAAAGAAAAAGTTTCTGTTTAATCGAATTTGTTGTCGTGCCCACTGACAAAATCTGACTCGATTGTCAAAATCATCACCATGAAGTTCTTGATGGAAAGCAATGGGATACGGGTGAAATTTATGCCGCTTTAATATCCTAAGAATGCTAGAAATTCCAGAGTCTCGAGAAATTCTTAGACAATGAGCATGTGGATTCACAATAATATCCGCCAATAGGTACTGCGATTTCATTATTTTCACCACTGGCAGTAGCTCGTCGAGTTTGTTTTTTCGGCTGTACATTTCCGGTTGCTCTAAAATCCTTCGGGAAAACCTTGCATATAGAATGCTACGGCATTATTGACATTCTCGATAGAGCAATATCATCTCAACCTTTTGTGTTACAGAAAGATGTTCCATATTTTCTCAAAACTAACTTATTGTTTATTGTCACTCACAAGTGTAAAGATATTATGAATGATTTCTTTGCAGATTTACTACTTTTTTATAAAAAAAAAATAAAAATTAAATATTTGGGATGAGGAATTATTAACTTTTACTTTCGAATGACGATCAGTAGGTACGTTCGTTAGTCTGTTATCAATTTTGCTATTTTTAACAAAATATGGAATATCTCAGAAAAAGTTTTGTTGATATTACCTGTGGTTTTGCAGATAAAAATTCTATATCCCATGCATTTTATTACTGTGTTGCGAAGAAGTTTACGAGAACGTATTTTACTAAATTCCTGATGAAGACAGGTGGTCTTGTCGAAACGTTGAAACAAAGAAAAAATAAATAATGACATTTAAATAATTATCTAAAACCAAATAATCAGTAGATGATTTTTAAACTGTTGAACCTCAATTCCAAGAACAAAAAACAGAGAAATTAACCCCAATTATTAATCACAAAAATTTATTAACCAAAGTTGACCTTGAGATAACCTTGAAACAGTTGACAAACTCACCAATGGGTGCCACCATTTTTTCCCCCACAATAGCACACAATTTTTATTTAAACTTTTTCCGAAAAATATGCCGTTTTTAAGATATAAGGCTGTCTCAAGATAAATTGACCAGCCGGTATACTACTGAATGTACATACAAAGAATAAAATTGTTTAAAATAGGAATTTATTCATAAATTATGTCACAAGTTAATTGAGAACTTGTATCAATAAGAAACCTGTTGAAGTTGCGAATAAGCAACGAAACGTCGTAATCTGACTGGTGATGAGTGAGTTTCGAAGTGAACTCTACAAATTTCTGTGTTATAATAATATTTTCATCAAAATTTCAACATTTTTGATGCTTATAGTTGAGAAAAAAAGTCTTCAAAAAATGTTTTCATTATACCTATTATACATTTTAAACTTAAATCTGAGATCCATATTAGACTAAAAGTAATACGAACAAATATTATAAAAACTAAAATCATATTGAAATGGGCTTGTTTAACAAAACAAGACTTAAAATCCGAGAGTTTGTCAACCACTATACTTTCACCAGACGGCCGTTTCGTCGATCCACGACTCATCAGTGGTGATCGGTCAGTAGTTGACAGCCAAACCCTCGTAAATAATGTAATAATAAGTATAGTGGTTGACAGACCATTTCAAATATATGCGATCCCGCTTAAGGGAGTATCGGCGCGTCTATGTGTTGGTAGTTGCTTTATGGGGTCAGAGACCTCCCAGGCAGTCGATATAGGAACTGTTGTTCACTCGGCGTACTACCAACGATAAAACTAGATGTCGCCAAACACATCCTTTTACATAAAATCATATTTATGATGCGAAGTAATAACAAGAAGTTAAAATTTATTCTAACTTCGGCAAATCAAAATCTTCAAAATAACTTCAAAATCTATGGCAGCCCCAAAATCTTCGGTGTCATCTACGAAATCTCCAGGCCTATCAGTTTTAAAAAACTCGTAAAACCTATCTGAATCATTCGGAATTAATTTCAGCATTTCCTTTAAGTCTTGGATTTTGACATCCGACAATTCACGAACATCAGGCCATCATAATAGCGGCAGTTTGTCTCAAATAATTTTCTTTTAGTTGTTCGACCTTTAGATCTGTCAACAATTTGAGATTCATCCGTAAGTCCACACTTCATGTAAAGTATAAAAGGAGATTGTGTAATTGAATATCCCAAGTTTTCAACCAGGAAATTTTGCTCTTTTACACGTTCATAGAGGTCATATAAAATTTGCAAATTTAGATTTGCAGCGACAAAAATGTAACTGTAGTAGGATTTCGAGTATATCGCGATATGTATCTGGGTATATTATTAATAAAAGTTTTAGCTTCATTAATCCTTTCTTCTGATATTGAGTTTCTTCCGCCAGAGTTTATTCCAGCTTTATCATTTATTCATTTGTTCTAACTTTAGACAATGCAAAATCAATTCTGGTCTGACTAATTCCGAATGTTTTGTCAAATTGTGGTAAATCAGAATGCTTAACAGTAGATTGCGTGGCATTGGCTACGCAGGGTTCCAGTTAACTATTGTTTTTTTAATTTTATTAGATGTAGAAGAAGTTGTGCTAATTTTATAATTTTCCGTACTAATATTGAATCTGCAGTTTCAACCATTTGCTGATTTCTTGATTTCAATTCAATTCTGTACAAAACGAGTTATACTTTCCTCTTATGGTTTTACGTTTTTTCTTGAATAATAAGTTCGGGTAAAAGGTCATTATAGTAGTAGGCGTAAACAATTAAACTAAACATATAGAGTGAACAATAAATATTGAACATTTTATCCCCCGCAGTAATTATCCAAGAAAAAGACGATCTTGATTTACTTCATGATCTCGTAAAAGAACAATGGCGTATCAATAACTTCTTTACAGAAAAATTTGAAACCCCAATGTCAAAAGAAGACAAACGTGCAAAAATAATATTAGATAAAACAATGAAAAGAATTGGAGATAGGTTTGAAACAGGTCTTTTGTGGAAGGATGAAACAATAGTTCTTCCGGAAAGCAAAAATAATGCTTTGAGAAGGTTATATCACACGGAAAGAAAAATGGACAAAAATTCAGATTACGGAAAAGCTTATTGTGACAAAATTAATGATTTGTTGGAAAAAGGATATATCAGAAAACTTTCAGAAAATGAATTTTTAAACGTTTCACCCAAAACATGGTATTTACCACATTTTGGTATTTTAAATCCAAATAAACCTAAATTAAGAATTGTATTTGATGCTTCTGCAAAATCAAATGGAGTAAGCCTGAACGATTGCCTACTTTCAGGCCCAGATTTATATAACTCTTTACATATTATTTTACTAAATTTTCGAATAAAAAGATTTGCATTTACTGCTGACATAAAAGAAATGTTTTTACAAGTAAGAGTACGTGAAGAAGATTGTCAGGCACAAAGATTTTTATATCGAGGATTGGACAGAAATCGGTCACCTGACACATACGAAATTGGTGTAGTATTTTTCGGCACCACAAATGGACCTTGTCTGGCACAAGAAGCGAAAAATAGAAATGCATCAGAATTTCAAGAACAATTTCCTGAAGCAGCTAAAGCAATAATTAAACATCATTACATGGATGACTATTTAGGTAATGCAGATACTATTCAGGAAGCAAGAAAATTAATTCAAGATGTCATTTATGTGCATTTAAAAGGAGGATTTTTCATTTGTAATTGGATCTCTAATTCTCCAGAAATTTTAAGCTATATTGATAGAGAAAAATTGGCACATCCAAATGAATTGAATAAAACATTAATTTCGAATACAGAAAATTCTATAGAAAGAATTTTAGGCGTCTATTGGAATCCTGAAGATGATACTTTTATATTCAATACAAAATTCCATAAGATAAATAAAGATATTTTGAATAACAAAAAACGACCAACAAAAAGAGAGATTTTAAAAATAATAATGTCGATTTTTGATCCTATTGGTTTTTTATCTCATTTTATTGTTCAAGGAAAAGTACTGCTACAAGATATTTGGCGTAGTAAATTAGGATGGGAAGATAAAATAACTGAGATTTTAAATGAAAAATGGCAAATATGGTTAGGTGATCTTAAACACATTTTTAATTTTAAAGTTCCTAGAATATATTTTAATTTAGATAGATTAAAGTCAAATATACAACTCCACATATTCTGTGATGCTTCAGAAAGAGCATACGCAACAGTTGCATATTTGAGATGCGAGGAAAATGAACAGATTGAAGTGTCTTTTGTCAATGCTAAAGCAAGAGTTACACCGTTAAAACCAGTTTCAATTCCAAGGCTAGAGCTTCAAGCAAGTCTAATAGGAGCACAGTTAGGTAACTATTTAAAACGTAATTTAGATCTAAATATTTCAAGAGTTTTTTATTGGACTGATTCAAAAACAGTTTTATATTGGATTAAAGCCGAAGCACGGAGATTTAAAGTATTTGTTGCACAACGTGTTGGTGAAATTCAAAATTTAACCAACTCAAACGATTGGAGATACATATCTTCAAAAGAAAACGTCGCAGATGAAGCAACAAAGAGGCATGATAATTTGAAGTTTTCTAATGAAAGTCGATGGTTATCAGGCCCGAAATTTCTCTATCTTACACAAGAAAACTGGCCGGGAGAAGAATTAAGAAATTTAGAAAATATTAATATAAATGATTTCGAGGAAAGAAAAGAATTCGTTTTTACTAATTCGCAGAATTTAAAGTTAACACTACCCATACCAAATTACGAACATTTTTCAAAATGGACAAAATTGTTACGATCAACAGCTTGGATGTTAAGGTTTATTAAAAACGTTCGAAACCAAAATATTCAAAGAAAATCTGTTTTAAAGTTAAATTCTAAAATTTCAAATTTAGAAGAGCTAGATGTTGATGAACTTAATATTGCTGAAAATTTACTTTATAAAAGAATTCAAGAAGACTGTTTTATGCATGAAATAATATGTTTAAAAAATAATGAAGAAATTAGCAAGTCAAGTAGATTAAGGTCAATGTCAAGTTATTTAGATAATAATGGAATATTGCGCCTATCAGGAAGACTAAATAATCTATTTGATTGTGAAGAAAATTTGAAGAATCCTATAATTTTAGATCCTAAACATAAAATTACATCTTTAATCATTAAGTACCATCATGAAAAAGTTTACCATCATGGACAAGAAACGGTAATTAATAATTTAAGACAAAATTACTGGATTTTACGAATGAGACAAGCAGTGAAAACAATTTGGGCAAAATGTCAAACATGTAAAAATAGAAAAGTAACACCAAAAATTCCAATAATGGGACAGCTACCAGCATGTAGATTGGAACTTACTGTACGACCATTCATTAAATGTGGAGTAGATTATTTTGGTCCACTTGTTGTTTCAGTAAAACGAAGTCATGAAAAACGGTATGGTGTTATATTTACATGCATGGTTACTAGGGCTGTTCATTTAGAAATAGCACATGACTTATCCACTGATAGTTTTATACATGTACTTCGACAATTTGGCTGTAGAAGAGGTTTTCCACAAGAAATGTATAGTGATAATGGTAGTAATTTTAAAGGTGCTGGTAAAGAATTAAAAAGAGCATTAGAAGAGTTAAATCAACCTGAAATATTAAAATTTGGCAGTTTAAATAGAATGAAATGGAATTTCAACCCACCACTTTCTCCTCATATGGGCGGTGCATGGGAAAGATTAATAAAGAGTGTGAAAAAGATAATGAGTGAAATTCTAAAATCAAAATTTCCACAAGAATATGTGCTTAGAACCGTGTTGGCTGAAGCAGAAAATATTTTGAATTCAAGACCACTGACACATGTATCTTTAGACTCAGATGACTCTGACGCATTAACTCCAAACCACTTTCTAATTGGTAATTCCTATAGATCAACTATGTGCTGTAATACTGAACACATAAATGTAAATCTATTAAATAAATGGAGAGCTGCACAAAAGTTAACTGATTTGTTTTGGAAGAGATGGACGCAAGAATACATGCCATTTCTTGTTAGAAGAAGTAAATGGTATAACGAAGTTTCACCTGTTAAAGAAAATGACGTGGTTATTGTCATCGATCCCGATGGACCTAGAAACTCTTGGCCAAAAGGAAGAGTCGTTTCTTGCTATGCAGGACGGGACAATAAAATACGTGTTGCTGACGTAAAGCTGAGCAATGGGAATATTTTGAAGAGACCTGTAGCGAGGCTTTGTGTACTAGATGTTCAAAGACATGAATGAGTAATTTATTCCTTACACAGAATAATTACTGCGGGGGATAAAATGTTCAATATTTATTGTTCACTCTATATGTTTAGTTTAATTGTTTACGTTATTAATTTTTAATTGTAAAAAAATATAGTTATCCAATGTTATTATAAAAAAAAAAAAAAAAGTTGTCAAGTTGACTTTTATGGATAAAATGTTCAATATTTATTGTTCACTCTATATGTTTAGTTTAATTGTTTATGTTATTAATTTTTAATTGTAAAAAAATATAGTTATCCAATGTTATTATAAAAAAAAAAAATAAAGTTGTCAAGTTGACTTTATATAAAAAAAAAAGTTATAAAATTATTCAAGAAAATTAATTAAAAGCTCGATTGAAAATCAATAGTAATAAAACGGTCATTCGAGCCAGAATTTGTAAATAATCTTATTACAGGTAAATCTGAATAAGTTACAGTAGGAGCAAAAAAAAAATATGAGATTTTTTACGGGAGGTGGAAAGTCTACAGCCCACGGTTGACTCAGAGCCAATTAAAGAATGTAATTTTCTTTAAGAAAAAAGGTCATCGCAATATAAAGGAAAAGAAGCGAAAACATTTTTCGTTAATAAAAGGTAATATTTAATTTTATAGTCGTATATATATTATAAAGCATCCATAAACAAGTCTCTGCTGCATCAGGTTATGGGCCCAGATCCAATATAAGTATAAATTCGACAAGCAAAATACCAGCAAACATTTTTTTCAAGTGTTTATAAATCAAAAGACTGTAAGTGTATAAATTTTTTAATTTCCAAAGAAATGAATCATAAAATGAACCCATACAGAATAGAACATCTAAAGAGGAACAATAATTATGACACATGGAAATTACAAGTTGAAGCTTTGTTAGCAAAATTGGGTTTATGGGACTACGTCACCAAACACCACAAAATACCTAGACCAGAAGTTGAAAATGAGATAGGTATACAAAGTAAATGGGACATCGATAATTTAAATGCAAATATGCAATATACGAAAGGAGGAGCAAAAATAAAAAAAAATATTGTATTGCTGCGAAAAGAGTTCTTCGATATTTACAAGGAACAAAAAATATTAGTTTATATCATTCAAGATGCAATGATGAAATTTATGGTTTAACTGCTGCGGATTGGGCGAATTCTACAATCGATAGAAGATCATATACTGGCTATGTATTTAAGTATGCCAACGCAGCAATTAGTTGCTGTTAATCTAACAGTTAATTCAAAATCCAAACCCATCGATATAAAGCAACATTTTATCCGAGAAACTGTTGAAAGTGGTAGTATCGAAATTATGTATCGGAGAACCGAAGATATGGAAGCTGATATATTAACTAAAGCTCTATCTGGACAGAAACATAAATATTTAAGTTCACTGTTAGGACTTCATCCCCCACACTCACGTCACAATGTTATAAATAGATTGTACGAAACAATAATACATCCCATGACTATATCTTCATAGCATTGGGGCAGCGAAAATGGGATACACGGGTCGTCATAAAATGACGTTGGTTGGGAAATAATTTGTCCCAAACCTCGATTAGGAGTTATGCTTCAGCGAGAGGATGCATAGTCTAAAATGTGTGGATCTTGACTTTATGGTTTCCCAAAGCCGAAAATAAGCGTCTAGTGCTCGGTTATTGGTGCATTGAGCAGAGGTAATTTCAATGGCTATAAACACTTAACAGTTATATGTTATTAATTTATTAATTAAATCAATGGTTATTTATTGCCAATTATTTAAAGTAATTTCACACTTGAACATTGTAAATATTAAATTTTCTCGTAAACACAAGTTTGTGAAATTGCATTTATATTTTTAGTACTTCTACAACACTTTATTGTAAATAAAGTATTGGCCTCGAGGCACCGATAGCCTCCATACTTAAATGTAAAAGTAATATTTCTGTATATTCTTCTTATTGTTGTCATTTACCTTTTTCGAAAGAATCTTGGTGTCAAGCTATATTTCCAAATAATGTTTTTTTTTACAAAATAATCCATTTCGAACGAGGACTATAGATGATAGGCGTCTACTCCACAATACGTACTTCATATAATCTTAAATGGGACACCCTATATGTCTGCTTAAATTCGAGAAGTTCCTTTCCTATACTTTTTATTGATATCATATTTCATGAGCCTAAGGCTAACCGTTTTTTTATAAAAAAATTATTGAAACAAAAAAAAGGAAAAATTGCCAACTAAAGTCGCTCTTTTTGTCATTTTAATTATTATTTTTTTTATTTACAAACAAAAAAGTTCAATTACACAATTTTAATAATTTACAAATAGACGCTTTTAAAAAATAAAAATGAAATGGTTTAAACACACATTTTTGGGCAATTTAAATATAATAAAATATAAGCTTAAATTATTAAATACGAAATTACCTAGTTATTTTGATAACAACTAAACAGTACACACAAACTATAATATACTAAAAATATATCTTAATTAAACTAAACTATGAACAATCCAAAATTTATTTTAATACTCAAAATGTCGACCATCTTGTTCGCTGCACATCTGCAGTCTTAAAATAAATTAATTTTTAGATCGTTGAAGCATTTGGGGAGTCTTTTCAGTGCCTAAAAGATTATAAAGGATTTATTTGTCTAGAGCTTCTAAATCTTGAGACATCTCCCGCCCACACACTAATGGGCCACTTTGTATATTAAAATAATTTTTTCCCACAATGTGGTAAGAAAATTTTATATGATAAATTAGGAACAAAAGTTTTCTGAATTGTAATATTAGCACTGATGATGAGATTTTTCAATATTAGAACATGTCTGGTTTTTCCTGATTTGAATTATATGAAATATGTATTGTGGAGTAGACTCCTTTTATTTCTATTTATTTTTGGATTTTTATTGTAGACATCAGCTATTTTTTATTTAAATTATCGATATTTGTAAAACCATTAGCATTTTTTTGTTTTGAACCCTTTTCCACTATTCATGAACATCCTTTTAAACAAGTTTTTTATGATTTTTTATAAATATCTAGTCAATATTTCTGCTATGTTTAAATATATTATTTATATTAGATTTTTAATCCCTTGTTACACTCTGTTCGAACGCCTATGTGTTCTAATTTTTTATGTTAAATGTTTTAGGGTATACTTTATTAAATAAATGAAAAATTATTCAATATTTCGGATATGCAAGAACCATACATTTTTGAACCCTTTTCTAAACTTCTTGCATAGGCTCAATGTTTTACAAAAATCAATTAGGATCTAGAAATATCCTGTATTATTGTACTATATTTATTAAACATCTGTGAAGTGGGTTTTGCGTTATCGTGGATACTGATTTTTCTGACCCTATTTTAGACGCCTATGGTGCTGAAATTTTTTGACGTGTAATTTTAACACCAATACAACTACTTAGAAAGCTAAGTGTACCATTTTTACAGTCTAATTCTTTAAACCCTTTTTCTACTATTTGTCAACACTTATGTAAACAAGTTTTTTTATGTCGTATTTTGTAGGTTATCTTATATCAAAACTATATTATTAGCCAATTTTTCTAGTATGTTTTTTTTTTAATTTTTGACTCCTTTTTTTACACTATTTGTTAACGGCTGTGTCAACCAATTCTTCTATAATATGATATTTTTTAGGTTATTTCTATCACAACTATGAAAAATTATTCCATATTTCGAATAAGTTTATATAGGAATAATTTTTTTATTTTGACCCCTTTTCCACTATTTAAGAACGGTTATGTAAGCCAATGACAAACAAAACGAACTGAAAAACAGCTAACATTAAGCAGGAGTCAGATTCGAATAACTATAAGTCCCCTCACTGGGCATTGCGCCTTGAGAAGTCACCTAAATAAGATGGGGCTGTATAACGGGGACCTGCAGTGCTGATTGTGTAATGGGGCAGTTGAAAGAGCTCATCATGTGATATGTGAGTGTATAGCCTTACAACGAAGGCGACACGCTATTTTTGGGCACGCGCTGATTGCGCCTGCAGATATTGACACCCAACACATAACTGAATTCCACAAGTTAGTGGAGGGTACAGAATTGTTGGTTTGGGTAGCATAAAATACGGGGACTTTTCACAATAAACCCATGAGGCTACAGTGAAACCGGGGACACATGTCGAACGGACCCTTACAAAAAAAAGCCAATGAAAAATATTATTAACCTTTGAGCGCCCAGAGTACTACAAGCAACGTACATGCCCAAGCAGAGTCTCACAGAGACCCCATAGCAAATAAATAGGCTCATATCCATTAAAGGGTATTTTAAAATATGTAGAAATATATCTAACACAAGTTAAAGTGAAATATACAAATATTTATTAAATGTATAAAAGAAAACTTCTGAAAACATAAACATAACAAAATAAACACATCAATGAAAAATCATAATATTCGAAAAAAAAACAGACCCCACCTATCTAAAAGCGTTATAGCTCGACACTGTCGTTATGACGGCTCACGCGAAACTAACAGCTGTTGACATGACTGTTTTCAAGAAAATACATAGAGACGCCGATTTTGTTTTATTCCGGAAACCTTAAGGAAAATAAAGAACTGGGGTTACGAGAGGAACCCACATGGGCACTCAACGGTTAAGAAATATGACTTTTTTAAATTTTTAAAACCTTTTCTAAATCCCTTGCCTACGCTCAATGATTCCTAAAAGTTAGTCAAACAAGTATTGCCGATGAGATCGAAAAAAACTGATGAAACTAATAGCCTCCATATAACATGCTAAACAAACACAACGACTTACCAAACTACTTTGATCAAAAATTAGAAATAAAAAACAATTGCAAGAGCAGGGATAGAACCCAGGACCTTCCGCACCCAAAGCCTCGCCGATTACCACTTGAGTTACGGTTAACGGTAAAAGAAATGAAACCAAATTGCATTAAAGTTACAAATAATAAAGATTTATTGTAGTGTATTGGACGCCAGTTTGGTGTAAGGTTCTGGCGATCGGTAACTACCGAAATATGGTTACAAAAGCCTAGAGGAAAACACTACTAAGGGTAGCCAGCGGATATCGCACGATATCCGCAGAAGCTATACAAATAATAACAGGGAACCCCCTATTGACCTTCTGGTAGAAGAAAGAAAAAGACTGTATAACCGAGCCGACGCACAAGATCCCAGGATCGAAAGAGAACTGACGTTACATGGCAATGGCAAGAGAGATGGACCAGACACGGAAAAACAGGACAGTGGACGAAGAAACTCATACCAGATATTTTAGTGTGGCTGAATTGCAAACACAGAAAGCTGGATTATTACCGCACCCAAGCCTTTGGTATATACACAAAAAAATTAAAAAGTCCAACGATGATAACTGCGCATATTGTCAGCAGATAGACAATGTGAATCACACACCGTTCGAATGTCCTAAATGGCTAAGAGAAAGACTTTTACTGGAAATTAAATTAAACCAGACGATACATGAGGGAAATATGATTAGTACAATGCTGATATGTCAAAAAAATTGGAATGATATTCACTCATTTACAAAAGACGTTATGAAAAACAAAGAAGAGGAAGAACGTCGTAGACAGCAAAACCCGAACCCCTAATCACGAATTCGTGGAAGGGGGATGTAGGGCATAAAACATCAAATTACTCAACAGATAAATAGCTAAAAAAAGACAAGCATAACCTCAAAAAGAGCAGCAAAGATAGCCTGTGGAAATGAAGTATGCCAGATCGGCGGTTCCGTTCCACAAAGGCGGTTTCGTGCTGGCTCTTGTTTGGTTAGCTTCGGTGCTAAGTACGTCAGTGAAAAAAGAAAAAAAGGCTATGTGGAACGAAAACATTAGGATTTGTTCGACGAAAATGATGAAGAAAAACAAAGACTGATAGATACTAAGCGTAAAGTGTTCATCACCTGACAAAATGACCGCAACTCAACATCAAAAAAGCGTCTTCAATTACGAATTCAAATCCGTGTGATGCGAAACAACTATGTGAATTTGGAAATGAATTTGCCCTGAGTGTAATAAATATTATAACACGGAATTCTCTGCCTAGTATTCTAATACACACTCCTTCTAATAACTGCTTGTTGGCGTATAGTGTAGCATTTTATCATCTTTAACAATCTGGTGAACATTTTTTACTATTATACATGTATGCATCAATATCATAATGCGATCAGACGCAACCAATGGATCAAAAGCTATTTGTTTTTTAACTTTTGATTAATAATGACTCTGAGAAATTCACTCCTCGATGGGAAGGGACATATTTAGTTACCGACAACTGTAGGGCAAGTTTTGGTACTAAAGCAGTGGTGTAGTATGTGAAAAAGGAATCAAAAGGAATTCTAAATAAATTTGTTTCTTCTAGAAATTATTTATACAATTATACCGGGTCGGGCACAACATTCCCCTAAGTTATATTTTTTCAAATGAACACCCTGTATTTTATAGATTTTTGTATACTTTGGATCAAGGTAATAATAATATTATTATGATCCATATAGCAAAATCTAACCGTTTCCTCGATTTTTGCGTTGTCTACAAAAAATAAAAACAAAATAGGGTAGTTTTGAAAACATTTTGTGCGTTCATGTTTTTAGTTAAAATTTTAAACTGTCAAGTGTATACGACAGACATTAGGTCGGTGTACAGTGTAATTGTAGATATTGTACAGGGTGGTCACAATCTTTTTTTTTGTTATTCTCAATCATATTTATTGAATTTACTTTCTAATTTTAAATTGCACACCCTATATTTCAAAGCACCTATCGATACTACTTCATGACCTATTCCTTTCCCGACTAATAAGGAAAGTATTGTGAACGTGCTAAAAAGATGGAGATAAATACGGATATCACCATTTTGGACCATTTTCAGATGGAAGTTTGTCTGTGTGTATCTATTCTTGCACGACGACGTTCATTGCTGCTCTTTTACCCCAGCTGGGGCCGCTAATATTTGGGAATAGTCTTCCTAGCGCCGCTGCTTTTACTTCAGCTTTTTTAACGGTGGCCTCGATGTGAGGGCCAAAAGACAGGTTTTTATCGAGGACGATTCCCAGATACTTCACTGTGTTTTTAGGCATTATTCTATGCTCTTGCAGTCTAAAAGAGACGCCTTGCCGGTCTCCTGGTCCTGCTAACATAACTGCATCCATTTTTTCAGGCGCCAACTCCAGGTTATTTTCCCTCATCCAGTCGTCCACCAGCTTCATCAGTTCTCCTCTTGAGTCGCCTGTTATAATGATTCCCAAGTCATCTGCGAATCTCTTCTGCCAACTGCATCCTTAGAATAGGGTCACAAAAAATATTCCACAGAAGTGGCCCCAATACCGAGCATATGCGGGCTGTTTCTTGTACAATTTGCTTCCTGAGGACTTAAGGACCTGTCAGACCGAGAGAAGATTTAAGTACGAACTAAAGACATATTTGATTAACGGTACATTTTATAGTGTACAAGAATTTATAGATGCACTACAATAACACAACATTATTTTAAATTGTTGACACTTTTTGTTTTTCTTTGTTTGTTATTTCTGTTTGTATTTTTAACGTGTCCGTTTGTCTGTATAGGTACTGTATATTATTTATATTATTGTATATTATTTATTATTTTAGTTAACCTTTAGTTGACTGTATCATAATATTGTAGACTTGCCAATGTATACATTTGTTATACCTATGATGGCCAATAAATATTATTATCATTATTATTATTATTGAGGTATACCACAGTTCACTGTAAAATCGTCCAAGCCCCAACATTTTATTTTTCTATGACAAAAGTAGTTTTTTATACTGTTTATACTGTACTTAAATATACCTAAATGCATTTTTTACATCTAAAGCGATCAGAGCGCACCATTTACGTTTTTTGCTGTTCGCCATTTTTGCTTCTCTTGCAATTTCTATTATGTAGTTTACCGAGTCTACTATGAATCTATGTTTCCTGAAACCAAATTGCAACGTGGACAGATAGCCTAGCGCCTCCTCACCAGCAGAGAGCACGGCGGACCTTAATAACGATCAGATTTCTTCAATATGATCCAGATATTCTTCCGGAGCTTGTCAGGCAGGTGCTATTGGAAACACAGTTGCGCTCTGTTGCTCTTTAGGCATTCGATGTTAATCTTTCGCCTTAGTTTCCTTCCTTGTTGTGGTCGTTTTGCAGGTAGACGTAGGGTCATACTGGAGCGCACAAGTCGGTGATCTGTCCAGCCACCATCTGCACTTGTTAAAGCTTTGGTGCTCTTCAACAAGCAGAAAGCTGAGGGTAGAGTACGTTTAATTTAACTTGACTATGATTGCTCCCGTGATTCGTTTTTTGTTTTCGCCTTCAGATTACAGGAAGATAATTTAGCTACACAGTTGTTTTTTAAGGAATCTTGAGTAGAAACTCGTATTCGTTGTTACACCAAGAGTCTTTAGAGCTCTGATTTGAGCTTCTATTTTTTAGTATGAAGTAGTTAAATTAACCTGATGCCCAAGATTATTTAATATCAGTTTGAGAAGTTGTTGGACTTGAGAATTCGATCAATAAAAATCGGCTCTGCCGATATTTTATATTAAACTGTCAATTGCTTTATTATTATTAATTATTAATCTAAAGTACTGAGCGGTCTCCCCATGTAACTACTTTAATGTTTCACCATTCTTATTAGATTATTATTATGATTATGATTCTGCAATTAATCAAAAATAGTGTATCATCGCTCCCGATATATCCCCAAGTTCGTCGTCCACTCTGTTTTTAAACGAATTCACCCTTGTCGCGATCACTGTTTCCCGAAGTTTATTCCACGCATAGACCACTCTATTGGTTAAAAAATTTCTTCTTCCCATTTTGAGCACTTTTCCTTAGACAGCTTTTTAGAGTGACCGCTAAGTGTTGCCGATTATTCATGTGAAATATATCCAAATTTATGCTGTGATAGCCACCAACGATTTTAAAAGTCTGTATTAGATCACCACGAAGGCGGCGATCCACCAAAGTTGACAAATTCATTCTGGCCAGGCGTTGCTCATAAGGCAATTCTCGTAGTTCCAAAGGGATTCTAATTACTTTTCTTTGTACACGCTTGATGATCTCCACATCCCTCACATAGTAAGGATTCCAAACCGACTGTGCGTACTCTAGGATAGGTCGTACTTGTAGAGCTTTACTACCGTGTCAATCGAGTGGTCCGTAAAGCTTTCTGAATTAAATAAATCATCGAGTTTGCTTTTCTAACCACTTTAGAGACATGTTTTTCCCACTTCAGGTCTTCCGATATAATGACTCCAAGGTCCTTGTGTTCGGTCACAGCATGGAGCATGCAGGAGTTATTGTAAATGGGGATTGTTCATCCCAATATGTTAGACCGTGTACTTCAATATTCAAACACACAAGCCAGTCCTTCGTCCATGACTCAAGTGCCAGCAGATCATTCGTAATCTGTTCGAAATCCGTTAGAGGATTGCAATAAATCTTTGCATCGTCCCTGGATTGAATCAGTTGAGCCAAGTCACTGATATATATAATCAAGAAAAGGAGCGTTCCCAGTACAGATTCCTGTGGGATACCACTGCGAACCTCGGAGCTATGCGAATATGAATTTCCGATTCTCACCCTGAAGCTTCGCTTCGTTAAAAACGTGTACTGTATAAAAACCAATATATTCCCGCTCAGTCCAAAATGACTGAGCTTGAGGAGTAATCTTTTGAAAGGAACTTTATCGAATGCCTTTTCGAAATCTAAATAAATGACGTCCGATGGTCGATTGCAGTCATAAGAAGAGGTCCAATCATTTACACAAGATAATAGATTTGTCTCTATAGACCTCTTTATAATACAGGGTGCGTCAACATAACTTCCTTATTTCAAAACGCAATAAAACCCATTTTACCTTTTACCCCACATTTACATTTTCATACTCAAACAAATAAGAACTTATTCGGACGCGAAATCTACGTTGATTTACGTATGAGAAGATCCAGCTGTTCACGTTTCCCTTAAGACCCATACAAGACATCCGGTATAGCATAGAAATCGATTCTGTAATTTGTTGACATTGAGAGTTTTAAGACAGTAAGTTTTAAAAAAATGTACTACAAAAGGTTTGCATTAGATGATCTTTTAATATCAAAAAAAGGCCATTTCCAGAAGAATGCATTAAATCAACAGCACATCATCATCTTTTGGTAATGACGAATTATCAGGGAAGACAAAGTGCAAGTTTGCAAAATTTCTCCATGGCAATGCATCAGTGAGTGATGAATCACGTAAAGGTCAACCAAAATCTGTTGCGAATCCAAAAACATATATGCTGTACACAAAATGATAAAACAAGATTGATATGTGACCTACAGAGAGATAGTGGCAACCCTTGGGTTATCGGAGACTGCAATTCGATTTTGTTTGAACATTTATTTGTTCCCGATGGATTCCACATAACTTGATCCATGTTTAAAAAACAGCTCGATTTTTTTCCAACATGACAATGCCAGTTCACACCCAGCATGTCGTCCATTTTAGCCTGATTTATCGCCTTACGACTTCTTTTTTAACCAAATCTGAAACAAAAAATGAGTAAGCAATAATTTTTATCATCGACGGGCCAAAGTCTTTCGAAGCCATGTTTCTCAGGTACAATCGTTAGAGTAGAAATAATATTTTGAGAATTGGTTTGTCCGCATGCAAAAGAATTCAACCAAAACCATGAAGGAAACGCAATCAAATAGTTTGATCCCAAAAACTTTGCCTTTTTCCAGATTTTGTAAAAACATAATAAGCGACCTTTGTATCTGGACCTTCAGTAATGTTTCTAAATCACCGCAATATGAATATCAAAACAGTTTCTCAAAAGTTGTAGCGTAATTACTTCAACAATGGATATCTGAGGAATTATATATTATATATCCTTACGAACTCTATCCAATTCCAGCCGAGTTATAAGATTGGAATTGCAGTTACTGATTTAGGTTCGGAACTAACGTTTATTTTCTTGAAAGGTTTATTTTGCAAAGCATTAATTACTTTCCTAAACTCTACGTTAAACGCAGTCAATTGATTATTGTCAGATAAACATGAACTACTTTCTGTACCAGGGAAATAGTCTAATCCATTATTGCTACCAAATTTTCTAAATCGACTATCGATGTCGGCTTACACAAGAACGAGATATGGTCCAAATGATTTATTAATAATGATTTATAGCGGTAGCTTGTACTTAATATATTTATCGCGCAACCATATCTTTTCTACTTATACATTTTTCCTTGTACAAAAATACATAGAACAGATACGAATATTGAACAATTCGTTTTTATCAATAGAGTACAAGAGCGGCATCTGATAGGAATAGAGTACAGTATCCTGTATTGTTAGATATTGTGATATTGGTGATATTTTGTTTGTTACAGTGGCGTCTAGTAAAGAAGTATCTAGGTAATACTAAAGATTAATTTTTAAGTTCTCTTTTACTTTCCCGCACAAGGAAAGTATTGTGAGCGCGCTAAAAAGATAAAGACTGATATAATAATTATAAAGCAAGTAAACATTTTAAACTGATACTAAATAATAAAATAGAAGCACAAATAAGAGCTCTGGAGACTCTTGACGTGACAACGAATACGTGTTTCGCAACGTGTTTAGCAATGTTGTACCCCTCAATCTGTTTACCAGAAGAAATTTTAGGGACATGGCAAAGAAGGTCACACTTTTCTGCTGACGATTCTTTAAAAAAACAACTGTATACGTAAATTATCTTCCTGTGACGTGAAGCCGTAAACGAGTCTCGGTACCAACCAGTTTTGAGAGTAAATCAAAGGGAAAATAAGTTAAATTAAAGAAACCTACGCTACCCTCCGTGTCCTGCTTGCGTGCTAGAGCAACGAGTTAGTTTTTGGTTGAAATCGCTTTAGCCCTCTGATAGGGGTGCAGACACAAAACCAAATTTTCAAATAGCAGTAGGAATCGAGTGATAAATAGTTTGAAAGCATTTTCATCTGCTTTACAGCGTAACCTATCGCTCCATAATTCTCGAGGAAATTGCGTTTAAAATTTCACCCGTTATGTAGTTGGAACCTATAGCTCTTAATAGAATATAATAATATAGTAATTTATTAAGGGTTTCTGGCGTTAGTGATTGAGGGTGCGCTTTGCATGCGGAAGGTCCTGGGTTCGAATCGCAGTTCTGGCAACTTTATTTTTATTTCTGGTTTTTGACTAAATTGTGAGTTTGTTAGGTTAGTTTATTGGAAATAATAAAAATAATAGAATTATAATAATGGGAAAGTTTTGGGGCGACACGACAGATTTTTTTACTAATGTTTGGCAGGAAATGAAGAGAACTTCTATTAATATTCCCTATATTTATATCGATTAGTTTTCGAAGAATTAATAATTTTTTTCTAAAAATGTAGTGGTGTTTCAAGAAAAAGAAATCTCATAAACTATCTGTAAATTCTTCTTTACAAGGTGGAGTCTTATCTTGTAAAATGTAGACTCGGTAGCATGTATGTACCTAAGTACCTTCTATTGTCCATATTAAGCCAATCAATTTCTAGAAGTTTATGACGAATCCGTTATATTCTAATAACAAATATTAGCCTTAAACACGAATTTTGCAACCTTTGTACTCGCGCTCTCATTACAGATGTTAGGCATTGTGCATAAATGACGTCACAATAGTTAAGATGTGATAACAACATAGCTTCGCACAATTTAGCCTTTAGATATTGAGTAAGCCCATGTCGGTGTAAAAAATTAGTTTTAAATTCATAAAACCCTTACCTATGCAACGATTTACGTGGTCGGAAACCTAAGATCTGTATCCATCCGAAGTCCAAGGTTTCTTACTGTCAACTTAAAATCCAAACGTGAACCATCAATGTTAATTATGTGTCGATATTCTGACAAAAAACGTGATCTATAATTTTTTCTACCTCATAAAAACGTAAATTAAAAAATGTATCTTTTGGAATCCTAACCATGCGGCAACTAGGGTGTATCATATCCAATATTTTTAATATATCCTCACAAAAAAAGCAAATGGGGCATCTGGAGACTATATCATGGCCAATTTTTAGGGCAACCTATTTCACATATGTATAGGGAATATTAAATCCTTTTATTGTTTAAGTTTTATATACCTACTGTCAAATAAAGGATATCCCATTAAAAAAAGTTGATATGCCACGGTTTTTTGGTGCACCCTGTATAACAAAGCCACAATTAATCTACATTCTTAAGCATTGAATAAAGTGTGTATTAGCGTTATCGTTTTTGATAATTCTTCCTATTAAATATCGCACAACTATTTACAAGTTGATATTTTTCAGTAACTATGTTTGGTTAGACAGACGCTGTCTATGATATTCCTCAAATATTTTCTTACATTCACCGATATAAAGGGGTGGGTTTATGGAGTTCTTCGTGCGGAACGGTGTTCCGCATTTTCTATATTATGTTTATTTTTTCAAACATAGTTATAACGAGGTAGGTATAACACTGGCAATGCCACTTGATAATTTGCGCACGTCTATGCTATACCATTGCTACCGCTCGGTATCTGGATGCATATTTACATTACTAAGGAATGAGTTTCAAATGGTAGAGCGTCTCTTTGAAGATTAGTGTTCTTAGTCGAACAAAATTTTCGAAACAATCGTGAAATTTATAGAATATTTAACGATCTTAATTACTTTTTTAGATAGGCAATATCTGTCACGGTTATTTCCAAATGTTCAGCGTGAATTTAATTTTACCGAGGTTGATGAAGTTAAAATATTATTAGAAATATTAAATCTAGTGCTACCGACTGTGGTAACATTGATTTAAAAATGATTTCTTTAATTCCCTGTTCGTAACACCCTTTATTATCCGTTGTATTTCCCTATCATTGAAACAATGCAAGTAAAATCCCAGTAGCGCTATTCTGTACACTGTATCGACAATCGTCGGTATCGGTTTGTTACCGACATCCAACGGTTGTGCGACCGATGGAATCAAAACGACGCTATTCTGTATGCCACGGTTACCGACAGTCGGAAATGCAACCGTCAAGTGTCGGCTTGCAAGTGACATCACTCGAATCGGTACGTTCAGCCAATGAACGGTGAGATATTTGTAAACAAATAACAAATATTTTGTTGTGCGTCATTTGTAATTTGTGCGACGTTTTAAGTTTGAATGTAAGATGTCTGCAAGAAAACGGTGCAGAATGCATTGGTTTGTAATGTAGAATGTGTTTTAAACAATAAGGCAATAAAGCATTGTCAATTAAAATACCTAACATGTAATGGCGTTTTAAGAAGAATCAAAAAAATATTATAATATATTGACACCGAAACTTAACTACATACACAGAGAAAAATCTATCATATCATGAATCATATGCACATTCAATCAATGACAGCATATATTCCGTATTCCACAATCAAAGCTAGATTTCTTTCAATTATAGGTATATGATTAATTGCGAAATATATGACTTTATTGCTTTAAGTATAAGAATTAATTGACTTCCAATCAAATGCCTCAATTATAAGAATGTATTGAAATTAAATAAAAAGTATTGATTGGACTAAGTGTCACTATCGTTGATAGAACATTTTTTTGCTTTTTAAGGGGAATACAGAAATTATAGACAGAATATATTTTGGTATTGAAATAATTGTTTTGTCATTTTAAATCAATTTTATTAATTCTATAATACATTGTATTGTAATAAAAAAATATTACTCTATAATCACAGTAGGTACAAAAAATAAACAATACATTAAACTATGTATATATGTTATTCTAGTACATTGAACATGTACGACTAACAAAATATTAAACCAAATATCGTATTTGTGTTTTTTTACCATATCTTCATAGTGTCTCACTCCCACTCGGTACTTTGTATACTGTATACCTACATCGTGTTAAAACAGGATATTTTGAATTTTGAGGTTATCTGAGGTTTCAAAAATGTAGTCCATGCTGCCATGCTATGCTGGTTAATGTGAAATAAAAAGGTTAATATTCATAACTTTTGAATAGTTTTGTTAAAACGTTTTTATTATGCATTATAGGTACCTCCTAAATCATTTGTTGGCTAGACCGATCTTTAATACCTATTATTGTTCGAAAAGCTTACAGAAAATAATTTATAGTAAAAAACTTATGATTAGATATACTTAGTTGGGAGTAAAACTTACCGGAGAATATTGGAATTAGTTTTTCCAATTCTGAGGCGTTTAAGAAGTCTTCCATAATATATTATTGCAGATTATAGAACTTAACTATATAGAGACGCGCTACCGGCACACAAATAGAATATATAAATGTAACATAACCTATTGTTTTAAGCCTTGCTAGTGACTAGGGAGTTCCGAAATTTCCCGATACATCAGCCCGAAATCTACGTTTTTATATCAATGGTTTTGAATTCGTTTTATTATGACATAGGCGTATGAAAATCCAGTTTTTATTTAATTTATATACCTAAATTCGATACATGTATGAGTGGAAAATGTTGGATACTCGACGTTTTGTGTTTCGATATATCGATGAATTTAGCCCGGCCCAATAATAAGTTAAGGTTATCCCAACAATAAGAAGTATTGACTTAATATTATTTAGTTTATTTAAATAGTAGAATGATAGATATCTAATAATCCGAGTAGAGAAATAATATTCTTCCAATGCTTTTTCCTGCTTATCGTAACATAACAATATTTGAAATAATACAATTGCAATATTAGTTACCAATTATACTGTAATCATTGAAAGAAAAAATATATCTGTTTTGTGCCTAACATATATGAAATTGAATTTCAATAATATCTGGAATGTCGGATTAAGTATATATTTAATGTTGGCCTAATTGTAATCTAATGAATTAAGTATTACTGTCATTAAACCAAAATAGAGGCAATCAAACATATCGCTAATATTGATATTACAGTAAGATTTTTTTCTGTGTAGGTATCTAATAATTCTTATCTAGACACTACACTGTAAAATCACCCTATAGTCCAAATATACTTAAATAATAATCCGCAATTCCAACCAAAACATCAATAATGATCCAATAATCGGTCAACACATATTGGTAACGTCCACCGTGGGGTGAACGAGGGCACGGTGAGATACCGATCTTTGTCGACTCAAATTACCGAGATCGGTCGGTATTAGAGCATACAGAATGCCGCACGAAGCGACTTGGCGACGGCTGTCGGTAAGTGAGAATTACCGATACCGGCGGCTCTCGGAAACGTGTACAGAATAGTGCTACAGCTTAATGAGAGTAGAGCAGTCGCCGGAAGGTTTTGCAATTTTTTGAAGGCGTTTGATCGCCTGGACCCCGGTATTCTACTCAAAAAGCTTGAGTGTTATGGTGTGGGTGGTGCGCTTTTGAATCGGTTTCGATCCTATTTAACCATGATATATCTGATGGTACCTATGTGTGTTCCAATGGGAGCACCGCAGGCTTCTGTTCTGGGTCCCATTCTTTATCTTCTTTATGTCAACGATATTACCAACATCAAACTGAGAGGACTGCTTTTTGCTGATGACACCACACTTTGTTGACATGATAAAGATGCTGATGTTGTCAAGGAATATACTTAAAACGATTTAGCAAGAGTAAGAGAATGGTGTGATTCAAATTTTCTTTCATCTAATTTAACAAAAACAGATGTGTTATCTTTTAATTTCGTGGTTTGGGGTTATTCCTATTAATAGTGCAAATTGTGTCAAATTTTTGGGGCATCTTAGACTATTGGGTGGCAAGGTTACATCTGGCTCTTATGCTCTGAAAGTTGGTTGGGGGCTCTTGGATTGAAAGTTGCAAAAAATGTCTATTTTTATCTATTAGAAGCATATCTTCGATATATCGAATAGCCTTCTGAGGTACCTCTAACCAAACTCTATTCAAGGGTATATTTCTATTACAAAAGTGAGCTCTGCGTTACATGTGTGAAGCGGATTTCAGGGTTGGCTGAGACAATTATTTATAAACCACAAAATATTGACCCTTGCATCACTCTTCATTTTGGAAACTGAATCCCTTGTGAAGAGCATCAATAGCTCGGCTACACCTGGTCACCTTTATGCACTTGCCGATAAAAAAAATCAATCATCATTTACCAGCAAACTTAACGGCTGCACAAGACTGCAAAAAATTTAGAAGGGCCGTCAGCGCGTTCTTCTTGAGAAAACATACTACTCTCTTGAATAATAAATACTTTATAGCAGGGATTGATATCGAAACTTGGTATTGAATCGAAACGATGGTTCGCGCGGTATCGCTTGTAGTACCGTCAAATAACCAAAACGAAACTGGGATCGAAATGTAGTGAACCTTTGTGAAACATACCCGAAATGTAACGAAACTTCAAAAAACGAACTGACCGCGATATCGAAATGAAAGTAACACTTACACCTAATACCCGAACTGAACCGAAACTCTCGATTTCGGACCTTAGTAGCACCGATACACCATAACATTCAACGCAGAGCCCATAGAAAGGGTAGACAAATTCAAGTACTTGGGTATTTGGCTTTTCGAGCACTGGACATCGGACCGGGAAATAAAATGTCGCATTGAGCAAGCCCGTCAGGCATTCTTTACGTTTCGAAAACTGTACGTGTTCCGATTTCGACCTTAGCCTGAGACTCAGATTCATGAAGTGCTACGTTTGGTCGGTGCTTCTTTACGGTGTGGGGGGTTGGACTTTGAGGGCGACTGCAATTAAGAAATTGGAGGCTTTTGAAATGTGGTTGTATCGCAGAATTCTCAGGATACCTTGGACTGACAAACGAAGAAGTCAATGAACAACGTGAACTGGTTGAATTGATCAAGAAGATAAAACCGCATATTTGGGACATATAATGTAAAACACGAAATATCAATTCTTGCATCTGTTGATCGAAGGCAGGATCGAAGGCCGGAGAGGGATCGGAAAGAAAAAAATGTCTTGGCTGCGAAATATCAGACAGTGGCTACACGCTATAAAGTCGCTAATAGGTACACACCGCAAGGAACAGAGAAGCAATGGAAAATATTATCGCGAACATCGGTTAGTGGATACGCATTGGAAGAAGAACAAGAAGTAGGACCGGTGCCTACCTGAGTATCGAAGCGGTATCGAAACTACAGGCACGAAACCGAAACAGGTTCCAAAATTCTGAGTAACGAAACAGAACCGAAACCCTCGGTAATTCTTGCAATACTAGTGGAGTCTGTAATCATAAATACTACCGAAACCGTCGGTGCAGTAAACGAAACAAAAAGCAAAATGCGTAATATTAAAATTGGTACCGAAACTATGTGCAACGAATTGATATAGAAACGGAAGGAGTTTCGGTATCGGTTTCCGTTCCATACCTATAGTTTCGTTGCTTAGATTTCGTTTCTAGGTTATTTGCGGTACCTAGCGTTTACCTGCGTGTTGGTTAATGAGTTTGTCTTAGGAATAGATTTCGTTAATGATTTCGTTTCTGTTAATAACCTTTTGCTGGAGATTTTGGCGTCTTCGTATTTCGTTATTAACCGTTTCATTACTGCTTGCACAAACGAATATGTGAAAGCAGAAACTACTTAAGCCAATGACTAAGAAATCTTCAGGATCAGAATTCGGGCAATGAAACCATCTAACTGTTTCGGTCGTCATCCCTTATACGAGGTTCCCCATAATAGACTACCCATATTATATTTATTAATAAATTCTCTACGAGATAACTAAATAGATTGTTCTCTGTGGGATTATCTTCTATAGTCTTTGGGATTCAAGTAAATTATTCAAGTAGGCGCCGGTCACAAATAAATTTTAAATTAATAATTTCGTGGAACGTCATTTTTCTGCGAGAAGTTTGTTAGTTTTCATCAATAATTATTTAATTTTTTTGCTTTGAGACATTATTTCAACTTCCGTTTGAACTTTCATGGATTACTCAGTCCAACAACGTGTGTTTTGTGTAGAAACTTACATAAGAGGAATTTGATAGAAGAAGTTAGGCGTGCATTCCGGCATCAGTTTAATAACAACAATAGGGGTCACGCGCCAAATCGTAAAACTGTTATGTTATGGGTTCGTCATTGGCGTGAAAATGGTTCTGTACAAAATTTGAGGAAGCCTATATGTCGAAGAACAGTTCGTACAACAGAAAATATTGAGCGAGTTAGAATTGCGTTTACGAGAAGTCCTAAAAGGTCTGCTAATTGACAAAGGAATATCGAAGAGAAGCTTAGATCGAATTCTTCAAAGGGATTTAAAATTTCATCCCTATAAATTCCAAATGGCACAGAACCTTAGCAATCAAGATAAAGAAGCAATGTTAGAATTTTGTCAAGAATTTTTGGATTTACATCAAGGAGCAATTCACAGTCTTCTAATGACCGAAGAAGCAAAGTTTTATTTGAACGGCATGGTCAGTAAACAGAATTTTAGATACTGGTCAAATGAAAATCCTCGTGAAATCATTACACAGAACTCCATAATCCAAAAATTCTTGTGTGGTGTGGAGTAGGCTCTCTTGGTATTATTGGTTTTTATTTTTTTGAGGATAAAAATAACCACGCTGTAACAGTAACATCCGAGCAATACGTTAACATGCTAGAGACATTTATCATTCCAGAATTAAATAGACGAGGATTACTAAACAATGCCTTACTATTCCAACAAGATGGGGTAACAGCTCATACCGCCAGAAACTCAATGAGGGTCCTGCGAGAAATGTTTAATGGCCGACTCATTTCTCGATTAGGAGAGTTGCCTTGGCCTTCGAGGTCCCGCGACTTAACGGCACCCGATTTTTTCCTGTGGGCATATTTAAAAGCGAAAGTGTTTGCGAGTCGTCCAGGTACAATCGAGGAACTGAAAGTCAAAATTCGTGAAGAAGTTGAAGGAATAGACGAAGGTTTGCTACGCCGTGTAGTGAACCACTTTTTATCTAATATTGAAAAATGTGTTGAAGTTGGTGGAGGTCATTTAGAAGATGTGATTTTTAAAAGTTAGAATTAAATTACCCAAATATTTATAAGTTTTCATAAATCCCAAAGAGTTAGCTGTAATTAAGTAAAATTAAAACATTCCTATCGGGAAGCCTGCTGTTGAGACCTTAAACTTTTACTGGTCTAACCATAATCCAAAAGCCAATAGTTTCGACTTTAAAGTGATAGAGATAGAAGCCAAAGCCTTAGACTCAATTAAAAGTGGAGCAGTGGGACATGATTTGGATTGGTGGTGTTTTGCCCGTGGTTCTTCATATCGTCAATTATTACATTGAAAAAAGCATGTAGCCTAAAATCTAGAAATTTAGTCAAGTTGTTCCACTGCCTAAAGTATCAAATCCGTCAGATTTCAAGGACTGTGAGTATTTTGCCTACAATGAGCAAGATTCTTGAAAGAATTCTCGATGGCCAGGTGAAGGGATACGTGGAGAAACAAAGGTTATTGCCCAAAATTCAATCCGGTTTCAGATCCGATTATAGTTGTTGCACTGCCTTGCTTAATGTCACGGACGATCTATTTACGGCTACTGATCAAGGTAAAATGACGGGTTTGGTACTGTTGGATTACAGTAAAGTATTTGATAGGCTTGATCATAGTTTATTGATTGCTGTTCTGAAGTATATGGGTTTCAACGGTCCATCCTCCGCCCTAATCAGAAACTATTTGACTGAGCGTAGTCAAATGGTTTCCCATAGAGGAAAGCTATCGCAAATAGAAAGATTGAGGAGTGGCGTTCCGCAGAGCTCTATTAAAATAGAGCCCAATTTTATTTTCTATATATATGTCCCAGTTTACCGAATCCTTAAAATTTTGTCACATGTACGCGGGTGATACTCAGGTATATTTATCATTTGCACCAAATGCGGTCGGGGAAAGTGTTGACAGGATCAATCATGACATTTCAGAAATCGTGAAAGCATCTCAATCTCATGGGCTAGAAATAAATCCAACGAAGTCGGAACTTTTGCTGTTTGGTAATAAAAGCCACTATAGGGAGTTAACTGTGGTGATTGATAATGTCGCTTTAAAGACCACTGACTCGGCAAAAAACCTGGGGATCGTACTGGATACCGAATTGATGTTTACGAAGCATGTGAGCCTTTGCATAAGGAGGGCTTTTACTAATTTAAAAGCAATATACGGTAGTAGAAGATGGCTTAACTGGCAAACAAAAAAACTTTTATGCGACACATTTTAATTATGGCGATGTTATATACAGCCCTTGTTTAACAAAAATTGATGAGAACAGGATTCAGTTGATGCAGAACTCATGTACATGGCTTGTATGTGGAACTCGTAGGGGTGAAAGAGGCATTAGCGCTAAGATTAAGGAAATCGGCTGGTTAAGAATGAAACAACGTCGGATCTTTCATTCACTAATTCTGTTTAAAAAAAACATTAGAAGAAAAAAACCCGAATACTTATATGAAAGACTGCAGTTCCGGGGATCTGTGCATGATGTGAATATTCGTCATAAAACTGTCATTACGCCTCCGCTACAAGAAACATCAATGTTTTATCGGTCATTTTCCTATACGATTTCTAAATATTACAACGCCCTACCGGAGAATATAAAAAGTTTACAGGGATTTTCGTTTAGGAGCGCTGTCAGACGCGTAATAGAACATATTAATTTGTAAAAAAAAGATACTTATTTTGGTAAGCAATATAACACAAATTTCAGTTTAGATTAAGGTAAAATATAAGTTAAACTTAGGTTAACTTAGGAAGTACTGCTTCATCTTCGCCTTTTGTAAAAATATAATTTTTTTACAATAAAGTCTTTAATATTATTATTAACTAAAAAAATTTTAATTCAATTATTAAAATGGGTCTATTATGAGGAAACCTGTATAACCGAAATTGAGACTCAATAAACTAGTTCGTTGTCAAAAAATTGAATTATTAATATAATATATTCTGTATACGTTTAGAAATTTAAATCCGCAATATTTACACGCTACCCGGTTGGCAAACTAACAGGTTCATCTGCTGCCTTGGCAGCAAGAACAACAGCAGCAACAGCAGTACGTACTTCGGCCTGTTGGCCTACGGCTACCTTCACGTTTGACCCCGCTGATGCTCGCCTACTAAGATAATTACGTCAAAAACGGCTCCTTTAATGTACGCTTTGAATGTATGGGAGTAACGACATGGGCGTTCAAAAGAAAATAACTAGCATGCAATTATTGTATTGTAATGCAGTTAATAATTATTATGCACATCTATATAATTCCCAATTTATTAGTAGCAAAATATGCTACAAATTAATAGAGGGTGTTGCTTTATGATAGGTCATAGAATGCGTCAAGATTTTAACTAGACACTAATACTAACTACTAGGGGTGGCGGTGTTTTGATAGCATCAAAACACATGATTTTTGTTTTAGTACAAACATTAACTTGCCCTTTTGATCATATATTTCTCCATCTATGGATGTTTTGTGTTGTAAATTAGTTATAGATTACTTTGTTTTTTATGCATTTTCTATATATATGCCGCCAACAGTATCAATAGATGAATTTGAAGTGTTTTTTGATGCCTTAATGTTATGTGATATATATTATACTTAAGAATAAAGTCATTATGCTAGGAGATTTTAATGGACCGGGTTTTATCCTTGGGTCACATGCGGATAAAAAAACCACGATTATTAATCATTTTTGTGAGGTTACTGGTTTAAAACAGGTCAGTAAAGTTAAGGATAGGTTAGGCCGACAATTGGACTTAATATTGACTGCACAGTTTCTGAAGACACTTTTCCGTTTGTGCCTATTGATGTCTACCACCCAGCTATTGAAGTGAATCTGTCAACTACCAATGCCCGTTTGGAACAGTTAAAAATTGACGGATCTTTGCGCGAAACATTCAATTTCCGGAAAGCTGATTATCCTGTATTGTACGAGAGAATTCTTAATGCTACTTGGGGGCGTGTTTTACTTGAGACTACAGCTAAGAGTTCCTGTAAGGTTTTCTATGACGAACTGTCAAATATCTTTCTTCTTGCATTCCATTTAAGCTAGGGAGAAAGCGTCGATTTCCATGAAAGAAGACTTAATTCCGAGAGTTTGTCTGTCAACCACTCTACTTTCACCAGACGGCCGTTTCGTCGATCCCCGACTCATCAGTGAACAATAATTCACAATATCGACTGCGTGTAAGGTCACTGAGCTCATAATATTATGACTGTGTATCGTCTGCATAAAGCGTTATGTGTTGAGCGGAGTTATGAATGTGGATATGTTGGAAATGCGCTATATGAATATCAGGGGTGCCAACGTACTGGTCTGCGTTACACCGAAATCCAACTCCAGAACTGATGATTCAAAAGTTTTACCACCACGGTTGAGACTAACTTTTTATTTTCTACATGTAAGGTATGACGACAAACGTTTTAAAGGTGTTGCCCTAACATCAAAACTATTAAATTTAGATAAGATTGTCTGATGATTTACCGTCCCAAAACCTTATGTGTAGTCAAAAAATAAACCTCTCTTTCATTCATTTCATTCTCATGCACAGGGCAAAGAAAAAAGGACTCACCAACAAAACAAAATCCGAGTTAATAAAAATACGCATTAAATGCTTCTGCAGCATGTTCATCACATACATACTCATGACCATCACCATTAGCAAATGCAGAAGGGTACCGACGATCCCCATTCAGACCAACCGCCCCATTGATTATTTTCCAGCAGACCTTCGATCTATTGTTTGATGAATATTAACGCGAATCATTATAAGCTTTCTTGGCGTCTAATATCTGTTTTTGTGTTTCCTATGTGCAGTAATATAAAGTCTTTTTATATTATAATCTATGGAAATTTTACATTGATAGTTTAAAGCTCTGGGAAACTCTCCCTGAGCGGGTATATCAGCTGTTACCCAAGGATATGTGAATATTTATTAGCCTGTGATTAAAACATAAGAAAAATCGGTTGTGTTATCCCAAAAGTTTCCTGGTATAATATAATATAATCAGTAGTAATACTACATGTTGCTCAAATCTCAGTTTGATATCCAAGATTAACCCCAAATTCCTCGCCTCTATCTTAACCTCAACAGGAGAGCCATTGATTGAGATGTTAACAGAATCCCTCAAAATAGTGTTTATATTATGTTCGAATACCATTAATAGACATTCATGCATTGAACAACCTTCTTCTCTGAATGTTCTTCTAATGTTTTTCCTGCATTATTCCCTTAGTTCAAAATTTATCTTACTATGCTGTGTAGCTTATGGATCAATGAACCTGTTTTTAATATCATTTATGGTAAAAACTATCGTCTGTTTTTCATGCCCAACCAACATCTTTCATTTTATCCCGTATGCCAATCGAAGACAATACTTTTTTGGGTACTAGCAGAGACCTCAGAAGTCAAACAAGGTCCGTATACAAGGTCACAGTAATTAAACTTGGAGAGAACCATATAATCACACAATAATAATTTAACCTCTGGACTAAAGAGATAACTAGAGGCATACAAGAGCTTGACACGTCCAATAGTCTTTTTGTGCATGTGATGACATGTTGCTAAAATCTCAGTTTGGTAACCCCAAAGCCATTGATTGAGATGTTAACAGAAGCTGTCATAAAATTAGAATTATGTTCGAGTATTTGACAACCTTCTCTGAATTTTCTTCAATTTATAATAATGTTTTTCCCGTATTCTTCACTTAATTCAACATTTATCTTAGTATGCCGTGAATCTTACGGATCAATGAACCCGTTTTTCATAACATTATTTAATGCTGAACAGTAGAATGTCTCCTACTTAAAAATTTATCGGTATACAGACTGCTCGAGCATTGCATTTAATTAGACCTTAGCATTGAGCAGATAAATAACGAAAAATGAAGGTTTGTCTATTACTTAAACGTCTCCGAAATTTTTCTAGTCAGTTCCATACGGGCGATTTTTTTGGGTTTACCAAATTAGTTGGAAGAATATAAAAACATTTAAGTGGATGTGCATTTAAACATGAATTAACTACTTAAAGAGTGTTTATATTATATTCCAATAGCATTAATAAATGTTTATGCATTTTTCAAGCTGTCATCTGCCTTAGGTCCACGTCATAAAAAGTGCAGCCCACCACTAACCTGTTAAAATGCGATAAATGTATATAAGTTGCATATGTTGGTATTCACGGAAACGCTTAATACTTCTACAAGTAAGCATTCTTATGTTTTATTGTTTTTCTTTTTCAGTATGCCTTCATTATCCTTTTGTAGTTATTTTGTTAATTAAGACTATGGGCGTCATCATCGCACACAAATTTTGGACTTCTTAAGAACGAAGTGGGTGTTTCTGATGTTGACGGCTTGAAGGAAAACAAAAAAATAATGCTTCCATTTATATAGTTTGAGTTAAAGTTAGAGATGTGAAATGTATGATTTTGATTATAAAATTCTATGAAATTATTCTTTATTTCATAATTGTAGTGTTTCCCGTGTTACGGTTTATTATCACTTAAAGCAATTGAGTATTTTTGACACGGCTGAGTATATTTCAATAGTTGAGAGACTAGTTCCGACCAAGATTTGAGGTGATGCCCACCTCGCTAATTTAATTACAAATGTGTTCTTATATACTATTTAGTCGTACTAAATATATTTAGTCCGGTCCTGTATGTAGTTTGATTTATATATTCCTTATTCCTTCCTTGCTTTTACGTGAAACAAATTGTTTTTATTATTAAATATAATTACAGAAAGTTTGATTGAAGGTTTACTTACCGTATGTTTGAGGTGTGAGGACATCTTGCAATGTTTCCTGAAGGTTTACTGGTTTTCTTCTCGGGCCTTCATTGATTTTGGAAAGAAGTAGTTGCTATTTTGGTATTTCGGGCTATAGTTAGGTTCATACTGTGGTTATTTATGAACTTAATCGAACGATACTTTATTAGCTGGCGTTGTTCCGTGTTTTGGAACATCCCAAGCTTAGCAGGCGATCATCGGTTCTGCAAATAATTAAAAACCTTGGTATACAAACCATCAGTATCGCGTTATTACTTAAGTCATTGGACTTACCTGTTTTTTTATGTGTTTGTTGTCATGGTAGTTCACTGGTGTTCAATTTCTTGTTTATTCTCACGATTATACGGCTTCTGAATGGCAGATGCTGTTGGATTCTTAAGGACTGCCTTGGATGGCGAGGTTCTTTGGAAGGGTGCTTGTCGTGGGGTAGCATTTGGTAATCGGAAGGAGTGAAAGTGGTTTTATTGCTAGTGGCTCCATTTTTTCTCTATTTTGTAGTGTTTGTTTTTCGTTTAATTATATTTTTATTTAATTTGTTCGGCGGAAAAGTACTGTTGTGTAGTTTCGGGTGAGGGTTGTCTCTGTGAAAGACTTTCTGGGGCTATATGACCGCTGCTTAGTACGGTCTGCGCAACTTATGCCTGCATCATACAGTGGCGGCTCGTGGGTCATTTTATTAGCTAGGCACTAAGTAAAAAATGGATGTGAAGAAAAAAGCGCCGCAGTCCAATTTTTTTTAAATTGTCAAGGTCAAGCGCCTTAGATGAAAAGTAGAAAATTATCAAGGTAAAAAAGAACACGTTAAAATACGGGTTTCGTAAGGTAAATCTTATTTTTTTTATTTTTAAAAATTATGCCCCATTCACTACTTTACGAAATCCAATACATAATTAAATACAAATAAAATACCAAATTATTTGTATTGAATAAACATTAATATTACTACCTAATTACTACTTACCGCTACCGCAACAAGTTGTTCAGCACAACCACTAATCTTTACTTGTACTAGCCAAAATATTATTACTATTATTATTAAATAATTAAATACATAGACTTTTTAATCAATCGCACTAGTATTTAAACAACAAACGAACAAATAGTTCAAACGTAATGTAAAAAACAGTAAACAAAAATACCTAACGTAAAAATCGAAATTCGTGCAAATAGTATACCTACCTATCTACAATAGATAGAAGGCGACCGGGGTAGGTGCCTAAGCTCAACGTAAACGAGTTCCTATGCAATAGAACACATATTATTGCAATAGGTATTATATAAAAGTTCTCAATCACCACCAGTTTTTTCTGGATATTTATTTAAATATATTCAAGAAAAAGTACAAGTGCGAAGTCTTGGTAGTGGGTTGTAGCACCAGCGGTAAACCTATTTCGCGGTAGTTATACCTCCAATTTAGGGCGAAGTTTTAAAGGTAGGCGGTGCCTACCTTGCTTACCCCGACAAGACGCCACTGGCATCATACCACCTTTTGTAGAGATCACTAACCTGGTTGTATCTCTCTGACTTGCTAATGTCGAGATCCTTACTTTTTGGAAGGTTCTGGATCATACGCTCTTACTCCGATTGGGCACGACGGCGGTAGTATCTTCGCGTTAAAACCATCTGTTCGATTAAGGCTTCAGTATGGCATATGCTACAATTATGCCGGTATTCCGGAAAAGTGAAGCAGTAGATAAACTAGCAAACAAGCAGCATTAACAGGAATCAACTCGACTAAATTTGAATTGCCGTATAGAGATTTACTTAGAATCGCTAGAAACAAACGAGATTTAGCGTTCGAAAACTATTTCTTAGATTCCTCTTCTAGAGAATTTTATAGACTAATCCAATCAACATCGCTAAAAAACCATGGTGTTCAACTGAGAACAACCGACAATTTGTTCGAGTGATGTGCAGATTACGTAGTATTCATGCATTATACCCATCACATAAATACAAAATAAATCTCCAAGAACACCCAAATTGCCAATGGTGATATTAATCATATTTTTTTGGCATGTCCACAACATGCTAAAGAATCTAGAACCAACAACTTATCCAGTGAATATTCCTCATTTTCTTGCGACCAATAACATAAATATATAGAAGATTTTATATGACACTTTTCTTAAAATGAAGTTAGTATTATAAATTTGTCAATAGGTTAAAATTTTTTGATATGTCGAAAAGATGGGAAATAAAATCACATATAATACTAATACTACTACTACTACTACTACTACTACTAATACTAAAAAATAAATTAAAAAAAAAATTAACAAAAAATGAAAAAATTAAAAAATATACAATATAAAAATATTTAAAAAAAATCCCGATGGCAGCCAGTCGGAAAAGTAGATTTTTGATTTATGTATTTTTTATTTATCCTTAGTCTACCACTGACACCCACTATTAATAAACAAATAACGGAATATTCTGACATTCGCCAAATATAACCAAAGTGTCATATTGACAGTTATTTTAACTGAAATACCCATTATACTATAATACATACGTAAGTACGGTCTTATTGTTATTTCACAGGTGTTTATTTGTCAAAATAATTACAGGTATAGCGGGTGATGATATTTTTTTTTATTTTTTGTTACTTTATATTGACTTACATTTACTTAAATATGCCAGCGATGAAAAAACTCTCCAAATAAGTATTGTAGAGATTTAAGTGCTCTATCATTTGATATGTAACATCGGTATTTTCTATTAACAACGAAAAAAATATGATTTTTTTAAAACTTTGACAGGCCGCCATTCTGAAATTAGCTCTCCGATTTCAATCGCTAACGAACTCACGCGATTCCATGACCTAGCCGACTTTTTAACCAAATTTTGTTTCGATTGGTCAAAAAATGCGGCCTAGAACGTGACGCAAAGTTTCTATATCCCATATATATATATATATATATATATATAGATATATAAACTTTTGAACTGAGGTTTTTTTTAGGATCCAGGGGTCATAAAATGAAGTACTGCATAAAAATTTTTCAAAATTTCGGTTGTGTCGATCTCCTGAATAGTTAGATTTTTTTTAAAAATCTACTAAAAAGCAATATATATATATATATGGATATGAACAGATACAGAGATCTAAATTATAGTTCATAGAAATAGAATAAGGAATAAGACATTTTGTGGTTTAGATCAAATGTATATGGTACTAATATGTAAAGGGTGGATATTGGAAGCGGAGAGGTTTAAACCAGTCCAAAAAAAAAAATCGATAGTCTAATAACAATATTGTACTGAGCTGTGTGCTCAGTGGTATACCACAGGGAGGTGCTTAGAGCTTTAAATCAATGTAGAAATGAACATAATATGATAGATAGCATCTCAGTTGATACAACTTATACTAATATAAATATTCTGAAATCTGGACCTCCAACATTTTGATATATATTTTTAAATAATTTCTAGATAATTATTTCTCTTTCATAATTAATATTTTTATTTTATATTTAAATAATTTGATCTGTTTTTGAGCATAACAAAAAGGCTGACTTCTCTTTTATAAATATTTTTTTAATTTTTCTGCTAAATATATGACTCAAGATATTATTGTTTATGAATTTAACGTTGATTATTTTGAATGGTGTCCCGATTAAAATACCAAGCATGGTTTCCATTTCCCCAGAACGGTATCGGTGCCTACAGTGTAAATAAAATGTTGGCGCCCTAATTTAAAATAAATACCTTTGAGAAGTAATAGTATATCTACCCCACCCGTCTCCACTGTCTAAAAGCTAGACCGAAACGGCCACTGCCGCACCAAATTCAAAAATGCTGAATTTAAATCGGAAACTGTCAAAATTCTTTTCATTGGTGTTTTCTTTTGTTTTGTCACAAATCGAAACTTCACTTGGTGACTAGTGTAATAATTAGGCGTCACACCCTTACACGAGTTTATATCTCCCAACGCCGAAAGTCTTCAATATTTTTAGCAACTAAAATCATATTAAAATAATTTTAGTGACTAAATAAAAGTCTAATCTCCACAAAAATAATTTTAATAGAAATCTAATTCCATCATCAGTGGCAGACAAAGAGAAGCTTCAGGAAATTAACGAATCCAACGTATTTAAAATTCATATTGAGGTTTGGAAAGACATACATCGCGGTTAACACATGGCTGTTAAAAAATTGTACTTACCATTTTTCATTGAAACATTTTTTTGCGTTATATTAACAAAATAAATTAAGAAAAACTAGACGTTATTTGTATTAATCCATTTTTCTTTTTATAATGTTTCTTAAATACGATGCCTAAAGAATTTCATTGAAATTATATCCACGTTTTTTTTTTTAAATTAATTTAGCCGTGTACTTAAGTAAAAAAGTCGACAAATCTTGATTAATCCTAAAAACTTCATAAGATAATTTACGATACAACTCTTACAACCAATTTAAGTCACATTAATTCATGGTAAGAAATACCCAACAAACAACTCATAAATCATATGTTTTTACGATTGTCGATAAACTGCATGTGAAACAAGTGCGTTGACATTTTTACTGTTTCACTTGACAAGATGTATTCATCGCCGAATTACACAAACATGTTGGGCGGATTACAATAATGATTACATATTTTATGGCTTGTTGCCTTACATTGTCAGGGTGGTTAATTTTATAATTATTAAAAATATACAATTTTGTAAAAGAAATTTTTATTTTATTTGGCTATAATAAACGGAATCATTGCAACGGATCGAGCAATAAAAAACTCAATAATTAAATAAAAAAAAAAAAGAAAAATAAATAAAGACTTAAAATTAAATATGCAATATTTTGTCTGTGAGTGTATAGTGTATAACCCTGCTGAAGCACTTTGCGAGTTTGGGGTATTTGACGTCGGTGGAACATACGTCGCTCATGCAGGAGTGGGCAACGTTGGAGTTGGAGTCATTTAAAGGCAAATCACTATGAGTATCTAATATAAAATAAATTTAAAATAAAATTTCAGATACTAGGGATTTTTAATGATTACTCTCAAATCTTACATTCCTCCGTTATTAATAATTGTTATAATAAGAAGTTCTTGGGTGATTTTAAAAATATCCTATTTATCACTCCAATCGAACATGCGAATAAATTTGACAGTTGCCTATTTGAGTTCTTTAATTGATATGACTAACAGCAAAATATATCTACAAATATTACAATTAGATATAAAGTCTTATACACTGTGTCCAGGATAAGAATGGGTTCGCATTTGGAATATTGGAAACGGTAGGAGGTACAATTAGAAAAAAGTTGGAAAATTCAAAAACCTTTTAAATGGTGTTTTCGAAATTAATCTAACTTTTGCTATTTTCGAGAATTTTGGAAAAAACTTTTTTGGCGATTTTAGTTTTTATTATTTTTACAGATACAAAAAGAAGATGACTTTGTCAATGTTATTTTAGTAATGTCTTTTTCTTGAACCTTGTTACAGTTTTTTATTCTTTTTCTTTCTTGGGTTTTAAGGTTCTTCTAAGCAAAAATTTTTTTTCCTCTTGAAATATGTTTATTTCAATGTCACATACGTACTACGTTTCGGCTCATTCGCCTTCCTCAGGTACATCTCGTTTCTTACCAACATCGCATGATTCTGTGGAATATCATGTCAATGTTACTTTTTGATGGGAATAAGATAGACTTTACAAATTTTCAGTACGGCGTTTCGTTTTTTGAAAAACCATCATCTACTTGGCTTTTTTTAAATACGGCCCTGGATTTTTAATTGTTAAATTAAAAGCCATTTTAAGTTCAGAAATAGGTGACATATCACACGTAATAGTTTGAACTAATGCCCATTAGCAGATTAAGTCCTACAAAGCATTTTATTTCTTTTACAGTAGTAGGATTATCCTTTTTATTTATTCGTTGATATTCCTGTTGCGGATACCTATAAGTTCGTCTGGAATGTCATATATTCCAACATATCATTGGAAATAAACAATTTTCCAATTTGAAACTAAGGATTTAACAAAGTTTCATCTTTTTCAAGCGGTTCTTGCCATAATCCAGATTTTTCAGTAAACGGCGAAACTGTCGCAATATTTACCACATTTCCTTCTGACCATGAAACTACGGGACATTTTTTATTTTCATTCATCTGCGTGTTGTGAGTTACAATACCTTGCTAAAGAAATATCATCATCACTGGAGTCATCATCAGGTAATAACTGTAAATTTGTATTTTGAGCTTGAAAATCTACGTCCATTTCATCGTCATCCGACTCATTCAAGTCGATGGGTTCAGCATCATTTGGGATTCCAATTGTTTCGAACTAATCAAATAGCTCTTTTGTTGTCATACTGACCAATTTATCATTATAACGTGGTGAACTCATTTTCTCTTTTGAAACCACAACACCTGAAAATTTTACTTTGTTTGAAATTACTGCATAGTGGTACGATTTCTGGATCGGATATTACTCCTAAAACATACCAAAAAAAAATTAAAACTACGAAGAACATTTTTTTTTAATAATAACACAAACAACAACGACCTAAAATATTCAAAAAACAACATTACAATACTACCACTTGCAAAATAAACGTTCAATAAATGTCATGTATGGAAACACTCGCTTTTCTAGATCATAATGTTGCACCGGACAAGTTCAAACAGCTATTGTTCCAAAAACAATTATCAAATAGTTACCTTACACCCTACGCAGGTCGGGAAGCTTTTTCAAAAATTAAATGTATTTTAAACAAAACTACAAAAACAAACTAAAAGTAATTTACATAAAACGAAGAATAAAAAACAAAATATTTACAAAAGCTGTTCTATTCCTTAAGTCGTTAATAGCGTTAATTTTTAACTCAGGTATTCACTTCTAATTCAACCAACTCTTTCATCTGCTCTCCGTTTTGAATGTCCAATAAATACACTTTATCTTTAATATAGGCTCATAAAACTATATGCAGAGGCGTTAAATCATAACTGGTTAGCGGCCATCGAATAGTGCCATTCTTGCCGATCCATTCCCTAAAGTTATTGTTGAAAAGGTCTTGAGCACCCCTGGTGATATCAGGAGGTGCTCCGTCTTGAAGAAATATAATATCTTGTAACTGATTCAATGGCAAATTTTCTAAAAAATTGATCGAATAGTCACAAACTTGCCGATCTATTCCCTAAAGTTATTGTTGCAAAAGTCTTGAGCACCCTAGGTGTTATCAATAGGTGTTCCGTCTTAATGGGATATCAGATCTTTTAACTCATTCAATGGCAAATTTTCTAAAAAATCGATCAGGTATGTTGAGCGTCTTTGTTGAAACCGCGCTTCTCTAACAAAGTTTGGATTGGCAGTGTTCCAAAATCTATGGTTTTGCTTATTTGGTACTCCATTGGTTGAAAATGAGGAATCATCTGACCACAAAATTTTATAAAGAAACTGTGGATCTTCGCCCATTCTCTGCACCATTTGCTGGCAAAATTGAACTCGTTTTCGCATCTGTTCCCGAGATAATGGCTGCATTGTTCGCATCTTATACGGTCTGTAAGAATGATTTATGAGTTCCTTTCTTACCTTTCCGAAAGAGCATCGATTTTGGAAGCCTCATTGTCATAAAGTTTGATTTACTTAACGAATCGATGTTCGCGGGTTTTTTCCAAAATGAAGCAAAATGTCTAAATTTATTTCTTTGTTTGCAGGAACTGTTCGCCTTTTTCTTTTCACACTTAAGGTTTCCCTACATTTTCTGTATACAGACGTGTAATTGTCGCTCTAGACCAGTGGTCGCCAACCCGTCGATCGCGAGCCATTGGTAGCTCGCGAAGATAATTCTGGTAGCTCCCAACATATTTAAAAATACAAAATAATCACTAAACTAAACTATACCTAAGCTTCGCAAAATCTCATGACTTACAGATGAACATTTGGATAATTGTATTCGTATGGCTATTTCAAACTATACTCCAAACATCAATAAAATTGTCAATACGTCTGAGTGTCAGTCTTCTCATTAAAAATGATTAAATTGTATTTGACATGCTATTGTAGCTATGTTCATAAGAATTTTGTTTTTTTTTTACATTTACTTTTGTGATAGATGTAGTTATGTTATATGTTGTTCATTATTCATCTTTATCAGTACCTACCTATGTGTGTATTAATTAAGTGTTAAGTGATTACATGTATGTGGAAATCAAGTGTAAAGTATTTCTTTTTGGTTGGCTTACTTCGCGTACGACTAGGTAGCTCACTGTACATTCTACAATTACCGAAGGTGCTCAATACATTGAGAAGGTTGGCGACCACTGCTCTGGACCAATACTGTCTTTCTGAATATTGTTTTTTATATTTCCGTACTGTAGAGGACCCGTGATAATTATTTTTCTACTCCTGTTTTGTTAAGCCGTCTATTGCAAAACTGTTAACGTGACATGTAAATTTAATCTTACGTAATAAATCACCAAAGTGTTACGTAATGAATATTACATAACACTTTGGGGATTTTTATTTTTTATTATGGAATTATGTCAAACACAAATGTCAAATATTTAAATGTCATAATTACCTTTTCTTCTGTGTTAAGTATTTCTGCTTAAATTTTATATCTGAAATGGATTCTGATTCTGCAAAGTCGTAGAAAAAGTATAGTACATAACTAGAGCTGTAATAGTATATTGCGCAACGAACATGAAATGACATATATTTCCTACGAGTATGATCGTTTGCAGCATGAGCCGCAGGCGAGTGCTGCAAATCATACGAGTAGGAATTGGTCATTTCATGTGAGTTTCACACTATACTTTTTCTACGACTGTTTTAATGCTTTTGAATAAATTAAACATAATTTTTAGGAAAATATTTGTTTTTCGAAACTTACCTTTGTTAGCGTATAAGCCTAAATACGATAAATTAGAAGTATTAAATGGACTAGGTGGTGTTAAACTATATTCACTATCACTCTTTATGTGTGAAATTATCGAAATGCTTAATTATAATTATTATTAATTATAAATACCAAAACTGTCAATTTGGTGTTTGTATTTTCGGCGTTGCTATGGTGATTTTTCATGCCAGCCGCTACTTTTGTCATTACCAGGAAATTTTATCCGTGCGTAATAATATTATAAATTTATTATTATTTATATTAAATATTATTACGCACGGGTAAATGAAAAACGAGATTACAATGTACTACATTTTCAAATCATGATTGAACATATAATAAAGGCATTTAAAGACGTAGAAAAATAATTTTCCATGCTCGGGAGTTTGCGGCTCGTGGGCAAACTAGTCACTCGCATGTAAAATATCATTTACAGCACATGTTATGTACATGTAAATACACTATTTTTGCATACAACAACATATTTTGCCGCTATTTATTTGAAAAAATGCTTTTTAAATAAACCTTCTTTACATAAATTATTTACAAAATGGCAGTTATTATTAATTTTAACTACATTTCTATTTGACTTTTTACATTGCTATGTTTTTTACAGCATCATGACGCACTCTTTTTAGTTTTTGTTTAAAATACATTTAATTTTTGAAAAAGGTTTGTTTTATGGCGAATTCTTATTGAACTGTTTAAGATAGACCCATCGAGTATGGTATTTTTGGAATCAGCAGAAAAGAATATTATATTTATAATATTAAAATAGAATATACAGGGTGTTCCATTTAAAAAATATAACTGTGATTTTTAACGTGTTAGTTAGTTTACATTAATTTCTAAAACCTTTGTATTTAACATTTTCTTCTACAGGATGACACAACAAAGTTAGAGGGGGTGTGTGTTAATAAATGATCCCCAGTACTTACATATAATAAATATTAACTGAAAAATTATTAAAAGTATACCTAAAGTGGAAAAACTTAATTGTTATTAAAATTAGCGTTTTCTACATTATTTCAATGATTGTAAAACCGAAATAAAAGTTAAATAGGCTGGGACATGATTGAAAGTAAGTATTTCTTCTAATAAGCTTACAAACTGATTTTAACTGATTCCCGTTTTAGTAAAAAATCGACGGTACAACAAACTGTTTCGTCTTCATTCTTCTTTATTTAAACGTACCATATTTTCCGAAACGTACAACACAACAACAATAAGAGTTCTCTTAAAACAAAAAGACCTCGTAAATAGCTCTGCATTTAAACAGATCTTTGTGTTGGTCAGTTGGTAATGCCTTATTTGGTGTGTATGAACATTGCGCCGGCATGGAAACCCACATCAATCTGCGGGTGTAACAAACACTTCGATATAAGCAGGCAGCAGCTGAAAAACCATACATACAAACAGTGTCGCAATCTGAGAGCGAATTGAAAAAAGAAATTGAGACTTGCTGAACAATAAATTGCCCAGGGTCAATGTTGATTGTGATCGGTGTCTGTGATTTAACGCAAAATATACTGTGTGAAAGACTATGGACTGGTTACTAGATAGTAACACTTTGAGCAGAAGAAAATAATAGTGATGTGAAGCAAAGTAAAAAATAAATAAATAACAGCGATTTTACAGGGCACCACAAGAAGAAGAACGCATGGCGAAATATAATCTTTTTTGTGTGCGATAAAACCAACGTTAAAATTAAACAAAAAACATTTTCTTTAAAATTTAATTAATCTTCAACATCTGAATTATCGTTACTGTCAATTTCAACATTTTTGCTTTATTCATAAAGCTTCGAGATTATGGTGAAAATTTCGTTCACCTGTCAAATTTGATCTTTCAACACTGCGGTGATAAATTTTTTTCCATATACAGAGTGATTCATTATTGTTGCAACAAACGAAAACTGGACATTGCTGACAGTGATTTAAGCATTTTTTGCCATTGTACCCATGTCCGCAAATGCTTCGTTACCGAGATACAGGGGTCCAAATTTAGTAGTCAAATTAACTTTCTTGTTCATTTCTCAAAAACTAGCTAACCGATTTCGACAAAATTTTACAAGCGTTTGGGGACCGATAACCTAAAATAATCTGCATTATTTTGGCTTTCATTAACTGTTCTTTGGCGTAGATATAGAGGGCATTTGGGTAAATTTGACACATAATTTAATTAAAAACAGCTTTTACAAGCTTCATTATTTTAAATTATTACTTTTTTAAAAAGAGCAACTTATAAGCTACAGAAAAGTTAATTACGTCGATGTTGTGATTTCTACCATTTTTATGGAAACCGATAAATTGCAAATTAGTGGTAGATTTAAATCAAAATAACGTTTACCAGAAAACCAAATGAAAAATCAAAGTTGTCATGGAAAACGAATGCCGAACAAATTTAAATTAGTTCAAATTGGTTTTTTATTTCGTAGTTGTTTTTAATGTTTTTTTTCTAAATTAAAATGAGTTTTTCACTTGAAGAATATGTTTGTGTAATGCAAATGCAAGGGCAGCGGCCAGAGAATACCAAATTAGTGATCCTAATAGACGTCATCCATACTACAAAACATGGACGGCTACATTTCACAGGCTTAGAACGATAGGGAGCATTTTACCTAGAGTTAACAAACGACCGCATCGTCTAAATATTCAAACTGAAGAAAACATAGTGGATGTAGTTTTAGACGATCCGAAAATAAGCACTAGAAGAATACCAACTCAATTGGCATTACCTCGAACAACTGTTTGGAGACTATTAAATCGAGAAATGCTCTATCTTTATCAGCATCAAGATGTCCAGGCCCTACATCCTTGAGACCGTGAAGGCGCCTACTATTTTGTAATTGGGTTCTTGGTAAGCATCAAGAAGATGAAAGATTTTTAGAGAAAGTGCTCTGGTCAGATGAACCAACTTTTACTAGAGATGACATAAATACAAACCATAATGAACATGTATAGTCTTTAAACAACCCTCGTGCTATTAGGCCGCGAAATTTTCAAGAACGTTTTAGTATCAATATTTGGGGTGGCATGTTTAACAATAAATTATTGCCGTTGTTGGTAATTAATGGGCATTTAAACTCAAATCAATACAGTCTTTTCTTACACAACCGCCTGCCCGAATTTATTGAGGATGTACCTCTGAATATTGTTCAAAACATGTGGTATCAACATGACGGAGCCCCTGCGCACCGTGGTAGACAAGTAACTAAAGTTTTAAATCAACTGTTTAGAAACAATTTGATTGGTTTGGGAGATTCCATTGAGTGGCCTCCAAGATCACCGGATCTGAATCCGCTTGACTTCTTTTTATGGGGGCACATGAAACAATTGGTTTACAATGTACCAATTATAAATGAAAACCAATTACTGGAGATAGTTCATGAAGCTGCTAGGAAAATAAGAAACAATCATAATATCCTTATTAGAGACAAATTCATGAGTTGAAAGATGTAAAATGTGCATTTACTGTCAATGGAGGGCAGTTTGAACAGTTGTTATTAATTTTCTTATTTTAATATCGAGTTTAGTTTTTTTATTGTTAAATTTTTAATTGTACTGATAGGCCTTAAAATTTGTTGTTAAGTAATTTGTTATTATTAAATCGTTTTCCACGGCAACTTTGATTTTGCATTTTGATTTCTGGTAAACGTTATTTTGATTTAAATCTACCATTAACTTGCAATTTATCGGTTTCTATAAAAATGGTAGAAACCACCGTCTACAACAACATCGACGTAATTAACTTTTTTGTAGCTTATAAGTTGCTCTTTTTAAAAAAAAGTAATAATTTAAAATAATGAAGCTTGTCAAAGCTGTGTTTAACTAATTTATGTGTAAAATTTATGCAAATGCCCCCTATATCTACGCCAATGAACAGTTAATGAACGCCAAAATAATTCAGAATATTTTAGGTTATCTGTCCTCAAATGCATGTAAAATTTTGTCAAAACCGGTTAGCTAGTTTTTGAGAAATGAACAAAAAAGTTAATTTGACCACTAAATTTGGACACCCAGTCGCGTAACATCAAAAGCTTTTCTTGGTTTGGTAAGAAGTGCTAATAACTAACAAATTCTTATTTTTCAAAATGCTATGATGCTGGCCGACACTGTTATTCATCTTTTATCTTTCTCATTCAGCATTGGCGTACGCGTCTTCATTGGGGAAGATATTTTCCAATAGGTATAGACTCTATTACATTTTTAAACATCAACAAAAATTTTCTTGATTAACATTATATGTAATGTAATATACAGGGTGATTGCTGGTCGATGGTACCTTAGAAGTTTTGGGAAAAGTAATATTCGCTACTTTGTCAGTTGAATAGACAAAATTTTGAATATTGGAAGGTAGTTCAATAACATCTTAAGAATAGCAAATATCTTGAGAAATTGACGCAGTTGGTTACAGGGTGGTCGCAAATTACTGTAGTATGCTCTACTACTAAAAATAAGCATAAGTAAATTTTCTCAAACGGCACACCTTGTATATTATCAAATATTTTGAAATACAATCAAATTTCCTTTCAAATGATACAGGGTGAGTCACGAGGAACTGTACATACTTCTACCATAAGTAGAGCCACGTTAGGCATTGCTAAAACTGTTTTATTGTTTGGTTATTGTTTTTTATTTTATTTCTTAATTTATGAATAAACATTTCCCTGGCTTGATTTCATTCCGATTAAAATAATTAGACACATGAGTTTTCCTCAAACAAATTTGACAACTAGGTTATTACAAACATTTTTTAACTGTTTTCTGTCTATTACGGGTGGAAAAAGTTACATAGAGGGTGAACCAGATATGCCAGATTTTTAAATCCGGCCCTGTAAATCAAGTCAAATTAAGATATTTACCATACTGGAGCACCGTGTGTGTCGTTTCTGTTTATTTTGAAGATTTCTTTTTAATAATTAAACATTATTATACAGTAAGATATTCCATTATTGCCAATTTTCAATTTGACTCTAAAATGAATCTTTAATTGGAAATGTGAGGTGAGTGTAACAAAAAATTTAAATACCCAAGTCTAACTGTCTATTTATGCCCTCTGAAAAAAATATATCAGATTTTTGAAAAATCAAATACTGGGTGAAGTGTTGAATATGAAGCAGTCCCACAAATTTTCTCGAAGACGGACCTGGATGTTTTCAATTCTGAATATGTCAGTTAGTTGCCAGACACCAATACACATTTTTATAAAAAAATGAAATAAATCGACTTAATCATTGAGAAGATATGGCGAAACATTGTTTTGGTGAAGATCCATAATTCACTCTGTATATTAATAATCAAAACAAGGAGACATTTTTTAATGGTCATTTGATAATCCCCTAACGAGCCTCTACTTATGGTAGATGTATGTACATTTCTCGTGACTCACCCTGTATATCATGTTCCTATACCTAAACTGTAAGGTTTCTAAAATAAAAATAAGTTTCTATAAAAATTGGATTTTGTACATGGACAGGAAAAAAATCATCGAAAATTAAAATATTTTTAGAATAAAATCATCGAAAATTAAAATATTTTTGGAATAGAGGATATGAAGGAGCAAATAAACGAAGCTTATAGAAGCTCTACACCAGGTTAAAGTTGTTGAAGGATTTAAGAAAATGATTCAAATGTGCCTAGATTCCAATCATTTTGAACATTTATTATAAAATTTATCAGTATTTATGCAGATCTATTATTTATTATCATATTATTATATTTAATTTAAGTTAAAAATATATTTATTTATTATGTTATTGTTTAAATATATGGTTTGTCAAATTTTCATGGCTGATCTGACAAATATAATAATTTTGAAAAATTATACCTATTACTACTAATATGTGCTTTTTCCATGCAAAATTAAAAATATACATATCCATAGGAAAACCTTATAGTGATTAATTGCATCGTCATCAAATACAGGGTGTTCTACATGAAATTAACAGGTTCAATTAAAAATTCGCCTAATATTATGAATATGTGCTTTTTCCAAGAAGACGTCAAGATATCGATAGGAAAGTATTTTGAGAGATCAATTATCCCTAACACTTAATAGACAAATTATTTAAAAAACGTATTCATAAATGGTATAATGGTAACAATGCCAATCACAACAACAATAGGACTACCCAAACATATGCATCACTTCGTTATGTAAATGGCCTCTCTGAAACTTTCAAAAATAAATTAAAAAAACATAAAATTACAACTTGCCATAAGAATACAAACACATTAAAGTCTGAAATATATACACCATTAAAAACAAAAACACCTAAAATAAAGAACACCCATGTAGTATACAAAATTCCTTGCAAGGACTGTGAAGCCACTTATATCGGACAAACTAAACAATATCTGGAAAAAAGACTATCTAACCACAAAAAGCCTAATTCTACTCAGACAGCTCTAAAAAATTATCGCAACACATACAATCACCAATTCGACTTTAATACCACAATATTAGCCAAAGAACAAGATATACGAAAAAGAGAAATACTAGAGACGATTTGTATCAAAAAAAATCCTAATAGCATTAGTGATAGAACAGATATACAATACCTTAGTCATATTTATAACAATATTATATAGTATACCATAATCCACAATCAATTATGCCTACTTAATAATTTAAAAAGAAACCCTCGAAAACAGAAAAAGTAGCTGACAATATAAAAAGATATCTAAACTAAAAGAACTAATACACCCACCAACGTGTGCCTTATAGGTAGAAATAAAAATTAATTTCGAACGACGCGAGGACACAATTTTAATGTATCAAACAATTTTCCCTACCTAAGTAAGGGAAAATTGCAAAACCTGTATATTTTTGTAAATAATGATATAAGAAACACTATAGAGATAAATATAATACATAGTATTATAAGTTTTACACAAAGAAATTTATGTGCAATTTTCGTCATATTTATATAGTTGGTGTAATGTTTGTCTATATTTTTCTGTAAATGTATGTCTTTTTAGTCAATGTGCCTGAAGAAAGCAATTATGCATTGCCGAAACGTTGTTGTTGTTGTCTGACATGTGAAACAGGAGTTTAGTTTCACTTATAATTTGTTTTAATTAGAACCTCATACCAAGAAAAAAATCCATAATGAAATAATATACCTAGTAAAAAATACTTATAAACTAGACAAACATGTAGAAAATTTTCGAATAGCCCTGTATTGAAACAGATCAGCTTTTTCTATATAAAAAATTGCTATAAAAAGTTTTATCGGAAACGAATTATCTAAAAAAACAAAAAAGTTATAGACTGAAAACGAAGTCGATCAAGGTCGAGAAACGCCCCTGGCTTAACATAGCCAACATCCGTTTCCACCATTTTTTCATGAAGTTTGAACCTGAAGGACACATGACACTTTTTCGGTATCTGTGATAGATGTGGTAGAGTTTCGATAAGAAATCGTCCAGTTTGGGCCACCCTGTACAATGAATGCTTTATGAGGATGCAACAATAATAATTTCTGATAATATGTATAAAATAATATGTAGCTGTTATATACACTTGAATGCACTTTCCTAGGATATCTACGGCTATACTTTTTGTTGTTGTTTTTCTTTTTCTCATATGAATCGCAGGAATTTATTGTAGGATTGGTTCAGAATATTTTAATAAAACTTATTACTATATACGGCAGAATAGTAAATAATTCAGAAGAACGGTGAAAATATAGATCATAGATAATTAAAGAACAGTACTCGAAAATAAAGAAAATATTCAACAAATTGCAATGTAATGAATGTATTTTGACAGGAATAATAATTAGACACAAGAATACGCTGCAAGTCTTTGAACATAATATGCAATTCATTTTTACAATATACAGATTGTCCCGGAAAACGTGTGAAATGATGGCAAGTTCCAATATCACGTAACCATTACCTAATAAAAGAAACACACGGTAATGTATCGTTAAGTTAAAAATCACTTATAAGTAAACAAAAAATCGGTTCCCAAAACTTTCCCGACAATATATCGCTCATTCGCAAGAATAGAGTGACATATCGCAAAAATCGTAGTTTTTCAGGAAACAGTTTTTATAATTATTCAACTTGTCAAAATATAATGTTTGCGGTATCTTGTAGTAGGCCTTAGTTATAATTTATTGGGAGCTGAAACACAAATCATATTTTGTTCCATTTTTTTTTACTACTTCGTGTTTGTGTCATTGTTTCTCATCAATCTGTAAATATATTTGAAATTAAAACAAAATGTTGAATATATAATTTATTAATACAATAATGAGTATAATAAAGTTCACAGAGTTTTTTAAAGGAGAAACACAAATATCTAATTGATCTTACCATCAAAAACAATCAGAAAATTAACAAAAAAGTTTATAAAAACGCTGAATTGAACTTTATACCTTACTGCCTACAAAAACAGAAAATATAGTAAACAATTCATAAAATATTTAAATAGTAGCTAGTCTGTATAACATTTTGGAATCGATGTTCTTGTTGACAATCTCATTAAATAAGGAAAGCAAACGTTTCTTCTTATTTTCAGTACTGCCAACTAATCTCCCAAGTAGTTTAATACGCATGAACCAATCTCATTGGCACCTAGATTACCTTGTGCTTCAGTCCATACATAACAAACAACTGCCTTAGTTTTAATGTCATAAACTGTGAAGTTAAAGACGTTTAACTTTGAAATGTAATAAAAAGAAAAAGTAGCAGCACTGCTTGAAGATACACCGCAACAAAGTATTCAGACTCTTTGTCTTTTTGATTTTCAATACGTGGCAATTCCTTTTGCTGCAAAGGTGTTTAGAGTTTTTCTTTCATCATACGAGTAGGAAATGGTAATTTCATGTGAGTTTCACACTATACTTTTTCTACGACTGTTTGAATGCTTTTGAATAAATTAAACATAATTTTCAGGAAAATATTTGTTTTTCCAAATTTACCCCTAAATAAGATAAGTTAGAAGTATTAAATTGACTAGTTGGTGTTAAACTATATTCACTATCACTGTTTTTCATTATATAAATAGCTTTGAAACCTTCGAAATTAGTGATACAATTCGAATTATTATTAATTATAAATACGTAAACTGTCAATTTGGTGTGCTTGTATTGTCAGCGTTGTTATTTTTCCGGCCGACGCTGCTTTTGTGATTACCAGGAAATTTACCAGTGTCCAATAAATATATACCAATAGTTGCTAGGCAACTAGTGGGAAATATTTATTACGGACCGGTAAATGAAAAACAGCATTACAATGTAATACATTTTCAAATCATGATTGAACATATAATAAAGGCATTTAAAGACAGTCGTAGAAAAAATAATTTAATTCATTTATTTTATTTACTTCATAATATCTTTACACTTGTGAGTGACGATAAAAAATAAGTTAGTTTTGAGAAAATATGGTAACATCTTTCTGTAGCACAGAAGGTTGAGATGACACTGCTCTATGGAAAATGTCACAGAAATGTCGATAATGCCGTACCATAGTATATGCAACGTTTTTCCAGAAAGAAATCCTATATCCCTCGCTACATTTTACCGGGTTGTGAAGGATTTTAGATCAATCGGAAATGTACAGCCGAAAAAACGAACTCGACGAGCTACTGTCAGTGGTGAAAATAATGAAATCGCAGTATTCGCGGCTATTGCTGTGAATCCGCATGTTTCTTCAGGAAGAATTTCTCGAGACTCTGGAATCTCTAAATCAAGCATTCTTAGGATATTAAAGCGGCATGAATTTCAGCAGTATCACATTGCTTTGCATCAAGAACTTCATGGTGATGATTTTGAGAATCGAGTCAGATTTTGTCAGTGGGCACGAGAACAAATTCGATTAAACCGAAACTTTTTCTTTAGTGTGTTGTTTTCGGACGAATCTGGTTTTACAAACCATGGACAGGTGAATCGCCACAACCTGCATTATTGGAGTGTCAAAAATCCACGGTGGTTACAGCGCCCTTGGACGGTGAATGTATGGTGTGGAATTCTTGGAAATAGGTTGATTGGTGCATATTGCAGTTTCTAGAGCAGCATTTACCCCTTCGACTTGAAGATATACCACTCCAAGACCGGGGAAATATGTGGTTTCAACATGATGGCTGTCCTGCACATTATGCCAGAATACCCTGATTGATGGATTGGAAGAGGTGGCCCCGTTGTGTGGCCAGCTAGGTCACCTGATTTAACGCCCCTCGATTTCTTTTCATGGGGAAGTATTAAAGAAGTAGTCTCAGAACGCCCCAACTACACCGGAAAATATGATGGAACGCATTAGAAATGCTTGCAGAAATGTGACCAGAGAGAATATTACTCAGAATCAGGAATCCTCCATAAAGCGAATTGATAAGTGAATTGAAGTTGCAGGTCATCATTTTGAGCATTTAGGTATTATAATAAATTTCAAGGTTTTGTCGAGACCTTTTTCTTTCGTGTAATAGCAAATAAGTGTTGTAAAAAATGTTACTATTTCAATCGGAATAAAAAAAATGTTGTTTGTTTTTTTTCTATAGAATACGATTCTGTAATAAAAAACCAAAGTTGGTTTTGAGATAACCTTGAAACGTTCGTCAAATTCGCAAATGGATACCACCACTGCATTTGCCCCACAATAGCAAACAACTTTTATTTGAACCTTTTTTCCGAAAAATGTGCCGTTTTTAAGATAAATGGACCACCCGGTATAAGATAACTACTTCCCAAAAAATTGCTCTGCAGCTCTTATACACTAACCACCACTCATGGTGACCATTTCACAAAATCCTTAGTCCACTACTATTATTGAAGGTTTGACGATTACTGAACTTTTTGAATAAACACTAATAAATTTCTGTTGTGTTAGTGACCTCTATGTGTTTTCAAATTGAAGTTGGTTGGTTTTAAGTCAATTATAAAAACAAAGTAATTCCTCTGTCGACGTTTCGACTTTTATTAAGTCATCCTCAGGACACTAGAATACAACAAAAAAGAAAAACATAAAGGGTGACTTGAAATTTGCAATTAATTGTTAAATACACAAATAAAAAAAAATATTAAAAAAATATAAATAAATAAAAACATCAAGACATGTAATGTGTTTTTTTTTCTTGTTTAAACACAGATAAAACTACATATTACAACGGGTTCTCCATACTCACGTGAACAATTTGTTTCTTTTGTCAATATTTTCAATTGTGAAGGACATTTACATACGATGAAATCAAAAACATATATTTTCTTGTAAAAGGATGTGTTTGGCGACATATAGTTTTCGTTGGTAGTACGCCGAGTGAACAACAGTTCCTATATCGGCTGCCTGGGAGGTCACTGACCCCATACAGCAACTACCAACACATAGACGCGCCGATACTCCCTTAAGCGGGATCGCCTATATTTGAAATAGGCTTGTTTAACAAAACAAGACTTATAGTCCGAGAGTTTCCTTTTACATCTCTGTACCGTGTGTGGTATATACCACATTATTGCCGAGAGTTTGGCTGTCAACTACTGACCGATCACCACTGATGAGTCGTGGATCGACGAAACGCCCGTCTGGTGAAAGTATAGTGGTTGACAGACAAACTCTTGGACTATAAGTCTTGTTTTGTTAAACAAGCCCATTTCAAATATAGGCGGTTCCGCTTAAGGGAATATCGGCGCGTCTATGTGTTGGTAGTTGCTGTATGGGGTCAGTGACCTCCCACGCAGCCGATATAGGAACTGTTGTTCACTCGGCGTACTACCAACGAAAACTAGATGTCGCGAAACACATCCTTTTACATCTCTGTACCGTGTGTTGTATATACCACATTATTTCCGAGAGTTTGGCTGTCAACTACTGATGAGTCGTGGATCGACGAAACGGCCGTCTGGTGAAAGTATAGTGGTTGACAGACAAACTCTCGGACTATAAGTCTCGTTTTGTTAAACAAGCCCATTTCAAATATATTTTCTTATTTTAATAGTGTATAAACTAAAACTGAATATCCACAAACGAACAGAAAATGATACATCTAATTTTAATTTTTTTTTTTAAATAAAATTCCATCTTATCCTATCAAACAGGTGTATATAAATATATATATATTACTCTCCAAGGTGTAGGTGGTTATTATACGGGGTTTATTTATACTGAATGGGTTATTTTCCTCGTGGGATCCGATTAATTAAATTTACATGAGCAAAGCTCAAATTTTGGGTGTCAACTTGCTTATTTACGTTATTTTGATGTATTTTTATATCTATCATCTCTTTCAAAAGTCTTCTTTTTTAGTTTCGCTGTCCACCAAGAATCTCTGTCTTTTCAAAATCAATGTCATGTAACGTCGCATTAACATGTTCAGTTAGACCAGATTTGTTGGAAGCATTAACTAACAAATTTAAAAAGTAAAGAGTTGTAGGTAGGTCTAGGCAAAGTATACATAGACGTCTACAAGACAGTTTTATCACCTTTTCAATTCCGTCTTATTGACAAGACAGGAGATGGCACTTGAACTTATAAAATTGGGGTGTTTGGGGGTGCAGGATTAAATTCAACCAACAATGGTTCTGAAGTTCTCCCTCAAAAAGAAAATCGATGTGGCTTTGTCCAAAAAAAGTGTACAGTTCACTTGACGAGTTATCGCATACTTTTTGCAATTATTTTTCAAATCAGTCAGCAAAAGGCTGTTCACACAATAAATAGTGTGTTAACAATGGAAACCAAGTGCCAGATGTAAATACAATGTTTATTCTTTATTATACTAGTAAATAATAAATACCCACCTACCCACACCAATTATTATTAACTAATCTAAATAATATAACAACTATATGTATTATACAGGGTGGTCCAACGAAAAGTTTGCACCTAGCTTTTCTCTTTTTTTTGTAGTCGAATGCGAAAATGCTCGGACACGTCGATTTTGCTTTTGAGGGGGACACATTTTAAACATATTTTTCGATCTGCGCCTTTAACCCCCTAGCGGGGGTGAGTAACAACCCTAAAATTTTAAATGGAAAGAGGGGTCTAATGACATATCATTTGAAAGGACACAAAATTGTCTTTCTAATGATACCCTATTTGTCGAATTTTACTAAAACAGTTAATACGAAAACGACTTTAAAGACATTAAGCCGATAATTTTGGTATTAATGAGAAATACAAATAAGTTTTAATTATTACGACTGAAAACAACTACAATCATTTCTAAATTATTTACTTTGAAGAAAAACGGGATTTCAAAAACACGATCTTATTTATCAGAACTAAATTCCTCACTAATCGTTTGCGTTTTTTGTTGAAATAAAAACTGCAGATACGTGTAGGAAAAGAATTTACACCGTTTATTTTAGTCTTTTCATTGATTCAGTTTGGTTGCTTCTCAAGTTATTTTACTTTTACCGTACAAAATGATTTATTCCATTCTAGAACGAGTTGAAATTGTTAAACTTTATTTTCAAAATAATAGTAGTGCTAGACTTACGGCTCGCTTATTTAATGAGAGACATCCCGATAAAAATGTGAATGATGTGTACGTTGGCAAGTTAGTTAAAAAGTTTGTAGATACCGGATCTGTCTGTAATGTAAAACACCAGCCGCAGAAACCGATCAGAAATGAAGCTGTGGAAGTCGCTGTTTTAGGGCATGTTGAAATGGATCATAGTCAAAGTACCCGTCAACTAGCTGAAGCCTCAGGTGTCTCCCGTTCGTCCATAATACGAATTTTAAAAGCGTACAAATTTCATCCGTACAAAATCAAATTAGTACAGGAACTAAATGAGGATGATCCTGATAGAAGGCTGCAATTTTGTGAAGCAATGAGCCAGCGTTTAATTGAAGATCCGCAATTATTATTTAACATTTGTTTTTCCGACGAATGCACATTTTATTTGAATGGAGCTGTAAATAGGCACAATTGCCGTTACTGGGATGACAGTAACCCACATTTATTCCGTGAGGTTCATACCCAGTATCCTCAAAAAATAAACGTCTGGTGTGGCATATTAGGAAATCATATTATAGGACCACTTTTTATTCCTGGAAATTTAACTGGTGAAGTGTACCTAAACATGCTTGAAGACACAATTGATCCTTTAATAACACAAATAATAGAAGATGACCAAAATCATACTGCTGATCGGCTTTATTTCCAGCAAGATGGAGCACCTCCGCACTATGTGGCTCCTGTAAGACAGTTCTTAGATGACCGGTTCCCTGGACGGTGGATTGGAAGGAGGGGCCCAATTGAATGGCCTGCCAGGTCACCGGATTTATCGCCTTTAGACTTTTTTCTTTGGGGGCACTTAAAAAATAAATGTTTTGCCACGAAGCCCGAGTCCATAGAAGATCTTCGCCAACGCATTACAGAAGAGTGCAGAAACATAACACCTGATATGCTACAAAATGTTAGAAATAGATTTGAACAAAATCTGTATTATTGTATGGAATCAAATGGGTCACATTTTCAACATTTGTTAATGTAACGTTTTAATAAATCAATTTAACAGCTTGTTTACTTTTTTTACAAAGCAATGTTAAAACTAACAAACATTGGAATGTACTAACGATTGCAGGTGTTTTCACTCGCAATAATTAAAACTTATTTGTATTTCTCATTAATACCAAAATTATCGGCTTAATGTCTTTAAAGTCGTTTTCGTATTAACTGTTTTAGTAAAATTCGACAAATAGGGTATCATTAGAAAGACAATTTTGTGTCCTTTCAAATGATATGTCATTAGACCCCTCTTTCCATTTAAAATTTTAGGGTTGTTACTCACACCCGCTAGGGGGTTAAAGGCGCAGATCGAAAAATATGTTTAAAATGTGTCCCCCTCAAAAGCAAAATCGACGTGTCCGAGCATTTTCGCATTCGACTACAAAAAAAAGAGAAAAGCTAGGTGCAAACTTTTCGTTGGACCACCCTGTATATACAAAATATAATAGCCATAACACATATATACACTACAATACAGATCGTACACCTAGTAAAACAATTGATTGTGTAGCTTTGCTGGTTGAGAGGCACCCGACTGTGACTCGGCAAGGCGTGCGATAGTCATCAGCAACAGGTGGATCGCTCGTGTTCAACACTGTGTGCTACCGATTTTTCTTTCGTGCCCAGAAAACAACCAACTGTATACTTTGCTTGTTCTCTATATATTATCTATGGAACTAATTTCGTTCGTTTTCTTTATCTTTTTTTTTTCCTCTGCTTATTAGATTTTGAGATTATTCGGTATACAAGGGTGTCCAAAATCATGAGATTAGAGCCGATGCTCTAAGATTATCAATTATGAAAATAGGTATCTTAGAAAAAAACTATTTTGTGACTAACTTTTTAGACAATGTAACCCCGGGGGTGGCAGCTATGCGAGCGCTGAAACCTGCAACAAGGGAAGCAATATTTAAAAACTCAATTATTCCAACTCAGCGATATCTGTTGTGAATCCTAAGATGGCTAAACAGACCGATCCTAGAGTCACAAATTCTGTCACAAAACTGACTCACCCCGAATCACGACCGGCTGTTGTAGTTGCGCGGCCCCATCGATGTGTTCTCTTCAAAAACTTGAAGAGCTTCGTCAATAGTACGCCTTCATCTTTTTCGGTCGTTTCTGCTCCCAGTTGTTCTTCACATCTAAGCCACACTTTTTCATGTTGGTCTTAAGCACATCATTGTATACCTCTATTGGTGTCGTCCCTATGATTTCGTGAACAGACCTTTAGCTGTGAATAAAGAATGCTACTACCTACAACAAAGATCTGTGTGCTTTAAGAAAAGCACACACATCTTTTTTTTTAATATCTTAACATTGAGCTTCAATACGCGGATAACAATGTTCTCCTAGCTGATACAGAAGATGATCTTCAATATATACTAAATGCATTTAACAGCGCATACAAGAGTATCCGCCTTGAAGTGTGTATAAAGAAAACACAGACTCTCTACTAGCCTGAACCAAATACGGTGACGGTACCACCACATCTTGCTTAGGCGAGTAGATTCTAGAGTAGAAAATCTACTAGCTTAAACAAGTTACTCGTACTAACTGCTGCCAGATTTTTTTGAAAATTTCACCGCAAACATATTCCAGCACATTTTCCTCAACAAATCCATACATTACACAATATACTTACACATAGAACATAATTAGATACTTAATTTTCCAAAAGAATTTAACTTACTCACCTTCCACAATAATAATATATATAATGATAACAAATAATATTAAAACATTTTTATATCTCTGCTCTGTGACGCTGGAGAACCTCTGCTATTTCTTCGAAAAGACTATTTAACACTCATACTGTACCACAACAATACCCAACACAAATAATCCAGTATGAAAAGACATCTTTTTCGACAGATTTTTAGAAGTTATCAACTCACGAAGAATAGCACTTCCACCAATCGGCATTAGATACCACAAAATACTGGATTCCTTTCAAATTTCTCCTGAACCCATGTCATTACAAAGTCCTAACAGTCCATCCTGGAATATCCCTATCCCTAAAATAAATATCAAACTGCTTGATATGGACAAATCAAACACAGCACACTCACAAATTAGGCAAAGATTCTACCAAATAATAAAAGCTTACGAAGAATATAAATGGAATCTACACAGATGCTACAAAATCGGGGGTAGGCGCTGCAGTTACATCAGAAGAACTAAGGCTTAAAATGAAGCTTTCAGACGAAAGCTCAATTTATTCTGCAGAAGTTTGTACGGTCTCACATGCTTTAAGATCAATACTAAATAATAATAATAATAAATTAATTTATTGGCATGATTTGAGTACAAGAGCAAAAAAATAATAATTAAAGCTAAGTTAATAATATGCAGTCTTATTTTAAAAAAGATAAAATCCCATTTAAAAAGAGAAATGCCAAAAGGTTCAAGCTCAGCTAAGCTGATTTTCAGCAAGAACCTAATATAAATACATGTATCAAATTCTTAATTATAACCGACTATCTCAGTGCTATCCTTAGCTTAAAACAAATGTTCCCTAAGCGTCCACTTTTGCAACAGCTAAAGGAGACGCTAGCACTGATACACAATCAACAAAAAAAAAATACGCGTGCAGCACAGTACACGTGATAGAAGTGAATACTTCGAGATTCATATATTCAAGTAGAGAGATTATAATTACTCGTATTATTATAACTTAGTTGGTCTTAGTAGTAATTCATTCTGTAACAACCAGAGTTCAAAAATAAAGTTTCATGTGTTTAATCTATTAAAGTATATTTTTTAAAAAGCAATCTCCAACCTTAAGATTATAACATACATAATAGCTATGCATAGTATGGTATATAGGATATAGTGTGTAGCATACACCACAAATATCTCTGTCTCGCTCTCCCTCATATTTGTTATATGCTTTATCTCTTTTGCGGGACGAAAATATTAAATTGCGGCGTGACGTGACGCAACCTTGAAAATCACTCTCATGCGGCCAAAGAAGTATTCACTTCAAAAATAATAGAATTATGTGGGTGCTTTCTTATGTAGGCATTGTGGCAATGAAGAAGCAGATACCATGGCAAGCGAAGCCCTGATAATCCCGTCATCGGAAATAATAAAAAACGCGGTACCAACAGATGTCAAGATGCTGACTAAAAGCAAAATCATAGATTATTGGCAGAATATATGGAGAAACTCCACCTCTAAGCTGGCCGAAGTCAAGAAAACCGTCGCACGTCAGAATGATCTTCCACCAGACAGACTCCAACAAGTAATGATGTGTCGACTCACCCATAGTTATCTGATCACAAAATCGGCGCAGCCCTTTTGTGATAATTGTTCCACAAGTGTCACAATAAAGCATGTGTTAATGAAGTGCACTAGGTTTTCCACTCAAAGATTAAAAAATAATTTTCCCTCATCACTAACAGAACTACTGAATACCAACAAATATACAAGCAATATAAAATCATTTTGAATAGACTCTCATCTTATAAACGAAATCTCAATACAAACATATTAAAGTTTTAATAATTCAAGACCATCACCGTCTTCGTCTCCAAGCTTCCAACCCCAATCTGTTGCTGTCAGTTCGTTACCCAGCCAAGTCTAAAGTTGATAATATGCCCTGTAACAATGTTGTTCTGCTGCACCTTCTCTGGGTGGGAGATTGGCCAATATGAAAGAAGATTTAATTCTTGCCAATTGATATTTTTGAAATCTTAATTGGTTCAGTGTTAATCATTTTTACATTTATAAATAGATTTGATTAATTGTAATCCATTTTTTTATATCTCATCTTTTTTATAAAAAATATTGGCCAAATTTGACACATTTTTATCGGCCAATAAAGAGTTGACGATACTTTTCTTTCCTTTTCCGGCAAATGCAGATGTTGTATCGCAACCAGAAAAACAATGGAGAAATGCAACGATATTTTTTAAGGATTCATATTTGAAACTATTAGATCATTATTTGCATTTTCTGAGAACATTTACCATAGTAGTGTATATTTTTTTATACCATCAGAAAGTAAAGATTTCAGCGAACAAAAAACACATCAAGTTTTTTAAAAAAGCAGATATTTTGACGTGAGAATTTTCGATTGAAAATTAGGGTGCTTTTTCGATATTAAGTCAAAATAAGGTGAAAAAATGAATTTTAAATCAAAAAAAATACTGTATGTTTGGGACATACAAAGGTAAGTTTTCACCAAATTTCCTGAAAAAATAATTTTTTTGCAAAAGATAAAAATAAAAACCAAAAACTCGGTTATTCGAAGTTTTCACATAAATTTTGAGGTTATGTGAGAAAAGTGTCGATACAAAATCTACTTTTTAGATCTTTTTATTACCTACAACTTTGCCATTCAACTTTTTTTCATAGGACTTACAGTTTTACTGGAAATCGAGATTAACCGTTTTTTACCCTTAAAAACTCAACCCCTCCCGACCTCAGATCGCTCGTAATTTATTTTGCCTTTCATTTTTGTTATATTCTCTACCTTTTCCAATGGGTATCATCCTACCATATTTTTTTTCACTTTTTACCATTTTTAAAATTATCGACCCTGTAGCGCTATTTTGTACACTGTATCGACAATCGTCGGTATCGGTATGTTACCGACATCCAACGGTTGCGCGACCGATTTAATCAAAACGACGCTATTCTGTATGCCACGGCTACCGACAGTCGGAAATGCAACCGTCAAGTGTCGGCTTGCAAGTGACATCAGTCGAATCGGTACGTTCAGCCAATGAACGGTGAGATATTTGTAAACAAATATATATTTTGTTGTGCGTCATTTGTAATTTGTGCGACGTTTTAAGTTTGAATGTAAGATGTCTGCAAGAAAACGGTGCAAAATGCATTGGTTTGTAAATTAGAATGTGTTTTAAACAATAAGGCAATAAAGCACTGTCAGTTAAAATACCTAACATGTAATGGCGTTTTAAGAAGAATCAAATCAAATATTATAATATATTGACACCGAAACTTAACTACATAGGTATCTAATAATTCTAATTTAGACACTACACTGTAAAATCACCGTATAGTCCAAATATACTTAAATAATAATCCGCAATTCCAACCAAAACATCAATAATGATCCAATAATCGATCAACAAATATCGGTAACGTCCACCGTGGGGTCAACGAGGACACGGTGAGATACCGATCTTTGTCGACTCAAATTACCGATATCGGTCGGTATTAGAGCATACAGAATGCCGCACGAAGCGACTTGCCGACGGCTGTCGGTAAGTGAGAATTACCGATACCGACGGCTCTCGGAAACGTGTACAGAATAGCGCTACTGGTCTATAGTATCTAAATCAATTTATGCAGGTTTCCTTATAGAAAAATTTTATGATGATTTTACAGCCTGCAAATGTCATTTCTGACATAAAATCTTAAATAAGTAAGAAACGGTAAGACTTAGGTATAGGACATGATAATCAAAGTCTAGTTGAAATGTTACGTAGATTCCAAAACTTTAATAATTATGGTGTTCCACTTGAAATAAGCAAGTTGACACCTACAGTAGTATCTTCCGGTATAACCGGGGAGAGGTCAATGACTCTTAGCTACTTTACCTCATCGGCTACTTGGTTCCCAGTGGGAGCACATGGTCTCATTATATAACTTTATGGATATTTTTAATTTTAGAATTCGTATAACATTATACATCGATAAGTCTTCTTTTTAACCAACCACTGGTGATGGGAATTTTAATTTACTTTTTACTTAACTGTATGGTAAAACCACAGTTTCAAGTTGAAATTATTGAAATATTTATGTGAAATGCATTCGTACATTTTAGAGAAATATAGCGAAACTGGTACTCCCTCTTTTGATACCAAAAAGATACATAATTACATACCTATGATTTCTGGTAAGAGCTAGCAATTCTAGTAAAAATAATGTGACTTAAAAGGCAAGCCAGTATTATAAAAATATACATGAAACAATGTAGAATCATTTAAAATTTTTGTTTAATTACAAGTAAAACAGACGGTTAATACGAGAAATCGTGAGTCACGTATTTGGGAGGCTTTTTTCCTTATTTCTTTTTTCGCACAATTAATCAAGCTTACGTCATGCGTCAACAACTTCGTCTTTTTTTTTTTCAGCGTGCTCAAGTACATTTTTCAATTTACATTTTTCTTGTTAATTACATTAATCATTACAACGTTACATTCTGTATACGACGTTCTCTAATAAAGAAGGTCAAAGTAACAGTTAAACAGAGTGGGCAAGCCGAACGGGAGTCCAAAAAATCCAGCGTCAACTTCTGTTAAAATATGATTATAATATTATGTAAACTGATGCACAGTAAACAATAAAATAATAAGTGGCGGTGGTGAATACGGTCAGAGTACTTTTTAACCCTCGGGGGTACAAGAAACACTCCAAAATTAACACCAGCATGTCGATATCGCTCAGTTGTGATTAGATACACCTACCATAGAATAAATATGTTTGTTTATCTATGGTTATACCATGGAACATTATCTACGGTGGTTATACCATACCAAATGTTAAAATGATTTTTGAAGTGTAAAAATTACATTTTTAAAATATATTTTACTTACTTTTCAATTAAAAAAAAAACCGCATGCTTTAATTTTTGCATATTTCTCTTGCTATTCCCCTCCAATTTATTTTCTTATCTCTTCGTTCAGGCCAGTTCAATTTTCAAGTTTGGAAACAGAAGTGACGTCAAACTACCCTCCCGTTTGTATTCTTATTATTGCTATTACCTATTAATAATTGATTTGTTGGATAATAATTGATATAACCTACCTAATATTTACTTTCTTTTCCGTACCTATATTGAGCTGAAAATGAAAAATATCCAAAAACTATTCCAGCGTCTGTAGCAGTCAGATAAACATAATACGGTATAATAAAGCTAAATACTTACATCGAAATGATCTTCACAACAATACCGTACTGATTTTTCCGACAAAGGCTCTCTTTTCATTACTTTGTACCACTTAAGCATAGTCTAATAAATAATTGATTAGACTATGCCTTGTTTTTTTAACTTTTGGCATCGTAAAAAAATATTTATCGGGTGTAGCGAAAGTTATGTTACTACATTTAGGCACAACACAATATTTATAATGCACTTTTTTTATTATTTTGCGTAGTTTCCATCATGAAATCAGACACTCTCAGCAATCCACAATCCACAAGTACTATTATACAGCAAAAATAATATGAGTTTTAAAATGTAATTTTTCATTTTAGCCCTCCATGATTGATATACTACTACTAAATTTAAAACCAGTATTTTTAAATAATTCTAGTATTTATTGAGATATTGGATTCAAATTTAGTGTGTTGCTTCAGCATAAAGAGCTACTTTTTTCCAAAAAACAATGTCTTAATAGCCAAAGTACGGGATGTTCAGTACCCATTGACCCCCAAGTTTTTATTACGTACGCCAATGACGGTTAAACTAAGTTTTTATAGGTTACTATGTATTTGTGATTATTTTTTAACTCTTATAAAATTTGGATAAAATAATTTGTTTTTGAGATATTTGGAAAAGTATTGGCTCTTGTTTGATGCCTCGGCGGCTCTGGCTAATCCTATAATGTTGACAAAACATTTGGTTTCAACTTGATGGTGCACCAGCACATATTGCTTGGAATGTAAGGAGATACTTACATGAAAACTTTCCCCAACGCTGGATTGGGCGAGGCCAAGATGCTCCTGTTAAATGGCCACTTCGATCCCCAGATCTTACTCCTTTGAACTATTCAGTCTGGGGTTGTATGAAAGATTTTCTTTATAAGGTTCCGATTTTGAGTGAAAATCATTTAATAGAGAGAATCTTACAAGCTGGGGACGACTTTAGATTGAAGCCTCATAGTTTTCAAAGACTAAGATTTTCGTTACTTACTAAAAAGAGCTCGCATATGCATTAGAAAAAATGGGGGTTACATCGAGCAATTTCTTTAGACTGGTAGTTTTTCTAATGTGTATTTAGTTACTTTTTCATGTTTTTGAAATAATATGTTTAAATAATTAAAATTTGACTATGATGCTTCAAATTAAGTTAAAAGTAATAAACAATTTCGTGTTCGTAGTGTTTAGTTTTATTACCTTTTCAAAAACTGTACTTAATTTGATGCACGGTAATGGTAATTTGAGTTAAGTATGCTTGATTTGGTAGTGAAAATACCGTGAGCCGCGTAGATAACAAGAGCCAATACTTTTCAAAATATCTCAAAAACAAATGATTTTATCCAAATTTTATAAGAGTTAAAAAATAAGCAAAAATACATAGTAACCTATAAAAACTTAGTTTAAAAGTCATTGACCTAGGTAATAAAAACTTGAGGGGGGTCAATGGGTACTGAACATCCCGTATTTCGGCTATTAAGAAATTCTTTTTTGTGTTCTTTATTGCAAAGAAGTAGCTCTTTATGCTAAAGCAAAACACTAAATTTCAATCCAATATCTCAATAAATACTACAATTATTTAAAAATATTGGTTTTAAATTTTCAACTTTGACGCCCTGTATATCGAACATGGAGGGTTAAAATGAAAAATGACATCTTAAAACTCATATTATTTTTGCTCACGGATTGGCCTCCTTTTTCCGGACACCCTGTTCAGGCGCACGTCGTGTTGATTGAGAGTTATGACGTCATCGCGTTGTCGGCTGGCCACACGCACAGAAATCTTATATTATATATAGGTATATATATATTGGCCTACCTATCTTACTTGCCTCCACACATATAACAGACGCACATGCCTCCACCCTTTCCGCTAATGCTACAGCTGTATATTATATACCAGACGATTCGCATTTGCCATCTTATTAAGGGCACGGTGAGAGGGGTAAGGAAATACAAAATAAAACTTATACAAATAAAAATGAAACACAAGATAGCAAATGGCCTCCATACATGTAGCGACAAATTGGCCTCCAGTGTGTATATAAAACAACACGGATGCGACGCAGTGGCCTCCAGCGCTGTTGCACGCTTTCCCCTCTTATTTATTTGATTGTTTTTACGTCGCCGAAATAGTTCAGTGAAATATTTGAGCTTATGTATGTGACGATGAATAAAAAAGTGTTTAATACCTTACTTAATACTATACTATAATACCTAGTATATAGATAGGATTACGTGGTATTGGTGCGAAAGATACAGAATTATCTCGAGTTTTAATTATGTTATTAACTTCATTAAGGGTGATCCAAAAAAAATATAATAATAATATTTTGTACTTGCATTGTAACTTTTTTAAACGTGTACCAATTCTTGTAAATATTGGCTTGTCTGAAGAACTAACTGCAGATTTAGTCAAAAGACTTTCGGTTTCGGCGATCGCTATAGCAGGTAAATATGGATATATTTCGAGCAGATATCCTGTAAGAATTTGTGGTACGAAAGTAATTGAATTTTTAGAATCATAACTGGCCGAAGCAAAAGATTGGTCGCAATGGCAACAAACAAGGCCGAAAAAGGTAAATGAAAATTAAATAACAAAACTTAAAAATATATACAAGGACCTTAGCTGAGGTAGCGTAGATTTTTTTTAATTGATCTAAGATTGACAGGAACTAATAGTTATGCTTTGAATAACCAAATATGTAACTGCAATTTCACTTTCTCCAAAATCTAAACCAAAAGAAAGTTTTACAGGAACTTAAATGAAAAGATGGCTTTTTCCTCTTTTTTTCAAGATTAAGTAGGCCTCGTATATGACAAAATTCAAATTGCTTCGATATCTTATTAGTAAAGCAAATTACTGTGATTCCTTTACATAATATTAATATTTTATTGCATTTAAATAGATTGATTTATGGATTATAGTCAAATTATGATTATACTTATAGATTTGTAGCTATGCAATAAATTTAGCGAATTATCTTAAGAAACAGGAGCTATTTCAAATGATAAAAAGATTGCGTATCCTAGTTCAACATATTTTTGAAGTTTTTTTAAATTTTTCATTTATCGGTTTAAGAAATATTTTTTAAAATTTTTGTTCGTTGAGCAAACAGCGTGAGTCATTTGTACAAACTTAATGAATTAGTCGTGGCAGCTAAACAGTAATCGAAGTTAACAAGGAAAGGGATCATAAAAAACTACATAAACAATATGCACATATCGTACGGACGGACAGTTAACATCAATATTGCAAGCATTCAATAAAAAAAAAAATACACGGATAAATAAGAGAGTTGAAAGAGGTGATGAATTAGGCTACTCAAGGGTTGGTTATAGCGCAGCTAATCTTCAACTTTCATAAGAAAGAAACATATTAGTCTGAGATAAACAACAGTTTGTACAAGTTCTGATGTTTGACCTCGACTGTTGCGTGACGAAACCTGCACAACAAAAAAAGAATCGCATGTGTAGGAGTGAAACTTTGTGATTTTTTACCCACTTCAATTGTCTATTATTCAATTTCAAATGTCAGTGTGTGAAAATCTTTTAAATATTTCCGGAGCCTGAATGTTACTTGGATGTTAACATAACGGGTAGAAATCCATTAAAGTTAGTATACCTAATATGGAAAGTAAAAATGATTTTAACTAAAATTATATACACGGTGAGTTATTAGTGCGTTGAACCTCAAAGACCAAAAATTTCACGCATAACTAAGCAGCCAGTGTTTAGGCAGTCATAAAGTACGTATTTTAAAATTATTGATATTTGTACAGGGTGGCTCATCTCATCAGGATGAACCAAACTTACGTTTTTTTAAATGGAAAGCCCTATTTGTTATTCCACAATTTCATTGGTAAACCAAGGTTAACATCCAAGTAAACCAATGAAATTGTGGAATAACAAATAGGGCTTTCCATTTAAAAAAACGTAAGTTTGGTTCATCCTGATGAGATGAGCCACCCTAAAGACTTGACAAGTCAAATATTTTAATAACCAGAAGAGATACGGACATGTGATTTTCAGGATATTAAAGACAAACCATTATGTGACTAGAGCCATGACTGTATATTTTTTGAATTTAATCGATACTGAAATTTACAGGCTGTAAACAAAACTACTGATTTTTTCTCGAACTTAAAGATCCGAGATTTCCGTTAAAATTTGATTATTTTTTTATAAACACTGAAATGAAAAAAAAAATAAATGTTAGCCTAATTAAAATTATAAAATAATAACAATGATCTGTTAGATAATTATTTATTAAATGTTGATTTTTGGTTAAATATAAATAAATTTCTTGAAAAAGTAGTTCATTCTTAAGTGGAGTTATAATTTCAGTAATGAAAAATAAAATAAAAATAATTTCGTTGAGATTGGACTTTTATTTTTCAATACTGAACATTAAATTTGTCTAAATTCGGATTATTTTTACAGTAGTGCTGTAAATCCATCGCTAAAATGCTGTAAATTCATCGTTAAAATATTGCATCATAATCACCTTTTATACGGACTATAATAGACTTTTTATGGAGAAAAGGAAAAACCTGTTTCAGCTTATTGGCCAATAGTTACGGAAAATATTTAAATACCTTTGAAACTCAAAGTCCAATCTACTATTTTAATTCAAAACGTTCTATCAAACACACCAATGGGCAAAAGTACATTTCGAGAACACTGGTTCTCATCATCAACTTTTAACGATACAAAGCAATAAAATCAATATACAAAGTCAATATTGAAAATGGTTTGAAAAGCCTCCATTGGCTGGTGGAACGCTCACAACTGTGGATTGCAAAACCGGCACTCACTCGCAAAATCGGCATTCACTCGCTAATGAGTATGAATTATTCCATCTCAGGGATTTCTGTTGTGAACTCTAAGATGGCTAAACAGACCGATCCTCGAGCCACAAACCTTATAACAAAATTGACACACCCAATCGCCAACATTTACCGGCTGTTGTAGGTGTGCTGCCCCATCGATGCGTTCTCTCTCTTTTCGATGCTGTTTCTTTGCACTCTCATGTCGCCGACGCTCCTCTTCAAAAACTTGATGACCCTAGTAAATGGTACGCCTCCATCTCGGTCGGTCGTTCCCGATCTGCTCCCAGTTGCTCTTTACATCTAAGCCATACTTCTTTATGTTGGTCTTAGGAACATCCTTATACCTCTTTTGTTGCCCTCCTTGATTTCGTGAGCCGACCTTAAGTTGTGAACAAAGGATTCTCTTTGAAAGGCGTTCCGTTGGCATGCAGATTACGTAGCAGCTGGTGGCTCACAATCATCGCCTCAATGCCAGTTGTTTTGTCTTCCTCTAGAACGCTGATGTCTGTTCGTCGGTCCTGCCATTTGATTCCAAGAACTCTTCTAAGACATCGTTGATGGTACTTCTCTAAGGGTTTTAAATGCCTCCGATAAGTGGTCCAAGACTCACAGCTGTACGTAAGGGTAGGAACTACAATAGCATTATACACTCGCAATTTATTTCGAACGTCGATGTTATAATTATGGAAGCCTCTCTTCTTCTGCGATGCTGAATTTCATCATCGATATTTGCGTACGCCGCCAGAATACTGCCGAGGTAAGAGACACTCTCGATGTTCTGAAGTCTGTCTCCGTTAACTTGAATATGTGGTGGGACAGCCCTATTGTTTGGTGCAGGCTGGCAGAGAATCTGTGTTTTCTTTATATTTAGTTCATGCGCGATCTCCTGTATGCGCGGTTAAATGCATTTAGTATATATTGAAGATCCCCTTCTGTATCAGCTAGTACAACGTTGTCATCCTCGCATTGAAGCTCAATGATGTGGATACGATCTTTGTCTCAGCTTGCAGTCTAGGAAGCTTGAAGAGTCCGCCGCGATCAAATCTGTAGACGATCTCTATTCCCCCCGGTAGTTCATCCTTAACAAGTTGAGTGACCGTTTCCACAAACATCGAAAACAAAATCGGTGCAATGACACAACCTTGTTTTACGCCAGTGTTATGGGAAAGGGCTCTCCCGGTCCGTTGCTGATTAGAACTGCTGCTGCAAACTTTGTAATAAACGAAAGAAAACTAGCAGTGCCATTAATTACTTGTGAGCGTTTCGAGAGGTTTTCAAACATTTTTATTTTACTTTTATTAATTTTATCGCTTTGGACCGTTTAAAGCTGATGATGAGAACAACTGTTCTCGAAACGTGTACTTTTGTCCGTGGGTTTGTTGGATAGGGTGTTTTCAATAATTAAAATAGTGATTTGGATTCTGAGTTCCATTTCCGATTTATTGAATCCACTTTGAGTAAAGATTACATGTTTTGGTTAATTTTAAACTTTTTGTATCATGAGTCTCTTTTATTTTAGCATCAAAACAAACACTAACACACAAAATTCTATTGTCGGCAGAGCAATCTAAATTAGTAAAACGATACTTTAAGAGCCATACTCAAAATAAAAATGAAGAATTGATTAGGAAACATCCTAATTTATTGAGCAATAAGGGCTGGGTTAGAATGAAGACATACGATACTTACCTTACATAATGTAACAGTTTATTATGTTTAGCCTAAATAATAGTAACCAAAATATTACCATTTGATTGCTAGAATTTATTTGAATTTGACGATATTTGTTTTTATGTTAATTACCTTTTTTAAAAAACTTTCGAATTTTTAGTTCAAAGAGAAAACTGTTCAAATATCGTAACTGCCTCCACCACCTATCTTACACTTGTAATGCAAGTATATTAATACCACTATTGTTTCAAATGCGTGATTGCCAAATCTCAGAGGCCAGTAGGTCTATTAGATGTATGGAGGCAACTTCGTTCAGCTCACATATAATTTGTATATGTATATATGTCCAAGGCGCCACCTGAACTTTTTTTCTCGAACTAAACTGTATTACTGTATATGTGTAAGTGGCGAACTGGCCTCCACCACAATTTTCGGCAGTGGCCTCCTGGGGTATATTCTAATCATTTAAACTACTTATACACGGGGGTACTGAGTTGCCTCCGAAATTTCGCAGTTGCCTCCGTTTTGGAGGCAAGTTCGTTCAGCGAATGTACTGATACGGAGGCCAATTTGACACTATGCATATATATATACTCTAGAATGATAATCCCGTAGTACAAAAATGTAACCAAAAGTGTAGAGCTGTCCATAATGCGCATGATCACCAGTAACTTATTTTTCAACAGGACCGGCTTTGATTAAATGTAATATTACTGTTATAGGTATATTTAAAATTAAATTTTACCATTTGGTAACATTCAAATCAAAAAAATGGAATAAAGGAATTTAAGAAATAAAAAATTACATTAAATATCTAAATACTTTATTGTCTAACAGGTACAACCCAATAATAATAAATCTAAGCAGAAAGGAGAAATAAGTAAAAATTCTAATACTGGAAAATATCTTAAGGACTTGAGCATTCTAATTATTTATTTTATTATTATATAATATTTGTTTGTTTATACAACCACCTTAGGCGTCTTACCTCTCTACAGCCTTCAAAGAAGGGGTGCAAGAAACAGTGACTTCACAAATATTTTCCGTGTCCACGTAAATCACTTCCATATCATCCGTACTACTCGCAATAGTATTTTGTGACAAAACATGGTTGGTAGAACTTGTATTCTCAGCAATTTCATGGAGGATTCTATAATTAACTATATTCCAGTTTAACAACAGAATTCAAACGAACTTTGTATACCTATACAACGTAGGAAATATATTCTTGACATACATATCATGCATTTTTGACAGACTGCTTTTAAGTAAACAGTGTCTGGATATCAAACGATTAAGAATTTAACTTCCACTCTCATTTACATAATCTCTTCTTTTCAACAAAAGTTTGGGAACTGCATCGGGTACGAGGGTGATCCTCTTGCCGTCTTCTCTACAAATTATATCTTCTGCAGCGAAATGCTTACTGCATATGACATTCCCATCACATACATTTTCTGTACTAGGATCCCAATGCCCGCATCCAAACATCATGTCTTTTTTTTGTCAAGCTAAAAATGAGTATCATGTCAATGGTATCATATTGACTCAAACTGAGACTGTTAGAAACCCGAAACAATAACTTACTGAAAATATTTAATACCAGGAATGAGACCTTCATTTTTACACCACAACACTATACACCTCATTGTTTGTTAAATAAACGAACTAAAACCAAAATAACAAATATTAAAAACAATTTTAATCACAAATAGGTATATCTATCAACAATTAAAATATACCACGAATAAAACCATAACTCAATTATAAAACCTATCTGAATTGTTGTGAAGCCGACTCTGACAGATATTCCCACTACGAGAAACGTCATTTGCGAAAACAGACGCTGTTGCGAAATCTCCTAAATTTAATAAGATTTGGAAAAAAATGTTTCGTTCATATTGCTGAAAACTAAACAGTATGCAATTTTACCGATAACATTTAATTATTTGATTTTGTCAAGCAGTTTCGTATGACGCAACATATGGATTTATTTATAAAACAGATATGTAGCATAAATTCTGTAAGGCGAACGACAAAATAGTTTTAGATATGGCAAGTCTGTACTAAAAATAAGTTACTGAGGAGCATGCGTAGTTCGTGATTCGTATTCGGCTGGATTTAATTAGCATTCTAGAGTACATATATATAATATAAGATTTCTATGGCCACACGCCGTAGAATTTGAAATTGGGAATGAAAAAAATCATAACGGCATTTATGAAGATAATTAAAAATTCTTTCACTAGGCTTTATTGCATGTTTAGTTTTATTTAATAAAAATAAAACTAAAAAAATGGAAACTTCCTTATATGGTGGTTGTGTATAACGTTCAGAGGAAGCTTGCTAGGATGCTACGTCTCCGTACGATCTATAGTTTTTGGGAAAAAACCAATGGTTCAACTAATGTCCCCTGGTACAATTGTCCCCGGTGTACGACAAGCTCTGTCGATGAGCAAACCGCATCTCTCTTATAAAAAGAAACACACTTCAATGTAAACTATCAGTCATTATGGTGTGATTTTGGATGAAATTGTATAGAAAATAGAACCGCAAACTGTCCCCCAAACCGATTTTTAAACATTGATCATTAACAATAAGCATCCTCATGAAAGAATTACAAACAGCTAGTAGTTCTACAGAAGTTTTATTTTCCAATCAAGTCAAACCTAAAACAAACTTTCATTATTTTAATTGATTTATAAAAATTTGGTTTAATGTGGCAACTGAAATACCCGTTTATTCGGTTTTTATATTCTTACTTTTATCGGTAGCATTTTCTTTTTTCAACTTGAATCGCAGTGCCATTATGTAGCATACAAACCATTTTATAACACGCGTGAAAAGGATTAGATTTGTAACGGTCTTAAATGCAATAAAGATTATGTTTTTATGGACCACCCAAGCAATCTTTGATTATTTTGTGTTGACGGGTATTAGAAATGCGAAAAATTCGATCAGTACCACTATAACGTTTTAAAATATGCAACGAGCGTGGAGTTCTCCCACCGGTGAATGCAATGAGTTGCAAATAGGAAACCAAATTGAAATTGTTCATTTCCGTAAATATATACGGAGTGTCCAATAAGCACCTTTCCTGGCTTACAATGGGAATCATTAAATATGGAGTTATCTTTGGATGAAAGTGAAATACGTATCTACCACAAATAAAATTTTTGTAGATTGCTGCATTTTTAGCTCTCCATATCATATACAGTGTGTCCAGGGATTGAGTGCACGTAAGGTGTAAATGACGAAAAATTTTCGAATTGAAAATTGACCTTTTGAGGATCAGCTTGGTCTAAAACTACAAAGTTGAAAAAATCAGTCCGATTAATTAATGTACAGGGCGTTTTTACAATGAATTTTCACAAATTATCAAGAGTAAAGTACTTTTGTTGTTACAAATATTAAAAATGTTTACTTAGAAAAGGTGAGAATTTAAAGTTATGCCAGATTATCAATTTTCATTTTGATCGGCAACTTGATAATTTTTGAAAATTCATCGTAAAAACACCCTGTACATTAATTAATCGGACTGATTTTTTCAACTTCGTAGTATTAGAACAAATAGGGTTGATCCCCAAAAGGTCAACTTTCAAGTCGAAAATTTTTTGTCTTTTACACATTACGTGCACTTAATCTGTGGACACACTGCATGTAATATATGTATACAGGGTGATTCATTATGGTTGCAACAAACGAAAACTGAAGATTGCTGAAAGTGATTTAAGCATTTTTTGTAATTAAACCCCTGTCCGCAAATGCTTCGTTATCGAGATACAGGGTGTCCAAATTTAGTAGTCAAATTAACTTTCTTATTCATTTCTCAAAAACTAGCTAACCGATTTCGACAAAATTTTACATGCATTTGGAGACCGATAACCGAAAATAATCTGCATTATTTTGGCTTTCATTAACTGTTCATTGGCGTAGATATATGGGCATTTGGGTAAATTTTACACATAAATTAATTAAAGACAGCTTTGACAACCTTTATTATTTTAAATTATTACTTTTTTAAAAAGAGCAACTTATAAGCTACAAAAAAGTTAATTACGTCGATGTTGTGATTTCTACCATTTTTATGGAAACGGATAAATTGCAAGTTAATGGTAGATTTAAATCAAAATAACGTTTACCAGAAAACCAATTGAAAAATCAAAGTTGCCAAGGAAAACAAATGCCGCAACAAAAAAAAACTTTGACAGCAACAAATTTAAATTAGATAAAATTGTTTTATTATTTCGTAGTTGTTTTTAATATTGCGAATGTTTTTTTCTAAATTAAAATGAGTTTTTCAATTGAAGAATATGTTTGTGTAATGCAAATGCAAGAGCAGCGGCTAGAGAATACCAAATTAGGTATCCTAATAGACGTCATCCATATCACAAAACATGGACGGCTACATTTCACAGGCTTAGAACGATAGGGAGCATTTTATCTAGAGTTAACAATCGACCGCATCGTCGAAATATTCAAACTGATGAAAACATAGTGGATTTAATTTTAGACAATCCGAAAATAAGTACTAGAAGAATACCAACTCAATTTCATTACTTCGAACAACTGTTTGGAGAGTATTAAATCGAGAAATGCTCTATCTATATCATCATCAAGATGTCCAGGACCTATATTTTGTCATTGGATTCTTGGTAAGCATCAAGAAGATGAAAGAGTTTTAGCGAAAGTGCTCTGCTCAGATGAAGCAACTTTTACTAGAGATGGCATAAATACAAACCATAATGAACATGTATCATCCTTTTTCCTTTTTACTTTATTATTATTGAAATTGTAACCTTTCTGGTGCGAATCAATTTTGGAATGGTAAATTTATCAACTTTTGCACTGCCAGATTTAGTTCATGTGAATAGTAGTAAAATAAAAATAAGTATAAATTAGTATTTTTTTTAGATAAAATAATGTTTTAATATTTGTTATATTGTTGTGGCAGTTCCGTAAATTGAATTTATTGGAAAATCAAGTATCTAATAATGTTACATGTGTAAATCTATTGTGTAATGTGTGGATTTATTGAGGAAAATCTGCTGAATTATGTTAGTGGTGAAAATATATAAATAAAATATTTCTCATATTTTCTTCATTGTTGCCGGAATTTGAATGAATGACATAAATAATATGCATTTTTTTCAACAATGAAATTATTTTAGCAAAGGTAAAATAAAATAAACTTGGGGAAATTAAGATTATATTTAATTAAACATCTGGAGGTGTGTCGTGTGTAAATAGGTTAATTAAGCTATTGCGCGAATAATAAGTACGAGGTGTAGGATAGAGATAATTTCAAAGACATTCTGGCAGCAGAGCATTGTAAGTTGGTATGTTGTTGAAGCGAGTAGATTCCATAAGAATAACACACAAATCTGTTTTCTTTTCTACTGACTTTACTTTAATGAAGTGACGATTTGGGAACTATTTGAAAAATATTTCCCTTCAAAGAAGCCTCAACAAAAGTAAACATTGCAGTACGATGACTATTTAAACGTATGTTAAAACACATGGCATATTTGACACTTGTTTTGATTGTCAGAAATCCTGGCCTATTATAGGCTTTTTCCTGTTTTCGTTGAAGATTAAAGTGAATAAGAGAAGTGTGTTTTATTATAGTTAAAAAAATAATTAGTTGACATTTTAGCCGGGCGTTATGAGCGGGCGTTATAAAAAATCTATATAACGCCCGCAAATACCCACGGTTGTTATGGATATGTAACTACTGCATGCCACATTACATTATGAAGCAATAATACGTAAGTAGAAAATAAAAACTTTTATTTGGCAATATATTAATAACAATAATTCTAAGTCAAGAGCTGATTACAGCGCTGCTACCACGTGTAAACCTAATAACTTATCTCATTTTAAATTAAATGCCCATTATTTTATTAATGGTGCCGCAATTAACTCTCGGAAGTGGGTAGACTAAACACTGAAAATCCACAATATATAATTCGCATTAGTTTGTTGTACATCTAATGTTTTTTGACAAGTCCAAACACCTGGTCGACCTTTTCTCACTCACCACTGCAAGTGAACATTGTTAGCGTGTTGCCAGGCATTTCATCATTTTATCGATGCAAATTTGAATCAGGGCCGAACTAGAATAAATTAAAGATAATATTTGGTTAAAAAGATGTAAAATATACATACGGTGAAGGTTTTTATGATATGGGCGCAATGATTTATTCAAAAAAATATGTCTACAGGCCCTGCGGGAAAAATTGCAGGAAATATTGGAATAATCCATCTCGGTCTGTCGTTCGCGATCTGCTCCCAGTTATTCTTCACATCTAACCCACCCTTCTTCATGTTGGTCTTAAGAACATTCTTGTGCATCTTTTGCTGCCCTCCTTGATTTCGTGGGCCGAGTTTAAGCTGTGAATAAAGGGTTCTCTTTGGAAGGCGTTATGTTGGCATGTGGGTTATGCGGCCATTCTATCAGTGCTGCTGCCAGACAATCATCCCCTCAATGCTAGTTGTTTCAGCTTCTTCTGCCATTTCATTCCAAGAATTCTTCTAAGACATCGCTGATGGTACTTCTCTAGGGTTTTTAAATGCCTCCGGTAAGTGGTCCAAGACTCACAGCTATACGTAAGGGTAAGAACTACAATAGCATTATACACTCGCAACTTAGTTAGAAGGACGATGTAATGATTATCGACGACAATCGTCCTCAGACGGCACAAAAGATGCGCTTGCCTATCTTATACTATGCTGAATTTCATCATCGAAATTTGCGTTTTCCGCGAGAATGCTACCGAGGTAAGAGAAACTCTCGATGTTCGTCCCAGCTTTCAGTATACGAAAGTTGAAGTGTCCACCGCGATCAAATTTGTAGACGATTTCTATTCCCCCGGCAGTTCATCCTTAACCAGTGAAGTAGACTGCTTTAGTCAAATAAATATCTTATAGAAACAATTCTTTGTGATACCTAAATCCTGTGCCCAATTTACACTGCCTAACGTTTTGCTGAGAGCAACTTGGCATGAATGTGGATCCCGAAGTTTCTATAAGTTTACTTGCCAGTCTAAAACAAAATAATTTTTTCTTTGAAAACCGTCGCAGAATGGAAGGGGGTTTTTGAAATAAAGAAAACTCAGCTCTTTTGTAACTTAAAAAAAATATTAAGTACGTAAAATTAAAGTTTAAATTAGTTAAATTCCATTTTAAAAATAATCTTAGGCAGATGACATCCGTTCTTTGCAATGCACTGCTGTAGTCGTTCCTCACAATTTCGCATCACCCAAATCAATGTCTATTGCCCTCACTTGTGACTTCTTTCAACTCCTCCAGATTTCGAGGTTCATCGACGTAGGACTTCGCTTTTAAGATATCGCCATAAAAATAATCAACAGCTGTAATTTCAGGGGAACGAGGGTGCCACGGCATATCACCGAAACGGGAGATCAATTGGCCAGGAAAAATGTCACGCACAACTTCTATTGAGGCTCGGGCCAAGTATCAGGTTAAGCATAACTGATAATTTATTAAACAACTTAAATTTTTGTTGCTTACTATTATGCAGCAGATGTTTTTACAGATATATTTTAAATTGTAAGTATATTACAATATTTACATCCACATTGTCTCTATATGTGTTCTTGAAGACAGTCACCATCCCGCATTATATGTTAGGCTCTACAGCTCTGTCTCTAAATCTGCTTGTTTTCCACTTAACTGTTCACGGAAACCATATAATTTTAAAAAGGCTGATTTCATTTCTTTGTATGACTCAATTCTTGCTACAGATTGGTCGTATTTGAAACTATGCATTGATGTTGACGAGGCTGTTGGAAGCTTCTATAAGAGACTCTATGCATTATTTGATTTGCACGTACCTAAATTTCAAAATTATGCAAGATCATTTCCGGATTGGTTCACTCTTGATATGATATCTAATAACAAAAGGATACAAATTTTAATAAATTCAAGAGAACTCATGATAATAGATATTATGCAGAGTTTAAGAGACTCCGGAGGTTGATTAAGTCTGACATTAGGATTTCTTATTGCAATTATATGCAGAATATTCAGAATACTTTAAAAACTGATCCCAGAGGATTTTGGTCCTATTTCCACAAGCGTACTGGGTCATCTAGGATTCCTAATGTAATGCACTATGGTGGCAGAACATGTGATCAGCCTGCGACGGTTTTGGATGCATTTTGTGACTATTTCGAGAGTGTTTTCTTACCATCATCTGCTATGTCAGCGGACAGTACCGTGCACTCTATAGTAAACATTACCACGCATGTTAACGCTATCACATCGGATGATATAATGGCTGCTCGCCGAAAGATGAAGAATAAGATGACGGCGGGTCCCGATCTGGTACCTTCTTTTCTTGTCAGGGATTGTGTTGGAGCTTTTGTGGAAACTTTGGAGCTCATTTTTAACTTAATTTTGAAGACATAAAAATACCCTGATGTATGGAAGCGGGCGAGGGTTGTTCCTGTTTTTAAATCAGGAGATAAGTGTGAGATAACCAATTATCGCCCCGTGTCTATTCTGTCGAATTTCTCAAAGATATTTGAAACAATTTTATATGCGCGTATTTACAATAATCTGTGTAACGATATCTCTGTGTTTCAACATGGATATATGAATCATAGATCTACAATTACCAATCTTACACACATTACACAAGAGATATCGGAAACCTTGGATTGTGGCGGTCAAATGGATGGTTTTAAATATTCTGATGGTGCTAACGTTGTGCAACTTGATATAATATGCTCTATCGTTTCAGATTTGATTTGACATGGTCGGCATTTATCATTGTGTACATTGGCGTCTTTTATGATATATTTTCTATAGTTTAGAGTAGGTATTACCTGGTCCTGGATAGCTGTGAGAAATCCCTCTGTTTCTGCAAATAGGTTTCCCCTCTTAAGCCACATGTTTGACAGATTTGTGTCGATTTCCTCTTGGCTCAATATTGCAGGGTCTCGGCCGTGTAGTTCTTTCGACTTCCATTGTTGTATTTTCTGTTCGTTAGTAGTGGTCTCAAGTAGTGGTGAGAATTGCCGATTGGCTAAATTTAAAGGCGTTAGATTTTTGTCTAGCCTATTTAGTTGCTTGTGGTAATCAGAGGTCTGCGCTTTCTTGTAAAAGAAGTCCCTTAAGCTGTGAAGTTGTTTTTGATGTGTTTCTTTCAAATCCTTCAGTCCGCTTCCGCCGTTTTCTCGTGGGATGTAAAATCTTTCAACAGAGCTCTTTGGATGTCTGGCTCTGAATTTGGTGAAGTTGACCCGTACTGTCCTGTTTAGTTCTTGCAATTCTGTGCTGGTCCATTTTATATTATTATTATTTTTTTTTTATTATTATTATTATTATATGAGTTGAGCAAACCGATGCACCTACAAATAATCACCCTGTATATGGAACGCCGATGCCAATCCAATAAAGATTCCACTCCCGCATGATAAAAGGCATCCCACACAAACAAAATCAGACAGACAGAAGAATCAGAGCTTTTAATGTTGCCTCGTACTTTATTGGTCTATCTGGGTCGGCATCTTAACTCTTTACCAGACTACAAAACCTAGAAATGGGATGTCCGATTTGGATTACTAATTGGACAAGCGGCAGGTTGGCGATGCTCGACTGTTTATTATTGTCATTTGATTGTACATGGCTGGTAGATTGGTTGAATTCCATTCTAGAGACAGCATCAGCAGTGGCGTAGGTTTAACAGTTTAAATAATATAATATTAAGTATTATTGGAAGGGGCGAGCCCCAACCAACGCAACTGTCTTTCGCTGAACTTCTTTGCTATATTGACCGATAGCTTCATGTTTATAAAAAAAAATAAGACCAGTTGCAACAGGTATGTTATCTCTTTTTATTTGTTGCATAATTATTTTTGTTTATTTGTAAATACACATAGGTACTAAACATTATCTTTATTTCTAGGCCACTCTAGAAGTGACGGAGATCGAAACGGGAATTTAGATTTTGGACACACTGCAAACGCCCTTCATAATAATGCAGCTAGAGCAATCCAGCAGAACGTTATTTGGAATGATGTGGCGGGAAATCTGTATAGATTTCCAGCGCCGCAATGGAATAGTACATTAGGTACAATCGTGCAAACTCTTCACGACAGTGCGCTTTCTTTCTATAGACTTTTATTTACTGACGAACTACTGGATCTATTGGTAACATAAACAAATCGCTATGCCTACCATATCGAAGGTATCGATTGATGACTCGATCTCGAAAAACTCAATTTTCGCGAACTGCACTAACACTAATAGGAAGGAAATGTTAACATTTATTTGAATACATATAAGGATGGGACTGAACCAAAACCTCGCCTAAAAGATTATTGGAGCCCAAGTTTTATACATAAAAGTTGCATAAACAAAGTTTCAGTACGTATGCCACGATGCCGATTTAAAGCCTTACGACAGATTTAATAGACCCGATGCGAAAGTAAGCGCAAAACAGTGGTTCAAACTCGATTTGACAGACTTATGTTGCCTACACCAATGCATTTACAAATTTGGATTGTGGTATAAAAAAGATTGTCCGCACCAATAGATTTTTTAAATATTTAAGATTTAATTTATTTGTTTATTTATTAATACAAATTAGTGGAAGCTGAAAATTAATGTTATTTTTTTACTGTTAGTAAAAACTGAAATAAATTAAAATATAAAAACTTAGAATATTTTTTCTTTTACAAAATGATAATTTTTATTACATTAGCTAACACAAAATATCAGGGATATATTGCAAATATTACTATTCAAACAAAGTTATATTGGCTCATGTTACAAACGGCTCAATATTTTTATTTTTCGATTAGTTTTTTCAGATTTTTTTGAACTATTTAGATTGCGGTTTGCATATTTCAAAGTATAAAATATCCTTAATCTAACAAATAACTTACTTACTTTAGAAAAGTGTGCACATGGGTGAAGAAGTTATAAATTAGTAACAAAACGTCGTTATCATTCATTTTATGTAATTAACTTGACATAAATTAAAATGTCATATTGTTTTTGTGTAAAAAAGTTTTGTAATAAAAGAACCGAACGCTCCAAAATATCAACTGAAAAAAAAAATTGCATTACGGTTCAAGAATAAACAAAGAAAAAATATATAAAACTCATTTGATCGGAACTCTACGCAAAAATAGGAAATACAGTTCAAAACGTGTTTTTGAGACAAAACGAATCCGTGCGGAAATGATGTATTTTTTTGTAAATACTTATGGCGTTAAAGTATTAATTTAAGCATAGATTTTATTCTATTTAAACCGTAATGTAACTTACCTTTTTTGTGTTTAAATAGAAAAAAAAATAAAATAACAAAAATTTGCGACTTTTGTTGACAATTTTTTCATCTTCTTTTTAATATTTTTTTATTAAAAAACGGTTTGCCTTAAGTTCATGAAATATGATATCGATGAAAAGTATCGGAAACAGATATACAGGGTGTTCTAATTAACATTTTTCCTTAAAAATACAATTTATAAAATGTGACCACCCTGAAAATTACAAATCAGAGTCAACTGAAATTCAGTAAAACGGCAAAAAGAAGGGAATTCAAATAAACCTGACATGAAAACTTGGTATCTTTTCAGTGCCTAAAAGCTTTGTAAAAAAAAATCTATCGCTTATTATAGATCTTGAGATATTTTCCGGCCACACACTAAGGAGCGACCCTGTATAAACGCGCAGACCTCGCGACGTCCGTACCCTGCAGTTTAGACGAATTTGGGACACAGTATACAATTTTAAAAGATAAAACAGAAATCCTAAACAGGTGCTCAAGAATTTGATGTAAGAAAAGATGCATTCATCAAATATGCCCCTTTTTATTATATAGGCCAAAACTATATGTAATCCAAAGGGTTATTAAGTGGCAAAGGTGGTATTGTATGACAAAAATCTTCTACGCATATCACGTAAGATTGATATGAGTAGAAATATAACAAGAATCAGTTTATACCTTGAGATCTAACCCAGATTAAGTTTAATCTGCCTTTTAACTTATCATATACTTAATGTTTATCTTCTGATATACACCGCCGTCGTGTTGATGTCGAAGGAATTTATTAAAAATGCTTTAAATTTATTAAATATTGCCAGATGTTCCAAAAAAAGTTAATACATAATATGATGAATGCCTCATGCGTTGTCTTTATTTACTAAAAAAATTGGAAAACGTCTGTTGCAATTCTGTCTAGGAAACAAGCATTAAGACAAAGCGACTAATCAAATTCCGCATAATGTAATTTTGGAGCATTTATGTCCCTTGTTTAGCCTACCTATTTGTATTTTATTATATTTGGACAGATAGCTCAAGGACCTACGCCGATGGCTCAGTAAAACATCATCCGAAATCTTCATCTATTGGCAGTTGGATCGCCAACCTTCGAAGGGAGACACTGGTTACGGTATTTACAAAATTAAATATTTAATTACAGAACTTAATATGAATTTCGTATATTGAAGTACATTATTTACAATCGTTACTAAACTTAAAATATGTATACAGTGTGGCACAAGATAAATGGTCGCCATAGTACCAGCAGACTAAATTAAAATATATATACAGTGTGGCACAACAACAATGATGGTCGCCACTGGTGTACCAAACATTTTCACCACTTTAGAAGAATTCAAGGGGAAAAATATTAAGTGAAAATTAGTTTTTTTGAAACAAATTTATCCATATACAGGGTGTTCCAATTCTGACACCAACATACAACTAGTTTAGTTCTAAAAAATAAATATACAAACATAACCAGAGCCGCTAGGGGAGTTATTTGGCCTTTATCTTCTTCTTCCTTCGATTATGTTTCTTAATATTTTTTGCACGGGTGGGAGTGCTAGCAATATTTTTTAAAACCTGTGCGGCATCTCTTTTTCCTGTAGACTGGAGCTGACTGTGTGTAGCAAATAAAATCTCACTCAACTTACATTGCTTCTTAACTGTTCTGTTTTTCGCAACTTCGTGCGATCACTGCAAGCTCAAATCCTTTTATTGGACGACCTGCAGCCTGCTTTGGTAGTTTGGGTAGTTCTACCGTACCTGCAAGCCAATTTTTATTTTTATCTAAGAACGTCTTTTCGTTATAGTGATCAGCTGTCCATTTGATTTTCATCTAGGATTTAAAATAAGAAAATTTTATTTTAACGTCTTTCATATCTTCTTCGGAATAATGGAATCGGTTTTGCAGATGATGAAGAAGAAAATCGTGGATATCCATATCAGTTTGTTCTCGCATAATGTTGAATAACCTTTTTAACCCTTTTAGTGATTAGAGTCACAGGTGATGGGCCTATAAAAAAGATATATTGATGATGTTGAAACATTTTTTTTATTTTAAAGGAGTATTTGCTATAAAAATATCCAACACTTTTATTGATTACTATTATTAGAGAGGTTTCAACATTAGGTTTTTAAAGAATATTAAAGTTACTCCAACATTTAACCCTACTCCCCACGAAGTGGTCTCAAAGAAAAATGGTGACGTGAAATTAAAAGATAATGAAACGGGCCAAGACTACAGGCGAAATGTAATACATTTAAAAAAGGTTGGAAACGAATGGAAAGTCGCGAATTCTAGTAATACACCAGAGTCTGTGAATAATCCTGATAATGTCCCTAATGGAAATAGTGAAATTTAGTTTAAGTATTCAATTAAAGTTGTGTTAGTTGTGAGTATTTGATTAGATTTAAGTGGTTACATTTTAGGAGTTAGTAATTAAAATTCGGCTATAGTATTGTTATTCAGAACTATCTATGTACATCTATTTATCATGTATGTTATTAGGTTTATTCTTATTGTTTATGTATTAGGGTTATATAAATATCGTAATTATTGTTATTATTAATTATTATTAAAAAATATATAAAAAGGAGGAGATGTAGAGTATAGTATTATATTTATTTATTATTATATTCTGTAGTATATGGTACATATCTATTTATTATTACAAGCATATTATAATTCCATATCTATCATCTTTTTACGTCTAATATTGTATAGATGACTAAGGCTAAAAGTGATACATTCTGTAATAAAATATAAAATCAGGGAGTTGTAGATGAACACCCGAGGTAATAGGTAATAGAGGTATAAATATATATATATATATATGTATTATAATAGACATAAACTATCTTAGTTTTAAAAACAATTTATATCAAAATAGTTTTCGATTTGCAAAAGTTTTTTAATTATGTATTTCGAACACAGTGCATAAAACTAGTGATGATTTCTTGGACACAGGGTATTATTAGAATGCCTAATTCACTAAAAAACCGGACAAAACCGGATGAGAATTTCATTGAGCTTGAAAGCAGAATAACTATACTTCACTCTAAAGTACAAATTATAGCTCGGACTCGCCTGGAGATATAACAAATTTCTTACGGTTTTTTTAGTTCCTTATAAAAAGTAAGAAATAAAAACACTATTTTTGTCAAATATGATTATTAACAAAAGAAAAGTAAATAAAAGTGTACTTATGTACTATATATATAACATAACTTACCCGAAAGACTAGATTCAATCATAAGTTATTTTTAAAACAATCTCCAAATACAAAAAAATTATCACACAAAAACACACTTTATATAAGGAAATACCAACTGAAATACATGCTCTTATATAAATAGTCAAATATACACTAACCCTATGCACCTACGGGTAAAAACAGAGGTCCAAAAACAATATTTTATGGTTCGTTGTCTATCTGGATTTATCATAGGTACATTCACTACCCATTTCTAACAAATTTACAAAATTGAATTTTGGCGCGCTAAATTAGGCAAATAACCCACTGTGCGTCGTAGTGAAAACACTATCTTACTTTCCTTACACAATGAGAAAGTGCTTTTCAGTTTTTTATATCTGACCTGATCAGTAGATATTTGAGAATAAAAGGCTCTAACGATTAAGAAAACTAAATATAGGATGTTCCATTTAAAGTAACTAAACATATGTCAAATTTTTGACCATAAATTGACATACGTCATTTCTCGCACCGTAAACTGTCGGTTCAGAAAAAATGCTACAACTGTGCAAATTTAAACTATAATCTGTGATCAAAATTAACGAAGATAGCTAGATTGAGTAAAATATACGTGTTCACCCTGTACCTAAATAATTTAATTACAATTTAATTCTGACATACTAATGCGAGTATAACGCCCATTCACCAGAACCAACTCAACGATTAAGTGGCCAACTAAAAACAAAATACGCAAATATACACCTGATTGACATGACATTAACATTAACGTATACAAAATTTCATGAATCAACTCAACTCTACTGGTTGCGTGCACAGATCTTCGTGCAAAATTCATTTTTGTTTTGTTTTCCGTTTAACATTTTTATTCCCTTTTTGGCCATTAAACGAGTAGGCTGTATCCAACAGAAGTCCTCCGGCGTATCTCAAAGCTATACTTAAGTTTTTTTGCTTCTGAAACAAAGTTGTTGTTTTGTTTTCGAGTACCACAGAAATTGCTGTAGTAAAAAATCACTAATAATAATATTTACATACAATGCATTTTAATTGAAATGATAATGTAATTAAAAATATAAATTTTTGCCCATTAGAAAAGTGCTTTGAACGCGTTTACCTACCGCTTAACAATTACTATGGGATAGTTCTTAAGATAAAAATTCGCTTTGAGTTATTATTACATTACTGTCCATGAAGGACCAAGTCTGTACAATGCAGGATCTACCGGGTGTCTCACTCAAATCATACATTAATTTCCCAAAGTGCCGAGCCAATCAAATATGTATAATAAGCGCATGCGGGATGCCCGCAACACCTTATTGAGTATTTTTGTTTGGCGTCATGACAAAATATCAAACATTCAAAATAATTTTGCAACTTTGGCCACAATTTTGCATCATGCATGTTTCTCATGTTTGTTTTTTTAAAGAGAAATTCCATTGCTGCGTAGACATAATAATAATCTTTATTTCAACATACATACAATAGCAATGTTTGGTACAAAATAAATCCTTAATAAATATAATTGTCGAAAATAAATCAAAGGTCCCACTGAAACCTGTTAAAAGGTTTGTGCGTGGTTTCGACCGCCAGATTTAGTCTCTCTAGTTTTGCTGAATTTAACAAAATATACACTTTCTTATACAGAGAACATAGATTATACATCCTTATTATAACAACAGAACCAAATTACCACTCCCTACTAATTACTAAAAAATTCATACTGTATTAATACTTAATAAACAAATTAAATCAATACTAATTCGATTACTATATACAACCACAAAACCAAAGGAAAACCCTTTGGATACCAAAAAAAAGAAAAAAATTAACAATCGATAATTTCATGCAATGTGTTTTTGAATTTAGTACCAACTCTCTTAGATGTTTTTTAAACTTGAACTTATTATTTATTTTATTAAGACCCACTACTGGCATTTCGGAGTACAGTCGCGGAGCCAAAAACCGAAACGAACGCTGGCCCAACTTTTTATTTGCTCTTAGGTGCGCATATTCTCTTTTCTTTTTATTTTTTATATCTTGTATTATGAAAATGTTGAATATTCGACAATTGATGCTTGTTTCTATGCTGCAAGAGCAATACTCTGTAACAGTACAACTGTCGAACATCCATCAACCTACTTTCTTTAAACAGCAAATCGCTTGAGAATAATCTTTTCTTATTTAAAATAACTTTTATTATTAATTTTTGGACAGTCTCTAAAGATTTTAGATGTGTTTTATATGCTGAACCCCAAGCACATATTCCATATTGAATTAATGATTGCACCAAAGCATAATACACTGTTATTAATTGGGTTTTAGTTAATATTAATTTAAGTTGGTGAAATTTGAAAACTAAAAATCGTACCTTTTTTACCAATTGATTGATATGCTTGTCCCACTTGAGAAACCTATCAATTTCAACTCCTAGATATGTAATACTGTCTACTTCATTTATTAGAGTTACATCTGATCTTTCTTTAATTGTTATATTACGAAAATATGAAGAAGATACTCTAGTGCAAGAAAATGGAATATACTTAGTTTTTTCGAAGTTTATAGTCAAATGCATTTCATCAAACCATGATTTTATATCGCATATGTCATTTTCTACTGTTACCTTCAGTTCTCTCCATGTATCAGTGGTATATTGTATGACTGTATCGTCAGCAAATGATGATATATCTCCTTTAAAATGTTGGTCATACAATCCATTTATCTAAATAGAAAACAAAATAGGTTCTAGTACTGTTCCCTGAGGAACGCCATACCGGACATACTTCGAGGAACTTATTTCACCCTCAACAGCCACACATTGAACACGATCTGAAATATAAGACTCCATCAAGTCGAAACCAAGACCTCTAAACCCCATGTCTTCTAAAACACTTAGCAATTTTTGGTGATACACTGTGTCAAAGGCCTTCGCTAAATCTAAGAAAATACATAAGGTGGTTTTGTTGTTATCTAGAGCTTTATAAACATTATTAGTGAGATGTACGATAGCGTCTTAAGTTGATACATCCCGCTTGAAACCAAACTGTTTAGATGATATGATCTTAAAATTTTCCAAATAAGAAGATATTCTTTTTTTTTATTGCTTTTTCGACTATCTTTGCAACATTAGAAATGAGAGTAATAGGCCAATAGTTTGACACTAAATTTTTATCGCCTTTTTTAAATAGGGGCTTAATATACCTTTTTTTAACTGGGATGGAACTTCTCCGCTTTGAAAAATCCTATTGATCAGATAGCATAACGGCTGTTTTATATATACCGAAACAAGTTTAAGTTGTTGGGATGTAATTGTGTCAAATCCAGGTGCTTTATAGGGTTTAAGTTCCTGAATAAAACCATCCACCTCACTAACATCTGTAGGGTAAAAAAATATATTTGTAGTTAGTACTTTACGCTTAAAATTAGTATTTGTTGTTTTCTTAATTTTTGAAGCCATGTTGCTACCTAGTGTTGAATAATACGTATTGAATTCGTTCGCTATGTCTTTTTTGTTTGTAAGAGTGATTTGATTTATTTTAATTTGTTTTATTTCATTTGATTTTTTATGTTTGTTACAGAATGTACTAATTGTTTTCCATAGATGCTTACTGTCTTGACTATTTTGTTCTATTTGTGACTTATAATAATTATACTTCGATATATTGATTAGTTTTGCAAGTTTTTTCTTATAATTTAAATACCTAGTTTTTATATCTTCATCATCCGGGAATTTCAATGTATGTTTGTACAAATGTTGTTTAATATTTATAGAATTAACCAAACCTGAAGTCACCCAAGCATTTCGTTTTTTGTCTTTGTGTTTAGTTTTTATTATTTGAGTAGCTTCGGTCAGATTCTCTATCATTTTATTAATTAATGTAGTTGTGATTTCATTTACATCATTAGTTGCATATATATTATCCCAGTTGATGACGCTAAATGCTTGGTGCAATTTTCTTTTATCAAGTTTTTTTATGGTATTTTGAATGTTTCTTAAGCTATATTTCACTTCCTTTTCAATGAATGCAATAATAGAAAAATGTTCGGTAATATTTACCCTTAAGACAAAGGATTTATAGTCAGTGTTTTTTGGACCTTTCACAAAAATGTGATCAAGGCATGATTGGGACCCTCCAAATATTCTAGTATAGTTATTTATTAAAGATTTATACCCCATTTCACCTAACATATTTAAGTAATCCTGACTATAATCCTTATTAGACTTAATATCGATATTTATGTCACCAATAATAAAATAAAAGTTTTTTCCGTTACCATTATTCGAGCGTAAAAACTGATAAATTTCCGCATTGAATTCTGATATATTAATTTCATGGCGTCTATAAATTGCCTGTATAATAATATGATAGTTTTTAAGTTTTAGAGTTATATACATCACTTTGATGGTTAACAGGTTTTTAATTTCATATTCAAAATTATTTTCATAAACATCTTTTACGTATACCACCACACCATCGGCATCGCTCCGATTTATGTCGCCACCACTGTAAAAAAGTTATAGCCTGTTAACTGGAAAAAATCAACATCTGGTACTCTCCAAGTTTCAGTAAACACAAAATATACAGATATTGTTTCTTTTTTTATGTTCTTGAACCATTTTTCTTTTATTTTTTTTTATTCTTGTTTTTCTTTGGGTTTCAGGTTCTTGAAAACAACATTATTTTTTTATTTTCAGCGCAAAATTACATTTCGCTTGACTAACTTTATTAAGTAACAATTAACAACGTTTCGGCGATAGTTTGTCGCCTTCTTTAGGTCATTCTAGACCATTTCAATCATTATGTATATACATTCACAAATATCGTATACCTGATATACTTTTTTCAATTAGAGGTTTTGATTTGTATATATTTTATTGTAAATAAATTATTAAAGTTTCTTTACTGTTTTCTGTTATTGATACCAGGACTAAGCCCTTAGGCCCTCTTTTGTCGAATTAAAGACTCGACCCCTGGAAACACTATCTCCACTATAGTTACCCGGTGTCCGTGGAGCATACCACGTTAATAAACTGGCGCCCGAGGAATAAACCGCCGAAGAACCAGAAAACGCCAGCTTGTAACGACCCCAACCTGACCAAACCTTACAAAGCTAATTGTGACATGAAATAAAACATAATTTGTTTCAAAATGTGTAAATCATTATCGGAACCAATATTCAGTAAAAAATCGTTTTGCTATTATCAGTGTAGACCATCAAAGCCTATCATAACATCGTGTAATGAACACCGACGTCGACGCGCCTTCAACAAGTGCATTATATTAACTTGACTATTCTTTGTAATAAGCAGATATAAAAAATAATTGATATAATTGCGCCTCGGATGCTTCCTGTATGTGGTTGTATGGAAATATTATATACGAGTATTATATTCTCGCCGTATACAGTATGTCTCCGTTCGTTGGAACCATGTTATGGAAAATTTCTGTTTTTGTAGGTACATAATCTAGGTACCCATTATATAAGAATTTAGTAATTATATGCATAAAGATTTGATCAGGTACCCTTTCCTGACCCCTAAGAGTAGCAAGCACAATGTCAAATGCATTTCTTATTTCATTTTCCCTAATTTTAGCAGCACACTTCAGTTTCTTCTTCATGATCGTCTATACTTTTTATATCGTCAATTATGTCTTGGTCAGTTGGGAGATCTGTCGTGCCAACATCATTGTCGATTTTAAGAAATCTTCAAGTAAAAAATCTGCGTCGACGGTAGCAGTTTTTTGTAGAACACCCCATTGTCTTTTAAAGTAGCGTGATCGATTTCGTCTTCCTCTTCCCATTCGTTATTTTTCTTAGTAAAACCTGCTTCAAAAAAGCAGTTGTTGATATTTTTCTGAGAAACATTTTCACTCCATACTTTAACGACTTGGGTTACACAGTCTTTAATTGTAATCAATTTTTGGACTGGAAGGTTGTTATCAATCGTGTTAACAATTTTCTGAACAATTCTGTTTCGGTAATGATGTTTTATGTTTTTTATAATACCCTGGTCCATAGGTCGCAATTTGGAGATCATGTTTGGTAGAAAAAAGGTCAATTATATTCGTTAATTTTTTACTTAAGTAGACTAACTGGTAGCGCCAATCTTTGAACACATTTTTTAGTAATGATATTTGCTTGCGAACCACAGTCAATGAGGGCTCTAACTTTCTGAAAACGACCGCAACCATCCAAAATTTCAACTTGCGCAGTTGCAAGCATAATAGTGGACTTTAAAGCAACTTGACTAGTCAGTGAATTCACGGGAATTGAACTGCTACCCGAAGCTGGAGGCAATGGATTAGAACCAGACGAACCTCTCTCAACATGAGCAGTCTGTTGATCATTATTAGTATTTTTAGTAAAATGAAGAAGGGAATGGTGATTACTGGAACAGGTACGGCATTTCGATTTAGATTAAAACGAATTATACCGATGACTGGAATGTAAACAATTTGTACACCAATTTTTATCTTTGGTAATACGAAAACGTTCATGAGCTGATTTACTCAAAAACGAGGGACATTTGTAAATTTTGTGGGATGAATTACAATAATTACATGAATGTGAAAAAGTACTAATTTCATTTGAAACATAGATGGAACGACGAACGAATTACGTTTGGAACGAGGGTGAGGCGAAAAATTCAATTTACGAGAGGAACTATTATCGTTAGTAAAAGTCATATCAACAGATTCGAGGCCAATACAAATACTTAATAAGAAAGATTCAAGGTGATTGTTAGAGGGAATTTCTTTAGAGGGTTCACGAAGTTCATAATCCTTGACAGTTTGATTATATAATTTATTAATCATCATGTAATATACGAGTAGAACAAAATCCCATAAACCGATTTTATGAAGAGCTAGCATTATCTACGAAAGTATCAATTAATTTTCTGAAGTAATCCATCTATCGAGGAGTTGACGTTACTATTTGAATAAAACGACGTCTACTCCACAAAATGATCTTTATATATACGTTGAAATTCTTATATTAGTTGCCAGACATGCTACCTATCTTCATCCTCACCACTCGACATTTTGTTTTTCTTATTTGTGATCCTTAAACGACTGTACTGGTGGGCTCTTACCAGTTCAATTGAAATTTAACTTGTTTCCTCAAAGATGAGAAAAAAGAAAAAACTAATGATACAAGTAGAAATGATCTACAAATGTTCAATAATCTAACTTCATTTTTATTTTCATTTTATTAATTTAACAACAATTTTCCAACAAAGTGATATTGTATAAACGTTTAAATCTAAAATCCATATAAAATCTCTATGTTAATTTCGTATGAAGTGTAACCCTCACATTTAACTACATTATACAACGTTCCTTAGCCACTGATGATGGACGTGTAGTCCGAAACATGTCTGGCAACTAATATGAGAATTTCAACGTATATATAAAGATCATTTTGTGGAGTAGACGTCGTTTTATTCAAATAGTATCAATTAATTGTTGAAGACCTAATTATTATCTACTGAGACATGCATAATTGATTACGTTCAACATGTTCACGATCTCGCAGATAAAGGCGAGTATGTTGTAGCTCTGTCGTTTGATTTGTCTAAGGCCTTCGACACAATCGACAAACATTTCCTATCCAATAAGCTTGACAGATTGGGAATTCGTTGCGCACTGAATGGACGGATTGTTTCCTACCTGTCGGACCGTAAAATGTGTGTACGAATAGGCGCGATGAGATCAGACTTCTAGGATATCAATATTGGCACCCCTCACGGTAGTGTTCTGGGTCCCTTACTTTTCCTGCTGTATGTGAATGACCTTTCACAACACCTTACTTTAGCGAGAGCATTTATGTACGCAGATGACACATCGCTCGTTGTTTCCGATAGGGATCCAGACACACTCAGAAGCAAAATTCTAACGGCTATAAACATGTTTGACTCATCGTGTGGTCAAAATCGTTTGATGGTTAACCACGATAAAACCAGTACACTACAATTTAATAAATATCGACCGTTCACAAATTTTGACATATCATTTAACAACCAACTTTTGGCGTAGTACTCAAGAACAACAATTCTAGGTGTAACTCTTGATAATAAATCAAATTGGTCGGATCACATTGATGCGGTCTGTCGGAAACTCAGTCAACAATTTTTGTAATTTATTCCTTGAGAAGTCACATGAGCATTGATGATCTTTTAAATATTTATTGTGCAGTTATATATGCTACAGTCGCCTACAACATTATTGTGTGGGGATCTTCGAGTGGCGCAGAGAGAGTACGTGTAATACAGAAGAGAGTGGATTCGTACCATCTTCGGTGTCCCGTATTGATGTTCATGTAGAGCTACATTTGAGGATAAGGAACTACTCACTGTGCCGTCAATATACTTGTACAAACTTCTAACGTACGTGTTCCAAAATACCGCAAAGTTTCAGAGAAATGGCTCGCTCCATGACTATTTAACAAGGGGAAGAAATCAACTCCTTCTGCCTAGGTCTCGGCATGAGGCATAGACGGGGTCGCCTCACTACGCGGGCTTATGTTATTATAACATTTTACCACAGTTCATTAGATCTGAGCAGGCATTGAGCATCTTCAAGAGGAAACTGAAATCTTTTTTGATTACCAACTGTTTCTACTCAGTTGATGCGTTCGTTGACCATTGCTCGGCGTTTTAACTTTTGTATATTATATTTTTTTAATGTAAATGCACTGTATTATGTACCTATATCTAATGTTAGTTGCCATCATTGTTTGTCTTATCTGTGTGTATTGTATTTTGACATATTATATTATGTAGATCTCAATTTGATTCTGATTTTAAACTTTGTGAAGACTGACGTGATTTAATTTAATTCAATTAATAAAAACTCCGAACCTATTGCAAAGAAGAAAAAATAGGTATGACTTTTATTCTGTTCCAAAAGCGCTTTACTGGTATCGGAAGTTTACGCTGAAAGGTTCCCGGCGCGAAATCATCCCAACAAAGCGGCCTTCGAGAGAGAAGAGTTTGAACTTGTAACATACTATTCTTTCAATTTAGTAGACTTGAATAATTGATTTGATGAGCATATGTAAATAGGAAATTTTCTGAATGTTGTGATAACCACTGATAATGAGATTGTATATATCTCGAAACATGTACGATTGTATTGTATTTTAATTATATTGTGACGTATAAATTTTTAATAAAGAGGATCGCTCGAATTATTGATAAATTTGTCTGATGCGGCGGTGGCCTTCGGACTAGCTTTGAAACAGTGGAGAAAACGGGGGGGTCGATATTCGATTACCTTTAATCCAAATTAAAAAGTGTTCTTTTGCCTGGCGCCACTTGCTTTATCTTCACCGCGGGCATCGGTCGAATTCCGGAAAAGCAAAAACCTATTCAATAGTAAATAATTCGGGGATCGACTCTGAGAATAAAACAACTAGGCTTATAAAATCATTTGAGTCCTATATTGAAATTGACAAAAAAAAATAAATAAAAGAAAGTAATAAAATTTTGTGTCTCACAGACAGATAGAACAACTAATAATTTTGAATTAGAATCTTTAAAATTATGTCGGAATAATGACCTACATGAATTACACACCTACCGTTCAAAAACTGAGATCCCCTCTGTGGTACCACTGAGTTTACATATCAGTAAACTATATGGACATACTATACTTATGGTATGTGAAAATGTATCAGTATTATACGTGGAAATATATTTAAAACAATCAATAAGAAATAAATATAAGGATATGAAATCACTGATTACATTGAGGACATAATACCGGAGTCAGCACGCATTCGACATATAAATTGATTATTTATTTAATCGCTAAAAATTAAAATCAAACAAACAGAATCTTGCGCACTGGCTCACATTATCAGACCATCAACGCATCGATCAAAATTGGTAATGAAGTATTCATAAAAAAAACATAATTCAGTAAGAATAAAAAAATCAAATGTTCCACTTAGCTGGAAAATCCAGGGACATTTCAGGAATTCGTCCGACTTCGGTAGATGAAATTTGTAAATCAAATCCGCTCACATAGGTACACGTTCAGAACATAGCTTCTGATTCAATTCAAATCATACATCTCTATCCATTCTCATTAAACCCCAATCTCAATCCGTACCAAAAAAAACCTTCTAGAAGGGTAGTTCCAAGTCTTAAATAAGGCGTGGCCTCAGCAACAATCTATTTACAACATAATCGTGCACAGCATAATCCAAACACAACTGCTATTGTGCAGCGATTTTCAAGAGGTATTGATGACTAGCCCCAGTCGTACAACAGACCAAAATGGCGTATGATCCTACATCAAGTAGTGCGGGTTGGAATAAAAAAATCCACGGAAACTAATAAAATTCCAACATCAGCGCCGTAAAATCTCTTCAACAAATTTACCAACACAATCCGCTTGAATTGAAATTGTAATTATGATCCCATATACATAACGGGTAGAAAACGGCTTTTCTACTTTTCAATTACAATTTCTAACGCCAATGGCAGGTGCACACAGTAGAACTAATCTTCAACAACTGATTCGCAAAAGTCCTAATCCGCCAAGTAACGACCAATAACGTGCGATTCTCACTATTCTTACCGCCAAAAGTTGTTTCTATCCAATGAAATCCCAACAACCAGGCGCCAACAACTTTAATAAGTTGACAATGCCAACAAACTGTCACTCAACACAGCCTGTGACTAGATAGAAGAACATCTCCACAGTGAATACACTGCTCTGTCAAATTGAAATAGCTAACACATGCACGGCATAAAACAGCATCGGAAAGCCGAGCCACCGAAGCATTATGTCCACTGAGAGAACAGACTGCATTACGAGCACCATTAAATAACAAATTAAAACAATGAACTGCCTCCTGTAAAAGGAACTGACTATCAAGCAAGTGACATGAAATACTCAAGTGTCATATGAAATATTCAAGGTGACAGAAATCAGCTGTTTGTTGTAAATTAATTTAAGTAATTCAAAGTGAAAATATATAACCTACACGTTACGGTAAACAATAATAATAAAGCCAAAATTAGGCCTTCACGAACTCTAATACTCAATAATAGCAAACGAAAATTAAACACTGAATATATTAGTCAAAATCGGGTAAGAAAACAGTAACACTAGCTACAGTGCCACCGTTTTGTGTCATAGCCGGGAACTAAATAAGGTATAGGTAACCTATACAATTGTGTGGTTTTTAGGAACAAAGTCCTGGGAAGCAACACGAAGAGAAACCCAGCATAATTATAGCATATGTCAAACTGAAACCTTAACCTAACATACAGTTTCATTACAACGATACCACCGCCGTCGTATGCTCCCAGAATGGAGGTGTATGATTTGGAGCTTCCCCAAGTGTGCCAAACTCGACTTTCAGCCACTCAGAGGCCTATAACCAGGTAACGGTCTTGTAAGAGAAGATGTTAAAAGTCAGGTATGCGTTGCGCGACCCGGGTTATGCAGCGGGAGGCCTCGTTCACATACCCTCCAGTTATAGTGCCCCACGAAGACCTTCACAGGGACAACCCCAATCCGAAACCACACATTTCCCCACGGTAGCACCGTTCCAACGAACAAGAGAACTGAAAAATAAAGAATCCAAAACATACGACACAAAAAGGTAAGTCATAACGACTTAAAATGCATAACGCCTATCAAGATGTTCAGATAGTTAACTTTTAACGTTAGCAATATTGTTACAGATCCGATGTTAGGCTGTAACTACTGGTAACATCATTCCTAGATCAGATATACCATTTAAAAGATCCCACCCGAAATAGAATTCAACATTAAATCCGCATGAATTCTATCAAATACCCAAAATATTACGACAATTGATGTCCTGGACTCAAGAAAAAGATTTACGAGGGCTCCACCATAAGTAGTAAGTATAAATTTTATATTTCTTTTTAAAACCCTTTAAATAATTATTTAATACACATTTTCTGTTTTAGGGATTCACTTGGCAGGAAAAAGGATGAAAGACAAAATTGAATATAAACCGCATACCATATTCAGGACCGTACTAAGAATATTTAATTATTGAAACAACAAATAAGGCAATTTTATTTTGGCAATTAGACAAGGTATAGATGTAAATGTAATTATGAATAAAATTTTAATTAAGGTGAGTGCAATTGGTTATTTATTATGGTTAGATATGCGCATTTACTTTAAGATAAAAATTGACCGTAACAATATTAAAGTTCGTATTGTGGAAAAGACGTATTTTAATTCATAAATAGCTTTTACTTAATTATCAACATTATAATATTAAAAACAATCCTTAGCAACTGTACCATGAATATTTATAGCATGCATTACACTTTTCATTTTGTAGCGGCTCACGTTTATGAAACTGTTGATGATAACGATGACATTGCCTAATCTAAGAACGATCTGAATAAGAGGTTTTTGTAAAGCATAAGAAATAAAAAATTTGTCGGCATATTTATATTGATCAATTTTAATTGGGTATTATAAAATATGGTAAAGACTATTAATGTTCGGTTTTTTTTTTCAAAGAGAAAACGGTACGTTGTAGTAGGAGTTGGCTATACCGAATTATTTATATGGTAGAGAAACAGGGGTCTTTTCAAATCAAAATAATTTTTTTTAAGAATTTTTTTTAAGAATACCTGACCAAATTTTTTTGATTTTGTTTGCGCTATGTAACATTTTTTGCAAAAATCGTAATTTTTGTAGTACGTACGTGTAAATAGGAAAGGTAGGTCGAGTAATATCTTCAACTACTGATTAGAGATTAAAAGTATTTGGTACAAACCTTTTGGTTTTTCTTAAATTGGTCGATTTTTGGAATTTCATACAACTTTTCCATATAATGCTGACACGATTTTTATCCATGAATGACTTGAGGGTAGGTCAATAGTGATTGACATTCAGGCAGTGATTGATCAATTATATTTTGTCGGTAATATAGAAATATATTTCTTTTTTTCAATTTGATTTTGTTTTAATTACAAAACTTTTTTTAAACAAAAAACAATAATAATTTTTTATTTTCGTGAAATTACTTAAATAAAATAAATAACGACGTTTCGTTACTAATCAGTAACTTCTTCAGGTTTGAACAACATTCTTTTTTGAAAATTACATAAATTATTTTATATTATGTATTTTTTGTGATTACCTATCTAACACAAATTCCAACATATTCACATAAAAATATTTTTGGAAGAAAAATCCAATAGAAGAAATTAGGATTACGGTTCAAGAATAAGCAAAAAAAAAAGGAAATATATTTCTACATTATGTTGTGCTCTTTGATGTAAATAAATAATTATAACACAAAAGTTGTTTTTAGTAGCTAAAAAGAGACGTTATCAGGTGCCTATTCAGATTCTTGAAAAAGCAGCAAGTTATCCTTAGGAGTGACTTGTCAAGTAATTAGTAAATACACTTTGAATTCAGGTAAGAATTATTTTTCTATATATTTTCAATAATTGAAGAAGGTTGCTCCTTCGTAATTAAAAGATACTTGTTAAAGTAGATTTGCTTTGTACAGGGTGGTCCAAATTAGACACTTACATGTCACGAGCTCGATTTTCAAACCAAATGAAATGACGAAAACCGCACCTCGATATCTTGAACCGTTTAAAAGATAGTTTTGACTTTTGTGCATTTTTAAGCTACCCCTGTAAGTTATTTATTTATGATTATTTTTTATTTCTGTGAAAACATTCGCAAGGCAGTTTTTTGAGAGAGATCCAGTGGTGACTCTAAATTTTTTTAAAGACGTGTTGCAACTATGACAACTTGTAATTTTTCTTATGGACTACCCTGTATATTCCTACATATTCGTTTTAAAAATTAAATTACCTTTCCAAATATATATAATACTTGCCGCTTATCTTTTGAAATTATTGTTTTATTAATGTTTTCAAATAATGTTAGGTGCGTCTTTGAAAATTTGAACTTGAACAATCGCCACTTTACAGCATCAATTTTCTGTGATTTCTCCAAAGCATTCGACTGTGTAAGTCATAACATCCTAATTAACAAGATACAGCACTACGGAATTCGGGAGGTTCCACTGGGATGGTTTAAGTCGTACCTTAGCAACAGAAGTCAGTGTGTGAGGGTCAATGCGGCTGTGTCTTCTTGCAGGCCGATGGATTGTGGAGTTCCACAGGGTACGGTGTTGGGTCCTATTTTGCGTTGAGATCAGTTTCCAAAGAACTTAACTTGCCAACTTCCATAACAGTCTACTTTTCACTCTTCGAATCCCATGTTCGATATGCGCTCCCATTCTGGGGTACATGCTGTGCAACGCAATTTGGGCGTATTTTTAGATTACAAAAAAGAGCTATTCGATACTCCCTGAGATTGCACTATAGAGCCCATTGCCAGGACTTCTTCAGAAAATTTAAAATACTAACACTACCTTCCTTATTCATATTGGAATCGGTCTGCTTAGTCCGCAATCACCTGTCAGATGTCTCTGAAAGACCATTCCATAACTATCTCCTTAGAAACGCCGAACATGATCTTTATCTGTCAGCCCCATCCTCCGAATTAATCAAAAGCTCGATCCTATACAATGCAAAAAAAAATGCACAACCATCTGCCAATGGAAATCAAATTGCTATCATCCCTTCCTCGATTCCGTAAAGCTCTAAAAACGTATTTGTTAGAAAAAGCTTTTTATACAGTAGGTGACTTTTGCAATGTGCATTAATTTTTGAGCGATTCACACACTGGATAGTAGTTAGTAGTTTGTATTGTATGTTTTGTATATATATGTATATATATTGAACTGTAAAATATTTACTTAATTAATTTACTTTAAGTATCTTAATTGATTTATTTATTAATTTGACGATGTATCTGTATGTATTAATTATTATTTTTATGTATTATATGTTTTGTTTGTTTACCTGTCTACAAAATTATTTATTTTTTTTTGACAAATATATATATATTTATTTAAAAATTCTTTTTTTGACAAACAAAAAAAAAAAAAGTCTCCTCATAAACAAAAGCGACTTTTGTGCAAGGAATTTTCCCAAAACCTACATTACATACATGAAAACTCATCCTTTCATTGGGCCAACGTCTATTAATTATTTGATCGCATTAGGCAATAATCTATTTTGCTATTTATATTGCTGAAAGAATTTATATTTATTTATTTATTTTGTTACTGAATCGAGGTAAAATATTTGCAGGTAAAAAAAAAAAACTCAAAGGAAATTGATGCCATAATTTTAATAATTATTATATCGTTGTTTATTCATTTTCAGAACAAAACCTTAAAAATCGTTCGAATTTATTGCATTCAGCTTAACTGTTTACATAATTTTTGTTCTCTTTATCTACGATCTCACCTCTTGAACTATCACAGAATTACAGTTTTTACAGAAACTGTACCTAAGCAAATGCATGGTTGCACATAGTCCACAAGTACACTGAAAACATGACTGATATTATGCCACTCGTAAATCACTATAGACTGGATAGATTACAAAAACGTTTTCTCAATTATTAATATAAAGATTGTTATCCTGGGCGGGGGACTTCTGTTTTTACTTATTTTCACAACGTGATGCTCAAACAACGTAGGTGAATCCAATCAGTAAAACGCCGGCAGCGGTAAATAAGTGTCCAATATAAATTCTTTAATAAATATAGAAGTGAATAAATATAGAAGATTTCAGGGATAGAAAATTTGTTTCAAAGTTTAAATGTTGATATATAAGTATGCGAAAATGATTATAAATAACCTATTTGCCTTTTTCTGTAGTAAATCGGAAAACACTAAATGATTTTGTCATCATTTGGAGGAACTCCATGTAACTCAACTTACTTTTTGGTATCGTGTAAGCATCACTGTAATATATTTAATTAAACTACTTATAATTATCCAATAAATCATCGTAACACAACAGGAACGGGATCGATTCGACAAACTTTTTGGTTTTAGGCAAACCGTACGCATTTTTCCGCTTATAATATTACATTACCTATGCGCGAATAACGCACAATCTGTTCCATTAATGGAAAAAACTACCTAATTTATTATAAAATTATAAATAAAAAATAATAATTGTAATCTCCTAAACTACTTAAATATATTTATTTATTTACTATAACATAAATATCACAGACAATTAACTAACAAACATATAGTCATCCATGCCTTTTATTATTGACGTAATTTTTATCTCCAGAGATTTAACTCCTTTTAAACAACGGGGATTTTGCTTTTACCTATGAGTAGTAATTTCAGTTTTTTTGAGCCATCCATGTTTGCTCCATCCATAACCCTTGCTTTACTTGTTTTAACACCAAAACATTTATCACTTTTAAAAGCGAAAGTTTTATTTCCAAAACATTTAAAAAACAAACCGGTTTCATCAAAATTGTGAAAACGTTTTTTGGCTAGTACTTTTTCAATACATTTTTTAAAACAGTTTCGATCCAAATGTCACAGTTCTCCTGACTAACGCTTGCACTCTCGCCAGACACCGTTTTGAAAACGGCACTCAACCACCTTTCACAAGCTTGAAAATTAACGCAGTTAAATTCTTTAGCAAATTGTAGAGCCTTTTGCTTTATTAAATTTCCCGATATTGGTACGTTTTGATGCGTAGGTGCCACTTGAAACCATCGTAAAACTGCTTCATTTAAATGCTCGTAATAACACAACTGTACTCGTTTTCGACTGCTTGGAACATTAGTTTTCTTGATGATAGTTTCGCGAATTTTGCAGCAACATCAATTTTTTTGCAGCCTTTATCAACTTCCTCAAAAACTTTAATTTTCTCAGTTAAACTTTAACACACACGCTTCGACATCTTACTTGATTCTTAAGCAAAAACTAACTGAACCTAAATTTCCGATTTACTAGGTCTCGACTACAAAATGGGTTAAGAATTCCCCAGGTGTCTCACAGAAATCTACCTATTTTATTGCCTACTATTAGGCGTTATGAACGCGTTAAGAACATTTTGAAAAGAATGCAATATAAAAATGTAAATCGGAAACCCGAAAGACCAATATTTCAATAAATACATAAAAATTTATAGGTAGGGTAAACCACACAGTCATTGGACAGTGACAATTATGGGACACTAATTCAAAATACTTAAATATTAAGAAACCTGTACATCCTTCAGCTGTGATTTAAATATATCTGTAATTTGGTAGTGTTTGTTATGTTTAAATATTAAAATATCCACTAGATGTCGTATATGTTACTTTAAATAAATCTTGTCATTTTGAGAAAGCACGCGTACATTATATTTCTAATCATTTTGTTTACAAAAGTGTGGTTGCATTGTGGATTATTTAAGGTAAGTTTTTTGACTTAGATATTTCTAGAGCCATATATAAGTAATGTTAATGTAGTTTAAAGTAGAATTCATTAATCGAAAATGATTGGTTACAATTTCATTTAAGGTTATGGACATGTCCAATGACTATAATTCTAAGTCAGTCATTTTTAGTTATTGGACAAGGTGTCCAATAACTGTTTTTCTTGTTAAAGTGCAATTTATCTAAAATATTGTACTAAATGGTCGAAAGATTAATTATTTATTAGTAAACCGACTTTTAGTTCACAAAAATGACTCTATACAGTTATTGCCAGTGTCCAATAACTATGAGAAAAGTTGTCCAATAACTATGTTTTTGTGTAAACTCAGATTCATTAAAGGAGAATCTAAATATAGTTGCGCAACAGAATAGTTATTACTTAGTTTTGTTTTTTTTTTTAATATAAAACTTTCAATCAAGAGCTAAAAGACTTTTTTATTGCAGAAAGATTCTCAAAAATGTCTGGGAAAAAACAGTACAGTGAAGCAGCAATGGTAGCAGCAGTCAATGAATTTCGGCAACATGGTGGTCAGTTAAGAGCTATTGCTAAAAAATACGGGGTTCCTAAATCTACACTGTCCTTTAAATTGAAAAATCCTGGCCATAAAGAAACATTCGGTCCTCGTCCAATACTAAATGAAGAAGAAGAAAGTATGTTGGCGAGTTGGATTATAGAGCTAGCTAAAAAAGGGTTTCCGCGAAAGAAAGAAGATCTTCAATCTAGCGTCCAGTCATTCTTGCATAAAAATGCACGCCCCAATCCATTTAAAAACAACAGACCAGGTGACGGCTGGGTTAGGTCGTTTTTAAAGCGTCACCCTCAGATTGTTGAAAGGACCAGTGAAGCTGTAACGTCAGCGAGTTCTTGTGTAAGTGAAGGTAACATAAAAAAATGGTTTAAAGAAATAGCTGACTACATAGAAGAAAAAAAGCTGCAAAACGTGATCAGGGATCCTGCTAAAGTTTTTAACGGTGATGAGACTGCTTTCCAAATTTGTCCAAATACTGGAAAGGTACTTGCTTCTAAAGGAGAAAAGAACGTTTATGCAGTGGAACATGGCGCCTCAAAGGAAAATTTAACAGTTATGTTCACATTTTCAGCAAACGGAAAATCTTGTCCACCGATGATAGTTTATGGATACAAAAGAATTCCTGAAAAAATTGCCTTAAGTGTACCAGAAGAATGGGGGATTGCAAAAAGCGACAATGGCTGGATGACGTCGGAAGTATTTTTTGAATACATTGCTAATATATTCTATCCTTATTTGGTTAAAGAAAAAATCGAACTTCCAGTGATCTTCTTCTTAGATGGACATAAGACCCATCTTACATATGAAGTAAGCAAATTATGTTCCAGACTCCAGATAGAACTGATTGCATTATACCCTAATGCAACCAGAATTCTCCAGCCTGCCGATGTTTCAGTTTTTCGGCCTATTAAAATTGCTTGGCGGAAAGCTGTGAGAGACTGGTGCAACGAACATATCAACGAAGTTGTAACTAAAATCAACTTTGCGTCTATTTTAAAAACCGTTGTAGATACAGCAATCAATCGTCAATCCTTAATTAATGGGTTTAGAATATGTGGACTTTGTCCTTTTAATGCAGACAACATTGACTTTTCCAAATGTCTAGGAAAAAATCAACGCTCCGAAACAGTAATTGCTAACACAAAATCTCCTGCTTCATCTATAAGCTATAAAATGTTTGCAAAAATAGTGGGTGATGATAAAATTAACGAATTTTTAAGTCTGCAGTCTGAAGAGACGCTGGATAAATCTACAGACTTCTTTCTTCTTTATAAGGTTTGGAAAGAATTTCCGATTTCTAAAGACACGGAAACTATATCTTTGACAACGCTCAGCAACCCCCAAGAACCAATAAATTCTAACAACGAAAACATTGCAAAAATACAAGAACACCATGCAGCGGATATACTAATCGAGAATATAGAACATGTTCAAGGGTCGCAGCCAAATAATTTAATTATAGAAGGTGAGGTTTCACTGGTTGCTAAAGACTTTAATAAAGAAAATACAGATCATCCGAAGCCGCCTTCAGATGAAAGTCCAGCTTTTAAAATTGTCAATAACACATCTTTTGGGGAATTCCTGGTTTGGCCGAAAACACCAGAACGAAAAGGCAGGCGCGAAACTGAACGTTTTCCTTTTGCAATAACGTCAGAAAAATATAAAAAAATGTTTAAAGAAAAAAACGAAAAAAAGAAGAAATTGGAGGAAGAAAAATCAAAAAGAAAAGCCAAGCGTCTCGAAACCCAATCTTCTAAACAAATTAAGAAAAAATGTAAATCTGATTCTTCAATATCCAGTTGCATCTTGCAGGAATCCTCGAACGTCTTAAATTTGCCATCTACTTCTTCAGCAATTAGGGATCCGAAAAAAATTGTGTGTGCTAGTCGCGTTTTATTTGATTCTAATATTGAACCAAAATGTGAAATATGTAAACAATATTCAAGCGGTCATGAAGATTTTATTTGCAACGAATGTTCAAAAATATATCACAAAAAATGTATTCCACGTAAACATCACGAACATATTCCGGATGATCAAGACAAGGACTTATTTGTATGTCACAAATGTTATGCTGAGTGTATTAATTCAGAAAATGATGACACGGGTGTATCTGAAGAATCAGATGATGTAGATAAATTATTTGGGGAATTCCAAACATATTACAAACATCAATAAATCGTTCCTTTAATTCAAAATTGTATTGTCCAATAACTGTAAATATTTTGGACAATAACTGTCGTAACTGTCCAACAACTGTATATTTTACCACATGTTTGAATAAATAATTACAGAAATTTTTCCATTGTTCTTTTATGGAAAATACTTTCCGTTACCATTAAAAACACTATTTACCATATCATAATTAGTTCAGATCCGCTTTACTTTAATTTTTGAACTACTAATCCTAAATTATCTTAAATATATTTCTTAAGTGTCCAACCACTGTATCCTTTACCCTACATAAAATTCCCGTAAAAATTTTATTATATAGAGTGCTACTCATTTTATAGATTCCCTATATGCAGGGCTTTTTACATTCAATTTCATTAAAATGTGCTAGGTTTTGAAAAAATTGCACGCGGTAAAGAGTTTTTACTATACCGGGTGTTCCCCCGGGAAGGAATTCGATCGATTATGGAAAAACTACACGGTGGAATACTCTGAAAATATGGTGTAGTACTTAGGTCGACGGGACCAATTCGGCTAAAATGTTTTCCAGAACCTAGCACTTCCGGTTATACCGGAAATGGGTGTCAACTTCCTTATTTCAAATACGACCCTATATAAATTATATTTTTTTGGATTCTCCCTGTAATTCTAAACATATTTCATGCATAATAGGTAGGTATAACACTATCGCCAGCCGTTTTCGAAATATTTGAAATTTTATGTCAAAAATGACGTTTTCAGAATAGAGAATAATAACAATTTTTTAATATTGGAAGGGTATTTGAAAAAAATGGTAAAAAATCAAATTGAAAAAAGTGTCATAAATCAAAATTTTTAAATGGCAACCCCCCATTTTATATATTTTTTTATTTTCAAAATAAGGGCAAGTTTATGAAAGGATGTTTAACCCGAAAACTTATATTTTTCAAAATATTGGCAATTTTACATTTTTCTATTACAATTGTGATATGAATTTGAAATTTAATTGATTTTAGTTGGCCATGATGGCTTTAGATAGCAAATAAATATGACACTTGACAAAAATAATCAACAACTATGACAAATTGTAGACATTAATTAGTAGTAATAATCATGGCGAGCGTATAAATTATACTAACGAATACTATCTAAAGTTGTTTATTTTAATTTAATTTTCGAACGATGAAAAAATTAAATTTAATTTTATTCCTAGTCAATCACCAATATTTGGTGGACTCTGGGAAGCAGGAATAAAAAGTACCAAATATCATATAAAGTGCATAGTTGGTAATGGGCAGCTAACTTATGAAGAAATCAATTCTCATATAATTCAAATAGAAAGAATTTTGAATTCTCGTCCATTAACCCCTATAAGCGATGATCCTTCAGATCTTACTGTCTTGACACCAGGACATTTCCGTATTGGTACCACACTATCAAGTTTTCCAGAACCAAATATAGTTTCTGTTCCGCAAAATAGGTTATCATTGGATGAGGGTAGTTAGAGTAAAAACTGCTAACGAAAGTTATTTAAGAGCAATATCTAAAATAGCAATATTGCCAATTAATTAATTTTTTTATTGATATTATTATTTGTTTCACAACATTTATTGTGTCTTAAAATTTTGTTCATTGTTATAAGTACTTATAGGAATTGTAATATTTGATTGATGTTGTGTAATATTAATTAGATGTATTTGTTATATTCTGTCTGTTTAATATTTTGCTATTGCCCCAGCATGTTGGAAACATAATCCAACAATTCTGATTGTATTCTTTTCACATTTCACACTGTACATATGTATTGATTATTATTATTTGTCATTTCATTAATAATGATGACACAATTTAAGGTGTCATCAAGAAGTCACAATTAATTCATACAAAAGTTAGCATTGTCAAAAATTATTTTATTGTAAAAATTAATTACTTCATTACAAATACATGTTTTACAATTCTAAATATGTGTTTTATACAGTACCACACTAGATTTTCAGATTGTTCCACAGTGTAGTTTCTCCATAATCGAGCGAATTCCTTCCCGGTGGGACACCCGGTATAGGTAGAGTTTCACCATAAACACTGTCGACTGTATTTAGTCTTTTAAGTAGTTGAGTTGGTGTTAAAAATACACGACAAAAAATGAATATACCTACCAGGCGTCCGTGACAAAAAAAAAATAGTTGGTTTTTGCAATAAGGAAAAAATATTTTCTTTGAAAATATAGCTTGTCACCAAGAGTCTTACGAGAAAGGTAAATGGCAAAAATGTCATAAAAATATTACTTTTGCACTTAAATATGGAGAGTTATTCGTGCCTCGAGAGCAACGGTTTTTTCATATAAATTATATACTATGTGTTAGGATTCACTCAATATCATTACAATACAATACAAATTAAGCCTTTATAGTAGTTGAATTATAAAAATACACGTGAAAAAATTTATGTACGTACCATAGGCGTCCGTAAAAAAAAAGATAGCTGATGACTACAATTTTGTTTTTGTTTGGGAATACAATTTGTCCCAAGAGTCATACGAGAAAGGTAAATGACAAAAAGGTCAAAAAAATATTACTTTTACATTTAAATATGGAGACCTATTTGTGCCTCGAAGGCACCAGTTTACATGGCCTTTGTGTAGTAATTTAGGCAAGTAGTTTGGTTTTAAACAAGTATTTGTAGTATGTAATTTTTTAAAATGTTTGATTAATAAATAAATTTAATTAGATTTTGTACTTACTGGATATATTTTTAATAAGTGAAGAGTAAAATAAAATTAGAGCTTAAATTAAAATGTTCATCATTTTTTTTTTCGTAGACCCCGTAGTATACCATCGTCGCGTAATGTAAACATTTCGCGCTAGGCAAACTCCTACATGTCCCTCCAAGCACGTTCGTCGGCAAGCGCTCTGTAAACGTGAGATCAAAGGGCCGTCAGGCTGTGACTGTGCTAGCGGCAACACTGGGTCTGTCAAAGTTTGTAATAAAAATGATCTGCGATGTTACGTAGTCTGTTTCTAAGGCATCATAGCATGTGAGATTTTACCGATGTGATAACACGTAACCTCGCGTGACGTGATAATAGTCTGTCTGCGCCTTGAAACACATAGGGGATGAAATATTTATGCATTCTGCATATCATACAATAATAATAATAATTCATTTATTTTTGCAATAAAAAAATACAAACTACAGAATATTGTATATTATTTAGAAACATATAACATTGCAAAAAACGAGACTAAATCAATTTTAAAATTGTTCAAAGTTAGTCCCCGATTTAGAAATAATAAATGAAATTAAAAAACATATCCGTATCCTAGCAGTTACAATCTAGGTTTATATAATATAAATTATAAAAGTATGAATGAACCTCCTCCCACAGAACCACAATAAAACTAATTTCAATAATAATATATTGAGGAAAAAAAATGAGAAAAAAAAATGCACAGCCAAGCAAAGCAAATATGAGCTCAACATAAAACGAAAAGGAACGGAAAAGACATACAAATATGCTATTAGTGCTTTACGTAAACTTATTTCTATAGGAAACGGAAAAATGCAATCCGTACAACTAATAAGACCCCAAATATCGATTTAAATTAATTAATTAAATTAAATTTTGAAACGTGGGGTAATATTCAAGGTGTTTCTAAAATAGGTGGTCAAAATTTGTGAGCGAATTGAATAATGAAAAAAACCTAAATTGTAATTTTTCGAAAAGTCCTTATTTACAAAGATACAGGGTGTTAAAGATGCCTGCCTGAGGAGTATTTTTTTGAAATATTTTCGAAACGAGTAAAGATGAATTAATCAAGTGTAGTATATTTATGCACCTAGTTAAATGTCGTAAACTGACATGAAATTGAATAAAAAAGGATGATCATAGGCGGGTAAATGGGGGGACCCTTGCCTTAATTATAACCTAACTTTTTTTTTGTGACTTTTACTCCATTTGTGTAAAAAATGTGATAAAATAAAGTTTTCTACATAAAAAAGTACTTGTTTTTTCTCGAAAAATTTAAAGGTTTTCGAGAAATTCGAGTTTGAAAATTTTAGGACATAACTGGTCCTTATTACATAGTGTCACACCCGGTATTTTGTAATAAAAATATTGCATCCGGTCGAACTAGCTATTTTACGCTGATTTAATAATTTATATAAGTTCATCAAAGTTTATACAACTTCATGACTCTGATATAGGAATAGACAAGAAAGAAAATTGCTGATTAATATTTTTCTAGAAAAACGGTACGACCGACACTAAGAATAGACAATTTCATTGGTCGATATTCGAAAGAGTGGAAAAAAGTAAAGTTTTTGTGTAACAGGGAGTTACAGGGGATTTTAATTGGCACTTCTGTGTAATAAAGTTGGAAAAGAGTGGTTGGAGACTTAGCGTCTCGGACCATGAAGTCTCCCCGCGTTGGAGCACATATGTGTCCGAATGCTCCGCCAGGTTCTCTAACCACAAAACTCTCTTTTTGGGGTTTTTGAGTAGTGTCTTATGCCTTATAGTATATTTAACGCGAATTAATATTATTAGTACCTAGGTATATCAAGTATATATAATTTTAAACATTTTTTAATAACGTGAAAGAAAGATCAGCTATGTCGGCGATGATTATAATTGTAATATAAGTACCAAATTTTTAATTATTATAATTGTTGATTTTTTTAAACTTGTCCTTTTTTATTAAATTGATTTTTTTTTGTATATTCTTTAAATAAATAAAAGTAAAATTCATTTGACTTTATTTTAAAATAGTTTTCTAAATTAAATCATGTAATTATTAACTGAGAGACGCAGTTCAAATACTGACCGTCACTCGTTTACGAGGGAGAATCAATAATATCCTCTTTGTGAGCGTGATGTAAGTGGGCGATTCTCAAGTAGCTCAACAAGCCAATCGAGTAACTAAATTAATACCAAAAGCACATAACTTAATAAAACTCAAACCCTTCTATAAACTCTATATAAAGATTTAACTCAGTGGAGCACGCTTACCTGAATCTCCAAATACTAAAAGACATAAGGGAGGCTCTACCCTTATTTTCTAACTCTCAATTTGGGACTTGGTGAAGGCACCGTTCCTATAAAATTCATATTCTAATACTCTCATTCTATATTGATATTGAAATACAGTTTGCTAAAAAAAATTTCCAAAATTTTATTAATGCTGTGTACTAGGGACCAGCTTTCTCCTAAATTTGATTAATTCATCTTTACTCGTTTCGAAAATATTTCAAAAAAATAGTCCTCAGGCACTCATTTTTAACACCCTGTATCTTTGTAAATAAGGAGTATTCGAAAAATTACAATTTAGGTTTTTTTCTTATTTAGACGGCCCCAATTCGCTCACAAATTTTGACCACCTTGTATAATAAATGTGTTGTGATCAAAATATAGCAAAAAACTCATTTAACAAATGAATCTGCACCTAAAATAACTTTCAAAAATTCATTATTCCTTCAAATTTGTTATTAATAATACAGTTGATTTTTGTATGAAGAGCAAGGACACCAGTTTATTTAAAACAACCAGACGATCTACTCGAAAATCTCAGTTGGCACACCACTGCCAGCATTGATGGTAGGTACACCAATCTGCAATAAAAAACAATTTAAATCAAGATTCGTTTCACACGTTAATAACTCCTTCTAGGCAATGCCATATGTTAGTATAATATTAACTTGTAATAGAAAATTACAAAAAGTAGTTGAGACATAGCATAAACGGTATATTAAAATTGAGAATCCTTGGTATAACTAGGAATATTATTATAGTTTTCATAAATATTTATAGAGTTTTTCGCAGTTTCCTATTTTAAATGGAAATCATAAAAAATTTATCAGTTGTGTTTTTTTTGCGATTAATGTGAGTGCATTGACTATAATATTATACAAAAAGATGATTAGGAAAAAATACAGGGTGACCTAATGAAAACGAAGTATGAAACGAGTAGTACCTATGTAATTCAAATTTCTGGAATTATTCTTGGACACGTCGCTATTGTTTGAGAGGAGAACATTTTTCGGCAAAATTTGAATGTTTGTTGTACGTACAAACAAAAAATCTATGATCTAATTAAACCTATTAGAGTCAATCTGAAACTTGCTTAGTCATGAATAGGAGCAAATCAAAGGTAGTGTCAAACTAAACCCAAGCTTATGGTCATATTATGTTAGTTTCAGATCGAACCTACAATTATAATCAATTTGGAAATACTGAATTTATTTATGGTTGTAATTTGACATTAGCTTATAGTTAAAGTTAAATTGATGAAGGGATATATCATTGAGTTATTGCCATAACAAGCTAACTCCACTGTTTAAAGTTTTGAGGAATCGCCGTTTCTAAGTTGAAATTAAAATTAAAAATTGCTTCATCATAAAAATGATTAAAAACTGAAGAATATCAAAGCAAACAACCACTACTAAAGAACAAACTGTCAAATTTAAACACAAAATCAAAAATCACATTTTTTTGGTACTTGTCTGGTTTTGGCAGAACAAAATTAGTCGTTTTCAACATATCAGGCTCTATGATACTATCGTCGACGTCCTTAGAGGTTTGTAAACGATGAAACTCATCCCGGATGCACAGCTTCAGCATATCCTATTTTTCCTGATTGCTGATAGGCCGAAGTTTCGAGTATGCTTTTTTTAAATTCAATCTCACCCAGATTAATAGGGCGACCTTTCCAAAAAATATTGATCTCCTTATAATGCCCGCTTAGAATTTTAAATATTTTAAGCATTTTAATTTCAGTCAACTGACTTTTTCCCTATTAGTGTTTTTTATTTATTTACCTATTTACTTTTCATGATTAATTTGGCAGTCTTTTAAATCAAAAAAGTCCTTATATTTGAGCAGTGCCCTACCTAAAAAATGAAGTAATAAAAATAATTTTATATTTTATACTTCGCACCAGACCAGTGTAATTTCGTTAGAATTCCCCATAAAATTTTGCATTTGAAAATTTGAATCGAAGACGACCCTATCTATGCTATAATTACTCTGGCAGCGCGTCTATTCACGTACGTCTTAGTACATATTACGATGCTCTTGGACACAACATTTTTGTGCCTCTATTGTTTTCTTTGCTATCGCGTGCGAAAAACAGAGACAGCAATGCACCGCTACGCTATACGCTAGTAACAGTAGAAATTAAACGCATTTGTACCTTGTACCGTCATATATGGGGTGCCGCCCTACCCATCAGTCTATACGAATACAATTTGTGCGTGTGGTGTTGTTGTTTTTGTTTTCGCGATCGCGCTTTTTGAGTATTATAAAGTGAATGTTGTGATTTTGAACAATTATAATAGTAAAGATGAATTCAGTGCAATATATGAATTTAAATAACGTTAAATGATCATTTGAGGATCGAATTACTATAAAAAAAAGTTTTGATGGATACCTAACTACTAAACTAAATTTGGTGAATATCGAACTGTCTTTCCAAATGAAGATATTAAAACTGTGTGTAACTTATTTCCTAATGTAGATTACTTAAAATTAAAAAATGAACTCTCGATAATATACGCACGGGACGATTTTCTGAAACACAGTGGGCTGTGCCTGTGTTACAAATGTTTATCCAAAACAATTTAACATCAACATTTAGTGAATCTGTGGAATTGCTGACTGTTTTGTGTACTATCCCTATGACGACTGTAGAAAGCGAAATATGTTTCTCTACCCTCAAACGGAACAAAACATTTTTAAGAAACACTATAGGCCAGGAAAGGTTGTGCGCGTTAGCAATGCTATCTATTGAAAAAAAACTTGTGGAGTCCTGTTCAGAAACCTAGGAGGAGGGACTTCACTCACAAACAGTTTTAATGGTCATGGTGAGTTTAGCAAAATGTTATTATCTAACTACTTAAAAAAACCTATCATTTTAATTCTTTATTTTGGAATTTTTTATTTTTATTATTATTTATTGCCTTATTGTGCCCCACCTCTTTCAGACCTCACGAGCCGCACAGTATTTGAGTTCTCCTATAATTAACGGTTTATTACCAGACCTTGTATGATTTTAGTAGTACATTTTTTGAGCATTTTCTAGTACAATGGGGCAGTTAACTCAAAATATACAAAAAGTGATATACTCAATTTGAATTTATTTATTATTCAATTGATTGCAGGTTAAAACTAAATTGAAACTAATATTTAATAGTTAAATTGAGTATGCTCAAGTTTCATGTTGATAATAGATTGAATAATATAAATTCAATTTGAATCTTACGATTTTTAAAATAACTCTTGGATATTTCGAATTAAAACTAGTGAGATATAAGACACAAATAAAACAACGTCTACTCCACCAAACTATTTGTATATTTGCTTGCAGCGCCAGACATGTTTCGGAAAACTAAGTTTCCATCATCAGTGGCTTAGTATACATAGTTACGCAGTCATGTTAAGTACAAGTCAAACACAGTATGGCATGGATTATTTAAACGTCTATATACAAACAATTAGTGGAAATTATTGAAATAAAATGTTATAAAATTAAAATTAAAAAACATATTCTTACAGAGAATGAGAAACCCCAATATTTGTGTGGTCAAAATATTATAAAAATTCAGTAATTTTATAATATTTTGACCACACAAATGTTCTGGGTTTCTCATTCAAATATGTAACTATTTATTTTCCTAAAAGTTCTATTCATGGGTTCGATATAAATGATTAATGGCTACATTTTAAAAATATTGTGAATCTTCACAAATAAATCATTATGGTTACTTTCTATAAATTCGCCTAATACTATGAATATGTGCATTTTCCACGAAAACGTCAAGAGTTATCCATAGGAAAGTATTATAATATTTGACAGATAATTACTTTGTGCATCTAATTTTGGCCTCATATACCGGGTTGAAATTATTATTATTATTATTATTATTTCTCAGCTTTATCTACTGGTTTTTTCCTTATCCACCCGAGAAACTATGCGGTTTCCAAAGGGTGGTTGGTTTTACGATAACATTTTGCGCACTATATTATTATTATTATTATATTACATTATTATTATTATTATTATTATATTAAATAAACAAGTTATTTAGAATTAAACTTTACGTTCATATAACTAGCCCAGACTGGCTTAAAAAGAACAAACGAATAGGTGTAAATTTTTTCATTCAAATTATGTCTATATTTTTATAAAAATTAAAATATTTCAAAAACTGTCAGGTTTAGGTGAGATGTACTTTAATGAAAGTTAGGTTTATTTTGAACGGGGAATCTAAAAATATATTAATATACAGGGCATTCCATTTAAAAAAACATAACTATGGTTTAAAATGTAGCCATAAATCATTTTTATCGAACCCTTGATTAAAACTTTTAGGAAATTAAATCGTTTACCCACACTATTTCGTGTCGTATGGCGTGAATAACCGTGTATACCGAACAAAACTGAGACGTGACTGATATGTCTGAATGGACCTTTAAGAACCAGCATCTTATTCTGAAACACCCTGTTTTTTTAAATTCTGAAATTGAATTTGAATTGAAATAGTGCAAATACTGTTAGGAAAAGACTTATTTAGATTCAACAAATACTATAAGTGTAAAGTACCTGGCTATATACAGCAGAAAATTTTTTCATGAATACAAATGGATACAAATATATCAATTATATTGAAATATCAATAGGAAGGTTGTACCAATGTGCGTACCATACTACCATACAATGGTCATAAAACGAAATAATATCCTGTCAGAAGCAGCAGGCTCTCTCTTACTGAAAGTTAACATATAAATCGGCGGCTGCCTTGCAAAATTACCATATTCATCATGCGACGCTATTGAGAAAACACAAGAGAAGAAGTAGGAGAGCAAAATACTAATAAAATAATGAAAATAAAAGAAAAAGAAAACCCGAAATGTAAAAATGATACGCCGCGCGCTTTGTGAAGTCGCCTAATATTTAAACTTCACACAATGCGACCGTAACTCAATCGAGATTGCAGAGAAATCATACATGCACGTCTTGTATAACGGTTATTGTAAGTGTACAGTAAGTTCGTAAAATACCACACATCAATTTTATGCATTTGAACCAAATCCAATAAATTATAACATTGTATTACGATACAATGTCTATAAAGTTTATGTCAAAGGCTATTTTAATCGGTTAAAACGTTGTTTATTGTCAAATTGATATTAAGTCATGAAGATTGTGAAACGAAATAAATCCTACCTACCTAAGATGCTGTTTTTTATTAATTAAAATTTAAAATATTATTATTTTTATTATAAATGGTTTGAATTGTTTTAAGTCATTACAATTTTTCGAGATGTCCTTTCGAGACTTGTCTCGTCTCGGCTTCGAGACGAGACGAGACGTCTTCTGTCTCGTGTCCCATGGCACCTCTAATATGTAAAGATTCTTTATTTAAAAAAGATTTTTTTAAAATGAAGAACGGCAAAATATGTTGTTATTATATATTTTTACTTTCTTACGGTGTAGGTTCATATAGAATTATATCGCAGAAAAAATATATAAAAACATGGTTTTTATTTTATGACATAAGTATATATTTTTTTTAAACAACACAAGTTGTTACACACCAATTTTAGATTCTAATAATGTTTTATTGTGTACTGTAACTTATTGTTCATTGTTGTGGACGTGGATAAATATTTGATCATGTATGTTGATTTTATGCATAAACAAACAAAATTAAAAAAAATATATGTCATAAAATAAAAACAAAGTTTTATATATCTTTTCTGCAATATTGTCACATCTTGGTGGTAAATTTTGTTTACCCTGATTTTCATCTCTACCTGTATAATTTTTTACATATCGTTGCGCATTCTCATTATATCCTTTCTGTCGGTTATCATATCTATTTTCGTTGTGGTATCTCTCTGTTTCATGTTTATTAGGGTATCCTCGAATTTGTGGTGAGTTATGCTGTCTGTACCTATTACCACTTGAAGCTTCTTGCACTGGAGCCGGATCAATTTTCTGCTTTGGGGCTTTATCGACGGTTCTTATAATATCCTTTAATTCTTTCATCGTTGTTGGTTTTTTGTTGGGAGCGTTTGTTAGCCAGTAGAAATGATAAGCTGCATTTTGATTAATACCTTTTTCAAAAAATTCTATAAACGTTACATCATCCATATTCCTATCATATTCGTAAGCTAGCGTCTGAAGATTATAATAAAACTCTATTAACAGCTCATCCTTTCCTTGTTTTCTTTCTTCCAATCGCCTGCGCATCAACTTATTTACATCTGCATCTTCGTATTCATTTAAAAAATCTTCTACAATGTTCGACCATTGTTTTTTCTTATTCTGTGCTCTTTCACAATATACCTTAAACCATATGTTTGCTGCTCCTTCCAGAAATGACCCAAAATATGTGATCTTTAACGTATTATCCCACCCATTTGCAATAGCTGTCCGCTCATATGTAGCAATAAACGTACTTGCTGAACCTTTGCATGGATGGAATGTTGGTGGACTTATAAACGTTGGCACAGCTGGTGTTTTTTGTGCTGCCTCTGCTTCTAAGATTGTTGCATCCATTTTAACTTTTTGAGCTTCTTCTGCCTGTACTTCTGGTGTTTTATCTTCGTTGGTATTTAACTTATCCTCCGGTTAATGTTGTTGTTATTGTGTTATCTATTACTGTATTTTGAAGCTCAGAAGAAAACGACGCGTCTTGGTTACCTAACGAGGAAAAACTCTGTGCTGGATCTTTTTTAGCCTGACTCCTGGTCTGTACACGGGAAAAATCAAAAACTTTAGAACTTTTAGGGGTTCCTGTCAAGGGAGTTGAAGTACAAGGTGGGCTTCTCAAAACTTTCCTAGAGTTTGTAAAAATATTTGACGCGGACGCTTGTTCTACACCTATGCCGCTATCTTTTAACGGAGTAATACTTAGTGTTAATTTATTTATATTTTTTGACATACCTTTACATATTTAAAACAACACACAAATATTGTCTCTACTAATTATCAATTAATTAGTGAGGGGTAAATTAGTAAAATAAAAACCAAAACACATGCAAAAAAGCTACAAAAATAAAACTGAAATACCTAATACAAGCTTAACTATGTTATGTACGTTCCTCTTTCTATTCTAATTAGCAATCAGTGCTGTGTTTCAATAAACCACTAACCATAGAAATACTGGAGTTTGGCGCCTCCACCATGTCACATCTTTGGTGCTTTTAGAGGGGCTAGATGTATTGTAATTTATTAAAAAATGTTTTCTACGATGTTTAATCTAACAGGACTCGCTTGGCTAGTTCTCGATACGTCCCTGGGTCCCTCCTAGTATCATGTTTTCAGACGGAAGCCATTCAAAAGGCTACAATCCTACTAACAAGTGGCTGGGTTTATTTAAGAAACACAACAGTTTAAAAGCTAAATAGAAATGAAACGAAGTGAATCAAAAACTTAATTACTGTTTATTATAAAAATGTACAAACTTTAAATAATTAAAAATGCAAATAAAATCAATGACTTTTTTTTTAAAAAATAACAAAAGATACAAAAAATACAAAAGATACAAAAGAGGAATTTACATACACTCTACACAATAAAATTTTGTTGGTACTTACATTAAAAATTTTAACATTTTGCACTCAATCACCTGGATCGTCTTCCAAGGAGTAAAAGTTACACGCGCGATCAAAAACTCTTATTTATTTACTCTTAGATGAACGCTGGAGAATTCCTTTTTCCTAACGTCTAACTCTTACTTGAGAAAAAAACTTCCCCAGCTTCCCGCGTATCAGTACGTCCGTTTTCTTTTACTGTCCCGTCCGAACTCTCCTCTTTTTTGTTTGTGTCAATTTTTCATTTAATTCTTTTCCCCCTTTCATTAATTTGTTTTATATTTTTCTACTTTTTTATTGGTCTACGCTATTTACTTTTTCAGTAAATTTTGTAAAATGTAAATTATGTATTCCAAAAGGACGTTTTGTCTAAAATTACTCTCGTTGGAAATAAAAAAACGTAAGGTGATGTAACAGGAAGTATCTTCTTTAATGGAAAAATGAATGTATATCTTTATTAATAAGTAAATTAATTTATAAAATATTTAATAAATCTTCATACTGTGACAATATAATTCTATATGAACCTACACCCTAAGAAAGTTAAAAAATAAATTAAGGAAAAAGGTTCAAGAATAAACATTTAAAGAATTATGTTGTTATAGTATGGAAAAATAATTATTAGACCGAAAGGAGTATATAGACAACAATATCCTGAAAGACCGTACAGAGCGGCAATTACATGTCTGTACAGAAAATTTAGGGAAACCTTAAGTGTGAAAAGAAAAAGGCGAACAGTTCCTGCAAACGAAGAAATGGATTTAAACAATTGCTTCATTTTGAAGAAAATCCGCGAACATCGATTCGTAAAGTATCTCAAACTATACGACAAAGAGGCTTCCAAAATTGATGCTCTTTCGCAAATGTAAGAAAGGAACCCATAAAACATTTTACAGACCCTATAAGATGCGAACAACGCAGTGATTATTTCCCGAGCAGAAGGGAAAACGAGTTCAATTTTGCCAGCAAATGCTGCAGAGAATGGGCGAAGTCTACAGTTTCTTCATAACATTTTGTGGTCAGATGAATCCTGATTTTTAACCAGTGGAGTACCAAATAAGCAAAACCATAGATTTTGGAACCCTGACAATCCAAACTTTGTTAGAGAAGCGCGATTTCAAGAAGACAGACGCTCAACGTATATGGTGTGGTATTTTTATTGTAATAAACATATGGTGTATTTACCTATTGTATTTATATTATTATTTTATGTGCTCTAAATATAATGTTATCAATGATCTATATTTTGTAATAATAAATTTTTCTTCTGCCGATCACCACTGATCATGGATCAACGAAACGGCGCATCTGGTGAAAACATGGTATTGTGAAACAAGCAATTCGTAGCCAAAACAATAATTCCAGTAATAACAAAAGGTGTATTTATTTCCGGCTTAACAGACCCCAATTTCCTAAAATTTCCTATAATATTGTAATCTGTATAACGCGGAAATTGATAAGCAAATAACGTGTGACCACTTTTTGATATTAAGCTAAATCAAGAACAAATTCAAATAATTTTTGATAATTCCCAAGTCTTTTCCTTCACATTCTTCGTTACTAAGTTTTTTTTGCAACTGCAAGTGAACATAATTATTCATTTCCTTTGTTTCCGCCCCCTCTGCCACATCATTTCTTAACGTAAAATTTAAGTTTAATAATATTTCTGAACGCAAAGGTTCTTTGGGCGTAATCTCCATGTTGTGCATCATAATTTTTCTTTCGACCTTTTGTTTTTATGCTTACGTTTTTGTGGTAGCATCACAATGATGGCCTTTAGGCAGTACATCAAAGAAATAGCGTATATAGTTCACACAGTACCGTACTCAGTACATATTCTAAAGGCATAATATGACTAGTTTGTGGCAAAATAAATCAAAAATCATAACTTGTTTTTTTGTTTTAAAATGCGTTTAAAATATATTTGCTAATATTAAACATGTTTTATGTGACTTCTACATATCATCCAAATATAGTCGAACCTCTATACAGCGTGTTAGTAAATAAGTGCAACAAACTTCAGGGGGTAATTCTGCATGAAAAAAAAATGACAGTTTGCTATATAAACATATGCCCGCAAATGCTTCGTTTTCTGAGATACGGGGTGTTAAAGTTTTTCTTAAAAACTGAAGATTTATTGATTGCTCCGAAACCGGTGGATATATGCAAATGAAATTTAGTGAGTTTTAAGAGAAGTTATTGCGCATTTTTTAAAAGCAATCAAGAATTTTATGTTTATCAGTGGTGCGCATACGGGTAATAATCTCAATATTTTTATAGAAAAAAATGGTACGCCACTGGAATTTTTCAAATAAAAAATCATTTTGCAATTTCTCGTTCAATTTGTGATAAAAAATCTCTCTTGCTGTTTTATCGTAGGGGCATCGTCTTTGTGCAAAAAAATAAAACATCTTACCCCGTATTTTTCATTTCTTTAATACACTATCAAGAACTATCTAATACAATAAACATTAAACCAAAACAATAAGAGAAAATAACACTAATAATAAAGAAACGCTAATTTGACATTTCGTTGAAATATTCGTATTTAACAGAATGTAGCGTCGCCGCGAGATGTTTTATATTTTTGCACAAATGCCCCCTACGATAACAAAGCAAGAGATATTTTTAACACAAATTGAGGAATTCCCAAATGATTTTTAATTTGAAAAATTCCATTGGCGGACCTTTTTTTTTCTTCAAAAAAATTGAGATCATAACCCGTATGCGCGCCACTGATGAACAAAAAAATTCTTAATTGCATGTCAAAAAATGTGCAATAACTACCTGTTGAAACCCACTAAATTTCATATGCATATCTCCACCAGTTTCAGAGCAATCAATAAATGTTCAGTTTTTAAGAAAAACTTTAACTGTATCTCAGCAGAAAACGAAGCATTTGCGGACATGTGTTTATATAGCAAACTGTCATTATTTTTTCATGCATAATTTTACCTCTTGAAGTTTGTCGCACTTATTTACTAACACCCTGTATGTAGTGAAAGACCATAATGTCGACCGAAATTGCACTATAGAGAGTTTTTCACTATATAACGAGCAATAAAAAAATCACTGACACCAATTATATGTTAGGTGGCAATATCTGTTGGCGCATGCCCCAAAATAGCGTGTCGCCTTCCTTGTAAGGCTACACACTCACATATCACATGCAAAGCTGTTTCAACTGCTCCATTACACAATCTACATTGCAGGTCCCCGTTATTTAGGTGGCTGCTCAGGGCGCAATGCTCAGTGAGGTATCCTATAGTTAGGCGCAACTAACTCCTGCTTAATGTTAGCAGTTTTCCAGTGCGTTTTGTTGCTGCCCAGATATGAGTTTCTTGCTATGTTCCTGCTTGGGAATCTGTTCTTAATATCTTGGTGCTCGCTTTTGGGTCAGCACCTCAGGAGCTCCCACGCCATTCTTTTAGACAAGCCCAGCGCAGGTCCGTGCCAGTATATGGGGTTTCAGAGGCTTGTCTAGCCAGCCTATCCGCTCTCTCGTTGCCTTCGATTCACGAGTGCCCAGGGACCTACACTGGATTAACCCTATTGTGTTCCGCTAAGACCCTAAGTTATCTTTGGCATTCCCATAATAGTTTAGTTATAACCTTAGAGCTTTGCCAACATTAGATGCGCCCGGATTCGGGTAGCCCCCGCAAGGGTCGCACCGCCTACCGATCGCCACTGATGAGTTGTGAATCAACGAAACGGCCCGTCTGGTGAAAGTATGGTGGTGTGAAACAAATTTCCAACATAAATGAAAGTCAAGTTACTTTATGTAACAAGTAATTCGTAAATAAAGTCTCCCGCTAGGGAATTCGGGCGCATCTAGTGTTGGCAAAACGATATAACTGTGTTTTACCGGGCATATTGCCTGCTCACGCTAGATGTCGCCAAAAACATGTCTTTGTCACCCTAGATAGGTACGTTTTTATTTATATTAAATGTTATCCAACTTTTTTAACATAAAAGCCATTGACAATTATTTATACATACTATAATTGGAATATTTTTTGGGTATAGTTCAGTAAAAAAACACTTTCGTTCTTTTGTCGACATTTCGACTTTTCAAATCATATCTTCAGAACACTACAAAACAAAAATCACAACAATTATATTGGCACACCCGCTATATTGTAACAAAAATATTGCATCCGGTCAGACTAAGTATTTTCGCTGATTAATAATTTATATTATTGAAATAGTCCATATTATTACGAGGAGTTGCTTTTTTATAAGGGGTAAATGAATCACGTCTACTCCACAAACGAATTTCGTATATTTTGAAATTAATTATCATTAACAACCATACATGTTTCGAGAATCGTCGTTCTCATCATCAATCAATATCAAATTACAGAAATTTTTTAATGCGTTCATTTGTGAAAAATTTTTTTATATAAACTCATAATAAACGGTTTTTTGTCGCGTTTACCTTATTAGTATTAATTCGCATTTTAAATAATATTGAATGTAAAAATTACCACAAAGATGAGCTGTGTCATCAATGTTAATTGTTATGTTTATGTAAGTACAAATTTTTAGTTTTGCATTTAATAATTTTTGAGTACTTGTTCTTTTTCCATTAAATTGGTTTTCTTATATTTTTAAATACCTAATTAAATAAATAATATTTAATTTTTAAAACTACGTCTGCTCGACAAAATAAATATCAGTATATTGTTTTGTTACCAATACAGTGTGTTAGTCATACATGTTTCATCTTCAGTGACATTAAATTTTACAGAATCCGTTACAGTTATAGTTTATCCAAAGTTAGTTTAAAATATATAACTTTAAGGCTGTTTGATCAGACTCCAAATATAGGTATAAGGCATTCATGATTGTGCACTTATTTCTTAATCGATTTGAAAAATTCTTTTTGGATCATAGAGAGAACACTTTAACAGAGGTTTATATAGGAATAAAAATAAAATTTCTTAAAAATTTATTTTGAAGTCAATATCAATTACTAAGAATTTTTTTTTATTCCTATATAAACCTCTGTTAAAGTGTGCTCTCTATGATCCAAAAAGAATTTTTCAAATCTATTAAGAAATAAGTGCACAATCATGAATGCCTTATACCTATATTTAGAGTCTGATCAAACAGCCTTAAGGATTCTACCGGGACTATCCGTTCCCAGACCACATAACATTATAAAAGGCCATCGAATGCAGCGTTTTTTTGATACATTTCTCCGTCGTATATAAGACGTATAATAAATCATGCCTGCCAAAGGATACCGACAGTAATAAAAATAACTACAGTGACTGGAAAAATAATTGGGTTAATGATTAATTAATTAAAAGAGTTTACAAATAAATATGAATGAAACAAATAAGTATCTAACGTACTGAATACCGAATATTCGGCGAAGCGTCATATGGTGGTGGGGTTTGAGTGAGGTTCTTACTTTCGTGAGGCGCACATCTTCCGTCGAGTGCGGGCGATAAACACGCTACACGCTACACCTGCTGTTGTTGGCAAGGCTCCTAGAACAGAAGCGTTCAATTCAACACAATTCAAAAATCCCCAACGTTTCTTCCTTACAAAGGGAGCTTTCAGAGTAGCTCATAAAATTGTTACAACCGTTTGAGGAAAGAAAACTCAAAGTTTCCTGTGTCTCAGTGACCATTCCAAATGTTGAATCGCATATTTGGTTCATAGATAAAGACACTGTGCAGGCGAGCAACAAATTAGAAAGTATCAGGTTAGTTATCATAGCGGAGCTGGAAGACCGCGTAGCTAGACTAAAAACAGAAAATTATTATTTAATATCTACTCCACGGGACCGCTTTAAACCTGGGCTTATTGGGAGTTTCATCATGTACCAAAATCAAGCTGAAAAGGCTAGGTATATACTTTTCTTAGAGGCTTTAAAAATAAGCTGGGAAGAATCTAGTAGTGATAGCAATATTGCGATTGACCGGCTGCACATAAAATAAGTAAAATGACTGAGAAGAAACCTAGAATTGACACTGATACTCACGGAAGTTTTTGGAATTGTTATAATGAAGTGGCGACGACGGTAGAAGAAAAAACTGGTAATGAATTTTGTACAAACACAAACAGAGTTGCCAAAGAACTTGATTCTTATTTGGAAACTTCACGCATAGGTAGAAATGACAATCCTTCTATTTGGTGGGTATCTCATCTGAGGCAGTACCTACCCATGCTTAACGCAACTTTTCTCAATTTACCTGTCCGCCCCCGCTCCTTGTCTGTAACCATTTTTCTATTTTCATATAGTTTCCACATTAAAAATTGGTATTTCTCTTTAGTTTATATAAACTTTTACAATTTTGGCTTAAGAATAATATAAGGAATAAAAATAAATTTAACTATTCGGTATTTGACCGAATAGTAATAAGTTTTCGTTAGTAGGAATAGAATAGAAGTAGTATTAGACATATATTTCGGGTAGACATGTTAGAGAAATAATTAATATTGGGGAATGTAACAGGGTATACACATTTTCTAATAAAAGATTATGAAAATACTAAAACTCACACGACTTATTTAAGCACGTGTGAAGAACCTAAATGCAAGAACTAATAACCAGTAACCAATTATTATAAATAAATAAATAAAGCGTTTTTGCCCAACAGTTTCCCATTTAAAGGACAAATGTCTCTGCTGCTACCATTTTCAAGTGATTGACTGTAGTTGTAAAAATGTCACACCTATCAGAAACTCTATTAAAGTTAGAACATATGACATGAACAGGCGATCGTAACAGTACATTGGTTCTAGCTCTGTGTAAGTGAAATGTTACATTCGATCTGGTATTTAACCTAGGAACTAACAAATTCAAGCAAGATAGCAGAAAAGAGCAGTCGATTTTTTCTCTTAGCAATTTATATAATTCTTCGGTACTCCAGACTCTGAACGTCAAACCGTGATAGTAACAATTCATGATTGAAGCCTCTTACTGGATAAGCACCATCCGTTCTAAAAACTAAATATTTAAAAAATCTACGTTGAATTTGTTCGACCTCTAGTTTATGAATATTATACTGTGGATACCAGATGATGGAAGAATGCTTCAATTTCGACCTCACATAGGTGATATGATAATATTTTTAGGGCGATTCTCGCGGTCACGAAACTCTGCAAAAAGGTTGACGGAATCACTTTCAACTTCACCTGCAACGTTGATAATAGTTGGCGCATCCTCCAAGGCCGAGACGCGGAATCTCAAAGAAGCAACCTCTGTCTGGAGGGTATTGTTCATCACAATTTGTTGGTTATATTTATCAACCAAACAACTTCTCGATGTGGTTCAGTTTCGTCATGACATCATCAAGAGTCGCAGCCCCGTCATGCAAGCCAGCAGCTCCAGAGCTCCCTGGCATGTGCGGACCGCTCTCATCCGCAATAGCCCCGACACTTTCATCTGTGACCATTTCGCTTCTTCAAATCCGCATCGTAATATTTAACCTGAGAGACCGTCAGCTCTACGCACTTGATATGATACCAATTATCGCACTCATAACACAAAATTGAATAGAGTTTTTTTTTAAATAGATTGCGTACAAGCATTGCATATATCTTTAAGCGGCATACTTTAGTGATCAATAACTAATCAAACAAATATATAAAGTTTTGATCGGACCCTGTATAGATAGGTGTTTATTGATATCGGAAAGCTTATCTGTAGATATGGAGTCTGTTTATATTTTTTTATTAAAGTGAGAAATCCCAATATAGTTTAGCTTATTCAATTAATTATATTAATAATTCACATAAATCAGATATTAAATTTTTCACTGATTACATTGGTATAAAATTCAAAATATTAGACTCGAATTTACACACTCAAAACACGGTTCAAAACAGCCCAGATGTGTATACGTGCACACAAACTTAACACTGCACATTTTATTATGATTAATAATAAACAAGACTAAATGCCTCATTACATGGCGATCCTGCAAGTTAGTTTACTTTTGAAAACACCATTTAAAAGGTGATTAAATTGCACAACTTTTCTCTAATTTAACCGACATTGTAACTCCTACCGTTTCCAAGATTCCAATGCTATCCCATTCTTATCTTGGACGCAATGTATAATTTGTTGTGAATTTGCTTTTTTCCACTCTTTCGAATATCAACCAATCAAATTGTCTATTCCAGACGTCGTACCGCTTTTGTGGAAAAATGTCAATCAGCAAATTTTGTCTATCTAGTAGATACAATACCGATGTTAGAGTGATGAACTTTTATAAAGTATTAATCAGCGAAAATACTTAGTCTTACCGGATGCAATATTTTTGTTACAATATACCGGGTGTCAAATATAATTGTTGTGATTTTATTTTGTAGTGTCCTGAAGACGAGTTTTGACCTATATCCAAAAAGTATTCCAAATACATAATTATTAAAAAAGTCATGAATCTATTTTTATTTTTTTTTTAAATCCATAATAATCAACCAAACAGATAGGTATTTGATGTTGTGTACCTTAATCCTGTTCTGTCTGAATACAAGAGTGAAAAAAAGAAATAATGCATTCAAAAAAGTTAAGTACAGGGAGCCACCACGGTGGTTATGGGGGCCCGCGGCTAAAACGGCAGACTGGTAGTCGGCCGTCCAGCGCCCACTCCATGAATTGTCCCACCCTCACGCGAAAAAGAAAGCTGATTATCTCGGTCGACGGTGTTGCCAATCTACAATACAAATCGCTACGTGTTGGAAATATACCGCGTACACCTACGGTCGAGAATTTTGTAGGATAATGGAGATTTTGTTTTGATGATATATTAGGTCTGTCCTTATTAGGCTATAATATAATCTAAGGTAGAAAATTCTAGCATGCAGACAATTATTGGCGAATTGTTTTCTTTAACATTACTTAAGAGTAGATCGTAGATATGTAAAAATTTTAATTTCACATCCAAAATCTGAATTATCTATGGCCTCGAAACTATAAATGATATTAATTAGAAAATTAAACTTTTTTTATGTAATCCATCCTGTAATAATATACAGGATGTCCATAAAGTAATGGAACGGGTCATTAAGCCGAGACACGTCACTTTTGATTTATGGTTAGCAATTTTGTAGCCCACGCATTTGAATCAGAATCTGCCGCGTGGCAGCGCCACAATCGAAGTCATCTTTATTTTAATTTCCAGTCCCTCTTTTTTAGGGCACTCTTGAGTTGCTGCTGTCGTCCCAAGTACAATTATGTGCCACATTATTATAGCCCGTGAACTAAACTGATTTTATTGACATTGCTGTATTAAGTGAAACCAGAACATCAGGTGAAGGTCAATTGAAAGAACATGGTGGTGGCCATACTTTCTTTTGGAAAGGACAAAACGACAATTAACCCCGTATCCATGGTGTCAGATTTTCTATTAAAAACGACCTAAATAGTTATTTGGAGGACCTACCATCTGGCATAAACGTTTATTGATATGGGTTTTACCAAGAGCAATAAATACGTCTACAAGTCGATACATGAATAACAAAAATATATAATTTTTGTCTCTTTTCTTTGTTCAACTTTTAGAAACAGATATACCGTGTTTTCTTGTCCGAAGAATGACATGTTCTATCGAAACGCCTTCATGTAAATTAAATGTCGGACTTTTATTATTATATACAGAAGCTAGTAGTTGGAGGGCGTCACGGTTTCCCAAATCAAATAATATATATAAAGGGCGAATATAATAATAATATATATAAAGCGCGAATAAAAAAACAATGGGTTTTTGTCCAGTCGCTGATTCGGGAGATTGAGAAGTCATTATAAAATCGTATTGCTTCTTGCTTTACGAATGATAGTGACTGGTTAATCTTTTGAACGAACTCCAACATAAGATACCTAAGTATCAACAACCGTTATTAAAGTCGACATAAAAATGTATCTTATTTCTCACTCTCTCACCCTGTAGATGTATCTTTATAGGGGTATATTGTAAAAATGGGCCTTTTTTCTGATTGGCTATTTTCCATCTAGGTACCTACTTCTCATGTATGTTAAGTGTTTTGGAAAGACAACCGGATTTTCGAATTTAGTTTCGTTTTAGCCTCGAACGCGTAACAATTTGAACAGCATATTGGGATTCATTCTGGACTGAGCTATAAAATTAGTATTCTTTCTGAATGTAAATAATACCCGCTAATTCAAAATGGTTACAAGCTGGGACGAAGATTGTATCCACATCAGTCATTGAGCTTCAATACGCAGGTGAGAATGTTGTCCTAGCTGATACAGGAGATGATCTTCAATACATACTAAATGCATTTAACAGCGCATACAGGAGTATCAGGCTTGAACTGAATATAAAGGACGCATGACACATTATCCACTCAATCTTACAATAAATATAAAAACAACAAAAGGTCCGGTACATTGAACAACACAAAAACAATTCCATAACAATAAGAATACTAAACTATAAAATAAAACATAACATAACACATAACATAACACAACACAACGCTGAGGACACAATGAAAACTACATCGTAGCACTGGCTGAAACCGTAAACTCCTGAACCGAGTGAGAAGTAGAGAGAGCCAGATTTTGTTTTTGTTTTGCTTTAAACCTACTTCATTAATAATTAGTGAGGTTTCAGCCGTTATTTTTGGAGGTAAAAGGTCTAATTACGGAAATACAGGAAATCCTTTTTTTGTTTTTGATAAAATCAATATTACCCGGTATACTGTACGACGGGTTTTGTTTAAATTTCATAATGATAACCCTCATTATATTACCAACTTTTTCAGAGAGTCAGAGAGTAAAAAAATTAAATTCCAGGACCGTAATTTGTAAAAGGTAATTATTTGTCCCTCGGGACAAAACAGACTGATGATTATACATCGATTTTGCATTATTTGCCAATTATTCCTAAAAGCTTTCAGAGAGATGATTAAGTGAAGGTCATAAACTAACTATTTTGGCACACCAATGGATAGTTCAGGATTGAATCCACGCAATGTTCAATTTGTTTATTAATTTGAAAAAGAAGTAGTTCAGGAGTACAATATTACCTTAAAGCAAATAATAAAACACGTCACCTTCCCAAAATCTTCAATATTTTTATATTTAATGAAATATGTTTCGAAGGTTATACTCTCATCATCAGTCAGTTAAACTAATACTTGAAGAAAATGATAAATAAAAGTCGAAACTCCCTGAAATAAGTTTCATAAACTACTCTTCGAGTTCTAAAAATGTTCTTAAAGACGTCCAAACATGTTTCGAATCTAATAGATTCATTATCAGTGATTAAACATTTATAGGAAACACGATTTGCATTGTGTATATTATCGTAATTATATATAAGAGCTTCAGCATACCAAGAGAAGTATATTAAAGTCTGAAGATTTTTTATTTTAAATTACTTAATTATTAAATAAAAACATTATACAGGATTTTTTTTGTGTAGCATTTTAGTAATGATGTATCATCGATAAGCAACCACCCTGTATAAAACAAATAAATATTTCCTCATAATACTTTAATCAATTCTTATATTTATTGTAAAATTATTTACAAGATATCCACTTAGACAGACTAAGCAATTTTCTTTAGATAATATAACTTAACAATCTTCGGATAGATCATAATCTCTAAATAAAACCATATCAATCCGATCCCGCTGAGAAATAATTCGCATCCACACAATCGTCATAAATAAATAATAGATAATATGTCGATAGGTATGTAATTTTTTTCTGCAATCCAGCCAAAGATAATAATTGATCCGATCGAATATCTTTACGTACGGGTTATTACTTCTGTGTCCAGTAACATTCCATGCACCTGCTTGTGTAACACGTTATAATTCAGCGAAGTTAAGTGGTTCTCTCGAATCTCGATGGAGTTGGCTGCTTTTCCTACCGCTAAATAAACAGGAGAGTTTATTTTTTTAAATTATGGCTATAAGGACTTACGTACACAATATTTCACTATTAATGGTTACGCCACGTAAGCGGAGTGATATAAATTATGTAAACTTGGACTTCAGTTGCCGTTGATATTACATGTTACAAATATCAATTTTGCTATTTCTCTATGTGTAATTGTCATTATTTAATGTTCTAGATCAGGGATCTCCAAACTACGGCCCGCGATAGCGTAAGACTAGTGTCATCAATCTGGCCCGCGACAGCCAATCTCTTATCTACAAAACAAAGACGTCTACTCCACAAAATGTTTTATATTGATGTTCACTTAGCCAAACATGTTTCGGAACTCACTGTTCCATCATCAGTGGCATTAATAAGCCTTACAAAAATCTTACCTAGTGTCTAAGCCGTATACATGGATTTTCGAAACATGAATATATTTTGTGAAAACTATTCAATAGTATAAAAACAATAAATGAGGTCGATTGATAAAATTTAGAAAACTTAAAAATTAATTACACTAATTGCAAACAGTAAATTTCATAGTGAATGATGAAATTTACTGATGATGGAAGATTATTTATTTGCGATATATCCGCTGAAATAAAATCCGCCAAGCACACAACGCTTTTTGCTGATGACACCTCAGCCATAATATTGGCTGATAATTTTAATAAATTGAGTGCAGAGTGTAATGAATGCTTGCAAGAAATGAAAGCTTATTGTAGTCAAAATGATTTAGTTCTGAACCTTACATTTCTCGGCAAAAGACATTGATTTTAGTGTGAGAATCCGAAATGAAGGCTGTCACCTTGCCCAAAAATCTGCTGTAAAGTTCTTGGGTGTCGAGATCGACTCACTTCTTAATTGGTACTCAAATATCGAAATAATCTCAAAAAAGCTCTGCAAGTTTTCATTTCTGATTTGGAAGCTGAGAAGTTTTGTGCTATTCAATTGTGTTGTGGGGTAACTCACGACGCATAAATGAAATACTAATTTTGCAAAAAAGGATCATTAGAACAATGATGTTTAAATCGGCAAGATTTTCTTGTCGACAGTTGTTTAAAGATCTGAACATTTTAACAGTTACGTCAATTTATATCCTGGAGTGTGGGTTCTATGTCTATTCCAACATAAATAAGTTTTCAAGCACAAACCAAATATCCAACTATGAATTAAGGCATGATTAAATTTAAAATTACCTATCCACAGACTTTCACTTTCAGCTAATAATTCACTTATAATGCCTATAAAAATGTATAATGATCTACCTCAGCATTTCAAATTAAGCGTTCTGTAAAGGAATGGTTACTTCAATATAGCATACACTCTTTGAACGAGTATTTTTCGAGTAACACTAATTAAAATCCTGGTCATGTGTTAGTCTCCTATACAATCTATATTTATTGTGAGATTCTATACTTAGTTGTAATTTTTGTAACGTAGCGACTGTTTAGTATTTGTCTTTTATACAATTTATTGTTAAATGTTATAATTTAAGCTATGACGTATTCCATGTTATTTTTTTTTGTACCTAACGAATATAGTGTGTATGGCTGTTGTTGATATTACTATTATTATAGTCCTGAGTAGTGTAGTGATCATTGTAATTTAGTGACGCATTCTACTCGTATGTACCTTAACTGTACCTGACGAATAAAGACGTATTATTATTATTAACAGTGAGTTCCGAAACATCTTTGGCTAAGTGAACATCAATATAAAACATTTTGTGGAGTAGACGTCTTTGTTTTGTAAATACATCCCGCTCCTCGTCGTAATGGATTATTCCAGAACAATCTCTTATTGTTGTCACTATTGCTGTGACAAATTGCAAGGTAAAACTTACCGACAGAATTGAAGACGCAGAAAACTTAACAAGGATCTAAGCTTATGCATATTAATAAGGAACAAATAATTGAAATGTAGAAGTAGAAGACTCTAAAACTCCAACGGTTGTGTGCAAGGACTAGCTGCAACAATTATGAACAAAACAATCAATATGACAATAACTGCCAGTTTAAAAAGTATGAATAAAAATGTCATTCCAAAAACGTGTTCTTATGAAATGTAGTCTAATACAGTAATAAGTGGCAATTTACACAAATTTATGATCATATTGCATTCAACACTTGGTCCTTCGAAATTTTTTATGACAGAAAGCTGAAAATTATCATTAGCTACGAAACATTTTGCGCTTAATTTCTAAGGTAACAGGTTTGCTATCACAGGCTTCCGAAACCGCCGAACAGTCTGAATTTTGCGCATAACGTTAACACACGGTGTAATTAATTTGCGCAGAATCGTCACGCTTGTGAAAACAGCAAGGGGCAACTACATTTCGGATTGAATTCTTCTTCTGTATACCACGTCGTCAATGCATATTCACAAGGACCTGAACGTCTTTTTTTCTTACTGAACTGTAAAGCCATTATTTATCTATCATCTTTTTATAACCACCGTGTATATATTCGGTCAGCCTGAGTATCCAGATTTCTGCTGACTCCGTATCTTTCAGTTCAAGTTCTCTACCAACAACGATACTTGAGGTTGTAGATTCGTGGGTGGCAGGCAACAGCAACAAAGTTATCTACCGATCTCAGTTTGTCTGTTCTTTGTTTACAACTGTTCATAAGTAATTTTATAGCGTACGACTAAATCCCTCGATCTGATTGTAGATGAAGGGCAGTAGTTCTTGTATTCGATATATGCCCATGATTCGACAGACTTTTTGAAATACTCCCAACACGAAATTCCTGCCGTAGACGGATTCAAGTTCTAACTGAACGCCAAATCTGCAGCTAAAATTTTCTACCATGACTTTAGCTACTTGCTTTGGTATTGCGTAGAGTTTCGGCCAATTACGGAGTAATACTCCCTACGGAATATAAAAATTTAAAATTAAATCAGCTATTTTCGGTCTCTCAGGGTTGAGCAGCCGGAGGGGATGACACTGGACGTTTTTGTACGACCTCACCATAATGGCAGTTTCCAGAAACGAAGAGGAGTTCGGAAACGTTGTGAATAAGGCAGCGGCGCGTGTTTTTGGACTGGATGCAAAACAACTAACTTCAGATTGATCCAGAAAAAAATAAAGCAGTGCTCTTAACGGGAAACGGCGTACAAATGTGGCATTTAGGGTAGATTGTAGATTGTTTTTCGGAGACATTTAGGCGGTTTGGCCTCCCCTCACTTCGACCTGCAGAAGATCTTTTGTGAATGACTCTAATCACTGAACCCCTCCAAGGTGTTTTAGCCTTTTGCAGAAAAGTGCCATGCATTCGCAGAGCACGTGTTCTGTTGTGGCATTTAAGGTAGTGGACACACAAGTGACGATGGACCGACAATTAAAGTATCTGGGAGTCTAACTGGATACGAGAATGTCTTTCCGAGAACACGTACAACGGACGAATAGAATAACAGCATTGGCTAGGCTTATGCCGAATGTTGATCGATCCAGGGCGAGCAAGAGAAGGTCATGTCTGTGCGTCACTCCATATCATTGTACGTGGTGCCGGTGTGGAACCAGGCGCTCACAGTGAATGTAATTTTCTACAGAGTGTCCAAAGAAAGATGTGTGTGAGGGTGCCTACAGGACAATTTCTGCTCCTGCGGCGCTGGTTATAGCCGACATAGCACCTATAAGATTGCTTGCAGAAGACCGCGTAAATATCAGCGAAGCAAAGTTGATGAAAAAGGTCGCAAACGCCGAAACCAAGAGAAAATGGCTAAGGATGTGGTACGAAGATGACGCTGGACCAAAAGATTGTTCCAAATATAGAGAGATGGGTCGATAGAGAGTTCGGAGAAGTAAATAACTCCATAACGCAGGCAACGTCTGGTCATGGATGCTTTCGGAGTTACCTGAAAAAATGTCGTATAGAATTTGCCGACTGCACATGCTGCCAGGAAGCAGATACATCATCGATGATGAAATTCAACATCGTATAAGATTGGCAACTGCATCTTTTGGCCGACTGAGGACGAGAGTCTTCGATAATCATAACTTCGACGTTCGAAGTAAGTTGCTACTGTATAATGCTATTGTAGTTCCTACCCATACGTGTAGCTGTGAGTCTTGGACCACTTATCGGAGGCATCTAAAAGCCCTAGAGAAGTACCATCAACGATGTCGTAAAAGAATTCTCGAAATCAATGGCAGGACCGACGAACAAACATCAGTGTTCTGGAGGAAGCTGAATCAACTAGCATTGAGGCGATGATTGTGAGGCACCAGCTATGATGAACTGGCCACGTTATCCGAATGCCAACGGTACGCCTTCCCAAGAGAATCCTTTATTCGGCTCCCGAAATCAGGGAGGGCAGCAAAAGAGGTAAGAAGGATGTTCTTAAGACCAACATGAAGAAGTGTGGCTTAGATGTGAAGAACAACCGGGAGCAGATCGCGAACGACCGACCGAGATGGAGGCGTACCATTTACGAGGGTCGTCAAGTTTTTGAAGAGCAGCGTCGACGACATGAGGATGCAAAGAAGAGAGAACGCATCAATGGGGCAGCGCACCTACAACAGCCGGTAAATGGTGGTGATTGGGTGTGTCAATTTTGTGACAAGGTTTGCGGCTCGAGGATCGGTCTGTTTAGCCGTTCACAACAGAAATTCCTGAGTTGGAATAATTCATACACGTTAGCGAGTGAATACTGATGATGATGACAGCGGAAAAGCAACCAATGCAACAGACAACTGGGAACGGATATAGGACCGGTCACCGGTCACCACAAGAATGGCAGATCATTAACAACTACATAATAGTGGTAATTCAGATCAAGGAAGAGGAAGAGCGATATCAGCAGGCGCAATTAAATGTCCATAAGGGGCAGTGAGATCCTGTTACGAGTTTTGGCTATTGCATGCAGCGATTTCCAGCTTTTGTGTTGTTTGATGGTAGTTTATAGATATTTCTTTAGTTATTTATTGATGTTTTGATTCGTTTCTTTTGCATTTGATTCCAGCTAATGGGATTTTAGTACTGTAATGACCTGATTGTAAATAAAACAGGTAGAGCTCGAAGTAATTCAAAAGCGGTGCCGAAAGAAAGGGTTGGTTTGGGTCGGTCACTAAAATCAATTTTCCCTAATTTGAATGTTCACACAATAATTCAACAAAAATAAACTCGGGCATATGTGTTACACCTACAGATTTTCAGTTCGAGTTGTGAACGAAAAGGCATCATGTAGGTGACCACGAATCATGATGAAAATAGATAATTACAGATCCTATACGTAGGCTTATAAAGTTATTAGGAATCATTTATGTAAATAAAAATACTACAGACCACTTTAATTGCGTATCATTTATCTCTCATTATTTCACGTATTTCCAAATATTATTTATACCAAATATATGGACTAGATTGCGCTTAGAGATGCCCCATCGTGAAACTCCGTATACTAGCTCAACGGGTGTCCGAAAAACAGCTTCATAATAATACTATTCCATTTCTTTATACTCCATCCATTAGACAAATGCAAATTTCTTTCAAATGGTACCACCATCTATTCAGAAATTAACCATAAATAATCAACCCCCACAATGTGGATTATTACGCTGTTTTAATGATGTACATAAATTTTGTAACAATTTTATGAAATATGAAGGAAACTCTGTATCTACATAACACAGGCATTAGTTGTAGTACAGTATGTCAGTTTATAAACATCCAGAAGAAGCCACTTTATCTATTTTCAAATATATTATAAATCATTATCATCAGCATTCACTCGCTAACGAGTATGAATTACTCCAACACAGGGATTTCTGTTGTGAACCCTAAGATGGGTAAAGAGACCGCTCCTCGAATATTCTTAATGAGAAAAAAAAATTACAATCCGAGTATACAGGGTGTTTTATAATATATGCGCAGGCCGTGAGAGCTAGTACAAAAATATGAAAAATAGTTTCTATTAACTAACCCTCTAAAATGCACAATTTTCGAGATACAGAGTGTTGAAATTGAAAAAAAAATCCGTTTTTTGCGGACATCTCCGGAACTGTTAGTTTGGTTTTGTTACTTGTTCTAACGTTTAAATAAATTTCTTTAAATTTGTAGAAAAAATTAAAATTACTTAAAAAAATTGACCATGTTTGATTTTCCTCGAAAACGGTCAACTTTAGAGCTTATGACCAAGAGTGTCTTTTTGTGTAGAAAACATTGGCGGTTCAAATGCGTATATTAAAACCGTACTTTTTCCAATAGCATAGAAATTGGGGAGAAAAACACCCACTACCCCTTCAAAATCTTCACCAATTATTAAATTAAAAAACAAAAATTCTTGCACAAATATAGTAAATTATGAGTAGAAAATGCTTACAAAAGTTGTTTTCTGTACGATAAACGGTTCCGGAGATATCCGCAAAAAACGGATTTTTTTTCCAATTTGAACAACCGGTATCTCGAAAATGGTGCATTTTAGAGGGTTAGTTAATAGAAACTTTTTTCATATTTCTAGACGAGCTCTCCCATCCTAAAGTCCTGCGCATTATGAAATACCCTATATTATAGTAAGTTATGAAATTGACACCCGGTACTTGTATAATATATTTTTTCTTTATTGGATATGTCTTGTTAACTAAAAGAAAATTGATTTCAAACACGTCATTTCAATTAAGTGATTCTTTTTTTTAATTTATATACAGGGTTATTCACGCCATACGACACGGAATAGTGTGGCTAAACTATTTAATTTCCTAAAGGTTTTATTCATTGGTTCGATAAAATTGATTTATTTTAAAAATATAGATGTGATTTTTAAACGGAATGCCCTGTATATGAATATATTTTTAGATTCCCCGTTCAAAATAAACCTAACTTTCATTAAAGTACATCTCATCTAAACCTGACAGTTATTTTAATTTTTATAAAAAAAATTGAATGAAAAAATTCACACCTATTTGTTTGTCCGCCAATACTTAATACAGGGTGTAAAGTTTAATTCTGAATAACTTGTTTATTTAAAATGGAACATCCGGTATATGAGGTCAAAATTAGATGCACAAAGTAATGATCTGTCAAATATTATAATACTTTCCTATGGATAACTCTTGACGTTTTCGTGGAAAATGCACATATTCATAATATTAGGCGAATTTTTAATTGAACCTGTTAATTTCATGTAGACCACCCTGTATTTGATGATGATGAAATTAATATGTATATTTTTAATTTTGCATGGAAAAAGCACATATTGGTAGTAATAAGAAGAATTTCTCAACATTATAATATTTGTCAAGTCAGCCATGAGAATTTGACAAACCATATATTTAAACAATAACATAATACATAAATACTGATAAATTTTATAATAAATGTTCAAAATGATTGGACTCTAGGTACATTTGAATCCTTTTTTTAAATCCTTCAACAACTTTTACCTGGTGTAACGCTACATTTATTTGCTCCTTTATATCCTCTATTAAAAAAGTTTTCATTTTCGATGATTTTGTTCCTGCTCGTGTACAAAATGCAATACGATTTAAAATCAATATTGAAAAGTTCTTGATGCAGTTGCACTGGTTTTTGGGTGGTATCTTTCGTTAAACCTTAACAGTCTCTCGAAGATCGCTTTTTTGGGATGATTTTGCGCCGGAAACCTTTGAGCGTAAACTCGCGATGCCAGTAAAGCGTTTTTGGACCATTCTCCCAGAATAAAAATCATGTCTATTCTTTCTCCTTTGGAATAGGTTCGCATTTTTGATTAATTAAACTATATCAAATGTCACAGATAAAAAACTGGTTTATGACAAATTCCCAACTCTTAGGTAAGAATTTTCAACAGACTATTTGACAGTAAACATCAAATTTAAAAAAATGTATTCCGTCTTCTCAAATTCTCATGTCTGACTTGATAAATATTATAATGTTGAAAATTCTTCATATTATTACCAATATGTGTGCCTCTTCCATGCAAAATTAAAGATATACATATCTATAGGAAAACTTTACTTTAACTTTAATTTTTGCATTATCAAATACAGGGTGGTCTACATGAAATTATAAGATTCAATTAAAAATCCGCCTAAAATTATGAATATGTGCATTTTCCACGAAAACGTCAAGAGTGCATCTAATTTTGACCTAATATTCGGTGAATAGGTGTGAATTTTTTCATTCAAATTCTGTGTACATTTTTATAAAAATTAAAATATTTAAAAACTTTCAGACTTAGGTGAGATGTACTTTAATGAAAGTTAGTTTTATTTTGAACGGGGAATCTAAAAATATATTTATATACATTGCATTCCATTTGGGACACCCTGTATGGATTCATAATATTTTTAAAATGTAAATGTAAATCATTTTTATCGACCCCATGAATAAAACTCTTAGAAAATTAAATAGCTTAGCCACACTATTCCATGTCATATGGCGTGAATAACCCTGTATATAACAGGGCAGGATGATAATTAATTTGTGTGGGTGAGCAGGTTTGGTTTCCGTGCTAATTTATTATGTTGTTTTTCATGTAATTACTCTGATGTCATTTGAATAACACCATAGAAAAAGCTACAGTTTACTTACTTACCTAAGTGATACAACATTAAGCACTAATACGTCGATTGATAATTGTTTTCGTAATAGATCAATACTATAAAAAAATGTCCTGAGCGAATTGTGGCGTTTTGGGACGTCATCGTCACCTGGAGTGAATGAGCTTTCCATTCTAAGCTCACCAACAAAAAAATACCGGCACCTAAATTTTTATAACAGTTTTGATGTGGCATAACTTTTTACTTTTGTTTCTCTTTCCATTTTTTCACTAGAGCTACGCATTTTTAAATGAAAAACTGCATTTTTCATACTACCATCATCATCATCAGCTTTCACTGGCTAACGAGTTTGAATTATTCCAACTCAGGGATTTCTGTTGTGAACTCTAAGATGGCTAAACAGATCTATCCTCGAGCCGCAAACCTTGTCACAAAATTGACAAACCCAATCACCACAATTTACCGCCTGTTGTAGCTGTGCTGCACAGTCGATACGTTCTCTCTCCTTTCGATGATGTCATAAATGATACGCCCTTGTACCTATTTTGCTGCCCTCCCAAATTTCGTAGCATCGTATTTGAAATAAGGAAGTTGACACGCATTTCCGGTATAACCTGATGTACTATATTCTTGAAAACATTCTAGCCGAATTGGTCTCGTCGACCTACGGACTAGACCTGATTTTCAGAGTGTTCCATAGCGTAGTTTCTCCATAATAGATCGATTACCTTCCCGGTGGGACACCCGGTATTGTGTAGAACCAATGACGCCACGAATCCCGCTCGGGCAAGGGAAACATTCACTCAAGGTGAGGTATCAAGACGCACGAATTCAACTTGAACTCAATTCAATCAATGTCAATTTATAGAGCTGAGGAATAATTTGATAAATACTTTGTTGTTTGGTAGTTTCTCTTTAAAAAAAGATGTTCTAGATGTATGAATTGCATACATACATAATGTAACAATACCGCTTTGTTCACCGCCCGAGACTGAACTGTGTGCCTTTGAATGCAACTAGGCGATTTGGGGTCGGTGATAGAAGATGTCGTAGATGCGGCTCCCCGGCGGAGACTTTGCCCCACGTACTCAACCATTGCCGCATGCATTCCCCAACATGACAGAGAAGACACAATGCTATCCAGGAGAGATTTGTTCAAGCCGTGCCTGTCGGGGCTGGCACCGTCACCGGACGGTGCCTCAGTCTGGACCCAACCTTCTTCCGGACGTCTGTATCCCCTTTGAGAATGGTCAGGGGGCTTTCGGTGTGGCTCGTAACTTTAAAATCAATAAGTATGAGCCTCTGGTTGATGCATTGCGTGCAGAGGGCCTCTCCGTCGACGCGTTCCTGATTGGTTCATTTCTGTTTATTTCCATCTAGTTTGTACTGTCGGGTGTTAAAATGGCATTTTTGTGTTATTTATGATTTAGCTGCAATTTTTGTTAAAACTATAAATACGTTCTCGTAAACTTCTTCGCAACACAGTAATAAAATGCATGGGATATAGCATTTTTATCTGCAAACCCACAATTAATATTAACAAAACTTTTTTTGAGATAGAAAGATATTCCATATTTTGTTAAAAAGAGACCTTTTTTTCGTGTAAATGTAAAGTAAATAAATGTTGTAAACAATCTTATTTCAATCGGAATGAAAACATGTTGTTAACAAAAGTTATTTGTTTTTTTCTGTAGAATACGATTCTGTAATAAAAAATCTATGTTTCTATTTAAAAAACCGAGGTTGACTTTGAGATAACCTTGAAACGGTTGTCAAATTTGCAAATGGATACCACCACTGCATTTTCCCCACAATAGCAAACAACTTTTATTTGAACTTTTTTTTGCCGAAATATGTGCCGTTTTTAAGATGTCTGTCTGAAGATAAATGGACCACCCGGTATATACTTATCGATGGGCTGATAGTACGTCGGTTCACGTTTTTATTGTGTTCATTATATGTATTTTTTCGGTATATTGAAAATTTTTTGAATAAACGTATTCAATACTTATAACGAACGGTAATAAACAAACTATGTTTTACCAGTGAACGAATAACGCTTACAATTGACCGCTGTTTGACATTTGATCTCAAAGGTTTGACTTTTTTCTTCAAACGTTTGCTTTTTTTTTTCTTAAACGTTTGACTTTGTTTCGCAACCGTTTGACTTTTTTCTCAAACGTTTGACATAGAAAAAATAAATGCTTTGAGCCTTTTGCGCTTTCGTACCTATATGGTTGTAAATAAAATCGTTTACAGACTGCAATTAATGCAATTTATCTCAAATTATTAATAACATTTTCAATATAAATATGCAAATTTATTTGTTTGATTTAAATGTAACAAAAACAAAAAATAATTAAAACCTCATACTTCATTAAAAACGAAATAATTCAACCTACAACAAACATATTATCATGATTAATGATTTTTACCCAATGCTTCGTTTATGCATAGTTATTAAACCAAAATCCGTGGTGAAGATGTGCTTTCAGAAAACCAAATACTACCTTATAGCACATAAGATTGAACGTAATTTTTTAATTAAATTCTGGATAATAAGATGTAATTTTTCAATGTCAGGGTCTGTGAGTCAACACAAAAACAATATTATGTTGTATTAATGAATTTGTTGCTTGCTTACATAAGTTTTCATTTCTCTCCTGGGTGTTCCATTTTGTTGAAAATTTCTGTACAGCTATAGACTGTGGCTTTCGGCTATTTTGAACTTTCGCACTAAAAAAAAATCGATTGTGTTACCCGAACGTTTTCATACACTATTATTATTATTATTATTAATATAACAATAATAACATTCTAAACTAAATCCATTATTAAGAAATTATAAATAAAAAAGTAAAAATAATAATAATTATAACATAACTTGCAACCCCAATACATGCCAATGTTTTTTTCTGACAGATTATACATCACTTTCAATACAAAACCTGACTTCGACCCTCCATTTTACAACAGACTATATATAAGTACCAAAATGAGCTAAATATCTCCATTCCTCAGCTACTACCAACAGCCCTCCAACCAACTCCTCCTTGGATAATCCCCACTCTTACAACAAACATTGTACTAAGCCAGTTTCCAAAATATGATGCAAACCCAAGAACAATCTACAATAGTTTTAGACACAGATCTAGAGACTCGAGAGATATAACATTATCTGAAATTTCATTCATAATTCACATTTGTTTACAATCAGACATATATTGGCAGTTGATATATAAGATAGAAAAGGACAGATAGAAAAAATGGCAACGTTGTACATGGTTCTTCGTTTCGATTTCGTTTTATGTACCAGTGGCGTGCGGTTTTAAAGCATTCTTTATACGTTAATTATACGATTGATGTTCACTAAAGTCATATAAAGCGATGATAATTTGTAGGTTTTTATATTAACGTTTTTTTTTGGTTTATGATCCATCTTGATGTATGACAAAATTATATTTTATCTTATTTTTACCCTATCTAATTCTAAATATCTTTAGACGATGATGGATATAGGATTAGATAGGAGATAGGTAACACCACCATATATGATCTGGGAAACTATTACATACAGTGTGTACGCAAATACTTGGTGCCCCAAAAGTAATTTCGAAATTTAATGTTTAATGTGATACATAAATGTAATACAATAAGAAATTAAAGAAAAATTTATTATTACAAAATATAGATAATGATCTGAAAATTTAAGATATTATGTGCGATAATATTTTAATAAACATAAACACACCATATGTTTATTAAAATATTATCGCACATAATATCTTAAATTTTATATAGACACATTTTATTAAGCAAATTAAGCAAATAAGTATGTATATATTTTATAATTACATGTAAGACAGAGGCTCATTAAAAGGAAATGATAATTGAGGTTCAGCGTCTGCTCTAATTTGCTGCAGTAATCTCAGTTATCTTAATGTCGCTCACATCAAAATGGTTTGAGCATATTTGTGTATACTTGGGGTCACACTGATTTTCCAGACCCAAAAGCTGAAGTCTTTCCGAATTTACTGGAAACCTACAATATAAAATTATTTAATTCTTTTGGAACCTACCTATTCAGTATTAATATATTTAGTTATCTAACGAAGTGCAACCTTAGATTATAATTAAACGTTGATTTAAATAGTGTAAGATGAACCTAGCATCCCTATAACATTACAAAAATCAACAATGACATTAGGTATTTATTTACAGCAATTTATTTTGAATTTGTAGATCAAGCAAACTACACCACTGATAAACAATAACAACTCGTGACGTACTTACTCCTGAAATATCAAATTTAGGTTGAAATTTTCATTATTTTTACAAACTATACACTGACGCACCATTGTTAATTGTTTTTATACTTTTTGCACAAAAAAAACTCTCAAAATTCGCCAAAATCACCAACTAACAGCAAATAAACACGAGCACAAAGGAGATTTGGCAACAGAGCTCAAACTACCAGTTGATTACAAGAATGAATGGATATCGTAAATTCTCCGCGTACAACTCAGTTGCTTATCTTTACAGAGTTGCCACGTGTACTTCATAATTAAATTATGATTTGGTGAAATATGCCTGGAAACTGTTAAAATTCATAAAAAAAAGTAACTAAAAAATATGTTGGGTATATCGTTTTATTATATACAAAACTACCAAAACCTAAGTTATATTTAGCTTTCAAACGGTAAAAAATGCCGTATCAAAATAGTGTATATAGACAATTACCGGAAAAATACAGGGTTAACTATCAGAGAAGCATGGAAAACTATAAAAAAATTGTTTCGGAATTTTTATTCGATTGTTACAAAATCCACGTTTTTCCCCGGTCAATCGGACATTTATGTATATTTTTTTCTATCCAAACAGAATATGAAAAAACATTCAAAGAACTTACGTACGCTTGTTGAAATGTAGGCTAAATCTTGAAGGTAAACGAGAATAAATTCAAAACGGTGCATGTAAACCCCATACTATTATCAAAGATTAATCTACACAATAGATAGTCAGCGTATATGGGAAAGAAAACAAAAATTGAAACTGTCTCGACACGAGCTACATCTATTAGAAAAACATGTAACCATGGAAATTATGGAAATTGTAGATGGTGTTATATGTATTGTGTTGAAATAAAATAATCATATGGGCAATGTTAGACAAGGACGAGTATACTTTCCCCTACGAGGTGGGAGTTTGTTTTTATATTATAGGTATCATATATGTACTACTGTGCAGCAGTGTTTTTTGTTTAAAATTATATGGTATACGTATACCTATCTACGTAAAGATTAATGTGAATGGACGAAAATAAAAGAAATTACTATAATAGTATAAATATACAGGGCTGGTTTATGAAATGTTTTAGACAATAATTTTAAATGACTAAAATAATATTATTTTAGTCATTTAATTTTAAATTTCGGATATAAGGATGCATCAAAAAGTTATATTTAAATTAACGAAATTTGGCGTTATAGATAGGACTTCCGGTTATTACCTGATTCAGTTTTAAGGATCAAACTCAAACAGCAGATTCAACTTGTCGTTAACATTATGAAAAAATAAATCTCAGAGGCGGGTAAATTAAAGGGGCATACAGGCGTGAAATGCTACCCTAACTTTTTTATGCACATTTTTTGCGTGTGTTTCAATTCGGAGATGTAAAATCTAACAAATTATATACGTAATAAATGTATCCTTCTGTGATATTGATAGAAAGTCATCGTTATCGCGTAATATCGATTTTAAGAAATGTTAATATTAAAAAGGCTGTGCTTTTTACAAGTTGCTGAAGTAAATAAGGTTTGAAATTTCCAGCATGACAATAATTATTTAAAAAAATACGGTTTCGAAATGCAGGATGTAAAAAATTAGAATTTTTAATCTGTTTTTAATGAAAATTTAAATCTATTGAGAAATATGGTTCAGGGTTTTTGTGAAATGTATTTTACTCCAAAGATTCTACTCATCGATTATAACCGAATTAATTTACTCAAAAATATCTATACTAGTAAAATAACACAATTATCACAATTAGGTTCAAATTCTGCAACGCCGAATTGAAAAAAAACTTACAGTCTCCCTAATATTGGTTTTTGTGCAATGATCATAAAACTTTAAAAAACTAACGATTTATGTAGATTGTATTGTTAACACGTTTCGTAAAAAGCTTTAAAAACCCACCAACAGGGTGTTAAAAGTATCACGACAATAACTTTTTTCATGTTTTAACAAGTACAATCGTCTGCTTCAGATTGATCCTTAAAAACTGAATAACAGTTTCTCTATATAAAAAAATAAAACTCGTAAATATCATCCCCAAACATTTAATTTGAATACAATTACATAATACCATATTTGAAAGTAAATAAAAAAAAACAGCATTACCTAGTTTGACAGATTTGCAAATTGCAAATCAAAGTATCTATGTATACAGGGTGTTGCATAAGTACTTGTACAAACTTTAAAGGGTGATTCTTTGACTAATTTTAAGATACAAATTTCATATGTACATGGGTCCGCTACGGCTTGGTTTTCGAGATACAGGTAGTTCAAAAAGAATATTATATTTAGGATTATATGCTTGTTCAATAGCATCGCAATTTGGTGCAATTCGGGATACAGGTGTATTGATGACACCAGAGCTGTCAAAAGAACTAATAAAAAATACGAAAAATAACAAAATACAAATATCATTCAAAAGACAACAATGCACATAATAGTCGGTACCAAGCCAAATAGGTAGTAGGTAAATATAGATTTATTTTGTTTCGGGCTTGGGCTTGGCACCGACTTATTGTAATCAAAACTACCCACCAAACGGATACATTTAATTTTACGCAGATGCTCAAAATGTTAACTTTCTTTCATTAATAGAGACCTGTGAAGTGAGCTTACCTCTTACGCCCACGTATTAAGTACTAAGTTTCAGTTATCAGTTATAATTTTTTATTTTCCAAGAAAGCGAAACGAGATATTTAAAACGGCATTGCGCCGCCCTCATGTATACCTCCGGGGGCGGCATCGAAAATCGCTACACGTCACAAACTTGTAAATGCTTAGAACTACCCCTATATCAAATTTCTATTTTCTATCTTTTTTGTTTCATACCCAAAGCCCTATTCCTACCGAACTTATTATTTACCCGAAGAAACATTAAAAAGAAGTAAAATTTAAGTACCTAAACCGATAAAGTGGAACTTATACCTGAAGAAGAGACAGACTAATATAATATAGGTAGCACTGATAATTTTTTTATTATAGGTATTATAAGATCTACAACAATCTTGTTACATCTTTGCCACATTGTCTACGTGAAATATTTAGTCAAAAGTATGTTTCTATCTAAAAGCTTTTCATTTAACGATTGTTCGCCACTGATCATGGGACTGGTCTAGTCTTGAAACATGTATGACATGGATTAAATATTATTATATTAAATTTAATTCATAGAGATTAGGCTTTTATTTCAATACTGTACTTGTAATAAATCACCCTGTGTGTTTCTTTTACCGACGAATTGGCAACAGCACGACACACACCACATTCGCTTGTTTTTTTTTCTACCCTCCCTGCGTATCCCCTCCAGATTAATACAGAATTTCATCAATTTCTCTCTCTGACAATACAGCATTGCCGGTGCATATCTGTTGCAAATGATCTAAATAATTGTTATACGTTGCGTTTTGTTTTTGATATTAATAAACTACAAAACGGTTTCTGGCTGTGACAATACTGCTCTATGCTTTACACGCTAGTCTACGCCACGTAGTGGCAGGCATACTTAGAGATGTTCTGATTTTAATGCATTGGGCTGACTATCTATTGTGTAGATTAATCTTTGCTATTATATACCGTTGACTTTGCCTTTTAAGACTCTATCGAAATATGAATCAATATATAGAGTGTGCTATTTAAAATAAGGAAGTTGGATGCCGTCACTGCAATATGAGCCACCCTGTATATGTAAAAATTAAATAAATAAAAACTTCAAGTTAACCCAACAAAAGTTTCTATTCAACTATTTGTGGTATCGTTTATAGTTTCTCAGATAACGTAGTGGTCCCTCTTAGCCGGTACATACTCAGTTAACACCCCGTATAACCACTTTCAATGTAATCACTTATAAAAGATCAGTAGTAGCGAATAAAACTTTGTGTTTCAACTTATTTACCTCAATGTCTTTACCTTTATCTCTATTTATTTGTTAACAGTATATGATTATTTTTCATGCCATTTCTATTTTATAGATGTTCTTCTTATTTGAATTCCATTCAATATTATACACTTAATTTTTTTATTGGTAGAATGTACAGTAGGTAATCGCCTCGCGTAAATTACCTATAACAAATTACACAATAAACATATCACTTATAAAAATTATTTACATATTATACAAGCCGATAAGAACTAGTCTATAAAAGCGGCTTACGGCTAAGCTACCGTGTTTCTATGCCTACATTACATATTTTAAGATAAATAATACAGAGGCATTGTAATAAAAATATCGAACAATAATGAAAGTTTTCAAGCACCTACATAAATATAACAATTATTGAAAGCGGTTTTGGTTGTCTGCTTCACAATTGAATCCTAATTATCTTTTGATTTATTAATTGGTTATGTCTGGGCAGAAACTCATTTTAGATGTAAATTATGTGATAACAATATGTGTGCTTACATTAATAGGGAAAACATACATAGTATCTAACCAATGTGCAACGGTTTGAAAAAAAACCTCACAATTCAAAGGCAGCCTGAGTATTATTATTAACTATATAAACTACAACTAATCAAACAAACTTAATCCGTAGTGTTTTTTATATTTATGTTCAAAATGGGACTTTGAATTGTTCAACTAGTAAAAGTGCTCCCTATTATATTACTTGTTAAAGCTGATGATGAATTTTTGCTCGAGACTACAGCTGATAAACCGTCAGTAATTACTAAGCTTTTCATGATATCAGCTTCAGTACTGGGTTCAGGTTCATCATGTGCTTTTAATAAATGGTATGTTGTGGTCGAAGCAGGCAAACCGTTCGAGGGTGTTTGAACGCCTTCCAAAGAGAATCCTTTATTGACAGCTTAATTTTTATCAAGTTGCCCCCCTAACGCCATTGGACTTAATAATTTTGATCTAGTTCGAGCCACATAAGCTCCCTATTTCGGGCAACAACGCTGCCAAATTTCAAAGAAATCGGAAAGGATATAATTGAATAACACACACCTTGTATCTTAGAAACAATGGACATATGTTTATGGGAACTTTTTTCATGAGATCTGATAATCTATAATAATAATAATAATAATTATGGTTTTTCTTAGCTCTGAATCCACTGTCACGCATCATCGATGGATCTAAATTTGGTTACAAATTAAACACTGGTGAATACCAGCACAAAATAAGTCAACTGCTCTTTGTTGATGACTTCTATATGCATCTAGCAAATTGCAACTTCAAAGTCTAATAACATTAGTGCATCAGACCAGCAAAGAAATTGGCATGGATTTTGGATTGAAGAAATGTAAAATTGTAGCTGTGGAAAAAGGTTAAATGAAACAAACTGAGGGGATACATTTGCATCCGATCAACATCATAACATCAATGGCAAAGGGAGAAACAGTACAAATACTTGGGACTTGCACAAACAACTAGAATAGAACATAAAATAATAAAAACAACATTAGAAAAAAAAATTCAACAACAAACTACGCGATATATTTAAAACCAAACTAAACCCAAAAAACCTCACAAAAGCAATCATATATGCATATGATATACCTATACTTACCTACTCTTTTGGAATAGTGAAGTGGGGTGCGACTGATCTAGATGACTTGAATCGAAGCGTCAGAAAACTGAATTTCGAATCCGACACCCAAGAGCGGCATGTGAAAGATTATACCTGCCAAGGAGTACGGGAGGCCAATGAATATGTAATATAAAAAATAACTATTATGAACAAATAGAGAATACCCGAAAGTATTTTTATAGAAAAGCACAAACCAACAACCTACACAAAACAATTAAACATGCAGAAAATAATTATACTCCACTACAATTAAACAACAATCAATACAATCCACAAGAACATCTTATACAAGATACTGAACTGATAAACATAATACTCAGAAAACCAATCCATGGAAAATTCTATAATAAACTGCAAAGCCAGGACAATGACCTTGAGGCATCAACGAAATGGCTTATGAATGGTAATATATACCCAGAAACAGTAGCTTTCATACTGGCTATTCAGGATGGCGTTGTAAGCACCGGAAACTTCCAAAAATATGTCATGAAAATACCGAAGGAAACCGATAAATGTAGGCGAGGATGTGAGCAACATGAAAACACAGACCATATTCCGGATGCTCCAAATTAGCACCAACTAAATACATAGAAAGACACAATTTGGTTGCAAATATCACACATATTAAAATTCTTCAGCAATTGAAAATAAAAGATACTCAAACTCCATATTATCAATAAAACCTAACCCTCTTGAGGAAACTGAGAGATACAAAGTGTACTGGGATACGGAGGTAGTCACAGACAGAGAGATAACCCATAATCGACCTGACATAATAATATTCGACAAACAAGAGAAGAAAACAACACTAGTTGATATATCGATACCCAACAACAAAAACCTCCAAGAAAAGTATATGGAAAAAAATAATAAATATACAAATCTGAAATTTGAAATTCTGCAAATGTGGCAAATGAATACTGTCGATATCGTACCTATAATTCTGTCCTCCACTGGAGTTATCCCAAAAACTCTAAAAAAATCTCTTGAAAAATTAAATATATCTTATGATACTTACCAAAAGATCCAAAAAGTAGTCGTAATGCAGGCGGCTCACATTATGCGAAGCTTCATTACCTAAATACTAAAATAATAAATATATATAATCAATTCTATTTACCCAGTCCCCCAGCCAAATATGGAAAACACCAGGGAAAAAATCTTGTGAGAAAAAAAAATAATAATAATAAAAGGATTTATTCTGCAAGAAAAAAAATACAAATCAAATCAAAAACAATACAGTGTACATTTTACATAAAGGGTAAGAGATTTGACTTAATGCCATTCTTCCATTCTACCCGAAAATTTACATACATTATAGGTACAATCTTCCACAACAACAACAAAACAAAACTTAATTCTTAAATAATATATTTTTGATCGTACGATGAAAATAGCTGTGTGACAGATGAAGGAAACTGCGTACTTTATTTAACAAAGAGCGGGCCAGATATGAAAAGCATCCTTCAAATCATAATGTTAAATGTTGAGGTATTGTGAATGTGTTATAACGAATATTAATACTGTGCACATGTGATCTTCTATTCAATAATCTAAACAAATATTCAGGCATCCGCGATTTGTAAATCTTATCGAGCAACATAACATATACAGGTACTCAAGTCTATTACAAGGGAGTGATGTGTGCTCTGTGCGGAACCAGAGTTGTGGACCTGATACATGCATTCTGCACCATTTGAATTTTGTTTTTGTTGTACTCAGTCAGGAAGCTATAATACACTTTGCGATCGCTGTGGGTACCTTATCGATGCAAAAATCAGAATAAACCTGAATATCGTCAGCGTACATATGAACCTCAGAAAATTTCATACTCGGTAGAACGTCGAAGCAATATAAAGAAAAAAGAAGTGGCCCAACAATACTGCCTTGTGGTACCACTTGCAGTCTCCCTCATGTCGGGCAGCTCATCAGGACTTAATTTAATTCTCTGCTGTCTATCAAATAGGTTTTCGTGAAACCAATTCAATGCTGCCCCGTCAAAACCCAAATACTTTAATTTGGCAATAAGCAAATCAAAATTGACCAGATCAAAAGCTTTACTTTGATCCAACAAAACCAACACAACACACCGTGATCTATCAAAAGCAAAATAATCATCCACAACTTTCAGTAAAGCAATTGTTGTGCTATGGTGCTTACGAAACCCTGATTGTATATCGGTAATAATATGATTACTAGTTAGATATTGTTGGATCTACAAGCTAAGAATTCGTTCGAAAAGCTTTGAGAGAGCAGGTAAAATACTTATTGGTCTAAGGTCGCTAAAAGTAGTAGGATTATCTGTCTTAGGTATTGGGATAACATTAGCCGATTTCCATAGTACTGGGACAATTCCCCGTGTGACGGATTCATTAAAAATTGTTTTGACAACCTCAACACAGTAGGGCATGATGAAAGTTAACATCCTCCAGTTTATGTCGTCAATACCATAAGCCTCAGACTTTATTAGTTTAAGATTTTCTATTACCTCATTGTTGGTAATTTCATGAAAATTAAATGTTATATTAGGGTCGTGCAAATTGTTGTTAAGCATGTGAGGGTCTCAGCAGCAACAGTTGAATCACCCATCACATTTAAAACATAATTGTTAAGTTTATCTGGATTCTTTAGAAAGTCAGGCAGTTCCGCACTCTGGTTACGTTTAGAATTAATTCCTCACTTACAAACATTTTGCCATAATTTTTTAGGAAATTTGTCGTTTATACGCCTTCCTCTCTGCCTTCAGAGCATTTTTTGTAAAATTACGCAATTCAATATAATATTTCCTGGAAGAAGGTGTACGAATTTCCAAAAATTTTCTGTAACCTTTTTCTTTAATTTAATAAATTAAATAATATTGTTGCTTTTATTAAATTTTATTGGAAACATAACTTTCTAGGTCACTCTGTATATCCTTATATTCCATACGTAACACGATAAAAGATCGACCGGAAATGCACCAGTTTTCGCACAGAATTAAATTTCATTGCATTTTTTTTCTGTTCAATTTACATCATCAACATCAAAGGCAAGTAGGCAACTCGTTTCTTGTTTTTTAATATATAATAATTGTATACTATATGGTACCACTCCATTCGCTCATTTCTTGCCCACATAAACTCCGTATTTCTTGTGGTTCTTATCTGTAGTTTTGTCGCTGCGTGAAGAGGCCATTTTCCATTTCATCCCACGATACGTTTTCAGATAATGACGACAAATGTCCGAACAGATCAATCAATCAGCTGGAGCAGATCGCAAGATCAAAATGCTTTTAGACATTCCAACTGTGTTTCGAGTAAGATTTCGTTGTTCTGTTTTGATATATATTTAGTTTGTGTTGTTGTTTTTTTTGTTCTAATACCGATGCGTTTTACTTCCTTTATGCAAATGCTTTTCTATTTCTACTGTTCTAAAAGTGGAATATACACAGTGACATTGAAAATGTAGCAGGTAGAGGCTTAAATACCTATATTTTTATAATTTTGTCAGTTGACATTTATTTGACAACTTTAGTGAATGTTGTCGTCCTTGATATGCAAATTTTCATATAAACTGCTCCACAAGAGTTAAGGATATTGGTCAAATATATTTAATAGAATCGAACCTCTATATAGTGAAATGTCGACCGAAATTGCACTATACCTATAGAGATTTTTTCACTATACAGGGTGGCCCGTTAGTGTGTGGGCGGAAGAAAGCGATAGCCAAAAACAATTTTTTACAAAACTTTTAGGCACTGAAGAGATGAACAATCCTAAAATGTTTTGAATTATACAGGGCAGTTCACAAACGCGCAGCAGACTAAACTTGCTTTTTCTTAATGCGACACCCTGTATATTTTAACATAAACGAATGGCGCTCTAACAAGAACAATGACATAAGGGTTGATAAGCCTAGGTCCAGTAGTTTTTAAAATATTTGTAAATAAACTGTTGCCCTTGAGGCACGAATAGCTCTCCATATTTAAGTGTAAAAGTAATAATTTTATGACTTTTTGTCATTAATGTAAATTTAAAAAATTTTTGTTTTGTTTTAGACATCAGCTATTTTTTTTAAGTATCGGGTTTTGTTCATTTTTCTTCTCTTTGGAGGCACTATTTATACGTACATATTTTATATTTCAGATCTTCTAGGCCAAGTTCTTGTACGCAAAATAATTGATTTTTTTAGTTTTATTATAAAATTTATTTTGCCCCCTTTTCTACTATTTACGAACCCCTATGTAAACAAAATTGTTATGCTGCATGTTGTAGGTTATCTTATATCAAAGCTATATATGAGTAGACAATTTTTCTGTTATATTTGGAAAAACATTTTTTTTTTTCGTTTTTGACCCTTTCTCGAACGCCTGTGTAAACCAGTTCATGTATGTAACATTTTATAGGTTATATTCTATCACAACTATGAAAAATTATTCCGTATTCCGAATAAGTTTAGGAAGTATATATGTTTTTATTTTGACCCCTTTTACACTATTTACGAACGCCTATGAAAACAAGTTATTTATAACACATTTTTTCGGTTATATTCTATCAAAGCTATAAATAACTAGTCAATATTTATGCTATGTTTGGGAAATTTGTTTTTTCTAACCTTTTTACCCCATTTTACACTTTTTTCGAAAGTCAATGTGGTCTAATTGTTTAGGTTAAATATTGTAGGTTATGTTTAATTAAATGCACAAAAATTTATTCAATATTTCGGATAAGTTTAAGAACTATGATTTTTTAAATTTTTGAACCCTCTTTTAAACCCCCTGCCTACGCTCAATGTTATTCACCACCTATGAATATCATGTAGTATTTTCGTACCAAATGTGGTTAAAATCCGTTAAGTGGTTTTTGAGTTATCACGGATAGAAATTTTTTCTGACCTTATTATAGAATTTTCACGGACGCCTATGGTACATTAATTTTTGTCGTGTATTTTGAAAACCAATTCAACTAGTTAAATATAAAAATTTTTATATTTATTTTTTTTATTTTAGCTCGTTTTTCTACTATTTACGAACGCCTATGTAAATAAAAATCTAATGCTTCATTTTTTAGGTTATCTTATTTCAAAGCTATATATAATTAGCCAATTTTTCTGGTATATTTGGGAAACATTTTTTTTTTTACCCATTTTTTAAACTATTTTCGAACGCCTGTGTGAACCAATTATTTTATGTAACATTTATTAGGTTATATTCTATCACAACTATGAAAAATTACTCAATATTTCGGATAAGTTTAAGAACTATGATTTTTTAAATTTTTGAACCCTCTTTTAATCTCCTTGCCTACGCTCAATGTTAATCACCACCTATATATATCCTGTAGCATTTTCGTACCAAATGTGGTTAAAATTCGTTAAGTGGTTTTTGAATTATCACGGATACAAATTTTATAAATTTTTCACGGACGCCTATGGTACATTAATTTTTGTCGTGTATTTTTAACACCAATTCAACTACTAAAATATAAAATATTTTACATTTTAATTTTTTTTTATTTTACCCCTTTTTCGACTATTTACGAACGCGTATGTAAATAAAAATTTTATGCTGCATTTTTTAGGTTATCTTATATCAAAGCTATATATAATTAGCCAATTTTTCTGGTATATTTGCGAAACATTTTTTTTCGTTTTTGACCTTTTGTTAGACTATTTTCGAACGCCTGTGTGAACCAATTCTTCACAACTATGAAAAATTATTCCATATTTCGAATAAGTTTAGGAAATATATATTTTTTATATTTTGACCCCTTTTCCACTATTTACGAACGCCTATGAAAGTAAGTTATTTATGACACATTTTATAGGTTATATTCTATTAAAGCTATAAATAATTAGTTAATATTTCACTATGTTTAAGAAGTACGTTTTTTTTTAAATATTTTTTACCCCATTTTACACTATTTTCGAACGCCAATGTGGTCTAATATTTTATGTTAAATATATTAGGTTATATTTAATTAAATGCGTAAAAAATTATGCAGTATTTCGGATAAGTTTAAGAACTATGAATTTTTTTAATTTTTGAACCCTCTTTTAAACCACTTGCCTACGCTCAATGTTTCCCAAAATCTAATCAGCTCCTTGCCATGTCCAATAGTATTTTTCTACCAAATTTGGTTAAAATCTGTTAAGCAGTTTTTGCGTTTTCGTGCATACAGACAAACACACAGACAGACAGACAGACAGACAGACATTTTTTTAAAACTACTTATTTATGTATAAAATGACCAAAAACAAGTATTTCCGGTGAAATTAAAAAAAAAATTTTTTTCATGAAACTAATAGTCTCCATATATCATATATTACATATTATATGATATGGAGAGCTAATAAAAGTTGCAATTTTTTGTCATTTTAATTTTTTTTTTCTATTTAAAAACCAAAAAGTTAAATTACAGTTTCGTTTTAATACTTTGCAAATAGACGCTCTTAAAAAATAAAATAGTTTCAACACACATATTTGGACAATTTAACTCTAAATAGAATAAAATGTAAGCTTAAATTAAATACAAAAGTATCTATTTCTTTTGTTAACAACTAAACAAGAAACAAACACAACATACTAAATATATTTCTTAAACTAAACTATAAACAATTTAAGTGTTAGAAAATTTATTTTAGCAAATGCTCAAAATGTCGACCACATTGTTCGCGGCACTTCTGCAGTCTTAAAATAAATGAATTTTTAGCTCGTTGGAGCATTTGGGGAGTAATGGATGCAAAAGCATTTCGGATTCTAATTTTCATGTGTGGTTGGTGGCTCACGGTAAACTATTTCTTTAATATACCCCCATAGAAAGTTAAGAGGCGTTAGCTCGGGGGATCGGGCTGGCCAATTTCTGGCTCCTCTACGTCCTATCCATCTTTCAGGGAAATATTGGTTTAACCAATTTCTAACACGCCTTGAAAAATGAGGTGGAGCCCCATCTTGTTGGAACCACATATTCTGCATTATGTCAACAGGGATATTTTGCAAAAGATCAAATAAATTGTTGTTGCGGAAATTATAGTACATGTCGCCATTTAGATGATTATCGAAAAAAAAATGGGCCAACTATATGATCTCCAATGATCCCGGCCCAAACATTTACAGACCATTTATACTGACTGTTTGTTGTCAACATGAAATGAGGATTCCGATCTGAATAATAGTGAACATTGTGTCTGTTAACCGATCCGTTCTTGTGAAAAGTTGCTTCGTCAGAAAGGAGAATCTTGTTCAAAAAATCTCGATCCTCGGCTAGCTAGGTTTTGCATGCACACACAGAAATCTGATCGTTTAATGAAATCTTCTTCAAGCAGACCTGAACTGAAGTTCGAATTTTTGCTACATTTTTAGTTACCTCGCGTTGACTTATGTGGGGGTTTTCAACCAATGATGTCATTACCTGTTCTTGATTTTCTTCCGTAACCACTGTACAGGTCCGTTTCTTTTTTATATATTCAACGTGCCCAGTTATGCCGTAAATCGCTCTAAAAGATTTCTAAATGTCTCCTCCCTTGGATATCATCTGTGTTTATTAGGGTATCGTTCATTATAAACTCGACTGACCAGAAAACAGTATTTTTGACATTCACCCAAGATAAATATCATACCTACCAAATCTTCTTTAGGGAAATTCATTTTTAAACGCAATTAATATAATAATCTACATCTATAGTGACAATTAAACGATAACTGACAGATGGATGACAGTTTTTTTCCTTTTATTTTCTTTAATGGCCTACCATTTTTTTACCATTCACGAGAACATATTTTGATTAGAATTAGAATGCGAAATTCTAACACTTAGATTCATTTTTTAAGAGTCTATTTGTAAATTATTATCAGAGCTGTAATTGAACATTCTTGTTTTTAAATAGAAAAAAAAAAATAATTAAAATGACAAAAACTGCGCCTTTTGTTGGCAATTTTTAATTCTTTTTGTTTCAATAATTTTTTATAAACTAACGGTTAGCCTTTAGCTCATGAAATATATGATATCAATAAAAAGTCCAGGAAAGGAACTTCTCGAATTTAAGCAGATATACAGGGTGTTCCAGTTAAGAGATTTTCACATAAAAATACAATTTAGATAATGTGACCACCCGGAAAAATAAATTACAAACTAGAGGTCAATGAAATCCAGTAAAACGAAGAAAAAAAAGGGAAATCAAATGGATCTGACATGAAAAATTGGTATGTATTTTGTTTCTGTAGTAACCATAACGTCTTAAATGTATGTCAAAATTAACCATTATTTACAAATATTGTTCTTGTTTTTTAGACCGTCATTCACTTTTGTTAAAATATACAGGGTGTCGCATTAAGAAAAAGCAAGGCTCATAACATTGGACCCATATTTTAATTTTATTAATGAAGAATTATTAAGCTCAGTCTTACTTGGTAATGTCATGCGTTTTGTCATTAAAATATCAATAATCTTTTTTGGTTTTATTTTTGAATCGAACTTAAATAGAGACTTGATTTCATCTTTTACCTCATTGGACATTGTACTTTTGACTCTTGTAATAATTACATTACACGTATGAGCCAGTTGAGATCGGTATAAATGTACTTCGCTTGTAATGGAGGGATAATGTAAGTACACACCTGCAGCGCATTGCTCTCCTCTTTTTTTAACTGTGTTACATCGAAGAATTTTACTTACATTTCCTTCTGTGTCGACGTTTTTATAAGCAAAACACACTTGCTGCATTTGAACTGCAGCCACTGCAGAACACTCGAACACTTTCTTCATTTCCCATTTCTTATCTATTTTCTTCCTTCTCTTCGTGATCGCCTCTTCACCTTCACTTTCGGAACTTGTTTCATATTCTGGTACATCGAACTGTTTTTGTAAACAACCTTAGAACTTAGAGCACACTTTTAATAATAATACTTCTCAGAAACTAATAACAACACGCCTAATACAAAAACAAACTACAGCAAAGTTTACGTTTATTTTATTATATTAGCCAAAAGCAGCTTATTAACCGACCAAAAAACAGTTACTACTACTGCATACTGGCCATTTAGTAATTCTTACTGTAGATTTGCAAATTTATTACCAGCTAACTTATACTGACAATTCATTCATTTTTACTGCCCATTTTAATCACAATAGTGAACATAGAAATACAGGCTAAATAATGCTTTTACTGCTCCAAAACTCTTACTGATCATATTTTATAGAAATACTGAGTCTTTTACATTATTTTACTGACTGTTTGTAATATTATACTGTACATAATAAATTAAATACTGTTCAGATTATTACAATCCATTTCTTATTGAGAGTAAAACATTAGCGGTAACGATCACTATTTACAATTAAGGTCATGTTAGTAAAATCCAGCAGAGTTTATCAAAGAGTTTATAACAATAATTCAATTTACAAATGTTAAAACAATCAGTACAATTTTTTTTTCAACTATTACAACACTACTGCACCGCCAGCAGCATATGGTGAAGCCACATAATATGGTGAAGCAACATATGATGCAGCAACGTATGGTGAAGCAACATATGGAGAAGCAACATAGGGAGAAGCAACATATGGTGCAGCTCTGTAAGCAAGTGGAGCAACAGCAGGTGCGGCAACAATTGGTGCAGCTAACGCATTGTAGTTTCTAGCGATCACTTGGGAACTTTGGGCAGTAACGTATGCAGGAGCAACAGCGGGAGCAACTGCTAATGGTGCTGTAGCCAGGACACTTGGTTCTGGAGCGGCATATGCTGTAAGAATGATGACAGAGAAAACGGCAATCTGAAATTGAAAACATTAAGGTTAGGTAATTTAATAAAGAAGATATAGATGAGGTAATGGGCCGTATTCATAAAACTGAAGTATAAGGTAGAAGTATAAGGTTTTGAGTTCAAGGAAAATGTAGGAATATAAGCATTTCCTTTTTTTTTTTCGTATTCATAATGATTACCTTATACTTGCAAGGATATCCTCAAAGAATAAGTCAAAGATGACTTGTGTGTGCCGCGGCAGGTTCCAAGCTGTTTTTGAATCTTTGTTTATTTACGGTATTTCTTTCTTGTCGGTGTCATTTGAGCACATTACTTCAATCAGATAAGATGTATTCGTCAAGCAGCGATAGTGAAAGTACAGAATAAGATACTGCTACAACAGAACTGCAGTTCATAGCAGAACTAGAAATAGGAAAATGAGGTTTCAGTTGACCCAAACAACGTTCAATTATGACTCTCTCTTTTTTCAAAACTTTATTATATTTTAGATGAGCACCAGGAGCGGGATTTCTGAATGGAGTCATGAGCCTCTATACCATATCTATCATCAGGAAGTAGCACGACGTTGTTTTTATTTTGTAAATGGACCCTTATTTTTGAATTTCTCCATATTCTTGAATCGTGTACCGATCCAGCCCAACTGACGTCCATACTAGTGAACAATTCTCTTGCATCACAAGTGGTTTGCACATTTAGTGTAGGATGACCCTTTCATTTGACATACTCATCACCATGGCAATTTGGTTTCGGTATTCCTACGTGGGTACAGTCAACTACAACAATTGCTGTCGGAAACCTATACTTGCTTTGCCATAACTGTTGCGCATCCATAAGTTTATTGTTGGTAGAAGGAAACTTTATCCAGAAATTTGATGCGCAACTATGCTGTCAATTACGGCAGTCACTGTACGAGATACTGTAGCTTGTCTTACACCCCGTTCTTAACCAATGCATTTTTGATACCCAAGGTCACTGAGATAGCGTAAACATATCTGCATTTTTAGGACGCACCTCCTCGAGTTTCAGCATTTATTCCCAAAATCTGTTGACATGCCATTGCACATTTTCCTCTTCAAACCGGTATAATTCTTCGTAATCACGAACAGGTGTTGATAAACGCTGCTTGTATTGTTTAATCTCTATCAGTTCCACAACATCTGCCATCGCTACAACTGATCACTACACGACTGAGTCTGCTACTGACCTTTTTATTTAGAGTAAAAGGTAGCGTTTATGAATAACCAAATACTTTTTTGTGGAGGATATGCTCATACTCTAAAAAAATATGCTCCTACTCTAAAAAAAGGTTTTACTCGGAACATTATGCACGCGAGGTGAAGCATAACCTTTTTTTATGAATAACTTATCTAGAAACTGATATTTTTGTTGATAGTTTTGAAGAAATAATAATGTTTACTTACGAATTTGTACATCTTGTCTGGTGTTTTAGTTTTAGAAACTGATTGAAATGTTTGTATGTTACTGATGATTTTAGGTTTGACGTACATTATTTTTATACTTAAAGAAACCTATCTTCCCCGCTTATAAAAAATAAATTATACAATTATTTGATAGTATGTCTATTACTAGTAGATACCTCTTTTGTATTCATTTTTGATGATTTACTATAACGTAATAATAAAATCGTTTAACCTAAATATTGCATTAATTAGTATGCAAAACTAAGCACTCGGTCTCATGGTCACAGTATTGAATTTGTAATTGTAAGGTATATCGAAAATTTGTCATTGCAAAAGAAATTTTAGATTTATTTCACACACAGATTATGTCTAGTTATAGTCTAAAATTATTCTAGCATACAATAATAATAATAATAATCGTCTTTATTGATGCAAAAAAATATAAAAACGAATAAAGTAAATTAAAAAAAAAATAATAAAGTAAAATAAAGTTAACAAAATTAGTCATGTAATTATGGCCAAGTTTAGCATTAAGCTATTCTTCCACTTAACCATAATATAACAGTACTAGAAAAAAAATATATAAAAACAATGAGCCCGTGATGTGTACAAATTCACATTATATAGAAAAAGAAAAAACAACAGTCAATGATAGCTAAAACTAAATAAATGATAGCAGAGTATAATTATACATAGAAAACAAAAACTAACAAATCCATCAAATTACATAATACAAAATTTGCGGCGAACCATTTTACATAAAAAAGAAAAATCAGCATACAATAAACACAAAATAAACTAAAGTGAGAAATAGCATTCCATCATTAGCTCTTTTCTTATTTTTTTACGAAACTGGCTTACAATTAATACTTTATTTTCAGAATTCAAATTATTGGATAGTTTAACAGCATTCCAAGTAAAAGATTTTTTGAAAATCGCGGTATGAAAACGAGGCATAGTCAATAAACTCTAGCAACGGATATTTACAGAATAAATATGGTGTCTAAATACTAATTTCTCTTTTAAATACGTAGGTTTAATCGGTTTATGAAGGTTGCAAAATGGAACTTAACAACAAATTCAAACTTGAGCCACTCAAGCCGTTTTATGTACTGTGTTATGTGGTCAAATTTACGCAAATCAAAGATAAACCTGCAGCAAGTATTCTGAACATATTGCAATCTTCGCTTTTTAGCTAAGTCAATACAGGGATAATAAACAAAATTGCAGTAATTTAAAACAGATAACACTAATGACTCACACAACTTTTTTCGCATTTTGAAATTCAGCAAATATTTGTTTGCATATAATAGCTTCAAGCGCACATACGTCGATTTGAGAATCTGATTTACATGGCCATCAAAACTAAGTTTTTCATCCAAGATCACCCCAAGTACTCTCATGTTTTCCGCGAACAGTAAGGTGTCATTTGCTAATCGCAAACTTATTCGTTCTTTACAACACAACAGTAGTAATACTAGACAATACATTTTTTTTTGACATCCCAATTTTAGCAAATAAAATATTTTGTCCTGTTCTAAGCAAAACTTTTTGGTAAGTACATTAATTATCCATGAGCCTATCTTCAAAACTAATGGTTTAGTGATGTATTTAAAGCAAATTCTTAATATACAGGTAGTCTCTAAAAGGTGTACGAAACAAGGAATTCATACATATATGTGCAAACCTGTGAGTAAATAGTCTTAAGAACAATATTTTGAAATTCCTACAATTAATAAAATATATACTCTGAATGGGATTCTCATATCAGGCGTTCTAAACAGAAAAAGTGAAGCACTTTTTATAGTTCTTATAAATTTTTGATGTACCTACGCGATCGAGTGAAATACTATCATATTCATACACCGAATACAAGTCCGTACTGGTCTACTTATTGGAATGGAGAATCAAATCACGAATAATGATTTATTAAAACAATTAAAAGTTCTTTTTGATGATAGAATTGATGCGCTCCAACAACAGAATATGAAAAATACTTCTGGAGTAAAGGAAGCAATAGAAACCTTAAGACTTGAAACATCAAAAGAAATCCAAGCTCTGAAGAAAGACAACGACATACTAAGAAATGAGAACTCGCTGCTTCGGGACAGACTCTTGAATCTGGAGAGAAGATCCAGAAAATACAACGTAGTAGTATACGGAATCGGCGAGAAGGACAGTGAATATCTGGAACTTCAAGATTTTCTCCGTTTAATAAATAGCACCCTTGAGGTAACCTGTCAGAGCATGACTATCATACACGAACTAGACAGGATTCATACAGAACTCCTTTCTCGTCTAAATCAATAGGTCAGAGACACTATATGTATCTGGCCCCACGATTTTACAATCTCTTACCTCCGGAAGTCAGATCCAAGCCCGCTTTGAAGAGTTTTAAGGCATCTGTAAAGGAATACATGCGTGGCAAGACTCGAGAGGAGTTTCAGACTCTTATCGGTTTTCTTTGATTGGGATTTTTTTCTTTATATACTCAAGTAATTTCAGTCTTAGTCTTTTTCGTTGTGTAGTATGTGGTGAATTTTTTTTTGTTGTGTTTTTTATTAAGGTGTATTAGAAGCCAGATGTGCTGGTACTGCGGCGTGGTAAATATGTTACGCTCACGGACAATCTTTATAAAGATTTTGTGAGTTAGACATGTTTATTTTGCTGATTAATTTAACATTGTTATTGTACCTAGTAAATTTTGTTGTTAACCGTTTTGAGGGCTTTATGTAATATTGTTATAATTGTTTTATTTTGGCAAAATAAACGTTATTATTATTAAAAAAAAAAAATCGCTAGAGTAAGTCGATTTCGAGATATCTCGGATTTTAGTGTTTGGTGTCGCACTGGAATATTTTAATTATTTTGAACAATAATAATTTGATAATTTGAAAAAATAGTCCATTCTTAAGTGGAGTTGCAATTTTAGTATTTAAATGAAATTTGAATCTCCACAAGATAAATTTAATAGAAACTATCGGCCATACATGTTTCGGGACTAGATCAGTCCCATCATCAGTGGCATGTCAACAATCGTACAAACACAACAATATTCCATTAAATTTCTATTGAAGTCTGGAAACACACCTCATTCTTAGTTCGTTTATCAATATGCGCAATTATCGTTTAACTTACCATTTTATGGAAAAAATATTTCAATTATTAAAATTTAATTAAAATTACAATTACATATTTTTGATTTAATTTCTACTAGGCATAAAGGTGACTTGTGCAACAGTGGTGGTTTTAATTGAGAAACAATGTTTGATTGAATCTGATTTTATTAAAAATTAATCAACTATTTATATACAAAATAATGCTGAAAACAGCTAAAATTGTTACTAATTTAATTTACATTATTATGTACAAATATTTAATATAAAAATGCAACCTAAGGGAAAAGTGAAAGTAAAATATGGAACGTTTAAAAATTGCTATTAAGTAAAAATTGCAAACTATTAGCAAGAATTGTGAATATTTAGTCATAGGCGTCGTAGTATAATTTTTAGCTAATAACAAAAAAAATAGTATTTATTTTAAAATATAATGTCTAGGATTAGACATTCTGGCGTCTCTCCATTGGCGTGGAGTAGGTCTGCTCTAGTGGTTCCCTGTTGTCTCTAGTCTCCGTTTTTCGACTACTACCTCTTCCAATGCGTCGTTCCAAAATTGATGATCTCAATGATTGAAGCTCCAACGTCTCGTCGCGGTGGGTACTGCTGGTGTTACGTCGTTGTCGGTGTTTTCGAATATAGTGATATGTTGACCATATTGCAACAACCCCAATGATAATTCCAAATGTTGTGAGACTGCTAGTAATTAATGTAGGATGGTGCAGTTTTTTCCATGATATATCATTGAGTTCACTTTGAATTTTCTGTTGTTCCTCAAATAAGTTGTTGATGCTGTCAGATATTCCGTAAACTGGTTCCTTTGTTAGTATTGTTGTAGAGTGAATGCTGATCGTGCTATTTATATCTTTACGGACTGCTTTAGAATAACTAGTCACAATCGGAATTGTTATATATCTTCTTGGAGTCAGTATATTTTGTTTTGTTTTGATAATGCATTCTTCAGTGATCCGTAATATACCTGTTGCATTTATTGCAACATCTTCCCGCGCCCCACTACAGATAATGGCTATCCTCGTGGTTTGCTTGCCATGCGTTGGGTGTGTATAGTTGCTTCCATATTATCGTTTTTATATTTTGTTCTATTACGTTACATCGTTTGGAGTCTTCCCTTTCATATATTTCATTTATTGTACACGATGGATTGGTCTCAATATTCTTTACGGTATCCGGAGCACATAGGAATTGATTATCAGTTCTTATGCACTGTTCTAAGTTATGTAGTTGAAAGTATAGCTGTGAGTCGTAGTCAATTCCAGTGTAATCGTTTAGGATATCCAGTAACTGTTGTTTTCAATTCTTATTGGTATGGGAGTGACTTTAATCAGGTTGAATCTGGTTACATCGAAATTAGGAAAATGACCAAATATTAATATATGGCTGTCGTTTTGAATTAATGTCGTTCTGATGATTAGTGATGAGAGTACACTTAAGCTACTTGGAAGTTGCTTGTTGATGGTTTCAATAGTATGACTTATATAAACTGGTGAAACCAAGTCATATAAAGTTCCTCGGTTAAACTGCACATCTATAAGTTTTGAATAATATTCTGATATTTCGGTGATGAAGTTGGACGCGATTTGATACGTTGTTAATAGGTGAATGTTAAGTTCATTAATATTGACTGAACTGAACCATCTGCTCATTTGGTTTAGTGCTTCTATTCCTTGATCGAATCTCTTTAATTGATTGTTTATTCTGGTTTCTGTGTGATTGAATATTGATAGCGCCGAGATCGTAAACTTCGTTTGGTGGTTTGATGACCGAATGAATTCTTGTTGGTTTTTATTCAAAGTATCATCTTGGTATACTTCTTCGTTGACTCCAAATACTGATGTTAAAAATTTTCCTAGTAAACCTCGTTTCTGTTTTCTTTGTTTTGATATTAGAGTATTGTAGATCCACTTCGTATGATTTGCTTGTTCTTCTAGATGTTGGTAAAGTGACGTACATTTGCTGTTTTGTGATAATGTCTTTGTCTTAACGCACAAGTTTTTAAATTGATCAACTACTTTGAATACGTCCTCTGTGTCATTTTTAATTTTTTCTATTTGATAATTTAACTGTACCCTGAAGATTCCCCTGTCTATTCTAAGTGTTCGATATACAATCCAGGTTCTGGATTCTTCACTGTGTATTCTGCTTGTGATGCTGGTATAAATATTAAAAACATAAATAGCATGATGAGTTGAAATACTGTGTATTTGGAGATTTTAGCTTTCGCTCCTTTAATTGATGGTGTTGTAGATGAATTTGATGTTATATTTCCTGTGGCGCGGTTGTTGATTTTACTTGATTCACTAGCGGCTTCTATTGGGAGTCATATAAGCTTATGTATTGGACGCTTGAGTTCAACTGTTCCTGCCTTCTTAATTGTTACTACTTTAACTGCACCATCTTTTCCAGGATGAGTTTTAATAATTCTAGCCAATGGCCAATGACTTGGATTAAAGTTGTCTTCTTTGATAATGGCCAAAGTCCCTTCCTTAATGTTGTTGTGTAAATCTTTCCATTTGTATCTTTGTTGTAGTCTGCTCAGATATTCAGCTTTCCATATATTCCAAAAGTCATTTTTAATTTTTTGTACTAGTCGCCACCGTTGTGATAAATTTTTGGTATCTATTTCTGTCGATATTGGTTCTGTTGGTTCAATTAGAGCTCGTCCTATTATTAAGTGTCCTGGTGTTAATGCTGATATATCCTCTATATCGTTAGAAATTGGACAGAGTGGTCTTGAGTTTAGACAAGCCTCGATCTGGGTTGTAAGTGTTGTCAATTCTTCAAAGGTTTATGTTGTGTCGCTAATGATTCGTTTGAGATGGTACTTCATACTTTTCACGCCCGCTTCCCATATTCCTCCAAAATGCGGTGCGGCTGGAGGTATAAAGTGCCATTGTGTACCAATTGTGGCTAACGTGTTTTGCACTTTGGATTCCATTATGATTTTAGTGGCTTCTTTTTCTAGTTGAGTTGCTGCACCCACGAAGTTGGTGCCGTTATCACTGTAGCAGTGCGCACAGTGGCTTCTTCTTGAAGAAAATCTTCGAAATGCTGCTAGGAAGGCATCTGTTGTCATGTCGCTTACGTGGATTGCTTTCGTAGTGAGACATACAAATAGTGCAATGTAGGCTTTGTATGATTTATACCCACGTCCTTTGGTTGCTCTGACTTGTATCGGGCCAGCATAATCAATTCCAGTGTGTGTGAATGGTGCTGTAGGTGTTACTCTTGCGGCTGGTAGTTGACCCTTTAGCTGTTCGCTGGTTTTTCCTCTGTACCTTATGCATTTGACACATTTGCGCAAAAGCGACTTAACCGCTCTTTTTCCATTAATTATCCAAAATTTTCTTCTTTTGTATGCTAGAGTTATTTGGTTTCCCCCGTGTAAAGTTTTCTCGTGTGCATCATATATGATAAGTTTTGCTAGGTGGCTCTCGTATGGAAGTATTATTGGGTGTTTTTGATTGTGGGTTAGTGTTGAATTTTGAAGTCTACCTCCAACTCTAATTATTCCTTCATCATCTATAAATGGGGTTAGTGATAATAATTTGCTAGTTTTTGGTATTGATTTCTTCTTGCTTAGGGAATTGTATTCTTCGTTCATTTCGTGGATTTGAGTTACTTTAATTATTTGTATTAGAGTTTCTTCCATTTCATCAACTGATAAATTTTGATGTTCTCTCTTATGCATGAATCGTCCACAGTATGATAAAATTCGTATCAATTTGGTTAAGCTTGAGTATCTTGTTAGAAAATCCACATTCGATGTTAGTGTTATGTTTACTTGGTAGCAGGACTTTATTTCTTGTTCGACATCAGGAACTATGATGTTTTCAAATGTGAGCTGTCGTTATACATATACTATATATATATATATATATAGACACTCTTAATAGATCACATGACGATCTTGCTATATCAGTTCGCGCACAGCATCAATGGTTTTCGGAACAACAACTTATTTTGGACGACCTTCACGAAATTCGTCTTGGAGTGAACTACGACAACGATTGAATTCACCATACCATCGATACACACTGGTCCTTGATGGAGCTTCATCGCCAAAAATTGAATTAAGTACATCCATGCCCTGTTGGTGAGTTAATCCACGTCGAAAGTTGTCAAAAATAATCGCACGAAAATGTTCACGATTTAATTCCATTTTTGGGTCGAGATGAATATTTTAAGTTACTGTAAACATCACAAATAGCGCTCGTATGTCAAAACGTTCTGAGTACGTATAACCTCAAAAATATCCAACTTTACGATAAAGCTGTCAGTTGCCAGATTGCAACACCAGGCTTGCCAAATCCCGAAATATAAAAGTCAACCCTCGTATTGGTGGTTTATATGTGGATTTATTTGCCTGCAGATTATACTTATACCATTATAGTTCCAAAACATACTTATGTCGGGTTGTTATTAAAAGCTTTTCAGTTTGTCGGTGAAATCACGTCCGATCCTGGAATGTTACGCACACCCAATAATTACACAATATAATACCCCTTTGGCCACTACTTATATAGTCGAAAATATACTGTTTTTCATCTCCTTTATTTTTTAGTCGACTTATTATTTTATTTGTGCTTCTCCCACATCTCATTCTTGCACCGCAATTATCGTAGCCCCAAACAATAAAAACAAGGGAATATAATTACCCGAACGCCGTATAGTTTTTAATACGTTTAATTGAGGGTTTTAAAGTGCGGAGGGGGCATCAATTTGAGGTCGGTCCTACGAAATTTTTGTTATAATTGTTCGCCTTCCAGCACAAGTCGTCTAGACATTGGCTCGCTGTTGCTCTACTCTGTTAAGTATTGTTTAGCATAGTCGGGAATGATAGATTATTTATATTTTATGTGATTCTTATAAGAACACTGAGAGAAAAAAAAACTGACGGTTATTCAAAAAATATATAAAGGGTGTAAAAAAGTTGTATACTATTTGTGACAAATCAATTGTTTTCTAGTGTTATACAACCATATCTTCTGAAATGAGATATTGGCACAGTTTATATACACTGAGTAATTAAGTTTTATCAATATTAATTTTCTTTTCTCTTAATCAAATTATAATTTTAAATACATTAAGTATTAGTACATAATTATTATCAACCACTAATTCTTTAGTGAATTCTGTCAATTCTGACGTAAAGATATTTTATCAATTATTTAGACAACTCCATTGCCAAGATTTACAGGGTTGTACTATTAAGTTGAATAATATGTGGCAACCTACTGATTTGTCTGTAACTACGAGGTGTAGTCTAAAATAGAGCGATTTGGTATTGTTGTGTTGTCTATTCCGGCGTAGTACATTGCGGTCAGTGTATGCGTTGAGATTGGGATTACTGTTGTCAGTTTTCCAGGGGCTGCATTGGTTGAGGCCAATGCGGGCTAGTGACATTGCGGTCAGTGTGCTAGTTATATAATTGTACCCCATTTTATATATCGATCGATATTTTGGGCACTGCGGTCAGTGTCTACGGAATAGAGGATTATACATGTTTTGTCAGTTTTATTTTTGTTTTGGATTAAGATTAGTAGTTTGACATAATTGATTATTACAATGTTGTTATTGCCATTGTTAAAGGAAAATCATGTTACGTGGATAACAATTCCACTTACATACTAGCTTAACATTTTGGTTAGTTGTCGATAATATAAATCTACTTTTTGGTAGACTTGATTACTCAAACAGTTTTTCCCCTTTTCATTTCAGGTGCGACATCTCATATCCATTTTGGCCTGACGCTTAAGTAATTTTTTTCATATATAATAGTTACCTTATTATATTTTTGTAGTTTTTAAATGTTTTCTTATTTACTTTTTATTATTTTACAATTTTATTAACTCCTGACGATAAAATAAAAGACACACATAGTCTATCAGAAGTGTTTTGAAAATTAAAAATACTTCAGAACAATTTATTATATTATTTTTCTCTTTTCTATATTTTTCGCCTTACACAAATTGCAATAAACTTGCAATCTTGTACAGTGTGTCCAAAAATGAAAACTACTCAAATAAGAACTTTAAGTTGCTATAACCTCATTAATTTAAATGGAAAGTCATATTTCTGAACTTACCTAGCAAAACACTTACTAATTACCTGTCGAATGGTATTAGGGTGTACTATAGCTAAGTCTGCGCGTGTTGGCAGAAAAAGCCAAATAACTGTTTTGGTATGTTTTAAATGAATGTTGTAATGTTTCTAGTAGCCTATGGTATCAGAAATGTCAAATGATCTGAATTAATAAAAGTCAATATTGTTCTTAATTATGCATAAACAGCATTGATGATAATAAAAAGCACAGATAAATTTCTACCATAATATTCATAACATGTGTTCGACATGTTGACCGTCCATTTCGAGACACTTCGATATTCTTTTTTGAAAACTACGGCTAACTCTGGTCAACATCTGCGGGGTACCAGTTTGAAAAGCATCTCTTCAGGCGTCTTGTAGACAATTATTGCTTTCACGTATCCCGATAAAAAGATATCCGGATATATGCGAGGTCAATTTTTTCTTCCAAACCACCTGTGATGGTAATGAGGCGGAACTCCATCGAATTGAAACCACATGGTTGTTCTCCTGTTTAAAGGAATTTCTTCTAATTATACATGAAGTTGGTGTAGAAGAAAATCCAGTACCATCATACCATTTAACGATCCCTCAAAAATTAGGGTGCTATTAAATATCGGCCCAATGTTCCCCCCACACATCAATGGACCACCTATTTGGATTGCTGATGATTTTGTATTCATGGGGATTCGAGTCAGAATAATAATGGTCGTTGGGTCTGTTCACGAGGCTATTGTGGTGAAATGTATATTCGTCACTAAATAACACATTATCAGAAAATGCTTCATTTGCTGCCACTTTATCTAACACCCACTTGCAAAATTCAATTCTATTGTCAAAATCATTTCCATAAAGCTCTTGACAAAGCTGAATTTTATAAGCATGAAATCTATGTTTTTTAACCATTCGTGAAATACTTGCCTGACTAATATTGGTGTTATCGAATATCTGATTTTGACTACTATTAGGATTTTCGATTACTGAACCAACTGTAGCGAAAATAGTTTTTCCATTTTCGGTGACAGGTTTAGTTGTAACGTAGTTCTTATAGCTAACACTTTAAGTTTCATTAAACTGATTTAAAAGTCTAAAAAGCAGCTGGTCTTGGATGATTTCGTATGGGAAAGCTTTGAACATAAACTCGAGAAGCCAATGAAGAATTTTGATGGCATTTTACATGGATCAATATGATATCAATACGTTCTTCTTTTGAGTAAATAATCTTCATTTTAATAAAGCAACACCAAAACTAACAATTGTAAATCAATAACATTTCGTAAAGCATTAACAGCAAATTAAATTGATAAATGATTATAGGCCGAAGGACTTCGGTCAATGGCCTTTTGGGATTTTGCACCACGTCCAATAAATTTGACTTTTTGAAAGTCACGTAGTTTCGCCACAATATTTCGCGTTATAAAGCGTGAATAACCCTGTATAGATATAGTATAGATCACAGATCTAGAAACTCGAGAGATTTAACATTATCTGAAATTTCATTCATAATTCTCATTTGTTTACAATCAGACATTTTTTTTTTTTTTTTGATTAGGCCAAGGCAGAGAAATCATCATGACACCTAGGGAGTTCCTTACCACTTCCCTAGGTAGTGTGGGACTCTAACCCAAACTAAAACTCTGCCTTATCTTTGTAGTATGGCTCGGGAACCCTCCCTTTTCCATGTCCTCGCTTGATTGTCCTCTGTTGCTGTTGTCTTCTGGTGTTGATTGTCGTCTGTTGCTGTTGTCCTCTGTTGGTAGTGCCTAGAAAACACTCTGAAACATACCTTTAGATGAGTATACCTGACCTGAAAGAAACAATATTAATTGGTGTCCTAATCCTGTGGATTCCTTCGTCAGAGTTGACTCCTCGGTCTCCGGTACCGCCTGGCACCGTCTTCTACGTTGTAGTTGACTGCTTCGCGAATCAGTCGGTTTGCATGGGTCTCTGCCATTGCAAAGACCTTCTGGGCTCTCAACCTCATGACGTCCCTGAGGGCGTCGAGTTTGAGGTCCCTTCGGATCTGTGCGTTTGACACAAACCAGGGTGCACCCACTGCAATCCTTCTTGCCTTGTTCTCCGTGGCCTCTAGTCGATTCAGGTACGATGGTGCCGCGTATCCCCATGCTGAACTGGCATAGGTCAAGGCAGGTCGCACGACTGCCTTAACCATTTGGAGCTTGACCTGCAAGGGCATCTTGCTCCTTCTGCAGATCATCGGGTAGAGCTTCGAAATGATGCCTTTGGCATTCGCGATGCTCTTCTCGATGTGCGGTGTCCATGACAGGGATCTGTCCAAAGTTACCCCCAGGTACTTTGCAGTGTCCTGCCATTGTATCAGACATAAGTTGGCAGTTGATATATAAGATAGAAAAGGACAGATAGAAAAAATGAACCAGGTTCGTCGTTTTGATTTCGTTTTATGTACCAGTGGCGTACGGTTTTGCTAGTTCGCGAGTATTTTCATAAATAAATAACATTGAAACACATCATCAAATAACTTTTAAATTTAATATAATTAATTTAAATGTATATTATTTATTAGAGTTAGACTATGGTTAAACTATACTACCTAAAAAATAGTTATTAGTTATTTATATGTTGTAATTTAAAGCTATATACTTACAAATTAGATGGGCCACTCGAGGGGCCAGCCACTCCCTCCTCAGCAACTAGCATTTCTAAAGTTTCTGGATCACAGATCCCTGCTTCATGAACATCTGAAGTTCTAAAAAATAAAAATAAAATGTTTTAGCTTAGTATTTCAGTGAGTGGTACCATTCTAATTTAGTAGCTAAAGGGAAGTTAATTTTAATGAGATCGCATTGCTACAGTTTGTGGATCACATAGGTCCTTGCTTGATCAACATCTGATGCTCTAAATATTCAATATCTACTTACCTACTAGATTTGCTTGGAGAGGATTCGGCTACAGTTGAATCTGAGCTGAAAAGGAAAATAAATATAAATACAATAGGTAAATACCACAGATCTAGAATCTAGATGTGTGGTAAATACACCATATGTTTATTACAATAGTATTGAACATTATACCTTAAATTTTATATAGACACATTATATATATAATTACCTGTACGGCAGAGGCTCATTAAAAAGAAATGATAATTGAGGAATTTGCTTTCGACCAGTAATCTCAGTTATCTTAATCTCCCTCACATCAAAATGGTTTGAGCATATTTGTGCATACGTGGGGACATACTGATTTTCCAGACCCAAAAGCTGTAGCCATCTTTCGCGTCTTTCCGAATTTACTAGAAACCTACAATATGAAGTTATTTAATTCTTTTGGAATCTACCAATTCAGTATTAACATATTTAGTTATCTAACGAAGTGTAACCTTAGTTTATAATTAAACCTTGATTTAAATAGTGTAACATGAACCTAGCATCTCTATAACATCACAAAAATCAACAATTACATTAGGTATTTATTTACAGCAATTTATTTTTAATTTGTAGAGCAAGCAAACTACACCACTGATAAACAATAACAAGTCGTTACCTTACTTACCTCCGAAATATCAAATTTGGGTTGGAATTTCCATTATTTTTAGACACTATACACTGACGCAGTAGTTTTTGCACAAGAAAACACTCAAAATTCCTCAAAATCACCAACTAACAACAAATAAATACGGACACAAAGGATAGTTAGCAACAGAGCTCAAACTACCGACTGATTACAAAAATGAATGAAATAGTAAATTCGCGTACTATTCAAGTTGCTCAGCTTTACAGAGTTGCCACGTGTACTTATAAATAAATTATAATTTGGTGAAATATGTCTTGAATATGTTAAAATTCATAAAAAAGTAACTAAAAAATATCTTGGGTATATCGTTTTATTATACACAAAAATTAGTACCATCCCCTAAGTTATATTTTGCTTTAAAACGGTAAAAAATGCCGTATCAAAATAGTGTATTTTTAAACAATGCTGGAATCATAGCGGAAGTTTGGCATTATCGATATCTGCAAATAATGATGTTTGATGGCTTGGAAATGTAAATAGTTTTATCTCCCCCTTTTCTAGATCTGTGGTATAGATAGTAGCGCCCCAGAAATGTGGCTGGGATTGCGACGAGTCGATGCCGTTTTTAGCGTCTACTGACCCTTCTTATCTACAGTTATTATTCCATGGCATTGGTCGTATATACTCGATATACAATTTCATTATATTATCTTGTATAACAGTTGTATACATTTAAGTTACCTGTGGTGATCATAGATATATTCATGTTATATAGTAATTATACACTCTTTCGTATAAAGCTACATCCACAATTGTATAAATAAGAAATCAAATTTTTAGTTGGTATACAAATGTATTTTACCAAACATAATAATTTTGAATTGAGGATATAAGTTATTAATTTACTCACAATACAATTATTTGCAAACCTTTATACAACTTTGCATATAACTGCAAATGTATTTTTCTATTACAGGTAAATTAGATAAAAAAAGAAAACTAAATACAAATTTATTTTTTAAACTGTTTATATTATAACATATATAATTACATCAACTACTAAACCAAAGTGACTAGAACTTATTGTATATCTAAACAAATATAATATAATAATATTTAAGTAAGTTTTCTTTCTTTGGGTTGTAGGTCGTAAACAATAAAACTCAGTTTTAAATATCACTAACGTTTCGATCTATATTAGATCATCCTCAGAGTGCTGCAAAATACAAATTATATGTATATCAAGAAGGAACGCATACATTTAAAATATTATCAAAACAAAACACTTTAAAACAGGAACATAAATTCAAAACATTAAAATAAAAAAAACAACAATCGAATTATACTATTTAACTTACTTAAATATTTAACAGAAGATTAAAAAAACTTAGCAAAATAATATAATAATGTATAATCTAAATAAATAATAAGAAACACACAACGGAAAATAATATAAAATAAATTATTGTTTGGAAATTATATTAACCACCAAAAGAAATGATCACAACGTCTCAAATTTTGCAGACGGCCAAATTTCTTTTCTAAAGATCCTCGAATATCTAAAAGAAAGACAATTCTTTAACCAATAAAATCTTAATAATTTGCAATATTAAAACAATATCCACTTCTTCAAAGTAATTTTTTGTGGTCTGCAAAATGTAAACTTTTTTTTTCTTTTTTATTTGATTTTCTCAAAGCGCCGTTTCATCCTCAACCCATTTTTGCTTCAAATATGGACCAGAACTTTTCATACTGTTTTTAGATTCTACCTGTCATTCTGACTGCCGCGGTATATTCTCTGCAGTGATGAGAAATAATTTATGATAGAACCTTTGTAAACCTAGAAATATTAGCTACCGTTGCGATCAGAATGACAAGTGGGATCTAAAAAACACAATGAAATGTGCAGGTAGGTTCGTATTTGAAAAAAAAAAAGGTTTGCATTTTGTAGGCCATAAAAAAATAATTAAAGTGATAAATTTATGACATGTATCAGGTAAGATTAATTATTTTTATTGTACAAAATTCGTATTTAATTAATGCATATTTTGATATGCCAATAAGTACTTGTCGCATACTCATTTAGGTATTAAATTCTGACAATTTCAACGACAGATTTTGGAATTCCTGACATTGGGATAATATGCAAAATATGAATTATACCGGGTATTCCATTAAGGGTGAACAGGTAGCATATCTCAGAAAATAATAGTCTAGGACAATGGGAAAAAAATTCTTTTAGGGAAATCGACCATGAGAAATCGCTGGAAATACTTTTTTAGTTCCTAACTATACCGCTAGGGGGCGTAATAGATACAGTAATGCGAAAAATGCATTTTTATTGGAAATTTCGCAATATAAGTTAAAAAAAATATACTACCACAGTAATACTACTGAGATTCGGCATCTTTTTGGTGTATCACTTTTTATTGTGCGGCTTGAAGTAAAGGCAGCTGGGAAGAACGAAATTTTACCTATGATAATGTCTATAACTTTGGTTTGGCTTAACCGAATTTATCAATCTAATTTTTGTTTAAGAACTGAAGCCTTGCTGATGAATAAAAAAATATTTCAAATCATCATTGTTTTTTGGGGCTTCGCTAGATGGCGCTATTTGCAACGCCTAAGTTTTTTTTTTATTTTTCTTTAAAAACTTAAATGGAATGATACAAATATTTTATCAAAAATGAAAAGTAAATTGAATTTCCATCAAAAAAGTCTAAAACCGCACATTAAAATCTTTTTTCGTTTCAGAGTTATGGCCAAAAGAATGTTGTTCACCAAAATTCGTTGAAAAATCATGTATCTTTAATTTTTCGTGATCAAGAATGCCATGGGAAATAAAGAAATAGGTTTAAACTTTGTTAAACTGATAGTTTAACAAATAAAAATAATGAAAAATACATTAAAATAACCAAAATGCAGAGCTTTCATAAAATTTGTTAGAAGAGGTAGATCTAGATACCCATGAAACAAAATTGGGAAGTTTCCATGCATGGAGACAATTAAATAAACGCGAATATGCTACTAAATACCCTGACCGAAGACACCATAGCAGAAAAGTGTTCCGTGGGTTAGCAGTCCGTTTATGAGAAACGGGAAGTGTAAGAGTTTATTTATTTATTTATTTAAACTTGCCTAACAGGTTTAACACCCAATTACAAGGCAAACTCTTAAAAATATTGTACATATTTAGGAAATTACTTTACATTATCCAAGAAACAATAACACTAAAAATCAAAAATTGTTACCAATACTAAGATAGCAAACATAAACATTATTGAGTTAAAACTAACGACATCGAAATTAATTTAGGAAAAGAATATGCGTATATAATAAATAAGATCTCACAGTAAGCTAATCTTCGGAGCGATATAGGAGGCGAGACAACTGGGCCCTAAACCCACGCAGTGTTTGGTCAAAGTAATCGACCTCACTACTGATCCCTCGCGCATTGCACTCTTGTAATGCTCTAAATAGAGGTGCCCTATACTCATAGTTGGTACGAAGTGTATGGATATGGAATAACCTAGCGTTTCTGGAATAAAACCGTGGAATGCTGAAACCAATCCGCTCCAGCAGCTGAGGACAGTCAATCATACCATTAATTATTTTAAAGAGGAACACCTGTCCAGCATATAATCTACGTGTAGCCAAAGAGTTCATGTTAAATCTGTCAAGGAGCATGCGATGATCATATCCGCGGGATGGAAAATGTCCATCAATTTTGAACGCTAAGTACTTGAGAAATCTACGCTGAACACTCTCAACCTGTCTTATATGTACTTGATATATGGGAGACCATATATTGGAAGCATACTCAAGCTTAGATCTGATCAACGCATTGAACAAATTGGTCAGACACTCAACGTTGTTAAATTCTTTAGTTATTCGAAACAAAAAACCAAGCATACGAAAAGAGTCACATAGTAGGTGCTGTGCATGTGTTGTAAATTGTAAGTTGGTGTCCACATAGACTCCCAAATCCTTGACGACCTCATACGAGTCAAGAATGGTATTACATAACCGGTAGGGAAACATAAGTGTGCTCTGCGACCTGGAGAATACAGCAAGTCTGCATTTTCCTACATTCAAAGGCAGTTTGTTAGTATGGCACCACAGCTCGAGCCTCGACAGATCAGCCTGCAACAATTCGCAATCAGCAAGAGATCGAACAGCCCTGTAAATCTTGAAGTCATCAGCAAAAATCAAGTAACTGCTCAAAAAGCCTTCCGATATGTCATTAATGAAAATGGAGAAAATAAGGGGAGCAAGACAACTGCCCTGTGGGGCACCACTGGTGGGTATGAAATAATCAGACCTATGTCCATTGTACTCAACGAATTGTTTACGATTAGTTAGATAAGTATAAAAAAACTCCAGGAGATCCTCATCAAAGCCAACATTGCACATCTTCTGCAGTATCAGGGAGTGATCAAGTTTATCGAACGCTTTCGAAAAGTCGGTGTAGATAGCATCCAGTTGCATGCCTCCACCGACAGCGGAAAACACGTCCTGAAAAAAACACGTTAGATTAGTGACTGTGGATCGTCCCTGGAAGAAACCATGCTGCTTAGAGTCAATGTCGTGCTTTACTTGGTTGAATATTTTTCTGTGAAGTGTAGTTTCAAATACTTTAGCGAAATTGGGTAAAATGGAAATAGGACGATAGTTTCTGATTTGATCGATTTCAGCCGACTTATGAATAGGACAGATGCGAGCAAATTTCCATGCTTCAGGAAATGTTTTACTATTAAGTGATTTGTTAAACAGAATTTGTAAAGGATGAGCAAAAGCATAAGCACAGTCTCGTATAATAAAGGCTGGGACATTGTCGGGGCCCGACGTCATCCTTGGCTTCAAGCGCTTCAGCGAAGCGAGCACGTCACTGTTATCCAACCGACCCACCGATATCTGAGACGCAGCGTCCCTCGAGTCACCACGCACATAGGGGCTGGAGTGCACATAAACACTGTTAAAGTATGACGCAAAAGCATTGACTATATCTCCAGGCTCGCAAACCTCATCATCGTCAATGTCATGCACAACGCCCGGTATTCGTGACTTTCTTTTTTTATTATGAACAAACTCCCAGAGTTTTTTTGGGTCGGTCTTTATTGAATCCTGAATATGAACAAGAAGAGTTGATCCAGTCCCGCTCAGAAGACGTTCAGTTAGCAGTGAAGATAATATTATAACCGTTTTTGGGTATGTGGAAGCGAATCCTGATGTAAGCGTCAGTGACGTTTCTGCAGACTGAGGAATAAATCGCACTTCAGCATATTGGATTTTAAAATCTTTTAAACTGCATCCTTACATTATGGTTTTACATCAGGCACTTTCAGATGCCGTTATTGACAAGAAGTGCCTAGACTTTTGTTATTGACTGAGAGATATGTGCACGGAAAACCCGCAATTTCTCTCACAGAGATTATGGACTGATGAGGCCAGTTTTTCTAGTTGTGGTAGTGTTCATTTACACAATACGCATTATTGGTCACAAACAAATCCTCATTGGATGCCGGAAGTTGACCATCAAAGTAAATGGAGTGTAAACGTGTGGTGTGGAATCGTAGACGGCAGAGTTATTGAACCATTTAAAATTGATGGCCATCTGAATGGAGAATTGTATCTCAATTTTTTAAGAACTAATTTGCAAATCCCTTTAGAAGACTTTCCACTCAACGTACGGATGTCCATGTGGTATCAACACCATGGATGCCCAACGCATTTTTTTGAACAGGTGCGCAATTTTTTAAATGTTGTTTATCCAAATCGCTGGATTGGAAGGGGTAGCGTATTTTTGTAGCCACCTAGATCCCGGACTTGACAGTGTTACATTTTTACTTATAAGGAAGGATCGAAAACGTGGTTTACCAAACCACCAACCACTCGAGAGAATATTATTGAGCGAATTAAAAATGCAGTGGCGTCGCTTCCAAGAGCTGAAATCGAGGCTGCGGTTGCTAGTACATGAATGAGCCAATAAGTAGCTGCATTTTGCAAAATGGGGGTCATTTTGAACATTTATGAAAGTTCTTGGAAGCAATCTTGATGAAACTTGGGACCACTCACTAGAGATAAGAACACGTCTAGAAAAAGTACGTACAGTATTTTACAAAATGCAAAAAGTCCTATGTAGTCGCCAGCTGAATCTTTCATTGAGAGCTCGAATACTTAAGTGCTATGTTTTCTCTCCTTTACTCTACGGTGTTGAAGCCTGGACAATGACAGAGGCAACACAAAAAAGAAGCCAAGCATTTGAACTCTGGTGCTACCGAAAAATGCTCAGAATATCCTACATGAGTCATACGACAAACGAGGAAGTCTTGCGGAGAATGAACAAAGAAAGAGAGCTCATGATCCTCATAAAGAAACGAAAAACACAATTTTTTGGCCACATCATGAGAAATGAAAAATACGAACTGCTCCAACTTATAATTGAAGGCAAAATCAATAGCAAAAGGGGACCAGGAAGAAGACGCAACTCATGGCTTAAAAAATGGACAAATATGACCTCCATAGAACTGTTCAGGACAGCTACAAATAAGATCAGGTGGGCAAATGTAATAGCCAACGTCCTTAAGGATAAGGCACCATAAGAAGAAGATGAAAGTTCTGTTGGTAGTTATAATGTTGTTTTTGTTTTGTTATTATTAGTGTTATTGTTAATTTTTGTTATTTTCATTGGTTATCCATTGTTATTTCTTTATTTCCCAGGGCATTCTTGATCACGGAAAATTAAAGATACATGATTTTTCAACGAATTTCGGTGAACAACATTCTTTTGGCCATAACTCTGAAACGAATAAAGATTTTGATGTGCGGTTTTAGACTTTTTTGATGGAAATTCAATTTACTTTTCATTTTTGGTAAAATATTTGTATCATTCCATTTAAGTTTTAAAAGAAAAATCAAAAAAACCTCAGGCGATGCAAATATCGCCATCTAGCGGAGCCGCAAAAAACAATTATGATTTAAAATATTTGTTTTCTTCATCAGCAAGGCTTGAGTTCTTGAACAAAAATTAGACTGATAAATTCGGTTAAGCCAAACCAAAGTTATAGACATTATCATAGGTGAAATTTTGTTCTTCCCTGCTGCCTTTATTTCAAGCCGCACAATAAAAAGTGGTACACCAAAAAGATGCCGAATCTCAGTCGCATTACTGTGGTAGTATTTTTTTCTAACTTATATTGCTAAATTTTCAATAAAAATGCATTTTTCGCATTACTGTATCTATTACACACCCTAGCGGTATAGTTAGGAACTAAAAAACTATTTTCAGCGATTTCCCTTGGTCAATTTCCCTAAAAGAATTTTTTCCCCATTGTCCTACGACTATTATTTCCTGAGATATGCTACCTGTCCACTCTTAATGAAATACCCGGTATTATTTGAATACGAATTTTGTGATAACTATTATTGTAGATAAGTATTTAATGAAAAAAATCTCTATTGAACGACGTAAAAATGTATAAGGTGTGTAAAAGAAAACATTGATTTAGGCTATATATTAATCAAACCAAGCTGTATTTATCGTTTTTTGGTCTCGACACTGCTAAAATTAGAGAATCTACCTACCACATTTGTCATGTTTAATTTTTTTTTTTGAATTTAAAAATTAACACTTAAGAGGGTGGCAATTTCAGTGGGACACCATGTACCCACCTACGTATTTATAGCAATCATAAAAAACCTAAAATTATTTTGTTGGATATTTGTCCTAAACGCACCTACACAAGTACCTCCATAACTTTGATATGCCACACTTTTCTGGGACACCCGGTATATTTAAAAACATGCTCCTGGTAGACCTTCATACACTCACGTAAACAAAATTTGGAATTTCAATTTTGTTAGGCTATGGGAGACCTAGGCGAATGTGGAGTAGACGTGTTTTAATCAGAGTAATGAACTGCCAGTTTCCGGCTTTTCTGGCAGGTAAACTATATTTATTTGCGAATACTCTTTGACACATCCCATTTCTAGGATTTTCTGATACAATTTATCTTCGTTGATATCCACATGCAATTGCCTTTCTTTAAGGGTAACCATATTCATGTAGTAAGTCTTCTCATTTTGAGCTGCGACGAGCTTACGGCGTAATATTTTCAACGCATCCATACGCTTGAACAAGTCGATCTCAGTTTCTACCATTGCAACTTCCTCCTGAAGACATTGGATCTTCTGTATCGTCTCATCGATCAAAGGCGCATAGTACTGGTTTGCCACGTTTCTCGTCACTGTATATATTGCTACTTCTTTTCTAAGAAGATCAAACCTCTTGGTTAGAGCCTCGTCACATCTGTAACAAAAAAAATTGTTTATCTGGAAACACGCCAATAGTGCTTCAACTGCATCTTCTTGAAATAATTCCGTATACATACGCTGACTTTCTTAATTACAAATTTTAAATGTATATAGATTACGAGTTTTGTTTCTGTAGGATTTGTTATTTTACACTTAATTGTGTTGTTGTTGATGTCACTCTGTTTGTTTACTTATAGTAATGTTTTATATTTTATTTTATTTTCTGTTTTATATATTATTTATATGATTTGAATAAAACAACGTCTACTCCACAAAATGATCTATATATATACGTTAAAACCTTGTTTTAAATGCCAGACATGTTTCGGACTACACCTCCATCATTAGTGGCTTAAGGAACCTTATACAGTATTGTCAGATGTGAGGGTCGTACTTCATACAAATGTTAAGAGAGAGTTTTACATTGATTTAAACGTTTATACATATCTGCAAAATAATCACTTATTTAGGATACAGTGTAATATTATACTATTCACTCCTCGATAGATGGATTACTTCAGAAAATTATATATATTACTTATAGTAGTTTTAGTATAATATGTATGACGATGCAGATAACAGCGGTTAAAAAGCAAATAAAGAATTATTATTATTATTATTTAATTGACATTAACCTCACATTTCCTTTGTTTATTTTACTTTGTATTTTGGGCTTAATCTTAATAGATTGATAGTGTTTAGTAGTTCTTTATTTGGTTTTACAAAAAGCGTTGTATTATGTGATTATTAAAAATGTTGCCACTGCAAAGATTTCTTGTAACAAAATCGAAAATATAGCAAGAATTCATGAAAATAGAGCTAGAACAAGGATTTAGTCTACATGATGAAAGGCGTTTTATTGAACTTTTTGTCTAACTAAAGACCTATATGATTTGTTTTGTAATAAAACGGACGGGCAATGGAATTTACTGTTGTCTGGCCCTGTGGTTATGTCTGAGTTTTATGGTTTATATTAGTTTGGGAATATTATTTAAGTAAGATTGTATACAAATGTTCTAAACTCAGTCATAAAATTTTAAGGGTATATTTTCTATTTATCTTATCTTCCATTGATATGGGTTTCACAACCTATGCAAGTAATATAAGAATAATATATTGAGTGCCTATGATAATGAATTTTATCTAGAAAAAGACCTTTCTTTTTGTCTAATATCCGTTGAAAAGTAATAAAGACTCTGTAAACATAAATAGGACTAGAAACAGATAGACCGTGTTTTTCTTGTTCGAAGAATGACATGTTTGAAATAACCGTTGGGCTAAATATTTAAAATGTCTTTTTTCTGATTGGTTTATTTTCATTTTGTATTACCTACTATGTAACTTTTATGAGGCAATTCTAGAAAGGAAAAAGGACGTGAAGATTAGAATGGTTCTAGTCTAGATCGAGTGAGTAAAGAAGTGTTTTCAAAATTGTATAAAGTTAAATTAAATATTTTAATTTGTTTTTGAACTTAGTAAATTTTTCAGTTAACAATTATTTTCTAGTTTTTGTTTAAAGACTAAGTTCATTTCTTTTTATTCTGAAATAGTGAATTGTATAAAGTTCCGTAAGTTTTGATATACTTTTAATTGAAGGCCTTTTTGTTTAATCAGTTTTTATTATATATAGTTTAAAGTTATTTCTTTTAGTAATTGAAATAAATAAAATAAAGTCTCGTATAGGAATTAATATAATTATTCGAACTATATTAATTTTCCTATTTTTAAATACTACAAGTAAGGATTAAGATTTCTTCTAAATTCTCATTATCGCTTAATTGTTTTATTCTTTCTCTTTCTTTTATTTATACATATTTATTTCTTTATTGTTATTAAATTTCTTTAATAAGTTTTAATTATTAAATTAGTTGTTTTAGCCCACAAACTTTGTGTTTCATTTCTAATAAAGTTTCGATAAATTATTGACAAAAAGGGTAAACCAATTAAATATTTTCTTTTAAATAAAAAGTGATCCAACACTATAATGGTAAGTAATTTTGCATTACTTCAATACAGATTAATAAAGCTTATTTTAGTTGTTTGTTTGTTTCATATAATAATTTGATTCTGTTATTATTCAAGTTGATATTCTTTGTTTGTTCTTCTTTATTTGAAACCGCTCGTAAAACATTGAATCGAACCCGTAACAATTTGAATAGCATATTGGGGTTCATTCGGATGGAGCTATAACATTAGTATTCTTTCTGAATGTATATAACACCCGCTAATTCCAATAAGGTTACAATTTTATAGATATACTTATATTATTACAATTATCTATGCATACATAGCTAAGTAAGTATACAGGGTGATTCTTTATGGTTGCAACAAACAAAAACTGGAATGAAAACAATTCAAGCATTTTTTGCCCTTGAACTCATGTCCGCAAATGCTTCGTTATCGAGATACAGGCTGTCTCAATTTAGCGGTCAAATTAGCTTTTTTGTTCATTTCTCAAAAACTAGCTAACCGATTTTTACAAAATTTTACATGCATTTCGGGTTCGATAACCTAAAATAATCTGCATTATTTTGACTTTCATTAACTGCTCATTGGCGTATATGTAGGGGGCATTTGCGTAAATTTTACACATAAATTAATTAAGGACAGCTTTGACAAGCTTCATTATTTGAAATTATTACTTTTTTAAAAAGAGCAACTTATAAGCTACAAAAAAGTTAATTACGTCGATGTTGTGGTTTCTACCATTTTTATGGAAACCGATAAATTGTAAGTTCATGGTAGATTTAAATCAAAATAACGTTTACCAAAAAACAAAATGAAAAATCGAAGTTAAAAACGATTTAATAATAACAAATTACTTAAGAACAAATTTTAAGTCCAATCAGTACAATTAAAAATTTAACAATAAAAAAACTAAACTCGAAATTACAATAAGAAAATTCAAATGGCCCTCCATTGACAGCAAATACACATTCTACATCTTTCAACTAATGAATTTGTAGCTCTAATAAGGATCCTTTCTTATTTCCCTAGTAGCTTCATGAACTCTCTCCAGTAGTTGGTTTTCATTTATAATTTGTACACTGTAAACCAATTGTTTCATGTACCCCCATAAAAAGAAGTCGAGCGGATTCAGATCCGGTGATCTTGGAGGCCACTCAATGGAACCTCCCAAACCAATCGATTTGTTTCCAAACAGTTGATTTAAAACTTATGTTTTACTATTCTACCATGATGCGCAAGGGCTCCGTTATGTTGATAGCACATGTTTTGATTAATATTCAGAGGTACATCCTCAATAAATTCAATTAGGCGGTTCTGTAGAAAATGACTGTATTGATTTTAATTTAAATGCCCATTAATTACGAACAACGGCAATAATTGATTGTTAAACATGCCACCCCAAACATTGATACTAAAACGTTCTTGAAAATTTCGCGGGCGAATACCACGAGGGTTCTAAGGTCATACATGTTCATTATGGTTTGTATTTATGCAATCTCTAGTAAAAGTTGCTTCATCTAACCAGTGCGCATTCTGTCTTTCATGTTCTTGATGCTTATCAAGAACCCAATTACAAAATAGCAGCCGCGTCTCATGGTCTCCAGGATGTAGGGTCTGGACATCTTGAAGATGATAGAGATACAGCATTTCTCGATTTAATACTCTCCAAACAGTTGTTTGAGGTAATGCCGATTAAGTTGATATTCTTTTAGTGCTTATTTTAGGCTCATCTAAAACTAAATCCACTATGATTACTTCAGTTTGAATATTTAGACGATACGGTCGTTCGTTACCTCTAGGTAAAATGCTCCCTGTCGTTCTAAGCCTGTGAATTGTAGCCGTAAATGTTTTGTGATATGGATGATGTGGTAGTCCTGTATATTATTATTATTATGTTTATATACACCAGCAGATTTTTGACATTGGTTTAGTTTAGTTTTGACATTGTAATATTATTTAATAAAAAGTTTATACATATTTTGAATACAAAACATAACATGGCGCAGTCCAATTAAGAACCAAGAGCAGCTCTTTTAGAACGCTAAAAATGTCCACTCGTAAGAATAAGAGTAAGAAATCGAACCAGACATCTACAGAAATTCCAGAAGCATGTATTGAAACAACCAACCAAGCTTTACGAACTTTAGAAAAGAAAACCGAAGAATCGTTAAAAAATATGAAGACGGATTTCAAACAACAGCTATCAGAAATACAAAACAGTATGAGGCAATTGTTAGAAATTCAGAAAGATAGTAATAATAAAGAAAGAATTCCAGAAGAAGATCAGAACTCAAAGACGGAGTGTGCAGACGATACTAACATGGAATATATACGTTTACCAAGCAATATACCTTTACCAGAAAAACTAAACGATTCTCTAAACCTAGCGCAGTTTAAACACTGGAAAATAAATTTTGAAAATTACTTGTTGTATTTGGACACCCTGTATCTCGATAACGAAGCATTTGCGGACATGGGTTCAATGGCAAAAAATACTTTAATTACTTTCAGGAATCTCCAGTTTTCGTTTGTTGCAACCATAACGAATCACCCGGTATATCCCTAATTAATAATTTACAGTTAGATAGATAGGTACTTAGGTTACTACCACTGTTTACAAATAATGATCCTGTAACGAAAATTCGCACACAAATTTTCGCTACACTTATTTTAAATAAAATAAGTTGAGTTTACAATACACGGAAAAAAGCTATTCTTATTATAAGATTATTAATCTTAATTCAACGCTACACTGCATTTCCTATGCCGCAAGTGCAGTAATACTTAAATTAAATAAAACAATATTCTTATTTAGTAAGACTAAGTTAATACTAACGCAAGAAGAGTAGATACTTTAGTCAAGTACAGAAAATAATAATAAACTATTTGACACAAGCAATTTGTCTGTCGTTAGAAAAAACATCTTACCAAAATAAAATTATGACGTGAACTAGAAGTGTTAACTAAACTAAAATAAGTGACACCAACGTTAGAAAAAAATACTACCAAATTATGACAAACCAACGAACCATAATAGAGAGATATGGTAGTCCTAAAAAATAACGTCCGCCGCTATTAACGTTAATTTAACACCAACGATTTTCAAATAGAGAGATATGGTAGTTCTAAAAAATAACGTCACCTATGATGATAATCATATTATAGGCAGCCATTTTTAGGCTAGCAGATTTAAAATACCTATCCAATATATTTATAGTAGGTATGTAGTATAAAATGTTATAAGGTTATTGAATTTGACAAGTGGATTTATTATTTAAATTAAGCATTTATCAGATTATAACAACATTAATTAATAAGCAGCATGTACAGGAAAACATTAATTAGCCGACATTTAACAAATTTTCCAGATTGCAATCAAATAAATTTTAAATTGTTTAGAAATTTTTAGCATACACTTTAAATTTATATACGGGGTGAGTCAAAAATGTATTTGTTTATTTTTTTAAAGACAGAAAAGTAATATTTTCAGTATTTTTTTAGATTTCAATTCAAGATTTCTTAGAGGTGAAACTATAAGCTCATAGAGGTTATATACTCAAAAATGTTTTTATTTATTTCTCAAGACTTTTAGACACGGCAAGACCTAATAAATAGGAAAAATTTAAAAATTTTTAGTGTGTTAGAATGGTCTCATACATTTTTAGCATAAGCACTTTAAATTTATATACGTGGTGAGTCAAAAATGTATTTGTTTATTTTGTTGATGACAAAAAAGTAATATTTTTAGTAATTTTTTGATTTCAATTCAAGATTTCTTTGAAAGTTAAACTATAACCTCCTAGTGGTGATCTAAGGGGCAACTCAAAAATGTTTCTATTTATCTTCAATATTTTTAGTTCTTTAATTTTTTTTTTAATTTTTTTTTTACAACCCTCAATGACTTTTTTCATGGATAAAACTACCACAAGACGACTGGGAAATCCCGCAAGGGATTTATTGTTATTATTATAAAACATTTATTATTAAAATAGAAACGCACAATTAGTAATATTATTTTACAGTTTAACTTAGTCAAAAAGTAGGTAGTAGGTACACAATAAAGTTTATAATTTAAAAAAATAAATAAAATAACAAGCAGCTTGGACTAGTTACGTTCTTGGAATATTCTTTCGATGTGCTAGGGCTAGGCATGTCATCGATGACCATGGGGTAACTTATACGGACGAATTCCTTTGATGTGTGAGCTCCAGTACTTATGTCTATGTCACAACTAGAGGGTTCCAATTTTCTTCGTTTTGGACCAGGTGCCTCCTCTATAAATTAAATTATTTCATAAAAACATATATCACATTTAATAGAGGAGCGTGGTTTCCTTACCTGTATTAAGATGTAATATTGGTGTTGCATTCCATCTAAGGTCTCTTCGACACCCAAACTGTAAATCATCCGGAACAAAATGTTTCGCACACACTAGATAACTTTTAAGTAGTTTATCAAAGGGTATGTTAAATAAACGGGTGTTGTTTATATTTGCCAACCACTTTATTAGCATTTCTGGTTCTTTATTAGGGTTCGGAAATCGGAAAAAACTACCATTCTTACTATCACAGGAAACACAAAATTTTTTTTTGCCGGTCGAACTTCTCCAACAAAAAGAGCCATAATAAGTAAAATATCACACACTGAACGCAATTTTTATGCACAATTTACAATTAAACAGACTTTTAAACAAGACTCGCACTCTTTTTTCAAACTCTTAACGCAAAAAATCATATTTAGACTTGAAATTATGCCACACCCTTTTGTGGGAAATACGACTATAACATATGTTTTATGGGTAATACCAAATATTTTAAACATAAAATAGGGTGATGTTTTGTGATTTTAAAATGAAAATTTTTTTTTGGTGACACCTAGCGATAGGAGGTCAAGCTAAGCGTAGTAGAACAGACAGTTTTCTTCACTTTTCGTTTGCAGCGCCTCTCGTGACTGTTCGCATAGTTAAAAACAGTGTACCAGTCTCTGCCATTTAAGTTAATCTTCTAAGGGGGTATGTTTTGTGCTGGAGCGGCACTCTGTAACAAAATAGCGATAGAGGTTCCCTTCGCTTCGCTATTTCGTACTCTGTGTAACCAGATTCGGTATTTTCCGTGTCTAGCTGCACATGAGCGCAGGGGCGATAGAGAAGCGAATGATAGAGACAACTTGAAAGGTGTTTCTATGATCGTTCTGTCTCAGTCTATTCTTATCTTATCTTTCTTCCTTCAATGACAATAAAATGAAAAGAGGTTAGGTTATGGTTGTTTGTATTATGATTTTCAGGTGAAATTATTTATTTTGTAAACTTCTTACAAAAATTATAAACATTTATCTATCGCGAAAAAGGTATTAATTAATTTAAGACATTTTAACAAATATCATTTTTAAGTGGGATGGTAGCGGTAAAACAAAGTTTCAGTTGTGATGAGTTTAAGTTTATATCAGAAGAGAACAGAATCTGTTAGTGCGCCATCACATATACCAGGCTAACAAAGTCAGTAGGGTTCGACCCAGTTCCTAACAGACTCCAGCGAATGGAATTCCAAAATGATCAGGGATCAGCAAAGGGCGCCAGAATATTTTTGAGTACAAAAATATACAAAAACTTTCCTCGTTATATTAAAGATGATTGTACTGAACAAAGATAAAGATAACTAGAAGAAAATGATGCCGTGCTCCCTAAACAAATTAGAAATCCAAACACTATTAGATTAGATCACTCGTTAAGCTGTGTATGATGAAATCAAACTACGATAAGTAAAATCAATACTTATAATAAAAAAATTAAATTAAAAAAATTAATACAATAATTGTTCGTCTCATTTAGCTGTCGACTCCCATACATTTGAGTCCGCTGATGACTCTGGTGTTAAGGTTCTAGGTCTTCGTTGGATCCCGTCTTCAGACACTTTTCATTTTTCTGTTAATATTTCCCCTCATAAATGTACAAAACGCAATATTTTGTCAAACCTGGCACGCATGTTTGATCCGTTAGGAATTCTTTCTCCATTAAGCTTCCTAATTTGATGCGACAACTTTGGTCTTTACGGTTGAATTGGGATGAGGAACCGCCGTTATTTATTTCCTGTCTATGGGAAAAATATCAATTGGATTTTCCTTGCCTAGAGAATTTTTCTTTACCTCGCCAGTTATCCCCCAAGTTATCTGAGACATGTGAACTTCATTGTTTTGGTGACGCCAGCGAGAAAGGGTACTGTGCAGTTTGTTATTTTGTATTCCCCTTATCAGATCATACACATTTATCATATTTTGTTTACGCCAAGTCTAAAGTAGCTCCCTTGAAAAAACTTTCTCTCCCTCGATTAGAGTTATGTGCTTCGGTTTTGGTGGCCAAACTTGTTTCATATATATGTGAAACTTTTCACAAGAAGATTTCTTTTTCACAAATTTATTGTTGGTCTGATTCTTGCATAAGTTTATAGTGGATTCGGGCAGAACCGCACCGCTGGAAAACATTCGTCTCAAATCGTGTTTCTTATATTCAAGATCGAGTTTCTATAGATTCCTGGTATTACGTGCCATCCAGTTAAAACCCGGCTGATATTGGTTCACGCGGTTTACTTCCTAGTGAACTTGTGCAATGTCGTCTATGGTGGGCGGGACCTGATTTTTCGCATCTGAGTAAAGCAAAACTTCCTGACTCGGAAATAAATTCAGATGCTCTTAAAGAAGAAAAGAAAGCGATTGTTTCTGTGGCTAATAACGAGCCGCACTTTTTAGAGTGCCTCTTGCACCAACATTCGTCTCTTTTGACATCTCAACGGATATTGGCGTATATTCTTCGCTTTGTTAATACTTGTAGAGCTGTGGAACCAAAGGTTTCTGGAAGCTTGACTTTCCGCGAATTGGGTTCAATGTTATTAATATTCGCAAAACACTTTCAATCTGTTCACTTTGCTGAAGATATTTCTCTTCTAAAGCAAAACTCCAGACTCCCAAAGCATTTTCAAAAACTTTCACCTTTCTTGGATTCATCAGGATTGCTCCGAGTAGGAGGTAGACTTCGCAACGCACCGATTCCTTATGATACAAAATACCCTATACTGTTGCCCAGTTATTGCATTTTCACTGAGCGTTTGATTGAATATATTCATCGTAAATATTTTCATTGCGGTATTCAAACTACGCTCTCCATACTTTCTCAAACATTTTGGATCATATCATCCAAACGGGTTATTCGTCGCATTTTATCTAAATGTGTACGATGTTGGAGAACAAACCCCAAACCAACTCCTCCTCCTTTTATGGGCGATCTACCCGCGGCTCGAGTATCTCGTTTAAAATGTTTTTTACATACTGGTGTAGACTTCGCTGGGCCCTTCAAAGTTACGTTCTCACGCAGCCGTGGCGTCAGAAGCTCTAAGGCGTACATTTCCTTATTTGTATGTATGGCTACTAAAGCCATTCATCTAGAGCTTGCCTCGGATTTATCCCATGAAGCATTTTTGGCCGCATTAAAACGATTTGTTGCTCGTCGAGGTCGCTGTACCGATCTGTATAGTGATTGCGGTACAAATTTTGTGGGAGCCTTTCGCGAGCTAAAACGTCTCATGTCCGACGCTGATACCCAGGAGCATATTCAGTGGCATTTTAATCCACCCTCCAGTCCTAATTTTGGCGGTTTGTGGGAGTCCGCTGTCAAAAATGTCAAAACGCATTTAATAAGAACAATTGGAGAGCAAGTGTTTACCTACGAGGAGTTCTTAACCTTCTTAACACAAATTGTGGCCGTAGTAAATTCTCGCCCCTTGACTCCATTAAGTAATGATCCAAATGATTTCAGGGTTCTTACCCCAGGACATTTTTTGACATTGGACTGTGTTGGTTCACTTCCCGATGAAGATGTTACTCAACTACCCCTTAATCGCTTGACTCGTTGGCAACTCATCTCTAGAGTTTATCAACATTTTTGGAATAGATGGTCTCGGGAGTATCTTCATACTTTAAACCAGCGTTCTAAGTGGCTTAACAATGAAACTCCTATTCAAAGGGATACCATAGTTCTTATCAAAAATGATAATTTGCCACCCTTAAAGTGGTGCTTGGGTAGAATTTCCGAAGTTTTCCCTGGGCGCGATGGACATGTGCGAGTTGCAGATGTACGCACGACAAACGGACTGTTACGAAGGCCGGTCACAAAGTTGTGTCCGCTGCCTATCACTTAAAATACCGTTGTATTTTGGTGGGCGGTATGTCGCGTCCACTCTTATTGTATGCGTCTTATTTATGTAATTTCCCTTTAAAATTATTTTCTTTCTTTCCCAAATATCTTCATCCTTTTCATTTTTCTAATTTCTATAATATATAGAGATTAATCAGAGTATTTCTCTTTTTTTTGTTAATATAAATTTTTGCGCGTATTTGGCCTAAGGACAAGCTGTCGATGCGCGCACCGCATCTTTATCTTCAATAAATTCAATTCATTATAAACTATCAGCCATAGTGGTGTGCTTTATCGTTAATGTACTAATTTGTAAAAGTAAAACTAAACCGCAACCTGTGAAAGTTTGTGTGTAATTGTCGTGAATGTGTGGAAATTTGAAAACTGTCAATAACCGTGCTGGCCAGCCCATCAGACCAACCATCGAACATCAAGGTAAGTCCTTAAGGCCCGTTTATCGGTTAAATTAACTCATATAAATTCAATATATAACTGCCTATGGTCCATATTTCTCTCACGATCTGAGTTATCACAGAACAGTTAAAAATAAGATTAGAATTGTTTTTTTGTTTATATTACAACAAGTGATAAGCGCCTTTTAACTCTATCCATACCTATTTTAAATAAAAGAGTTTATTACAATATGTTTATAAAACAAACAACCACTGCTCGATAGTTGGATTGTTCTAGCCTTTCTTGATTTTATTTTTTAAGTTAAAAAGTATAAATTGATAGAAAATCTCATAAGGTAGAGGACTTCAAAAAACAGAAACTTCAAATCACTTCATATGCAACGTTTCGCAGCCTTTATTGCCGCTTCTTCAGGCACTACAAAAACAAACAAAAATGCACAAAGTTGCAAAATACAAACAATCTCATCACATCTTTGAATTGTTCATCTTAGTAGAATGTGTGTAATTTGAAATATATACTTATATATTTCAAATTACACACATTGTAATTTGAAATATATACTTATATAATGTGTAATTTGAAATATATACTTATATATTTCAAATTACACACATTCTAGTAAGATGAACAATTCAAAGACCCATATTTATCCAAGAGATTGTTATAAATATTACTCAGCCCTACAAATTAAATTCCTTTAAAATCTTGACTAGACAAATTTCTTTGGATTTACGTAATGTAATTACTTGATTACTCTTTGAAATAAGTATCCAGCTCAAAGTTATGTAAATTAGTGAAAGGCTAAATTTCCCTTATCTCTTATATTGTGTTCCAACCGTTGCACTTTTTCTCCAACACCATCTAGTGTACACACCAACTTAATCGGCTTCTGCTAGGTTGATTAGACTGGTTTAGTCTTGCAGTTGTAAATTTCTTCAAGCCTCAGCTCTTATTGGCATGTCATCAGGTAGGTGAGGATGCATGTACCGAGTAGGAAACACCAATAGAAATTAGTAAAAATTCACTTTGGCTTTGGATAATCACTCGAGTTCTTTAATGTATTGGTATAGCAATAAATCGTAGTTATAGTCAAGATTTAAATCACAAAAATTAAAATTCTGTCTCTGAAGGAGATTCCCAAACTAATCCTGGTTTAAAAAACCTTATAAATTAAATTTAAGTGAACTATGTCACCGTATCAAAAAAGAAAATTTAGATTGAATTTGAACAAAGAAAATAAAGTGTTTAACTCCAACACTTGATGGAAAGTACGTTTCAATTTATATAAAAATTGATAAAGGAAAGTCAATACTTTCAAGATTATTGTATTAATTTTTTTAATTTAATTTTTTTATTATAAGTATTGATTTTACTTATCGTAGTTTGATTTCATCATACACAGCTTAACGAGTGATCTAATCTAATCTAATCTAATCTAATAGTGTTTGGATTTCTAATTTGTTTAGGGAGCACGGCATCATTTTCTTCTAGTTATCTTTATCTTTGTTCAGTACAATCATCTTTAATATAACGAGGAAAGTTTTTGTATATTTTTGTACTCAAAAATATTCTGGCGCCCTTTGCTGATCCCTGATCATTTTGGAATTCCATTCGCTGGAGTCTGTTAGGAACTGGGTCGAACCCTACTGACTTTGTTAGCCTGTTATATGTGATGGCGGCCTAACATATTCTGTTCTCTTCTGATATAAACTTAAACTCATCACGACTGAAACTTTTACCGCTACCATCCCACTCAAAAATGATATTTGTTAAAACGTCTTAAATTAATTAATACCTTTTTCGCGATAGATAAATGTTTATAATTATTGTAAGAAGTTTACAAAATAAATAATTTCACCTGAAAATCATAATACAAACAACCATAACCTAACCTCTTTTCATTTTATTGTCATTGAAGGAAGAAAGATAAGATAAGAATAGACTGAGACAGAACGATCATAGAAACACCTTTCAAGTTGTCTCTATCATTCGCTTCTCTATCGCCCCTGCGCTCATGTTCAGCTAGACACGGAAAATACCGAATCTGGTTACACAGAGTACGAAATAGCGAAGCGAAGGGAACCTCTATCGCTATTTTGTTACAGAGTGCCGCTCCAGCACAAAACATACCCCCTTAGAAGATTAACTTAAATGGCAGAGACTGGTACACTGTTTTTAACTATGCGAACAGTCACGAGAGGTGCTGCAAACGAAAAGTGAAGAAAGCTGTCTGTTCTACTATGCTTAGTTTGACCTCCTATCGCTAGGTGTCACCAAAAAAAAAATTTCATTTTAAAATCACAAAACTTCATCCTATTTTATGTTTAAAAAATTTTGGTATTACCCACAAAACATATGTTATAGTCGTATTTCCCGCAAAAGGGTGTGGCATAATTTCAAGTCTTAATATGTTTTTTTGCGTTAAGAGTTTGAAAAAAGAGTGCGAGTCTTGTTTAAAAGTTAGTTTAATTCCAAATTGTGCATAAAAATTGCGTTCAGTGTGTGCTATTTTGCTTATTATGGCTCTTTTTGTTGGAGAAGTTCGACCGGCAAAAAAAAATGTTGTGTTCCCAACTGTGAGACTAAGAATGTTAGTTTTTTCCGATTTCCGAACCCTAATAAAGAACCAAAAATGCTAATAAAGTGGTTGGCAAATATAAACAACCCCCGTTTATTTAACATTCCCTTTGATAAACTACTTAAAAGTTATCTAGTGTGTGCGAAACATTTTGTTCCGGATGATTTACAGTTTGGGTGTCGAAGAGACCTTAAATGGAATGCAACACAAATATTACATCTTAATACAGGTAAGAAAACCACGCACCTCTATTAAATGTGGTACATGTTTTTATGAAATAATTGAATTTATAGAGGAGGCACCTGGTCCAAAACGAAGAAAATTTGAACCCTCTAGTTGTGACATAGACATAAGTACTGGAGCTCACACATCAAAGGAATTCGTCCGTATAAGTTACCACATGGTCATCGATGACATGCCTAGCCCTAGCACATCGAAACAATATTCCAAGAACGTAACTAGTCCAAGCTGCTTGTTATTTTATTTATTTTTTTAAATGATAAACTTTATTGTGTACCTACTACCTACTTTTTGAATAAATTAAAATGTAAAATAATATTACTAATTGTGCGTTTCTATTATAATAATAAATGTTTTATAATAATAACAATAAATACCTTTTAAGTAGTTTGTGAGTTATCACGGATAAAAAAAATTTCTGACCCTTTAATAGAATTTTCACGGACGCCTATGGTACATTAATTTTTGTCGTGTATTTTTAACACCAATTCAACTAGTTAAATATAAAATTTTTTACATTTTAATTTTTTTTTTATTTTACCCCTTTTTCTACTATTTACGAACGCCTATGTAAGTAAAAATTGTATGCTGCATTTTTTAGGTTATCTTATATCAAACCTATATATAATTTGCCAATTTTTCTGGCATATTTGGGAAACATTTTTTTTTTTTTCGTTTTTGACCCTTTTTTAGCTCTCCATATCATATATTATGTAATATATGTATATATGGAGACTATTAGTTTCATGAAAAAAAATTTTTTTTTAATTTCACCGGAAATACTTGTCTTTGGTCATTTTATATATAAATAAACTGTTGCCTTCGAGGCAGGAATAGCTCTCCATATTTAAGTGTAAAAGTAATAATTTTATAACATTTTTGTCATTTATCTAAATTTGGTAAATTTTTGTTTTGTTTTAGACATCAGCAGTATCGGGTTTTGTTCATTTTTCTTCTCTTTGGAGGCACTATTTATACGTACATATTTTATATTTCAGATCTTCTAGGCCAAGTTCTTGTACGCAAAATAAAAGATTTTTTTTTAGTTTTCTTATAAAATTTATTTTGCGCCCTTTTCTACTATTTACCAACCCCCATGTAAACAAAATTCTTATGCTGCATGTCGTAGGTTATCTTATATCAAAGCTATATATAAGTAGCCAATTTTTCTGTTATATTTGAAAAAACATTTTTTTTTTTTCGTTTTTGACCCTTTTTCGAACGCCTGTGTGAACCAGTTCATTAATGTAACATTTTTTAGGTTATATTCTATCACAACTACGAAAAATTATTCCGTATTCCGAATTAGTTTTGGAAGTATATATGTTTTTACTTTGACCCCTTTTACACTATTTACGAACGCCTATGAAAACAAGTTATTTATAACACATTTTCTAGGTTATATTCTATCAAAGCTATAAATAACTAGTCAATATTTCTGCTATGCTTAAGAAATTCGTTTTTCTAACCTTTTTACCCCATTTTACACTTTTTTCGAATGTCAATGTGGTCTAATTGTTTAGGTTAAATATTTTAAGTTATATTTAATTAATCGCACAAAAAATTATTCAATATTTCGGATAAGTTTAAGAACTATGATTTTTTTAATTTTTGAACCCTCTTTTAAACCTCTTGCCTACGCTCAATGTTAATCACCACCTATAAATATCCTGTAGTATTTTCGTACCAATTGTGGTTAAAATCCGTTAAGTGGTTTTTGAGTTATCGGATACAAATTTTTTTTTTTTTTGACCCTTTTATAGAATGTTCACAGACGCCTATGGTACATTAATTTTTGTCGTGTATTTTTAACACCAGAAAAATAGGCTAACTATATATAGCTTTGATATAAGATAACCTAAAAAATGCAGCATAAAATTTTTATTTACATAGGCGTTCGTAAATAGTAGAAAAAGGGTAAAATAAAAAAAAAAATAAAAAATAAAAAATTTTATATTGAACTAGTTGAATTGGTGTTAAAAATACACGACAAAAATTAATGTACCATAGGCGTCCGTGAAAATTCTATAAACGGGTCAGAAAAAATTTGTATGCGTGATAATTCAAAAACAACTTAACGAATTTTAAGCACATTTGGTACGAAAATACTACAGGATATTGATAGGTGGTGATTAACATTGAGCGTATTTACATAGGCGTTCGTAAATAGTAGAAAAAGGGGTAAAATAAAAAAAAATTTAAATGTTAAACTAAATTATAAAATTTTTGACATTTTCATTTTTTTTTATTTTGCCCCTTTTTCTACTATTTCCAAACGCCTATGTAAATCCAAATTTTATGCTGCATTATTTAGGTTACCTTTTATCAAAGCTATATATAATTAGCCAATTTTTCTGGTATATTTGGGAAACATTTTTTTTCGTTTTTGACCCTTTTTTTAGACTATTTTCGAACGCCTGTGTGAACCAATTCTTTTATGTAACATTTTTTAGGTTATATTCTATCACAACTATGAAAAATTATTCAATATTTCGGATAAGTTTAAGAACTATGATTTTTTAAATTTTTGAACCCTCTTTTAAACCCCTTGCCTACGCTCAATGTTAATCACCACCTATAAATATTCTGTAGTATTTTCGTACCAAATGTGCTTAAAATTCGTTTAGTTGTTTTTGAGTTATCACGGATACAAATTTTTTCTGACCCTTTTATAGAATTTTCACGGACGCCTATGGTACATTAATTTTTGTCGTGTATTTTTAACACCAATTCAACTAGTTCAATATAAAAAATTTTACATTTTAATTTTTTTTTATTTTACCCTTTTTCTACTATTTACGAACGCCTATGTAAATAAAAATTTTATGCTGCATTTTATAGGTTATCTTATATCAAAGCTATATATAATGAGCCAATTTTTCTGGTATATTTGGGAAACATTTTTTTTTCGTTTTTGACCCTTTTTTTAGACTATTTTCGAACGCCTGTGTGAACCAATTCTTTTATGTAACATTGTTTAGGTTATATTCTATCACAACTATGAAAAATTATTCCATATTTCGAATAAGTTTAGGAAATATATATTTTTTGTGTTTTGACCCCTTTTCCACTATTTACGAACGCCTATGAAAGTAAGTTATTTATGACACATTTTATAGGTTATATTCTATTAAAGCTATAAATAATTAGTTAATATTTCTGCTATGTTTAAGAAGTACGTTTTTTTTAAATATTTTTTACCCCATTTTCGAACGCCAATGTGGTCGAATATTTTATGTTCAATATTTTAGGTTATACTCAATTAAATGCGTAAAAAATTATGCAGTATTTCGGATAAGTTTAAGAACTATGATTTTTTTTAATTTTTAAACCCTCTTTTAAACCCCTTGCCTACGCTCAATGTTTCCCAAAATCTAATCAGCTCCTTGCCATGTCCCATAGTATTTTTGTACCAAATTTGGTTAAAATCTGTTAAGTAGTTTTTGCGTTTTCGTGCATACAGACAGACAGACATTTTTTTAAAACTACTTATTTATGTATAAAATGACCAAAAACAAGTATTTCCGGTGAAATTAAAAAAAAATTTTTTTTCATGAAACTAATAGTCTCCATATATACATATATTACATAATATATGATATGGAGAGCTAAAAATGTCTGTCTGTATCCACGAAAATGCAAAACCGCTTAACAGATTTTAACCAAATTTGGTACAAAAATACTATTGGACATGGCAAGGAGTTGATTAGATTTTGGGAAACATTGAGCGTAGGCAAGGGGTTTAAAAGAGGATTCAAAAATTTAAAAAAATCATACTTCTTCAACTTATCCGAACTACTGCATAATTTTTTACGCATTTAATTGAATATAACCTAAAATATTGTACATAAAATATCAGACCACATTGGCGTACGAAAATAGTGTAAAATGGGGTAAAAAAGGTTTAAAAAAAAAACGTATTTCTTAAACATAGCAGAAATACGAGTATTAATTAGTTATTTATAGTTTTGATAGAATATAACCTATAAAATGTGTCAAAATACCTTACCTTCATAGGCGTTCGTAAATAGTGGAAAAGGGGTCAAAACCTAAAAAATATATATTTCCTAAACTTATTCGAAATATGGAATAATTTTTCATAGTTGTGATACAATATAAGCTAAAAAATATTCCATAAAAGAATTGGTTCACACAGGCGTTCGAAAATAGTTTAAAAAAAGGGTCAAAAACGAAAAAAAAAATGACGTTTCCCAAATATGCCGGAAAAATTGGCTAATTATGTATTGATTTGATATAAGATAACCTACAAAATGCAGCATAAAATTATTTACATATGCGTTCTTAAATAGTAGAAAAGAGGACAAAATAAAAAAAATATATATAATGTAAAAAATTTTACATTTAACTAGTTGAATTGGTGTTAAAAATACACGACAAAAATTAATGTACCATAGGCGTTCGTGAAAATTTTATTGAAGGGCCAGAAAAAAATGTGTATCCGTGATAACTCAAAAACCACTTAACGTCTTTTAACCATATTTGGTACGAAAAAATTAACAGGATATTTATAGGTGGTGATTAACATTGAGCGTAGGCAAGGGGTTTAAAAGACGGTTCAAAAATTAAAAAAATCATAGTTCTTGAACTTATCCGAAATGTTGATTAATTTTTTGTGCGTTTAATTAAATATAACCTAAAATATTTAACAATTAGACCACATTGCCATACAAATAGAATGTAAAATGGGGTAAAAAGGTTACAAAAAAACTTACTTCTTAAAAAATGCAGAAATATTCACTAGTTATTTATAACTTTGATAGAATATAACCTACAAAATGTGTTATAAATAACTTGTTTTCATAGGCGTTCGTAAATAGTGTAAAAAGGGTCAAAATAAAAAAATATATACTTCCTAAGCTTATTCGAAATGATTTTTCATAGTTGTAATAGAATATAATCTAAAAAATGTTACATAAATAAACTTGTTCACACAGGCGTAGTGTAAAAAAGGGTCAAAAACGAAAAAAAAAAAAATTTCTAAATATAACAGAAAAATTACATAGGCGTTCGTAAATAGTAGAAAAGGAGGCAAAATAAATTTTATAATAAAAAAATCAACTATTTTGCGTACAAGAACTTGGCGTAGAAGATTTGAAATATAAAATATGTACGTATAAATTGTGCCTCCAAAGAGAAGAAAAAGGAACAAAACCCGATACTTAAAAAAAGCTGATGTCTAAAAAAAATTATATAAATTTTAGATAAATGAGAAAAAGTCATAAAATTATTAGTTTTACACTTAAATATGGAGAGCTATTCGTGCCTCGAGGGCAACAGTTTATTTATTTTTTTTTTCGTTTTTAAATTTTTTCATTTTTTTTCCCTGGGGAAAGAGGGCTATTATATGTGATTTTTTTTCCCATCTTTTCGACATATTAAAAATTTTACCCTATTGAGAAATTTCTAGTACTAATTTCATTTTAAGAAAAGTGTCATATCAAATTTTGTATATATTGATGTTATTAGTCGCAAGGAAATGTTCTAAATCGATCTGGTCAATATACTAGCAACGAGTAGTCGTAACCGCATAGGAAACGGAAAAATGCATACCGTGAGTATAGTAAATAATATTTGGTCTCAAATCACTGAAATAGAATAGCTAACGTTCAGAAATCGCTAATTATTTTTGGCTAATAAAATAAATATCTCATAATTAATGTTTTTTTAAAGAATGAAATGCACGTAACAATAATGTGAACACAACTTACTCATTCATAAAATCATTTATCCTCTTCAGTTCTTGTCCTGAGTTTTCGTCTAACTCTCTCATGCTTTTTTCTATAGTTTCTATCGATTCTGCTATATCCCAAAGTATAAGACGAACAGCATTCTCGCTTGACAAAACGGGCAATGATGCATGAGGTACAGCACGATCAGGACTCTCGCTTGACGAACCGGGCAATGATGCAAGAGGTACAGCATGATCAGGACTCTCGCTTGACGAACCGGGCAATGATGCAAGAGGTACAGCACGATCAGGACTCTCGCTTGACGAACCGGGCAATGATGCAAGAGTTACAACACTACCAGCACTGTCGCTTGACGAACCGGGCAATGCTACAAGAGGTAAAACACTAACAACACTCTCGCTTGACGAACCGGATAATGATACAAGAGGCACAACACTATCAGCACTCTCGCTTGACGAACCGGGCAATGATGCGTCAGACATGATTAATAGTAGTTGTATTGTATTATATTACAAGACAAGTCTTCTCACAAAATTATCAAAGTATACTAAAATATTTGGGAATTGTGTCCCGGAATTTATTATGTTCCTAGTGTCTACCTGCCTGTTTATTGAGACAATAAGGAAAATAAAAAATGAAATAAGCTCAAAGAGGATAAATAGTTAAAACTAAATGCAGGTATTCGGATCAAATTTTTCTTCGAAAAGTACTTTAAAAAGGTAAAATCCGGATAACGGTACATAATTTACAACTATCCCAAAGTACAATAATCTTTTATGACAAAGTTTCCGAATTTGCTGAAATATTCAATTTTTTTTTCAGAGGCGTAACTTCGGGGTAGGGGATCAACTCTATTATTTACAAAACAAATGTATCCTAGTTAAAAACTTTCTGGGTAATTTGCAATTGAATTCGGGCGTGTTATTCCAGCTTTCGAAATTACTTGTCCAAATTACCATCGAAAGTATTTTAATTAATTTATGTAAATTAATAAATAAAAAAATCCATAAAGTGACTTCGATGGAGTTCTCGAGCAGTATATTTTATGTCTTAGTGAAAAGTTTTTTCGATTGTTCAATGGTCTAGTCCCGAAACATGTATGGCTAGTAAATGCTATTAAACTTAAACATTAGAAAACAAAATCACAACAGTTATATATAAAATCGATGAGTAGAACCTTTGGCGTAGAACACTAAACTGACACTCGTTACCACTTCACCAAAACACTTCTTTTAAATCTCGACGCGCGTTTCGCTAACAATGTTAACATCCTCAGGAGAGAATTAAAACTAAACTACTACTAAATATATTACAGCTTATATACTATTCACATACCACAGATACGCGCTCTGATTGGTCGCCGCGCAACCAATGAGAGGGCGGTACATACGTCAACATAAATTAATTACTTACATACTAAAGAATACAAAATACTATTAGGGATTGGACCCTTATCTTTGTTTAGTGCTTTTGAATTATTCTTAATAATTTCCAAGCTTTCATAAGCGTCCAAAAATTTCCAATTGCTAACAGATTTCAACAATCTTAAGTTACTAGAATCTACTCTGTGATTATTTTCAAACATATGTTCTGCTACACTAGACTTATCTAACCTACCATATCTTAAATGAGCAATATGCTCCTTAAATCTAACATTAAGTTTTCTTTTGGTTTGTCCTATATAAACTTTGTCACAATCCTTACAACTGATTTCATAAATGCCAGATTTTTCCGTCATCTCTACTTTATCTTTTGGATTGCCCAACAGATTGCCTAGACGCGTACTAGATTGAAAAACAGTTTTAAAGCCAATGTCACTAAAAATCTTATTTAAACCGCGTGTAAATTTTGGAAGATAAGGGATCGAAATAAATTTAGAACTATCTTGACTTTCTCGGAAAGTTGTGGCATTATGAAGTGCATTTTTAAACTTATATTTTCTAATTAATTTATCAACTAGTTATACAATAATAAAGAAAAACACAAAAACAAACGAATTAAAAACATACTTGATCTTATCTATAATTAACAAAGCAGGTAATTCTTACCCACAAGAAAAGGGTGTTTTTGGTGTCAACTAAAACAAAGGACATTTACATAAAAATAGTTAAAAATTTTCGAAAAATAATCCATGACGCGGAGTTATTTAAATAAATTATTTTGCAAATCAATTGTGTTCGACATAGCGATTGAAATTTTAAGTAGAAAACCCCGTTTTTCTTGTGAGTATGAATTACCTGTTTTGTTAATTATAGATAAGAATATTAAAGAGAAAAATATGTTTTTAAATCGTTTATATTTGTGTTATTTTTATTATTGTATAATTTTTTCCTATATGTTGTAATAATAATATAAAGGTTACAATTTCCAACATAAGTAAACACACCTCAAACATGAGACTCAATGAGTGTCATCTGCTCTTGAAATAATTTATCATACAAACAATTATTAAACTTAGACAGTGATAATGTTGTCATCTCCAAAGACATATCATTATAGAAATTAGCTATATTGTAACTGAAAAACCTCTGATACATGGCAGTTCTGTGTTGAGGAATGGTAATAATATCCTTGCGTCTGACATTTACATTATGTATGTCAGTCCGGAAAGTTATTCTTCTATACAAGTAAGGCGGAGTCTTCAACAAAAGAGACACGGACCGTAGACGTAATCACAGAAGTTCATATGCGACAGCACACAACAACTTTCTCAGGCCAAATGAAAGTATTTTCCTAGTGGCATAGATACTCTTAAGGTTGGCATAGCCAATTTGAAGCTTTGATGTTATATGCTGAGTAAACCTAAGCCCATTGTCAATAATTAGTCCCAAGCCCTTGGCATGATCGGAGATTTGAATGGCCACACCATCCAGTTCATTATAAAAGTCGAAACGTCGACAAGAGAACGAAAGTGGTTTCTTTTTACTGAGCTATACCCAAAAATAATCAATTCGTAAAATTGCAAGGTAAAAAAGCAAGCTACATTTTACTTTTGTTTATATTTTAATTCGTTCACCGAATTACCATATCTCTGCTCTACAGATTAAGGTCGCGTGAGAGGTGAAGTTTTGTCCATCATTTAAATAAAATTAAAGCAATGATAACAGATAATTTAAAACACTTGTACGATGTTAAGTAAAAAGTATTATCATATAGGACATGTTTAATAAAATTACAATAAACAATAAAAGTTAAATGAATTTTTGATTTAGTTAAGCCCTCCATCCAGATAAATTTCTTTTAGTACCTACGCCATTGGTCAAAAGACCTTACCCTATAGGCGTATCAAATTTTTCCTTAAAGATTGTACCTTTTTAACCCATAAATATAATAAAAATAATGTTGTTAAATACAAAAATACAATAAAACCCTCGTACAATCAGTAAAACTACATTTGTCTAAGACGTTTCTTAATAACAAAATATTTATACCTTTCTATAAAAACATAAATCTGTTTGAATTATTATATTTACTACAAACTATTGTCAGATTTTATTTACCTGCCACATTTCTGGCCCGCTACTATCTATATATACTATATCTATATACGAGTATACTATAAGATACTATACTATAACTATAAGCGCGGCGAATTGCTGTATAGACATGAGCATCAAACGTTCCGACACGAGGTGAAGTAACTGTATATTATTTTAAACGGTGCCCCAGTAATGCAGGTCTGATTGAGAAATTTTCTTTTGAAACTTGCAATAAGTAGAGAAAACCACGCACATGCGATTAAAAAGTTCTCCTTACTTAACTTATTAGGAAATTCCTGTTTCCTAAATCCTTAGAAGCATTATGTTCTTTCAGGAGCTAACAATAATAATAATGTCTTTATTAGCAATATTGTACTCGTATATGAAAAGGAACAAATAAACAATTCTTAATAAAATACAAATCGCTAAAAGGCGCTATATCAGCAGACCAATTTTCCATATAAAACCTTAATGTAAGAAAAACAATATCAATCAAAAATTACCACCTGAAAATCAATACATATACAGGGTTATTCACGCATTACGACACGGAGTAGTGTGGCTAAGCTAGTTAATTTCCTAAAAGTTTTATTAATGGGTTCGATAAAAATAATTTAGGGCAACATTTCAAAAATATAATTTTAATTTTTATAAAAATAAAGACCTAATTTAAATGAAAAAATCACACCTATTCGTTTGTTCTTTTTAAGCCAGTCTGGGCTGATAAATATACCCACACATCACTTGGTACTTCAAATATAAAAAACCCCCAATACTAAATACAGGGCGTCCACTAATATAAGTTATATGAACGTAAAGTTTAATTTCAAATGGAAAACCCGGTATATGACGCAAAAATTAGATGCACAAAGTAATTATCTGTTAAATATTATAATACTTTCCTATGTGCGAACTCGTGACGTTTTCGTGGCACATATTCATAATATTAGGAGAATTTTTAATTGAACCTGTTAATTTTATGTCGACCACCCTTTGTATTTGATGATGATGAAATTAATTATCTAAAAACCACTATAAGGTCTTCCTATAGATATTTATATTTTTAATTTTGCATGGAAAAATCACATACTGTATAATATAGGAAGAATTTTTCAAAATTATAATATTTGTCAAGTCAACCATGAGAATTTGACAAACCATATATTTAAACAATAACATAATAAATAAATACATTTTTAGCTTAAATTAAATAACAAGATATACATAAAAATACTGATAAATTTTATAACAAATGTTCAAAATGATTGGACTCTAGACACATTTGATTCCATTTCTTAAATCCTTCAACAACTTTAACTTAGTGTAACGCTTCTAAACGCTTCGTTTATTTGCTCCTTCATCTCCTCTATTAAAAAGTATTCATTTTCGATGATTTTGTTCCTGCCCATGTACAAAATTCAACACGATTTAAAATCAATATTGAAAATATCACCAGTGAGGTAGTTAGAACCTATAACCATTGTCTTTAAAAGGATAGTCTGTCAGCGCTATGTACCGGCAGGTGCTCGACTCTAGTGGCCAAACTTTGAAGTACGATTTATGAATGAAAATCAAAATTCTCCTCTTTTACATATTTTGGTAGAGGGGAGCAGGCGCGGGTGAACGACCTCTTCAAACACTGAGAAGTTCCCCTCTGTTAGTTTATTTCACTCGAACTAGGGTTGCCAGACCAGAAAATTTGATGTAGATGTTTCTCTACAACTAAGGTTGCCAGACCATACAATTTTGAGGAAGGACAACCAAAAATATTCGTACATAAAATTTGTTTGAAAAAGTATTCCATACTTGGTCTACAAAATCTGCTATAAAAAGTTGATGAGCATAATAACGAGGTTACTGTAAAAAATGGGTAGTGAAAAATAGTATTTATTTAAGTAGATGTAGATATAGGTACAGGGTGTTCATGAAATGACTACAACGCTGAACCACAAATTCCTCAACTAAAAATAAGCCAATCGAGGCAAATAGACATGTCATGTTGCTTCGATGTGCCTCTACAGGGCGCTAAAATTCTCAAATTAATATCGTTTTTTCTGAATAATTTCTAAACGCCTTTATCGATTTTCATCGATTTAATTTTGGAATTAAGATTTACTACTATAATTGATGTGTTTTGACGAAAATGTGATCTTTGTTAATGCCTAGAAATTTAAAAATGGCTTGTGGTTCGTAAATAAAAGTTTGCATTTTTGTTGTCCCTTGTACAAATGGCTTTAATTATTTCTCTGACACTAAGCGTTATTATGCACATAAACTTTATATAGCAGATTTTGTAGACCAAGTACGGAATACTTTTGAAAACAAATTTTCGTTTTGAGTTTGGTCTAAAATATCTGCGATATAAAATTAATGTAGTGCACATTTTTTATAAGGCGGTAAAAAGGGCAAAAAAACAAAAATATCTATAATTTGAAAAAATAGTCTATTCTTAAGTGGAGTTGTAATTTTAATGCTTAAATGAAAGTCGAATCTCCACAAAATAAATTTAATAGAAACTATCGGCCATACATGTTTCGGGACTACACCAGTCCCATCATCAGTGGCATGTCAACAATCGAACAAACACAACACTAAGACGTACAATGTTTCATTATATTTCTATTGAAGCCATTTTCTGGAAAAATATTTGAATTATAAAAAATTTTTCAATTAAAATTAGTTACATATTTGCATATTTTTTTTTCAATTAAAATTAGACCAAATATGCAAATATGTAACTAATTTTAATTGAAAAATTTTTTATAATTCAAATATTTTTCCAGAAAATGGCTTCAATAGAAATATAATGAAACATTGTACGTCAAAACAGAAACAAAAATATAGTGACAAAGAGTTGTTTTCGGCGACATCTAGCGTTGGAAATTTGCGTCACACTGCCTGCCGATCACCACTGCTGGTGAGTTGTGGATCAACGAAACGGCCCGTCTGGTAAAAGCATGGTAGTGTGAAACAAATTTCCAACATAACTAAAAGACTTGTTACATGTAAAAAGCAATTCGGAAAAATAATATAGCTGAAGTATAAATAACAATTACATTTTTTTTTCAACTATATTTTAGATTATTTTATTGGCCTCTGGTAACGTCACTACAGTATCGCAGATAGCAAGACACAACCTGGTCATTGTCTTTATAAAAATAATGACCTGGTCTATTATTATACTGGTCTTGCGGGGGTGGCTATTCTCGTCTTTATACGTCTTAGTCTCAAACACAATTAGATATAAAAGATTACCTACTTAATCGTTCATTAATTATTTACCTGAATTTATGATCCACTCTTGACATCTGGGAGAGTCCTTGACTGGGAAGAAAAATTGCCGTAGTCCAGGAGTGTTCCATCTAGAATGTGCACAAGCGAAGTACGAACACTTCTGTCCAGACATCTATAACAATACATGTTTTTAGATACATACTCCAGAAAATCCTATCGCTCATTGAAAACTCATTCGATTATCATTGTAAATTATTTTTTAGTATTTTATAAAAAAATGGATCAGAACTTACCTTTCGGCTTTGTATCTCGTAAAGGGAAATTACCTATAATCAACACAAAAAATTAGCACTATTGTTTTTACTCTTACAATAAGTAACACTGAATTTAAATTTCCACTAAACAATATTTTTAAAATTTAAAATCACGCTAAATATTATTTCATAGAGAAAAAGGATAAATAATAATGATAATATATTTATATAGCTATCTCTGTTAAGTATAAAACTTCGTATATTTTTTTATGTACGAGTAGGACCTACCTTATATTATATTATGTATTTATTTCTTATTTTATCATTAATAGAATAGATACAGTGTTGCGACTATGACGACTCAATATTATGTGATCGCCTAAATAATGAAGTCAAAGAAACTTTTTATAATAGATATCGTTAAAACTAAGTTAATAAATGTGGAAAACTCAGATCAAGCAAAATAACATTTAATTATATTTTTGAATTATTCGTCACAAAAAAAAATAATGTTGGAACCATTTATAAAATGAAAAATAAGGTAGCATCTAATAATTATGTGACGGCTGGCAACATTGTCTATGGCTGGAAGCGAAAGAAAAATACGTGAACTTATTATACATATCCGTATGTTCAAATCACGACCTGATTGGTCGAAAAACATGGCTCCCCCACTTTTCCAGCAAGATTGCTACACATTTACTATAAACCCAAATTAATGAATGAACGACATTTTACGACAACGCCGTCTGGTTTTTTTAGACAGGTACTAATCAAGCGCTGACAGACTATGTTTATAAAGACAATGCTATAACTCTTATTAGAATATAATACACTAATTTGATAACGGGTTTTTGACGTCATTGACAGAGCGTGCGCTTCACATGCGCAAGGTTCTGGGTTCTAAGCTCTGGCAATATTTTTTTTTTCTAATTTTTGAAGAAAATAGTTAGTTTGTCACGGTGGTTAATTGAAGATAATGAAAATAATACAATTATAATAATTATTAAAATTCTGTCCCATTTCGCAAGTCATATATTTTTATACTCAAATAAAACCAAGTCTGCTCCACAAAACATTCGTACATGTATTCACAATTTTAAAAGACAGTCAGACAGGTTTCGAGTCCATCAGGTCTCATCATCAGTGACATATTAGTTATAAAAACATTCCATTACATTGGTCGAACAAATGTTATAGTATACAAATATACAAGCATCCTGTGAAAAAATATTTTTCATACAAAAAAACGATCGAAATAATAAATAAGAAGAAAGCCCACAACATCATTGTGGTACAATATCATTGTATAACAATAATGCCATTTGAATAATTATAAGAATCCTGTTTTTTGTATGAAAAATATTTTTCCACAGGATGCTTGTATATTTTTTTACTAGAACATTTGTTCGACCAATGTAATGGAATATTTTTGTAACTAATATGTCACTGATGATGAGACCTGATGGCCTCGAAACATGTCTGACTGTCCTTTAATATTGTGAATACATGTGCGGATGTTTTGTGGAGCAGACTTGATTTTATTTGAATATAAATTCACCGCTCCTCTAGCATTGTTCAGGTAATAAAAGGGAAACACAAATACCTACTTAAAAATATTGTTTTATTTAAAATATATACATTAACATTATTTCAATTGTTCAAATTAAATTTGATTTAAAAATATACTTAATATCTATTTGTTGTTACTTAATGATAAACATTCTATAACTGGTATTATTTACTTACAACTAACAAAAAAAATATTGCTGTTCTATAGATTCTTCACTATCAAGAGGTACAACGCAACCATGCACTGATGCTACAGGTACAACTCTATCAGCACTCTCGCTTGACGAACCATGCAATGATGCTACATGTACAACACTATCAGAACTCTCGCTTGACCTTGACCAATCGAAGAATGATACAAGAGGTACAACACCAACAGCACTCTCGCTTGACGAAGCAAGCAATGATGCAAGAGGTACAACCCTAATAGCACTCCCGCTTGACGGACCGGGCAATGATGCTACAGGTACAACCCTATCAGCACTCTCGCTTGACGAACCATGCAATGATGCTACAGGTACAACCCTATCAGCACTCTCGCTTGACGAACCATGCAATGATGCTACAGTTACAACTCTATCAGCACTCTCGCTTGACGAACCATTCAATGATGCTACAGGTACAACTCTATCATATAATATTACAAGACAAGTTTCCTGACGAAATTAGCAAAGTGTACTAAATATTTTGGAATTGTGTCCCGGAATTTATTATGTTCCTAGGGTCTACCTGCCTGTTTATTCAGCCAATGAGGAAAATACAAAATGAAATAACCTCAAAGAGGATAAATAGGTAAAATTAAATGCAGGTATTCGGGTCAAATTTTAATTCGAAAAGTACTTTAAAAAGGTGAAATCCGGATAACTTAAGGTACATAATTTGCAACTATCCTAAACCTACTTATTTTTCAGAGGCGTAACAACAGGGTGGAGGATGACCTCTTTTATTTACAAAACAAATGTATTCTAGTTAAAAAGTTTATGGGTAATTTTCAAATTTTCAATCTTTGGAAATTATTTGTCCAAAATACCATCGAAAGTATTTTAATTAGGCCCTGATGTGCCATAAATATGAAATTAATTGAAATTCTTTAAATTATGTTAATTAAAAAAAAATCCATAAAGTGACTTTGATGGAGTTTTCGAGCAGTACATTTTATGTCTTTGTTTTTTCGATTGTTGATTTGAAGGTTGGTTGAGTTAGTCTTGCGACTATAACTCCCTTCTGGTGCCATGCTCAAATATCATTAAGTATCATTAAGCCCGAAGTAATTACTCCAATGCTATATGCCTTCCTAGCCATACTGATGAGAACTGTCCGAGTTCGAAAGCAGATAGAATATCTATGACACCATAGTCATACGAAACAGAAAATTGTTTTGGACATTGTCCAATACGTTTTCTAGTACACCAACTAATAACAACTAGTCAGTCAAAGTTTTGCAATTTCTGCTGGTGAAGACAGAGATTCCACTGTTTCGACTTCGATTTGTCTCTTCAGACAGCAGCGTTTTGTTTAAAATTCTAATAAACTTATTTTGTGGAGATTTGATTTCATTCCAACACTAAAATTACAACTCCACTTAAGAATGCGGACTACTTTTTCGATATTGTCACTATAATATGCCAACCCATGAGTCAGTCTGGCTAAACAAGGGCCATGCTAAGTTAAACAAAATCCCGTGTATATGTAAAGCCAGTAATCCGTCCGTTATGCCACAAACTACACTTCATAAAGATGATTTGCCGTAAAAAATTTGCAATACCATTTTCAACCATTTAATATTTAGAATAATTTAATTTCCAAGACATGTCATACTATCTATGTCGAACTTATTAGTTATCGTTCATTCAATCTTAGGAAAAGCCATTTATTTGCGACATTTTACTTTTGTTGGCAATGATAACAGATAATTCAAAACAATTGTACGATGTTAAGTAAGAATTATTATCATAGGACATGTTTAATAAAATTACAATAACAATAAACGTTTAATGAATTTTTCATTTTGTTAAGCCCTCCATCCGGATAAATTTCTTTTAGTACCTACGCCATTGTTCAAAGGATGGGCATCTCACCCGACCTTACCCTATAGTCGTATCAAATTTTTCCTTAAATAATGAACCTTTTTAACCCATAAATATAACAAAATAATAAAACTAATGTTGTTAAATACAAAAATACAATAAAAACCCTCGTACAATCGGTAAAACTATACCTACTTGTCTAAGACGTTTCCTAATAACAAAATATCCTAAATAATTGCATGTAATGCTAAATTATTCATAAGCTCCATAATATGGTACCATACCTTTCCATAAAAACTTAAATCTATCTGTCTGATGTTATTTACCTGTTGAGGTAAACTCCAATAATCCAGGTCTGATTGAGAAATTTTCTTTTGAAACTTCTAGCAATAAGTAGAGAAAACCACGCACATGCCATTAAAAAGTTCTCTTTAGTAAATTTATTAGGAAATTCCTGTTTCCAGAATCCTAGCAAGCATTATGTGCCATCAGGAGCAAATAATAATAATAATAATGGCTTTATTAGCAATATTGTACAATTCCCAATAAATAAGAAATGAAAAGGAACAAATCAAAATTATTCAATATTTCAGATAAGTTTAAGAACTATGATTTTTTCAATTTTTGAACCCTCTTTTAAACCCCTTGCCTACGCTCAATGTTAAACACCACCTATAAATATCCTGTAGTGTTTTCGTACTAAATATGGTTAAAATCTACATCTACATCTTTTTATTGTTAGACTTAAAATAAAGGGTGAGGGAAGGGCGAGTTTTCCTTATGCAAATGCTTATAGTTAACTTTGGCTCAATAGAATTTATCAAACTAAGTAGATAAGTCTTGTTTAAGAAGGAAGGCCTTGTTGATTAAAAAAATAATTAGCCCAAATCAAAATTGTTTTGCTGCCCTGTTAGATGGCGTTATTTTGAAAGCTCATGGTTTCAAAAAAGTCCATAGGAGTTAGTACAAGCGACCTAGCAGGCCAATCAATTTCACACCTTCGCAAAATCCATCGGCGAGGAAATACTTCGTTTAAATAGTGACAATTATTACTAAAGTGTGGAGGCGCACCATCTTTTTGAAACCAAATTGAATAAATTAGCTTCAAAAGCCTAATTTGGATTTGTGGTAGACCAGTAGCGACAGTTTTGTCAGTTCACTACACCATTCAGACAAAATGTCGACACGTCGGAAAAAATATTTTGCGAATGAAAAACTCAATTTGACATGATGGATCATGCTCGTTTAGCTCATGAATTAGATTTTTAAATTCGTTCACACCGATGATTTTCCAATATTGCTATTTCTTCAGTAGTCGATAGGATTTCCTTCAATGGACAAAACGACGTTTACTTACCTGTTCTGGGAAATTGGAGATAAACCAGCTCTAGGAAAATCTCGTACGTGTAATACTTCTGTAAATTTCTTTTTAAATCTGGTTAGCATAGACTGAGATATCCTAGTGTCAGGGTATTTATTATTAAATAATTCATAAAGCAATTTTGAGTTCTAGTTCGATCGCCACGTCCTCTCAAAATTAATATTTCAATTCGCTGAGTTTCGCTTAAATTATTCATCTTGTTTCGTCAATTTTAACTTTTCCGGCTAGTGCTAGCCAATCAATAAGTAATTTTATTTTTAATTGTACTTTCCCCAATGTCTATCGCGATTATTCCCGCAGAGACACCCTGTATAGTTATCATTATTGCTGAGTTAAATTTTATTTTTATTAAATTTTATTTTATGGATAATCATTAATAAATAAATTAAATTGTTTTGTTGGTGAACCTAGTGAAATGTGTGGTGATCTTTGATTTTCTTTTTGAGAGTGCATTTTTCTTTGCGAACGAAAGGCCTAGACACAAATCTCACTATTTTGTGGAATTTTTGTTCTGTAGATTGCTACTTGAATAAAAAAATAAATATAATCATTTATGGTTTCAGTGGATTTTCTTCCTTTAGAACCAGTATTACTTTAAACTATCCGTTTTATTTACTGTGCACAGTTTTTAGAAATAGATTATGTTTATTCATAATCCGGATTTTACCTACATAAAGACCTTTTAACCCATCAAAGGCGGAATTATTTTTTTTGTCGAAATTTTAAGATTAAAAACTAGTTATTGCGTTGATAAATCTAAGGAAATACATCTATCGAAGTAAATTCTTTAAGTTATTGTTACTTTTCTAGAAATCTTATATTGCCATATGGCAACGCCAGTCCTGTGTACTAGAGTACGCCTCATTAGCCTATGAAAATGTCATCAAATCAATAAGACATAAGTAAAAATATTATTTTCTTGGGAAACGGGCACAGTTAGGAATAGGGAAGCCTAATACCAAAGATTAATCTACACAATAGATAGTCAGCCCAATGCATTAAAATGAGAACATCTCTAAGTATGCCAGCCACTACGTGGCGTAGACTAGCGTGTAAAGCATAGAGCAGTATTGTCACAGCCAGAAACCGTTTTGTAGTTTATTAATATCAGAAACAAAACGCAACGTATAACAATTATTTACATCATTTGCAACAGTTATGCACCGACAATGCTGTATTGTCAGAGAGAGAGATTGATGAAATTCTGTATTAATCTGGAGGGGATACGTAGGGAGGGTAGAAAAAAAAACAAGCGAATGTGGTGTGTGTCGTGCTGTTGCCGATTCGTCGGTAAAAGAAACACACAGGGTGATTTATTACAAGTACAGTATTGAAATAAAAGCCTTATCTCTATGAATTAAATTTAATATAATAATATTTAATCCATGTCATACATGTTTCAAGACTAGACCAGTCCCATGATCAGTGGCGAACAATCATTAAATGAAAAGCTTTTAGATAGAAACATACTTCTGGCTCCATTGTAATAATTTGTTGATGTATATAAAAAAATCTAAATATCTAAAAGCTAAAAGCTTTTGATTTAATTATTGCTCGCCACTGTTTATGGGACTGGTCTAGTCTTGAAACATGTTGTATGGCATGGATTAATGATTATTAGGTATATTAAATTTATTTCGTGGACATTAGACTTTTATACCAATACCGAAATCAAGTAGGTATTAATGTACATTATTCTTTGTCAAAATTATAACTCCACTTAAGAATTGACTAGATACTTTTTCAATTTATTACATATATTTTAAATATTTCACGTAGACAATGTGGCAAAGATGTAACAAGATTGTTGTAGATCTTATAATACCTATAATAAAAAAATTATCAGTGCTACCTATATTATATTAGGTATACATATTATGGTTGTTTTCATACCTACTGATTTTGTTTTGAAGAGAATTACCTAATATATTAAATTAAATTTAATCTTTGGCTGCGTAGTTATTTTTTTTGTGAATATTTTTTAACTTATTTTGTGTTTTTCTAATTTTAGACTAATTATATTATTTTGTGTTGTGTTTTTTTTTTTATTTGAGAAACTTCCTAGTTAGTGACTAAATAATTTTTGTGTTTTGTGAAAATGGAAAGAAACAATTCGAAATTAAGTCGTAACCAATGTGCTTTTCGAAATTGTAACAACAGTTACAGAAACAATCGAGAGGTACATTTCTTTCGATTTCCTAAAGAAGAAGATCGATGCAGAAAATGGGTTATAAATTCAGGTATAAGTTCCACTTTATAGGTTTAGGTACTTAAATTTTACTTCTTTTTAATGTTTCTTCGGGTAAATAATAAGTTCGGTAGGAATAGGGCTTTGGGTATCAAACAAAAAAGATAGAAAATAGAAATTTGACATAGGGGTAGTTCTAAGCATTTACAAGTTTGTGACGTGTAGCGATTTTCGATGCCGCCCCCGGAGGTATACATGAGGGCGGCGCAATGCCGTTTTAAATATCTCGTTTCGCTTTCTTGGAAAATAAAAAATTATAACTGATAACTGACACTTAGTACTTAACCCATTAATCCCCAACGTTGCGTAAACGAAACATTTTTTAAATTTTTTTTTCCAATGTGCCAGTAAAAAAAATACTTTTTTGTTGCTACAATTTTTTCAAAATACAACAAAGACTTTACGTTTTAAGAAATATGTCGACAGAGTTAAGATATTTATTTTGTGCGAATTTATGAACTCGCAACATTTTGAGATTTATCATTTCATATATTCGTCAATCTATTTGTCTGACACAGAAACGGATGAGATATTTCAAATTATGGATTTAGATTCCCATGATCTTTAGTAAAAAGGGCGTTATATGATATTTTACAAAACATGTATAGTTTTTGCATATCGGATCATTTTTCCTAATGTTGCGTATACGCAACGTTGGGAATTCCGGTAAGAAGGCGCCATAATGTCGCGCCCTTCGCTGACCCACAATTAGGTAGCATTTATTTTGTTTCTTATATAATTTGTGTGTGATTCTTCTTAGTGAGTGTCAACAAAGATACTAAGTTATAATTATTGTGATTTAAAATTATATTATATATAAAATATAAAGTGAAGCTCTGGAAAATATTGACTTGAAGTAAGTGATAATTATGGTTCTGTTTGTTAATTTTTTTTTTAAATAATTTGTTTGGTTATAATGATGTCTTGGAAAAACAGAATGCCTTAGTTATCTGCTGAGCTTTTAGCTATATTGGAGGAGGATGAGGATTTACTGCAGACTGATACCGTGGATGCAGTATATATTCCGCCACCCGTAGATGCACTTACAGACGAAGAGGAGCTTGACGAAAATATATGTGAAAACGTTGAAGATTTATCAGATGTTGCGGGGACCTACGAAATACACGCAAATTTGCCTGATACTTCTGAAGCCTTAGATGATGAATCTTTACCGTCAAATTCAAAAAAAGCAAAACTATGTGCAAAAAATATAAAAATGAAGTCGAAGAAAACTCTACCGAAGTGGAGAAAAGAGACCCCAATATATACAACAGGACCACATAATGAAGAAAATAATATCTTGGAACAAATTGAAAACAGAGTTTGTGGAAAAAGCCCTTTTGAAGTTTTTTCCTTGTACTTCAGTGACGAAGTTTGGGAAAAAATAATATATTATACTCGTAGAAGAAAATATGCTCACGACAATAATAGGCATTCATTTGATATTGATAAAACAAGCCTAAAGCGATTTTTCGGCATACTGATTTTTTCGGGATACCATACGTTACCAGCTACAAAACTCTATTGGTCAAAAGACAACAAAGCAAGAAGAAGATGCTGACAGTGTAAAAACAACACAATATACATGTGTGCTAAATTTAAGGTGCATCTTCACACAAACTGTTTTGAAATATTTCACACTAAGTAGTAGTAGTATTTGTTTACCGTAAATCCCAATGTTGCGTATACGCAACATTTTTTTGTAAGAAAACTAAAAACTTGTATTTTTTTTTAACCTGATAAACAGTTATTTGGACATAGGTTTAATAATAAAATAAACTAAAATCACCGAAATTGTTTGATTTTCCAAGCTTGGGAATTAATGGGTTAATACGTGGGCGTAAGAGGTAAGCTCACTTCACAGGTTCTCGGCCTTTTAACAGAAAAACTGACTTTTTGGACAAATTAGACATGGAACATCATATCATAACCATATTTTGTGTAACACATGTAGTTTTCGATATACAAGATCGATTTAAACACTTTTTGGACCCCTCTCGAAAAATTATTTTTTTTTGTTTCTGTAGTTAGTCAACGCCTTAAATTTATGTCAAAATTAACCCTTATTTACAAATATTTCAAAAAAACTACTGCACCTAGGCAACCCGTATGTCATTTTTCTTGTCCTTTAGAGCGGCATTTATATATGTTAAAATATACAGAGTGTCGCATCAAGAAAAAGCAAGTTTGGTCCGCTGCGCGTTTGTGAACTACCCTATGTAATTAAAAACATTTTTGGTTGTAGATCTCTTCAGGTCCTAAAATTTTGTAAAGGATTTTTTTGTCTATCGCTTATAGATTGAGCTATCTTCCGCCCACACACTAATGGGCCACCCTGTATATTATATAACGCTTAATAGCTGTATATCTAGAAATATCAAATATCGAGAGCGTTATAGAAAGATTTAATGTAATGAGGTTAGTTTTTAAAATGATATAAATCTAATCTAAGTATATAGGTTAAAAAAAAAATTTCATAGGTTTACACATTGTTTGTTTTGTTTATTAAGGCATCAAAACGGAAATTTTAATTGAATCTACTTAGAAGTTTGGTATATTAAAGACTAATAACATAATCGCGTAAGTTAACCCTATACCAAAATTACAGGGTGTGCAAAAATCCCCATAACAATAAATTTTTTAATAACGCTCTCGATCTTTGATATTTCTAAAAATAAAACTTTGTAAAAAGATGTACTAGTTTTATCAGAATACTATCTTAAACTTACTAAGTACTTATGTAAATAATATATTATTTTTTTTTCATTAATTGGTCGTGTTGATTTATACATAGGTGAAAGCATTAAGCTATGAAATATGCTAATGTGTTCTTTTGTTATTTAGGAGACGCGGAGCTTCTACATTTATCGCCTGAAAAACTATACGAAAGAAAACGCGTGTGCAGTGTACATTTTGTCGAAAACGATTTTGTAAATCCGCAAAAAAGAAATAGACTTAATTACTTCGCGGTTCCGCAAAACTATAAAGAGACACTAGACTTGACTGAATCTTTAGTAGTTGTCCCCCCATTGAAGACATATAGTAATTCAAAAATAAATAATTCGCCACGTGATTCTTCAATGGTAGCGTTTGAGCTAAGTAGTTCAAACCAAACACCACACATGTCGCCACAACGGAACACATACTTGGAAGCCATTTCAGATATGCCTACACCATCTCCAAGAACTAAAATGTTACGACGACGACGTGTTCTTTTTCCGAAAATTTCGACAAATTCCTCTGTATCACAATTTAAAAATCTTCTTTCCATACAAAAACGTCAATTGCGTAAGAAAAATTTGACGATTGCAAAACTGAGGCAACAGTTACGCATGCAAAGCAAAATGCGTGAAAGAAAAACAAGTGTTGATATGTTTAGTCTCAAATCAAAATATGCCGAAGCACTTGTTAATATGCAGATACACCACAAACCTGGTCGTCCCTGGACAGAAACTGAAAAGGACTTGAGTCTTTTGTCCTATTATAAATCCCCAAGCGCCTATAAATATTGGCGAAACAATTTAAAAATCTCTATGCCCAGTGTGTCCACTATTCGAGCCTGGATTAGTGACATTCCGTGCCTAGCTGGTTTTAATGAGGGTATTATTGAAGAACTTAAACGAAAAGTATGTACCATGGAAGAAAATGAAAAATATTGCACTCTAATTTTTGACGAAATTTCTATAAAAAAATACCTTCAATATTCGGCAAAATATGATAAAATCGAAGGTTTTCATGACCACGGTGGGAACACAAGGAAAAACATGTTTGGTAGTCAAACAATGCTTTTTTTGTTACGAGGAATATACAAAAATTGGAAATATCCGCTAGCATATTTTGTTTCTGCAACGGCAATGTCGGGCAAAGATCTTAGGCCTAATTTAGAAAATGCGTTAACAATTCTTTTAGATATTGGCCTAAAAGTTGTAGCCGTCGTTTGCGATCAAGGCAAAAACAACCAATCCGCAATGAAAGCTCTAGGGGTGACCAGAGATAAGCCGTTTTTTTATATTGGCCAATCAAAAATATTTTCAATATACGATGCTTTACATTTGATAAAAAATTTTAGAAATAATTTTCTGCATAACAGGTATTTGTTTAAAAACAATTTAGTAAATTTTGATGACATAAGAAACGCATATAGGATTGACCAAAATAGTACTTCAAGCAGAAGTATGATTAAAATTAGTGAAGCCCATCTTAACCCAGATAATTTCCAAAAAATGAGTTGTAAATTGGCTACTCAAGTATTTAGCAATTCTGTCGCCGCAGCTATAAGAACTGCAGTTAGTACTAATGAATTAGTGTCGCCGACTGCATTGCATACCGCAGATTTTATTCAATTTGTTAATAATTTATTTGACACGTTAAATAGTAAAGAGCTCTTCGCGAAGAACCCATATGCTTCTGCCCTTTATACTGAAAGACCCATAATACAAGAAACTATGGAAGGCGCTATTGAAGTAGTGCTGACGTTAGCAAAAGAAGGCAAAGTTGGAGTGTATAGTAGACCTGATTGCTTCGATGGGATGATACAATCTTTAAAAGCAGTTCTTGGGATTTATGAAGAAAATAAAAAATTTGGGTTTCACTACTTATTGACCAATAGATTAAACCAAGATCCAATAGAAAATAAATTCTCTTCATTTAGGCAACGTGGTGGTTATAATCCTAATCCCACAGTAAGAACGTTTCGAACTACATTTCGTTTATCGCTTAAGGTAAATCTTTTAAAACCTACAAATATTTCATCGAATTGTGAAGACGATGAAGAAAGTACTACTCGTATATGTCCGTCATCTGATGTGATGGCTCCGTTTCAGCTTGCACAAGTTGAAGTCCGTACTATGCCAGATACATCATCACCGGCACCTTCTAGTATTTCAGTGAGTTGTGGCTCTGAAGTACCAAAAAGAACAAAAGTTACTTTACAGGATTGTTCTGACACTTACTTTGCAGGCTATTTAATCAATAAAACATTAAATAAATTTAATAATTGCACAAATTGTGCAACTTACCTAATTGATGAGTCAAACATACTTGGGGATAAAAATCAATTATTAATTTTAAACAAGACATATCGTAATGTGTCAACTGGCTTGAAAAAACCAGTCCCTCGGTTAGTAGTTTTTGTGAAAAAATGTTTAGTTTACATACATAAAGTTTTAAATAATAGTCCACACAGAAATAATCTTTCTCAATATATAAAAGAAAAAATTTTAAGAAATTTTATTGCGATATTTCCCCCAGCATGTGAACATCATACCGCATATTTTATTGATTTAATGATTCGGACAAAAATATATAAGGAATGTATATGGAGAACATCTTTTTCAAAAAAAACTATTAGAAGAAAACGAAAGGTAGATATTCTACAAAATTTGTAATATTTCTGCATTTTGTTTTTAAATTCATTTTTTGTCTTTAACGATCAATACATCTTTTAATGATATTTAGCATTCTCTAAATATTTACAAACGAGTCTTTGTGTTTTTTTCAATTTAGAGTAATATGTATTTTGAACTTTCCGATGGAAATTATTGGTTACTTCCCGGACCCAGGGAAAGTATTTCTAAAATATATGACCCGCGTAACGAAACAGAAATTTAATTTATTCCAATAAACTAACCTAACAAACTAACTACTTTATTCAAAAATTAGAAATTAAAAAAATAGGTCTAGGCAAGTGTCAAAACAAAACACTCCAAAATGTATGGGGAATCTAAAAATATAATAATATAGTTAAAATTGATATCAACTTCCGGTATTACCGGACGTCGCACAATTATAACAATATTTTATAGACTGATAATTAGATGACTAACTAACATTTTGAAAACAATTTTTTCCAAAACTTCTAATGTACCAACGACCAGTAATCACCCTATCTGTCCTATGTAAAATAAAAATTTGTCGTTTATTATTTAAACTATCTGTGTTATCCAATAAATTATTCTTACTGAAAAATTTTTCTTATAATATTTTGGCTATACTTATAGCCTGCAAAATAATTGTCAGCACGCAGTCTTACAAAGTAATCTTAAAAGAATGAGGTTGAATCTCTAAATGTTTCGCACTAAAACTACTACTGCAGTAGGAGTTGAATTTGAGGTTGCAATAATTGATCTGAGTGTTATGAGGTCATTGCTTCACAATTGGAAGATGATAGTGGTTTTAAAAGATTTGCTACTCTTCAAGATATTCGAAATGGTGATCTGAAATGTATAGCAGTTGGATTACCATTGTATCCATCTCTAATATATATAATATATGTAAACTTATTTTCGATTGGATATTGGTTAAGTCATTAAAATTTGTAGCCCAATTTTTCTTAATCCTCATACAAACACAAAATTGATTCCATCTTCCATTTTTTTTAGTAGATTTTCGAAGTAATTGCACAAGTGCATTAAAATTACCGATAATTTTACATGACAGCGTTTGAATGTAGTTTTTCCAAGACAACACGCTCGAATGCAAAATTATCTGGTTATTTTGATGCACGAGTGTAATTCGGGGGAATATTTCCCGAATACTGTCGCCACACGTATTGTCTGTTGTGTTTGGTGTTCTTTGGTTCGCTTTCCATCACTTTATTTTCTATAATTCCCAATGAATCACATCCGAATCGAGACATTTTTAAAAATATTTTTTGACTTTACTTGTCAAACTGATTTTATTATTAATTATCATGGATTCACATGGGTGATAGTGGATACGTAAACAATGCAATCAAAGATTAATCTTTGATGCAATTATCGCAGTGCTCTTTCGGTTTCTACAGTGCAGTTACCGCTGTAATCAATCGATAATTGCACTGCTCTCATAGGATTTTTTACACATGAGGGAAATATTCAAAAAAATCAGTTGTGTCGCCCCAAAACTTTCTCGACAAGATATAATGTAATCAAAAATATAGGCATGACCTGCGTAACGAAACAGAATTTTAATAATTATTATTATTATAATTGTATTATATTAATTATTTCCAATAAACTAATGTAACAAACTAACTACTGTATTAATAAATTAGAAAACAAAATATTGGCAGAACTGGGACTCGAACCCATGACGGTGCGTAATAATAAGGTACACACAGCTTAAAGTAGGAACCGTTACTTGCCGAGTTTTATTTAGAGGCAACTTTCTGCAAAAGTGTTCACTTTAGACCCATAAAATGATATTACTTTTATAAGGAAAAAATTTACAGGGAATAGAACATACGAAAGGATTTTTGCTATATAATTCTTTACTATTTAGGGTATCAAATAAATTATTGATAAATTCCACGTAATTTGCTGTGTCTGATGCAGTTTCCGATTCGAACTCGGAGTATAAAGTGTGGAAACCCCTGTATATCCGAAAATAATCGTTATTTTGAAAAAATGTTTAAAGAAAAGTTATTGGGTATAATTTCTGGCACAACCTCCTGATGTTCAATTTTTTATAGCGTTAACAGCTTTGTTGCTATGGCAACCAACTTTGTTTTTTTAAATGACATGGTATATTTTTCTTTTCATTTTTAGGTAGACAATTTATTTCTGGATACGACGATCTTAAATTTTTATAGGGTTACATTGGAAAATAATTGAGGAAAACTGTTTTATAAAACAATCATGTTCTTCGTTTACAGTTCATTAAAACTAAATTTTTATAAGACTTGCCATGGAAAACATTGTAGCTGTCAATTGAAAATACTTGTAAAATAAAATACGAACAAATAAAAATTTAATTCAAAAAACCATTAGAAAGAAAATGGAATCCAACAACCTAATATTAAAAACTAGTCCAACATATGTTGAAAATGTTGTCCGTTGATATTTGCGCACAATTGGAGTCTCCTTTCAAATGAATTTCTTACTTTTACTGACATGACAGGTAATATTCTTCTAGATTCTCCAATAACTTTATACCTATTCTGTTTTTAATAATTTCACCACAGATCTTTGAGAAATATCGAAATTATTATCGGAGTCAAAAAAATTTATTAACAAAATTTATATGTTTTTTATGTAGAATTTGATTCGGTAATGAAAAATATATGTTTCCATTAAGAAAAAAACGAGTTGACCTTGAGATAACCTTGAAACGGTTGACAAACTCGCCAATGGGTGCCACCATTGTTTTTCCCCCACAATAGCAAACATCTTTTATTTGAACTTGTATAACATGTATAATATGTAATTTAAATCCATTGATATGCTCTTTGTACAATATATTTTTGAAGAGTTAACATGAAAACATGGCTTTTCCACTGATACACCCAAGTTTTTAAGGCTGATTGGTTTTTCATTGATCGCATATAATAGCAACCATTTTTAATCCGCATTCTATAAGAATTTTTATAGCCGCCTCTAAAATATACTTTAAATAAACATGATTAATAGTAATGAATTGCTTGCTACATAATGTAACAAGACAATAAGTTATGTTGGAAATTTGTTTCACACTACCATGCTTTCACCAGACGGGCAGTTTCGTTGATTCACAATTCATCAGTGGTGATCGGCAGGCAGTGTGACCCAAATATTCAACATTTACGAAGAGCTTATACTAGCATGAGAGATGAATGACATATCATAATTACAGGTAGTGTAAGCTCTTTGTAAATGTTGGAAATTTCGGTCACACTGGGTTGTGGATCAACGAAACTGCCCGCCTGATGAAAGTGTGGTAGTGTGAAACAAATTTCCAACATAACTTAAAAAGTCATGTATGTATGTAACAAGCCATTCATTAATAAAGCTTCCCGTCAGGGAATATCTTGTGTTGGCAATAGGATATAATCAGTTGTTACTTCTCGTCCGGCCATCGTCTATCAACTTTCTCTCACCGGGCATATTGCCTGCTCACACTAGATGTCTGCGTAAAATTAAATGTATCCGTTTGGTGGGTAGTTTTGATTACAATAAGTCGGTGCCAAGCCCAAGCTCGAAACAAAATAAATCTATATTTACCTACTACCTATTTGGCTTGGTACCGACTATTATGTGCATTGTTGTCTTTTGAATGATATTTGTATTTTGTTATTTTTCGTATTTTTTATTAGTTCTTTTGACAGCTCTGGTGTCATCAATACACCTGTATCCCGAATTGCACCAAATTGCGATGCTATTGAACAAGCATATAATCCTAAATATAATATTATTTTTGAACTACCTGTATCTCGAAAACCAAGCCGTAGCGGACCCATGTACATATGAAATTTGTATCTTAAAATTAGTCAAAGAATCACCCTTTAAAGTTTGTACAAGTACTTATGCAACACCCTGTATACATAGATACTTTGATTTGCAATTTGCAAATCTGTCAAACTAGGTAATGCTGTTTTTTTTTATTTACTTTCAAATATGGTGTTATGTAATTGTATTCAAATTAAATGTTTGGGGATGATATTTACGAGTTTTATTTTTTTTATATAGAGAAACTGTTATTCAGTTTTTAAGGATCAATCTGAAGCAGACGATTGTACTTGTTAAAACATGAAAAAAGTTATTGTCGTGATACTTTTAACACCCTGTTGGTGGGTTTTTAAAGCTTTTTATGAAACGTGTTAACAATACAATCTACATAAATCGTTAGTTTTTTAAAGTTTTATGATAATTGCACAAAAACCAATATTAAGGAGGCTGTAAGTTTTTTTTCAAATCGGCGTTGCAGAATTTGAACCTAATTGTGATAATTGTGTTATTTTACTAGTATAGATATTTTTGAGTAAATTAATTCGGTTATAATCGATGAGTAGAATCTTTGGAGTAAAATACATTTCACAAAAACCCTGAACCATGTTTCTCAATAGATTTAAATTTTCATTAAAAACAGATTAAAAATTCTAATTTTTTACATCCTGCATTTCGAAACCGTATTTTTTTAAATAATTATTGTCATGCTGGAAATTTCAAACCTTATTTACTTCAGCAACTTGTAAAAAGCACAGCCTTTTTAATATTAACATTTCTTAAAATCGATAATACGCGATAACGATGACTTTCTATCAATATCACAGAAGGATACATTTATTACGTATATAATTTGTTAGATTTTACATCTCCGAATTGAAACACACGCAAAAAATGTGCATAAAAAAGTTAGGGTAGCATTTCACGCCTGTATGAGTCTGAGATTTATTTTTTCATAATGTTAACAAGTTGAATCTGCTGTTTGAGTTTGATCCTTAAAACTGAATCAGATAATAAGCGGAAGTCCTATCTATAACGCCAAATTTCGTTAATTTAAATATAACTTTTTGATGCATCCTTATATCCGAAATTTAAAATTAAATGACTAAAATAATATTATTTTAGTCATTTAAAATTATTGTCTAAAACATTTAATGAACCAGCCCTGTATATTTATACTATTATAGTAATTTCTTTTATTTTCGTCCATACACATTAATCTTTGCGTAGATAGGTGTACGTATACCATATAATTTTATATTAACCGACAAAAAACACTGCTGCACAGTAGTACATATATGATACCTATAATATAAAAACAAACTCCCACCTCGTAGGGGAAAGTATACTCGTCCTTGTCTAACATTGCCCATATGATTATTTTGTTTCAACACAATACATATAACGCCATCTACAATTTCCATAATTTCCATGGTTGCATGTTTTTCTAATAGATGTAGCTCGTGTCGAGACAGTTTCAATTTTTGTTTTCTTTCCCATATACGCTGACTATCTATTGTGTAGATTAATCTTTGCTAATACCATTTGATAGAGAACATTAATTAGTATTAGCTATGAAACATAGGGTGTGCTGTCTAGGGAACAAACATTAAGACATTTGATTTACCCATAGCCCGAAGAACGGACCGATCAAATTCGTTGTTTTGTTTTCAGTGGCATAATGTAATTTTGGAATTATAAGAGTATTTATGTCCCTTGTTTAGTCTACCTACCAACTACCTACCGGTTTATTTAGTCAATCTGAAATAAAGCGATATATATATTAGGTAAAACTAAATAGGGTCAAATGTGGATATCAAAAGCTCTTTTAAAATAATCATCATAATGTCAAACACACACTATAAATATACCTAAATACAAAATATTTATTGCATCGTATATTTTATTAGGGTTGGACAGGTAGCATATCTCAGAAAATAGTAATCATATGACATTGGGGAAAAAATTCCTTAGGTAAATCGACAATAAGAAATTTCCGAACCAGTATTACTTGAAACTAAATCTTTTATTTAGGGTTATTAGAAATATATTATGTTTATTCATAATCCGGATTTTACCTACATAAAGACCTTTTACCAATAAATTTGACCGAAGTACCTACATTGTTTAGTTTTTCCTAGTTAATCCTTTATATCATTTGTGTTATTGGTCAAATCAACAGGCAGGTATGTAAAGGTATGAGTATAAATTCTCTGTTAATTCAGAAATCGTTTAATGTACTTTGGTGACTGATTGAGAAAACATCTCTTGAAATTGAATTACAAAGAATAATCAAGTATGTCTTGTATACATTATATTGAGTTTCTGTTAGAAAGGATAGAAAAAAGTGAGAACGATTTAAACATACAGTTAACAGAAGAACAGCGAGCAATCGAAAATTTTATTCACGAGTAAGTTTTTTTTTATTATTTTTTCTAGGTTTGCAATTATTTCTACTTCAAGATAAAGAAGTAGAAAAAATTGATAGACCAATTAATTATTTTTAAAGTTTAGTAACTATAATTCTATGGTGTTTGAGTCATCAAAACAGATATGTCCATCAAATTGACATGGGTTTACAGAGAATTTCACTTTTTTGAGCTTTGCATACTAATTAAGGAAAACAAACTATAATATTGATATTTTTCTGTTACAGTTGTCACAAGGTTCTCAATGTGAGTGTCAACGAATTCAAAAGAGAAATACTTACCGTTACACATATGAAACGCATGTTCGTGCAGTTCTATAAGCCCTGTCTAGTTGATATCATGAAGAGGACGCAGGATCTTCAAGAGGAAATGACAGTGGCTCAAGCAGAGAAAGAACTGTTTAAACGTAAGCGAACGATTAGCATATTACGTGGAAAACTTAGAGCAGTCGAAATGACTCATGAGTACGTTACGTCGATGGTGAAATTTTTGAAGACTAGAATGCAGGTAGTTGTGGATGAAGACAAATTAATAGAGCACATTCGAGATATGGGATATATCAAGGAGGGCTCTCAAATGAATTTTGGACCTGCCAATTCCCGATAGATTTATTGTAACAAACCAAATTTATGTTGAATTATATTAATAAATTTTATAATTAGTATTTTATATTTGGCTTTTATTTATATTGCTAGACTAATTTTTTTAAGTTTCTTCGATATTAACTAACTGACAAGTGCCGTTTACGTGGGAGAATCCTTAAGGGGGGATTTTTGTTTGTAAACGTGACGCACTTGGCCGATTCACACACAAAACATATAATTTTATTAAACAATGATATCTGAATAAAATAGTAATAGAGGCTTGTCTTTCATTGTATCCATTTTTTGTTACTGAACCTAACTTAGCAGAGGGTTTTCGTTATAGATTTACATAAAATTTGGTTTTATAGATTTTAATTTTAACGTTAATTAAAATAAAAATTCAATTCTTTGACGAATTTTTAACATCTGCCAAGATAATTATGTACTACACAACATATGTTTCAGCGTATAATGTCGCCTTCTTCATATGTATTTTCATTTGTGAATAAATAAACATTTAAGAAATAGGAGTAGTACAAATAAAAAAAATTCTTAGTTTTTAAATGTTTATGGGTTTACACTTTTCTTTCGCAGAAACTTGTATCTACATTCGGACAGAACCTTTGAATAAAAAACCTTTAAGTTTTTCGAGAAAAAAGAATTATGCCTTTATTTAAACACATTTTTGTCACAAAATGAATAAAAGTCACAAGGAAAAAATGTTAGGTTATAATTAAGGCAAGGGTCCCCCCCGTTTACCCGCCTATGGTCATCCCTTTTTATTAAATTTCATGTCAGTTAACGACATTTAACTAGGGGAATAAATATGCTTTCTTTGGGTAATTCATCTTTACTTGTTTCGAAAATATTTTCATAATCACATTATTTTTTGTACTTGCTGTGGAATATTAAACTTATATCGAATAAATGAGCATAATCACGTTTATTTGGTAACAAATCACTAAAATAAAATGCAAAGTAGTTATAGTAGCTTTAGCATTTTGCTAAACTCACCATGACCATTAAAACTGTTTGTACGTGAAGTCCATCCTCCTAGATTTCTGAAGAGCAAAGTCATTAAAATTTGAAATGGACTTCACAAGTTTTTTTTCAATAGATGGCATTGCTAACGCGCACAACTTTTCCTGGCCCATATAGTGTTTCTTAAAAAATGTTTTGATCCGTTGGAGGGTAGAGAAACATATTTCGCGTTCTACAGTCGTCACAGGGACAGTACACAAAACAGTCAGCAATTCTACAGAAAAAAGAATCTTATTATAATATTAGGTTTAGGTATTTATACATATACAAGCATTTGAAGATTTTTTGTCACCGTTTTAATTATAATTAACTTATAACATTTAGGCACTTACATTCGAAAAGGGGTCGTATAAGTACCCCAGGTTCCACACCACGATATAATAACGATTCAACGACATTAGGTATTTTTTTATTTATTATATAATATAATATATAATTATAAGTCATAACTAACACAATAAAAACCACTTTCTATATTGGACTAATAGGTACTAAACTAAAACGCGTGCGGTATGGAGTTGAATCCCCAACAGACATGCGCGTCGGCTCATTTTATTATTATTTATTTGATTCAAATAACGGTCGACTTGTTTCAAATAACCAGGAATTAACTTTAATTTGTTATTTAAATTAAATAAATATTTATTTCTGCAGCGCAGGCCAAATAAATATTTAAAAAATCAAATAACTATTTATTCCGGACAAACACTGTTTATTTGAGTCAAATAAACTTTTGTTTGAGTTAAACAAATAAAAGCCAAATAATTATTTATTAGGGATCATTTTTAGAATTTTTTTCAGTGTATTGTACAAATTTTCCTTAATTTAACAAACATTGTAACTCCTACCGTTTCCAAGATTCCAGTGGTATCCCATTCGTATCTTGGACGCACAGTGTATATAAGGTTCCTAAAGCCACTGATGATGGACGTATGATCCGAAACATGTCTGGCTGATGTTTAAAGAAAGATGTTAACATATTTGTGGTAAATGTAATTAATAATTCCAAGAAATATTTTAGGGAGTCTGCCTTGGATGTGTGGTAATTGAAACTCCATAGCCCGGAAGAAGAAATCAAATAAATTTCGAAAGCTCGGCGGATAAACAAGGGTCCTAATCACACCACATCCAAGGTAGACTCCTCATGTAATATGCCCTATACCTAACGTCAGTCGTTTTTGACTTATATCAAGATTTATATCAAAATTGACAGTTTGGGGCTCCATAAGAATTCCGTTTTTTCCTTGTAAATCAGTATTTAATAATTATTTTGCAGGTATTTTCTTATCAGGTGGGATCTTCTTTTTCGAATTGACAAGACATTTTCTGATTAGTTTATACAGGGTGGTCAAAAAATTATATTGAAAACGGTTCAAGAAAAACAGTTGAAAGTCAATTTTTTCAAATGGAATGGTTATATTATTATTATTTTAATAATAATAATAATAATAGCCTTTATTGCTCAACAGATTTCTCCCTTAACAGAGCAAAATTATAATACAATAGGTAATTCCACAAAAAAAAACAAAATATTATACATAACACAATAAGCAATCCATTAAAAGTAAAACATGATTGATCTAAACTAATTAAACAATTAACAAGAACAAAAAGATAAACTACGACGCACAAACAGTCAGAGCAGCCCTCCTAAGTGCTTCCCTTGAACAATTAAAAATGTCACAGTCAGCGCAAATCAAATTAAAATTATTACACATGACATATACGGGCGATTTTGTATAGAGATTAGTACAAGGGCGCTGAGAGTAGAAAGTTAAAGGATTGCGGGCGCCAAGTCTGGGCACGTTAAAATTTATTTGAGCCAGGAGTTCAGAACAGTCGATTCTATTATGTAAAAGATCATACAAAAATTTTAGAGAAAAAAACACTCTTCTAAACTCCAAACTCTTGAAATTGAACTTGTTCAGCAACAACGTATATTCAATCCCTCTGTCAGGATAAATACCGTCTGCCTTAAATGAAAGGTATTTCAAAAACTTTCTTTGCACACTCTCAACATTCCGCACATGAATCCGATAGATCGGGTACCAAATCAAGGAGCAATATTCGAGCTTCGAACGCACAAAAGAGTTATACAAAACTTTCAACGCATCAATGCTATGAAAACTCCTACAGCTTCTCATGATAAAACCGTAGGATCTCACAGCTTCACCAGTCCTAGCAGCCACTAGAGTCGAAAAGCACGCCCAGGTCAGCAGCAGTCAGACACCTAGCTAGTGCGGTCCCACCAACCGTGTAGCGAAAACTTATAATATTCTTCCTTCTAGTGAATGTCATACATTTGCATTTATTCTCGTTGAGCGATAGATTATTAACGTTACACCAATGTTCCACAGCTCTCAGATCGTCCTGCAACCGAAGACAGTCTACATGAGAAGTAATAGGGGCGAACAACTTAAGATCGTCGGCAAAAAAAAGCCGTTTTACACACAGACAATCATCTAGATCATTTATAAAAATAGAAAAAAGCAGTGGACCCAAATTGGATCCCCGCGGAACGCCTGAGGAAGCCCAATACCTCTCTGACGTATAGCGGTTATAATATACATATTGAAGTCTGTTCTGAAGATATGAAGTAATATTAATATTATCTTCCTTAGCATTAAAAAATAATGTAATTTTGTAATAGGTTATCATTTTCTAAAATGCATATTTTTCGAAATATCGTCAATTTAAATTTTTCTGCAGCGCCTACCGTTGTCTCTCTGGAAGCTAGCTAATTAATTTAGTTAGCCATGAAAATAATGACATTTCTCTGAATTAGCATAAACGTCAAACTAAATATGAAATTAGTTGTTGCTATCCAACCAGCCGTTATTTATCAATATTTGTGACCATTATATTTTACAATAACTATTACAAAATGGAAAATATTTATTCATATGCTGATATTGTAAATGTATTATTAATCCATGGAGAATGTAACAAAGTGATTAATAGAACCTGTACAGTATTTAACGAGAGAACCCGCATTTGCCAACAATGACTAGAGAAAAATTAAGAAGAATTTTGAGAAATCAAATACGGTGGGGGGCAGTGTCATGCAAATCGAGTACTACAAAAACCTGTAATTACAAATGAGGATAATGTGGTAAATGTTTTGGCATATTTTAATACATATCCTGAATCATCAGTACGTGCTGCTGAACAAGATCTAGTGATTTCAAAATCCTCTGTCCAAAAAATATTAAAAAGTAGTGGTTTACATCCATTTAAATTCTAATATCTTTGTGCTCTGGAAGCAGGTGATGCCGAACGACGTGTACGGTTCTGCGAAACCATTTTAACACGAACGCAAGAAGATCCTGGGTTTCTGCAAAAAGTGATTAGGACAGATGAGTCGAAATTTTAGAGAGATGGAATCGTTAATAGACAAAATAGTCATTTTTGGGCTTCTGAGAATCCGCACGCTATTCGTGAACGAAATTTTCAAAATAAATTTACTGTGAACGTTTTTTGTATGGTGAAAGACACACATGTTGAATATTTTATTTACGAGCGTAATTTAAATACGGAAGGTTATATTTTGCAAAATGTTGTGGCGCATTTTTTGGATGATCTACCATTAAATGAATTAAGAAGTTGTTGGTACCAGTTAGATGGAGCACCGCCTCACTGTGGAAATAGAATCACACAACAGCCTAATGAAATGTTTGAAGATCGATGGATCAGACGTTTAGGGCCTTGGGATTGACCAGCGAGATCTCCAGATCTATCACCGCTGGATTTTTATGTTTGGGGTGCAATTAAACAAAAGGTGTATTCCACCCCAATTAATTCAAAAGAAGAATTAGTAGGACGCATCCGATCTTCATTCGAAGCTTTACCTGGAGTCCAAATTGCACGAACACCAAATTGTCACAAGTGAATTTATTGAACGGGTAAATAAGTGTTTAAGACTAAATGGGGGTCATATCGAACAATTAAATTAGTTTTGTTATCGTTAGTTGATTAACTTTTTTTAGTTGAAAATTTATTTAGTTTAATCTTCTATTCATTTCTGCCTCCCAACCTGCTCTAAATGATTTCTCAAAATTGTTCCTAATTTCTCTAGTCATCGTTAGCAAATGGGGGTTTCTCTCGTTAAATACTCTACAGGTGATATTAATCACTTTATTTTATTCTCCATGAATTAATAATAAATTTATAATATCAATAAGTATTTTTCGTTTTTATAAATTTGACGTTTAGTTTGACGTTAAAATGACAATAATTTCATGGCTAACTAAATTAATTAGCTAGCTTCCAGAGAGACAACGGTAGGCGCTGCAGAAAAATTTGAAATGACGATATTTTGAAAACTATGCATTTTAGAAAATGATAACCTATTACAAAATTGCATTATTTTTTAATACTAAGGAAGATAAAATAATAATAATATACCCATTCCATTTGGAAAAATTGACTTTCAACTGTTTTTCTTGAACCGTTTTCAATATAATTTTTTGACCACGCTGTATAAACTAATCAGAAAATGTCTTGTCAATTCGAAAAAGAAGATCCCACCTGATAAGAAAATGCCTGCAAAATAATTATTAAATACTGATTTACAAGGAAAAAACGGAATTCTTATGGAGCCCTAAACTGTCAATTTTGATATAAATCTTAATATAAGTCAAAAACGACTGACGTTAGGTATAGGACATAATACATAAAATATGTCTGAAATCTTATTTAGAATCCAAAAATGTACTAATATATAGGGTGTTCCATTTAAAATAACAAAGTTGCCATCAACTTCCGGTATAACCCAAAGCGCTATACCGTAGCTATTATGTTATTTGAGTAGAGCATATTTGACAATATAGACACTGAAATTTTCAAAATTCAATTTGAAGTAGTTTCTGAAATAATCTAATGGGTTGCCACCGTAGGACACCCTGTATATCGGGTCGGGCAGTACATTCGCCTCGGTCTCTCATAGCCTAACAAAATTGAAATTGCAAATTTTGTTTACGTGGGTGTCTGTAGGTCTACCAGGAGCATTTAACAATAATGTTTTTAAATATACCGGGTGTCCCAGAAAAGTGTGGCATATAAAAGGTATATTTTTTTAAATGGAAAACCCAGTATTTTTTGAAGACTTTGGATAAAATAAAGTAAAGTTATCGTTATAATTCCTCTACCAAAATCTACCCGATTGGCCAATTTTTGCGTTTTTTGCAAAAAAATAGGCTCATTTTGAAAAACATTCTGTGCGTATATTTTTTTAACTAAACCGTTTAAAATTTTAAAATCGCAAGTGGATAGGACATACATTAGGTCGGTGTATAGCCCAATTGTAAATATTGTAGAGGGTGGTCACAATTTTTTATTGTTCTTAGCAATCATATTTATTTAAATAACTTTCTTATTTTAAAAAGCACACCGTATATTTCATAACACCTGTCGATACTAATTAATGTTCTCTATCAAATGGTATTAGGCTTCCCTATACCTAACTGTGTCCGTTTCCCAACAAAACAATATTTTAACTTATTTGTCTTATTGATATGATGACATTTTCATAGGCTAGGATGATATGAAACAGCGAATTAAAACTGCTTTTGATACAGTTGCACCACAATTATTAGCAAATGACAGACATAACGGCCAACATTTTGAGCATTTTTTGTAGCTATAGTAAATAGGTATGTATGGTATAAGGTCTTTTTTGTTGTTATTTTTTAAGAATTATGAATATGTTACTAAATGTTAAAAATTTCTACCTATATTATTATTCTTAAGTTTTAACTTTCAGAGTTTGTTAGAATTACGTACCCAATAAATTGTAGTGTAAAAGTTTTTAAGTACGATTAGTATTGTCCCATTTGATGGTAGAGAAACCTTGTTGTCTTTTAAGTTCCAATTTGCATACGGAAAAACTGTTGTAATATTCCAATGCCGATCAGCCAATAGTAATTTAATAATGTAAATTGCAGGGTGTACCTACTACTAAAAGTCAAATCAGTAAGATAAATAAGTTAAAATAATTATTTCTTAGGAAACGGTGAAAGTTAGGTATAGCGAAGCCTAATACCATTTGATAGAAAACATTAATTAGTATCGACAAGTGCTATGAAATATAGGGTGTGCTTTTTAAAATAAGAAAGTTATTTAAATAAATATGATTGCTAAGAACAATAAAAAATTGTGATCACCCTGTACAATATTTACAATTGGGCTATACACCGACCTAATGTATGTCCTATCCACTTGCGATTTTAAAATTTTAAACGGTTTAGTTAAAAAAAATAAACGCACAGAATGTTTTTCAAAATGACCCAGATTTTTTGCAAAAAACGCAAAAATTGGCCAAACGGGTAGATTTAGGTATAGGGATCATAACAATAACTTTACTTTATTTTATCCATAGAATTCAAAAAAATACGGGATGTTGAAAAAAATATGTGTTTAAAAAAATATAAGTTTGATATGCCACACTTGTCTGGGACACCCGGTATATTTAAAAACATTTTTGTTAAATGCTCCTGGTAGACCTACATACACTCACGTAAACAAAATTTGCAATTTCAATTTTGTTAGGCTATGAGAGACCGAGGCGAATGTGGAGTAGACGTGTTTTATTCAGAGTAACGAACTGCCCGTTTCCGCCTCTTCTGGCAGTCAAACTGTAGTTATTGAGAATCCTCTATGATAATTCCCATTTTTAGGATTTTCTGATACAATTTATCTTCGTTGATATCCACATGCAATTGCCTTTCTGAACGGGTCACCAGTTTCATGTAGGAAGTCTGCTCATTTTGAGCTGCGACGAGCTTATGGCGTATTATTTTCAACGCATCCTCACGCTTGAACAAGTCGATCTCAGTTTTAGCCATTGCAATTTCCTCCTGAAGACTTTGGATCTTCTTTATCGTCTCATGGATCAAAGGCACATAGTACTGGTTTGCCACGTGTCTCGCCACTGTATATGCTGCTACTTCTTTTTTAAGAAGATCTAACCTCTTGGTTAGAGCCTCGTGACATCTGTAACAAAAAAAAAATATTTATCTGGAAACACGTCATTAGTGCTTCACAGCTCAATATACAGTGTTTACACAATAAGTGTAGTAAAATACCGCGATATCAGGAGCGGCACTCTGTAATATGAATTTTAAGGATAGAGATAGAGAATAAGCAAGCGATAAGGATCGCTATTACTTCATTATCGGTACTCTATAAGCGAATCCTTATAGCCTCGGTAATAATTCGACAAGTTTCATGTTTCTCAATCGGACAGAGAAAATACTACTAATCATCTAGAAAACATAAGACAAATTTGCTTAAAGCCATGAAAAAATACGATTAAAGAAGATATTTAATTGACATTAACCTCACATTTCCTTTGCTTATTTTACTTTGTATTTTGGGCTTAATCTTAATAGATCGATAGTGTTTAGTAGTTCTTTATTTGGTTTTACAAAAAGCGTTGTATTATCTGATTATTAAAAATGTTGCCACTGCAAAGATTTCTTGTAACAAAATCGAAAATATAGCAAGAATTCATGAAAATAGAGCTAGAAAAAGGATTTAGTCTACATGATGATAGGCGTTTTATTGAACTTTTTGTCTAAAGAAAGACCTATGATTTGTTTTATAGATACACTAATATTATTACAATTATCTATGCATACATAGCTAAGTAAGTATATATCCCTAATTAATAATTTACAGTTTAAAGTAGTAGATAGGTACTTAGGTTGCTACCATTGCATTGTTTACAAATTTTGATCCCACTCAAAAATGATATTTGTTAAAATGTCTTAAATTAATTATTACCTTTTTCGCGATAGATAAATGTTTATAATTATTGTAAGAAGTTTACTTACAAAATAAATAATATCACCTGAAAATCATAATACAAACAACAATAACCGAGCCTGTTTTCATTTTATTGTCATTGAAGGAAGAAAGATAAAAAACTCATGCATGTATTGAATAGACTGAGACAGAACGATCATAGAAACACCTTTCAAGTTGTCTCTATCATTCGCTTCTCTATCGCCCCTTCGCTCATGTTCAGCTAGACACGAGAGGCGCTGCAAAAGAAAAGTGAAGAAAACTTCCAAATATAACAGAAAAATTGGGTAATTATATTATATAGCTTTGACATTGTGTTTATTATAATATAGTGTGTCAGCGTTTGGTTAGTATCCTCGTCTAACAACAGACGGCGTTATCAACTTCAGTCGTTCATTAATAAATTTCTGGTATATGATAACGCCATCTGATGTTAGTTGACAGGTACTAACCAAGCGCTGACACACTATATTATAATAAACACAATGGCTTTGATATAAGATAACCTACAACATGTAGCATAACAGTTTTGTTTACATAGGCGTTCGTAAATAGTAGAAAAGGAGGCAAAATAAATTTTATAATAAAAAAAAATCAACTATTTTGCGTACAAGAATTTGGCGTAGAAGATCTGAAATATAAAATATGTACGTATAAATAGTGTCTCCAAAGAGAAGAAAAAGGAACAAAACCCGATACTTGAAAAAAACTGATGTCTAAAAAAAATATATAAATTTTAGATAAATGAGAAATGTGGAGAGCTATTCGTGCCTCGAGGGCAACAGTTTATTTCATTTTTTTTCGTTTTTCAAATTTTTTAATATTTTCATTTTGTTTTCCCTGGGGAAAGAGGGTTATTAGTATTATATGTGATTTTTTTTCATATCTTTTCGACACATTAAAAATTTTACTCTATTGAGAAATTTATAGTACTAATTTCATATATTTATGTTATTAGTCGCAAGGAAATGTTCTAAATCGATCTGGTCAACATACTAGCAACGAGTAGCCGTACCCGCATAGGAAACTAGCGAAAATTCTCACGATTTTCTGCTACACTTATTTTATAAATAAAATAAGGTTTAACTTATCGAAGTAGCATAATATTTTAATATTTTTAATATTACATAGTGGGTTACAAAAACCACACACTGTATCTATAAACTGTAATCAAGGTTGCGGCACTCTAGATGTTGGGACACGACTCTCATTGGTGGAATGGGTCACGTGGTCACGCCTATTTTTAAGGTACTTGAAAGAGAGGAAGGTAGAATTCCTTCTGACTTTGGCCGTTGAAAGAGAAGCTACCGGAGAATGAATTTCTGAAAATCCAAAAAGATTTAAAGACAAATGTAAGTTCCTTATAACGTAATAAGGGTACTTTTGAGATGGTGCATCAATGAATATGAACATGTATGGTAAATATTGAATGTTGGTATAATTATCTAGCATCACTATGTCGTAGTACGTGAATCGCCATTTTGCCGATGCATTTTTTAAGGTAATGTTTTTCTTGTAGTATTTTAAATTATATACATCTCCCTTACTAAAATATATTCGTTTTTCAAATCGATGTCTTTGTATCTCGAAAGAATTGAAATCATTTGTTCGCGCGCAATGGTGTTAATGTAAGGACGGTAGATGTATCTGCTTGTTGTATTGACATGGAGGCTGAGTTTTGTGCGTTGGAATTGTGTGATGTTCAAGTGCTGGTTCTTGGTGTATATAGATCTACATCCGGTGATCTTAATATATTTGTTTGCCAGCTTGAGCAAGTATTGGATGAACTTTTGTTTAGGTATGAGGGAGTTGTCGTAATTGACGACTTTAATTATCATTTTGATAGACCTTACAGGGACTGCGACTTGATATCGACAGTACAGAGTTTTGGTCTTAAAATTACAATATCTGATTTTACTAGAGTGACTGACAGTTCCCGTAGTTGCATAGACAATGTTCTTACTAATTTGGATGAGAATTTGTATGTCTCTCGTGTTTTTGATCCCTGCATATCTGACCATGCTGCTCAGGTCATTGAGATTCGGGTTTCTTTGGGTGCTAAGGTTAACAGTAGTTCTCGACGAACAGTTACTCAGGGCGGGTCTCTCTGTGATGAGAGAGGCCCTGAAGTCGACAGATTGGGATCAATTTTTTTGTTCCAATGATGTTGAGTTTCTGTCATCTTACCTGTTGGTTATTTTCCAACAAAATATTAATACATATTTTCCGATCAAGCAACATCAGAATCGTAGAACGCCAGTTAACTGGTTTACATCGGAGCTTCGAGAGAAAAGGGACAAGCTCATGGCCATTAAGATAGTTTGTAAGTCAACGGGCGACGCTTCTCATCGGACCCTGTATAACTCGTTGCATGCAGATTATAGGAAGACTATTGTTCACCATAAAAAGATGGCCTACGAGAGATATATAGCTAGCTCCACTAATAAACCACGTGATATCTGGAGAATAATTAATAGTGAAAGAAACTATTGTACAATGTCAGTTAGTACTCGGCTTACACCTTCCGAGTTTAACAGTTTTTTTGTATCTGTTGCTAATAAAATTACTGAGGCCATGTCTGTGGATCTTGATGAGCGGGTGCATATGTTAAGTCGGATACCGATGCAGCCTAGCTCCTTTTTTATGTTGCCTATCTCGGAGTTTGAGGTCCTGGAGACCATTCGCCACTTAAAAAACTCGGGCAGTGTTGATATGTTTGACTGCAGCAGTTTCTTTGTGCAGGAATATGCACAGATCTTAGTTAAGCCTTTAGTGCACATCTTCAATTTATGTTTGTGCGGCGGCATTTTCCCTGAGCCATTCAAGTTGACTAGAGTTATCCCTGTATTTAAAAAGGGTAACATTGATAATGCTTCTGATTACCGACCGATTTCTATAGTTCCTATATTTGGAAAAATTTTTGAGATTATAATTAAACAAAATCTAACTTCTTTTTTGGAAGCGAATAACCTTTTGTGTCCTGGACAGTTTGGTTTCAGGGGTGGTCGGTCCACAGTTCAGGCGGTAGCTCGTGTGGTGTCTGACATAGTCGAGGGCCTGGAGAGATGTGAATTTATTAATCTCACCTTATGTGATCTGAGCAAGGCCTTTGACTGTGTGTCTCATGAAGTTCTTCTGACCAAGCTTTCTCGATATGGTGTGCGGGGACTCTCGTTGCAGCTGCTGCGGTCGTACCTGACTGGCAGAGGAAAGACGGTGGCTCTTCGATCGGAGCTGTCTGAGGTGAGGGTATTAACGAGTGGAGTGCCCCAGGGCTCTGTGTTGAGTCCGTTGCTCTTTGTCGTTTATATTAACGACCTATATAATTATTTGAATCCTCGAAGGGTCACTCTTTATGCTGATGATACCTCTTTGGTGTGTTATGGGAGCAGTGTTTCACAGCTCGAAGGTTGTGCGGGGCACCTTGAGGGAGTTGCGAATGGCTGGTTCACTAGTAATCTGCTGAAACTAAATATTGATAAGACACAGAGACTTACATTTTCTAGTGCTAGTGGTCATGCTCGGGGACGAACAGCCAACTTATTGGGGATTATTGTTGATGATGCGCTTTGATTTTCTCAGGGGTAAGTTGTCTTCTAGTATTTACGTTATTAGGAGGCTCAGACATTGTCTGAGTCAGCAAGCTCTGAGAACTGTTTATTTCTCACTGTTCCATTCTCATATTTCTTATGGAGTGAGTCTCTGGGGTAACTCGTCATCGGCTATGCAAATATTTAGAGTGCAAAAAAAGGTGGTTCGCATTCTGGCAAATACTGGATATCTGGAGCATTGCAAGCCCATTTTCAGGTCTCTCAATATAATGCCTCTCCCGTCTTTATATATATATATTACAAACTGCTTGAGATTCACAGATGTAAGCCCGATTTGTGTATTAACTCAGCTTGTCATGATTATGGTACGAGATCTGCGGACTTGGTACGGGCTCAGCGATGGAGATTGACTAAGTCTGGAAAGAATTCCCTACAGATTCGGTTGTATAATGCACTTCCTCGTAGGGTCCGGGAGTACAGTTCGGAAATGTTCAAAAGAACTATAAAATCATACTTGCTCAAGCATGCTTTTTATTCTGTGGAAGAATATTCCCAGGAAGTTGTATATTTTAGCAATTAGTCGCTTTTAATTTGTTTGTACCTATGTTACTTACACTTTCATGTTTTTTGTTGTAGATATAGTTTTTGTATTTTGACGTACTGCAATTGTTTTGTACAAAACGTAGTCAATAAAGATTATTATTATTATTATTTGATTTCTTCGATATTCAAATTGACAGTGATAATTAATATCTATCACAATATATTCAGAGATTTATTCCACGTGATTTTTGCATAACATCTTTCTGAAGATTCGTGAACATTGGTGAATGACACAGCATAAATATACAGATTTAATAAGTTTACCTTACCTTGTCGCGTATGTTTTAAAGCTAAGCCTTGATTCAAGGTTATAACGTTTTTGTCGCTGTTGCTTTGTCTTCACGAGTGAACACATGCGATCATAGACTGTTTGACGAGCGAATATCTCCTCTGACGTTTGATCATTCATTTGTAATCATTTCGACGACCAGTTATTACTTTAGTGTATGTATAGCACATATACTGTGAGTGTGACTAGTATAGTTACGACTCGCATATAGGCAATCTGATTTGGCTGAGAGAAAGCACAACTAACTAATTTCCTTATCTTTTCCGGTAATTTAAATATATCGTATTTTCAACTGAAAACATTATTGAAACATTGAATAAAGATCTAATACTGTGAAGTACAGGGTGCTTCATAATGCGCGTGTATCAGTGTTGGTACTGAGGCCACCGGAGGGATACTGAAATTAAACAGGCCTTGTTGGCCACTTCGTTGTTGGTACCTTACGTAAGTGATCACAGTGGAAACATTGGTGTCGTTATCGTGTCTTTACATTTTCTTTAATAATTGAAATTTGTATCTTACCGTCTCTTCTAAAAACAAGATTTTTGGAGAGAAATTATCTTATCGATTCCTTTGGAAAGGACTACCTTATAGAATTTTCCCAGATTGTGTTAAAATTATTGTTTTTGGCGTATCTTCTAAATTATATCGTTTGAACTTGTATTATATGCTAGCAGTATATAATACATTATCGTTATCTTTATTCAATTGTTTAATTTCCATTATCGTTAAGTATCTTTATTCTATTACCTAATTTACTTTATCGTTATCGAAATTCAATTTTAATTATCATTAGCTTTATTTGAATTCAATTACCGTTATCTTATCTTTACCTCTGAAAGTCAAATTTAAGTATATGAATTACACATAGGGTGTCCAAGATTATGTAGATTCATTAGTCAACTTTGTTCTTGGATATTACATTGTACCAAAGTTTCTTTGTGTGCATCTTTGCGTGTGTATAGTAATATATTTAATTTGTTTACCTTTACTTGAATTAGCTGGATGTGTCTTGACACTCTCAAGTTTAATTGTGAGTGCTGAGCGTTCGCCAAATACTGAATTGTCTGACAGTTAATACTGTCACTTATCGTATCTATTTGTAATTTATTACAACTAAATATTTCCCGGATTTGACGTGAATGTTTGGACTTAGGTTCAAATATTCTTAAAACTCATTTTAGTTACTGAACGAATGAGTCAGGCATTCATTGCCAATAGCATTGCAACCCTTTTGTTTATTTGATTACAGACTGCAATGCTATTTATCGATTAAAAAAGAGTTGAAATTTGCGAGGAGAATCAAAATTTATTTTAACGGGTTCGGCATATCAGAGGTAACCAAACTGGCTTTGAATCATTGATAGATACAGATGTGTACAGATTCGGCAGTGGTTATGCTCTCTATTTGGTTTGTGGTCAGTCAGGTTTGAACTGATCTTAACTTTGTACAAATCAAATTAGAGTAGCGTTCCTTCTATATTCAGATCCGCTTTATTATAATTTATGTTTATCTTAATATATATGTGTTGGGGAGCACATAGGCTTTGTGTAATCTAATTTCTCGATACTAAGTTATCAAACATTTTTTCTAAAAGATACACATAGCGTTCACTTTTTTGTTTTCTTTCTTTGGAGCTTCTACATTGATATGTTATCGATTTAATTTTGGATTTTGTTTAAATTTTCACACTCATTGAATTGAGCAGGGTTGGATTGCATTTAATCAAAATTAGCTTACCTATTCACAAATATTCAGCAGTCCGTTGAATATTTTCTGATATTTCATATCATTTATCTTTCTTTCTTTTTCTCAGTTTTATTCAGAGTGAAATCAAATCTATATTTCGTTGGTGGATTATCACAAGTTTTAATGACGAATGTCGCTGACATTGGTCAAGTATAAGAATAGTTATGCTGTTTAAATTTTACATGTTTTAGGAACATTACCTATTGAATTATTGTTTGAAATATTCAACTACTGAAGCAGCAGACGTCATCAACAAGAACTACAGAATCTGAAGAACTATCTAAAGCCAATACTCACTGGAAGGTTGAAGCAGACTGAGGGATCACTTTGTGGTGCGTTTCGATTCTATTCGATATTGAAAACAATACAAGTCTCGACAATTCAATCTGATTAAAATCAGATCTTTGCTTATCGTACTTATTCAACCAACATTTTCTGGCTGCTGATATTTTTCAGTGTGTTGAAAGCTTGCTGAATTTACTCTGGCACTTTGCTAGATATTAATCGCTGTTTAGCAACGGGTAGCTTGATTATTATTTCTCTTGACGATTGGTTTTTTTTTTGACTTGTGAAGTTTTCAAAATCGAAATCATTTTGAAATTATTTTTATTCCAGCATTTTAATTGATTGATTATTGAGTTTAGCAAGACACTCTTGAGATATTATTTTTTCGTACATTGGTACTGAAAGTTTTATCGAGGTAAAGGATTTATGATCCATTACATTCTTTTTGTTCTCTCTAGAGATTCTTATTGCTAATCCTTGTTAACTTAAATAATCATCGGAGTTCTCTGCTCTTTGTTGACACAGCTTAGTTAACTTTTTTGATATATGTGATTGTCGATTTGAGAAAATTATTTTCTCGACATAATAAGATAACTTATTCTATTCACGTATCGATATTTTTGAAAATATAAGTTCTTGATTAAATTGAGAAATCTACATAACTTTTTTAGTACACTTGGGATAATACATCACACACCAAATCTGGATTACTGTTTGTAAATATTAAATTTGTAATTTCTGACAACCAACTCTAATATTACGTGTCCGAACAAAATTGTAATTAAAAATACAGAGATATCCGATGGTTATTGTCTCTTCATATAAGTGGCTGATACTAATTTGAAAATTTTCTTCCTCATCCATTGGAGCACAAGGTCAAGAAGTAAAACAGGAGGCAGTTAGTCGATATTAACGACTCCATAAACATCTTCAACAAGCTGAAAGCCTGCAACTCTCGACTGATGTGATACTGATGCTGATGTAGTGAGAAAAAGTGCAGACGGAAGGAAGAGTTAGTCAAAGAAGTCAAATAATTTGAACCACATCGTGAAGGGGTAACCACGATATCAATCATTAGGTTAAATCTGAAATAATTACGGCACTATTGGTGAGGTGGTCAGATACTTGTCTTGTAAATTCTATGATATTGTTTATTTAAGTATTTTACTAAATTAGATTAACTGATTTTAAAGATGTTTTATTTCATCGATGAAAATCAGATAGAGTGATCTAACGATTCAAATAGCAGGTTGAATTCTGAATTCTTTTAGGAATACAATTTATTATCTTATCGTACACAAATTTTTGTATATTTTTTTATTTAAAAATACTCTGGCGCCCTCTATTGGTTCCTGAACGGTTTGGAGTTGAACTTGTTGGAGTTTGCTAGGAAATTGGTCGAACCTATCCGACTTTGCTAGCCTGGTAAAGAAGTGATAGCGGCCTAGCAAATTCTTTAAACTAAATTTGTTACCTACTTGAATTATTATCGTTACACAAGAGGTACTAATTTGGACGGCTACAAAACGGAAAAATGCATACCGTGGGTATAGTAAATAATATATGGACTCAAATCACAGAAATAGAATAGCTAATAGCTACTAAACGTTCAGAAATAGCTAATTATTTTTGGCTAATAAAATAAATATCTTCATAATCAATGTTTTTTTAAAGAATGAAATCCACGTAACAATAATGTAAACATAACTCACTCATTCATAAAATCATTTATCCTCTTCAGTTTTTCTCCTGAGTTTTTGTCTAGCTCTTTCATGCTTTCTTCTATACCTTCTAACACTTCTTCTGTATCCCGAGTTACAAGACTAACAGCATTCTCGCTTGGCAAACCGGGCAATGATGCAAGAGGTACAGCACGACCAGGACTCTCGCTTGACGAACCGGGCAATGATGCAAGAGGTACAGCACAATCAGGACTCTCGCTTGACGAACCAGGCAATGATGCAAGAGGTACAGCACGATCAGGACTCCCGCTTGACGAACCGGGCAATGATGCACGACGCACAACACTAACAGCACCCTCGCTTGACGAGCCGGGCAATGGTGCAAGAGGTAAAACACTAACAACACTCTCGCTTGACGAACCGGGCAATGATGCGTCAGACATGATTAATAGTAGTTGTATTATATTACAAGTCAAGTCTTCTCACCAAATTATCAAAGTATACTAAAATGTTTGGGAATTGTCCCGGTATCTATGATGTTCCTAGTCTCTACCTGTCTGTTTATTGAGCCAATAACGAAAATACAAAATTAAATAAGCTCAAAGAGGATAATAGGTAAAACTAAATGCAGGTATCGCGTCAAATTTTAATACCAAGAGCAGGGATGGCAACGATATATTAAAAATATCGATATATTTGTTTAATATATCGATATATTTTAATCAATATATTTCTTTCTATATATCGAAACAAATATCGATATATACAACACGATATATCGGTACATTATCAAAATATATCTGCTACAGCTGCTTTCTTTCGCTAGTTTTCTTGATCCGGATTTATTAATCAGGATTTGTTGGATTTCTAAAGGCTCGATAAGTTTACCTAAAAGAGGCAAGGGGATTACGTATCCGGATCGCGATGGGCGCTAAAGTGGGGATGAATCAGAAAATGCGTTTTTAGCGAAAGAACATGTGAATCCAAACGCGTTTGGATCCTGAAATCAGTAGCGAAAGAAAGCAGATTACATACACAGGTTTAAAACTAGAAAGTCTTTGTTGTGTTGCCGTAGCAGTCGACGCACACAACAAAAAATCGAAATCGTCTAACTGGAAATAGATTATCAAAATTATTATTTCTAAGTTCTGTTTAATTAATTGACCTAACCTAATGTAATTATTTCTAACAAATATTCTTACGTTTGTTTGGAATGCATAGGTATTTTCAGGCAAATATATTTTAATGAATATTATTTTATTTCATTATTTGAATCTTTAAAATTTGAGGTTTATTTAGGTTAATCCACTCTAAAATAAAAATATAGCAAATATATCGATATATATATATATAACATATCGATATTTTTCATTCGATATATCGAGTATATCGATGTGTAGTCTCGATATATCTTTTGATTCAATATATCGATATATTTATTAATTTTTCCATCCCTAACCAAGAGTACTTTAAAAAGGAAAATCCGGATAACTTGGTACAGTAGAGGTATAGATATAAGAAAACAATTTTATGACAACAATTATCCCAAAGGACCATAAATCACACAGCTGTGAGGTTTATGGTTACAGTGTTGCCACGGTATCCAATATTACGTAGCCGACAACAATGATTGTTGGGGGTTTACATTGACGCGAAGCTAAGTTGGACGACACATATGAAAAACATACTACCACATAAAAATTTTTTCACGAAATGGCCCAAATGCATTGCATACTCTATTAACTTTAAATGCTTGAATATATGCACATTGCAATGTAGTTTTTCGTAACTGACTGTATTACCACTGATGATGGAGCTTGTAGCTCCGAAACATGTTTGGTAGTTTGATAATATATTTGTTTCGTTTCGTGGAGGATTGACTTTCATTTGCAGTTAAATACATTTACTCCACTCAAGAATGGACTACTTTTTTAAGAAAAACATATATGTTTTAAATTCACTGCGCAATTACATGGATAGAAAATCGCTGATCTCGGTCTACTATGCGCTGGTGTATTCCACCATTAATTATAACATTATGGTCTGGGGCCGAGGCGTTGAATTGTTTAATATACCATTTGGGGGTACCTGTAGGGGTGCATTTAGGCAAAACAAATTGCTTACAGCAACCTGTATAAACTTCTCATCCACACGTTTAAAAATAAAGATGTTGTGAGAACTAACGGGGACAATCATGGGAATAGCACTAGGGGGAGAAGCCTTCCCTACTTGCCTCGCCCCAAACATGAGTCATACAAAAAGTCGCCATTATACGCCGGTTTATGTTATTATAATTAGCTTCCCGATCACATGAGGAGCTGTCAATCTGAGAAGCAATTCAGAAGATTGTTAAAGACATTTTTGATTGAAAACGCTTTCTACACCTTATCAGCGTTTCGTGAGTCCTTGCAATGACGGCCTGTGTGTCTGTTTTGTTTTTATTTATTTTGTTTGTTTGATTTTGTTGTTATATATTCTGTTTGTTTGACATATTGTATTTTTAATGTAGTTTTATTTTCTTTTAAGTTTGGACTTAGATATTTTATCTGTACATATTTTTTTATATCTAAATTTAATTATGTTAAACTTGCCTGCTAAAACATATGAATGTATTTTAAAAGCGTATTGTGGATTTGTTAATCTGACTATGATTATGTAATATTGACTTGCCTATGTACTTTCTTGTACTTATTGATGGCGAAATAAATATTTGATTTTATTACGTTTGTTTTTGTATAACAAGAGACAACACTGTAACAATGCTTAACAGGTAAAGCTTCTATCGATTTTTATGGGACAGGGCAGTACTATTGTATACAGAAACGCAAAAATAAAATAAAAATTTATTCACACTTCGTGCTCTGCGTATGAAACCACGATTCATCCAAATATATAATAATAGGGCGACTTCCAGATCTAAATTTTATAATTTTTTGTAAATACTCTGTTCGGACTAGGATTTGTAATCTGCGTGATTCTTTCTCTTTGATGCTGGTATATTTAAATCTGTAATAAAAATATACAGTTACAAAATTATAATTTTATTGTTTGTTTAAAAACTTAATTCACCATTTACACAACAGTATTTTTAATTAACATACAACTAGAAAGTTGTAAAACTTACCCTCTTCTTATTAGCAATTTCCTCAAAGTTGATATACCTACTACAATTAATGCCAGTTACGTCTTTTTGTAGCTTCATATTCAAGGATTTTATTGTGGGTACACTTTGTTGTTGATACAAATCATAAATTTTTCGTCGTACAATATCTGTTTCACACTCAATCAGATACTTCAATTTACCGGATTCGCTTCTTTTTTTTTCTTCTCACATTTGGTTAATTAACAGCCCTATAAACTGTTGATGTCGGAGTTTTGTGCTAATACACTTGTTTCAATTACAGATTTCGTAAGACCTCTTTCTCTTAAGCTGTTATATACGTTTTTTATTATAGCCTTTGCGTCTGCGGATAAATGTTTTCAACTTTTCGATACACTAAAACTGCTATTTTCCGAAACATTTTCACATCACTACAATATCAGTATCAAAACTAATCCGAATAAAATACCAAGTCCACCCTGGTGTAAGCAGGTACCTGAGCAGAGGGTTTATGATCATTTTGGATAATTGGTTTTATAAAGTGATTGTCTTATATATTTTTTTAAATCTTTATTTAACACACAATTTACAACAATCAAATACATTCTAGTTCTTTAATCAGTGTTTGTCTCAAGAACAGTTTTTTTTATAGACATATCAACGGTGCTAATAATTTAAATACATTATTTAGTATATTGACAATACTTGCAAGAAAGAACAGAGCGGAAAAATGCCTCAAGGTACAATTCCCCCCGGGCCAAAGTAACTTTTCAATAATTTATTGAGACCTGCAGGAGAAACAACTGACCTAACCTCAGCCGGCAAGAGGTTATACGTACTAGATGCTTGATTTATTGGACTATTCAAACCCCTATTGGTTCTTACATTGGGCTGATATATATTCAGGCAGGATATCGTCATGTGACCGTGAACATCGCGAGAAAAGAGCAGACGTGTATTTGACTTTTGGGCTTGGTTTATTATTTTAAAAATAAATTTACATTGCTCCACACGGTAAATATCCTCAAGTTTATATAAATTTGTTGACCGACATAACAGATCTATATGGGACAATCTGTCAAAATTAAACAAAATTCTTACTATTTTATTTTGCAAAACCTCAACATTATGGAATGCAACTTTGCTACATGTGCCCCACACCGGCAATAAATATCTTAAGTGCGACAAGAAATAAGCGTTATAAATATTCAATTTACTTTTTTCTGTTAAATAATCTCGACACCTATATATTGCTCCTATCATCGGACCTATTTTACTTACAATATATTCAATATGTTGTTTCCACAGTAAATTTCCATCTGTAATTAAACCCAAATACTTTATCGAAGAAACCAACTCCATAAGAGTATTATTCACAATTGGCAAAGGATTACGAACGAATTTATTTTTTTTGTCTAAATAACGTATACGAGGGTTGCCTTTTATATTTCGAGATTAGGGAACAAAACAAATATTATTAAATACAATCGAAAATCACTTAATTGTTTTTCAAAATATTCCCCATGAAGATCTATACACTTTTGCATGCGTTTGAACCAATTGTCGAAGCACTTTTGCCACTCTGATTAAGTATCTCCAAAACAAGCATTCTGAATGCATCAACCGCTTCTTGTGTGCGATCCAACGCGAACACTTTTTTTTACCGTCAAATTTTTATGCAATGTATGCTGGTCCCACTAATGCCTAAGGTTGTCTCAATCTCTGAGAGGTCACATGACGATCTTGCAATATCAGTTCGCGCACAGCATCAATGGTTTTCGGAACAACAACTGATTTTGGACGACCTTCACGAAATTCGTCTTGGAGTGAACTAGGACCACGATTGAATTAACCATACCATCGATAAACACTGGTGCTTGATGTAGCTTCATCGCAAAAAATTGAATTAAGTTCATCCATGCACTGTTGCTTAGTTAACCCACGTCGCAAGTTGTAAAAAATAATCGCACGAAAATGTTAACGATTATATCCATTTTTGGGTAGAGATGAATCTTTTAAGTTACCGTAAACAACACAAATAGCGCTCGTATGTCAAAACGTTCTGAGTACGTATAACCTTAAAAATGTCCAACTTTACGATAGAGCTCTGTTGTCAGATTGTAAGAACAGGGTTGCCAAATCCCGAAATATAAAAGGCAACCCTCGTATTTGGTTTTTTGATGTTGATTTTTAATTTGTTAAATAAGAGACAACTAACATACCCATCAATATCACGGTTTAAACCAAAGACCTTAGTAACACAGGAGACAAAATACTTCATTGATAACGTGCTTTCAAACACGAGCCAACATTACTTGTAAACAAGTAATGTGTAAGAGAGAGAAAGACTTATCCTTGTCGCCTTCAAGTTGCTCATTGGCAACGTTGTAATCTCCGGTATGCGTTCTGCAGCCAGTGGCGTACTGATCGCTGACTGCTTTTGAACTATGTATACAATACATAATATATAATTAATAGCATACATTAAAAAGCCAACTTGCCGAGAATTTAACCGCTCTTCAACTTATTTTGAAACTGAAATTTAGTCGATATTTAATTGGAATGAGTTTTTCAGTAAAATAATTTAAATATTAATATGTATAAGGTATTCGCTAAGAAAGTCTGTTAATCTTTCTTTGTACTAGGTATTTCTTGATATAGCTGAAAAACCTTCATTTCGTATATCGAAAAAACGATACTGAAATTAATATATTTATGTATAATTTGAAGATAATCTAATTTTAAAATCATTTTGTGCATTACAAATAGGAAGTCAGGAAATAAAAAAAGGCACATTATTCTCAATAGTTTATTTTTAGCTATATATATTAAATTAAACACAATGATAATAAATAATAATTATCTACTATGAACATACAAATTAATTATGTTTTTGCAGACTTTATGCAGTTTCTGTATCGCTTTTTAAAGTATGGACTCTATTTGATTGCGAATAATTCTTTCAGGGGTATGGGCGCTAGAGGTCCACGTATAGAGCCTTCTATTTGGAAGTTTAAAAAAGGTGTTTGAGACAATGAAATCATGTTCCTGCCAGAACTAAACTAGCCGGTCTCCTCTATCGTTTGCTGTACCTAATCCGTATATACCGGTAATATCCTCTCGTGGTGTACTTCCTGCTTCTGATGCAGTTTCTGTCACAGAACTGGTTGAACCCTTATTGGCTTCTAATGAAACTGGCTCTGGAGGTGCCAGTAATAGATTTAACAATTATACTTTCAGACCTAAAATATGTATTAATTCAGTATATCAAAATATTAAAAAGCCTTTCTAAAGGATACCTTTTGATTAGGGACCCCATATTAGCGGTTGAAACAGTGGACTCCATAATAGTTTTTTCTAAGAATAGCTGAGCAATCCTAAAAATGGATATAAATGTGGTTAATGCACATACCTACTTAGCTAGTTTAATTTCATCCAAAAAATAATAATAACAGAACTTACTTAGGATATTCTTTCGGTATTGGAGGTGTTCCAAAAACAGATGAGTCCACAGACCTACATTTGTGGTTGAGTCAGAACTAGAAGAATATAAATTATTATTATAATATAATAAATATAATTATAAATATTTTTTACCTAGTGGATGCATCATCCAAAAATAAAACACCTTCACACCGTCGAGGATTTGCACCGTTTCTAACGAATCTTGATCCCTTAGATTTCGTTGCCAGATCCTCTGGGGAAAAATGATCCGAGCATAACCATGGATTTTTTGGCAAAAGTAGTCCTTTAGCAATGCCAACTAAAGAAAACCAGAGTTTTCGTTTTTCCGGTTCCTGAGGAAACCTAATTTAAAAAATACAATATAAGTACCTAATGTAAAAAGGCTATAATCAGCCTTATACTCCAGAGCTAGGGAGGTAATATCCTACGTAGATTTACCACTTACTTCTTTAATGCTGCTTTGAAGCGGTTACATTGTTGGGCGTAAATGAACCAACATTATTTTCAGAAAGTATCTGTTTGCTTTTGTTACTAATAATTTAATAGAAATAAAAATTCAAAATGTAACAAATTTATCGTATCAAACAAACCCCGCCACTGTGTAAACTAACACCAAACACAAACAAATTTCCAAACATAACCACACTTACCTGTGAAAAGTTAAATCTGGAAATAAACTATCCACTTTTCCACAAACTACACAACCACGGACCATAGTTATTCAATAAATATTTAAAGTTTAAAAAAACACACACAAAATATCGCAAAACAAGAAAATACTTCAAAAAACGATGAAAATCGCTAATGACATGAGTGTTTCTCAACGTCAACGTCGCAAATTATAATTTCATTCATAACGCCGTGTTCTGTCGTACAAGAAGCGTAAAGTTGTAAACGATGTTGCCGTAGTACGCTTTTATTCTACTATGAGAATAATTCCTAAAATAAAATAATTATCCCGTTTTGTACAATTTAATCTTAAAATGAACTAATTTATAACCTAAGTATAGTAATAAAATTTTTTATTAACATCCTAGTTACAAATAATTATTTACATCGCTCATTTTTTATTTGTTGTGACAAAAATTTAAAGATATTCCAAATACATTTGTAAGTCTGGCAATGCTTGTATTAGGATAAATAGAGGAAGGGACGATATTTGCTAACCCTGAAAATGTAAACAATGTGGTCTCCTGTGTTATTAAGGTCTTTGGTTTAAACACAGTTTCCAAGTCAGAAATGTCATCGTCACTATAAAGCAGAACCGTATCGTCCGCAAAAGTATAATACCTAGCCTTAGATTGAGGACGTATAAAGAATACAATAAGGGACCAAGAACTGATCCCTGAGGGACACCACATTAGCTTGTACGAAGTACCCCGAAAGCCCATGCTATACAACCTATCCAGTAAAAGGTCAATGCTGACAACATCAAATGCCTTTTGTCGATCAACAAAAACAGCAATCACTAATTTGCCTTTATCAAGTTCATCGTATACCCTACTCATCAAATCCATGGTAGCCCTCAGTGCTATGTTACTGTTCTTTAAAAACCCGTATTGATAGTAGTCGATTTGATTATATTTATTTACAAACGATAAGATCCTTGATTTAAGTAATTTCTCAATTATTTTGGAGAAAACACTGACAACACTTATCGGCCGATAATTCCCCATTTCTTCTTTAGAAAATTGGTATCGTTAGCTAATTGTACTAAGAATTTTATTAGAGGATCACCCAGGCTATGAATGTCCTTTACCAATTCGATCATGACCCGGAGCTGCCACATAATTTCAATGATTTCATACTCCGTCGTCATATTTAAAAAATTGTGTTTTCACAAAAGACTGTATCAAAATTAGTATTTTTTTTCTTAATACTACCCTGTGACTTTATTTCATTAACAATATTTATACCTACACTTATGATTTATGATAGTCCACTGTTTTTTGCGCGCTGTTGCCGGCCCTACTCCATCTGTCACAAAAGTGTTGATTCTTTAGTGATTTAATTTTGTTTTTAATTTCTTTAAAATCACGTACCACTTCAGGATCGTTTAATTCGTATTTTTCTTTGTACAACTTATCGCACTTTTAGCTGTCCATATCATATATGTAATATATATATATATATATATAAATAAACAAACAAACAAAGATATTCAACTAAGTTGACAGAGTATAGTATATCACCGATATATATATATATATATATAAATAAACAAACAAAGATATTCAACTAAGTTGACAGAGTATATCCAGCTTGTGTCACGAGATTTTTTTGATTCGTACAAGTTAGTTTATTTCATTTTTCTTTGTATATATATATATATATATATATATCTATAAACTGTCATTGTCACCTCCGAAATAGATATTATATATTCGTTGTCACTTCATATATAACGATTTCACCTCCGATTTCGGAAGTCACAAGGTTTTGCCTTGTTTTCGCGTTTTTCGGTGTGTATGGGGGGTAGGGGGCCTAAATCCGAAAATTGTGTTGGAGGTGACAACGCTATTCGCGTACATAGAAAATTTTTCGTTAGTTCGAGTATATATGACTGGCGCTAGTGTCGCGTCCAATATTGTCATCAAGGGTACCATGTCACTTCCATTATATATAGGCATGAAATAGATATGCGTAGTATGTTGTCGCTTCCGAAATTTGGCAATAGCGCCTTGCAACAATCTTATGCACAAAATAAAATAAAAAAATAACTAAGTATATTTCGTTTTCGCGTCACTACTTTGAGATAGATAAGCAGTAGACTTGGTGACGTCCGGTGAGGTACTAAACAAATATTATCACTAGCTCTAACTGTGGATAATTGAGGCAAGGAAAATACTTTTTCTTTAAGTTATAAGAATATAGGTAAAGGTTGTAAGGTAGGATGCTAGAAAGTAATTCTAAATGCGAAAACATGTGTTGAAATACTTTCAAATAACATTCAATATACAGGATAGCATATATAAACAGTGCATCTCAAACTTATATTTTGAAAAAGTTGTAGAATATTGATTTTATAATATTCTATTATTAGTGTCCTTATTTTTAATTTTATTAGAAAAGATTCGTAAGGTAGACGACTCCACAATAGCAACTTCAACTATTTAATAAATGCGGAACGTTTGACAGCTTGATTGTCGCTTTCTCAAGTACTAAGTCAGTCAGAGTGTGTATATCACAGGTATTTGAGACTATCATTGAAACAATCGAAATTCAAACAGTAAATACATATTATGTAATGTATATTTTTGCGGCAATAAAGTGCGAAAGGTTGCGCATTTATTTAATAGATGAAGTTTCTATTGTCAAATCATCTACACTACGAAATTTCCCAAATAAAATTAATATTTTTCCTACCGAATTTATAATTTTAAGACATTATTAACAATGTCAAATATTTGAAACAACTTTAAGCACTCGTTATATATCTACATATAAAGTTTACGTAAATAAATTCTTACAGAAGGAAATTCACAAAGAACACATGATAAAAAAAGTAAAAAAAATAGGTCTTTATCTCCATTGGAATCAATCAGCTATGGCACAAATTTTCAAAATAAAGAATAAATAAATAATATTGAGCTGGGCCTGATGAGAATTTTATGAACACCAAAGTATTAGTAGGTATATCTGTTACAATAGAAAAGTGTGTGTGACAAAGATAATGCGGTTACCCAATAACTTTCATTAATTTTTACAGATATTTACATCATCAGTTTGATATTTACATCATCATAATGCATTTTTGCATTTTTAATCTATACACCGGTAATATAATACATTTTTTTTAGGAAGTTTGTTACCCAAAAATATAAAAAGATAAAATATTTTCAAGTGATTTTCCAAGTTATAAATTTTTAATTATAATTAGATGTACGGGGGCGCTCAATTTTGCACTTGTTTATAATGTACGTTTCAGTACCCTGAGAGGCTTAAGTGACCAAATCGTCGTCGAAATTCTGTTACTATCTCCCGATCTAAGAGTAGAACAATATATTCTCATTGTGGGAGGATAGATAATATTTGTATGTACTCGTATATTCAAAATAAAGTCTTCTAACTTTTAACGGTAAAAAAAAATTTTTTTTTGAAAGAAAAATCACATAACAAAAGTATCTCACAATTAATTAATTAAAATTTAGGTCATAAGAGAGAGATGATGATGAGAGATGAATCTCGAAACATGTTTGGCATTATAGTTATGATTTGGACATAAATAGGTATGACTTTTTGTGGAGTAGACGTGATTTTATTTTCCTGCAAAATTATTTATTTTGTTTTGTTTAATTTTACTTAACATTTATCTTATAGCTCCAGATGACCTTTCCATAGAGCAGGAATTTATTAATATCAGACGAAAATCTGGTCGCCGAATAGGTAATGGTTCTAATTAACACATATTATTCATATCAACTCCTTTATTTATTTATTTATATTAGCCACCTGAAAATTTTCATCCAATCATCAGATATTCTGATATTCAAAACAATGGTTTTACGATAATAATTACGATTCTCTCTAAGACTGCATTTTCCTCAAGTTAACGTATTTTTTAAAGGAATGTTTTACATTTCTCTCTGTGGCATCCAAATTTTAAAAATCTATTTTATGCGCGTTGGGTATCTTAGTCACCATTTCCATCCAATCTAACATAGTGCTGTAATAATTGGTACTATTTGTACTTTAAATTATTTTACATCAGAGGGAATGAATATCCACCCACAGATGAAATTAAGCAATTTCTAGTGAAATATAACATAGACAGATCGGTCATTGTTGTAAAATCGAAAATCCAACATTTGAAAAAACAACGTAACTAAAAAAGATTGTTGTATTAGAATTTATTTTTTCTTTAATATGAGTGTTACAAAATAATGTATTTTTTTATTTTTTACGTCTGCTCATTACGATTTATTTTTGTAATACATATTATGTAATGCGAAGGATTTATTTTTAATTTTTATATTATTTATTTTATTGTTATTTTAATAAAAAAAGGAAAGTACTCGTATAAATAAATCATATAACTACGTATACTAAAACTCTTGTTTGATTACATTAAATAATTTGGGATAATAGACTAGTGTAGTAATACTATGTAATGTATTAAAGTATTTCCAAGAAATAAAAATAATTAAGTCTTATTTTTTTTTTTTCAAAGAATATTTATGTCATTAGTTTAAAACTATTAGCTAGCGCCCGTCTTTAGACACAGCTTAAAAGATAACATATAAATATACTAAATTTGAGAAAACTTTATACTTTGCACATAATAATAATAACGTTTATTTTGCCAACATAAAACAATTATAACAATATTACAGTAAAGCCCTCAAAACGGTTAACAACAAAATTTACTAGGTACAATAACAATGTTAAATTAATCAGCAAAATAAACATGTCTAACTCCCAAAATCTGTATAAAGATTGTCCGTGAGCTTAACATATCTGGCTTCTAATACACCTTAATAAAAAACACAAAAAAAAAATTCACCACATACTACACAACGAAACAGGATAAGACTGAATGACTTGAGTATATAAAGAAAAAAAGAAAAACAATCGCAATATGATTCACAGATTTAAAGAAAACCGATAAGAGTCTGAAACTCTTCTCGAGTCTTGTCATGCATGTATTCCTTTACAGATGCCTTAAAACTCTTCAAAGCGGGCTTGCATCTGACTTCCGGAGGTAAGAGATTGTAAAACCGTGGGGCCAAATACATATAGTGTCTGACCTATTGATTTAGACGAGAAAGGAGTTCTGTATGAATCTCGTCTTGTTCGTGTATGATAGTCATGCTGAATTGGCTCCAGCAAATGTTTGGTTCTGTGTTGGTGAAGGACAGTGGAAAGGAAAAAAGCTTCCTAATATCAAACACGCCTGCTTCACAAAAAAGTTGACTTGTTGGGTATAGTCGGCTTTTATTAAGTATGATTTTTAAAATATATTTTTGTGCAGTTTCCAATTTTTTTATATGGACAACCACTGCACTCCCCCATGCCAAAATTCCATAATTTATTCTGGATTCTACAAGAGCGTAGTATAATGTTTTTAAATATTGTACTGTCAGTACAGCTTTGGAGCGTTTAAATATATGGAATAGGGATCTTATAGATTGAGTAACTTTGTCTATATGAGTGTCCCGGCGAAGATGGGGATCAAAGAAAATGCCAAGGTACTTGACTGAGCTGACCGAGTGCAAAACCAGTTCATTGTAAGGTGTCCGGACACAAATTCTATCGAAGGCAGGCAAACCCAGCCTATTGCATGAGAAGGGCAGTGTGTTTTTTGTGTTTTTTCACAATTGATTGTGAGTAATCTAGAATTAAACCAATCCTTCAACAGAACCAAATCCTGCTCAACCTCATCCTTCAAAGCACACCAAGAGGTGTTTTCGTAATATATAGCAGTATCATCCTTACTTACAATCTTAGTAAATTTGAGATTTGTCAATTTTAACATAGTTATACACACACATCTCTACCATGATACTTTTCGAACACAAAAAACGACATGTAAATAAAATAAAAAAAGAGCACATTTAAAATATATTATGATAAAAACTAACAAGATACATTTTATACGATTTTTTTGAGCTACTTGTTAAAATGAGCAAAGTTTGTTTTCTCATACTAAATTCATATTATGTTATATTTTTAAGATGTGTCTGAAGACGGGCGCTAGCTGGCGCTTGACATGACTCATATAATAAATCTGTGCGAAAAAAAGGCTTTATTATTTTAAAGATACCTCACAGTGACCTACTTATAACGCTAATGTAGATCAGCGTTGCGTGCATAATTAGAATAATATTTGCAATAAGACCTAAAAGACAGTAAAACTGAAAAAAAAACAAGGTTAAATCATTAATTATATTAATTACTTTTTATTATTCAGTTACATATTTACTGTAAGTTTTCGTATTAAAAATTAAGCGGTAACATCATTTAACACCATCAAAATACAATAGTAAATTGTGCACAATAAATTTATATTGTATAATATAGGTATATAAAATAGACGGCAACGTCGTTGGAAGTGACAATGTTTCTCTATGAATAGTGGTAAAAATATATATGGAAGTGACTACGTACCCCCTGTCCATACTAAGGTATATATATATATAAGAAAAAAAAAACTATGGAAATCTTTACCCCTCTTTTGAAATTCCTTATATAGAAGTTCCCCTCATCCCAAAATGGTTTTTAAAATGCCTAAATTCCTATTCCTTTTGGTGGAAGTTAGGTCGCCCTGCTACGGTACGGAAGTCACAGCTTATTACCTATCGATATATATATATATATATATATATATATATATATATATATATATAAATATATGCACATCTATCTTAGTGGGCTCCATACGTGGATAAGGCGCCCTGGCCTCCACCAGAACGACGTTATTTACGCGTGTATATATTGCATATTTGAATTCCCCGGAAAAAAATAAACAAAGGCAACTTGAGAGGGGAAGAGATTTCGTAAAAAAAATATATACGAAAAAAGTATAGACTCAAGATAGAAACCGGGCTCCGCATATGACATGACAAACTCTCCTCCGGTGCATATAATTTGATATGTTATCTCGACCTAATGGTCACCGACGCTGTTGCCATATCGAGGCATATTGTATATCTAAACAATATATGTAAATATATCTTTATGGCCTCTGCTTTGACTAGCCTCCGCTGTGTATATCATTTATATAAACGCAGGCACGTTTTAATCGCCTCCGTCTTTTTATAACTAAATTCCACTTCGTTATTGAACTTGTTTTGTTGAGGAGTTGTATATCAATTACTTACATTCATCTTATTGGGCTCCCTTTTTCATAATGAATTTCGCGGTCGTTTTTTGATCTAAATTCCTCTTGATTGGTTTTCTGGTTTTGGAGACGGGTTGTATATAAATAATGTTATGTGCATATAACTGATCAGCCTGCATTTTACATACAAAGAAAGTATTGTCTCCTTCGTTACTGGTAGACAAAAAATGATTAAAACCAAGCAAATTGAGAAAATTTATATTTGGAATTTTACAAAACATGTATAGTTTTTGCATATCGGATCATTTTTCCTAATGTTGCGCATACGCAACGTTGGGAATTCCGGTAAGAAGGCGCCATAATGTCGCGCCCTTCGCTGACCCACAATTCGGTAGCATTTATTTTGTTTCTTACATTATTTGTGTGTGATTCTTCTTAGTGAGTGTCAACAAAGATACTAAGTTATAATTATTGTGATTTAAAATTATATTATATATGAAATATAAAGTGAAGCTCTGGAAAATATTGACTTGAAGTAAGTTATAATTATGGTTCTGTTTGTTAAATTTTTTTCTAAAATAATTTGTTTGGTTATAGTCATGTCTTGGAAAAACAGAATGCCTTTGTCATCTGCTGAGCTTTTAGCTATATTGCAGGATGATGAGGATTTACTGCAGACTGCTACCGTTGATGCAGTACATATTTCGCCACCCGTAGATGCACTTACAGACGAAGAGGAGCTTGATGAAGATATATGTGAGAACGTTGAAGATTTACCACATCTTGCGGGGAGCTACTAAATACACGCAGATTTGTCTGATACTTCTGAAGCCTTATATGATAAATCTTTACCGTCAAATTCCAAAAAAAGCAAAACTATGTGCAAAAAATATAAAAATGAAGTCGAAGAAAACTCTACCGAAGTGGAGAAAAGAGACCCCAATTTATACAACAGGACCACATAATGAAGAAAATAATAACTTCGAGCAAATTCAAAACAGAGTTTGCGGTAAAAGCCCTTTTGAAGTTTTTTCCTTGTACTTCAGTGACGAAGTTTGGGAAAAAATAATATCTTATACAAGAAAATATGCTCACGTCAATAATCGGCATTCATTTGATATTGATAAAACAAGCCTAAAGCGATTTTTCGGCATACTCAGTTTTTCCGGATACCATACGTTACCAGCTACAAAACTCTATTGGTCAAAAGACAACAAAGCAAGAAGAAGATGCCGACAGTGTAAAAACAACACAATATACATGTGTGCTAAATGTAAGGTGCATCTTCACACAAACTGTTTTGAAATATTTCACACTAAGTAGTAGTAGTATTTGTTTACCGTAAATCCCAATGTTGCGTATACCCAACATTTTTTTGTAAGAAAACTAAAAACTTGTATTTTTTTTAACTTGATAAACAGTTATTTGGACATAGGTTTAATAATAAAATAAACTAAAATCACCGAAATTGTTTGATTTGCCAAGCTTGGGAATTACTGGGTTAAGTTACTCAAATTCGTTGGGTTTGTTAAAATGTTTCAAGTGGTAGGTAATACTTTAACTGAAATTGAAGTCTGACGGGTGGGGTGAATGATGATACTACATTATTCCTTAGGCTTAAAATCTTTGTGGAATCTTTGTTTAAATAATTGAATCAATTTAAAATCCGTTATATGGTTTTTGAGTTATCACGGATACAAATTTTTTCTGGCCCTTCAATAGAATTTTCACGGACGCCTATTTTTGTCGTGTATTTTTAACACCAATTCAACTAGTTAAATATAAAAAAATTTACGTTTTACATATTTTTTTTTATTTTACCTGATTTTCTACTATTTACGAACGCCCAAGTAAATAAAAATTTTATGCTGCATTTTGTAGGTTATGTTATGTCCAAGCTATATATAATTAGCCAATTTTTCTGGTATATTTAGGAAACGTTTTTTTTTTTTATTTTTGACCCTTTTTTAGACTATTTTCGAACGATTATGCGAACCAATTCTTTTATGGAATATTTTTTAGCTTATATTTTATCACAACTATGAAAAATTATGCCATATTTCAGGAAATATATATTTTTTATGTTTTGACCCCTTTTTTACTATTTACGAACGCATATGAAAGTAAATTATTTATGACACATTTTATAGGTTATATTCTATCAAAACTATAAATAACTAGTTAATATTTCTGCTATGTTTAAGAAATACGTTTTTTTTTTAAATCTTTTTTACCCCATTCTACACTATTTTCGAACGCCAATGTGGTTTAATATTTTATGTTCAATATTTTAAGTTATATTCAATTATGCAGTATTTCGGGTAAGTTTAAGAACTATGATTTTTTAAATTTTTGAGCCCTCTTTTAAACCCTTTGCCTACGCTCAATCTAATCAGCTCCATGCCATGTCCAATATAGTATTTCTGTACCAAATTTGGTTAAAATCTGTTTAGCGGTTGTTGCGTTTTCGTGGATACAGTCAGACATTTTTATAAAACTACTTATTAGCTCTCCATATCATATATTTATGTAATATGTAGGTATATGAAGACTATTATTAGTTTCATGAATTTTTTTTTTTTTTAATTTCACCGGAAATACCTACTTGTTTTTGGTCATTTTATACATAAATAAGTAGTTTTACAAAAATGTCTGTCTGTCTGTATCCACGAAAACGCAAAAACCACTTAACAGATTTTAACCAAATTTGGTACAAAAATACTATTGAACATGGCAAGGAGCTGATTAGATTTTGGGAAACATTGAGCATAGGCAAGGGGGTGTAAAAATTAAAAAAAATCATAGTTCCTAAACTTATGCGAAATACTGCATAATTTTTTACGCATTTAATTGAATACAACCTAAAATATTGAACATATAATATTAGACCACATTGGCGTTCGAAAATAGTGTAAAACGGGGTAAAAAAGATTTTAAAAAAACGTATTTCTTAAATATAGCAGAAATATCAACTAGTTATTTATAGCTTTGATGGAATATGACCCATAAAATGTGTCATAAATAACTTACTTTCATAGGCGTTCGTAAATAGTGGAAAAGTAGTCAAAACATAAAAATATATATTTCCTAAACTTATTCGAAATATGGAATAATTTTTCATTTTCATTGTTGTGATACAATATAAGCTAAACAATATTCCATAAAATAATTGGTTCACACAGGCGTTCGAAAATAGTATAAAAAAGGGTGAAAACGAAATAGAAATTTTTCCCAAATATACCAGAAAAATTGGCTAATTATATATAGCTTTCATACGAGTATAAGATAACTTAAAAGTCAACATAAATTTTTTATTTACATAGGCGTTCGTAAATAGTAGAAAAAGGGGTAAAATAAAAAAAATATTTAAAATGTAAAAATTTGTATATTTAACTAGTTGAAATGGTGTTAAAAATACACGACAAAAATTATTGCAAAAAATTTGTATCCGTTATAACTCCAAAACCACTTAAAGGATTTTAATCACATTTAGTACAAAAATACTACAGGATATTTATAGGTCGTGATTAACATTGAGCGTATGCAAGGGGTTTAAAAGGGGGTTCCAAAATTAAAAAAATCATAGTTCTTAAACGTCTATTTTTTTAAAAAGCATGAAACTAAAATAAAATCCCATTGATGCAATTTTATAATTTGGGCCATTCAATGTGATATTTGTATAAGTTTTGATGCGTCTCCCTTTAGCGAAGCTTTTAAACAATTGAACTTTTCAACGTTAGAAAAGGCATCGACGAGCGAATTGAAGATTTCAATAAAATAATTAAACTTGAGAACATTCCCGTAAAATTCAGGAAGCTCCATGGTAGGTAGGGGCATCTTGCTTCTAGCAGAGGCAACAGTCTGAGCAACTTGAGGCGCTAATGTTAGAGGAGGGTTCACAAGTTTTTGATAGCGATATTAAGGCGATAAAATTTCATATCAAAAGATTTGCGCACTGCGTGTTGAGATTGGAAAATGTTTTCCTCATCACCACTAATTAGGCGAATAATGGTATTATGGTCATCAAAGGAGTCTGACTTTATTTTTTCCACTTCGGAAATACAACCTTCTAACAGAGGAAGCAACTCAGGATCATTTTCCGCTCTCAGAACATTCTCACAAATATCGTTAAGGCGATTAAGTTGTGTTTGTCGATAAGCAACATATCTTTTAAACTTGTCTGACATTTTATTTGCGTAAATTAAATGAAACGAAATACAAAGTAAGAATAAATCAACTCAGATTTGAAATATTATTATATCTAATGGTTAATAATACGAATAGGTTACAAAATTTATCTATAATGAATTAACAACAAAGCATAGGTAAAATTTTAAATACGTTAAGCGTATACCTATACCCCAGACAAAGTAAGTATCTTTTCTTTATCTGGGCCTATACCCTGCTAGTGCAAGAGAAAGAAAGACGGGAAATGGAATAGGTACGTTTTATACCTATATGATTTTTTTGCGTGGAGACAATAAATGGAATTTATGTTAAATTAATAATTAACTTGAAATATGTATGTAAAAGTTAACGAAACCTATTAAAATCTACAAGATCCGGCACGAAGGACCAAAAAATGGAGTGGTTTTCGCGAAGGGCGAGAAACAGGGTTATTAATACAATACTCGGGAGCTCAGGAAGAAAATGGACCTTTTAATTCCTACCATTTGCCCTCCAGAATCTTCAGCTGACCAGGTTCGATAGGTCTTCTTGGTCTGCCAATCTTTCGTACACACACACACACACGAATATACAAATATAAAGCGGGTGGCTTTTATTATTATTATATATTATAGCGGGTGAACTTCGACAGCGATGAATCAATCTCAATAGCCGAAAATTGAATGTCTATTTACACTTCCACGTAGGGAGTGTAACGGCGGCGCTACTAAACTAAAAGGTCATAGAGCCGCGAAGATTTGTCTGATGCAAATACGAATAAAAAGGGAAAAGGATAAAACTTTTAGATTTTCTTTATTTTTATTAAAATTATTAGATCAACTACGAATTAAAAATTAACTGAATTCAATAGAGAATAGGATACAAATTATAACTATATACAATATGTACAAAGTGGACGCAACACCATTAATAAAATCATACAAACTAAAGTTTTTGTCTAACTTTTTCTGCATTTTTTCTATAGTTTCTTCAATATCACGAATTACAATGGATGGCCAGACTGTTACTGAAGAAAGGCCTATTGCTGAGCATGTTAACTCATATTTTGCAAGTATTGGAAGGGACTTGGCGGACTTGGTGATACCCGATGATATTGACGAAACGATAGAGTTGTACTCTAATAGAAGCATGTTCTTGACACCTACAACTGCTTGTGAGTTGGAGCGGATGATCGGCGACTTGGATCCCACGATGGCAACAGGTTTGGATTCGATTAGTCTCAGAATGGCGAAAAAGGTTAAGACAGAACTTGCACAAGTGTTAAGTGAACTAATAAATCAATCAATTTTAAATGGTGAAGTGCCGGACAAAATCAAGTTAGCCAGAGTTACCCCAATATTTAAGGGTGGTGATAAAGAGGACTTAGGGAGTTATAGACCTGTATCTGTATTACCTGTGATTTCAAAGTTTTTTGAGAGAATTGTAAATAGTAGATTAATGGATTATATGAATGCTCAAAGTTTTTTCTCAAGAAATCAATATGGTTTCCGACAGTCCAGTGACACGAGTTCAGCTGTTGTTGATTTAATATCGAGTATTCAATCCAAACTTGATAAAAATTTCAAGTGCGGACTTGTGTCGCTGGATTTGTGTAAGGTTTTTGATACTGTGAATTTTGACATACTTCTGGATAAATTACAGAGATTTGCTCGGCAAATGGCTTAATAATCATAGATTAGTTCTGAATACTAAAAAATCATGTTATATGATTATATCCAGAGATCCCTCATCAGTTGACACCAATCCAGTGCGGGAAAGTAATATTACTTTAGCACATGTAACATCTATAAAATTTTTAGGATTAGTAATTGATCAGCGTTTAACATGGTCTGAACATGTCGACATTTTAAGGAGAAGGATTGTGGCTCCGATTTGTGCACTCCGCCGAATAAGCGGTACTGTACCTGATGAATATTTAAGGTCGCTTTATTTTGTGTTGGTCCACTCTCGTTTGCAGTACTTAACATTAGTTTGGGCTACGGAGACTGTGATTCATCCACTTCGTGTATTGCAGAATAGAGCGATAAAGGTGATTTATTCATTGCCTGTTACCTATATACTCCACAAAAAAACTCTATGATGAGTTTAAAATAAGATCCATTGAGAGTCTCTATCGCTTACAGATTGATCTATTTATTCATCAAGTCGTATTAAAGCAGCGTCATAGTAATATTTCACTTCTGAATCGGTATGATATCCATTCATATCGAACACGTAATAGTGTTCTGTTGGAGACAACTCGTTTCTTTTCTGAGTATGGCAGACGCTCGTTGTATTATAAAGGTATTATGGAATATAAGAGACTGCCAAACTACATCAAAAGTTTAAGTTATCCCAAATTTAAGCAAAAGTGCAAACGCCATATACCACTGTCATAGATATATATATTTTTTTTCGGTGTCCTCTTTTTGTATTATATTGTTAGATTATTGTGATTGATATAGTTGCTGCTGCTGGTTAGGTTATTATCATTGTATTTGTTAAGAACCTACACAATCCACCCTGTATACTCTTATTTCAGTTTCATGAACTTTGTTATTCATATTACAAATATCCTAATTTATTATTCTATTTTTCCAAGATCTTTTGACAATAACCTCTAACACCAATAACTGCTTATCAAGCTATTATTTTTATTGAGCGTCAAATAAGTATTACGAAAGCTTCTAACGCACTACATTATAACGTTCTTATTTTGTTTTGGAAGAACTAATCTTAATTACTTTCACACTTCTTAAATTCATTAATTCGATCTCTTACGTCAATTATATTCAGCATAAATACTAGAATCACACATTTTCCAAATGTACTCTAATTTCATTCTTTCAAGCAGTTAGTTACTCCGCCAGTTACCTTTTTGAATTTCTTTTATTTATATTATAATACAACATTATTTCATTTATTTTGTAAGTTAAATCTAAGTGTAACAAGTGAAGTTAATTTAAATAAATACTAATCTTTATAAACAACCACGACTTTTCCTTAAACCATTGGGTTTCCAACAGTTAATATAAGTTGGGTTGGGGTTCCATAACTATTTGTAGATTAATTAATTATGCTTTTATTATTATTGTTAAGTTAATTTTGTTACCCTATGTAAATCACTTGGTTTGTTGGGTTAATAAAGGTATTATTATTATGTGGCGTACTTATTTGTTAAAACAAGGTTTCCCAAAAACAAAACGCTGATACCCGTGAATTTTTCCACAAACCTGTAGTAGCCAATAACAGTGACCGCCAGCTTTCAGTGGAGACGGCGGGGTTCTCGAATGATATAATCAGGCGCCACTTAGTTTGGCACTGTTAGTAGCTAATAATATCTCAAACTAAGAAAAGAATTTATAGAAAATATTCAACCCTCTGTTTTATTTTGAAAATATCAGAACGTTCCCCACTCCAGCTAACCAAAAACAAACTTTTGTCAAATAAAAATAATATATTTACAGAATATATAGTACTTACCTATCAATAAAATAAGAAAATATGAATAAGTGATTAATCAGGTAATTAATTACAAGCGAATTGTCTCTAATTATTTGGCGAATAATAGTGATATATAATATTATAGTAATTATTCACTATCGCATATAAAACATATCAAAAAGAGCACTTTTATGCAATTAAATATGGGCCACAATCGTGTACACGTTTGTTTACATAACACCAATACAAAACCTCAGGTAAGTATTCATTTCTTAAGGTAAGTACATAAACTATTATTTATTCCAAAATTGTAAGGTAAGTTATATATTTTTATTTTAGTTTTTCTTTAAAAAAAAAATGTTTAATTAAGAATAAAACTATTTAATTAATTTGTTTTAGTTTGAACCAAGTATTCTAATTAAATAAGGTAAAAGTATTTAGTAAACGAAAATAAAGTTTGTTCCACTTCTCTGGTCTGGAGCGGCTGCAGGAAATCCCAGGAATATAGGAACCGAGCAGGTAAGTACAGTAGATACTTTGCAGAAGTGAATATACAAAACGACTTGGCTAACAGCGTCCAAAAAAAATAAATAAAAAGTCAATCGCCTCAAAACATCGGTACAGGAAATCCAGTTTCTTTTTTTTTTTCTTTTCTTCAAAAGAAACCAGTCATCACAATTGCAAAAAAATATATACCATTCAAAAAAACTCCAACCGGAAAAACCCTAAAATAAAATCAAAATAATCAACGGCCTTGAAAAAAAAGACTATATTAGGCCTACTACTTTTGCAAACCTAATTAAAAATCTTGCTAAACAGTAATTATGATAAGTACCCTAAATTAAGTTACCACAAAACAGAGTATAATTTAAGAAAACATCCAACTATCCTACAGTGAGTTTCCATATTAATTAAATAAACATAATATACCCGGTTGACATAGAAAGGGCAATTAAATATTTAAAAAAAAATAAATTAAAAGAAAATCTAACCAGATGAATATCTTAATAAGGAAAAGTTATTCTACAGTTACAAAAAAAAATCAAGGAAAATCTATCCTGACCGTATAACGAAATTTCCTTAATATTTCTGAACGACCCTGTAGATCTAAATGCCATAAAAATGCTTTAACTCACCTCTTATAGTGAGGGTTATGCCAAAAATAATCCGATATTTTTTTTTGCTTTTCTAACCGGGATCTGTGATAAATGTTGGTAATCACTGGTAAAATTCTAAAAAGAATGGAAAAAGAACTGTTAATACTTTCGTTTTTTGAAAATTAATTATGAAAATAGAAAATTTTACCTTTCGTGTTTCTGATGAAAATAAATCCCACGACACGTGGATGGAAAATTTGAAAATAACAAAAACGCAAATTTTTCCAACTATAAAATCTTCCAGAACTTTTCAAAATATTTTCCACTTTATTTAGAAGTGTCCACAAATCCTTTTATTACATAAACTTGAAATAAAAGCTGACAAAACTTTTTTTTTGTCACGTAAAACACTTCAAATATTTCAACTTTTGTCTCAGAAAATCAATCGTAAAATGCAAGTTTAAAAATTAAAAATACCCACGAAATATTCTTATCTGAAAATCCCTTTTTTTTATAGCTTCCAGAAAAATCTAGCAAGTGCAATTTTTATAGGCAATTTAGTACCACTGGGGCCATCTAACAAAACATTCCTGAAACAAACAAAACAACAACAAAGAAATTCCCAAATTGCTAAATTCAGGATCAACAAATTGCCCGATAGAGGGCGGAAACAAAGTCAGAATGAAACTTCTTACGAAAAATAATCACAAACAGCTAATCGAGAAAAAGAAAACAACTTGTTGTATCACCACAATTACACAACAAAACAATAGAAAAAGATTTAAAGAACAAAATACCAAAACACACAATAATATCAGCAGTAACGAAAATTATAAGATTTTAGTGTGAGTATTAAATTACAATATCTGTGAACGAATGATTGCATATTATAAATTTGGAGCTAAATAAAAACACAAATCATACTAATTTCTATTGTTTTTCTTCATTTCAGGTAATCCACTAAATACGTAAAACTAGAAAGAATACAGGACAAGAAAGGAGCAAGGCAAGGTGATGTGAGTGTTGGAGTGTTTTAAAATTACAGGGTGTGTAAATAAAACACAACAACTACTTAATATTCAAAAGTACAAGAGTTCTTGTTAAATTAAAGGTGTATATTTGAATAAAATATATTAAAACAATTTTTGGTGTTATGTTCATATTCCCACGATGTCTTTAATTTAAGGGTGAGTCAATTTTTAACATTATTCATTAAAAAAAATGTCACAATTATTATTATTATTATTATTAATATTATTACAACACTAAGATCACTCTCGCTGGACGAACCGGGCAATGATGTAAGAGGTACAATACTTTCAGCACTGTCGCTTGACGAACCGGACAATGATGCAAGAGGTACAACACTATCAGCACTGTCGCTTGACGAACAGGGCAATGATGCAAGAGATACAACACTACCATCACTGTCGCTTGACGAACCGGGCAATGATACAAGAGGTACAACACTATCAGTACTCTCGCTTAACCAACCGGGTAATGCTGCAAGAGGTACATCACTATCATCACTCTCGCTTGACCAATCGAGTGACCAATCGAACAATGGTACAACACTATCAGCCCTCTTCTTTGATGCAACGGTCAATGATAGAAAAGGTACAACACTATCAGCACTCTCTACAAAAAGTATATCACTATCATCACTCTCGCTTGAAAAATCTAACATTGATACAACAGGTATAACACTAGCATTACTCTCGCTTGACCAACCGGGCAATGGTGCAAGAGGTACAACACTAACAGCACTCTCGCTTAACAAACCGGGCAATGATGCAAGAGGTATATCACTATCATCACTTTCGCTTGACGAACCGGGCAATGTTCCAAGAGGTACAACACTATCATCACTTTCGCTTGACGAACCGGGCAATGTTCCAAGAGGTACAACACTATCATCACTTTCGCTTGTCATATCGAACAATGATACAACAGGTAAAACACTATCAGAACTCTCGCTTGACGAACCGGGCAACGATGCACGACGCACAACACTAACAGCACTCTCGCTTGACGAACCGGGCAACGATACACGACGCACAACACTAACAGCACTCTCGCTTGACGAGCCGGGCAATGATGCAAGAGGTAAAACACTAACAACACTCTCGCTTAACGAACCGGGCAATGATGCGTCAGACATGATTAATAGTAGTTTTATTATATTACAAGTCAAGTCTTCTCACCAAATTATCAAAGTATACTAAAATATTTGGGAATTGTGTCCCCGAATTTATTATGTTCCTAGTGTCTACCTGCCTGTTTATTGAGACAATAAGGAAAATACAAAATGAAATAATCTCAAAGAGGATAAATAGGTAAAACTAAATGCAGGTATTCCGATTAAATTTTGCTTCGAAAAGTACTTTAAAAAGGTAAAATCCGGAGAACTTGGGACATAATTTACAACTATCCCAAAGTACAATAATCTTTTATGACAAAGTTTCCGAATTTGCTGAAATATTCAATTTTTTTTTCAGAGGCGTAACTTCGGGGTGAAGGATCAACTCTTTTATTTACAAAACAAATGTAATGTAGTTAAAAACTTTCTGGGTAATTTGCGATTAAATTCGGACGTGTTATTCCAGCTTTCGAAATTACTTGTCCAAATTACCATCGAAAGTATTTTAATTAACTTATGTAAATTAAAAAATAAAAAAATCCATATAGTGACTTCGCTGGAGTTCTCGAGCAGTATATTTTATGTCTTAGTGAAAAGTTTTTTCGATTGTTGACTGGTCTAGTCCCGAAACATTTATGGCTAGTAAATCCTAGTAAATTTAAACACTAGAAAACAAAATCACAACAGTTATATATAAAGCAATATGAGATGACAATTATAAATAATTTGCAACATTTATAGGAAAAAATCATACAATAATAAAGAAAAACACAAAAACAAACGAATTAAAAACATACTTGATCTTATCTATAATTAACAAAGCAGGTAATTCTTACTCACAAGAAAAGGGTGTTTTTCGTGTCAATTAAAACAAAGGACATTTACATAAAAATAATTTATTTAAATAAATTATTTTGCAAATAAATTGTTTTCGACATAGCGACTGAAATTTTAAGTAGAAAATCCCGTTTTTCTTGTGTGTATGAATTACCTGTTTTGTTAATTATAGGTAAGGATATTAAAGAGAAAAATATGTTTTTAAATCGTTTATATTTGTGTTTTTTTTTTATTATTGTATAATTTTTTTCCTATATGTTGCAAATTATTTATAATTGTCACGTTATATTGCGTTATACAAAACTGTTGTGATTTTGTTTTGTAGTGTCCTGAAGAGGACTTTAAAGAAGTCGAAACGTCGATAAGAGAACGAAAGTGTTTTTTTTTTTACTGACCTATACCCAACAATAATCAATTCGTAAAATTGCAAGGTAAAAAAGCAAGCTACATTTTACTTTTGTTTATATTTTAATTCGTTCACCGAATTACCAGATCTCTGCTCTACAGATTAGGGTCGCGTGAGAGGTGAAATTTTGTCTATCAATTAAATATAATTAAGGCAATGATAACAGATAATTTAAAACACTTGTACGATGTTAAGTAAAACTTATTATCATATAGGACATGTTTAATAAAATTACAATAAACAATAAAAGTTCAATGAATTTTTGATTTAGTTAAGCCTTCCATCCAGATAAATTTCTTTTAGTACCTACGCCATTGGTCAAAAGAAGGGCATCTCACCCGACCTTTCCCTATAGTCGTATTATATTTTTCCTTAAAGATTGTACCTTTTTACCCATAAATATAATAAAATAATAAAAATAATGTTGTTAAATACAATAAAACCCTCGTACAATCGGTAAAGTAATAATACATTATTTTATTATACCTACTTACATCAGCCTGAAATCCATTTTTCTTTATAAAACTTACAACATTCGCGAAAAAAACTTGTTTGTTCTAAACGACATCGACTGTATAAATATCATTTCCGGTTAGAAATAGTAAGTAGATATTCTATTTGGGGAGAACCTGGGCCATCTATCCGATACTAGTAAAAGGCATGTTTATAAAATACCTTTTTCTACGACCATCTTTAAATGCCTTTATTATATGTTCAATCACTGAAAAAAATATTGTACGTAAAACCAATGAATGGTTGTCATCAATATTTTGAACATTAATATTATGAATTGGTCACTGTTACAATGAATTTTGATCATAAATTAATAATTTCATACATAGAAACAATGTACGATGAAACATTAATCAATAAATGCAAGACATCGAAAATTTATGTTTTTTTTCATCAATATAATGTCACTATTTATTGCTTCAATGTTTTAAATTTATTAATTTATGCTCTTCGCCTTTAACACAATAATTTGTAAATCATACACCTATGAACAGCGAACATAAAAACTAATAAACGATCATCGTTGATTCAATGGATGCTAAGCATTAATTTTACGAACCTAACCATTAAATTCTGAATAACGCGCGCAAATCAATGCACCCGGACCATAGACTGAATACTCAAAACATTGACATTATGAGATTCTCATAGACTTTTTGTTTACGCGTCCTTTTTGTTTTGTTTAGTTAAATGTATACAGTTGAAAAGTGAAGTGTGTTCCTAAATCTATTTTTAAAATTTGTTCCCAAATAATACAACAAATGTAGAATTATAAGGTAAGTAGTAATCCTTTTATATAAGTACCATTTAGTAAAGTACAAAACTAAAGTCAGTTTAAAACGAAAAAAAACACAGTGCGGTATTCCTTTGTAATGTTGAAAACCCGCCGATACGAGGGGAGAAATTTTATGGGCTCTTCATGGATATTTAGTGCTATCCACTAAGCTATATGTTCCAAAGGTGCCAGTGGAAAGATAAGCCATTTAAAGTACACAATAAAAGACTCTCAAGAATCTTTTTTATTTTGTGCTAAAACAGTTCAAGAAATAGAAGAGCATATAATAAACCTTAAAGGAAGAAAATCTGCAATTCAACCGTACTTATGGGTTCTATAAGTCTATTCTAAAGGCGCACACTGTTTACTTAAAAACCTGTTATTTTGATTAATAATAATAATATAATAAATGACTTTATTGAAAACTTAGAAAAGTTACACAAAAGGCGAAGTCGATGCACAGCCTCCTAGCTTAACATATTAGCAATACTAAAGATAACTGCATAATAATAACAACAACAAAAACCCTGATACAAAAAAAAATTATATATTATATTCCTGGATGCCCTGCGGCACAACGCAATGTCCTGGGCCCAGACACTGCTGTTCCCAAAATGACAACCTGACTTCTATCATTCACATATGTTCCGAGTAGAGACACAGCAGACTCCCCAAAGCCCAGGTAACCCACAATGGCCAGCAACAAACCATGACCAATGCGGTCAAATGCCCCTTGCGTAGTCCAACAGCAGCAATGCCGTCAATCGACCTTGATCTACCGCCCCCAATGCATCATCCAGTATTTTAAGTCATGTCGTGGAGCAACTGTGACCCTGACGGAACCCAGACTGGACCTCCGACAACAACCCATGTATATTAATCGGTCTATAAGATCCTTAAATGTTGACGGAGTTTTAGTTTTGGGATTGGAATGACATTGGCTTCTTTCCAACATGTTGGGAAGTTCCTCGTTTCTATATAGTAATTAACTATATGCTGTATAAAGGGCATTATAAACGGACAACTACTACTACTAGCATATCAATACTGATCATGTCACTGCCTAGAGCATTTGACTTAATCCCAAGCAATGCATCAAGTATCTCCCCATGATCCACCATTGTAAATTCAAAGTTAATATCAGGCCTAATTTTATTACCTAAGTAAAAATTGATCGTTCCTGGGTCCGGATTGTTGGTAGAAGTGGCCACAAAAAAATCATTAATATTATCAACATCATGAATAGAAGACGGTATTGTGATATTTTCCCATGCATAAATGTTTAGATCTCGTAATAATTTCCAATTTTGTTTAGAAGACTTTCCGCGGACTTTAGTTTCCAAATCTAGTTTTTTCTCCCTTTTCACCTCAGACGACAGACGAATCTGACATGTTTAGCATTTAATATTAACTAAATTAAAAATAAAGCCTTTAGATTTCGAGTGTCGTACAAATATGATTTAATTTATTTACAAAGCAGGTGCATCAAATCAATGGACGTACAGCAAGATAATTTTGAGTCTTATTTGGGCTTTTAAATTCTCTAACCATTGGTACTAGTATATTTGAACCATACTGCACTTTGCAGTACACATAATACATATGTACCTATATGCTCGCGTTTATTGATTGAATACAGAACAATAATCTCAATCTTTCGTAATAATAATTTCCGGCGAACACAATAACGTAAAACAATTATTATAACCCAATGTAATAATCAGCTAACATTGGTTTAACGTACAAAATTCATAGATTCATGTTTCTCGTTCGTAACGTTAATAACTTTCAGACATCCGTTTAATGTACAAAAGTCATAGATTAATGTTCATCGTTCGTAACATTAATAACCAGCTAACATCGGTTTTACGTATTGGAGACATAAACTAATCTTCATCGTTCGTAACATTAACAACCTGGTAACATCGTTTTAACGTACAGGAGTTATAAATTAATGTCCATCATTCGTAAGATCAATAACCGGCGAGCATAAATTTATGTTCTTTATTTATTAATTCAACGTACAGAATTCGCTACCGCATTTATGTACAAACGTTCATTGTATTAATGTCACCCATCATCGGCTCAAATTTAATGTTGACGTTCTTGATTTGAAGCACTTTTTTATTAATATCACGTACCTTTTCGGTTCAGTGATATTTCTTTGTAATGGTGTCGTGTCCGTGTATCATACTGATGTAGTAACCCTTCATAGTTAGTTTTATTTTTATTAAAGTTTATTAAAATAATTTGAGCATATAATTGTCTAATATCCATAATGTCAATTTCATTATATAATGTCTCAGTGGAGTATAAGAATGGTTTGCTGAAAATAATTTTTAAAATTCGATTTTGAATTCGTTGCAATGGATTCAAAATAGATTTCGAAGCTCCACCCCAACGCACCAAGCCGTATCTAAGAATTGATTCAACCATGCAGAGACTTATACACGACTATTAATTCTTTTTGCTTTAATATGTCCCTAAGTTGTTTCAACTTAGACACCACACATCGAAGTTTTTTATGTAGGTATACTCCGAATTTGGGTTTCCCATCGTAAATGGCTGTCGATATGGATACCCAGATACTTTATGCTCTCGACTGATTTTATGTATATTTGGCGGCCATTATGTGAAAAATTTGGAAGCTGCGATTTGTATGAGGTTAACGGTAAGTAAAAGGTTTTGTTATAATTTATTGTTAGTTTTTTTGAATCAAATAAACCTTTAATAGCTCTTAGTTCGGTTTCCACAGTATATTTTAGTTCCTACCATGTATTGCTTTCATAAAAGATTGCAGTATCGTCTTAGTTTCAGTTAGAAGTACACTATTCAAATAGATAATAAAAAGAATCGGACCCAAGACTGTTCTCTGCGAAACTCCGTATTTTATAAGTCCGGGATCACTCAATACATTTCCTATCCTAACATAGGTCTGTCTATCACTCAGGTAACTTCTAAACAAGTTCAAAGTGATTCCACGAAAACCTATTCGTTCCATTTCCGTTAATAATACACTGTGAGAAACCGTATTGAAAGCTTTCTCTAGATCTATTGTCAACAGCGTGGTACATCTTTTTTGTAAGGGCCATGAAAGTTAGAAGTATTAAATTGACTAGGTGGTGTTAAACTATCACTGTTTTTGTGTTTTGAAATTAGCGAAATACTTAAATATAATTATTATTAATTATAAATACCTAAACCGTCAATTTGGTGTTTGTATTGTCGGCGTTGCTATGGTGATTTTTTATGGCCGATGCTACTTTTGTCATTACCAGGAAATTTACCTGTGCGTAATAAATATTGCCCACTAGCTGCCTAACCCTCAGTTTTGTTTATTATTTGCTTTTTTCCCTACTTCCATCAGATTGAAAAGATTTTGTATATAAAATAGGATTTCAAGAAATATTTGGAGTTGTTTATTGATAATATTTTATGGCCTTGCGCCACTGCGAAACCGGATATATTAGTCCGCCATATGCAACAACAATGCTGGTCGCACATCCGTTGCTATTATTGTCCTTCCTCTCACTTTTTATTCAAAGGTTCTGTCCGAATGTAGGTAGATACATGTTTCTGGGATTAGTTAGTAATTGAATTTTATTGTTATTAAGACTTGGGAAGGAAGAGTGTAAACCCATAAACATTTAAAAAAACTAGGAATTTTTCAAATGTTTTGTAAGTGTTTATTTATTCATATATGAAAATACACCTGAAGCAGGCCAAATTAGTTAATATCGAAGAAACTTAAAAAAATTAGTCTAGCAATATAAATAAAAGCCAAATATAAAATACTAATTATAAAATTTATTAATATAATTCAACATAAATTTGGTTTATTACAATAAATCTATCGGGAATTGGCAGGTCCAAAATTCATTTGAGAGCCCTCCTTGATATATCCCATATCTCGAATGTGCTCTATTAATTTGTCTTCATCCACAACTACCTGCATTCTAGTCTTCAAAAATTTCACCATCGACGTAACGTACTCATGAGTCATTTCGGCTGCTCTAAGTTTTCCACGTAATATGCTAATCGTTCGTTTACGTTTAAACAGGTCCTTCTCTGTTTGAGCCACTGCCATTTCCTCTTGAAGTTCCTGCGTCCTCTTCATGATATCAACTAGACCGGGCTTATAGAACTCCACGAACATGCGTTTCATATGTGTAACGCTAAGTATTTCTCGTTTGAATTCGTTGACACTCACATTGAGAACCTTGTGACAACTGTAACAGAAATACATGAATATTATAGTTTGTTTTCCTTAATTAGTATGCAAAGCTCAAATAAGTGAAATTCTCTGTAAACCCATGTCAATTTGATGGACATATCTGTTTTGATGGCTCAAACACCATAGAATTATAGTTACTAAACTTTAAAAATAATTAATTGGTCTAACAATTTTTTCTACTTCTTTATCTTGAAGTAGAAATAATTGCAAACCTCGAAAAAATAATAAAAAAAAACTTACTCGTGAATAAAATTTTCGATTGCTCGCTGTTCTTCTGTTAACTGTATGTTTAAATCGTTCTCACTTTTTTCTATCCTTTCTAACAGAAACTCAATATAATGTATACAAGACATACTTAATGATTATTCTTTGTAATTCAATTTCAAGAGATGTTTTCTCAATCAGTCACCAAAGTACATTAAACGATTTCTGAATTAACAGAGAATTTATACTCTTAACTTTACCTACCTGCCTGTTGATTTGACCAATAACACAAATGATATAAAGGATTAACTAGGAAAAACTAGATAATGTAGGTACTTCGTTCAAATTTATTAGTAAAAGGTCTTTATGTAGGTAAAATCCGGATTATGAATAAACATAATCTATTTCTAATAACTCTAAATAAAAGATTTAGTTTCAAGTAATACTGGTTCGGAAATTTCTTATTGTCGATTTACCTAAGGAATTTTTTCCCCAATGTCATATGATTACTATTTTCTGAGATATGCTACCTGTCCAACCCTAATAAAATATACGATGCAATAAATATTTTGTATTTAGGTATATTTATAGTGTGTATTTGACATTATGATGATTATTTTAAAAGAGCTTTTGATATCCACATTTGACCCTATTTAGTTTTACCTAATATATCGCTTTATTTCAGATTGACTAACAAAACCGGTAGGTAGTTGGTAGGTAGACTAAACAAGGGACATAAATACTCTTATAATTCCAAAATTACATTATGCCACTGAAAACAAAACAACGAATTTGATCGGTCCGTTCTTCGGGCTATGGGTAAATCAAATGTCTTAATGTTTGTTCCCTAGACAGCACACCCTATGTTTCATAGCTAATACTAATTAATGTTCTCTATCAAATGGTATTAGGCTTCCCTATTTCTAACTGTGCCCGTTTCCCAAGAAAATAATATTTTTACTTATGTCTTATTGATTTGATGACATTTTCATAGGCTAATGAGGCGTACTCTAGATCGTTTTTTTCCTAAGAAATGGATTGGCCGCGGTGGTCCATAAAACTAGCCCCAAAGTCTCCAGATTTTTTCTTATAGGGTTATATTAAAAACATTGTTCATGATACGCCAACAACAACACGGGATGATATGCAACAGCCAATTAAAACTGCTTTTGATACAATTGCACCACAAATATTAGCAAATGTCAGACATTCATTTGAAGAAACAATTTATCTGTGTATTGGAAATAACGGCCAACATTTTGAGAATTTTTTGTAGCTATAGTAAATAGGTATGTATGGTATAGGTCTTTTTTTGTTGTTAATTTTTAAGAATTATGAATATTTTACTGATGTTAAAAATTTGTACCTATTTTATTATTCTTAAGTTTTAACTTTCAGAGTTTGTTAGAATTACGTACCCAATAAATTGTAGTGTAAAAGTTTTTAAGTACGATTAGTATGGTCCCACTTGATGGTAGAGAAACCTTGTTGTCTTTTAAATTCCAATTTGTCTACACGGAAAAACTGTTGTAATATTCGAATACCAATCAGCCAATAGTAATTTAATAATGTAAATTACAGGGTGTAGCTACTATTAAAAGTCAAATCAATAAGATAAATAAATTAAAATAATTATTTCCTGGGTGACAGTTACGCATAGAGAAGCCTAATACCATTTGATAGAGAACATTAATTGGTATCGACAGGTGCTATGAAATATAGGGTGTGCCATTTAAAATAAAGTTATTTAAATAAATATGATTGATAAGGACGATAAAAAATTGTGACCACCCTGTACAATATTTACAATTGGGCTATACACCGACCTAATGTATGTCCTATCAGCTTGCCATTTTAAGAAGAAGTCTTCGACAATATTCCAACTCTTCATGTAATAAGTATTTATAAATTGCTTAAGACCACCGGTTTTTAATGTCACCAGATTTTTCATTTTTATTTGTTGCATCCAGTCATTCGAGGCCATATCCTTTGCATTTAAATTCGTAATTTAAGTTTTAATTACGAACGAAACGAAAGGGACGAACATCAGAGGATATATTATACCGGGTCCGGCAGTACATTCGCCTCGACCTCTCATAGCCTAACAAAATTGAAATTGCAAATTTTGTTTACGTGGGTGTATGTAGGTCTACCAGGAGCATTTAACAAAAATGTTTTTAAATATACCGGGTGTCCCAGAAATTTGTGGCATATCAAAGTTATATTTTTTTGTAGACTTGTATAAAACAAAGTAGAGTTATTGTTATGATCCCTATACCTAAATCTACCAGTTTGGCCGATTTTTCCGTTTTTTGCAAAAAATAGGGTCATCTTAAAACACCGTTTAAAATGGCAAGCTGATAGGACATACATTAGGTCGGTGTATAGCCCAATTGTAAATATTGTACAGGGTGGTCACAATTTTTTATCGTTCTTCATCAATCATATTTATTTAAATAACTTTATTTTAAATGGCACACCCTATATTTCAAAGCACCTGTCGATACTAATTAATGTTCTCTATCAAATGGTATTAGGCTTCTCTATACGTAACTGTCACCGTTTCCCAGGAAATAATTATTTTAATTTATTTATCTTATTGATTTGACTTTTAATAGTAGCTACACCCTGTAATTTACATTATTAAATTACTATTGGCTGATTGGTATTCGAATATTACAACAGTTTTTCCGTGTAGACAAATTGGAATTTAAAAGACAACAAGGTTTCTCTACCATCAAGTGGGACCATACTAATCGTACTTAAAAACTTTTACACTACAATTTATTGGGTACGTAATTCTAACAAACTCTGAAAGTTAAAACTTAAGAATAATAAAATAGGTACAAATTTTTAACATCAGTAAAATATTCATAATTCTTAAAAATTAACAACAAAAAAAGACCTATACCATACATACCTATTTACTATAGCTACAAAAAATTCTCAAAATGTTGGCCGTTATTTCCAATACACAGATGAATTGTTTCTTCAAATGAATGTCTGACATTTGCTAATATTTGTGGTGCAATTGTATCAAAAGCAGTTTTAATTGGCTGTTGCATATCATCCCGTGTTGTTGTTGGGGTATCATGAACAATGTTTTTAATATAACCCTATAAGAAATAAACTGTTGCCCTCGAGGCACGAATAGCTCTCCATATTTAAGTGTAAAAGTAATAATTTTATGACCTTTTTGTCATTTATCTAAATTTAATAAATTTTTGTTTTGTTTTAGACATCAGCTATTTTTTTTAAGTATCGGGTTTGGTGCCTTTTTCTTCTCTTTGGAGGCACTATTTATAGGCAGATATTTTATATTTCAGATCTAGGCGAAGTTCTTGAACGCAAATTAATTGATTTTTTTACTTTTATTATAAAATTTATTTTGCCCCCTTTTCTACTATTTACGAACGCCTATGTAAACAAAATTGTTATGCTGCATGTTGTAGGTTATCAGTTAAGTGGTTTTTGAGTTATCACGGATACAATTTTTTTCTGACCCTTTTATAGAATTTTCACGGACGCCTATGGAACATTAATTTTTGTCGTGTATTTTTAACACCAATTCAACTAGTTAAATATAAAATTTTTTACATTTTAATTTTTTTTTATTTTACCCCTTTTTTACTATTTACGAACGCCTATGTAAATAAAAATTTTATGCTGCATTTTTTAGGTTATCTTATATGAAAGCTATATATAATTAACCAATTTTTCTGGTATATTTGGGAAACATTTTTTTTTTCGTTTTTGACCTTTTTTTAAGACTATTTTCGAACGCCTGTGCGAACTAATTATTTTATGTAACATTTTTTAGGTTATATTCTATCACAACTATAAAAAATTATTCAATATTTCGGATAAGTTTAAGAACTATGATTTTTTAAATTTTTGAACCGCCTTTTAAACCCCTTGCCTACGCTCAATGTTAATCACCACCTATAAATATCCTGTAGTATTTTCGTACCAAATGTGGTTAAAATCCGTTAAGTGGTTTTTGAGTTATCACGGATACAAATTTTTTCTGACCCTTTTATAGAATTTTCACGGACGCCTATGGTACATTAATTTTTGTCGTGTATTCTTAACACCAATTCATCTAGTTAAATATAAAAATTTTTACATTTTAATTTTTTTTATTTTACCCCTTTTTCTCCTATTTACGAACGCCTATGTAAATAAAAATTTTATGCTGCATTTTTTAAGTTATCTTATATCAAAGCTATATATAATTAGCCAATTTTTCTGGTATATTTGAGAAACATTTTTTTTTTCGTTTTTGACCCTTTTTTTAAACTATTTTCGAACACCTGTGAGAACCAATTCTTTTATGGAATATTTTTTAGCTTATATTGTATCACAACTATGAAAAATTGTTCCATATTTCGAATAAGTTTAGGAAATATATATTTTTTATGTTTTGACCCCTTTTGCACTATTTACGAATGCCTATGAAAGTAAGTTATTCATGACACATTTTATAGGTTATATTCTATCAAAACTATAAATAACTAGTTAATATTTCTGCTATTTTTAAAAATACGTTTTTTTTAAATCTTTTTTACCCCATTTTACACTATTTTCGAACGCCAATGTGGTCTAATATTTTATGTTCAATATTTTAGGTTATATTCAATTAAATGCGTAAAAAATTATGCAGTATTTCGGATAAGTTTAAGAACTATGAATTTTTTTAATTTTTGAACCCTCTTTTAAACCCTTTGCCTACGCTCAATGTTTCCCAAAATCTAATCCGCTCTTTACCATGTCCAATAGTATTTTTGTACCAAATGTGGTTAAAATCTGTGCGTTTTCGTGGATACAGACAGACAGACAGACATTTTTTTAAAACTACTTATTTATGTATAAAATGACCAAAAACAAGTATTTCCAGTGAAATTAAAAAAAAAAAATTTTTCATGAAACTAATAGTCTCCATATATACATATATTACATATATATGATATGGAGAGCTAAAAATCTGGAGACTTTGGGGCTAGTTTTATAAACCACCGCGGCCAATCCATTTCTTAGGAAAAAAACGATCTAGAGTACGCCTCATTAGCCTATGAAAATGTCATCAAATCAATAAGACATAAGTAAAAATATTATTTTCTTGGGAAACGGGCACAGTTAGGAATAGGGAAGCCTAATACCATTTGATAGAGAACATTAATTAGTATTAGCTATGAAACATAGGGTGTGCTGTCTAGGGAACAAACATTAAGACATTTGATTTACCCATAGCCCGAAGAACGGACCGATCAAATTCGTTGTTTTGTTTTCAGTGGCATAATGTAATTTTGGAATTATAAGAGTATTTATGTCCCTTGTTTAGTCTACCTACCAACTACCTACCGGTTTATTTAGTCAATCTGAAATAAAGCGATATATTAGGTAAAACTAAATAGGGTCAAATGTGGATATCAAAAGCTCTTTTAAAATAATCATCATAATGTCAAATACACACTATAAATATACCTAAATACAAAATATTTATTGCATCGTATATTTTATTAGGGTTGGACAGGTAGCATATCTCAGAAAATAGTAATCATATGACTTTGGGGAAAAAATTCCTTAGGTAAATCGACAAGAAAAAGAAATTTCCGAACCAGTATTACTTGAAACTAAATCTTTTATTTAGGGTTATTAGAAATATATTATGTTTATTCATAATCCAGATTTTACCTACATAAAGACCTTTTACCAATAAATTTGACCGAAGTACCTACATTGTTTAGTTTTTCCTAGTTAATCCTTTATATCATCTGTGTTATTGGTCAAATCAACAGGCAGGTATGTAAAGGTATGAGTATAAATTCTCTGTTAATTCAGAAATCGTTTAATGTACTTTGGTGACTGATTGAGAAAACATCTCTTGAAATTGAATTACAAAGAATAATCAAGTATGTCTTGTATACATTATATTGAGTTTCTGTTAGAAAGGATAGAAAAAAGTGAGAACGATTTAAACATACAGTTAAGAGAAGAACAGCGAGCAATCGAAAATTTTATTCACGAGTAAGTTTTTTTTTATTATTTTTTCTAGGTTTGCAATTATTTCTACTTCAAGATAAAGAAGTAGAAAAAATTGTTAGACCAATTAATTATTTTTAAAGTTTAGTAACTATAATTCTATGGTGTTTGAGCCATCAAAACAGATATGTCCATCAAATTGACATGGGTTTACAGAGAATTTCACTTTTTTGAGCTTTGCATACTAATTAAGGAAAACAAACTATAATATTGATGTTTTTCTGTTACAGTTGTCACAAGGTTCTCAATGTGAGTGTCAACGAATTCAAAAGAGACATACTTAGCGTTACACATATGAAACGCATGTTCGTGGAATTCTATAAGCCCTGTCTAGTTGATATCATGAAGAGGACGCAGGAACTTCAAGAGGAAATGACAGTGGCTCAAGCAGAGAAGGAACTGTTTAAACGTAAGCGAACGATTAGTATATTACGTGGAAAACTTAGAGCAACCGAAATGACTCATGAGTACGTTACGTCGATGGTGAAATTTTTGAAGACTAGAATGCAGGTAGTTGTGGATGAAGACAAATTAATAGAGCACATTCGAGATATGGGATATATCAAGGAGGGCTCTTAAATGAAATTTGGACCTATCAATTCCCGATAGATTGATTGTAATATACCAAATTTATGTTGAATTAATATATATATTAATAAATTTTATAATTAGTATTTTATATTTGGCTTTTATTTATAGTGCCGTTTACGTGGGAGAATCCTTAAGGGGGGATTTTTGTTTGTAAACGTGACGCACTTGGCCGATTCACACACAAAACTAATAATTTTATTAAACAATAATATCTGAATAAAATAGCAGTAGAGGCTTGTCTTTCATTGTATCCATTTTTTTGTTGCTGAACCTAAGTTAGCAGACGATTTTCGTTCTAGATTTACATAAAATTTGGTCATCATTTGGTTTTTCTAGATTTTGATTCTAACAATCATTAAAATAAAAAAAATGCAATTCTTTGACGATTTTGTAGAATAAAGTTTCTGTCAAGATAATTATGTACTAAACAACATACGTTTCAGCGCATAATTTGGCCTGCTTCAGGTGTATTTTCATATATGAATAAATAAGCACTTACAAAACATTTGAAAAACAAAAACTTTCAAAGTCAACTCCACAAAAAACTTTTAATTTAGTTATATAAAGGAAACTAGTTTCGGCTCAACAAGCCATCATCAGTCGTACAATAAAGATAAAAACGAACGCATAAGAGAAAAATAAATAAATAAATAAAACGGACAACGGGCAACAAATCTATACATAAGTTCATAAGGTAAAAAACTTACCATTCTCACAAAAACATCCGTGTAGAAAAAATATCAAACATGAATATAAATAACTAACATTACACGAAAACAAACACCTGTGTTGAGTAAATAAATAAAATAAGAATTTTAATGCATCCAAGACCAGATTTAAATATATCAAAAGGAAAAAACGAAAAACGTTTAACCTTTTTCTATAAAATGGGAAAAAGGTTAAATTTATTTTTCTCTTATGCGTTCGTTTTTATTTTTATTGTAGGACTGATGATGGCTTGTTGAGCCGAAACTAGTTTTCTTTATATAACTAAATTAAAAGTTTTTTGTAGAGTTGACTTTGAAAGTTTTTGTTTGTTTTCTTTTATTTGAAACTGACACTCCACTTTGATGATGGATAATTTATTTCGTTTGAGAAATGCTAGTCAAGATATACTTATCCAGAGATATTAATGTACGATGCTTAGGAGGAAGAAATTACTACTCAAGATCTTGTTTTTGCAAGAATGCCGAAGGAATAATGTTTACCCATGGTCTGTATCTCTACGAACTAACGTCACCTCAAGAACTACAAGGATCGCTTTATCAAGAGCTCGTACAGTTTTGTTGATTGAAGAGGTTAAACAGCATTACGTGACCCTCAACACTGTGAATATTGAACTGAAATTTTTATATTTTTTATTATCATCCAAATTACATCATGTGGAATTTATTACTGTTGATAACTCAGTGAGGGATTGGGTTTATGATGTGGGTAGAGATATATATAATAGGCATGTGAGGAAAATATCAAACTTGATATCTAGACGTCATTTTATTGATTGTGTTGAGTCCGATTTGAATTCAAATAACTCTAATGTTTGTTTTTCTGATTTTAAGTTTCACAAACGTTTTCTTAATCTGAGCGGCACCCATTTTGATTCTAATGAGGAAAGTTTTTTGAATCTTGGTTTAAAGTTTAATTTAAATAATAATGTTGACTCAAAAACAGTACGGGATAACCTTGAGATTGTATCTGTTGACTGTGATAATATTTTAAATTCTTATTCGGCTGAAGATGAACAGATTGTGAGAACTAATATTATTTAAACCGAGTTAGGACATCATATGATTTTGAATATGGAGGTTTTAATACTCGAGCACTCTCAACTCTGAAATCTATTAAGAGGAAGATTAGGAACAATAACTTAATTTTTACAAAGGCAGATAAGGGGAATTGTTTGGTCATTCTTGATAGAGTTGATTACATTTCGAAGGTTACTAATTGTTTAAATGAACCTTCTTTTTCATTGATTTCCAGTGATCCGACCCTTAAGTTTAATCAATTAGTGAAAAACACAATAAATTCGCTTACTAACACACTTGATATTTACTTCAATAAGAAATCATATTTTTTCATTCAAATGAACCCAGCTACTCCTAGATTGTATGGTCTACCGAAGATTCATAAACCTAGCTGCCCCATAAGACCTGTGGTTTCTTATACTAATTCACCATGTTCGCTTCTTGCTGACTGGCTGAATGTTACTTTGAGGGAACTTACGGGATTTAATAATGTACACTCGATTAAGAATTCAGTTATATTTGAATCTGGTCTTGGATGCATTAAAATTCTTGTTTTATTTATTTACTCAACACAGGTGTTTGTTTTCGTGTAATGTTAGTTATTTATATTCATGTTTGATATTTTTTCTACACGGATGTTTTTGTGAGAATGGTAAGTTTTTTACCTTATGAACTTATGTATAGATTTGTTGCCCGTTGCACGTTTTATTTATTTATTTATTTTTCTCTTATGCGTTCGTTTTTATCTTTATTGTAGGACTGATGATGGCTTGTTGAGCCGAAACTAGTTTCCTTTATATAACTAAATTAAAAGTTTTTTGTGGAGTTGACTTTGAAAGTTTTTGTTTGTTTTCTTTTATTTGAAAATGCACATATTCATAATATTAGGCGAATTTTTAATTGAATCTCTTAGTTTCATTTAAACCACCCTGTATTTGATGATGCAAAAATTAAAGTTAAAGTAAAGTTTTCCTATAGATAGGGGGACCAACTGGACCACCCCTAACGAGCACATGTGGGATACACTAGGAAAAAGAGTTAGGCAAAACTACGGCGAGTTTCAAACTTTGGTTGCGTTAGAACAGGCACTGACAAATGAGTGGCCACAAATACCGCGAGACGCGGTTGCTTCTTTAATTACATCTATGCCCGAAAGGATGAGAAGTGTTATTCAAGCTCATGAAGGAAATACTCGATTTAAAAAAAAAATTCTTAATACCTACCGCCGCCGTTATCCATGTTTTAATTTTTTTATTGCTAATAAAGCATTATTGCATTATTTCTTTGAAACCAGTGCTTTTCCTTTAAGAAGACAGATATTTACATGAATCAAAAAGCAATTTGTTCAGAAAAGATGGGGCTTCAAAATGTGGCGTGAGTTTTTTCTACAGGGTGTAGAAAAGTTTAGAGTAAAATGTTACTTTTTGTTCACTCCTGTATAACAACAAATCCGTACGAAGTTTTTGAAGTTTCGATATGCAAAAATGATGACAATCAAACGGCCTAAAATTCTAAAAAAAAAATTGTGAACATTGATGCAATACTAAAAAAGTTATTCAGGATTGATTTTGAATTTTCTTTGTCCGGTCAATATTGGGACAGTGTATATTCCTCATAATATTGCCCTGCCCTAAAAACTTTACGTTACTTAACGGCGCTACTGCCTTCAATAAAATGCAGCATTCTTAATACCTAATTGCAAATACCAAATTGACATATTTGCTACTCCCTTTGAATGTGTATTTATGCAAATACCATTAAACTCATAAAACGCACCTAACTACAATAATAATTCTGCCTTATTCTGGAATATTTATTCCTAATTAGTACAGCTTATTTACGATGGTAGGCCGAAGCCTTACTAAGTACTTTGTTGGCATACCTGTCTTACTTTACCTAGCGAACACTATATTATACATAAACATACCATGTGTTAGAAAAGCTAAATTGTGTAGGGACAGCCGGGCGGCGAGAACCACTTTATATCCCTCAGATTCAACAGGGTGACCCACGGTGGATGGCTTATTAGACGCTTCTGTAGAAGTAAACGTCGGATCATGTAACTTTGGCAACCGTAATAGAAGACTATATCACAGAATAACTAACAGAATACGTATCGACTCGGAGTTTCCCTCCAAAACAATACATAACCTTAACCTGGGACTAGAATATGTCAGTTCATAGGCGTGGTTCGGTCATTACTATTCTCGCTTCGTCTCGCACAGTAGTGGCACAGTTTAATATACAGTTACTTCACTTCGTGTCGGAACGTTTTATCTCTCTGTCGACAAAACAATTCGCCGCACTTATAATTGTAGTATAGTATCTTATAGTATATATAGATATAGTATAACATAATAGCGGCTAGAATGTGGCTGGGATTGCGACGACTCGATGCCGTTTTTAGCGTCTACTGACCCTTCTTATCTATAGTTATTATTCTACAGGGTGGTCCAACGAAAAGTTTGCACCTAGCTTTTCTCTTTTTTTTGTAGTCGAATGCGAAAATGCTCGGACACGTCGATTTTGCTTTTGAGGGGGACACATTTTAAACATATTTTTCGATCTGCGCCTTTAACCCCCTAGCGGGGGTGAGTAACAACCCTAAAATTTTAAATGGAAAGAGGGGTCTAATGACATATCATTTGAAAGGACACAAAATTGTCTTTCTAATGATACCCTATTTGTCGAATTTTACTAAAACAGTTAATACGAAAACGACTTTAAAGACATTAAGCCGATAATTTTGGTATTAATGAGAAATACAAATAAGTTTTAATTATTACGACTGAAAACAACTACAATCATTTCTAAATTATTTACTTTGAAGAAAAACGGGATTTCAAAAACACTATCTTATTTATCAGAACTAAATTCCTCACTAATCGTTTGCGTTTTTTGTTGAAATAAAAACTGCAGATACGTGTAGGAAAAGAATTTACACCGTTTATTTTAGTCTTTTCATTGATTCAGTTTGGTTGCTTCTCAAGTTATTTTACTTTTACCGTACAAAATGATTTATTCCATTCTAGAACGAGTTGAAATTGTTAAACTTTATTTTCAAAATAATAGTAGTGCTAGACTTACGGCTCGCTTATTTAATGAGAGACATCCCGATAAAAATGTGAATGATGTGTACGTTGGCAAGTTAGTTAAAAAGTTTGTAGATACCGGATCTGTCTGTAATGTAAAACACCAGCCGCAGAAACCGATCAGAAATGAAGCTGTGGAAGTCGCTGTTTTAGGGCATGTTGAAATGGATCATAGTCAAAGTACCCGTCAACTAGCTGAAGCCTCAGGTGTCTCCCGTTCGTCCATAATACGAATTTTAAAAGCGTACAAATTTCATCCGTACAAAATCAAATTAGTACAGGAACTAAATGAGGATGATCCTGATAGAAGGCTGCAATTTTGTGAAGCAATGAGCCAGCGTTTAATTGAAGATCCGCAATTATTATTTAACATTTGTTTTTCCGACGAATGCACATTTTATTTGAATGGAGCTGTAAATAGGCACAATTGCCGTTACTGGGATGACAGTAACCCACATTTATTCCGTGAGGTTCATACCCAGTATCCTCAAAAAATAAACGTCTGGTGTGGCATATTAGGAAATCATATTATAGGACCACTTTTTATTCCTGGAAATTTAACTGGTGAAGTGTACCTAAACATGCTTGAAGACACAATTGATCCTTTAATAACACAAATAATAGAAGATGACCAAAATCATACTGCTGATCGGCTTTATTTCCAGCAAGATGGAGCACCTCCGCACTATGTGGCTCCTGTAAGACAGTTCTTAGATGACCGGTTCCCTGGACGGTGGATTGGAAGGAGGGGCCCAATTGAATGGCCTGCCAGGTCACCGGATTTATCGCCTTTAGACTTTTTTCTTTGGGGGCACTTAAAAAATAAATGTTTTGCCACGAAGCCCGAGTCCATAGAAGATCTTCGCCAACGCATTACAGAAGAGTGCAGAAACATAACACCTGATATGCTACAAAATGTTAGAAATAGATTTGAACAAAATCTGTATTATTGTATGGAATCAAATGGGTCACATTTTCAACATTTGTTAATGTAACGTTTTAATAAATCAATTTAACAGCTTGTTTACTTTTTTTACAAAGCAATGTTAAAACTAACAAACATTGGAATGTACTAACGATTGCAGGTGTTTTCACTCGCAATAATTAAAACTTATTTGTATTTCTCATTAATACCAAAATTATCGGCTTAATGTCTTTAAAGTCGTTTTCGTATTAACTGTTTTAGTAAAATTCGACAAATAGGGTATCATTAGAAAGACAATTTTGTGTCCTTTCAAATGATATGTCATTAGACCCCTCTTTCCATTTAAAATTTTAGGGTTGTTACTCACCCCCGCTAGGGGGTTAAAGGCGCAGATCGAAAAATATGTTTAAAATGTGTCCCCCTCAAAAGCAAAATCGACGTGTCCGAGCATTTTCGCATTCGACTACAAAAAAAAGAGAAAAGCTAGGTGCAAACTTTTCGTTGGACCACCCTGTATGGTAGTGGCAGAGAAGAACTAGGGAAGAATATATATAATCTCTGTCTTGCCGCCTTTGATCTCATTCAGCCTGTGGTCGCCATGTTGAAAGAGTAGAAAACAGTGTCGTATTTACATTTTATTGAAATAATCATGCAGGTCGGTACTTAAGGTGTTTTAAATTTCTATTAATAATTTTTAGCGTATAAAATAACTCGATGTAAGTGTATGGAAATTCTGAACATGGGTGTACATATACAATATCTTTACTAAGGCAAATAAGTTTTTTCAAAATATTTGTTTGTGTAAAGTCTTTCCAATATTAGTTTGAAATGACATAAAAAACCACAACTCCATATCTTGGAATATTACTGTAATTTTTTCTGGAATATTTATATTTTTAGAAGTCATAATCTTTAATATTATATCCTCCTTTTTTGTATTATTATTAGGTATTTTATTTAACATTCGCCAATGATAAGACGCATTATGCATAACAATAACTGAATTTGGGGGAATATTATGTACTAGCTGTTCCGCAAACCATTTTTCAATCAAATTTGCGGTAATGTCTTCGTGGTAGTCCGCAGAACACTGTCTTATATTTTTGGCTGACACGAGCAGTGCGTTGTGTACGAACCCATGTTCACTTCCGTTTTCCCCTTGAACATTTAAAGTACGATTTTGAGTCATGTCTACCCAACCGTACTTAACAGTATCATGCGTATCGAACCACGTCTCGTCAATATACTATATTACCGTTTTATTTGACTCGCGGTACTCTTTTGTTTTACGAGAATATTCCTCGCGCATTTCCACAATACGGCGTGATCCCATTATTAATAAACGGTTATTAATTTTCTTATATTTAAATCCGCACTCTATCTTAAAGCTTCCAAAGATCGATAATTATAATTAGGGCATTCGCTCAGTTTATTCGAAATCATTTCCAAAGTAGGGACTTTATTTTCTTTATAAAAATTATGGAATGTTCTTCGAATACATTCCTCTGAGGCATCGTCAATATTTTTAAATTTTTGATTTTTCCGTTTTCTTTTAACAGAGTGATCTACAACAACCCCTTTTCTAATAACTAGATTAATAGTAAAAACTGGAATCTTAGTTAATTCAAACATTTTTTTATAATATGTGTTTATTCGTCACTTCATTATTTTCAGACCTTAACTGCTGATAAATATTTATAAGAAGACGCTGGGTTTGCACATGTCTTGATGCTTAAACTTCCAACCCGATTCCGCTGACTCCGTTACCTCGTCTTCAACATTTGGTTCTATATCAAATGATCTCCAAAAAGCCATTATAAAAATATTTTTAAAAGCAAATATTATATACTTACACTTGTCACAAAATAACCGCTCAAAACGAAAACAAACGTGTTCCTCTCGTTCCTCTCAAAAGTAACGCATGAATATGCGAAAAAGAAAAAATCATATGTGGATATCAATGTATGATTTCGATGTCATTTAATAATATAAAATATAATAAATAAGTTTAATTTTTAATTTTTTATATAAAAAATCTTTCCAAAATGTGGTAAGTACCAGGTGAAATTAAACTTACTGTAGTCTTTATCATAACAATATCAAAATTCTTTTCAAAACCTCCTCGTACGAAATGGATTATTTTGCAAAAAATTGTATTCATGTGCTATTTTTGTTTGAAGAAACCATAATGAATAAATTTCAAATTGTAAAATACTATATTTTAAACGTCTTCTTTTTATTTGTATAACTAATTGTATTGTTCGATCTTTTGTGAAAATTTCTTTTTATTGTATTCAAATTGCGAAACGGAAAAGGAAAAAAAAATCTACCATAATACCATCTTTATTTGCATAAAGTAATAATTTTTGAAATATATTGTTTTCAAGTTGGTAAGCCTGATGAAGGTGCAAATCATGACACCGAATACTCGCACTAAATGTAAAGAAGTTTGTTTGCAGCATAATAAACATGCGTAATTAGAATTGTGTTTTTGAGAACCCTTAAACCCCACTAATCTAAAAGTCTGAAATACTTATGATTATGCATAATCCGAATTTTACCTACACAAAAACCTTTTTAATAATAAACTTGACCGAAGTACCTACATTATTTAGTTTTTCCCAGTTAATCCCTTATATCATTTGGGTTATTGGTCAAATGAACAAGCAGGTAGGTAAATGTAGAAGTATAAATTCTCTGTTAATTAAGAAATTGTTTAATGTACTTTGGTAACTGATCGAGTAAACATCTCTTGAAATTGAATTACAAAGAATAATCATTAAGTATGTCTTATACATTATATTGAGTTTCTGTTAGAAAGGATAGAAGAAAGAGAGAAAGATTTAAACAGAAACTTAACAGAAGAACAGCGAGCCATCGAAAATTTTATTCACGAGTAAGTTTTTTTTTATTATTTTTTCTAGGTTTGCAATTATTTCTACTTCAAGATAAAGAAGTAGAAAAAATTGTTAGACCAATTAATTATTTTTAAAGTTTAGTAACTATAATTCTATGGTGTTTGAGCCATCAAAACAGATATGTCCATCAAATTGACATGGGTTTACAGAGAATTTCACTTTTTTGAGCTTTGCATACTAATTAAGGAAAACAAACTATAATATTGATGTTTTTCTGTTACAGTTGTCACAAGATTCTCAATGTGAGTGTCAACGAATTCAAAAGAGACATACTTACCGTTACACATATGAAACGCATGTTCGTGGAATTCTATAAGCCCTGTCTATTATATATATATATATATATATATTATTTTTTTCTAGGTTTATAATTATTTCTACTTTAAGATGCAAAAGAAGAAATTGTTAGACCAATGGAATATTTAGAAACTAATTAGGCAAAAGTTGGGCAATTGTATTTTTTTTTACTTTTGGTTTAAAATGAATAGAGAACTACGATTCTCTGTGTTAATGTTTCCACTTTAGTGTAACTATTTTTATAAATTGTTTAGTGTACGTATATTATTTTAAATGTGTAAATTTCTTTACTTATTTATTGCTTCATTAAGTTATCAATTTGAAAACCTAGTTGGCTTTGTGTGGCTGAAGATGAGAGCATTAGAGCTCTATTTTTGTAAGCACTGTAGATATTTTTCATTTCAAAGCCAAATTTAAAAGAAAATACGATTTGTTGAGGTTGTAGAGGTTGCCTGTTTCTTTTAGTGCAATTGTCTTTACACTCCACAGTCATAGATGGATTATTTCTTTAATTTAGTTTATATTTTAAGCCTAATAACTTTTTTTTTATATTATTGGGACATTATGAAATTTGGTTTACTTGTATAAGTTGATGGCAGCTTCTGACATGGTAGATGGATTTACTGATGGCCTACACGAAAGGCGATTTTTTAGCCTTCCTATGATTTACTAAATCATCCTGGAAATGTGTATCATGAAGTTGCCCAAACAAAATATTCTAATTTCAAAAATACAATATAAATAATATTTATTCCTGCGACAAACAGACTTCCTCATTAAAAAATCCATCAAATTGCTATGAGTTTGCAGAGCATCTCACTTTTTTGAGCTTAGAATACTAATTAAGGTAAACAAACTATAATATTGATGTTTTTCTATTACAGTTGTCACAAGGTTCTCAATGTGAGAGTTGATCAACTGAAATGTGAAGTACTTAGTGTTTCACACATGAGACGTTTGTTAGTGGACTTCTACGTGCCCTGTCTAGCTGATGTCATGAAGAGAATGCAGAATCTTCAACAGGAATTGACAGTGGCTCAAACAGAGAAGAACCTATTTAAACGTAAAGCAACGATCAGCCTATTACGTGGACAACTTAGAGCAGCTGAACTGACGCATGTGTACGTTACGTCGATGTTGACCTTTTTGAAAACTAAAATACAGGTTGTTGTGGATGAGAACAAATTAATAGAGGACTTGCGAAATATGGGATATATCAAGGAGGGCTCTTAGACGAAATTTGGACCTGTCAATTCCAGATAGATTGATTGTGATATTTGTATAAACCATTAACTGAATTTATTTTGAATTAAATTAATAAATTTTATAATTAATATTTTACATTTGGCTTTTATTTATATTGCTAGACTAATTTTTTTGACTTTCTGCGGTATTAACTAAGTGACAAGTGCCGTTTACGTGGGAGAATCATTAAGGGTAGATTTATGTTTATAAACGTGACGCACTTGGTCGATTCACGCACAAAGCTAATAATTTTATTGAACAATAATATCTGAGTAAAATAGTAGTAGAGGCTTGACTTTCATTGTATCCATTTTTTGTTGTTGAACCTGACTTAGCAGAGGGTTTTCGTTACATATTTACATAAAATTTGGTCATCATTTGGTTTTTATAGATTCTAATTTTAACTTTCATTAATTTTAACAGTCATTAAAATAAAAATTCAATTCTTTGTCGCATTTTTAAAATAAACATTTCAGTCAACATAAATACGTAATACACAACAAACGTTTCAGCGTATAATTTCGCCTTTTTCAGGTGTATTTTCTATTATGAATAAATAAACACTTAAACAAATAATATCTGCTATATTTTATTTCTTACATATTATGCCAACATAATAAAACGAATTGCCACAAATCTGCAAAATAAAAAAAGTTACTTTTGATCCATCAAACGCTTATTATTTCTCTGTGCATTCCAAGCTTTATACCTAAAACAAAGTTTGGTTTGAAGAAAGCATAACAAATAAGTTTTAAATTTGAAAAAGTAGTCTATTCTTAAGTGGAGTTGTAATTTTAGTGTTTGAATGAAAGTCAAATCTCCACAAAATAAGTTTAATAGAATTTATCAGCCATACATCTCGAAATTAATTGTTCATGTGTTGCCCGCCGAATAGATTGTTGACTCAAATTGGCAAATGCATGCCGAACTCTGTGCATCTTTAGTGGTCAAATCGTCCCCCAGATATAATAATGGATCACCGATAAATCCGGAGACCGAGACGGTCACAAATATGTTAGCAAACCATTATTAATTATTATCTACAATTGGTCATATTTATTTGCTTTCTAAAACCATCATGGTCAACTAAAATCAATTAAATTTCAAATTCATATCACTATTGTATTAGAAAATTGTCAATATTTTGAAAACTATCAGTTTTTGGGATAGGCATCCTTTCATAAACTTGCCCTTACTTTTGATGCAAATTAATAAAAAATATATAAAATGGGGGGTTCTTATTTAAAAATTTTAAATTTTGACACTTTTTTCAATTTGATTTTTTACCCTTTTTTTCAAATACCCTGTATTAAAATTCACTACAAAATATACGTAGGCGCCTAAAGTAGGTCTATATCTCCTAGGATATTCTAACAAATTAAATTATTAAAGCTTCCATATAATACAAAATTGTTATTATTCTTTATTCTAAAAACGTAATTTTGACGTAAAATTTCAAATATTTCAAAAACGGCTGGTGATATGTATAACATATTATGCATGAAATATGTTTAGAATTACAAGGAGAATCCAAAAAATATATAATTTATATAGGGTCGTATTTGAAATAAGGAAGTTCACACCCATTTCCGGTATAACCGGAAGTACTAGATTCTTGAAAACATTTTACCCGAATTGGTCCCATCGACGTACGGACTACACCAGATTTTCAGATTGTACCACAGTGTAGTTTCTCCATAATCGATCGAATCCCTTCCTGGTGGTTGGGACACCCGGTATAGAGAGCTAATAACATGTGATAATTTCAGCAAACAGGCTAAAAAAAGAATTTGCTTACCAGTGCTGTTAGTTTGGAGAAGATATTTCCAGATATCTGCAGATGCAAGATTGCATCTGCCAGTATATACTGATACTATTCATTTTTGTGGAATATTTCATACATCGTGTAGAATTGCTAACAGTTGACATTAATTCAATTCAGTGCTTAATTAACGAGCCAACGAATAAACGAAATTTAAGGATGTAAAGAATATTTGCAGCAACTGTAACAATATATAAAATTGAAAGCTTTTTTCGTTATTTCAGAAAAATGCTCGGACCAATTCAAATCACAGAAGACCATAATGCCTAAATCACAAAAAGGGGGTTGAAACCCCCTCGCGAAATTTGCACTCCTTAGGTTGGGCCAAGAGATATGGAGTGTGGAGAAAATGCGCTTCAACTACTGCGCATCCATTTTTCTGACGAACTGGTCAGGACATTAAGTTGCGTTCAGAACACAGCTGAACCTCCGAGCTTAGAGAGCTCTCTATCAATAACAGATTCATCCACTATTAGATTTTACTTCATAATATATTAGCTGTTATTATTTTTCTTAAAATATTTTTCAGGATAAAATCATGCCCTCCAGATATTTCTAGTAGGACTAGTTAAAATAGCTGTGCAAAAAGAAGAAATATTATTTCATGATGAACATAGCAACAGCGAAAATGAAGATGAAGTTGATTTAGTAAAGAAATATAGCATATCGTCAATATTAAATGTTACCTATGAAACAACACTAGTTTTCTTTAATACTTTCAATAATTGCAACAACGGCTAAATCAGTTGTTTTTACAATTACTAGCCTACCTACAATTATGAACGGCCTCCGTTTTGTAAAAGAAAATTTAAACATCCCCTGTAAGCCTAAGTTAGAAGATAGCGACCCCCGTAGTTAGGAAATTGGCGCATGTTGACACTGATTCTCCCCACACTCCATATCGTGCCTTCTATATTCAAAGGAATTAGCCAGCATTCGCACCAAAACGATGAACACAGTTAAGATCTGCTTGTAGCGAAATATGTGAGCTAGAACCATAACTGTCAAAGTTACTAGTTACTTTAGCTTGAAACAAATTAAATAGTGTTAAAAAATAGTTAATTCGATACAAAAATATCTAAGTTACAAGTTACTTACCAGAAGTATCTAGTTACTTAAATGGTTAATGTAAAAAGTAACTAAAGATAGTTTTTAAACTTACTTAAAAAGTAGCTAGTTACTTTGGCTTAAAAGTAACTAAATGGTGTCAAAAAATATTTACTGGTAAACAAAAATAACTAAGTGCAAATTATTTACCAAAAGTTACTTAAATGGTTAACGAAAAAGTAACTAGAGTTACTTAAAAAGTACCTAGTTACTTTAGGGTTTAAGTAACTAAGTGGTCTCAAAAAATATTTATTTGTACAGAAAAATAACTCAGTTAAAATTTAATTACCACAAGTATCTAGTTACTTAAATGGTTAATGTAAAAAGTAACTTAAAATTTTGAAACTTACATAAAAAGTAGCTAGTTACTTTGGCTTGAAAGTAACTAAATGGTGTTAAAAAATATTTACTGGTAAACAAAAATAACTAAGTGCATGTTATTTACCAAAATTATCTGGTTACTAAAAAAAAAGTAACTAAAGTTACTTAAAAATTAGCTAGTTACTTTGGCTTGAAAGTGACTAAAGGGTGTCAAAAATATTTACTTGTACACAAAAATAACTAAGTTACAAGTTATTTACCAAAAATAACTAATTACTTAAATGGTTATTGTAAAAAGTAACTATAGTTACTTAAAAAGTAACTATAGTTACTTAAAAAGTAACTAGTTTCTTTAGGTTTTAAGTAACTAAATGGTGTCAACAAATATTTACTTGTACACAAAAATAACTAAGTTACAAGTTAATCAGCGCAAGTATTTAGTTACTTAAATGGGTAATGTAAAAAGTAACTTGAACTTTTTAAAGTTACTTAAAAGATAACTAGTTACTTTGGCGTGAAAGTAACTAGTTACTTTAGGTTTTAAGTAACTAAATGGTGTCAACAAATATTTACTTGTACACAAAAATAACTAAGTTACAAGTTAATTACCGCAAGTATTTAGTTACTTCAATGGTTAATGTAAAAAGTAACTTGAACTTTTTAAAGTTACTTAAAAGATAACTAGTTACTTTGGCGTGAATGTAACTAAATGGTGTCAACATATATTTACTTGTGCACAAAAATAACTAAGTTACAAGTAATTTACCAAAATTATCTACTTACTTCAATGTTTAATGTAAAAAGTAACTAGTGACTTGAAAGTAACTAAATGGTGTCAAAAAATATTTTTTCGCCTGCCTGCACTTAAACAGAGTTTTACCGCCCGCATATGCGGGCGGTAAATGACCAATTAGCGCCCGCTCTTTTTATTTTATTTTCATAGATGGCGCTAATGTTGGATTTCCAATAATATCGTTAACATCAGTAGTTTTCACTCACTTAACTTAATGTGCATTCCATCTAGAGGATAAGTTGACAATTAATTGAGAAAGTTTACTTAGGTAGTCGTCTGCCATTCCGCTAAACTCATTTATTTATTTAAAATTGTCCATTATTAATTAGTAATCACTTTTTAATTATTATTGTAGTACCGAAATATACCTAAGATTCTAAAATCAAATTTCTATAGCGTACACGCTCAGATAATAATTTGACAGTTTATTTCTACATTTAAAATACTCAACATTGACATGTGAGCCTGTCACATAAGTTTATCTGATCTGAGTTTGTCAAAGGATAACGCCTATTATCATGTACGTCAAAAAATACTCCCATTAATTACTGTCAAAAACTGTCAGTTCATAACAGTAATAATTAATTATTCAAATAAAGTTCTTTTGGTTTAATATTGTCGTATGAAGAGGCAGGCGAAAAACAGTTGTAAGCACCACTGGCGGTAAAGCCGCTGCAGCCCTTCGCTGTATAGCTGCCCTCGCTCGCTTCGCTCACTCGTGCGTCTATACAGCGGCGGGCTGCAACGAATGCTTTACCGCCCTTTATACTTAATATACTATACTTGTACACAAAAATATCCAAGTTATTTAGCAAAAGTATCTAGTTACTTAAATGGCTAATGTAATAAGTAACTCTAGTTACCTAAAAAGTAACTACATAGTTACTTTGGTTTTAAGTAATTAAATGGTGTCAAAAAATAATTACTTGTACACAAAAGTAACTAAGTTACTTACCAAAAATATCTAGTTACTTAAATGGTTAATGCAAAAAGTAACTAAAGTTACTTAAAAAGTATATAATAACTTTGGCGTGAAAGTAACTAAATGGTGTCAAAAAATATTTACTTGTACACAAAAATAACTAAGTTACAAGTTCATTACCAAAAGTACATATCTACGTAAATGATTGATTTAAAAAGTAACTTAAGTTACTTAAAAAGCAACTAGTTACTTTAGCTTGAAATGGTGTCAAAAAATATTTATTTGTACACAAAAATAACTAGGTTAAAAATTACTTACCCAAAAGTATCTAATTACTTAAATGGTAATGTAAATTGGTTTTTAAAGTTACTTAAAAAGTTACTAGTTATTTGAGCTTGAAAGTAACTAAATAGTGTCAAAAAATATTTACTTGTTTACAAAAATAAGTACAAGTTACTTACCAAAAACACCTAATTACTTAACTGGTTAATGTAAAAAGTATCTAGTTACTTATTTTTTGCCTTTAATCCTGACATCTGTGTTTACTTACATTGCCAAGAAGCTTATAGTCAAGAGACACATAATTTGTCACAGGCACTCTTCGAGGCTTTGTCGCACCAATTAAAAGAATCAGATAAGTTTTTTTGTTAGAAGCATTCCAAGTATACCAATTTAATTTACAAAGTTCATCATAGAAGTTTATAAACTGAAAATTATAATGTTAATTTAATTATTATAAGATGACAATACCCTTCAAGGTCTTTTTGTTGTTGTTCCATGTTTTAAATTGTATCTTGGTATGTATGATTAAAAAGCCAAGAAACACACTAGACGGACGTTTCGAAAGGTACCACCCAATCACAGTGCAACTGCATCAAGAACTTTTCAATATTCATTTTAAATCGTATTGAATTTTGTACATGGTCAGGAACAAAATCATCGAAAATGAAAACTATTTTAATAGAGGAGATGAAGGAGCAAATAAAGTTGTTGAAGGATTTTCGAAAAGGATTCAAATGTGCTTAGAGTCCAATAATGTGGGACATTTATTATAAAATTTATCAGTATTTATGTATATCTTGTTATTTAATTTAAGTTGAAAATGTATTTATTTATTATGTTATTGTTTAAATATATGGTTTGTCAAATTCTGATGGCAAATATAATTTTGAAAAATTCTTCCTATTATACTACCAATATGTGCTTTACCATGCAAAATTAAAAATATACATATCTATAAGAAAACCTTATAGTGATTAATGGATAATTAATTTCATCATCATCAAATACAGGGTGATCTACATGAAATTAACAGGTTCAATTAAAAATTCGCCTAATATTATGAATATGTGCATTTTCCGCGAAAACGTCAAGAGTTATCCATAGGACAGTATTACAATATTTGACAGATAATTACTTTGTGCATCTAATTTTGGCCTCATATACTGGGTGTTCTATTTGAAATAAACAAGTTATTTAGAATTAAATTTTATGTTCATATAACTTATATTATTGGACACCCTGTATTCAGTATTGTTTTTTTTTTATATTTGGCGTACCAAGTTATGAGTGGGTATAATCACCAGCTCAGACTGGCTTAAAAAGAACAAACGAATAGATGTGAATTTTTCATTCAAATTATGTCTATATTTTTGTAAAAATTAAAATATTTTAAAAACTATCAGGTTTAAGTGAGATGTACTTTAATGAAGGTTAGGTTTATTTTGAACGGGGAATCTAAAAATATATTCATATGCAGGGCATTCCATTTAAAAAAACAAAACTATGGTTCATTTCTTATATTTGGGACACCCTGTATAGATTCACAATACTTTTAAAATGTAGCCATAAATCATTTTTATCGAACCCATGAATAAAACTTTTAGGAAATTAAATAGTTTAGCCACACTATTCCGTGTCGTATAGCGTGAATAACCCTGTATATCCCTCGATGAAATTACCAAAGTTGTACTGTACTATATTATGTTTTCAATTCATGCATTTGTTTCTTTCACAGATTTTTCGACAATACTTACTAATCTTGTATACTGTTCTCCACAATAAATAAATGAAAAAGTTGTTGATAACCACACAATAGTCGCCATTACTCTGAACAATATGTTCGGCTCCTAAAAAATAATAAACATGAAATAAACTCGCACAAATGCGAGAGAACCGAATTGATGCCATCCTAAAGTTTGTCAAGCGCTACCATGATGAATTAGAAGTTTTTCTAAAGGAAATAGTCACAGCGGGTGAGATATGATATAGGTCTATTCTGACATATGAAGACAAGTAAGAGCAATCCATCTCGGTCGCTCGTTTATGAAGATGGATACGATCTGCGTCCCAGCTTGCAGTCTACGAAGGTTGAAGAGTCCACCTCCATCAAATATGTAGATGATGTCTATTCCCCCCGCAGTTTATCCTTAACAAGATGATTGAACAAACATCGAAAACAAAGGCGACGGTATAGCAATGTTGCCATTAAAGTTACTGCGCGGGAAATTTAAAAAGTCACGGATTTATCAAACTACCCTCGTATACAGGGTGATTCAGTTCTTAAGGATAAAACTCAAACAGGAGATTCTACTTATGAAAACATGAAAAAACTTCATATTAACATAGTTTCACAAATGTTTTGTTATCGAGATACAGGGTGTTAAAAATACCACCCTGATGGTGGTTTTATTCATTTATTTCCGAAACGTTTTTAGATATCGTAATGACATTTTGCAAGTGGTTACTTTTTTAAAATCTCTGTCAACAGATGTTAGGATTATTAAAAAATAAATATCAGGGGTGGGTAAATGGGGGGTACGCGGGTGGTAATCTACCCTAACTCTTTTATGCTATCTTTTTTTGCAAGTTTGAGCCCAGAAGCTTAAAATCTGACATATTAGACGTAAAAAAGGTATTCTTATGTGATATTGATAAAATGTACGGTTATCGAGTAAAATCGATTTTAAAATTTTGTGATCAGTACAGGAAAATTATTATTATCGCGATGTGAGTTTTTTACAAGTAGGCCGGTGTCAAAAATGTTTGACATTTTGTACATGTCAATAAATATTTAAACAGATATTGTTGCATGTTATAACAGTTGTACAGTAGTGTCTTTTAAACTCAATAAAAATGCCACATTTTTTTGCAAATCAAGAATATGGAGATATATATTTTGTGTATGGATACTGTAATGGTAATGCCAGAATGGCTGTGCGCGAATATGCAAGACGCTTTTCAAGGAGAAGATTGTCTAATTAGAAGGTATTTATTAATACACATTCGAAATTGTGTACTTATGGATTGCAAGATAATAAAGATCAATACCGTGCAAATAGATTTCGGAGGAGAAACAATAATGTTTTATGACTGTTTGATAATAATAGTACAATAAGTACACGAAGAGCTGCACGTCAGTATGGCGTACGCTCAACGCAGACAGGAGAAGGGCTTTTCACCTTCAACCAGTACAAAATCTTGAACCTGGAGATCATGAAAGAAGGTTAGTGTTTTGTAATTGGTTTCTAGATTCATATAACTATGACAACCAGTTTTTGGAAAAAATATTGTGGACGGACGAAGCTACACTTACCAGAGCGGGGGTAGTGAATTTTCACAACTTCCATGTATGGGCTCATAACAACCCCCATGAAATCCGTCCGCGTAACTTCCAAAATGAATTCAAGCTGAATATTTGGATTGGCCTTATTGGCCGTCATTTTTGTGGTGCCTACGTTTTACCCGCGAACTTAAATGCAGAACCGTTTTTAAATTTTTTGAACAATAATCTTAATGAATTGCTGGAAGAAGTACCACTCTATACCAGACGCAACATGTGGTTGCAATTGGATCATGCTCCCCATCATTATGGCAGAACAGTGAGAGAGTGGCTTAATCGGAACTATCCTGATCGATAGATAGGTCACCTAGGACCCGTTGCTTGGCCTCCAAGGTCCCCGGAATTGAATCCATTGGATTTTTATTTATGGGGTTACTTAAAAACATAACTTACGAAACTCAAGTGCGAACCGTAAAAGAGTTGCACATGCGTATACACGCGATGTGTGCAGTGAAATTAAACGCAACCAATTTGAAATTCCCAGAGCAACAAACTCCTTAGTGAGGCGTTGCAGACAGTGCGTTGAAGCTCAAGGAGCTCAGTTCGAACATTTATTGTAAATTAGTTGTTTCACTAGTGTAGGTATTGTGTGTACTTAGGTAATTATTTATTGAACTGTAATATTAAGTAGTTTCTTGTAAATCTGTTAATTCACTTTTAGGTATTTTTTTGTAATTTAATTAGTTACTAGTTAGGTAGTTTTTTTCTAATAATAATGTATTGATAGACGAAAGAACTGTAACAACTATTTTATTAGGTTTTTCATTTTTTTTTGTTGGTCGAGGTTTTTTTATCCAACACTGAACCGAAAAGGTACGTGATATTAATAAAAAAGTGCTTCAATTCAATGAACGTCAACATTAAATTTGAGCCGATGATCGATGACATTAATACAATAAACGTTCGTACATTAATTCGGTAGCGAATTATGTACGTTGATTTAATAAATAAAGAACATAAATTTATGCTCGCCGGTTATTGATTTTACGAATGATGGACATTAATTTATAACCTCTGTACGTTAAACCGATGTTAGCAGGTTGTTAAGGTTACGAACGATGAAGATTAGTTTAGTCTGCAATACGTAAAACCAATGTTAGCTGGTTATTAATGTTACGAACGATGAACATTAAATCGATGTCAGCTGGTTATTAATGTTACGAACGATAAACATGAATCTATGACTTTTGTACGTTAAACCAATGTTAGCTGATTAGTACATTGGGTTATAATAATGGTTTTACGTAATTATGTTCGCCGAAAATTATTATTACGAAAGATTGAGATTATTGTTCTGTATTCAATCAATAATCGCGAGCATATACATATGTATTATGTGTACTGCAAAGTGCAGTATGGTTCAAATATACTAGTACCAATGATTAGAGAACTTAAAAGCCCAAATAAGACTCAAAATTATCTTGCTGTACCTCCATTGATTTGATGCACCTGTTTTGTAAATAAATTAAATTATATTTGTACGACACTCGAAATCTCAAGGCTTTATTCTTAATTTAGTTAATATTAAATGCTAAACATGTCAGATTCGTCTGTCGTCTGATGATAATAGGGAGAAAAAACTATATTTGGAAACTAAAGTCCGCGGAAATTCTTCTAAACAAAATTGGAAATTATTACGAGATATAAACATTTATGCAAGGGAAAATATCACAATACCGTCTTCTATTCATGATGTTGATAATATTAATGATTTTTTTGTGGCCACTCTTCCAACAAGCCGGACCCAGCAACGATCAATTTTTACTTAAGTAATAAAATTAGGCCTGATATTAACTTTGAATTTACAATGGTGGATCATGGGGAGATACTTGATGCATTGCTTGGAATTAAGTCAAATGCTGTAGGCAGTGACATGATCAGTATTGATATACTAGTAGTAGTAGTTGTCAGTTTATAATGCCCTGTATACAGCATCTAGTTAATTACTATATAGAAACGAGGAACTTCCCAACATGTTGGAAAGTAGCCAATGTCATTCCAATCCCCAAAACTAAAACTCCATCAACATTTAAGGATCATAGATCGATTAATATACTCCCAGCGATCTCTAAGGTTATTGAGAGAGTGATCCGCAATCAAATGAAAACATAATATCTTGATGGGCATGGGTTGTTGTCGGAGATCCAGCCTGGGTTCCGTCAGAGTCACAGTCCACGGCATGACTTAAAATACTGGATGATGCATTGGGGGCGGTAGATCAGGGTCGATTGACGGCATTGCTGCTGTTGGACTACGCAAGGGGCGTTTAACCGCATTGGTCATGGTTTGTTGCTGGCCATTGTGGGTTACCTGGGCTTTGGGGAGTCTGCTGTGTCTGCTTTTACTCGGAACATATTTGGGAACGGCAGTGTCTGGGCCTAGGACATTGCGTAGTTGTGTGCCCCAGGGCATCCAGAAATCATTGCCTTTTTTTATGTATCAGGGTTTTTGTTGTTGTTATTATTATGCAGTTATCTTTAGTATTGCTAATATGTTAAGCTACGAGGCTGTGCATCGACTTCGCCCTTTGTGTAACTTTTCTAAGTTCTCAATAAAGTCATTTATTATATTATTATTATTAATTAATTAAATAACAGGTTTTTAAGTAAACAGTGTGCGCCTTTAGAAGAAGACTTATAGAACCCATACGGTTGAATTGCAGATTTTCTTCCTCTAAGGTTTATTATATGTTCTATTTCTTGAACTGTTTTAGCACAAAATAAAAAAGATTCTTGAGAGTCTTTTATTATGTACTTTAAATGGCTTATCTTTCCACTGGCACCTTTGGAACATAGCTTAGCGGATAGCACTAAATATCCATGAAGAGCCAATAAAATTTCTCCCCTCGTATCGGCGGGTTTTCAACATTACAAAGGAATACCGCACTGTGTTTTTTTCTCGTTTTAAACTGACTTTAGTTTTGTACTTTACTTAATGGTATTTATATAAAAGGATTACTACTTACCTTATATTTCTACATTTGTTGTATTATTTGGGAACAAATTTTAAAAATAGATTTAGGAACACACTTCACTTTTCAACTGTATACATTTAACTAAATAAAACAAAAAGGACGCGAAAACAAAAAGTCTATGAGAATGTCCAATGTTTTGAGTATTCAGTCTATGGTCCGAGTGCATTGATTTGCGCGCGTTATTCAGAATTTAACGGTTAGGTTCGTAAAATTAATGCTTAGCATCCATTGAATCAACGATGATCGTATATTGGTTTTTATGTTCGCTGTTCGTAGGTGTATGATATACAAATAATTGTGTTAAAGGCGAAGAGCATAAATTAATAAATTTAAAACATTGAAGCAATAAATAGTGACATTATATTGATAAAAAAAAAAACATAAATTTTCGATGTCTTGCATTAATTGATTAATGTTTCATCGTACATTTTTACTATGTATGAAATTAATAATAATAATAATAATAATAATAATAATAATGATTTATTGTGAAAATGTAGAATATATACAATTGCACAAAAAGGATAGAGATTTGGCCAATGCCACTCTTCCACTCTTCCTTAAAAAAGCATATACAAATAAAGAAAAAATGTACAAAACAAAAACTCTTAAAACTAGAATAAACAAATTTTCATTTTAAATTAATGTAAAAAGTTAATCACACTATGAATAAATTCTGAGCTTCAATTGTCTCTGAAATAATTCCAATGGCAAATCAATTATATCAATACATTTATTTAGCAGTAGTGAGGCCATATACGAGAAACTGCCCTCAAATTTTGGTGTCATATGCTTAGGGATAGTAAAGGAATCAATACGTACATTAACATCATGAACATTAGAACGTCTACACAACAACTTATACAAATATTGAGGGTCACGAGCATGGTATATCTTATGTAGCAATGAAGTATATAAATACTCATATCTCACATCCAACTTTGGCTCACCCAATCTCTCAAAAAAAGGAGTGACATGTGCAGCAAAAGGAACCGTGCAAACAAACCTTATACAAGAATTCTGCACTCTCTGCAACTTCATTTCATTGTAATGAAACAAAAAATAAAAATATACCGGAAAACAATAATCCAAATGCGGATAAATAAGAGCTTTAACCAATTTAAGTTTAGTAGGCTCATCAACCAGGTGTTTAAGATGGTATATCGAACGCAATTTAAAAAGTGAATTCCTGCATACATTGCCACAATGCTCGTTAAAATTTAGCTCAGAATCCACGATTACTCCTAGATCTCGAGCTTTATGCATCCAGGGGATAACATCATTGTTAATCTTAACATTAAACTCTTGAGTAACAAAACTACCGTGGCGCTCGTTGCCAATGCACATTGCCACCGTCTTCCTAGAGTTCAGGAGCAAACCATTGTTTACACACCAACAAGAAAACTGAGACAGCTCTCCATTTATTACATCAATTGCAGTCTCAGCACTGGCTAGGGGAAAAGACAAGTATACCTGGATATCGTCCGCATAGAGGTGTATGGTAGAGAGCTGGAATGACCCCACAATGTCAAATACATAAACAGAAAACAACAATGGTCCAAGAATACTCCCTTGTGGAACACCACTATTGGTCACCAAAAAATCTGAACATTTGCCATGCAATTTCACCCGCTGTCTTCGACCACCCAGATAACTTCTGAACCATGTCAACGACACACCATCAAATCCAAGGTATTTAAGCTTGGCAAGCAATAATTCAAAATTAACACGATCGAAAGCTTTACTTTGATCCAGCAGAACAAGTATCGTTAACATGGATCTGTCCATGGCGGTAGCAAGGTCACTCATGATGCTCAGAAGCGCGGTGGTTGTGCTGTGCTTCTCCCGAAAGCCTGATTGAATAGACGGCAAAATGCTATTCTCACGTATATAGTCTAAAACTTGACGACCAATTATTCGCTCAAATATCTTCGACATTGCGGGAAGTATGCTAATTGGTCGCAAATCATTACAAGTTACAGGAGACCGAACTTTAGGTAGTGGAATCACATCCGCCATCTTCCAAACATTAGGAAATGTCCCTGAACTGACAGAGTCATTGAAAATATTGCAAATTATATCCGCACAATGTGGTATAACTAAGCGTATCATTTTTATGTTAATACCATCAACACCATAACACTCAGATTTAATTCTGCTAACACATCTCATAATATCCTGACAGTCGATCTCCTTAATCTGAAAAGCTAAGCCGTTCCGAAATTGATTATTATTAAAAAAATTTAAAACTTCATCACTCGCCTGTGACTGACCGACAACATTTAAAAAATAGTTGTTAATTTGATCCGGGTCCTGAAACTCATCCGGTAAGTCATTTGAGTTTTGATTACTACAAACACCCCAACGAGAAAAATTTTTCCACATAGCTTTAGAGTTAGATTTACAAGCTTTGATTGTTTCGCGAACATAAGCCTTTTTTCTGCTTTAATGGCCTGCTTTAAAAAATTTCTAATGTCAACATAATACTGTCTAGATGTATCAGTTCTGTATTTAAGATATCTTTTATGAGCCTTTTGTTTTAAACGAATCATTTTTCTAATAGTGTAGGTTATGTAAGGCTTATATTGACGCTTGGTTTTGAATACCCCCAGCGGAGCATGTGCATCAAACAAGGCCAAAGCAGCATCATTCAACGCATCCACCCTCTGATCAACATTTTCGAACCAGTCAATACTCTCCCATGGAAATCTAACAGCATCACGCAAGAATAGGTTGATGTCAAACTTGCTGAAATCGCGATATACGATTGTTCTTGATTCCCTAACGGGTACTTCAAAATCAAGCGTACAGATAACAAACATGTGATCACTATTACACAACAGATCAGCAGTTGAAGAAGATTGCAGGTGAAGATCTCTGCTTACACATATCACGTCAATGAGAGACTGGCCGCGCTCTGTAATTCTAGTAGGCTCACCTATAACTTGATCCATGTTGAACTGATCAATGAAAGCATTAAACCTATAAGAATCGACCGAGGTGTCATTTAATAAATTTATATTAACATCTCCCATTAAAATGAGAGATTGAGTTTCAAAATATAACTGCTCAAGACCCTCAGACAATCCATACATGGCCCCAACGCTAATGTTGGGTGGCCGATATACTACACACAACCCTAAATTTTTATTATTAAAATTAAGAACAGTAAAAATTTGCTCTAAACCAATTTCACTGATATACGATACTACATTCTTAAATTTAACAAACTTCTTAGCATATATAGCTAAACCACCACCTCTTGTCGGCCTATCCAGTCTAAGAATATTATAGTTTTTTATGTTCACATGAGTATTAGGAAAATCAGGGCTCAACCACGTTTCAGATACTGCCACAATCTATGATCAAAATTCATTGTAACAGTGACCAATTCATAATATTAATGTTCAAAATATTGATGACAACCATTAATTGATTTTACGTACAATATTTTTTTCAGAGAACCGATTTATAAAAACAAAATTAAATGTCCCGATATTACTTCATTTATAGTAAATTTGTTCCATTTAGTGTAGGTATTAATTACTATTAATTATTGTGCTAATATGAAACTGTTTAATAAACTCAGTGAATTGAAATCATGTATGAAAACAATTTTTAAATTAAATCTTTTGAAATAATTATTTCACAAAAGTAAAACATTTTTACACCGGCCTACTTCCCATCCCGATAATAATAATATTTTTCCTGTACTGATCACAAAATTTTAAAATCGAGTTTACTCGATTACCGTACATTTTATCAATATCACATAAGAACACCTTTTTTACGTGTAATATGTTAGATTTTAAGTTTCTGGGCTCAAACTTGCAAAAAAAGTTAGGGTAGATTCAGAACCACCTAAGTATATACTTACACATATCAGAACAATTGTAACGGCTACGTCAAGTCCCAAAATAAAGGAGATTAAGTAAAATAATGAATAATTGTTGAATAACTTCCAAATTTCTTCAGAGTTTCTGAAAAATTGAAAAATTATGGTAAATAGGCAAAATTCTACACCAAATAAGAGTATAGATTTGATGCAAGTGCCCACATAAAATGTTTACTTTCCCGACACGTAGGGTGGAACTATCGGGGAATAATACTTACAGACAGACAGACTTCCATCTGGAAATGGTCTTAAACGTCTCAGGGGAGTTCAAAATGGTTATATCCGTCTTTATGTCATTTTTTTTTGCGCGTTCACAATACTTTCCCTATCGGTCAGGAAAGTAAAAATATTGTATGCGCCTAGTCCAAAAAGTGTATTTGGAGCACTTAATATGTTATCCCACTACTCTCATGCTGCGTGCCATCACACTTTTTGCACTAAATTGTAAAGTGCTGAATGGCATTAGCTTGGGTACTCAAAATTTTTAGTGGTAGATATAATTTAACTTCAAAGTTCTAACTTAAACTCACCCCAAAATTTGAACATGCCTGTTGACCAGTAACCGTAACTGCATCTTAATATACTGATTATATTCTTCATTGGGATATCTTGATATTTTTATTGTTATTTCTTTCATCTCCAATACTGTATTAGTTATGACCAATACTTGATGATGAACACGTAAAATTAGGCATACGAAACAATATCTGGATATTCCCAGTATTAAAGTTGAACAAATACTTAAAATTATATACCAAACAACAAAAATATGTCTTAAACTGTCGTACTGTTCCATTACAGAGTAGTCCATGAATTTCTCAAAGTTTCTTTTAACAAAAAGTGAGAAAAACGAAAATGAAAATGCGGAAAGTAAAAGAAAACAAAACTCTTTGTTGTAGTAGGTGATATGGTGGATGATTGACTTTCCAATTTTTGTAGATGTGTCCACTGGGTAGTAAAATGTTTCACGGTACTTGGATAATTTCGTAAAAAATTCGTTTCTCTTCAGTAATAGTAGTAACGCATTGAAGAGAACCTGAAATGAAAAATGCAGATAAAACTAGTAGTGATAAATAATTATTTATTTCCAAAAGGAAAACAAATACACTGTTTATTTTATAGTGAAACTCCATATGGTGAAAAACTCTTTACAGTGCAATTTTTTTCAGACCTAGAATATTTTAATGAAATTGACTGTAAAAAGCCCTGCGCATATAGTGAATTTTTAAAATGAGTAGCACTCTATACAGGGTTATTCACGTTTTATGGCGCGGAATATTGTGGCGAAACTACGTGACTTTCAAAAAGTTTCATTTATTGCTACTTTTTAAAATTGGTTTCATATTATACAGGGTGGCACAAATAACCTAAAAGTATCAAAGTTGTGTTTTTTTAAAGGAATCCCCTGTATATTATTGCACTTTTAGATCCTCTGATCAAATTAAGTGTCTGTTTCACTAAGGTTTATAATATCTAAACCTTAAGATTTTTTAAATAAATTGAATTTTGTCAAAACCTAACCTAATTTACATCTTTCAAATACTTAGGAAGTATTTAAGTCATGTTGACGAAATTAACTCTAAAGTGTAATAATAGATCATATTTGGTATTCCAATTGCACTATACTTGCAATCTTATACAGGGTGTCCAAAAATTAAAACTACTCAAATAAGAACTTTAAGTTGCTATAACCTCATTAATTTAAATGGAACGTCATATTTCTGAACTTACCTAGCAATGTACTTAATAATTACCTGTCAAAGGGTATAAGGGTGTACTATAGCTAAGTCTGGGCGTTTTGGCAGAAAAGGCCAAATAATTGTTGTACACCATTTGGCGTTTTTTAAATAAACGTTTTCATGTATCTAGTAGGCTATGGAATCAGAAATGTCAAATGATCTACAATTATAAAAGTCATTATGAATTATTCTTAATTATGCATAAACAGCATTAATGATAATAAAATAGCACAGATAAATGTATACCAAAATATTCATAACATGCGTTCGAAATGTTGTCCGTTGTCCGTCCATTTCGAGACACGATATTCTTTTTTGAAAACTACGGCTAACTCTGGTCAACATTTGCGGGGTACCTAACAGTTTGAAAAGCATAACCTATGCGTATTTTCATATCGTGTGGTGTTGTTGGAGGCGTCTTGTAAACAAATCCTTTCACGTATCCCGATAAAAAGAAATCCGGAGGAGTTAAATCCGGAGATATGGGCGGTCAACTTTTTCTTCCAATCCACCCGTTTTGAAAATTAGTATCCAAAAATTGCCGAACCTCGTGATGATAATGAGGCGGAGCTCCATATTGTTGTTCTCCTGTTTAAAGGAATTTCTTTTAATAGTACATGAAGTTGGTGTAGCAGAAAATCTAGTACCTACCATCATACCATTTAACGAGCCTTGGAAAAAATAGGATCCTATGGAGAAGATAATGGAGAGGCAACTGCGCCAGTACTTGCATAGCAAGAATGTCATTCCAGCAATGCAGTCTGGATTCAGGTCTGGGCATGGTGTTTCTGCTTTACTCAAAATAACAGATGACATACTGACTGCTACTGATAGGTCAAAACTCACTGTGCTTGTGCTTTTGGATTTCTCCAAGGCATTTGATACTTTGGATCACCGTCTAATGGTGTCAATTTTGAGGCATGTTGGACTATCAGACTCCTCGGTACAGCTGATGTCTTCTTATCTCAATTGTAGACTGCAGGCAGTCACTTATGAAAGCATAAAATCAACATACTCGCCCATTTCTACAGGGGTACCACAGGGATCTATACTGGGACCTCTTTTATTTACTGTATACACGTTTAACTTTCCGTCAGTCTTTAGATCATGTGAACAGCATTACTATGCGAATGATACCCAATTGTATTTGTCCTTTAGCTCTTCTGATGCTCTGCGAGCGGTTGCTAATATCAATGCTGATTTGCTTAAATTGGGTGAGTTTGCTAAGGCGCATTGCCTTAAGTAAAGTCCGGACAAAACTGATGCAATAGTGTTTGGTCGGCGAAATGACAGAAATCTCTTTGAACAGACTTATAATGAGTCTTTGGTTTTGGAGGGACGTTGTATACCATTCAAACCGGTGGTTAAGAAGCTCGGGCTTCTGATTGATCAGAATTTTCGTTACACTGAGTATATCTCGCGTCGTATTCAATTGGGATATGTGAATTTAAAATTAAATAGTTCAGAACCGTTCCGTGCTTAGTGTTGAGCTTAGGGCCAAGCTTTGTAATTCATTAGTACTTGCTAATGCTAAACTATTGTGGCGTGATTTATTCACCGTGCTTGACACAAAAGGCCGGGCTTCGAATACAGAAATTGCAAAACTCCTGTCTGCGCTTGATCTATGGGATCAGGAAATATCAAAGAATCTCTCATACACTCACTCTGATTGGTTGGTTAAATATGGAAAATAGGAGGCTTTGTCATTCTGCTTGCAGGTTCTACGGAATTGTGCGTGATAAGACTCCGCCATATCTACATCAAAAGATAGAATATCGGACGGATGTGCATAATATAAAATATTCGTCATAAACACGCACTTACCCCGCCTATCCACTCTACTGAAATGTTCAGAAGATCCTATACATATAATATTGTTAAATGCATAAACGAATTGAGAGGATTGCCTAAATCTAGCTTTAAAAAAATGTATAAAAAGAGATTAACGCATTTGCAAAATTGATATATTATATTATATATTAATTAATTAAGGTTAGTTAAGACAAATATTACTGTATTTTCTGTTTGTTGTTTTTTTTTTGTCATGCTAATGTATTATTAGATATATTTGTCGGTTAGCTGAACAGACAGTGGCATCTGACACTGAACTGAAACTCGCCCTTAATAAAGTCCTTTATTATTATTATGATTATATCGGCCCAATGTTCCATCCTACACATTAATGTATCACCTATTTGGATTGCTGATGGTTCTGTATTCATGGGGATTCGAGTCAGAATATTAATGATCGTTGTGTCTGTTCACGAGGCCATTCTTGTGAAATGTATATTAGTCCCTAAATAACAGTACATTATCAAAAAATGTTTCATTTGCTGTCACTTAATGGAACACCCACATGCAAAATTGAATTCTATGTCAAAATAATTTCCATACGGCTCTTGACAAAGCTTCTTATTTGAGTTTGTGGTAATTTTTGGCAACCCTGTATAAGATTGCAGATTTATTGCAATTGGAATACCAAATATGATCTATTATTACACGTTAGAGTTAATTTCGTCAACATGACTTAAATACTTCCTAAGTATTTGAAAGATGAAAATTATGCTAGATTTTGAGAAAATTCAATTTATTTAAAAAATCTTAAGGTTTAGGTATTATAAACCTTAATGAAACACACACTTAATTTGATCAGAGGATCTAAAAGTGCAATAATATACAGGGGATTCCATATAAAAAAAAAAACAACTTTGATACTTTTAGGTTATTTAGGACACCCTGTATAATATATAACCAATTTTAAAAAGTAGTCATAATAGATGCTTACACGTCCAACAAATCAAACTTTTTCAAAATTCACGTAGTTTTGCCACAATATTCCGCGCCATAAAGCGTGAATAACCCTGTATAATAAAATTTTTACCGGACTTTTATGTATAAATTGTTTTGCATTTATTGAGATCTTGGCCTTTTCGGGTTTCCCATCGCATTGTTTTGAAAATGTTCTTAACGCGTTCATAACGCCTAATGTTAGGCAATAAAGCAGGTAGATTTCTGTGAGACACCTGGGGAATTCCTAACCCATTTTATAGTCGAGGCCTAGTAAATCGTAAGTTTAGCTTCAGTTGGTTTTTGTTTAAGAATCAAGTAAGTGTGTGTTTAAGTTTAGCTGAGAAAACTAAAGTTTTGGAGGCAGTTGATAAAGGCTGCAAAAAATTTATGTTGCTGCAAAATTCGGTGTTTCCCCAAGTTGTGTATATATATGATAGTAAAAACTCCGAAACTATCATCAAGAAAAATAGTTGATATTCTTCTAGTGCTTATTTTCGGATCGTCTAATATTTAGACGATGCGGTCGTTCATTAACTCTAGATAAAATGCGCCCTGTCGTTCTAAGCCTGTGAAATGTAGCCGTAAATGTTTTGTGATGTGGATGACGTCTATTAGAATACCTAATTTCGTATTCTCGGGCCGCTGCTCTTGCATTTGCATTGCACAAACCATAACAAAACACCATACCTGCGTATTCTTCAATTGAAAAACTCATTTTAATTTAGAAAAAAAAATCGCATATTATAAACATCTAGGAAACAATAAAACAATTTTAATTAATTTAAATTTCTTGCAGTCAAAGTTTTTTTTTCCTTTGCAACATTCGTTTTCCATGCAACTTTAATTTTTCATTTGCTTTTTGTGGTAAACGTTATATTGATATAACCATTAAATTGCAATCTATCGGTTTCCAAAAAAATGGTAGAAATCACAACATCGACGTAAGTAACTTTTTTGTAGCTTATAAGTTGCTCTTTGTAAAAAAGAAATAATTTAAAATAATGAAACTTTTCAAAGCTGTCTTTAATTAATGTATGTGTAAAATTTACCCAATACCCCCTATATCTACGCCAATGAACAGGTAATGAAAGCCAAAATAATGCAGATTATTTAAGGTTATCGATCATCAAATGCATGTAAGATTTTGTGGAAATCGGTTAGCTAGTTTTTGAGAAATAAACAAGAACGTTAATTTGACTACTAAATTTGGACACCCTGTATCTCGATAACAAAGCATTTGCGGACATCGTTTCAATTGCAAAAAATCCTTAAATTACTTTCAGGAATCTCCAGTTTTCGTTTATTGCAACCATAATGAATCACCCTGTATATGATAAAAAGCAGTGGTCCCAAAACAGAGCCCTGCTGGGTCACTTCGTGTTTTAGATATCTTGTGCTGTGAACGGTTTAGTAAATATGATTTTATGAATTCTAATAGAAGTTGTTACATTTGTTAGTTTACTCGCAAAACCTCTTTATACCAGTTTTACTGCCTCCGTAGCCCGTTTTTTTGAATATAAAGCAATCGAACCTTTTCAAAACAGTATATTATGCAACATAATATTCTTATTTGCATGTCTCTAATATTCAATTGACCAAATTAAGCACATCATGATGGATAACGCCGCTGTGAATTTACTTAATTGGAATCTGCAAAACTACGTAGAGGCTAAAAAACTTATTTCACAATGAAGCGTATTTTCCAATAAATGGATGATACAGAATAATTGGCAAATTTGCAATGCATCCTCCATAAGCCACAGTTGGTTTTTGGTCTAGTGGCCATATTTTTTCGAAGACGACAATTAATGGCCTCAATATGTTTGTGATCTTCATTTTATTCAAAATATGGTTTGTTCGAGATCCTTACGGATTCTCTACCATTTGTTCATTTGAGTCTATCACGATTGAAATTCAAACAAAATGCTGTCTTGAGGTATTTCGCAACTGAAGAGACGAATCGAAGTCAAAACAGTAGAATTATGTCATCTCCAACAGAAAGTGCAAAACCTTGACTGACTGGATATTAAGAGTCAGTGTACCAGAAAACAAATTGGACAATGTCCATAACAATTTTCTGTTGCGTGTCAACTAATGTACGTACACGCCGTATCTAAAAAAGGAAACGCCATGTATAAAAACTCATTGTATCTCAAAAAGCTGCTATAAATAACTATTTTTAGAAATCCATTATTTCTTGTAATGCAAAAGTTAGAGAGGTTTAAAAGAGTTGGTGAAATTTGCATTTAACCTAGAAATATCAAAACGCGGTTTACTTTTAGGAAGTAAGTAAATTCCTAAATTGTATGTTTTAATGATAAATAAAGATTTTGATCGATAGAGATCCACCTCTTTTTTATTTTCATATCTCAAGTATTAACGTTCTTTCTAAAGAAGTAGTCCATGTCGAAGTGGAGTAGAATAATATATTCTTGAAATAAAAGTCGACCTCCACACAATAAATTTAATAGATTTCTCCAAAAAATTACATTCGTCGAAATTTACCAAACATGTTTCGCAGCACCAGGCCGCATCATCAGTGGTTATCAAAAATTTTTTGTACGAAAAGCAACACAGCAATGGCGTTTTAAAAATTCTTAAAGAGCCATTGCTGTGTGAGAGTGCAATCAATTAAGAACTTTGTTCATTAATTAAGTTAATTATTCAATGATTTATAAAAAGAAAGAAAGAATTTGGTTAAAACATTCAAATTGATTCTCAAAAAACTCTTATCATTCATAATATGAGTTATGATAGCTATTATACTTTTCTTTTTATAAATCATTGAATAAGTATCTTAATTAATGAACAACGTTCTTAATTGATTGCACTCTCACACAGCAATGGCTGATTTACCTTTAGAAAGAGTAAATGAAGCTAAAGCCTTTTTGTCTACGTGCGTAGATTTCACGGGAGCATACAATATTAGTTTAGGAAGAGGTATTAAAAGCCAGAAGGCCTATGTTTGTTTATTCATTTGTTTGGCAACTAAGGCAATTCATTTGGAACTAGCTTCTTCTCTTTCAACTGATGGTTTCCTTGCTGCCTTCAAAAGATTCTTATCTCGTCGTGGTAATGTAGCTAAGATGTTTTCTGATAATGACACCAACTTCGTTGGTGGTATTTTTATTTTTTATGCATTTATTATTATATATTATTATCGATGTTTTGTTTAGTGATTTTATTATAAGTTAGCCAAGAATTTTTTTTTTTTTTTGAATAAATTGTTAGATGGGTAATATTGGAATGGTATTTACAGTCCACTGTTTTAGTTTTTGGGAATATTTGTTGGTTTACTTGAATTTTGAAATTCAACTCTGGGGGGCCAGGATGTTTAAGCCATTTTCATTAAATAGGTAGAAGCAACCAAACTAATAAAGGCTTGTACTTTGGGATACCTATAAACGGTATTATTTTTTGTCAATACCTATTTGGTACTATTTAGTGATATAGGTAAATTGTTCAGTTCATTTTTGTAGTCGAATCGTTAAAGACCAAAAACGGAAATAAATATTAAAATTCAGTGCTAATTTATCCTCTCCTTTCCTTTAAATCCATTGCATAATAAAATAGATTATAGTGACATCGGATCTCAATCCAGGTAGGAATTTACAATTTAGTTTATTCGTTATAGTAATTTTATAAAATTCGAAGTTAATCATCACCAAACGTTCTCTTGAAATTTTTTGAAACTACATGCTGTATAAATTTTGACATGTGCAACAAATTATCACTTTTGACACGATTTTAAAAAACATACTTACGTTGAAGAGGTAATTAAAATGTGGGAAAAATTTACCCAAAGCATCTTTCATTTGATACGTTCCCAGTTCTCCTATTAATAAACCCACATTTACCAATTCTGAAGCAATCAGTATTATTAAAATAAAGACTGCATATCGTTTACGTAGTATGTTTAAAATATATTCCAAGGCATAAACTTTTCTTTCTAAAAAAAAAAAACATCTGGTTATAATTTTTTTGAAAATACCTACTACGAATTATTATAACTTAAATTGTACATACATGGTGGGCCAATCCAGGGTTGATATGATTGAAATCAATTGATTAAAATCACGATTCAGATGAGATTTTATTCAGTACTATTTCCTTTAAAATAATCATGATTAATTTTAACACTTAAAATGTATTTGTTCATAAAAAATAAAACCCAGACGTATTTCTATACGGTTTTATTTATTACTTTATGATAATAACAAGAAATCCCTTTGGGATTTCCCAGTCGTCTTGTGGTAGTCTTATCTATGACAAAAGTCATTAAGGGTTGTATGAGGGTTGTAAAAAAATAAAAATAAAAAAAAATAAAGAAAAGTATTGCCAACGCTGGGATTCCCCTAACCTTTCGCATGCGAAGCGAACGTTCTACCAATGACGCCACAGAAACCTGATAACAAATATTGTATTTTAATTATATATACCTAAAAATACTGTAAAACTTAAAAAAAAAAACAATCTAAAAAACTAAAAAAATCTGAAAATATTTCTATTACGTTCCACCTAAATCTAATCAAAAAATTATTCAAAATATTACTTTTTTTCTCATTAACAAAATAAAGAAATACATTTTTGACTCACCCCGTATATAAAATTAAAGTTTATGCTAAAAATTAACTACCATATCTCTCTATTTTGAGATTCGGTGGTTGCAGTTATGATTCTACAATATCTCTCTATTTTGAAATTCGTTGGTTTCTCATAATTTGGAAATATTTGCTAATAATTTGCTTGACAGTTCCCTTTTGTGTGCGGTAGCTGTCACAGTTTATATGACACTTGGAATAGTGATATTTATAAAAGGAACGTAGTATGTGTGGAGTGAGTCATATTTTTAAAGATTAATACTTTTTCAATAGAATTTACGAATGGGTACGTTATTTTTCATACGATTGTGACTAAAAATATACGAGATTGCTTGTCCCATATGTTTTGCTAACAATAGAACCATGAAAATGGGACAAATTCATAATTTGGTTTTGGTAATATGTTTTTACTAACACGACAGACAAATTGCTTGTGTCAAATAGTTTATTATTATTTTCTTTGTTTACATTAATAGTCTAAAAGTTTTCGGCATTATTTTCATGTTGAAGATCAATTTCTATCAACATGTTGTATATTGTAGTGTTATAAAATGGTTATTCCATATAGTTATAGTAAATTTAGAAGTTGTCACTGTGTATTTGAACTAACATTGCTGAAAAATACCCGTTGGGATGCAGCAAAAAACAAATTTTCCATATAGATAAACCTGCGGTGCAGCTTCAAGTTAAGTCACATAGGTAGCGGTCCTTTTTATGCAGATTTTCGACGACAAAGACAACAGTATCAGATTTCCTAAGGATTAATCCAAAAGAACTGGTTCATACAAAAATAAAACTTAAAAAAAAATAATACAAAAAAATATTTAAATAAACCTATCACAAAAAAAGTATTTAAATATTTGAAGTGTTATAATGCTTAAATAGAAATACTATACTTTAGCTGCTTTGTCACTGCCAAGTCTGTTTCTTATACAAGATGTTTCTAAAAAAGCAGCACTATCAGATTTTATAAGGATTAATCCAAAAGAACTTGTTAATACAAAAATAAAACTTAAAAAAAAAATGTTAATACAAAAAAATATTTAAATAATCCTATCACAAAAAATATTTAAATATTTGAAGTGTTATAATGCTTAAATAGAAATACTATACTTTAGCTGCTTTGTCACTGCCAAGTCTGTTTCTTATACAAGATGTTTCTAAAAAAGCTGGCCAAAATTTGTGAGCGAATTGGGGACATCTAATACAGCCTGAGGACGTCTTTTTTTAAATATTTTCGAAACGAGTAAAGATGAATTAACCAAATGTAGCACATTTATTCACCTAGTTAAATTTCGTAAACTGACATGAAATTGAATAAAAAAGGATGACCTTAGGCGTGTAAACGGGGGGAACCTTGCCTTAATTATAACCTAACTTTTTTTCCTTATGATTTTTATTCATTTTGTGTCAAAAATGTGATAAAATAAAGTTTTCTACATAAAAAAGACATATTTCTTTTTTCTCGAAAAACTTAAAGGTTTGCGAGAACTTCGAGTTTGCAAATTTTAGGACAAAACTGGTTCTTAGTACAAAGCATTAATAAAATTTTGAAAAACTTTTCGTTAGCAAACTACATTATCTTTAACACCTTTGTAAATAAGGACTTTTCGAAAAATTACAATTTAGGTATTTTCATGATTAGATGCCCCAATTCGCTCACAAATTTTGGCCAGCTTTTTTAGAAACACCTTGTATGTGAACGTACGAATCCGTAGCTAAAAAACATCCTTTCGATATCAGCAGAGAATGCACAGCCTCCCAAAACAGAAATTACTAGGGAGCACTTGCTTAATTTCTTCTTCTATCAGTGCTTTACACTATACAAAATTGGTGTTTGCAGCTGTAGACAATCTTCAGCCATCCTTTTAATCTCATAGAAAAGTTGCCATCAAAATTTATGGTGAACTGAATTGAAAAATGTCCAATAACTGGCACCAAACTAATGAAAAAAAAGCAACGAGGCTTTTATGACTTCTGAAGAAATATAGAGAACAATGTTACTGTTACTAGCTGCCATGGTAGTCGAATTTTCCTTATGGTAAGCACCTGCGATGCAACCCGGAAAACAAGTTGAGAGATGGGTCTCCACAGAAAAAACAAAAATCCCAGTTAGCCAACCGAATGTCGTGGCTGAATATAATAAGTATATGGACGAGGTTGGCAGAATGGATGAAAATATTGATAAATACAGAGTTGGAATAAGATCAAATAAATGGTGGTGACAGATATTGCATGTTGTTTACACTTTAGTATTGATAATGCATGGCACATTTACCGTAAGGGACATGGAAAAAGTTGGACTATTTGCATTTTTGCCGAGAAATTGTTCAGATCTATTTGCAGGAATATGTTACACCTAGAATTGGTAGTGGGCGACCTGTAACTCAAAAAGCCATACATTTCCGAGTACCAGAGCAGGTTCGATTTGATCGAATTGACCACTGGATTGTTGCCGCGAAAAAACAGAATAGATGTGCTGCATGCAAAAAAAAATCGACAAGGGATTGCGAAAAGGACACTGTGAACTTACACGATGGTCGTTTTAAAGAATTCCATGTAAAATATGCAAATAACATGTAATGATTTTATTGTTTGAATAAAAGACGTCTACTCCACAAAAAATCTTTATATACACGTTGAAACCGTTATAATTTGCCAGACATGTTTCGGACTACAACGTCCATCATCAGTGGCTAAGGAACCTTATATAATGATGTTAGATGAGGGGGTTAAAAAAAGTAATGATTTTATTTGCATATTTTAAATCTGAATCTAAAATCTAAATTTTTTGTTGGTACCTTTCATGACCATATTGTTCCAAAAAAGGAACATCAGTTTTTTTCGAAAATCTTATTATTATTTTTCTATTATCCATATTTGTAAGTCAGTTGTATTCAAAATAAGACAAAAATTCTGTTCCTCGTAAAAAATAGACAAAAAAATAATTCGGGCATAAATGGGTTAATGTTGACCTTGAGTCAAGATTGCTTAAACTATCGACTTACCCTCTTTAGTATACTCCATGATTTACTAGCTTGTTGTCTCTCCACAAGCTTATACAAAAATAATTTTGACTGTAATCAGTTGGCTATTCTTTTTACGAAAGTCGTTAGTAGTACATCATTAGTTCACTTATATTCACCACAATTATTTAAAGCTTTGATGACTGGGTATTGAAAATTTTATAATTAATGGTGCTTTTAATTTCTGTTGTTCCAGCTTAATTCAATTCGCCGCTATTATTAATTTAAACATTTATACATTACAGTAGTTGTAGGTACTTTATTACTACTCGAAATATGAAAAATTTAAATGCAATGTTACGAGGGTGGTTTGCCATGTTCAACGAGTTTCTAAGTCTTTTATTCCTTCTAAATAATAATATTCCTCAAGGACCTCAAAATAGCGTTTGTTTCAACAATTACCTCTTCATTCGCCCCGAATCTCCTACAACTGAGAAATTTCTTTAGGTTTGGAATCAGGAAATTGTCGGTGGGGGATAAATCTGTAGCATATGGTGGATGAAGTAGCATTTCGTAGCCAAATTGATGAATTTTGCATTGTCCTGTAGAAACAAGCCTTTTTTCACTCTCTTACAAGACATATTTCCCGCTCTCGCAGATGGTTGGCATGTTGACGCAATTTACATAGATTTTACTAAGGCCTTCCACAAGATGGCTCACACTCTTCTTAAACATCGGTTTCTATGAGGACCTAATCTCGTTTTTGTCATCTTATTTAAGAACTCCGCAACAGAAGGTCGAGTACAACGGCAACCGTTCTGATTTATTTACTGCAACCAATGGAGCACCCCAGGGAAGCAATTTAGCTATCCTACTATTTTCTATATTTATAAACAATATTAGTTCTGATATTTCTACCAATTAGATTCTGTTTGCTGATGATATGAAGCGGATTATTTCCAATTCGGATGACATGCAAATTTCTTACATTGTTGTATGAAAATCAGACTATATCTGAATGTTAACAAATGCGAAACTATAACTTTTACTAGACGTGCTCATCCCTTAGTGCATGACTACTATATTAATGATGAAATTTTGGAGATGTGTTCCCTGATTAAGGATCTTGGAGTGTTTGTTGACAGCGACCTAAACTTTAGTTACCATATCATCTCAGAAATTACTTTGAATGCACTAATAATGCTGGGTTTTATATTCAGATCCACAAAAAATTTTACAAAACACCAAGTGTCTCTAGACTCTTTACAACTCCATGGTGTGCTTTATCACTGTATCTATGGGCAGGTTTGATTTTGAGTGTTTTATTTTTGTACAGCTCTATCTGTTCTGATCATTGGTTGCGCTCGGTAACAATCATTACTCACTTGGTGCATTTTCTTCATAATAATAGACAGTTTGATTATTGTAATCATTGTTTAATTACTCGAATATTGTATTTATTTTTAGCTATCCATATCATATATGTGATATACCGGGTGTCCCACCGGGAAGGGATTCGATCGATTATGGAGGAACTACACTGTGTAACAATCTGAAAATCAGGTGTAGTCCGTAGGTCGACGGGACCAATTCGGCTAAAATGATTTCAGAAATCTAGTACTTCTGGTTATACCGGAAATGGGTGTCAACTTCCTTATTTCAAATACGACCCTATATAAATTATATATTTTTTTGGATTCTGCTTGTAATTCTAAACGTATTTCATGCATAATATGTTATACCAATCTCCAGTCGTTTTCGAAATATTGGAAATTTTATGTCAAAAATGACGTTTTCAGAATAAAGAATTAGAACAGTTTTTTATTATATGGGAAGCTTTAATAATCTAATTTGTTAGAATATCCTAGGAGATAGACGTACTTTACGCGCCTAACATATTATGCATGAAATATGTTTAGAATTGTAATTCTATAGGTGTCAACTTTCTTATTTCAAGTACGGCCCTATATAAATTATATTTTTTTTTGGATTCTCCTTACAAGGAGAATATATAATTTATATAGGGTCGTATTTGAAATAAGAAAGTTGACACCTATTTCCAGTATACCCGGAAGTACTAGATTCTTGAAAACATTTTAGCCTAATTGGTCCAGTCGACCTAAGTACTACACCAGATTTTCAGATTGTTCTATAGTGTAGTTTCTCCATAATCGATCGAATTTAATTTAACCGGAAATACTTGTTTTTGGTCATTTTATACATAAATAACTAGTTTTAAAAAAATACCTGTCTGTCTGTCTGTATCCACGAAAACGCAGATTTTAACCAAATTTGGTACAAAAATACTATTGGACATGGCAAGGAGCTGATTAGATGGGATACATTGAACGTAGGCAAGGGGTTTAAAAGAGGGTTCAAAAATTAAAAAAATTCATAGTTCTTAAACTGATCCGAAATACTGCATAATTTTGTATGCATTTAATTGAGTATAACCTAATATATTGAATATAAAATATTAGACCACATTGGCGTTCGAAAATAGTGTAAAATGTGTTACGGTTCAGTTTGGCCATAATGTCCTTAAAGATATATTTTCAATTCATACCTTATTTTATTGCAGTAGAATCCTGATTATTGAAATTGTATAATGCACTCATTTGTTATTGTTTTGAAACCTGGTACTGCACTAACCACAAACAATTTATGTAACTTAAAGGATCGCATAATAATAACCCACATAATATATTCTTAGTGCTTAACACCGTATGAATTAAATACATGTTCATTACATGCAGATTTAGTTGCCACAATTGATGATGGTTTAATTTATATTGTTATTATTGTCGTCCATATTTGTTGATACTGTTAAAATTAAATTTGGTGTTGACTGATTTGATGCCTAAAAGAGCGTAGGTGGCAGATCAATTACTATGTTGTCGAATTGGAATTGTGGCCTATGAATGGTGTTTATTTACCCTTTTTCTCTCATTGCTTGGATGTATTGTCGGTCTTTATTAGACTTGTCCCAAAAATTTAATATTATTAGTTTATTGCTCCTGATCCTTATTTGAATGGAGTTTTCGTTGAGTGGTGGACATGGAAATGTAATGTTGGTATTAGCTGAGACTCGCGGCCTTTATGATTTTCGTATGAATTTTTGAATTCAAATTCATGTTGACGTTTCCGGTAACATGATTGAACATTTCTTGACCCTTCTTCTAGTCCAAGAAGACAAAAATGACTTTTATTTAATTTGTGGGCTTCAAGGTAGGAAAGTTGCCGTTAGAATTTATGTGAAAATTTCCATTTGGTAATGAGATAATTGGAAGCTTTCTGTGCCTTCACGGCCCACAAATCGTCGTATTTCTGCGACGAGTACTGGAGTTATTTTTTTGTTAATTCCAATTTCAACGCACGCCTCCCCAAGATCTGAGTAAGTTGTTGTCAATTATTAATTCATTAAATACTTATGAGATTATTGTTTATTGAATTGGATCAAGTAGGTGATTGAGTGAATTATGAGTTGTTATGTAATCAGTCACTAATTGCCTGTGGTTTAGGGCTTCTGCTATCTCCTGAGGATTTTCTTGGATGATCCACTGAAACCTAATCCCACTAGTGCTGATATTTTGGTGCTGGTATTGTACGAGCCATAAGTTTGGAGTGGATGGAATTGGTCGACTCGAACCATTTTCTTTGGTGCTATTTGATGCTACCAAACTTTCCGTGAATTCCAACAGCCACGTGATTGGATAAGGGGATAGTTTTAAGTATATGCTACAGAAAATTAAGTTCGGTAATATTTTTTTACATAAATATAAACTATTAAAGTCAGAGGCGTACCACAGGGTTTTCGTTATACCCCAAAGTGTTAATGTTAAGTAAGGTATAGGTACCTAGTGTTTAGCGTTTATTCTTGTTTTGCGTTGTTTTACATAATATATTTTTCTCATAAGGGAAATAGGTTATAGGTAAAATAAGTTACATATTGGATGGGATTTTCTTCGATGATTAGTTCATTGTTTCACCAGTTTCATTGTTAAACGAGTTTCATTATTTCACAAGTTTCATTATTTTACAAGAATCATTGTTGTATAAGTTTCATTGATTAATAAGTTTCATTATTTAAAAAGTTTCATTGTTTAACGAGTTTCATTATTTCACAAGTTTCATTATTTCACAAACATTTTCATCTATGATAGTTATTTAAATGATTAGTTTGGTAGGTGCGATTACTGTGCACCAAACGTGATCACGTGCGGTATTAGAATCGATGTATTAAAATATTTTTTTCTTATTTCGCAAGAAAAGGAATTACTTTATCGTTATTGGATTTAGTCCTGTTCATTGGAATTTATTTTGAATCATCAATAATCCTAGTCATATTATATATTTATTTATACAATTACACAGAAAAAAAAACCTTGGTTCAGATAGATAAAAAACGTAAGCACCACAGGGACAGCCAAAACCTTGTCTACCCCTTCTAAAAAAATTTACTGGATAGACATTATGTCATTTAGATAATATTCTTGAATAGTTTACATATGCTTCTTGTCTAAAAGAGACAAACACTTTTTGTCATTTAAATAAAAATATATTGTATGCCAGCAAAGTTTATTAGTAATTTTAGTAATGTAGAAAAATCTACTGGATAGACATTATGTCATTTAGATAATATTCTTGAATAGTTTACATATGCTTCTTGTCTAAAAGAGACAAACACTTTTTGTCATTTAAATAAAAATATATTGTATGCCAGCAAAGTTTATTAGTAATTTTAGTAATGTAGAAAAATCTACTGGATAGACATTATGTCATTTAGATAATATTCTTGAATAGTTTACATATGCTTCTTGTCTAAAAGAGACAAACACTTTTTGTCATTTAAATAAAAATATATTGTATGCCAGCAAAGTTTATTAGTAATTTTAGTAATGTAGAAAAATCTACTGGATAGACATTATGTCATTTAGATAATATTCTTGAATAGTTTACATATGCTCCTTGTCTGGGAGAGACAAACACTATTTGTCATTTAAATAAAAGTATATTGTATGCTAGCAAAGTTTACTAGTTATTTTAGTGATGATACTCGTTTAATGTCTATCCAGTAAATTTTTCTACATTACTAAAATAACTAATAAACTTTGCTAACATACAATATATTTTTATTTAAATGACAAATAGTGTTTGGCTCTCTCTTCTACTAATTTTTTCTAGAAGGGGTAGACAAGATTTGGGGGTACCTGTGGTGCTTACGTTTTTTTTATCTAAACCACCATCAGGTTTTTAGTGCGACTCTTATTTATTTATTTTTTTAAAATAAACTTAAGCCTACTGAAAATCTTGTATTAGGTATAATATAAGCTAGGTATATATAGTCAAACTTCAATCTACACATGTTAAAGTGGGTAGGTATAATGCGGCTGAATCCTTTGCCGGAATTCCTGAGAATATTGCTCAGCACATAAACAACTAGGGTTGGTTGATCTTGGAAACGGTCGGAGTGACAATGTCGGTTAACTTAGAGAAAAGTTGTACAATTTAAACACCTTTTAAATGGTGTTTTCAAAAGTAAAGTAAATTTAACAGTTTTCGAGAATTTCTAAAAATCAATTTTTTGCGATATTAGTTTTTATTGATTTCAGACATTATTTTTACAGATATATAAAAAAATGAAAAGCACTTTCTCATTGTTGCTTTTTGAGGAGACTCGACGTTTCGTTTTCGAAAAACCATCAACTTCGATTTTTTAAATACGGCCCTTGATTTTCTATTGTTAAATTTAAAGCCATTTTCAATTCAAAAATAGGTGGTTTAAACAACTTTTCAATATTTTTAGTTGATATTTAAACTTATTCAAGAAAAATCGCCATAGTTTGGGACTTAACTGACTGAATGCAGAGTATATACCTAATTAGTAATTTTTGCAATAAAATTCTTTCGACGTTAATCAAAATTATTTATTATTATTTGCCAATTTATTTCTGTCAGCACATTTTATTCTGTACGCAGTTTTTTAGATTTAGTTAAAATTTTTGTGCTTTTTGAAATTATTAAAGAAACGCCTTTCTTTCTTTTACGCAAAATAAGTGCCAAACTATGGCGATTTTTCTTGAAGTTTAAATAATAGCTAAAAATACTGAAAACTTGTTGAAACCATTCCGTTACATCTATTTTTGTTTTGAAAATGGCTTTAAATTTAACAATAAAAAATCGAGGGCCGTATTTAAAAAATCGAAGTTGATGGTTTTTCAAAAACGAAACGTCGTAATGAAAATTTGTAAACGCTATATTTTTCTCATAAAAAAGTAACAATGAGAGCTTTTAAGTTTTTTATATCAGTAAAAATAATGTCAGAAATCAATAAAAACTAAAATCGCAAAAAAATTGCATTTTCTTAAAGAAAAATACGGCCTTGTAAAATATAGTTTATACCTAATTCATTTTCTACTATAAATATTATACATTTCAAGATCTACTAACTAGGTACTAGGTAGTTATCTAATTTGGGGACAAATAAACCTAAAATGTATTGGCTATTTAAAAAAAAATCGAGTTTTTCCGAAAAACAATGACGCTGAAACAAAAAAAAATTATCAAAGAAACTTTAGATTCCTTATGAGGAAACTAAGTAAAATAACAGATTCTACCGGTACGTACGAGGAATGATAAGACAATTCCAATCCACAACTCCTAATTCACAGACATTGGTAAAATGGTAAACAAATAAATACATACCTACCTTTACAAAAGAAAGAAAAAAGTCATACCTAGCTAAAATATTTATGTAACTTCTTTTGAAAAACTGCATTAATTTGCTAAAAATTAATCCGTCCCTGGCAAATTAAATATATTATCGTGAACCCATCTAAACTATTGTTTAGTTGCTGTAAATGATAAGGAATTTTGCCTCCACCATATTAAAAATGATTAAATTAGAAAAAGTATTTTAAATTATGATTAAGTAACCACTAAATAATACGTCTGTAGATAGGTATCTATTGCCAAAAGTTATAATATTTGCTATTGCCATGAAATAACATTGTTTGCATTGGTCGTAAAATTATAAAAATAAATAATTAAACAATAATAATTTACTTACCGAGAAAAGTGTCAACGAGCTCCCCCAGATTCCAGCTAATTAATATTTCTTTTGTTTCCTCCATAGATATTAATAATATATATTTAACAAAACTCAACACGCCAAACTAATCACTAATCACTACACTTAATTATGTTGGATGCACATTGGTTAATATCTGTTACTGTATCTGTATAGTCCGTCCTCACCACTTGTAGAAATTGGGAGATAAAAAACCTAGGTATATACTATCAATAGATCAAATTTTGAAATTTAAATATCTTCAGATTAGAACGCAAAATAACTAAAGCCTAGTTAGAGCGACGCCAAGACTGTAATCAAAAAATTCCAAAATGAAACCCCCTCCCTCTACACCAAGCGAGACGCGCTAGGCACAAGCCGGTACACATAGAAGATGTTGTTGTCGGCACACGCTCTACAAAGGGTTTTAGGTACGTCGACTAGCAGCGGGGACAAACACATTAGGTAGAACGGGGAATAACCGTTGGCTGGAATAGAATGACACTTATGTAGACAACTATAGGTTCCTATCTCTACCAGATAAAATAATTCGATATTTTGGAGGATAGAAATTTCGTAAATGAGAAGTATTAGGTAAAATAACTATTACACAGATTTAATTAAATCAGTGCCTATTTTAGCTATGTACTTAGTTGTTAAAATCTTATTTATACTTAAATATTATAATGCACATACCTAGGTCCATTAATATACTAAAGCAGATAAATAAAATTTATAGGTAGGTAGGTATATGTTCCTATTAGAACTAATTTAGTTTTGGGTTTCATAAAACGATTTTTGAGAATAGTTAGGTACGTATAGGTACCTACCTAATTACCTCATTAAGTATTTTCTTAATAATAATAGCTACACCTAAGTGGGTACGTATGGAAATCTGTAGGTGTACAATACCTAATTCAAGCAGAATACCGAACTCATTTAGCGCAAATAAAATTTTATATAGGTTCAAATTTGAAATCTTATTTAACTAATGCACATACAAGTCTCGTTTAGATGAGAAGATATCAGCTTAGCAGGAAAAATTGTCGTTTTTAGATAATGTAGCTACTCATACTTGATAACTACATTTACTACTTTAACAAAAATTTTGCGAAAACTAGCAAATTCACCTCTAAATAATATTTTTTATTTGGATAAACCAAGTTTTTTTTTTCTGTGTATATTTACAATTTTACATTGTAATTTTATTTAAATTCTGCAACACGTTTCACTGTCTGATGTTGGCATAGGGTGTACTAAATATCGTAGTGTTCTGGCTTTTCCTGCATTTAAGTCAGTGGCGTCGGCCCACCCCTTTTGTTTGAGATTTTTGCACCAACGTAGATTTGTTCTGTGGGTTTAATTTTGGAGCTAGCTGTGCATTAGTTTGCTACTCTCTTCGCCACTCTAGACCAGACAAGACACATTTTGCTCTCCGCTAGTATATAATAAGTAAAATAAAGCGTAGCAAATGGGGTAAAAAAGATTTAAAAAAACGAATTTCTAAAACATAGAAGAAATATTAACTAGTTATTTATAGCTTTGATAGAATATAACCTATAAAATGTGTCATAAATAACTTACTTTCATAGGCGTTCGTAAATAGTGGAAAAGGGGTGAAAACATAAAAAATATATATTTCCTAAACTTATTCGAAATATGGAATAATTTTTCATAGTTGTGATAGAATATAACCTAAAAAATGTTACATAAAAGAATTGGTTCACACAGGCGGTCGAAAATAGTCTAAAAAAAAAGGTCAAAAACGAAAAAAAAATGTTTGCCAAATATTATAGTCAAAACATAATATCACTAAGTGCTCTTCCAAATAAAATAAAATACAACTTGTAATTTCTATTGTGTCTCATTTTAATGTTCTGACGATCTTATTGGTAAACCCTGTATTTATATTTACCTTTTTATGCTTTATTTATCTAATCCATTTCTTGTAATTATACTGTAATACTAGCATTAAATCACAATTATCAAAAAAAAAATCGGGGGTGCTAAACACCACAGTTTAGCAGGTGGATTGCTGGTTGCCAGACCCCGTTAATCAGGCCCACCCCTTTGGTCACCTGCCACAAATATATTCCGCTACCCTAATTACGAATTTAATCAGGCCACTGACCCAGATAAAGTAAGTATCAGATACGACGGCCGGCGGAATTTCTTTGATGTTTGTGTCCTAAATCTCGTGACCTTGACGCCATTATTATAATAGTTTTTCCGGGTTTATTCCTTTTGCCTTTTCGTTTGAGTATAAAGTAATGCCAACAATTAGGTATATTCCTTTTAATTTCAAACCTATTTTGTTGACGACAAATTAATAATTAAACATAGTGTGTGTATAGTACCATTATCATCAATTGGAACTAGGTACTCAATTGTTTGTTTTATAATGCATTTTGAAATCTAAGTTAATAATAAAAGTAAAAATAAAGTAAATTTTAGTAAAATTATTGGATTATAAACCAAATTCTCGATGTTCGTCAATATTATTTGTTCAACAATTAAACTAAAAATTATTTGAATTGTATTTACATTTTAAACATATGGAGTGTATGCATTAAGGGCTAAATAATATTTCCAAAATTGAATTTAATATTTAATCATTCATCCTATTGGTATAAAATTGAAAATAACATAAAATGTATTATAATTTTAAATACTCTACTACTAGTTACTCTTAAATCTGCATGTTTTATTTAAAAAGTGAGATCTCAGCATTTTGAACCATCATATTTCATGAAATATGGTTGTGATACCTACCTATATATACCAGGATTATTTCAAAGCTTTTCAAATTCATTGTTTCATTTTAAACAATGACTAAAGAGCAGTAAAAATGGCAGAAAGTAGACACTTTCACTTTAATAAAGAGGCCAAATTGTATTTCATTTTTACTGAGTTCATTAAACAGTAATTTTTTACGATGTCTAAAAATAGAATCATGATCAGTGAGAACTTGTAGTTCTCACTTGTGTTTCCGCAATTTAGGGATATTTTCTAATATGTCAAAAACAACAACAACAAACAAAAATATCTTAATTCTTTAATAATATAAAATAACTGCTGTAATTATTATTATAAACTTAGACTTTCCAATGTATAATTTCATATAGGTACGTGCTGAGTACATGTAAACAAACCTTTCAATATCTTTCGGAAATTGGAAAAATGAACAATTCTTTAACACTGTTCTTGAAATACACCCAGGTACTAAACAATAAAATCCACCGGTTTTTGATCCCATGTTTTTTATAATAGCTTAATTATAGGTATAAAGAAGAAATACTAGAGTAGTAAAAACTACTGAATATACCCACAGATCTAGAATATACCTAACCTATACAAGTAACTATATATTACGAACAATATATGATTTAAAGTACAAAATTAATAACCTATTAATAATAAATTCTAATAACAAAATAGCAACGTTAATTTGAATATAAAAATATTAAATAATCAGATGATCACTTTAATTTAAGAATATAAACATATTTTTACATAACCTCAAAAAATTTCTAAACAATACCAGCTGTTTCAAATAGTTAAATGGTCCGGCAGAAGTGTGAAATATTTGGGTTTACTAAAGAAGAAATTATAAAAAAATTACTAAAACATATATTTACTTGCTTTTAACTAATATTGAAATTTTCACGAATTTAATACCATTTAGTATTGTCATATTTACTTGAAACTTTTTTTAATCATTAATAATAAGTAATAATTGTGCAAGCATGTATTCATACTTTTGGCAAACACTATAAAAACTACTATAATAATGGCCGCCAACTTTTCCCAGTGTCTCATCTGTCCTGTTTATCTGGGCCACTGATGCGTTGCTTACACAATGTAATAAAGGGTTACCTGTTGTGAGGTTTTATGGTTAGTGATGGGCGGTCTAAGGATATAAAGGCAGCACCTGTCCAAGGTGTTTGTGACTATTAAAGACAGATTTTAGATCAGTAAAAATTATTATCAGTGGGCTATGGTAATTTGAAATTATTCGTTGTTTTTATTGAAGTTTTGTATGATCATGCACTTTTTTGTTTTATTTTATTTTGGCATGTTATAAAGGGTATCCCTCATATTCAAAAAGAAGCTATATGTGGGTTTTTTACTGAAAACGTTTTATTTGATTGTCTTCTTCAGGCAATAAAACCCCTTTTCAAATTTCTAAAAAATATTAAATGCTTTAATAACATAAGAACAACAACATGTACTCAAACAAAGAACTTTTTGAAAAACACAGGTAATCAACAAAACAAATCCGACATCCAATTTTTGAGTAATATTATTTATACAGGGTGAACTATCCATGTGCTCAGAGAAACATGAAAAATTATAAAAAATTTGTTTCGGAATTTTTAGTCGTTGTTTACAAAATGGGGCAAATCCACGTTTTTCCCCGGTAAATCGGCGCCTATGACAACCATTTTTCAATAGGACTTCCAACATACGATCTGCTGTAGAGATAATATTCGCGGCGTTGCCAATTGTAGAGACGGCGAAAATGAACAGTATTGTTAGTAATAATAATTAAAATACCTGATAAATAAGTTCATCTGCATAATTGTACATTACTTCTTTGATTTTCGAAACTGCTAAAAGGATATTTTCGCATATTGAACAACTACACTAATAACAAAAGCCGCAAACACAAATCGGTTATTTTTACAACAACGACTTATCGCGTAGCGAAATAACCAAATGTTCGAAGAGGCCGTTAACTTCACTTTATTTACGCACTTAATCACTAAAATTATTATTATTTTACATAAACCGTTCCTGTTTTACAACAGAAACTTCTCGCTCATCACTCATCACAATAATAATATGTAGGCCTACAACCGTAAAATGTTTCCGTCGTTCACTTTCATCACAAACAAATTATAGATAAGGGTTTACCTATTGAAACAAATAAAAAATACGGTTAATAATCTTACGGTATATACCTGCATTATAATCTGATAAATATTTTTGGAATTTCTTTTTGCAAAGCAGCAATTTTATTATTAACGAAATCTTAATAGCAAAAAATAACAACAAACAACAACTAACTAGTAGCATACAAAAGATATTTGACAGTTCGCAATTTCCTGAAAACTAAAACATAAGTCGAATTCACGCTATTATCGATTATAACCGGTTATAAACGGTTTAACTTTTTGCATTCACGCGACCCCGGTTATTGCCGGTTTCACTATGAGGACGTCACGAACCAGCCCTTCATGAACATTATCATTAGCTAATTTGCGCTTCACTTTTTCAGATAACTAGGTTTGTTTTCACAGGCTTCTGAAATCGACAGAAACAGTCTCTATTCTGCGCAAATCAATTACATCGCGCGTCAACAACGTTATGCGCAGAATCCATACTGTTTCTGACAGTTTCGAGGCTTACAAAAACAAATCTAGTTACGTGAAAAATTAAGCACAAATTAGATAATGACAAGTTTGAGTTTCAGGTTCCTTTTACAAAAAAAAAATTCAAGTGAGATGAGCCGTAGGTGATCATGTCACGTCATTGGTTTGCGCAGAATCCCGACTGTTTCTGACGGTTTCGGACTCTTGTGAAACCTGAAACCGCAAAGAAAATATAATGTCACAGTTAACATGTGTATGTTAGCTGTGATAATGTCATGAAGGTCTTTTTCGTGACGTCATCATAGTGGAACCGCCAATAACCGGGGTCGCGTGAATGCAAAAAGTTAAACCGGTCATGGCGTGAATTCCACTTGTTTTAGTTTTCAGGAAATTGTGAACTGTCAAATATCTTTTGTATGTCAATGTAACTTTTGCATTTTGCACAAGTTGGTTGTTGTTATTTTTTGCTATTAACAGTAAAGATTTTGTTAATAATAAAATTGCTGCTTTGCAAAAACAAATTCCCAAAATATTTATCAGATTCTAATGCAGGTTTATACCGTAAGATTATTGACCGTATTTTTTATTTGTTTGTAAACACTTATCTATGATTATTTGTTTGTTTAAATTTTGTGATGAAAGTGAACTGCCGAATTAGCGTACCTTTAAGAATCAATTTGAAGCATTGATTATCGTTTTCACAACCATTTACGGTATATATTATTATTGTGATGAGTGATGAGCGAGAAGTTCGTATGTATGTAAAATAATAATAATTTTGTATCTACATGAAGACTATTGTCTATGAAACGAGATTGGTGATTAACAGCAGTTACGTCTAGAAATTGAGGGGCAGCGAATCAAATCAAATCCGCAATAATGTTTTTGCACGTATCCGAAGTTCAGTGATGAAGCGCGTAAATAAAGTGAAGTTAACAGTGGTCTCTTTGAACATTTGCTGTTGTAGTGCTTTGAAGTACTAGCGTTATTTGCATTTGTGTGTTTTTGTTACCCTTTGGGGTTTTCCTAACAGAGGGGATCCACCTTGTCGTGGTCCTCGCGCTGAGTACCTAACATTAAATAAGAACAGTGAACGAGGAAAACCAAGCGTTCCCCAGGAAGGTCAAAAATCATTCTATGGCTTGTTAGACATATCCGAAAGGAAGGTGCTAACATAATATTTAATATTTCGCATGATTGAAGTGACATAATCATCTACATTTTCTAAACAAATTTTTTACTTTAAATGCTCGATAAATCGATACACTTGGCAACATGTCGCTGTATTATAACCTTTAAACTAACGTCTAATTTAAACTTAGTTGGGCAGGCGGTCATAGGCGTCGTCAAAAGGGAGTTTAATATGATTTACAAAAAAAATATTTTCAGCCTTAATAAAAATGTTGGAAATTTTTTGAAAGGCGATTCTGTTAAATCTTATTTTTCTCTACCTCCAGTAAAATTTTTGTACTGAGTGGTAGTTCACCCTGTAGTAATATAATATAATGAATCCTACATATTCATTATGAATCTTTTTAACATCCCTTGTATGAGTTGGGATCGCAGTCGGAATTTTCCTATCTGTGTGTGATTTTATACTTTTTTATTTCTATTTCATATTTTTTTTAACTGCAGTGATAGATATTTTAAACAATTCCCAATACTAAACAGAAATAATTTGCATTTGTGGTTTACCTATATTAATAACTGGTTCAGTGAGCGATGTGAGGTATATTTTATTAAATTATTGTTTTTTATGCTGTTTAAAATATTATGATTTTAATTATTGTATATAAAACTCGAATTTTTTTGTTGGTTACCTGTGCTTTTCTTCAAAAAGATTTTTTGATTGAGTACATGTTGTTGTTCTCATGTTAGTAAAACATTTAATATTTTTTAGAAATTTGAAAAGGGGTTCTGTTGCCTGAAGAAGATAGCGTAATGTTGTCGAATCGTTGTATACCAAAAAAAAATGTGACATGAAATAAATACACAATATTTGTTTCAAAAACTGGTTTCATCGGCACCTCATTCCCAAGAAAATCGACCAATTAAAAAACTGAATTATAAGGTTCAAGAAAAACTAGTCTTTTGTTTCTGTTTTGTTGGTGTGATTTAAGTTGTTTTAGTTTATAATTATTTATGTTGCAATGTGTTTTGTATAAAGAATTGTTTTTGATATGTTGTTATTTCCATAGTCATTACCTTGTTTGACTTCAAGTGTCGATAACTCGGTAGCGAGTGAGTTTAGAGATACGAAGTTCTTCATAAAGTTAGTTTCAAATTTTCCAAACAATTCAAAAATGATGTCAAATATAGGGTGCTCATTTAAAAAATCACAATTTTGATCAACTGCGGTTTTTTGGGCCACCCGGTATATTTTAAAGTACTGCCAGTACATGCACCTAAAAAAAAACCTACAAGTTTTGTATGAAACTTTTTTTCATATCATTTACCGTTCGTGATATATTGAGGGGTTTCCATACTTTTTGCTAACCTGATATAGAAATCAAGAACTGCTAAAAAAAGACAACATAAAATTCAAAACTCAACCTGATGTCTGAGTCTTTTATTTAACATCTAATCAAGAACTTATACAACAACGTAAAATGAAATAATTTTTTAACGCCAATTAAATTACAAACTTTAATGTAAGATTATGTTTTCCAAAATAAAAAAAAGTTGCTCAAACGCATCCCTGGTGGGGATCGAACCCACGACCTTTGGATTAGAAGTCCAACGCGCTATCCTCTGCGCTACAGGGACGATGAAGAAATATTGCGATGAGAATTAAATAAACTGGCAGTACATAGGTACTATTAACATTCAAATTTTAATTAATTAACTACCTGCCTAATGAATTGTTGTAAGCTAATTTTTCATTTCACAAAGATATTTTTCATCTTTACAATACCGCTCAATATAGGTAATAGGGGTATGTTGCGTTTTTTTGTGCATACACTGAAAAAAATATTGTACGTAAAACCAATGAATGGTTGTCATCAATATTTTGAACATTAATATTATGAATTGGTCACTGTTACAATGAATTTTGATCATAAATTAATAATTTCATACATAGAAACAATGTACGATGAAACATTAATCAATAAATGCAAGACATCGAAAATTTATGGTTTTTTGCATCAATATAATGTCACTATTTATTGCTTCAATGTTTTAAATTTATTAATTTATGCTCTTCGCCTTTAACGCAATAATTTGTAAATCATACACCTATGAACAGCGAACATAAAAACTAATAAACGATCATCGTTGATTCAATGGATGCTAAGCATTAATTTTACGAACCTAACCATTAAATTCTGAATAACGCGCACAAATCAATGCACCCGGACCATAGACTGAATACTCAAAACATTGACATTATGACATTCTCATAGACTTTTTGTTTACGCGTCCTTTTTGTTTTGTTTAGTTAAATGTATACAGTTGAAAAGTGAAGTGTGTTCCAAAATCTATTTTTAAAATTTGTTCCCAAATAATACAACAAATGTAGAAATATAAGGTAAGTAGTAATCCTTTTATATAAGTACCATTTAGTAAAGTACAAAACTAAAGTCAGTTTAAAACAAAAAAAACACAGTGCGGTATTCCTTTGTAATGTTGAAAACCCGCCGATACGAGGGGAGAAATTTTATGGGCTCTTCATGGATATTTAGTGCTATCCGCTAAGCTATGTTCCAAAGGTGCCAGTGGAAAGATAAGCCATTTAAAGTACACAATAAAAGACTCTCAAGAATCTTTTTTATTTTGTGCTAAAACAGTTCAAGAAATAGAAGGACATATAATAAACCTTAAAGGAAGAAAATCGGCAATTCAACCGTACTTATGGGTTCTATAAGTCTATTCTAAAGGCGCACACTGTTTACTTATTCATTCATTCACATATGTTCCGAGTAGAGACACAGCAGACTCCCCAAAGCCCAGGTAACCCACAATGGCCAGCAACAAACCATGACCAATGCGGTCAAATGCCCCTTGCGTAGTCCAACAGCAGCAATGCCGTCAATCGACCCTGATCTACCGCTCCCAATGCATCATCCAGTATTTTAAGTCATGTCGTGGAGCAACTGTGACCCTGACGGAACCCAGACTGGACCTCCGACAACAACCCATGCCCATCAAGATATGTTTTTATTTGATTGCAGATCACTCTCTCAATAACCTTGGAGATCGCTGGGAGTATATTATTCGGTCTATAAGATCCTTAAATGTTGATGGAGTTTTAGTTTTGGGATTGGAATGACATTGGCTTCTTTCAACATGTTGGGAAGTTCCTCGTTTCTATATAGTAATTAACTAGATGCTGTATAAAGGGCATTATAAACGGACAACTACTACTACTAGCATATCAATACTGATAATGTCACTGCCTACAGCATTTGACTTAATCCCAAGCAATGCATCAGTATCTCCCCATGATCCACCATTGTAAATTCAAAGTTAATATGAGGCCTAATTTTATTACCTAAGTAAAAATTGATCGTTCCTGGGTCCGGATTGTTGGTAGAAATGGCCACAAAAAAATCATTAATATTATCAACATCATGAATAAAAGACGGTATTGTGATATTTTCCCTTGCATAAATGTTTAGATCTCGTAATAATTTCCAATTTTGTTTAGAAGAATTTCCGCGGACTTTAGTTTCCAAATATAGCTTTTTCTCCCTTTTCACCTCAGACGACAGACGAATCTGACATGTTTAGCATTTAATATTAACTAAATTAAAAATAAAGCCTTTAGATTTTGAGTGTCGTACAAATATGATTTAATTTATTTACAAAGCAGGTGCATCAAATCAATGGACGTACAGCAAGATAATTTTGAGTCTTATTTGGGCTTTTAAATTCTCTAACCATTGGTACTAGTATTACGTAAAACAATTATTATAACCCAATGTAATAATCAGCTAACATTGGTTTAACGTACAAAAGTCATAGATTCATGTTTCTCGTTCGTAACATTAATAACCTTCAGACATCGGTTTAATGTACAAAAGTCATAGATTAATCCGAAAGAAGTAGTCGGTAGATAGATGTTCATCGTTCGTAACATTAATAACCAGCTAACTTCGGTTTTACATATTGGAGACATAAACTAATCTTCATCGTTCGTAACATTAACAACCTGGTAACATCGTTTTAACGTACAGGAGTTATAAATTAATGTCCATCATTCGTAAGATCAATAACCGGCGAGCATAAATTTATGTTCTTTATTTATTAATTCAACGTACAGAATTCGCTACCGAATTTATGTACGAACGTTCATTGTATTAATGTCACCCATCATCGGCTCAAATTTAATGTTGACGTTCATTGATTTGAAGCACTTTTTTATTAATATCACGTACCTTTTCGGTTCAGTGTAAGAAAATTCTCTTTTACATGATCATTTATATGGAGTATAATATAGGGTTCTTTGGTTTACTTTAGGTAGTTCATTTTACATTATTTTATTAAAGAATTAGGTATGATACCTACTAATGATTATTGTATTTGTTTTGTACATGTAGGTATTTATTATGACCAGTAAGTATAGTTTCTCCAAAGTTAATTTAAAATATATAAATTTAACGATTCTACCGGGTCTATCCGTTCCCATGCCTCTTTACATTATAAAAACGCATCGAATGCAGCGTTTTTTGATACATTTCTCCCTCGTATAGGTATAAGACGTATAATAAATCATGCCTGCCAAAAGATACCGGCAGTAATAAAAATAACTACAGTGACTCGAAAAAGTATTCGGTTAATGATTAATCGAAAAAAGAGTTTGCAAATATGGACATCATATGGTATGACGAAGACTTAATGTGGAATTTAAACAAGAAAATTTGTGTCCGACAGTAAAACACGTTGGCAGAATATTGTAACCATGATTTGTTCAATAGTTTTTCGTAGATTAATAACATTAAAGAAGATATATCAAATTAGATAATAATTTTTAATAAAACCTCAAGTGGATGAAACTTTTTGAAGTCACTGTATACAGTGACAGTGTAAAATCTGATATATCAGACACGGCCAGTATACGACACGAGCGGAACACGTTGGGAGTTTAAGCTTCAAGATTTATATGTGCAAAGCAAAGCTTTTAAATATTTATCATCAGTTAAGGTCTGAAAATAATGAAGTGACGAATACACATATTATAAAAATTTTGCGTTCTATAGAAAATGTCACTGACTAAGTGAGTAAAATTTGTTGTTCTTTATAATATGGCAGAAGCATATTATTATACATGTATCTACTTATATGCATAACAATAGTATTAATTATTATAAAGGTAGGTTCCTTGCTGTTCGAACACGGACTAGGTACGTGTGCATCTATGTCTAAACTTATATAAACAAAAACAGTCTTTTTCAGCGTAGGTTTATATGTTGCCGTGTTGGAGCGGCAAGGAAAAATACAGTATACTTTTATACAAATCAACATACCTACAATTGTTAATACACACAGGACTTTAAAAAAAACGTAGGACATATATTGTTATGAAAAGGGTGCGCCTATGGACGGCTACGGCCGGTATTGACATTACAAAGGGATATCGAGTTGTGGTTTTTTATATCATTTTAAACTAACTTTAGAAACATTATACACCTAATTGCGTTCGATTAATACAAGACAGCAACTAGATTCGATACATTGAATAAACATTCAAAAGTTTAACTGGAATGCAACGAAAATTAAAATACTATTTATATTTTTTATTTGAGTTGTAAAAATAATTACTCTACGAAAAAAAAATTAATAGCAGAGCGTTATGGAATTAAATTCACATTTATTTATTTATTTTTTTGTCAACATTATATACAATACAAGGAACAGTACAAAACATTTATATACAAAATATTTTACAAAAAAAGTTTAGAACACATGTCCGTCTCGCTTGGGGCGATCGACAGGGTGCATTCACGAATCTTCCCTTGGGGCGGGCATTGGTGTTCAGCCCCTTTTCGAACCAACCGTATTGTTTCTCGATACTCACAAATTCGGGTTATAGCTCCGGTTGTGCCTTTTCCAGCCGTTCATCAGAGCCGTCGCAATGAGTTGCACATAGAATTTGAAAAATAAATATCGTTAAGCGCAGCGGTTTGTTGGGAAAGTGGATGCGGGAAAACCGCAGGGGTTTAACGAGAATGCAACGAAAATTAAAATATACATGGTTGCTATTTATATTTTTTATTTAAGTTGTAAAAATAATTAGACTACAAAAAAAAATTAATAGCAGAGCGTGGTTTCGATCCACGGACCTCTGGGTTATGGGCCCAGCACGCTTCCACTGCGCCACTCTGCTCTTGGAAAAAAATAACACTTAAAAGATTCTATGCAGGGTAGAGCGTTTGTATGTATAACAGGTAAAGAAAAAGTGTTATTGTGACAATAGCAAAACCCAAAATTATATGTATGTACAGGTACAGAGCAAATGTCTATAGTAAGTAGTTGTACTAGGTGGGCCAAAAGAAATCACCCTATTGGAAGATGCTCTTATTTTTGCAAATGGCCGCCAATGTCAAATCTGTTTTGACATTTGTGGACTAGACAGATGCAGAATACAAGTGAACAAGCCATGAAGCGATACACTCCCCAAGAACGCGGAATAATCGTGTCTATTTCTTTGTGTAACAATTCGTCTTTGGTGTTGACGCAGAGCGAATTCCGTCGCCGATTCCCCGGCCGTCCGACACCGACTGCGCAAACACTGCGGCGTTTGGCCATCAACCTTGAGGAGTATTGGACCACACGAGACGTTGCCAAGAGTGGCCGGCCTCGGAGCGCCCGTTCTGCCTAGAATATCACTGCTGTTGCCGAGGATGTCGAGCTATCGCCGGAAACATCGACCAGACGCCGTGCCACGCAATTAGCCATCAGCCGGACGTCCATAATGCGAATTTTGGTCCAAGACCTGCCCATGTTCCCGTACAAAGTGCAGTCCATGCATCAGCTGCTGCCTGCCCACCGCCAAACGCGCGTAACCTACGCCAAAGCCATCCTCAATCTCGAGGAAGAAGTGGACGATTTTTCGACCAAAATCATAATGAGCGATGAGGCTCATTTCCACCTCAAGTTTTTGTTAGGTAAAAAAATGTCTTATTAGTTGTTTCTAAATAATAAATAATGTACAAAAGTAGTACACTGCTTTGAATTGTCAAAAAAAAATCAAAAAATGAGATGGCGTTGAAAAGAGGTTTTAATAACCTTTCAAATGATCTGCTACTAGACTGGAATGGGGTCTAGTAGCCCATTCCCTCTATGATTTTATGAATGGATGTCACCCACGAGTGAGGTTTGAATTTCAAAAATGGTCGGATCTAATTATTTTCACTTCTTTTCAAACCAGAAATGGCTTTAATTGCCTTGGTTTGCTTTGCTGCCTTATCAGCGAGAGTGAGACTTTGCTAACTGACAGTTGTCTGCAAAATACATAATATTTTGCTGTCAATCGGTGGAAAAGACAACAATAGCCTTTACGGTAGGTATTATACCTAATACCTGTGATAATACTAGGTATATGTGTCACTTTGACACAAATAGAATTAGGTTTATCATTATTTTGAAATGGGCATAGATAAATATTCAGAAACTGATATCATACAAACATTAACAACTTTTAGAGATATATGTGATGACGAAAGTAGACATTGTGAGGTTTTAGACGTAAGTGTTTATATTATTTTATGTATCTTCGTAACATCATTGAACTAAATGTTTCCCAGGGGCATAGTGCATAATATCTAAGAACCAATAATTGTATCTGATATATTATAGGTACAAGAAATCCCTTTGGGATTTCCCAGTCGTTGTGTGGTAGTTTTGTCTATGAAAAAAGTCATTGAGGGTTATAAAAAAAAAGGAAAAAAAAAATCAAGAAAAAAAATTTCAAGGAAAAAAATGTTTCTATTATTAAAAAAAAAATTTCAAAAAAAAAAAATTAAAAAAAAAAAATAATAAAAAAAAATGTTCAAAAAAAAAATTTTCAAAAAAAATTTAAAAAAAAAATAAGAAAAAAAAATTTTCAAAAAAAATAATTCAAAAATTAATTAAAAAAAAGTATTGCCAGAGCTGAAAATCTGAAAATGTTTCTATCTATTATTGAAAATAAATAGAAACATTTTTGAGTTACCCCGTAGATAACCTCTAGGAGCATGTAGTTTAACTTTCAAAGAAATCTTGAATTGAAATCTAAAGATATCAAAAAATTATTCAAAATATTACTATTTGACCTTAACAAAATAAAGAAATACATTTTTGATTCACCCTGTATATAAATTTGAGCTTATAGTTTAACTTTCACAGAAAACTTGAATTGAAATCTAAAGAAATCAAAAAATTCTTTAAAATATTACTTTTTTGTCCAAAATAATGAAATACATTTTTGACTCACCCCGTATATAAATTTAAAGCCTATGCTAAAAGTTTCTCTTTCAAAGAAAATAAAAAGTCACCTATCGCTGATAAAGTTCTCTAAAAGTCTTAAATAATAAATTACATTCATAAACATTTTTGAGTGACCCCGTAGATAACCTCTAGGAGGCTATAGTTTAGCTTTCAAAAAAATCTTGATTTGAAATCTAAAGAAATATAAAAATTATTCAAAATATTACTTTTTTGTCCTTAACAAAGTGATGAAATACATTTTTGACTCACCCCGTATATAAATTTAAGTGTATGCTAAAAATTTCTAAACATTTAAAATTTATTTGATTACAATCTGAAAATTTGTAAAATGTTGGCTAATTAATGTTTTTTTTTTTGCATCACCCTGTACATGCGCTTATTAATTAATTTTGTTATAATCTGATACATACCTAATTTAAATAATAAATCCACTTGTCAAATTCAATAACCTTATAAAATTTTATACTAAATACCTACTATAAATATATTTGTTAGGTATTTTAAATCTGCTAGCCTAAAAATGGCTGCCTATAATATGATTATCATCATTTTATAAACCTACCACATCTGTCTATTTGAAAATCGTTGGTGTTAAATTAACGTTAACGTTAATAGCGGCGGACGTTAATTTTAGGACTATCTGTCTATCTATTTTGGCTTCGTTGGTTTGTCATAATTTGGCAGAATTTTTTTCTGACGTTAGTGTCACTTATTTTTGTTTGGTTGACACTTCTAGTTCACGTCATAATTTGGTTTTATTTGTGTACATTGACAGCCTAACAGTTTTCGGCATTATTTTCATGTTTAAGATCAAATTGTTGTTAAATTGTATTGTTATAAAATGGTTATTAAAAGTATTTGTAGTAAATTTTAGTGAGAAATTGTTAATACCTAACCCAAACTGACACTATCAACAAAATAGGCGTTCAAAATGTGGACATACAGCCGTTTGTTTAAAATTTTGTCGACTATAAAGTGATCAACAACGAAGCTCTGCTCAGGCGACATAAACTAAATCATGATTTGGTGTTTAGAAATTATGAAATTTCGTTCGGTTTATTATAATATTTTCAGTGTGTGTAGGTTATACCTATTAATATACCAATGTTTTTAAAATGTGTGTGATAAAGTCGCCCGTAGCCCAAATTTAGTTTATTAATATAGTTAAATTACCTATGCACCTAACACAAAACTCTAAAGTTTATTGTTTGTATTTGTAGTTTAAGGAATTTTAATTATTGTGTATTTTGAAATAAAAACATTCAGCAAGTAAGCGTAGTTATAGGTACGTGATTTTCTAGGTATAAGATAAATAAGTAGCAGTTTTTTATTCCTTACTTCAATTTATAATGGATACCTATTATAGGTATATGGCTACTTGTTTAATTTCGGTACAAAATCACATATCTATATTTAGTTTCATTGAAAGTTTTTAATATACCTACTACTTGGAATTTTTGTAACAAAAACAGTAATGAAAGAACTGAATCGGTACCAAAAGAAGTCATCCTATCCATAGGTTACAACTCAGGCACATATTGTTCGACTCTAACTTCATGCACTTTTTTGTTCTGTAAAAGGAACGTGCGTTTAAAATAGGTGAGTGAAAATTGCTACTCCTCGTTGTTGTGAAATGAGATTTAAAGATTAATACTTGTTCAATGCAATTTACGTTATTCTTTTTATAGGATTGTTATTAAAAATATACGAAATTGCATGTCCCATATGCTTTTCTAAGAATATATTCATGAAAATGGCTTTCAAAATAAATCGACAAATTCCAATATAGTTGACACCTCTAGTTTCACGTCATAATTTGGTTTTGGTCAAAATGTTTTTTCTAACGCTTGTGTCAAATAGGTTATTATTATTTTCTTTGTTTACATTCATAGCTTAAGAGTTTTCGGCATTATTTTTATGTTTAAGATCAATTTCTATCAACATGTTGTATATTGTAGTGTTAGAAAATGCTTATTCCATATAATTGTAGTCAATTTAGAAGTTGTCATTGTGTATTTGAAGTAATATTACTGAAAAAGTGATAATAACCTAAAGTGACAGTGTCATGAGAGCCGTCAGATGGGTGGATGTGATCATATTTTTCAATAACTACTGGATGATATCTCCCTCTGCGTCGCACATTTCAATTAACTGTGTAGATGTAATTAAATGAATTAATTAAAATAGTGTGGCCGCATTAAATCCCCTTGAAAAGTGCCCGTTGGGATGCTGCAAAAAACAAATTTTCCATATAGACATACCTGCGGCTGCACCTTCGGTGCAGCTTTAAGGTAAGTCACATAGATAGCGGTCCTTTTTTTGCAGGTTTTCGACGACAAAGACAGCACTATCACAATTTATTATTATTAAATTGACGAATTGATCACAGCATTTTAATCAATCCATTTATATTTTTGAATATTCCTACATATTGATTGTTACTTTCCCGCACAGGGAAAGTATTGTGAAACAGATAAAAAAAATTTGAGATAGAGACGGATATAACCATTTTGAAGTGTCTTATTAAGACCATTTCCAGATGAAATTTTGTGTATGTGTCTGTATGTATTCTTCCACGATAGCGGCTAAACGCTTTGACCAATTGAGCTAATTTCGTACGTATGTATGCTAACTAATTTTATAAAGGGCTTTTGGCTTCATTGATACAGCGTATGCTTCGCATGCGGAAGGTTCTGGGTTCGAATCCCAGTTCTGACAATTTTTTTTCTAATTTTCGAATGAAGTAGTTAGTTTGTTACGTTAGTTTATTGGAAATAATGAAAATAATACAATAATAAAAATAATTATTATTAAAATTCTGTTTCGTTACGCAGGTCATATTTTTGATTATATCTTGTCAGAAAAGTTTTCGGGTGACACAACCGATTTTTTGTAATTTCGCAAAGCTACACCAGTGTGTCTATTCTTGAAAATCAAGGAGCACAAATTTTTGGGTAGAAATTCACAAAAAGTGGAGTGACTCTCTAAAAATAAAATTATCTGCTGATTTTTTGAAAAAGGTTTCTCAAAATCCTATGGAAATTATTGCGAGTGAGAACAAGACAAAATATTTGATTTTTTTTCTCGAATGCGAATGTTACTAAAGTGACTAGCAGTTTTTTTTTACAACTGTCCACGTCTACAAGTCAAGGTTTAATAAGTATACCAATAGCGGTAGTTGGTCGAATATCGATCACTTAAGAGAAAATGAAAGAACGTAAACTTTATTATATCAAGCACAAAAAAAAATATGGCTTTTTGCCACAAAAAATTTTGAAAATAAAATTCCTATGGTCGGCTAATAGCGTCTGGAAAGTACAGGGTGGTCCAAATTGGACACTTTTGATAGGAATTAGAAGAACTAACCTACATGCTCGATTTTCAAACGAAATCAAATGCCGAAAACCGCACCTCGATATCTTGAACCGTTTAAAAGATACAGGGTGGTTTTAACTTTTGTGCATTTTTAACATACAGGGGAAACTGACAGTCACCAAACACATTATTTTATATTTCTCGACGTGTTTAATTTTAGGTTAAATTATCATTATTCGCCAATGTTTCTGTCATCATAATTCTGCTAATTTGTATTTTCAGTCAATGAAAATAATTCTATACGTTGCTACGCAAATGGAAAGTGAAAATTTACTAATCATCCGGTTGAGCTTAGAGATTTTAGAGAGCCTAGTGGCTAACGAAAAATGTAGAACGGCTTTAATATCAATTTTTGGTGTATACGAAGCTGTAGAATCACTTTCAATTAGGTAAGTAAAATACATAATCAAATTAGAAAAAATCGTTTTGAGGTTTGTGAAGAACAGTTAAATCTTTCCAACTAACCCTGGTTATCAACACGTGAAATAGGAGCCTAATGTGCAGAAATTTGTTGATCATTGAGACGATGTAATTGACCAAAAATATAAATTACACCGCTGGGATGCTATGTTTGAGTTGGTGCCATAAATTTCGAACGTGATCCTTGTATCGGGAAAATTACGCATGCGATACTATTTTCTTCAGTTTATTTGTCTTAGGGTGATCGGTTCTTATACAAATTCTTTTACAAATATTTTTTAAATAAAAACACCATTAATTTTTATTTTTTTCAAATTATTTAAATGATAACGATGCTTACGGGCCTGTGTTCCAAGGAATTTCCGGGTCTACCCCCTCACCGCCGCACCAATTGAAAAACAAAGTACCACTATTTATACGTTTATTAAGAAATCAAACAAACTTATCCAAAGCACAATTTAAAATATAAAAACTAAAAAATATACATGTTATTTTTTAAACCGTGCAAGATAGAGAGTTACTTAAATTAGACTAAAGTTGCAGTTTTTGATGCCTATGTAATATCTCTTTATTATGCAGGCAAATTCTTTTTAGTTTCTGAAATACAGGATGATTTGTGAAAAACGCCGAATTTTATTTTCTTAAATATTTTGAAAACTATTGATTTTTGACACTAAGTTTAAAATCAATTTCAAAATTAACGTCCGCCTTACAGCTGCCACCATCAACTTTGTTTTTTTTTTAATTCGGACCTGCATTTTAAATTATGTTTTCTAAAATAGTTTGTCACTACCCTTAAAATAAGGTATAACTCAAGTAGTGGAGATCTCCACTTTTCGATTCGATAGTATGTTATGTTATAGACATAATATTAGAAGTTAGAACCATTAAACTTTTGATTTAAAACTTTCTCTCGAAAAACAACAGGATTTGGCAAGTGTTTTGATATTTTCGAGAGCAGTATTAAACATTTTTGAGGCTTGTTTAAGGTTTTGCTGTAGTTTCGAAAGAGCATCAGTACATTTTAATTTTTGTTTGCAAAACGATTAATATGATAGTTTCAAATATTTCGATTTTTTTGCTTCGTCAGCCTCTGTTTTGTTACAAGAAGTCATAATATAATTTCGGATAAAACTTTTAATCAAGTCAAATAAATGTAAAAAAAATCCTAAAATTTATAGGTATTTCATATAGAAAAGATGCAGAATACAGTACCGGGCCCCTTGAGGCTACCGGGCCCGTGTTCCGTGGAACACGCGGAACACTGGTCACTACGTCCCTGTTCTAATTATATCTAATTAATTGCCTGATACATTTTAAAATAAAATGGGTTCTATTCTATTTCAATGTTTAAATGTTGTGTGTTGTAATTATAAAGGAAATTGTTTGTTATTTTTGATATCTATGCTATGTTGGAATTTGTGTTAGAAAAATTTCTTTCAACCTGAAGAAGTTACTAATTAGTAACGAAACGTCGTTATCATTTTAATTATTTCACAAAAATACAAATGGATGTTGTTTTGTAAAAGAATTTTTATAAGAACGGAAGACCCAAAGAAGAATAAACTGAAAAAAAATAGGATTACGGTTCAAGAATAATAATAAAAAAGATACTATTTTCATTCCTTAAAAAAATCAATTTTCAAGATTTAATCCCACAATTTTTGTTTGATTTATGGCTACCGGTTTCGCTGTAATATGCACAGCATCATCAGGCCAGCAAACTATAAGGGAATACAGCATATAATTATACATAACCATCTCTTATCTTAGAAAATAATTGCTAGTGAAACTACTGACTATTTTTAACAAAAATGATAGTTAAACTTCTTTTATTAATATTAAAGATTTTTCATGCAGGATATATTCAATGTATGTACCTATGCAGAAACCTTGATGGCCATATTCTCCGTTATGGGCTTGAGCGGCGCTTATGTAAGCTACGCTTGAAAATTAAGCCAAGCTTCAACCGCAGTTGTATGCACCGTAACAAAAAGAGCCAAGCTTCACTAAGTCTAAAGTACAATCTAGCAACAGCGAAATATTGTGGGAATTTCGTTGGCCAGATATGAAAAGAAAAGGTATTCACTGTTTGTTTAAGCCATAACCTAAAAAATATTCATGTTTCCGCGGATTTCGTTCATGTTCGATTCAATTATGATTTAATGTGAACAGGGATAAGACTGCAAAAGTTCGAGGCCCTAATTTTATGGTGTCTGAAAAAATGCATTTAATGCAAGTTGCAAATAAATACGGATCAATACTCGAGGATAAAAAACAGATCGGTTATCAGCTATGCAGAAAGAAAATGCGTGGAAATCAATAGAAAACGAATTCAATGCCTCGTCAACAAGCGGTGCTTTTAGAAAAGCATCATGTTTGAAAAATGTTATGAGAATAGAAAGAAAGAGCTTGGCTAAAGAAAGAAAGGCGACAATACTTACAGGTGTTGGGCCTTAAAAAAATTAGAAGAGATGAAAGTGATGAAATTTTGCAGTCAATTCTAAATAAAAAGACTCTAGTGGTTCTAACAAATGTGCGGAAGAAATTTAGGTCGTCCATTTCTTCTATACAATTAGGCCTTACATAAATTCGTCTAAGAAAATCAAATTCTATAATATGCATCACATCAATATCGTCTTGCAACAAAATTTCATCTTCAATTTCCATAATTTTTAGATTCTTTGTATTTTCTAAGAAACAAAAAATGTTTATTTATAAAAAGTTTGGTTAAACAGAGGCTTAAATTTTAAGCGCCCAAAAATGGGAGCTTAACATTAAGTGAAGCTTAATTAAATTATTGTTTCGGTGCATTAAAAATTCGTGATTTTAGGTCAGCTTAAGCACAAGCCTAGCTTTAGTACATACGGGGAATATGGCCATGAGTGTTTTGGTATATTATAATTTAGCGGTATTTGTATGGATGGATATGTATAATTTGGATAGTGTATATTTTTGACAAGCGGCCAATAGACTCTGCGCGTGTATCGGATGTAAATAGATTTCGGATTAATTACGAATTGCGCGAATAATGAGTACGAGGTGTAGGATAGCGATAATTTCAAAAACAGTCTGGCAGCCGAGTATTGTTAGTTGGTATGTTGTTGAAGCGAGTAGATTCCATAAGAATAACACACAATTATGTTTTCTTTTCTAATGGCTTTAATTTAATGAAAAAAGTGACGATTTGTAAAAATGTTTCACTTCAAAGAATCCTTAACAAAAGTATACGTTGCATTGTGCTGACTATTTAAACGTATGTTAAACACATGGCATATTTTACACTTGTTTTGATTGTAGAAATCCGTGCCGAATTTTACCCTGTTTTCGTTGAAGATTAGAGTGAATAAGAGAAGAGCGTTTTATTAATTGACTGGTCATTCTGTGTTAATTGTTTGTTTCGTTTGATTAAATTTGTGTAACTTATGCTACAAGTATTTCATGTTGCTCTTCGACAAATTATATATCTAAGTGAAATGTAAGTTATATGAGAAAAATTGTTTATGTATGCATATTACAGCGAAACCGGTAGCCATACATAAAGCAAAAATTGTTGATTAGTTCATTTGAAAATTGATTTTAAAAATGAACTCACAAAGGGTTTCTCAGATTATTTTCATTCGATACGGGATTCCTGAACCGAATGCGATAATAAGTTGGACGATGTCGAAGGGTGTGAGGGATATCGGAGCTGTAAGTCCGTTCCGAACGATAATAATTGATATCGCATGCTAAATATGCGCTCGTTATTTTATGGTCGATAATTATCGCAGGTGATATTCAAACATGCCAAATTTGGTGTATCCTCGATAAAGTCCAAAAATCGCATGTCGAGTGAACTCAAGCATAGGACTCACTCCTGGAGCACACCATAAACAGTTACTATATTTTTCTGCCTACAGAATGAGATTAGTGGACCCTAGCATTTGTAGTCGGGCGAGTGATATAACTGCAATTCTACGAAATGTTGTACCTTCTGCTACGGATAAAACAGAAATGAATAATTGCTCGAAAAATCCTGTATATTTGCTGTATATCGAAAATCTAACTGAGGTAAAAACAATGATAATTCTAAAGTATACAAATAATGTGACATTTATTATATTACACCACCAGTAAAGGTAAAGATATTTTATTAATATTTTAAGGCTGTTTGATCAGTCTCCAAATGGAAAGGGTTTTCTTTTTATATGATGTTATACAGGGTTATTCACGCCAAAAGACACGGAATAGTGTGGCTAAACTATTTAATTTCCTAAAAGTTTTATTCATGGGCTCGATAAAAGTGATTCATGGCTACATTTTAAAAATATTGTGAATGTATACAGGGTGCCCCAAATATAAGAAATGAAGCTATAGTTGTGTTTTTTAAATGGAATTCCCTGTATATGAATATACCGGGTATCCCACCGGGACGGGATTCGATCGATTATGGAGAACCTACACTGTGGAAGAATCTGAAAATCTGGTGTAGTACCAAGGTCGACGGAACCAATTCGGCTAAAATGCTTTCAAGAATCTAGCACTTCCGGTTATACCGGAAATGGTTGTCAACTTCCTTATTTCAAATGCGACCCCCCTATGTAAATTATATTTTTTTTGGATTCTCGTTGTAATTCTAAACATATTTTATGCATAATATGTTATACCTATCGCCAGCCGTTTTCGAAATATTTGAATTTTTATGTCAAAAATGACGTTTTCAGAATAGAGAATAATAACAATTTTTTACTATATGAAAACTTTAATAATTTCATTTGTTAGAATATCCTAGAAGATATAGACCTACTTTAGCCGCCTACATATATTTTTTTAGTAAATATTAATACAGGGTATTTGAAAAAAAAAGGGTAAAAACTCAAATTGAAAAAAGTGTCAATCAAAATTTTTAAATGGCAACCCCCCATTTTTTTTATTTTTTGCATCATAAATAAGGGCAAGTTTATGAAAGGATGTCTATCCCAAAAACTGATAGTTTTCAAAATATTGGCAATTTTACATTTTTCTATTACAATAGTGATATGAATTTGAAATTGAATTGATTTTAGTTGACCATGATGGCTTTAGGTAGCAAATAAATGTGACCCTTGACAAAAATAATCTACAACTATGACAAATTGTAGACACTAATTAGTAGTAATAATCATGGCGGGCGTATAAATTATACTAACGAATACTATCTAAATTTGTTTATTATTTATGGAGAATGTTGCTTTTAGAAAATCCAGACTCCACTGCAAATTTTCTCAGAAATGTCGTAGGATATGCCGTGAAGTACCCCAGTACAGCTTCATCGTCACAAATAGGTTTCCTTCGTTTTATTTTTGTCTTTACGGACCCGAAATTTTTGAAATTATCTGTTATCCGTTTAACAACTTTTGGTGATGGCTTGAGTTTTTCTGGGTACCTGGCAGAAAATGTATCACACGTTTGTGACATCACTCTGTCACATTATCCATAAATAATAAACAAATTTAGATAGTATTCGTTAGTATAATTTATACGCCCGCCATGATCATTTACTACTAATTAATGTCTACAATTTGTCATAGTTGTTAAGTGTCATATTTATTTGCTACCTAAAGCCATCATGGCCAACTAAAATCAATTAAATTTGAAATTCATATCAGTAAGTAATAGAAAAATGTAAAATTGCCAATATTTTGAAAACTATCAGTTTTTGGGATAGACATCCTTTCATAAACATGCCCTTATTTTTGATGCAAAAAAAATAAAAAAATACTTATATAAAATGGGGGGTTGCCATTTAAAAATTTTGAATTATGACACTTTTTTCAATTTGATTTTTTACCCTTTTTTTCAAATACCCTGTATTAATATTTCCTAAAAAAATATACGTAGGCCGCTAAAGTAGGTCTATATCTCCTAGGATATTCTAACAAATTAAATTATTAAAGCTTCCATATAATAAAAAATTGTTATTATTCTTTATTCTGAAAACGTCATTTTTGACATAAAATTTCAAATATTTCGAAAACGGCTGGCGATATTTATAACATATTATATAAAAAATGTTTATATTATGTATGAAATATGTTTAGAATTACAAGGAGAATCCAAAAAAAAAATAATTTATATAGGGTCGTTTTTGAAATCAGGAAGTTGACACACATTTGGAATTGGTCCCGTGCGTCGACCTAAGTACCACACCAGATTTTCAGATTGTTCCACAGTGTAGTTTCTCCATAATCGATCGAATCCCTTCCCGGTGGGTACTGTTCCTTGTATTGTATATACAAGGAACAGTACAAAACATTTATATACAAAATATTTTACAAAAAAAGTTTAGAACACATGTCCGTCTCGCTTGGGGCGATCGACAGGGTGCATCCACGAATCTTCCCTTGGGGCGGGCATTGGTGTTCAGTCCCTTTTCGAACCAACCGTATTGTTTCTCGATACTCACAAATTCGGGTTAGCTCCGGTTGTTCCTTTTCCAGCCGTTGATCAGAGCCGTCGCAATGAGTTGCACATAGAATTTGAAAAATAAATATCGTTAAGCGCAGCGGTTTGTTGGGAAAGTGGATGAGGGAAAAGTACAGAAAATAAAAAAAAAAACCCGCAGGGGTTTAACGAAAATGCAACGAAAATTAAAATATACATGGTTGCTATTTATATATTTTATTTAAGTTGTAAAAATAATTACACTACAAAAAAAAAATGAATAGCAGAGCGTGGTTTCGATCCACGGACCTCTGGGTTATGGGCCCAGCACGCTTCCACTGCGCCACTCTGCTCTTGGAAAAAAATATCACTTAAAAGATTCTATGCAGGGTAGAGCGTTTGTATGTATAACAGGTAAAGAAAAAGTGTTATTGTGACAATAGCAAACCCCAAAATTATATGTATGTACAGGTATAGAGCAAATGTCTATAGTAAGTAGTCCACAGGGTTCTGTTCTGGTCCCGCTTCTGTTTCTCATATATACAATTGATCTGCCTCGTGTAGTGACCGGGTGTCGTCTGCAATTTTTCGCGGATGATACTTAGGTCATGCACCACTTCTGATCCGAGGAGTGTGAATCAGCGTCAATAACAATTAATCGACAGCTCTCAGAGATTTACAGTCACGCCCAGGGTCACAATCTCAATCTAAAGCTAAATCCTTCGAAATCAAAAGCAATCGTATTTTGCTCTAAAACTAAAAGACCTTTCATCAAGACAAATATGTCGCTTCACATTGAGGGAGAGAGTATTGAGTTTGTTGGGACTGTTCGTAATTTGGGTTTGCTTATAGATGAGAGCCTCAGATTTGTTAATCATGCTTCCCGCGTGACTGGCCAATGCTACAATGTTTTACGATTATTGTATGCTAACATGTGTATTTTCCTTGTTTAGATGCTGTTACTAGGAACCGCTTGCAAAAGATACAAAACTCTTGTTGTTGGTTGATTCATAATCTCCCGAGGTATGATCACATTTCCGAGGCTTTCTCAAGCTTAAATTGGTTGAAGATGACGAATTTATTTAGGTATTCGTTTTTAACTTTTCTATCTAGAGTTATTTTAAATCGTTCCCCTCCTTATTTTTTTAAATAAATTGATATTTCGCCAAAATGTCCACGCCCTAAACATCCGAAATCCACTGAAACTGACAATGCCACTTTACAGGTCGGCCATCTTTAAACGAGGCTTCACCTACAATACCGTAACTCTTTTTAATGGCCTAACCAGTGCAATGAAACTTAAATTGTTAAACGAAAGGCATTTCAAACCGCGCCTCAAGCAGCACCTACTGTGGCAGCAACAAGATGAAACGATTTTATGAATTTGTTTTTCCATAAAACAGATACAATAGTTCTTTTCTTTATTTTGACAATTTTCTTTATTTTGATTATTTTCTTTATTTTGATTGTTGTCTTGATTGAAGTCATGCCTCATGTATGAAGTATATTAAATATTTTTTTTTAATTATTTTTGTTTCTATTTTTCTATATTGTTATACGTACTTAAGTACTAAATTTAAATTTAATTTAATTTATCATTTTTGTTAAAAAAGGGTTAAGTGTGAATGGCCATTTGGCTAGACTTCGCCTAATAAAGATGTTATTATTATTATTATTATTATTATTATTAGTAGTTGTCTAAAGCTTGCTTCCCACGGCCCGTGATAGCACAGGCCTGCACAAGATGCGCCACTAGCGAGCTCGAATGTACCCCTTCTCTCTCAAAATCTTTTAATTTTATTTCTTCCAAGAGCAGAGTTGCGCAGTGGAAGCGTGCTGGGCCCATAACCCCCACACAAGTCACAGTATACAAAAGACTTACGCTGCGGTTCACAGCATCTATCCGCTGATTAACAAAAATAGAGTGCTCACAACGGACAACAAACTGACATTATACAAGACTACACTGAGACCTATACTGACTTACGCAGCGCCTGTGTGGTGCAGCATGTCAAATACGCAGCAACAGCGTCTGTTGCGTATGGAGAACAAAATACTGCGACATGCTACGGGTTCTGATCGATATACCCGTATCGACGAACTACACAGACGCGCAAACGTACAATACATTACAGACTATGTGCAAGAAATTGCACAGAAATTTTACAAAACACACATTTATAAATCGACATTGACGCAAAACATGACACAACATCGACAAAATGACAATATACACAACTTAATATACCAGAAATTGCCAATATTTACAGATAACCGGTTTTAGGACCAAAAATCTCAATTTGGCAATTTTGAACTACGTATAATATTGTTAGGACAACCGGTATATTACTGAACGACACACTAATACGATTTACTTGACGACACACACAGCGCTTCTCACCGTGTTGGGCATTTTTCGTGCCTTTGCAGTGTAGTACGTAGTGTCCTATATATGATGAGGAGCTGGACTGACAACGAACACATGTTAAAACCCTCAAGCAGGTTTTAATATTAATTTTCCTGCATTAACAACAGATAAGCCTAATCAGTTAGTTAATTTTACTCAAGTTTTTAAATTAGTTTGCACCCAAAGTGCTATTGCAGATCATTGCCTGGAGAAAAGTCGTACTTGGAGCCGGGCCATTTACTGGTTTAAATAAAACAAACATTTAAACCACAAGAGGCTGAACACCATGCCCACCCAGGTCATATACCGGGTCCCTGAGGCATAGACTTGTACATATTCTTTGTAAATGTAGTATGTCTATGTATTGTTTTCTTATTTGTTGTAAATATTGTATATACGAGGTCTGTTCAAAAAGTTGTCCCTAATGTATGGTGAAATTTTCAGCTGTATTCATTGTTTACATTCTGTCTTGTAGCGGCTGGTGTAGACGTGTTTTTTGAGCTCGGCGATTTTTGTTAGTTTAAACAATGGAAGAATTGAAGAGTCAAAGAATTTGTATTAAATTTTGCGTGAAAAATGAAATAAAGTGTAACCAAGTGTGCGAAATGTTACAGAGAGCCTACGGTGAGTCTGCTATGAAAAAAAACAAGTGTTTACGAGTGGTATAAGCGTTTCCAAGATGGCCGCGAAGACGTTGAAGACGACGAACGCTCCGGTCGACCCAGCACGTCAATAATCGATGAAAATGTGGGAAAAGTGAAAAAAATGATTATGGATGATCGCCGAATCACAATTAGAGAAGTTGCTGATGAAGTTGGCATATCAGTTGGCATATCAGTTGGCTCATGCCATCATATTTTTTCAAAGGTTTTGGGCATGAAACGAGTGGCAGCAAAATTCGTTCCAAAACTGCTGAATTTTGATCAAAAAAACAAACGCATTACCATCGCTCAGGAGCTGTTAAACGACGTCAACGACGATCCAAATTTACTTGAAAGGGTCATAACTGGTGATGAAACATGGGTGTACGGTTATGATGTCGAAACAAAAGCACAATCGTCCACGTGGAAGCACTCAACGTCACCAAGAGTGAAAAAAGCACGTCAAGTTCGATCAAATGTCAAGGTTTTGCTTACTGTTTTCTTCGATTATAATGGCATAGTGCATAAAGAATTCTTGCCAAAAGGTCAAACCGTCAATAAGGAGTATTACCATGAAGTAATGCGACGTTTGCGTGAAGCAATTCGAAAAAAACGCCCCGATTTATGGAAAAACAATTCATGGGTTTTGCACCACGATAACGCACCTGCTCATTCATCGTTGCTTATTCGTGATTTTTTGGCTAAAAACAAGACTTTAATCATGCCCCAACCTCCTTATTCACCAGATATCGCTCCGTGTGATTTTTTCCTGTTCCCCAAGTTGATGAGACCCATGAAAGGACAGCGTTTTTCATCGATTGAAGAGATAAAGGCAGAATCGCTGAGAGTGCTACAGAGCATTACAAAAAGTGACTATCAAGGGTGTTTCAAAGACTGGAAAAAACGCTGGCATAAGTGTATTATATCTAGGGGGGATTACTTTGAAGGGGACCATATAGATGTAGACGAATAAATAAATATTTTTTTAGAAAAATGAGAATTCCGGGTACTTTTTGAACAGACCTCGTATATTTTAGGTTAAGTAATGTTTGTTGTAAATATGGTTATTGAAAATAATAAAGACTATTTTGATTCTGATTCTGATTCTGGGCCCATAACCCAGAGGTCCGTGGATCGAAACCACGCTCTGCTATTAATTTTTTTTTGTAGTGTAATTATTTTTACAACTTAAAGAAAAAATATAAATAGCAACCATGTAGGGATATTTTAATTCTCGTTAAACTTTTCAATATTTATTCAATATATCGAATCTATTTAATTTCAAGTGAAGTGATCAACCCATTAGTGCCCGTAAATTTTGTCTGTTTTAATTAGAACAAAAACAGGTTAGTTGCTGTTTATATATGTGAAATAACATTGTATACGCAAAATCTAAAATTTATTTATAATAAAAGTACCAAAAAAATAGTGGCACATAAATGTGCCACCAGGCACATACAGTACCATAAGAGAAACATTACATAAATATTTAAAACTAAATACTTTTTGAATAATTACATCAGTTACTGATAAATATAATAAAAAGGTATGTTCTATGGAAATTTCTAAAGTATGTTTTTGGGTGCAGGGCTACTTTACACTCAAAATTGGTGCGGTTAGAACATGTTTTGACATTTTGTCTATGTTTCACTACTTTGAACTATCAAGTGATTTTGTTCATTCAAACATAACTAATTGACAATTGGTGATAATGCGCTTGATGATGGCCCTGGTTTCAATGAAGGGTGCCCATGGATGGCCAATAAATATAGAGCAATAAGTTGCCGCCTGAATTCGAGTAGCGGCATATTATTGTTTTCACACCTTCTCCATAATAGCCAAACTTTTAGACCAGGTTGATCAATTGAACAACTGAAGAAAGGCCACCACCACTCTTTAGTCCTTATTGATATTCTATAGCTAGACAGACCTGATCATTCAAAAACGACGTCTCCCATATTTTTGGTATAAGCGGCATTTGAATATGAATTTTACTTTTTTTAGTTCTAGAATATCTCTACATTTTTCAAAGGAAGCATATGATTACAGCAGTTTGATAATACAGTTACAACGGAATTATCATTCCCCCCCACAAGTACTAACTTTCCATCGGTTTTGAGTTCCATTGTTCCTCGGCTTGTTTTAGCAACAAATTATACTCAGACATATTTGATTCTTTTGGAACTCTATTTTTCCGTAAAGTACCAGTTACTACTGAATAATAATTTCTAAATTGCGTACTGGACATAATAAATACCTACAGGTACGTGTTTGACAGTTCAAATACTAAAAATAGAACAAGGCCAACTGCGCATGCATATCTTTGAAATAGACATCATGTCTGCCCACTGGCACGTTTATGTGCCAATGTTTTTTTTTCCTTCATAATAAACTTTATGTTATAAAAAAAGTTATGGTTTTGTTGAATATCGTTACAATGAATATTTATCACTAACAAAATGAAAAATGTAAGAACTAGTAAAGTAATTAAAAGTAGAAAAAAAAATTATATTTACATCAGTGCAGACAGGTGTAGGAAGATGCTTCAGAGTGAGTTTGGTTTTCATTAATTTCTCAAAAATAAAGCACTGTGAAATCTCAAAAAAAAATCATGACCTGTAAATAACTACGCAAGGAACAGTTCAGTATGTATCTAGAACAACTCAGTTTGGGGAGTTTTGAAAAAATAAAAGAAAATAGCGCTGGCACATTTATGTGCCAATGGGCTTTAATGGGTTAAAACAGACAAGAATTAATATCTTTGTAAGGTGTCATCTCGGATGATTTTTTTTAAATTAAATACAATGAAAAATAATTTCGTGGCATAGCGGACAAAATGACCTCTGTATGGTGGGATATGCATTACTATGCATACCTATGTAGATGGTACGTGTTTACAGTTTACATATATTACCGCTGTGCTTAAATGCAGGTCGATATTGTAGATGGGCAACGACTATGGTACTCTGACGAGCTCATAATAAGAGCGAAACGAATTCGTCAGTATATATCGACCCATGCCTCGGTCTGGTTCTACTGAGTTAGACTGAGGCCCTGCTAAATTAAACAAAATCCCTTGTATAGGTAAAACCAATCATTTTGTCCGCTATGCCACGAAATTATTTTTCATTTATATTTACAGACACAAATTTAAATCTTTGATGAGAAAAGGATATTGCGTAAATATCATTTATTGATAAACTAGATGAAAGTTTTATTAATGGACTATTTTCATATAGTGTGTCGTAAGTGCGATAATTAATAAATTTTATCCTGAATCAAAACATTTGTGGAATTGATAACTGAAGAAGGAAAACGCTTCTATCATGCTATAAAACGAAAAACACCAGTTTCTATACAGAATTAGTATAAGAAACACTAATCAAAGCATATAAATTTTGGTATAAGAAGCTAGGGGTTTGATTTAATATATAATTAGTCTCTATATAGCTGATGAATGGAACGTCTATATAAAATATATATTGTAATCTATATAAAATATATATTGTAATCACTCCACTTCAGAATGGTCTACTTCTTTAAAATAAAATATATATTACAAATATATCTTTTCTATTTTTTTTCTTCTAATTGAGTTCTAAATGTAGTCATCTACGTATATTTGTCAACGACAATATTAGAAGGCGTTAACATCCACAGGATCGCATTCTTCGTTCTTCTTGTAGCCAGTGGCGTATTATCTCAGAAGCCTAAGAAGCCCAGGCTGCGGGCGCAAAATTTTAGGGGGCGCAACATTCTGGACCAGAGGTAGAACGTGGAGAATGTAAGTATAAAAAACCGATCGGTCGTACAATAAAGGATGAGGGATAAATTAAATTTCAAAGCCTGATTTTTTTAGTCTCCTGCGTAGCTATATTTTATTTAAATTCAGTAATGAGAGTCGCATGTGCCTTATTTTACCTATTTTCTTCAAATAAAAATGTATCTATAAATTATGTACAAACTACTTAGCCAAGTGCGGCCCTATTCAATAAAACGCAAATCATCGTGGTTATTCTAAAGATTTACTCACAAATTTAACAACTTTACTTAATTCTCAAGCATGAAAAAGAGGAAAAAGAATATATATCAATCAATTGACCGTCGTGTTGAATGATATAAATTCAAAATGTTTCGTTTTTCCCGCCCAAACTTCGCATTAAATGTAATATCACAATATAACCACATAAATTAACAATAATCACACAAATCAGTCAACTACGTTGAAATGTATACAGTTCTATATATGTAAGCACTGAAGATGATTCCTTAGAGAATCGAAACATGTCTGCTGCCAATTTGTAATGAAATTAACCTGCATTAAATAAACAAATTTGAGTGGATGAACGACAGTTTCATTTGAATCATTAAATTGATTATTCACAGCATAGATAAACCACTATGTCCACAGTATCATGGACTACTTCATTCAAATTAAAAAGTAAAATTTTATGTTTATTTTATAGGATAACAAGAATTTATTTGAAACTTCTCTAATAAAAATTAGAGGTATCGTGTCATTTCTTATTGATGTCACATTTATGAGATGCACTGTTAGAATATGTCAAAAGACGACTATTAGAGAAGTTGTAGAAAAAATTTACAACGCAACTTCATTTAAGGTTTATGTTGTAACTAGAGATGGAAATGAAGACACTGAGGTAAGTTGAGAATTATTGACCTTAAATAATTCATGGTAAGAAATTCTAAGTAAAGGTGTCTCATAAGTTTATATATGAACAGCTCTAGGCATAATATGCAACCAAACGTTGGGGAGCGGGGATATGTCCAACGCTTGCTTGGTTTTTAGGAATTTAGTGTTTTTGTTGTGTGTTTGGTTTGTTAGTACATTGAAAATGAAAATATATACAGGGTGATTCATTATAATAATAAAATAATAATAAAACGTCTTTATTTCATACCAATCAACTAAAATCAAAATTACATTACAAAAAAAAATCTTGTTACTGGAGGCGAAGTCTAGCACCACGGCTATTCTACTCAACCCCCAAAACAAGAAAAAAACAATTTAATAATTCAATAATACACACATGCACAAAAATGAAAACAGAGGTAGTAACCAGAGGATAGAACACCAAAACACTATAATATAATATCGGCATTATACTAAGAGTTATCATACTGAAAAAGATAGTTTTACATTTATTTTAAAAATATTGATCTAAGAGTTCTCATACTGCAAAAGATATTTTTTATATTTATTTTTAAAAACATTGAGATTTAGTGTCAGTAAATCTGCCGGTAGGGAATTGTACAATTTAATGACATTATAAGTAAAACTTCTCTGGAATAACGCAGTGCGATGATGAGGCATTGTAAGTCTACAACGACCACGAATATGCAGATCACCCGCCATATGAACGGATGATCTAAACTGAAATCGTCTCATCAATGAGGGCGGCGCGGCCTGACCATGGAACATATTAAAAATAAAGGAGGCAAGATGAAACTTTCGTCTAACATCCATCCTAGGCCAGCCCATCTCTACATATGTGTGGGAGACGTGATCAAATTTTCGCAAGCCATTTATGAACCTTGAGCAACAATTTTGTACAACCTGAACACGCTTCAAATCACTTGCGTCCAAGCAGGATCCATAGACAAAATCTGAATAATTATGGTTGCAACAAACGAAAACTGGAGATTCCTTAAAGTAATTTAAGCATTTTTTGCCATTGAACCCATGTCCGCAAATGCTTCGTTATCGAGACACAGGGTGTCCAAATTTAGTGGTCAAATTAACTTTTTTGTTCATTTCTCAAAAACTAGCTAACCGATTTTGGCAAAATTTTACATGCATTTGGGGACCGATAACCTAAACTAATCTGCATTATTTTGACTTTCATTAACTGTTCATTGGCGTAGATATAGGGGGCATTTGCGTAAATTTTACACATAAATTAATTTTAAATTATTACTTTTTTAAAAAAAGCAACTTATAAGCTACAAAAAAGTCAATTACGTCGATGTTGTGATTTCTACCATTTTTATGGAAACCGATAAATTGCAAGTTAATGGTAGATTTCAATCAAAATAACGTTTACCAGAAAACCAAATGAAAAATCAAAATTGTCATGGAAAACAAATGTCGCAACAATAAAAAAAGCTTTGACAGCAACAAATTTAAATTAGTTAAAATTGTTTTATTATTTCGTAGTAGTTTTTAATATTGCGACTGTTTTTTTCTAAATTAAAATGAGTTTTTCAATTGAAGAATATGCAGATATGGCGTTTTGTTATGACTTGTGCAATGCAAATGCAAGAGCAGCGGCCCGAGAATAGCTAATTAGGTATCCTAATAGACGTCATCCATATCACAAAACATTTACTGCTACATTTCGCAGGCTTAGAACGACAGAGAGCATTTTACCTAGAGTTAACGAACGACCGTCTAAATATTCAAACTGAAGAAAACATAGTGGATTTAATTTCGATCCAAAAATAAGCACTAGAAGAATATCAACTGAATGGGTATTACCTCACACAAGTTTTTAATAATCGAGATATGCAGTATCCCTATCATCTTCAAGATGTCCAGGCCCTACATCCTGGAGACCGTGAAATGCGTCTACTATTTTGTAATTGGGTCCTTCGTAAGCATCAAGAAGATGAAAGATTTTTAGAGAAAGTGCTCTGGTCAGATGAAGCAACTTTTAGCAGAGATGGCATAAATACAAACCATACCATAACATGTATGGTCTTAAACAACCCTCGCGTGCTATTAGGCCTCGAAATCTTCAAGAACGTTTTAGTATCAATATTTGGGGTGGCATGTTTAACAATCAATTATTGCCGTTGTTCGTAATGAATGGGTATTTAAACTCAAATCAATACAGTCATTTTCTACAAAACCGCCTACTCGAATTTATTGAGGATATACCTCTGAATATTGTTCAAAACATGTGATATCAACATGACGGAGCCCCTACGCATCGTGGTAGACAAATAACAAAAGTTTTAAAACAACTGTTTGGAAACAATTGGATTGGTTTGGGAGGTACCATTGAGTGGCCTCCAAGATCACCGGATCTGAATCCGCTCGACTTCATTTTATGGGGGTACATGAAACAATTGGTTTACATTGTACCAATTATAAATGAAAACCAACTACTGGAGAGAGTTTATGAAGCTGCTAGGGAAATAAGAAATGATCATAATATCCTTATTAGAGCTACAAATTCATTAGTTGAAAAATGTAGAATGTGCATTACTATCAATGGAGGGCAATTTGAACAACTGTTATAAATTTTCTTTTTTTAATTTCGAGTTTAATTTTTTTATTGTTAAATTTTTAATTGTACTGATAGGACGTAAAATTTGTTGTTAAGTAATTTGTTATTATCAATTCGTTTTCCACGGCAACTTTGCTTTTTCATTTTGTTTTCTGGTAAACATTATTTTTATTTAAATCTACCATTAACTTGCAATTTATCGGTTTCCATAAAAAATGGTAGAAACCACAACATCTACGTACTTAACTTTTTTGTAGTTTATAAGTTGCTCTTTTTAAAAAAAATAATAATTTAAAATAATGAACCTTGTCAAACCTATCTTTAATTAATTTATGTGTAAAATTTACCCAAATGCCCTCTATATCTACGCCAATGAACAGTTAATGAAAGTCAAAATAATGCAGATTATTTTAGCTTATCGGTCCCCAAATGTATGTAAAATTTTTTCAAAATCGTTTAGCTAGTTTTTCAGAAATGAACAAAAAAGCTAATTTGACCACTAAATTTGGACACCCTGTATCTCGATAACGAAGCATTTGCGGACATGGGTTCAATGGCAAAAAATGCTTGAATTGTTTTCAGGAATCTCCAGTTTTCGTTTGTTGCAACCATAATGAATCACCCTGTATACTTAAAACGCTATTGGTGATGGAGTGAAATTTTTATTACGACTTTTCTAAATTACATATTTTATGTTTCTTCTCGAAAGTGGTATTTTACAAAAATTGGGATTAAAGTACGAAGGAAATTTTGCAGTTAGGTATCTGATTTGCCCAATTTAAGTGAAAATCTAAGTGGTCCTTTTATTCGGAAATGTTACTTAAAGGTAGCTTTTTGACAAGCTACTGACAGCTCTCAAAACGTGTATTTGCATCAAAATTTGTGGTTGATTTTCTAGTTTTTGTTAAAATAAACAAGTTATTTTTATCATACCAAAAATTACTCAGTGTAGGTAATAATAATAATATAATAATAATATATTTATTTCCATTCAAAAAAAAATTCCACAAAATATAAACTTGTTTATAATACATATAAAGCCATAAATAAATATACGAAAAATAATAGTATGCTACGATTTAAATATATAATACTCAAACCCCTGAGCAAGGAGCAAAAGTTTTTTAGTAAAACTTGTCCGCTCCCGCTCAACGGCCGATACTTTACATTTTTTCTGTTCACAGCTCCATCCTGACCCTGAACTGAACAATCTCAAATCCCATAACATAAATCCCCCCAAACACAAAATTTCAAAACAATATAATACGGTTCCCCGATGCTATACAGATACAATAATAATACCGACAACCATAAACTTAAAACATTAAAATACAGATAAATAGAAAAACAGAAAAAAGAGAAACACAATTTCTTCTGCGTACGATCCCAAATACAGACACAGTCCTCTAAAAATAAATTTAAAGCAATATGCATAATATATGAATTACGTATGTCATTAATGTGGGATTATACTCCCCAAGCCAACAGCTCACCGTCCTTTTAAAACACGCCAAGTACATTTTTGCTTTTATATTTTCTGGTAGAACATTATAAAATTTATGGCCTATATAAAAAAAAGACCTTTGTCCGATAGTTCTTGCTGTTTTTGGTTGTCGTATTTTTTTATTATATTTTTGTCGCGTATTGTGTTTATGCTCAATCAGACTAAGCAGGTATCTGAAGAGCAAAATATTCCTAAGTTTTAAATAAACACACACTTTTCGAGTACTTTCTTTCTCACCATGTTTTTGAGACATTATTATACACAGCCATCAAATTTAGCGCACCCTGTAGAGTGACTTTATATTATTTCAAATTATTATTTCAAAATATGACTTCTGTTGCCATCTATTATGACTACACTAAAGTGTGAACCTTTGCATTACATTATGCGATACTCACAATAGAGACTATACTAGGTATCCGTACCATAGATGGCAGAAGTGTACAAACTAGATCCCTCTATATTCAGGGTGTTCTTATATTCGGCCGACAAGGCTTTATCCGAGAAAGCTCTCGCTAATTCATGCATTTTGGTATAATATACCCTTAAGGCACAGTTTAAAATAACATACAGTTACTTCACCTCGTGTCGGCACGTTTGTTGTTCATGTCTACAAAGCAATTCGCCGCGCTTATAGTTATAGTATAGTATCTTATAGTATACAGGGTGTCCTATGGTGACGGCCCATTAAAATATTTCGGAGACTACTTTGAATTGAATTTGGAAAATTTTGGTATATGTATTGTCTAATATGGTATATTCAAATTTTATAATGTAACACTATTAGACTCTTCACATTGGTGGCTTACCTGTTTGTGTATAAATAAGGAAAGTAATTTAAGATTCCTAGTATCTAGTGTATACTTTAAACCTGGGTCTAAGTCTGACTTAGAAACGTTGCTTGATATGTACCAGGACTCTTTATCTTTTATCATTGATTCATATCCTAATACTTTATTTTTAATTGGGGGTGATTTTAGTTGCAGGGTGGGAAGTTTGGGTCTGACTATTCCAGAATGTATTGAGGGGTCAAACTTATTGATGATTCTGTAATTACCTCCAGAGGCAGTTTTCTCATGGACTTTATGGATACCAATTATTTTACTTTAGTAAATGGCAGGTCAGCTCACGACAGACCATCACAATATACTTTCGTGTCAAATTCTGGTCAAACCCACTATCTAACTCACGCTTCGATTGACACCCAAGCAACAGATTGCAGCAATGCAAGAGTCTCCAATCGTCGTAAACACTATGCCATTGTGTCGGACAATTTCTGTCAGGGGTCGTGTGATTGCTGATATGCACGTTAAAAAATATCATGCACAGAAGTATTCCAACGAAGGAGAAGTCCAAACGTCACCATGATAAGCCCTGCGGCGATCGGGGAGTCGCCACGGGAGCGGGATTGTATGATCTGGAAGCTCCTAGTGACAAACTGTCACGTAGGCGGCGAGTGTGTGATGGTCGTTCAGCTTCAGGATTTGGGACTGTGGAGCTGCTCGTGTCCTGCACTTGTGAGTGAGCAGTCCCTTTTAGGGTCCACTCTGCTCAGCCAAGATGCCTTAAACATAGTCAATCCACCCATCCGCCTATCTTAATAACTCAAAGATACCAGTAATAGACCAGAAATACGTACGGCAATTATAGCCCGTGAGCTAAAACGATTCAATAACTGGAGTGTCATTGCACCAACTTTCTTTCGATGTTTCTGAGGACGGTCACTCAACTTGTTAAGAAGGACTCTTCAGCCTTCGTAGACTGCAAGATGGGACGAAGATCGTACCCATATCAGTCATTAAGTTGCAATACGCGGATGACAATGTTGTCCTAACTGAGACAGAAGAGAATTTTCAGTAGTAATAACCCTAGGGTCTTGATAATTTTGTCATATAGAGAATGCCGAAAGCGTGTTGCTTGATAATAGCCCAAGGTCGCAGGCCGAGAGCTATTATCCTTGAGCAACTCGCTAGAACGATTCTATATGACAAAATTTTGAGTATTTATCAATAAGATAATTTTCTACTTTGTATATATCAACAATTTGATGGTCAATCTGACGTTTAATAATTTTCAATACAAAATGTATTAGTTTTAATCAAACAAATATTATTGATTTTTATTTAAAACTACAGTTGTGAAAAGTACAATTGGTAAATGTTAAATTGGAAGAAGAGTTTGCTGAAGTTGACGGATTGTTAATTTCCACTGTTGAAGAAATTCCTCGCATGGTGTTGATTATTTGACCATGGCGTTCTTTGTTAATATTCAAGTAACGGTTTAATTGAATTAGAGCTGCTATGTCCTGTTATTTTTATTAATTGCTGTTCAGGAATTTTTTAGCTTTTATTGTATCACAACTATGCAAAATTAGTCAATATTTCGAATAAGTTTAGGAAATATATATTTTTTTATGTTTTGACCCCTTTTCCACTATTTACGAACGCCTATGAAAGTAAGTTTTTTTGTGACAGATTTTATAGGTTATATTCTATCAAAACTATAAGTAACTAGTTAATATTTCTGCTATTTTTAAGAAATACGTTTTTTTTTAATCTTTTTTACCCCATTTTACACTATTTTCGAACGCCAATGTGGTCTAATATTTTATGTTCAATATTTTAGGTTATATTCAATTAAATGCGTAAAAAATTATGCAGTATTTCGGATAAGTTTAAGAACTATGAATTTTTTTAATTTTTGAACCCTCTTTTAAACCCTTTGCCTACGCTCAATGTTTCCCAAAATCTAATCAGCTCCTTCCCATGTCCAATAGTATTTTTGTACCAAATTTGGTTAAAATCTGTTAAGCGGTTTTTGCGTTTTCGTGGATACAGACAGACAGACAGACAGACATTTTTTTAAAACTACTTATTTATGTATAAAATGACCAAAAACAAGTATTTCCGGTGAAATTAAAAAAAAAAAATTTTTCATGAAACTAATAGTCTCCATATATACATATATTACATATATGATATGGAGAGCTAAAAATGTAGGGTATTATCGCTGTAATCCAGAGGTGATTGGATGAAATTTGACACATGACTTAAAATTAAGTAATTTGATTGGTTACTATAGTTAGTAAAAAATTATCAATATAATACTAAATGCATTTAACAGCGCACAAGGCAAGAAGCCATCTCGTTTACACCTCTTTTCGCAATTGACTCGTCCCACATACAGCAGTAAGTTATCTTTATCTGTACCATCATGGATGGTATAGTTGAAAGTCCAAAGCTTTAATGAAAAAAAGCTTGGTTTGTATTGGGGTTATATTATCTGAACTTTTTCCATTTTGTGCTTGAAAATTAGCAGGTTTGGCGTTTTCACACATACGTTTACCACGATTATCATACCGTCCACTATTGAATTTGCCATGCAAAAATACATATACCTAACACTATTTACCTCCCTTAAACTAGTAACTATGTTTATTATTTTTTAGATCATGTATGATATTTTGGAAAATACCTTAGATAAAAGTTATCTGGAGTATACTGAAGAACAATATTCCCCAAAAGACAAGGCTATTGTTAGAGCAAATAGTATCCAAAACACAAAATCCACTGGTAGTAGCTTATTGAGAAGTTTTACCAATTTCTGGAATGAATCATTTTATTGGTAGTTAGACACACTTTTGTCTTTATTATAGCGCATGCATTCTTATTAGTTTGTTACATAATATAAATAAAAAAAATAATAATTCTATAAAAACTACTTAATTGTTAGTAAAAGTAGTAATATGAAAACTTTTAGATTATTTAGTTTACCTATTTATTTAGTTATTTAAAATTCTTTGTAAAATGTTAACTTTTAGTTAAATAAATACATTAGATTGGTCAAATTTCGGATTATTTTTACAGCAGTATCAATTCGTTAAAATTTTGCATCCTCATCACCTTGTAAATGGACTAAATAGAGTTTATGGGAAAAAGTAAAAACCTCTTTCGGCATATTGCTCTACAGATTTTATGACAAATGTTCGAATACCTTAGAATCTAAAGATACTTATTACTTAAATACTCTTTTAAAAATGCAAATTCCAAAGGACAAAATTCGATACTATAAATTTGTATGAGCTGTTTTTTCTGTACAAACCAAACACTTATAAACCACTACAAAAAAAAATGTTAACGAAATTTCGAGCCTTAAACTACCAGAACTTTACGAAAGGTCTTGTTACTTTATGTAACAAGCAATTCGTAAACAAAGCCTCCCGGGAATTCGGGCGCATCTAGTGGTGGCAAATAGATGGAGTTGTTACTTCTTGTCCGGCCATCGTTTGTGAACTGTGTTTCACCGGGAATTACTCGATAAAATAAAATCATTTAATTTCAAAAATGAATATGTAATACACCAAATTTGCCTAACTCAAGGACATACTGTTCTTAGTTTGCCGCCTTACCACTGTATTTTCAATCCGATCGAGATGATTTAGGGATCATAAAACCCGATTACAACAAAATTATTCAAACACCAAATAATATATGTATAAATTTGCTTATTTTGCTAAAATAATGATACGCCCTTATAACCAGTATATCTTAGAAACAATGCATTTCCGGACTTATGTTTATGGGAGCTTTTTTTCATAAAATGACCTAAGAAATCACCCCCTTAAAAATTGCCGCGTCTTCTTGATACACCCCCCTGTATAATTAAGTACACGTTCAGAAAACAATGACCTTAAAAACCCGCAACGCCATGTTTACCCCCATAATAATAATAATAGCTTTATTGCCCAACAGATTTACAAAATCCCTTTACAGGACAATTCCTAGATACAAAAACTTTATTACATTCATATATTAAATTCTACATTTAATTTAAGAAACATCAAAATTCCAAAACCGCATGAACAACACGTTCTAATTTACTAACACTATCAAAAAATATATCAAAACAGTGACTTAATTCATTAAATTTCACAGCCATTACATAGAGAACATTAGTCCTAGCACGCTCCCATCTAAACAAACAATCATGTCTAGTGGAAATTCTGGGAATATTGAAAGTTAACATTAAATATGACAAAACACGACGAAGTTCAAGACTTTGCATTGAAAATCGAGCTAAAAGAAGTCCCTGATCGTATCCTCGAGTTGGATAAGCGCCATACTGCTTCCAGACCAAATATTTCAAAAATCTACGTTGTATTTTTTCTAATGACTGCTTATGATATGAATAAAATGGGGACCAAATGATAGATCCATACTCTAATTTAGAGCGAACATAGGCAAAATAAAGGCCAATAAGAGCATCGACACTCACAAATCCCTTACAACTTCGCACTAAGAAGCCATACATACGACTTGCTTCCTGAATTCTGGTTTTAATGTGCTCGAATCGAATATCACTCCGAGGTCAGTAACCAAGTCTGATCGGGACAAACAAATGCCTTCAGTGTATATAAATTAACAATGAATTTCTTCTTCCGAAAGTAAGTGACGCATTTACACTTTGCTATATTTAGCGATAGTTTGTCACACCAGTCGTACCTACAAGTTATTAAGATCGTTCTGCAACGCCAAGTAATCCAACATAGTTGTAATAGGTTTAAAAATTTTAAGATCATCAGCAAACAAAGCTTTCCTGCCTGAATAGTTTCGACTAGGTCATTGATAAATACAAGAAAAAGCAGGGGACCCAAATTGGAGCCCTGCGGAACCCCTGATGTCATTGTATAGTCATTAATAATAATAATAATAATCTTTATTGACTACGTTTTGTACAAAACAATTGCAGTACGTCAAAATACAAAAACTATATCTACAACAAAAAACATAAAAGTGTAAGTAACATAGGTACAAACAAATTAAAAGCGACTAATTGCTAAAATGTACAACTTCCTTGGATATTCTTCCACAGAATAAAAAACATGCTTGAGCAAGTATGATTTTATAGTTCTTTTGAACATTTCTGAACTGTACTCCCGGACCCTACGAGGAAGAGTATTATATAACCGAATCTGTAAGGAATTCTTTGCAGACTTAGTCAATCTCCATCGCCGAGCCCGTACCAAGTCCGCAGATCTCGTACCATACTCATGACAAGTTGAGTTAATACACAAATCGGGCTTACATCTGTGAATCTCAAGCAGTTGATAATATACTCGTATATATAAAGACGGGAGAGGCATTATATTGAGAGATCTGAAAATGGGCTTGCAATGCTCCAGATATCCAGCATTTGCCAGAATGCGAACCACCTTTTTTGCACCTTAAATATTTGCATAGCCGATGACGAGTTACCCCAGAGACTCACTCCATAAGAAATATGAGAATGGAACAGTGATAAATAAACAGTTCTCAGAGCTTGCTAACTCAGACAATGTTTGAAAAATCCCCAATAAGTTGGGTGTTCGTCTCCGAGCATGACCACTAGCACTAGAAAATGTAAGTCTCTGGGTCTTATCAATAGTTAGTTTCAGCAGATTACTAGTGAACCAGCCATTCGCAATTCCCTCAAGGTGCCCCGCACGACCTTCGAGCTGTGAAACACTGCTCCCATAACACACCAAAGAGTGACCCTTCCAGGATTCAAATAACTATATAGGTCGTTAATATAAACGACAAAGAGCAACGGACCCAACACAAAGCCCTGGGGCACTCCACTCGTTAATACTCTCACCTCAGACAGCTCCGACCGAAGAGCCACTGTCTGTCCTCTGCCAGTCAGGTACGACCGCAGCAGCTGCAACGAGAGTCCCCGCACACCAAATCGAGAAAGCTTGGTCAGAAGAACTTCATGAGACACACAGTCAAAGGCCTTGCTCAGATCACATAAGGTGAGATTAATAAATTCACATCTCTCCAGGCCCTCGACTATGTCAGACACCACACGAGCCACCGCCTGAACTGTCGACCGACCACCCCTGAAACCACTGTCCAGGACACAAAAGGTTATTCGCTTCCAAAAAAGAAGTTAGATTTTGTTTTAATTTAATCTCAAAAATTTTTCCAAATATAGGAACTATAGAAATCGGTCGGTAATCAGAAGCATTATCAATGTCACCATTTTTAAATACAGGGATAACTCTAGTCAACTTGAATGGCTCAGGGAAAATGCCGCCGCACAAACATAAATTCAAGATGTGCACTAATGGCTTAACTAAGATCTGTGCATATTCCTTCACAAAGAAACTGCTACAGTCAAACATATCAACACTGCCCGAGTTTTTTAAGTGGCGAATGGTCTCCAGGACCTCAAACTCCGAGATGGGCAACATAAAAAAGGAGCTAGGCTGCATCGGTATCCGACTTAACATATGCACCCGCTCATCAAGATCCACAGACATGGCCTCAGTAATGTTATTAGCAACAGATACAAAAAATTGTTGCATTGAATGTATGTCCGCTATAATAAACAAATTGACTGCGGCCACTCAAGTAAGACACTATTAGTCTAAGCAAGGCATTCGAGAACCGAAATTGATTTAACTTGTTAACCAACACACCGTGATCCATTCTGTCAAACGCCTTCCTAGGTTCCCGATATCTCTTGTGTAATGTATAATGCAGGGTCCACATCAAACCGATAAAGGAAAATCAAGACTATGTTTTTCAACAGTTCTGCAACATTCTACAACAAAGTTGCAACATTTCAGCGACTTTTTTGTCGCCGGATTCCGCAACAATTTCGAGTCCAATCGCTTGGTACTAAATTTCAAAGACTTTCTGTTTTGTTTGCTTTATCGGGAGCACTGTCGAATCAGTGTGGACGGAGAAAATATTAAATTATCGTTCGCGTGTGCTCATTTACTTGTGATTATTGTGAAAATTTTTTGACGGTTCTAACAACCAATCAAATTTGGCATTTCGTGGCATATGAAACAATTTCAAATCATCATGTCAACATTACACTGATAATTGCATTCAGTGCAATTATCAATCACTATGAAAACAACTTCATTCCAAATAAATTTCAAAATGTCACGTTTTGGCAATGCGAATGTTCAAAGTATAAATGCGCTAATCAAAGAAAAAATTCCCAGAAATACAACCAAAGAATATTTATGGAATTTTGCTGCGAACGAGAATATGAATTGAGTTATAATTTTTTCTATCAAAAAATTTTCTACCGAATATCCCTCGGACATTGACAAATGCCTCATAATTTTATGACAAGTTTCTCAAGCTCGTTGCTTGGTAACAACTCGAAGCCGAAAGAGGTATACGATTTGGGTATTCCAGATACAATCATGTAATGCCAATCTTCTTTTGTGTTGGTCTTATGTGGTAAGGGTGTTTTATCTTTAACAGGAGAAGCAACTTTAATGTGAGGAATGTTAGTTTGTGTCGAGATTGTCTTTTTTGATGGCTGCTTATTACTCGAGATGTTTGGCTTATCTCACATAACACACACTATGTGGCTTATCTTTAGCAGCTAGTTTATCCACCATAAGTGACAACCGATTAACAGTGTTTCGTAAGTCACCCACCTCCTTTATAGATTCATTCTTTGCCGTGTCATGTACCTGAATCTTAACAGAGTCATCCTCATTGTCCATGAATACCGATGTCAAATTAAAAATATCTTGCTTCATTTCGCTAATAGATTGGTATAAAGATTCCCGGCCACTTTCAGAGATTTTGGTTTGGCGGCTGTGTATGTCATCTATTTTGCTATATAGCAGCTTCCACTTGGAGTCGTGGTTATTTAATATGTCGCAGATTTCATTAATCATAGAAAAAACATCAGTGTTCTTTCTTAGACAGGCCCCAAGTGCATCAACATTCTCCACAGTTATCTGGGAGTTTTCGAGCTGTAATACTTTGTCATGTAGGTACTTTAATGTTGGAGAGTCACAAATACTGCAGAAAAATCTGATGTTGTGGTACTTTTGTTGGTATAGGATTTTCGTTGTTGTTTTGTCCAGGCCAGTACAGTTCATGCAGAAATACCGGCGACATTCACCACTTCATCGAACTTTATATTTGTCCTCAATATGAATTGAGTTATTTTTGTCAAAAAATTTTCCACCGAATATCCCTCGAACATTGACAAATGCCTCATAATTTTATGACAAGTTTCTCAAGCTCGTTGTTTGGTAACAGCCCTCAGCTTTCGGCTTCGAGCATTCGATTGTCATAAAATTATCTCGTCTATTAACAATATCCTAGGGATATTACTACTGAAAACAATATCGGAAAAACCTAAGTGGAGAGTGGATAACACTTGTAAATTAATCGAAATGTATAGAGACACCATTGTTATGGAACTCAACAAATATTGACTATAAAAAACGGCTGATGCTTTAAAGGAATTTGGACGATGTCTGAATTTGTCAGCGTAGGAAATTCAACGAAAAATACAAAAATCATTGGAGTTGATTCATCATTTTGTTTTGAATAAATGGTTTGCGGTGTGGACTATGTTTCCGAAATGTTTGTTGCATAAAAGTTTTGTCTTTGTTTTGTCGGTTTGATGTGGACCCGGCATAACACCTTTTAATTTTTTAATATTCTCAAATAAAAACCACAAACAATTTATTCGACATCTATTTATTATTTTATGACAAAAAAATAAATACAGTTAACATAAAACAAAAAACAAAACAGAACCCGACAACTAATTGAATGGTATTTGTTTATGAAAAAGGCACAATAATTATGTTAGATAAATTATTACTATTTTATTTATTCATTTATTTATGCAAAACCGCTGTATATATAAAAACGCTCTACCATAGCCTACTAGCAATTTTCCAGATAAGCATGACTCTGTCAAACATTTTGTTACTATTGCGTAACATGCCGTCACTAGACTAATACGCCACATGTATACAGATTTTTTGAAGTCTATTATAATATATTTAAGTATGGTTCAACGTAGTACAGACAGACATATTATTAATTATTAAAAGATCTTGATTTCCATCTTCTTGAGTGTATTTGTTTTTGTTTGGTTTTGCTTTTTGTTGTTGGTTATAAGAATGTATAATAATTATGTCCTTTTTTTAGAAACCATGCACCTTCAGTTGATCGGGTTTGGCTAGACCGACTTTCGTCAGCCACTGACAGATGTTCTCTCGTTGATCGCCTTGTAATTGAAGGACTTCACCGTATTCCGGGTGTTCTATCACAGTGCCATTGCAAGCAAACTCCTGTAACATACGGAATAAAAAGAACTCATTAATATTCGCTAATAATTACTCAGATCAATCCAATGTATCACTATATTTGTAATATTTGTGAAACTTCCAGTTATACCAGAAGTTGATATCAACTAAAATACTGTATTCGCCCTTGGAGCGGTTCGTTCCGCCATATAAAAAGTATAAGTGTAAATATCCTACTTGGTATACTGTAACCATAATAAAGAATATTAAAATTAAAGAGAGATTGTTGAAAAAATATAAAATGTACAATGATGAGTTGGTTTTTCAGCGATACCGAGAACTAATATCTGTTGTAAAATCAGATATTAGAATTGCGTATAGTAATTACATACATCGTGTTCAAGATAGCCTTCGTGAGGATCCTCGAGTTTTTTGGAATTATTTTCATTGTAAAAGTAATACATCTAGGTTACCGGGGATAATGATCCATGAGTAGAGGGAAATCCATGATCCACAGGATATAGTGAACGCGTTTGAGAGCTCAAGAACAAGATGACTTCTGGATTTGACGGCTTCCCAGCTTTCTTTCTTAAGGACTGTTTGGGGGCTCTTGTTAAGCCTTTGTGTATATTGTATAACTTGTGTCTTCATGTTCGCGAGTTTCCAACTGAATGGAAAATTTCTAAAATTGCACCAGTGTTAAATCTGGAGCAAGCTCTCAAATTACAAATTACCGCCCTATTACAATCCTATCAATTTTTCTAAACTCTTTGAGGCCGTTCTACACGAGCGAATTTTGCAAGCTGTTCGACGTCAGATTTCACTATGCCAGCATGGTTTTATGTCTCAAAGATCGACAGTTATGAATCTTTCAATCATCTCGCAAGACATTTCTTAAAAGTAGCTATGAAATTAACCACTTTGAGAAAAAGGTTTATTAGTTGTTTTTGAACAATCGGTGTAATAAATCACGGTTTTGAAAATATTTTCATAAAATTAGAAAAAAACAAAACAATGAAAATCATTAAAAATGTTATTTTTGATATACCCTGTATAGTAATCGTAAATTTGGTATTTGAAATTGTAGTTTCGACACAAGCAGACGTTTTTATAAAGAATGACTTTTTCTTCTAAATCTACAAATAAAAAAGTTTTTACTCTTCCAAACTCTATCCGTGGACACATTGTATATCCCTAAATGGAAATGCTTCCGAAAAAAGCAAGTTTCTAGAACAATCGGATTATTTCGATGTATTTTAATTAGGTAGCCATGAAACGTCTTTAAAGGTCACGAAACATTAAAAGAACCTGACCTGACAAGTGTCGCGATATTAATTAAAATGGAAGAAAATAGTTGCTCAAATGAAGATTTAATGAACTTATTTATTATTTAGTGTTACCCTTGTTCGATTCTTCGAGTCGTATCTTGCGGGACGTAGCGTGTTTGTTGAGTACAATGGCTTTAAATCTAGGGATTTTATAGGTACAAGTGGTGCACCTCAGGGGAGGAACTAGCCTCCACTTATACAGGGTGTTTCATAATATATGCGCAGGACTTTAGCATGTGAGCGCTCGTGCAAAAATATGAAAAAAAAAATTAAATGCAAGTTGATTTTCGTCGAAAACGGTAAACTTTAGAGCCTATGACCAAGAGTACTTTTTCCAGTGGCGTAGAAATTGGGGAGAAAAACACCCACTACCCCTTCGTTGGAATACGTTTCTGTCGTATGGTCACCGATATACCAAACATATATCGATAAACTCAGCGTAAGTTTTTAAAGTACATTTCGTACAAGATTGATGAACGATACCCAGACAGGGGGTTGGCCATAACGAAATCTTAAACCGTTTTGGTTTCCAGTCCTTGCGGTGTCTAAGAATGTGTGCTTCTCAAGTATTTCTTTTAAAATTGATCAACCCCACGCTGGATTGCCCTGAGTGAACCTCAATGTACCACTGGCACATACAAGGAAGTCACGTTTATTTAGGGTTCCCCAAGCTCATACAAATTATGAGACGAGGGCATCATCAATGCCTGCAATCTGTGTAATAAACATTTTTTTTTACTGAAAATTTAGTGGCATTTAAACATAGTTTGCATGCTCATTTAGTTAATTTAAGAATTTAATATTAAGTTGTCCCTTATGAAGGGTGTTCGAAAATTAACGCAAGATTTGAATTTGCCGCCATTTATGCAGTAAAGTGTTGGCAACCCTAAAAACAAAACAAATCGACAGCTAACAGTTTAGGCTCAGTGTTGTTCCTGTCAGTACAATTGTACTGAAATCAGTACAATGACCAATTTGTCAGTACAATAGCGAATAATTTCAGTACAATTTGATTAGGTTTACAATTTTTCTGGTTTCTATCAATTTTAAGGCAGCTAACGTAACTAACCACGAAATCTGGCCGAATAAAAAAGAATGATTGAAAGTCAATTTTGGACAGAAAATCATATTATTTTTAATTCTTTTGAACAAGAATAATTAACCAGACTTTTTTTTGGTCGTTATCAATGACAACGGAAAGGAACGTGCGACACAGACAGGTGAGTAAAAATTGCTCATATTTCGCGTAGAAGGATAACGCATAATATATTTTAGTGATATCGGTGCTTTAAACGGTAATCTGACGGTACTATTATTTTGCAGTATTTTTTATAGTTAGAAAATCTGTTAAATTGTTAACTTAGAAAAGGTATTTTTTTTATGTAAATAGACGTTTTTAGAAATAAATAATTTCAATTTGCCACGTCAGTACAATTGAACCTGAAATCAGTATCGTGAAGGCGCTGTTTTCAGTACAAATAAATTTATCCCAGGAACAACACTGTTTAGTGTTAGAAAAAATGGAGCGTTACACGATAGAACATGTCTTCATTATTATCTTCAATATTTCAAAAACAATGAAATGTTGGCGGCCGCAGTTCGAAAATTTCATACAAAATATGTTCGGAATAGTGTTTTAACTTCGTCAACTGTGAAGAGATTAATTGAAAAATCCTGGGAGACAGTATCCGTTGGAGACAGCAAACACACTGGTCGTCCAAAAACAAGCCGTTCAAATGTGTATATCGAAGCAGTGCGTGAGTGTTACTGACAATCCAGGAACCTCAATTCGGCGTCGTGGACAAGAATTGCAAATTGCAAGATCTCTACGGCGCATACTCACTAAAGATATGTGTCTCCATGCTTACAAAATTCAATTAACACACTGAAACCTAATGACCATGCACAGCGAAGAGAGTTTGCAGAATGGATTATTCAAATTATTCAAATGGATGCTGATTTTTCGCGGTAAGCGACGAAGCGGTTTTTCACCTTCATGGGTTTGTTAATCGCCAAAACTGCCGCTTTTGGGCTTCTGAGAACCCAGTGTGATTGTCGAAAAACAAATGCATCCCCAACGTGTCACTGTTTGGTGTGGATTTTGGGCTGGAAGCATAATTGGACCGCATTTTTTTCAAAATGAGGCTGGTGAAGCAGTGACTGTTACTAGTGCTCGATATCGCTACATGATAACACAGTTCTTTTTGCCGATATTGGATGATATTGATGTGGCTCCTATGTGGTTTCAACAAGACGGTGCAACATGACATACAGCCCGTAAAACACTTCAATTACTGCATGTGACATTTCCAGGTCGTGTACTCTCGTTTGAGTGATCAGAATTGTCCACCTAGATCGTGTGATTTAACACCATTAGATTTCCTTATATGGGGTTATTTAAAATCACAGGTCTATGTCAACAAGCCCACAACCACGCGTGCATTAAAGGAGGAGATTCAACGCTGCATCAACGAAATTCAGCCAGAAACGAGTGCGTATGTGTATGCAAAGCCCTGAGGGATATTTGCCCGATGTGTTATGCCATAAATACCCCTATCCTATGTACTTTATGATTCAATAAAAAACTTATAATCAAAAGACTAAAAACTGTGGTTTCTATTTAATTCAAATCCTGTCATGGTCTGTATATTAGATCGGAATATGTGAGCAATCTTCCGAACTCACAAAACCAGGTGCAGACTACCGAAAAATAAACTTTTATAGAACAGGATGTCGAAAAATTGACAATATCTAGTCCGTTCCTGGCAAACTAAATAAGCAAAATAGTTTAAAATGGGTTTAAAACGATGTAGTATCTACAATATTAAAAAAAGTTTCAAATTTTAGCAAGTATAAAAGTAAAGTTAAAAAAAACCCTTTTCGGATGTGATTTTTTCGGTCCTGTACCTGTAAGAGGAAGCCGAAAAAAAGTATACGAACTTCTGAACCTCAATCCGAGGGATTGTCCACGTACTATACAATGAAATTCAGTCAGTGCCCAAATAATATAATTAATATTATGGAACATTTTTTCAACAAATCTAGTTACATTTAATTTTCCAGTAAATTTGTTGAGTAAATCTGTCCCCCATGAATTATTATTATCTTGCCATTTCTGTATTGGAATAATTTACCATGATTAAAGGTAAATTATTCCAATACAGAAATGGCGGAAATGCATTACGTGTATAACCTCGCCGAACTTTTTCTTGAAAACGGCAGCGGGCGAATTTTGGAACACAAAAAACCGTTGCCATTTAAAATTATCTTATATTTATATACCTTCCTTTTTCTCACCTTTTTACATGCCCGCACTATTTTCTTTAGGTCATATTCAGAAGATAAGCCTTGGACCGTTGTCAGAGTTTTACGACCATTACGTTGTTGGATTCTTATGTGTACAAGACCATCCTGAACATCATCATCTGCACCCTTACTTGCATCAGCAAATGGGTCTAAAAGCAAAACACAAATTGTGGATTTTCAAAATATTTAAATTCTTAGTAACATAATATAGGTACCTAACTAGATTTTTTGTAGTTCATTAACGAGTAAGAATTTGAGTTAGAATAAACTAGCAACTTTGTGATCAGAGCCGTACTAATAAATTTGTTGTTACGAATGAATTCAAAAGTGACAATTCTACAAAGTCAGAAATATTTAATATTGCGCAATAGTTTATCAATTTATAGTATTATCCCCAAACACCGATATACGAGGATTGTCTTTTCAGTTTTACGTATTGAATCACTAGTCAAATGTCTCTACTCAAAATGCAATCTTTAGTTAACATAAATCATGGAAGGAGACGCGTTGTGGTCCCTAAAGTCTGGCAAGAGGTCATTTATTGGTAATTATCGTCCCGTGTCTATATTGTCTAATTTTTCAAAGATTTTTGAGTCTGTTCTCTACAGCCGCATCTGCGGTCTGGTGCAAAGACGGATTTCCCTGAGTCAACACTGCTTTATCTCGAGAAGATCAACTCTTACGAACCATTTCGAACAGGTTTCCAGAGTTGTGTTATATACCTAGGTTTGTTTGTTAAGGCTTTTGATAGGTTGGATCACGAGGTGCTTCTTCAGAGGCTTGGGCATTATGGATTCGTTGGCAGTTTGAGGTCTCTATTTTCATAATATCTGCGCGATAGAAGGGAGAACGTTTCTTATGGCGGCTATAGGCCAGGAGTCATATTTGGGCCTACTCTTGTTTTTAATTTTTATAGACGCTCTGAATGATTATCTACATGTCAAGAGATAATGTTTTTTTCTGACGATCTTAAATTGTTTGCTCCTGTTGAATTCTACGAGGACTGCGAGATTGGTGTAATCTTAATGGATTGTCATTAAACGCCAATAAATGCAAATATATATCTTTCTCAAGAAAGAAAAATATTATAGATTTTCGATATACAGTTTGTCAGACTTTCCTTGGTAGGTATTCCTCTACTACTGATTTGGCAGTTGTGTTTGACTCAAATTTGTTTTTCGTCCGCATGTAAATGTTCAGGCCAGTGAAGCTATGAGAATGTACGGTTTTATTGTGAGAAATTATGGAAGTTTCATTGATGTTTCTGCACTTGTAATGTTGTACAATTCTTATGTTCGTTCAAGAGTGGAATATTGTTCTCTGATTTGGTATCCCATTTATAGCCTTGACATACATATTGAGAAGGTTCAGAGAAAGTTTTTTAAAGTATCTTTCATTTAGAGTAGATGGCGTTTATTCAATAATACACATTGTTGCTGGACAGATTTGGCGTGAGAAGCTTGGAGTTCAGAAGAATATTTTTTTTCCATAAAATGTCTGCATGCTCTTCTGAACAATCAGATTGACTGTCCTGAGGTACTGTCCCAACTAAATATAAGAGTTCCGCGATTGGGAAGCCGCAATGGTGTAGATTTTTATTGCGAAAGTCCAGCCACGAATTTGTATGCGAAGTCGCCTGTGCGTGTGTGACAATATTCGTCTGTTCTGGGGATCACTGTTGAAGGCTGCTATGGAGGGTCTTGAATTGTGAATATTTCATCTATATTGTTTTGTCATTTCTTCTTTAGACTATAATTATTAATATTTTTGTTTTTGTATTAGTTGATTATAGTGTGGACGAGTTTCTGGCATTCTTAAATGGAAAGGATGAAGCATAACAGTACTGACGATTAAGTATTTGTTTTCTTTTGTTAGATTTTAATGTGTGTGTTGTAGTATTGATTGTATTGCTCTGTAAAGGGATTATTCTGTTGAGCAATAAAACTATTATTATTAAAACAATTAAAAGTGTCAGTGCGAAACGAATACTTAATATTCGAAGCTACTGCGATTTCTCAAAGTTATTCGAACAACAGGATTAAACCGAGAAAATGTTGTAAAGTAATGGGCTCCAACTAAAATTGGATTAAAATAGCAAGAATGCATTGAACGTGCAATCTATCATGGTGTGGTGGCGAACCACAATACCGCTAAAACTAGACCCATCCAGTTTATCACGTTAATCGCTACTTCTTCTATTTATATAGCGAATATGCATTTCTGTAGATAGATGTTACGTGCAATGTGTGTAAACACCTAAGGGCTTCATATTATGCGCTTTTCATGCGATTATAGTGAAAATATGCGCAATTATGCGATTTTTTTGCAGTGCGAAAATTATTACCTAACCTAATTAATAATCCTACAAAACAAAATACGCACACACATCAGATGGCCAGATTTTGCAGGAACCGAGACAATTGAGCGCAGAAAGATCTTACAGGCTCATTGAAATAGTTAATTTCTTGACTAAATCCGTCTATGTTACATGTTTGGCATGCTCGAAGTAGTGGTGCTTTGGATTCATAATTAGTACGAAAAACAGGAACGTGAAATAGTCTGCTACTCCTCGCAGAGGGGCGCGGTATGTTAAAATTTAACGATCGGAGTAGATTTGAACAGTCCACCAAGCTATTTATAATCTTAAACAGAAAGATTTGTCCGGCATACACTCTGCGAGCACCCAGCGAAACCATTTGAAAGCGATCGAGCAGTGCTCTATGAGCGAATCCTCTACATGGAAATCTACCGTCAATTTTAAACGCTAAATATTTAAGGAATTTGCGCTGTATGTATTCAATGTGTCCTGCATGAGATTGGTAAATGGGAAACCATATTATAGATGCGTACTCAAGCTTAGATCTTACCAGAGCACGATCCAAATTGGTTACACATTCAATATCACTAAAATCTTTGGTAACACGAAACAAAAAGCCAAGCATGCGAGTGCATCTCGGGTAATACTTTGAATATGATAATTAAATGACAATTCAGTGTCGACGTAAACTCCAAGATCCCTGACAACATCACAAGACTCAAGCGCAGTGTCACTCAGCTGATAGCGATATTCAAAAACAGTCTGCGTTTTCGAAAATATCACAAACTTACATTTATTAATATTTAAAGGCAATTTATTATTGTTAGACAAATCTTCAAGCTTAGATAAGTCGCGCTGCAACAAGACGCAATCCGAAGTGTCTCGAATAACACGATACAACTTCAGATCGTCTGCAAACATCAAATGGTTGCTTGTAAGTTCCTGGGATATGTCATTAATGAAAATTGAAAATATTAATGGTGCCAAACAGATGCCCTGAGGCGCTCCGCTGGTGGGTGTGAAAGTTTCCGATTTATGACCATTGTATTCGACATAGTGTTGTCGATCAGAGAAGTAGGAGGCAAAAAACGTTAAAAGATCCTCATGAAAACCCGACGTCGACATTTTCCGTAAGACAAGCGAATGATCCAGCTTATCGAAAGCCTTCGAAAAATCTGTATAAATCGCATCGATCCGCAGACCCTCCCCGAGGGTACGAAATACATCCTCAAGAAAACAGGTTAGGTTGGTTACTGTAGAGCGGCCTGGGAAAAAACCGTGCTGCTGCTGCTGCATCGATCAGATGCTTAATTTGAGTAAATATTTTTCGGTGTAATGCCGCTTCAAAAACCTTCGAGAAGTTGGGCAGGAGCGAGACGGGTCTATAATTTTCAACATAATCATTCTCAGCAGATTTATGGATTGGGCAAATGCGGGAAATTTTCCAAGTTTTTGGGAATATATTGGATCTCAGAGACCTATTAAACAGACTCTGCAGTGGAACGGCGAAAACAGACGCACAATCTCGTAAAATGAAAGCCAGGATGTCATCCGGTCCCGAAGTCATTTTGGGCTTTAATTGTTTGAGTGACATGAGAACATCATCGATATCAAGCTGACCCACCGATATGCGGGAAGAAGAATGCACCATCAACATATACGCGCAAATCGCATAATTATGCGCCAATCGGCAACACTGCCCTATATACATACTTCGGAAACTGGTTGACCACAAGCTCTGAAACTCAAATGTTTGGTTTCATGGCAATTAACGTGTTAAATAATTGATAATTGCAAAGGTACTACTGAGAGTCATAAAATGCCACGTCAAACAATTGGCGAGTCATTAATAATTTATAGATTCCAGACGAAGTAAATGGTTTTGTCAAGTTGCAAATCAAGTGGAAAACTTTAAATAATCCATGGACCAAATAAATTGAAGATTTGGTCGCCAAAAATAATGCTGCAAGTAATAATATTAATCGAAAGTAATATTGTTTCTTAGTGAATATGATAATGATCGTAAGTCACTTTGCTATTATAAAGTTAAATAATGATCTCTATGTTGTTGCATAGCAAACGGTAAGTACAATAATATCTAATTCACATGTTGACGCCATCAAAATCGGTACAGAAATTGCTGAACAAGTGATGGATTCACAAAGACAAGGTGATTTCCGCAATAAAGCACCACATCAGTCGACAATATCTTGTTGGTACTGAGTATTCAAACGTGAACGTTTTATAATTTATTTATGTAAAATAAGATTAAATTAGGAAGCATTACCTAAGCTTAAATTTCACCGGTATTTTTATTATTACAATAAGGTCATCTTTATTATTATTTATGTCTCAGTATAACCTACCTTGAGTGTGAAGAATTTACTGTACTTTAGTAATACTTAATACGTAAATTTTACTTCAATTAATGTACTTAAATGGTACTTTAAGTACTCCGAAATAAAATCACAATAATAAACTAATCTGGTGAATTTGGAATTTAAATTTCTGCGCTAAACGTGATCAGTAAGATCAAAGTTGGGTAGGTTTTTAATTTTAATATCAGTTAAACCCCACACAGGTCAAGGTTATGTCAAAAGATGCCCTACTTTCTATTGAACTAAGTACAAAAATCAATGTTATACCCTATTTCGCTTAGATTCGGCACTATGTTTTTTAAAACATACATACAATTCTTTAAAACTATTAAAATTTACAGTAAGTCGCCATATTGTGTATGAGTAACTAGTTTTATAAGGAAGTTGTATCAATACAAAATAATAAAAAAAGTAAAATTCACTTACCGAATGTATTTAGATTCTGGATGGACATACGACAATCAAATGATATACTTTGAAAACAAAATTATCTGCAATCTGCACAAGGTTTTCTAAACTGAGCTGCTTTACAAGTTTTCTTATAGTTGGATTATTATTTTAAACGCACTATTTCTTGCTGTATTTGTATTAAAAATGAGTTTGTCTTGTCTAAAAGAACAGCAACGCAGCAAGTCTGTAAATTGACGCCTCGCTCAGGTTCAGAAACGTGAGAAAAATTTGAATGTGGATGCGTGAAACGAAACTAATTTTTCTTCAAACAAAAATAGGTAATGAAATTATTATGTCGACAAATAAATTGTTGAACTACTTTTGACAGAATGTTGTTTATAAATGTTTACGAATTTTTATGAAATAAACAAAAGCCAAACGAAATATAAAAATCCAGTTTAAAAAATTTATGTTGGCCATACATCTGTCAAAAACAATGGCTGCCTAACTTCATGTATGTATAAGGATATTATAGTGCTTAGATTAGGAAAGAGAGGGGATACCGCCGTTCGTATATCTGAATGCATGGCAAGTGTTACGCTTTTAATGCGGCGGCCATTTTTTATGTGCTGAAAAACAGAAAACTACGTTTGCATTTTTGATGATTTTATTTGTGAAAATTGGGAATAGAAATTTATTTTGTATATTAATAAAATGGAACGTTGTGTGGCTTTTGGATGCCCAAGTCGCAGTGAACAAAAGGAGTCCAGAATTTCGTTTCATAGGTAAAACTTAGAATGATGTATCAAGGCGCTTCTATTTTTTTTTAGTTTTTAATTTTTTTATTAGTTTTTAATAATTATAAGTAATCTTTAGGCTATTATCTTTTAGTATGTAGTATAACAGATTTCAGTTTACCTAATTAAAACTGTTTGATACAACAATTCATTTAAAATCAACACGATAAAGCATTATTTTTTGATAGAAACCTCTATAGATGTTTACTTTATCAGGGGCGTAGACATTATATTTTTCCAAAAAATTTGTTTTTTACACATTTTTGCGTTAAAAGTGAATAAAATAATGTCACTTTAGCTTTTTAAATATTTCAACCTTTAGAACAACATGCACTAGATAGCCCAGCAAATCACATAATATACTTTTTAATAAAATCTATCTGTGTCATATATCTTAATGTTCGTGTATATTTCATAACAAAACTACAGTCTCAAAAATTAAATCCCATTCTCGAAATCAATTAACAAAACTCATTCTATTTAAAGGACAATAAAAACGTTATGTATTGGTGTTGTGTACTGCAGTACCTCTAACTCACAGATTATCACTAACTGAAAAATCAGCATTATATAATATGATAATTAGATTTGTGAACAAACTACCAATCAGTATCAAAGAAATAAATAGATTGAAGATATTTAAGAATGAAGTTAGGAAATTACTAGTGGAACTAGAACCATATCAATTGGCGGATTATTTTGATATGTAGTTAGGAGTATCAATTTTTTTTTTGTTTTTCTCTTTTTTGACGTCGTTTCATTTATTTGTATGCTCGTGTGATTGTGGATATGTAGGTACATTTATTTGAAATAAAGAATTGTTATTATTATTATTAATATATCCACATGCACATATCTTTTTTTATTAACACTATTAATCATCAAAATTAAATAAAATTTCAAAAATATATCACATAAGTTATGTATGTTACGCCTCTGGATATGTGCTAGGTGGTAACCATTGAGATGGGAGGAGACGCTATATGTTATCAAAAGCGGGTGCAGGTAGGCCATACTAGTATGCTACCTCTGTCATTTGACGTGCTTTCAAGATGATAGTGTTATTTACAAGTTTTCTTAAGTTTTTCGTTGTTTTTTGGACGGTTATTTAACAATATACTATAATGGTGTCCTGTGCTCTGCGTAGTTGCAGTAGTAGAAGTGAAATCGACAAGAAAATATCAGGAATAACGTTGCATAGATATGTATTAAATATTGTAAACACTGTACAGGGACGTACTCAGGGTTTATATGTAGGCGACTAAATACGTTAATACCAGGATGTATTATTTAAGTAAAAATTAAGTAGATAAGTCACTTAGCAAACGGCAACATTTAAATAAAATTGGTTTGTTCAAGGGTTATTAATATATAATTTATAAAGTACTAACGTCTTTTATTCCTGTATTTTGGTATCAAATATCAATAATTACCTATATTTCAAGTGTTTTGTACACTGCTGAACATTTCAAATTAAAGTATAAACCCAAGCTGCAAATTAAAAAACAAAAACGTCAACAAAAATAGCCAGTGCGGCTCTGGAGAATCCGCCATATTGGTATGCTATTACGCCCCACCCAATGCACCCGTTTGTGTACAATGTAAAATAATGCTTATAGCGGCTCTTTATATCTCAATGGTGGTAACACAACGACCGGCACAGTTACGGGTCCACTCTCTTTCTTTGTCTAAGATATAGTGTATTGTGAATAGACGTACGAATGCATATAAAATATGACAACTGTGGGCGAAAATAATAGGGAGTTAAAGTTGTACATGAGACGAGACGTATCTATGCTGACGTAACGGAAATTATTTAGGAGAAGTCAATTGAAAAATCTAGGACCAAAAATGAGTTAAAGTTTGATCAGCAACGTAACGCATTTCTCATAGGTTATGTTTATATTTGTTTAACTCGTTCGGATACCTCCGGTCATACAATCGAGGATATCCGGTAGAATGCGTTCTCGTCTGAACAGTGTTGTTCCCAGGTGCTTTTTCGTATTATATTTAGTATGTTTTGAGAGACTTTATACGTTAATACGCCGGAACGATATTTTAGTACGTTTTTAATCAAATCAATATTTATCCCCTAACTCAAGGAAAACCGAATATTCTGACGAAATGGCTAATAGATACGAAGTGAAACTTTACTGTCATGTGTCATCTCATCTAACTATCTTTAGCTGTCTGCTGTGTGCATCTGAATCAGGAAGGAAGAGGTCAGATAAGAGAACAAAGAAAGAAAGATCTCATTTAACCTAACAAATAATTCATCAAACGTTTTTTTTTTACATTAAACAAGCAAGGTTACAATTACTCGATGATTAATTAGATTTAAGGAAATTGTAAATCTAGTACGACAATTGTAAATCTAGTACGAAAATTGTAAATCTAGTACGAAATTGACGCGCCATCTAGTACGGAAAAAAAAAGCATGCGAACAACACTGCGTCTGAATGACACGCAAGAGACCGTATCGATACGGGATACGTATCCGCAAACGAGATCAAAAATTCATTTGCGCATGCCTAGCTGTCAATAGATACGTACGTTCTTGTCTCATGAACAACTTTAACTCCCTAATTTTGACACTAGAGTCATACAACTGATATGCTGGTTGTTCATTACAACAAAATAAAAAGTGATCATATGGTAATAAGTTATCTATATCATTTGAGCTTGAATTAATAGTAAAGTGATAAATTTAACCTCAAAATACTCAATGGAATAAGTGATCCTATCACTTCAGTAAATGATGTGAGGCAGCAGCAAAACGCTGATCGTAGCGATAACTATGATTTTGGACTCTCGTTTAATACACATTAAACATCGAGCAATTCCCTGAATAATCAGTTAAATAACTAGCTAATGGAAACTGACTGGAAATGTCATCATTATGTTTTTTAATAAAGTTTTACATGTGCAATTTTGATTAATATTAACGCCGGGTTTATACAACATAAGCAAAACCATAGACTTAAGAATATGTATATAACATATGCTTATACCATCTTGTATAAGCATATGTTATCTCCCTTTTGGTCTCCTGTCAGGATAGGATTTGTGGACTAAATGTGGAAATAATCCGTAAGTGAGTTTACACACCAACGCTTGTTATTTACGATAGAAAACTTATTTATTAAGAATAACTGTTAACACAAAATATGTTTAAAATTAAAATACTGTTCTCATAAGGTTATTGATAAATAAAGGCACTTAATTTACGTAAAACTTAATATATATAACCGATAAATAATGTTTTGGATCGCACGTCTGTTTTGGTCGCCGCTTCACACACACACACACACCTCTCTCTCCTGTTTTTTCTCTCTCTTCTCGCATTAGGGATAGGATATCGATAACACATATATATAATTTTGACTTGTAGGCAGATCACACCTTATTAACTCATATTTTAATTTTATTAACCTAAATTTTGTGTGCTAGGAAATTTTTTTAATTTATATTTACCCATATTTAAGGTTACGACACAGTTCATACGTATGCATTCAACTTTTATGGTTATGCCATTGTCGTTATAAAGACAAAATAAAACAAAAGCATAAGAACATGCTTTTGTTTTAGACACCCGCCATATATGTCTTAACTGGACAATAGAATATAACGCTATTAACCGAACGCTAATAGCACCGTCGATAAGTATATTAATATTATGTTCGATGGTGGGAGTTTGAAACCCTTATTTGTCACGTAACTAGCGTTCACGTTATTTTGAGCATGCGCAGAAGGTTTCTAATAACGCTTCCCGTTATTAACTGATGATGGGTCATATTACTTTTGTGTCACAAACATTAGGAAAATAACGTTATATTCTTAGAATATAAGGTTAAATTATATTGTCCATGTCGTTAGGTATAATCAAGTATTTCTATCTTTGAATAAAAAGTGACAAGAAGGAATATACTAGCAACAAATGTTGAGCAGAATGGATGTTGCATATGGCGGACTAGTATATCCGGTTCAGCAGTGGCGCAGGTCCATAAAATATTAATAAGCAATAAAAAAAATTGTAGAATTCATTACTATTTTATACAAAATGTTTTCAATCTGATGGAAGGAAGGAAAAGGGTAAATAATAAACAATAACTTATTTATCGACCTTTAAATAAAATTAATTTTGTGTATATATTTCATTTATGCTTTGTTTGATTAATTTTTTGTGAATACCTATTATTTATCATGCAAAATCTAAAATCAATCCAAACCCTTTAAATTTAAAACGTTACTGTCTGTTTTATTCACAAAGCAAATATTCCTAATTTTAACCTGTTCTACGCCAGTGACCAAGCCAACTCTTTCTAAATGTCGTTAAAAAATAAGACTTTATTTCGAAATTTTACTTATATATTTCAAAACCTCTTGATTAAAATTACTTACTAGTGAAACGTAACTCCAGAATTTGTATTTCTAGGTGTCGGGGAACAACCACAGGCGGCACAATTAACTATGTTTATTATTGTCTTTGAAATAGTTTATTATTGTGTTTAAATAGCACTATTTTAAGTATTTACACTGATGCTATTGTTAATATTATTGTAGTATAATAATTGTTCATTGTTCACTCATAAATACACAACATTCGCTTATATTCACTAACTAAAGAATTCAAACTGCAAAAAAGCGTAAAACATACAACTTTGTACAACGAACAACCAAAACAATAAATCTATAATGTGGCTGTTCAACATAGCCGTTTCCGTCAGGAATTTTATTTTCCACAGTCAGCGCGACGCTTCTTCCTGTCACTTTATATTCAAAGGTTTGAACAGACTTGCTTAGGGTAGAGACAGAGAGGGGAGAATGAGCTTCGACGAGTGCGCATCTAATTTTTTGGTTTCACTATGCAGACTGCCATTTTGAAGCGCTAATTTTGTTTTGATTTAATATTCGCGTTTTTTCTGTTGGTTGTTAATATATTTTTGTTGACTTTTATTACATTCAAAAGATGCAAATAGGTTTAATATTTAATTTTAATCATAAAGGTAATCAAAATTTAAAAAAACTGCCTAGGTGTACAGTGAAAAGCTGTCATCATAGCAGAAGGTTTCCTGTTGATGGAATCTCTTATCACCAGTAAGTACCTGTTGTATTTATGCATTTATTTATTACAATGTACGAACAAAAACATTTGAAAAAACAGCAGTTTTAGTACTTACTACTTATTTTGTCGCTGTACTTTTTCAAGCATATACTAGTACAATAATGAATACCTATAATATCTAATGAACGTATTTCAGGTTTCCGAAGACTGCATTGTTAAAGGAATGGTTAGCAGCTCTTGAACTAATTCCTGAATGGCCGTGGTCCAGAAATAAACATTTTAAAGACAGTGACTTTGAAAGTGTACATGGTAAAAAATATTTGAGGAAAATTGTAGTTCCAAGCCTGCAAATTATGATATAAAAATTTGCAATATCCTAAAATATTTATTAATAAATATGTTTGAATTGCTCATATATTATATTTTTGAGACTCCTCTCAAAATATTTTCTTAAATTTTAAAACGCAACAACCGTATTTTTAATTTGTAAAACTAGGCACCACGAGCCAATACTACTCAATCAAGTAAAGCATGGGTTCCAGCCTGCTACTTTAGTATATTACACGCTTCAAAATGGTAGACGCATGGTGAAACAATTCGCGCAGGTTGATGTGCATTCTCCCCTCTGCATGTCTCGGGCTTAGGGTGCGTATTATAAACAAGTTTGAAGTTAACTTTAATTTTAACAGTCATGGTTAACTTTAGCGTTAGAATGTCTGTAGGCAATCCAACGACATGTCAAATGGAATTCAATATGGTGGCATAAGGCACACATTGTTTATTTACGTATTGCTAGGGTAAATTAAATTGTGGAATATTTAAATTAAATCAAGTGTTTAATGTGAAAATAGTATTTATTTGTATACTTAAAGTGTTAGTTATAATTTTAATAATATACAAAGCCAAAATGCCGATTACTTGTTTAGTTGTGGGATGTGGAAGTCGTGGCGACAGAGACGTTGTAAAATTTTATTCAGTGCCAGCAGTTTTAAATCATCGCTTCTTACAAGACAAAAATGAATTGTCCGTGAAACGGAGAGCCTTGTGGATAGCTGCTCTCAAAAGAAGCGACCTCACTGAATCAAAATTGAAGAATCAAAAAGTGTGTAGTAAACATTTTATAACAGGTGAGACCAATCAGGTATCTAATTAGACTAGTATATTATTTCCTCCCTATAAGCGACTTTACAAACTTGATTGATACATACTTAAGTATATATTATATAGATAAGTTCACATTATTATCAATTAAGCAAATCGTTAAATAAGTTAAGTAATTCCTCTTTTTAAGGCAAACCTGCTGCATTGACAGACGAAAACCATCCTGATTGGGTTCCGTGTCAAAACATGTGTGATCTTGAATGAAAACGTAGGGCTGATAAAAGAAGACTGACACATAATAGTGCAAAGGTATGATAATTTATATAATAACATTAATACATCTAGCATACATTAAAAGCATACATTAAAATGCCAACGTGCCGAGCCAATCAGAGCATTTGGGGCGGGGCTTTCCTTGGCGCGCATTTGAGTTTAAATTTAACCGCTATTCAACTTATTTTATTATACCTAGCTGAAAAACCTTCATTTCGTATATCGGAAAAACGATACTCAAATATATGTATGTATAATTTGAAGATACCTATCTAATTTTAAAATCATTTTATGCATTACAGATAGGAAGTCAGGAAATAAAAAAGGCACATTATTCTCAATAGTTTATTTTTAGCTATATATATATTAAATTATACACAATGATAATAAATAATAATTACAATGAACATACAAATTAATACAAATACACCACTACCATACATACATATACAGGGTGTCCTACGGTGGTAACCCATTAGATTATTTCAGAAACTACTTCGAATTGAATTTTGAAAATTTCAGTGTCTATATTGTTAAATATGCTCTACTCAAATAACATAATAGCAACGGCATAGCACTTCCGGTTATACCGGAAGTTGATGGCAACTTTGTTATTTTAAATGAAACACCCTATATATTATTACATTTTTGGATTCTAAATAAGATTTCAGACATATTTCATGTATCATGGCCAATACCTAACGTCAGTCATTTTTGACTTGTATCAAGATTTATGTCAAAATTGACAGTTTAGGGCTCCATAAGAATTCCGTTTTTCCTTGTAAATCAGTATTTAATAATTATTTTGCAGGTATTTTCTTATCAGGTGGGATCTTCTTTTTTGAATTGACAAGACATTTTCTGATTAGTTTATACAGGGTGGTCAAAAACCTATTACAAAATTGCATTATTTTTTAATGCTATGGAAGATAAAATAATAATAATATACCATACCATTGGAAAAAATTGACTTTCAACTGTTTTTCTCGAACCGTTTTCAATATAATTTTTTGACCACCCTGTATAAACTAATCAGAAAATGTTTTGTCAATTCGAAAAAGAAGATCCCACCTGATAAGAAAATACCTGCAAAATAATTATTAAATACTGATTTACAAGGAAAAAACGGAATTCTTATGGAGCCCTAAACTGTCAATTTTGACATAAATCTTGATATAAGTCAAAAACGACTGACGTTAGGTATATCACATGATATATGAAATATGTCTGAAATGTTATTTAGAATCCAAAAATGTAATAATATATAGGGTGTTCCATTTAAAATAACAAAGTTGCCATCAACTTCCGGTATAACCGGAAGTGCTATGCCGTTGCTATTATATTATTTGAGTAGAGCATATCTGACAATATAGACACTGAAATTTCAAAATTCAAGTCGAAGTAGTTTCTGAAATAATCTAATGGGTTGCCACCGTAGGACACCCTGTATATTATAAGGTTCAACACCAAACAAATCTAATATTACTTTTTCAGATTGCGTACTATTTCAATTTAGATATTTTCCTTTTAATTGTATCACTTTTTCACATTACATACTATTTTTTTCTTATTGTGACTTGTATAATATTATATTAGATTTGTTTGGTGTCGTACTTAAATTATTTTACTGAAAAACTCATTCCAATTAAATATCGACTAAATTTCAGTTTCAAAATAAGTTGAATAGCGGTTAAATTCAAATTGAAAAGCGCGCCAAGGAAAGCCCCGCCCCAAATGCTCTGATTGGCTCGGCACGTTGGCATTTTAATGTATGCTATATATTTGTATTGACAAACGTCAAACGCACAGCATCCTTGATTGACAAATTATGGGTTTCTATTGGTTAAAAATCTGTATCATAATGGATGTCATTATGAAACAGATTATTGGCATATAAGTTTAATATTATAGTACGGGTGTCGAAAAAAATTATTATGAAATTTGTTTCAGTCTGATAACTGTGAGACAGAAGCAGAAGCTATACAACTGGAAAAACAAGAAACTGGTACTTCTACACAAACAATCGTTGATGGAATGATAAATCACTGAAGAATTTTATTTTACTTTTATTTATTCATCATAATTAATTTTTTTTAACCTTAGAATTTGTAATTTTTTTTACTGAAAATGACACTTTTTATATTATGAATAAAGATTGTACAAAGTATACTTACGGGAATATTTCTAGGCTAAAATTCCGCGAGAATTTATTGCGCACCAAACATTAAAACCAAATCGACCTTGAAGTTGGACAGTAGCAACACGATGAGGATTGCTATCAGATCCCAGCACTACTTATGTGAGCCTCACTCTCTGTCCAAATAACATTTGCAAAAAAATTTTAATTTTCGCTCACCTTGACTCGATAACAATTGCAAAATTCCACACGCCCGCCGGTCCGGATCATTTGGTTGTAAATACTGGGTTTTACGAATTGCGTAAGGTCGGAACTTATGCTTTTTTAAAATATTGAGCGGCGACGGGATATGCCACCTTCTATTTCAATTTGTCTGCTCGAAATTGTCGGCTTATCAATAACAGCTGCAATGACATTATCATTTACTTCTTCTGCATCTGCGCAATTATAAGTTTTAGGTCTTGTGTAAATGATCCATAATTAATAAGTTTTTCTTTTAACCTTCCAAATATGTTTCTATTGGGCTGTCTTTTTTCTGGGTATCGCCAGCATTAGGATCATTATTACATTGAATGAAGCATTGCAACATATCAAAATTTTCGTAAGACATTTCAGTTTCGTAATAAACTGTTAATTAACGAATGCTTTAATTAATGAATGCTGACAATAATTATCATTTGACAAATACATCAATAAATGACAGTATCAATAATCTGTTATTTGACATTAATTGTTTTCAATAAGACACAAGCCTACTTAAAATTTATTTTATTTGAAATATAATATGGTTTTTATTAATTTTTATTAAAGGCGGGTTTAGCCAACTAATAATGGATAGTGTATAATGCATAAAGAATAATGCTCAATACATAGTGCATAATCGATAATTCACAACAAAATATAGGTGTTTATCCAACTCATAACTTTTATGCATAAAGCGAAAAGTGACAATTGACTAGACAGCAGGTTAACCTATTACCATTGTCTTTAAAGATAATGCTTTTACTTTGTGTTGGACTTATTTATGTTTTAATAGCTTTCAAATTAAAAATTCTGTTAATTATCACATTTTCAATTATTATTTAGTTTATTTTGTAAATGGAGGTTATGTAAGTGTTTATAATTTATTTGCGGCGCATGCGTAGTGATATTTTTTGCATAATTTAGTGCATAAAGTTGAAAGTTCCCAACCTTATGCATTATGAACGAAAATTATGAATTATACACTATTCGTTGTATAAACAGGTACATGTAAATGCCATGTTTTAAAAATTATCCATTATGCACTAAAATTATGCATTATGCATTATTAGTTGGCTAAACCCGCCTTAAGTTTTACTAAATATGTACCTACTTGTGATACATGGTTGTAAAGGGAATGAAATTTGGAATCTACTGACGCTTTAATATATAGGGTGTCCCATTTAAGAAAACAAAGTTGATCTTGAACAATTGGACTTCGAAAAAAATTCTTGATACGCCAAAAATCAAAATGTCTTTAAATCTAACAATGCAATGAAAATAAGCACACAATATACACGTCTGGCAAGTGTTGGATATTGGTTGGCTCTTGAAACAGATCTAGAGATGAAAAATTAAATTATTTTTTGTTCGACAAGGTGAAATGGTCAACTCGATTTCTAAATACCCTTTGTCTCCGAGGGCGTTCAATAATATTTAGAGCATCTTCTTTATCGTCGGTTAATAGTTCTTTAAAAATAAAATGAATATCGTCTCCTAACATTATTGCAAAAAAAAACAATAAAATTGAGGTTAATAATCTTAAATTATTGACAGAGGAACTGTCGAAAATCACGATTTTCTACAAAGTTAACTTTAACTGATACCTCATCCACCCAAAGTTAACTCCTACATTTTGCAGTTAACTATGAAATGTGACGTCATCCTACAGTTAACTTTTAGTTATCTGTCAAAATAGTTTTATAATACCCACCCATAGAAATCTTATATTATATATGTACTCTAGAATGCTAATTAAATCCAGCCGAATACCAAAAAGTGTAACAGGTATGCAGAGTTTTCACGAACTACGCATGCTCCTCAGTAACTTATTTTCAGTACAGAGCTGCCATATTTAAAACTATTTTGTCGTTCGCCTTACAGAATTTATGCGACATATCTGTTTTATAAATAAATCCATAGTTGCGTCATACGAAACTGCTTGACAAAATCAAATAATTAAATGTTATCGGTAAAATTACATACTGTTTAGTTTTCAGCAATATGAACGAAACATTTTTTTCCAAATCTTATTAAATTTAGGAGATTCCGCAACAGCGTCTGTTTTCGCAAATGACGTTTCTCGTAGTGGGAATATCTGTCAGAGTCGGCTTCACAACAATTCAGATAGGTTTTATAATTGAGTTATGGTTTTATTCGTGGTATATTTTAATTGTTGATAGATATACCTATTTGTGATTAAAATTGTTTTTAATATTTGTTATTTTGGTTTTAGTTCGTTTATTTAACAAACAATGAGGTGTATAGTGTTGTGGTGTAAAAATGAAGGTCTCATTCCTGGTATTAAATATTTTCAGTAAGTTATTGTTTCGGGTTTCTAACAGTCTCAGTTTGAGTCAATATGATACCATTGACATGATACTCATTTTTAGCTTGACAAAAAAAAGACATGATGTTTGGATGCGGGCATTGGGATCTTAGTACAGAAAATGTATGTGATGGGAATGTCATATGCAGCAAGCATTTCGCTGCAGAAGATATCATTTGTAGAGAAGACGGCAAGAGGATCACCCTCGTACCCGATGCAGTTCCCAAACTTTTGTTGAAAAGAATAGATTATGTAAATGAGAGTGGAAGTTAAATTCTTAATCGTTTGATATCAAGACACTGTTTACTTAAAAGCAGTCTGTCAAAAATGCATGATATGTATGTCAAGAATATATTTCCTACGTTGTGTAGGTATACAAAGTTCGTTTGAATTCTGTTGTTAAACTGGAATATACTTAATTATAGAATCCTCCATGAAATTGCTGAGAATAAAAGTTCTGCCAACCATGTTTTGTCACAAAATACTATTGCGAGTAGTACGGATGATATGGAAGTGGTTTACATGGACACGGAAAATATTTGTGAAGTCACTGTTTCTTGCACCCCTTCTTTGAAGAGAGGTAAGACGCCTAAGGTGGTTGTATAAACAAACAAATATTATATAATAATAAAATAAATAATTAGAATGCTCAAGTCCTTAAGATATTTTCCAGTATTAGAATTTTTACTTATTTCTCGTTTCTGCTTAGATTTATTATTATTGGGTTGTACCTGTTAGACAATCAAGTATTTAGATATTTAATGTAATTTTTTATTTCTTAAATTCCTTTATTCCATTTTTTTATTTGAAATGCAAATGGTAAAATTTAATTTTAAATATACCTATAACAGTAATATTACATTTAATCAAAGCCGGTCCTGTTGAAAAATAAGTTACTGGTGATCATGCGCATTATGGACAGCTCTACACTTTTGGTTACATTTTTGTACTACGGGATTATCATTCTAGAGTATATATATATATATATATATATATATAATATACGATTTCTGTATACTATAAGATTTCTGTATACCCACCCTTAGCCTCGCTGTGTTCGATTCGATTTCGATCAAAGATAGTTCAAACATTAATGACCGGAATAAGATAAAACTTGGTATTTATACTGATGATCGTCTTAGAACATGACACGACTAAAAATGTCGCCAACGCTAACTTCCATCTCCACCATTCATAGGAAGTAAAAACGCCACTTGCTTAAGCTCTGTTTGGTATATTAAAAGAGGTTAATAATACCTCTCATTACTCAATTTAATAAACATGTTAGTGGTAAACTGTAACTTCTAACAAAATTTTAATTAACACTTCAGATCGTTCCAAACAATATACCAGTACCTAAATAATAAGAATGTATTTGAAAGGTAAATCAAATTTATCCATGCCCACGCATCTCTCATTATTGCATTGCAATAATACCTCACACCACATGTGTTTGGAACGCATTTCTACTTTAATTTCAAAAGCACAGTATTTACAGGGAATTCACATTAACATTAAGAAATCAATAATAATACTGAATGTGCCACAATATACAAATAGATAAGCAAATAACTAAACAATCAAAATCACACAATACAATTTATACTAATTGAAGCGATTGAACACCGAACACATGAAGGACCTACACAGGACATATAGAAAACCTTTGTTCAAGCTAGCCCTACAGCTCTAGTTGAACGTCTAGCCGAGCAATTAATAGAGAAATGCAACCGCATGAATCTCTCTTCTTCTGGCCAAAGCGTGCTTTTTAAAATCCATCATGATCACAGCCTTTGGCCCTCTTGATATACATACATACTGTAACAGTCAGTTTTAAATATCAAATTTTAATATTGGATTCTTACATCACTATGCTCAACAGGCAAGGCTTTCATATACCTGCTCGAAACCTTTAGTTGAAAGTAAGTGTGAGTCAAGGTTTATGCAATTTAGTAATTCTGCAATCAGCGATTTTCGATTTCATCTCGGAGAGCTGGATGCTAATATTTTAGTGAGCATGAGTTTTGACGATGCATTTGAAAGATTTTGGCAGAGACTCCAGTGGAGTTTCGATGTATCACTCCCGTGAGGCTGTAAGGCCTTCTACCCCTAAATCTAAATTTAAAATATTTTTCTCGGACGCACTGCAGCGTGATTATTTGGAGCCTCAGAACATGAATTGGCTAAGGCAACATATTCAGGATGATGAGTTGCATCGTGAATATGGGGAACTCCGTGGGGATGTTGATAGAAGGGTGTCCTATCAAAAAGGTGAGGTATTTAGTTGCTGCCTGGCGAATTTTAGTAACATATCAAAAACTGTTTGGACTATCTTCAGGGAACACACTGGCAAAAAACAAAAACAATACAGTCCGCCAACGCTTGTTCAAATTAATAGTATAATTGTGAATCCATTTGAAGTGACTACTGTTTTTTGTACACATTTCGCAACGGTAGTTACAAACAAATTTAATGCTCATTTTAACGGAAATTTATCTATGAATTGTACTTTAGGTTTAACCAATTCTAAAACTATGTTTTTTTACCAGTGGTACCACAAGAACTGGAAAAAGTAATAACGAAGCTCCCCAACAAAAAATCTGCAGGTATAGATAGTATACCAATAAAGTTAATAAAAAAAAGTCTTCTGATGTACTTTGTCCTGTACTAGCGGAGTTAACCAATATGTCAATAAATTGTGGCCGTTTCCCTGAACAACTTAAGAGGGCACTTGTTGTCCCTGTATATAAAAAAGGAAATAGCAGAGATGTTGAGAATTACAGGCCGATAGCTTTGTTGAGTACTATATCCAAAATAATTGAGAAGCTTGTGGCGGAGCGAATCTTCCAGTTTTTGAATGTTTGTAATGTGTTGAGTGGATGCCAGCATGGTTTCAGGCAGGGGTTCTCAACTGAGACGTGCACCTGTGAGTTTGTCCAGCATGTGCACAGCTTGACCGATGGTGGTTCTTATGTGGTTGCATTATTATTTGATCTGTCAAGTGCATTTGATGTGGTTGATAAAAACTTTGTGTGTCGGAAATTGGAAAGGATTGGGATACGTGGTCCTGTAAACAAATGGATACATTCATATCTGAGTGACAGAAAGATAGCAGTCAAAATTGACTCGGTGGTGTCAAGTTTTCAGGACATTGATTTGAATACTCCTCAGGGCAGCATACTTGGTCCACTGCTTTTCTTACGTTAACGATCTTCCTATGAATATAACGCATGGTTCCCTTTATATGTATGCTGATGACACCACCATATTATTGTCTGATAGGGATCCTGAAGTCCTCAAGCTAAAGATCAATGTCACACTTAGTGAGTTTAAGAACTGGTGCCAGAAAATTACGATAAGACAGTCGCTTTGCACTTTGTTAGATACAGGGCTTTGGACTTCGATATCAGTTTTGATCAGATCCGATTATCGATGTCAAGGTCCACCAAATTGTTGGGATTGTTCATGGATTCTGATTTGAGCTGGGTAACACACGTGGACCACCTATGTAAAAAGATTAGTAAAAGCTTGTACATGTTGAGTTTGCAACGATTTTTTAATTCTGATTAAAGGAACTTTGTTATGTTTCCTTTTTTTCGTAAATGCACATGAAGCGCGGCAGCTCTTCGTCTGGTGGCACTAGGTCGTGAGTTAGAGGGTTTACTTGGTTTTAAAAAAATGAAAGATGGAATTTGTCAGGCGCCACTTACTTTTTTTTGAGAGTAAAAAGGGAAAGTAAGAAACCTAAGAAGATGAAAACTAAGGTAGCTTGTCTAAAGAAAAAAAACAATTAAAATATTAAATTGAGTTTATTCAAACTTGGGTTAGTTATTATGGATTAGCAATAATGTTGAGTAACTCTCTAATTAAGAATTCAATCAAAAAAATTAATTTAATTCGAAGTCAGATTACTGTAATAATCACTAAATATTAATAATTATAAACTTAATTAATAAGCTTAAAAATTGGAGAAACTTTGTACAGTGTTACTGAGCTGCCTGGAGATTCATGAATCTGTTTAACAAGTAAATATAATTCTAAGTAGGTAATTATTATTCGGTAGATAATGTTAAATTATATGTAAAATCTGAAAATAATGCAAATATCAAAAAATCAAAATTTGACAATGAAATCTAAGCAAAATGTTAGTAAGCTATTCTTAAACTGGCCTTTTAAACAGGGGGCTCCCGTGAAGTAAACGTCACCAACGTTTTATAGCTTGCGCAACTACGATGGCGAAAGCATTGTGATGGATGGATTTCTGATCATACCGAAAACGATGTAGTTGCACAGCTTACATAACCACAATCATGGAGGTGTGGATCAAGATGATTATAGGGATGTTGATATCGAAAAAAAATATCGATATATATTATATCAATATTTTAAAAATATATTGTATCGGTTATTCGATATTGTGTTACTAAATATCGATATAACGATATATCGGTATATCCGAAATAAAAAAAAAAAACAAACATTTGATTTCGAAAATTTTATTACATATATTTCAAATAACTAATACTAGCATTGTCTTTAGACAATGATACTAGACGCCACATAAATGAAAATATGGTCTGTAGAGGTTAAGAAAAGTTTAAAAGATAGTTGGGGAATACCCTATTTGTGGTAGTTGACAAATGTCAACCGCTACATATTAATCTTCGAGATGCTTACTATAGGCGCCGCTATGTGTTGAGTAAATATCAAAAAGCAAAGTATGAAGAAGAAAAGATGGTTACTAGGCTAGTTATGGGGTTATGTCGATTTTTTGTTTATCGACTATTAGTAAAAAAGCGATAAAAGAACCTTTCATTGTTTTGGGGCAAAGCAGAAATGAAATATAGGTAATTATGTATATCAGTAATTTTAAAAAAATATCGCAATCGATAGCTGTATTTTAATATCGATATTTCGATATATCGTTCAAGAAAATATCGACGATATATATCGATATTTTGGAGGGAAAATATCATCCATTCGATATATCGATATTTTTCCAACATCCCTAGATGATTATCTGACCATATCAAACAACGATGTAGATACTATTTCGATAGTATATAAAAAAACCCTAAATATAGAGCGAAAAACTTTAAACTTACCCCTGTAGCTAAATGGGGTTTTTTTAATCCAAATACGCCAAACAACACCGAACTTAGATATAGATTTTGGTTTTATAACCGTTGAACTCAATGAACGGTGAATACTCTATAATTAACAACACTAAATTTGTAACAAAGCCCAAAATTGGAATACTTAGCACGTTAATTTTCTTCTCATAATAGAGTTTTTAACAAATCTACCAACAATCAAAGAATGCCCAGCTCTTTTTAAAAATTGTCTTGTTCTTATCGAGAAGCCAGGACGATATAGCCAAATCTCGGCGCTACTCAAGCGTAGGCCTATGAGTCTAGGAAATAATTATTATTCCCTTACCAAAACTATTAAATAGCAAATAGGAGAAACGGCATACATGAAGACAAATAAAATGGTGAATTGGCGCAAAAGTACAACTAAAGGATTTCAATAGCGAAATTGAAATGGAATATACAGAGGTGTAAGTATGTAGTCGTTAGTAATATATTTGTTTATACAATTTTGTTATAATTATACTTTTATTTTTCAGGTATAGGAGATATCCACAACATTGATTTAGAATAGATTGTATGTCACAATATGCCTATCCAAAAACTATAATAGAAAAATATTTAATTAAATCGTTTAATTTTTACTTTATACTATACAAACTTTAGAGAGAAAAAAATATGCTACAAGTTCCTTGAGGATTTTCATGAATTTGAGTGCATTAATCACTGTTTACTATGCATTAGTTTATTCGGCGATATCATATGGGATACTGGTCTGGGGAAGGAGTAGGTACTGAAATTGACAGAATTTTCATACTTCAGAAACGAGCAATTAGGTGTATTTTCAATATACCTTACAGAGCCACCTGTAGAGATGCTTTTAAAAATAATGGTCTTCTTACAGTTACATCTATCTACCTATACAAGTTATTGTCTTATATTTTTAAAAATAAAAATCATATCCGTACATGTGGGTACAACCATGAGTACTCTACTAGAGGAAGGGATCAATTGCATTTGCGTCGCCCGGGGCATGAATTCCTCAACAGAGCGCCAGCATATGCTGGTTGCCATTATTGCAATCCTCTCCCCGTAGACATAAGTAGCTGCCAATCAGAGACTGTATTTAAAAAAAAGTTAAAATTCTTTTTGACGAGCAACGCATTCTATAATTTGCAAGAGTTTGCTGCTGTGGCTCAATAATTTAATTCTTGTGTTTTCCTTTGTGTGATTTTGGCTATCTTATCTTTTGTCTAGAGTTTTTATATATATTGTGTGTTTTATATTGTAGATTATATTGACGCGTTTATGTGCAAAAGAATGTGAAATTATTGTTGTTCTCATTATTTTAATTCAGTTTTGTATGTATCTTTCTTTGTTGTGTTATTTTAGTTTTACTTGACGTGAATTAATTTTCTTAGCCCGGAGTTTCCCTTTTTAAAAAACTTTATTTTCAAAATACAAAATTACAATATTTCTGGTTTATATTAACAAATAAAATTATTATAACTGAACTTGAAAAATAGCGTCTTCTTCCTATATATAATGTTTACTGCGGTGTCATTTGATCTCGCTTGGTCAGCATTTATACGGAGTGGACCATCATATAACTCCTCCCTCCTTAGAATAAAACTACGCCTGGTTTAGGGGTAGTTGGATATGTTGGTATGTCTGAGTTTCCAAGTTGGTCTTCTTTCCATTGAGTTTTCGTCCTATAATGCACTTATATGAGCATATTCCAAACACTAACATATAGATCAAAATTGTCCATAGACTCGGAAATTTTGAAATGCTGTCAAAAATTGTATATGGCTGATTTTTCATGATTTTATTTTGTAACTCGTGTAGACTGTCTAAATTTATCTCTTGCGGATGGATACTTAAATTAAGGAGTGGAAGGTACTCTTTGGTTTCGTTAAAATCTGGGAAAATGATTGGCTGTTGACTGGAATTGGTTTCCTTTTGGTTATTGATTATTATTTTATCTTCGGTCTTTATTTGGCACCCAGTTGGTATTGTCGTTAAGTAACTTCCTAGTAACCTTTGGTTTTCTTCTTGAAAAGGGCATTTTAATTGTACAATAGTTTCCTTTGGTAGTACTAAAATCCATTTATCTGATTGGTCTAGTCGATTTATGATTGGTTTTGTTGCTGTGATATCTGTTTGTTGACAGGTGGGGGTGTTTTTGGTCGATCCTAGTAGTTGTACTTCACAAGGGCTGTTTTCTTCGATTTCTTTCAGCATTGGTTTGTAGCAGAGGAAAGTTTGTGGACGTACGATTGTACAAGGCGTTCCAAAATGTGAATAGTGTAACTGACTTTTTACTAGATATGTATTACGCGGAATGACTACCTTAAACAGACTCTGATGTTTGACTGGTAGAGAATATAAATGGTAATAGTCGAATTTATTTGGGTATGTTACAGGAATGTGTAATAAAAAAGTGATTTTATTTTTATAAATAAAGCAATCTATTTCAATGAGTTTTTCGAACAAAAATATGTTTTCTAAGTTAATAGGTAAAGGCAATGAATTAGGACCTACAATGTGTTCCAACTTCTTTAGTTCGGTTAAAAGGTTATTTGTTTTAATTATGCTAGGGTGCATAGTTTTGAGTCTAGCAAAAGTTATTGAATTTTCTAAGTCTTGGAGCATAGAGTCAATTATTTCATAGAAACTGATTATTTGATTGATAATGTCTTTAATAAAATTATAGTTTTCGGGAATTGTAGTTCTTTGCACAATTAGCCCAATTTGATTAATTCTTTTTTCTATTAGCTTTTCATTTTGATTAATTTGTTGAACAGTATTGTTGAAATTCTGGATTATGCTTGTTGAAATTGAATTCTGGTTTTTGATAATTGTTGCCAAGTTATTTTGATTGGTTTCTAAATTATTGATGAGTTTTTCGTAGCGTTCGCCATCCGACGCATCGAGGTTACCAGTTATGAGTTTGAAAACTGAGCCTGCTGCATTAATAAGTCCTCTTTTGGTCCTTTGGGGGTGAGGTATCAAATTTTTGATTTTGGTTTCAACTCTTTCTTGAATTAAATTAAGAATTTTTATATAGTTAGATGTTTCGTTAAAATATTCATTATGTTTATTTAAAGAATTGGTTATGTTTTTGGTTCTGAAATGTAATTTGTTAACCTCCGTTATAATGGGATTTAAGTCGAAGTAATGTATTAGAGTAAAGGTGTATTGTACGTGTTTTGCTTGTCCAAGTTTAAGAGGTAGTATGCCAGGGTTATCGTCCAGTTGCCTAAGTACTATTTTGTCTTCTGCGTAAATTGTGGCGGCGAGCCTGAAATAAAATTTTGGTTTTTTGTCAAAGCTGTATGTTTGCCTGAGGGGGCGTTTTAAATTGTCCATATGAACTTTAGTTTGTGATTCTGTAGAAACGGTTTTACGGTTTTCATTTACTGAGAGGATTTTGGTGGGTTTTAGGAATTTGTCTGTAAGTTTTTGTCTTATGTGTTTCTTAGGGTAGACTTTTTGGTTTTCTGTGAAAATATCGGGTTTATCTCGGTTTTCGTTAATTTTAGAAATAACCTTCTCTTTATTTCCAATTAGTTTTTCATTTATATTAGAGTATAAAAGACGAGCCTTTTCTTTGTGATTATTAATATAGTCAGTTGGTAACATTTGGTCTAATTTTATATCGAATGGATCATTATCAGAAATATGGCCGTTAATAACGTCTATAGGTTTAAATTTCGTAACAGAATGTATTGAGTTATTATATGCTAAAATGGCGTAAACCATTTTTTGACTTATTGGAGATTTTGAAAACTCTTGATTATTAAGGAGGCGAATGTGTTCGCTTAAAGTGGAATGGAGTCTTTCAACTTGCCCGTTAGATTGTGAGTGATACGGAGAGCAAAAATGAATTTTAATTTTATGGAGGTTTAGCATTTCAGTTACAACCGTATTTTTGAATTCAGTTCCATTATCTAATATAATTTGTTCTGGGACACTATGATGAGAAAAGAAAATTAATAGTTTGTCAACAATTTCTGAAGCTGCAAGTGACTGAAGGCCATATGCTTGCGCATATTTTGAAAAGCTGTCGATTATTGTAAGGAATTTGGTTTTTTCTAAAGTGTATACGTCTATATGAATTATTTGAAAAGGACGGGAAGCAGTAGGTGTGACGTTCATTTGCATATTTATAGGGTGACGTTCGTATTTACTTCTTTGACAAATTTCACAATTGTTTATATAGGTTTGTACAGAGTCTTTTTGGTTTGGCCAATAATATTTTTGTTTAATTCTTTCGAGGGTTTCGTCGATGCCTCTATGATTATTTTTTGATTCATGATACATTTTTATGATGTCACAAATTTCAGTTTTATCGGTAACGTCTATTAATTTCTTTAAACAACGTCTTAACTTTAGTGAAGGCCATTTGAATGTTTTTCTTATAACTTCGCAAAATGGTTCGTAAATATCTGATTTTTCAAAATAAAGGTAATATTGCTTATCAGGCACGATAATTTCTTTAAATGTATTTAAAATATCGACATCAAAATTACTTTTGGAAATTTGGATGATATAGCGGCGTTTCTTTTCAAATAAGATTGTCAATTTTGGTTTTGCAGGGGAATGTAGTACTTGTTGTATAATTATTTGATTCGCACCGTAGTTTACAGGAATATCATGTATTGGAATGTCGACTATGGGGTCTTCGTTTACGTTTGTATGTATAGTCATGTTATCGTTGTTCGCTGCATCATCATTAGGTACTGGGAGTTCTATGTCGTTGTATCGAGTGTTGTCAGTGTCGTCCACTTGGGCAATAGTTGAAATTTGGTCGGTGTTGTGGTCAGCTGTTTCGTTTTCTAGTTGTTTATTAAAGTCTTCGATATAATCTTTTAGGGAAAATTTTGGGGATTCGTCAATATTGTTTAAATTTATTTCCGACATTACCTTAGAATTGAATTGTTCTACGCCTATGGGTTCTGATAGGTCTAACGTAATGGATTCACAGGTATTGTTTAAAATAGTTGTGAGTGCAAAGCCTTTTTTTGCAGTTGATAGTGATTCTGGGATTTCACAGTTATGAAATTTTTGATGTGGTATTATAATATCACCATTTTTTATGGAAGTCCTAATCGTAATTACTTGTTCGACACGCGGTGGGATCGTTATATTGTTTAGTTCACATCTTGTTTTCTGGAATTGTAACTTAATATGCGTGTACGGTGTAACTAAATAGTTGTTATTGTAGTCTAAAGTTGCTTGCAATAATTTTAAATTATCTAAACCTAAAAGTCCATCAAAAATATTATGAAATTTAAATAGGTAGAATTTTAAATCTTTATTTTCGGGTAAATTAAATAATTTTGAAGCAGGCATAAGAACACTATGTCTATGAGCTGATTTCTGATATACTGTAGACACAACGAATGGATCGTCTATTATTTTATTCGGAAATAACTTTTTGGCAAGAATCGGGTCCAAAAATGAATTACTTGAACCGGAATCTATCAAAATTTTAAGGTTATTTTCTGGAAATATAATGTAGGATAATTCGTTAGGGTTGGACATATTAAAAGATATTATAGGTGTTTCTAACCGTTCGGGGTTTTCCTGGCCGTCCTGTCGAAAATTTGAAGCATTTTCTACAGGCTGATTATTTACTGGTTGTTCTTGTTGAGGTAGGTCAGCGCAGGAGTGTTCGTATTGGTTAGGATATGCAGAGTAGAAATCTTGATATTGGTTAGGTTCATTGTACTGGCTCTCATCGTAATAATAGTCTTGTTGAGGTAGGTCATGTGATTCTACATTGTATAGTTCTTCAAAAGTGAATTTAGGTGGGTTATAATTATTATTAGGTTGATTTGTAAAGGGTTTAAATTGAGAAGTTTCTATGCCAGACATGGGTGTGGGTGTAGGTTGTTTTACATTTTGAGGTTTAAAAACATTAGTTCCATTGTTATTTGGTCTGCCAAAAACTTGCGAGTTTGTGGGGAATCTTGTTCCGTTAAAACGAGGTCGATTATTAACCGACTGTGGAGAAAAATTCGTTCGAAAAGCATTGTTTGAAGTTTGATAATTAAAAGGTCTTTGTGAAAAGTTAGTTTGAAAGGGTCGCGTATATAGGTTTTGTTGCATGGGCCTAAAATTTTGAGTATTATTTTTAAAGGATATATTAGGTTTATTTTGGTTTTGAAAATAATGAATATTATCCTCTTGTGAAACAAATTGTAGTGCTTGCATTAGAGTAGCGGGACGCATACATCTGATTGTAGTTCCCAGAGGCTCTTTTAATCCCGATAGGAATGTTTTCAAGGCAAGGTCGTTATACAAATTTCTTTTTAATGTTTTACCAGCAACTGATAATTCGTGCGCATCAACAAAAGAACATAAAAGATTTAGTATGTGTAAAATCCTGTCGTAAAATTGACTAGGTTTTTCATTAGGTGCTTGTCTCATCATAACCAGATCCCTATTTAAACAAGTTTCGTCTCTTTGATCGGCAAAATTACGTCTTAAGGTGTCCTTAAGTTCATTCCAGGTGTTAACATTTTGGATGTTTACAACTAATTTAGCATGACCACTAAGTTTGCCAATTAAAGAATTTAATAGGTATATATTGTGAAAATTATTTGGGTTAGCTATGTCGTAAAAAGAATCAATCAAAGTTTGGCAAGTAGATAAATATCTGTTTAAATCATTAGCGTTACAGTCGAAGGTAGGAACACAGTTTAGATATTCAGGTTTAAAAGTATTTGCCATTTTGCTATTACTATTATCTAAAGCAATAATTTCATTCAAATTATCTTTAATATTGACTTCTAAGTTTTGGTCGTAAATAGCAGAGTCAGTTGAAGGAGTTTGCAATGAGAGATTTTCTAAATTTTCGATAAGATTATTGATTGACATTACATTTATCACTTACACTAATACAATCAGGTTCGCTCTGGCCATTACTATAAGTTCCAAGTCTTGATTAGGCGATGATGGTCCTTCTCAATCACTTAGTCCTTGCGACGATAGACAATATTGATTCTATCGACCGATGATCGATTGTTCAAGAGCACTTTATAGTTCTGCGATAGATTGGGATTTTTCGATGTCCAGAAAGTCCCTTCTATAAAACACCCTCGCACCAACGTCACAACAAAGGTTCGTATTTTCGGTAAATCCGTTGACACGAAAAAGCAATACGATTGATTCGCACACTTCCGAAAATCCGACTGACTGCGCCAATTAATTTTCTTAGCCCGGAGTTTCCCTTTTTAAAAAACTTTATTTTCAAAATACAAAATTACAATATTTCTGGTTTATATTAACAAATAAAATTATTATAACTGAACTTGAAAAATAGCGTCTTCTTCCTATATATAATGTTTACTGCGGTGTCATTTGATCTCGCTTGGTCAGCATTTATACGGAGTGGACCATCATATAACTCGTGCCAATGTACTTGTTAATGTACCAATTTATGATTAATAAAGATATTATTATTATAATTAGGTATGTACCTACTGTAATTAATTTTTATATATTTTTTTCCCGCCCCTAAAAATTTTCCGCTCTAGGCTAGTGCCTTGTCGACCTAATGGTAAATCCGGGCCTGCTTGTTACATAAAGGAACAAGACTTTTAGTTATATTGGAAATTTGTTTCACACTACCATACTTTCACCAGACGGGCCGTTTCGTTGATCCACAACTCATCAGTGGTGATCGGCAGGCAGTGTGACCCAAATTTCCAACATTTACGAACCACTGATGACTTGTGGATCAACGAAACGGCCCGTCTGGTGAAAGCATGGTAGTGTGAAACAAATTTCCAACATAAAAAAGTCTTGTTACTTTATGTAACAAGCAAATCGTATACCTAAATTTATTACAACTCTAAAATGGACAATTTCTTAAAATATCTAGTGGTTTTCTAGTTGGAACAATTTTGAATTTGTCTGATATTTGTTTTCCGTCTTTTGTATTTCGATCAGTAGTTGGTGCAAATCCGTCATGCGGGGGTTGCTTCATTAATATGCAAAATATTGTCTCAAGCTGTCTCCATCCTTTATAATTACAGTCATAGTTCAATTTAAAATTAGATCTCTAAATCTCCTTATTAATATCTAATTTCTTCTATTTAATTATAGCTGTGTCGTTATTTCGCTCAAGTTGGCAACAGCCACCCAGTGGTTAACATTGTAAATACATACGTCGCCAACGACGATAGTGTACGTCGCATCCCATGGCGTCGACGCCGTTCCCGGGTGATGCCGCCCCCGCGTTCTATGGGGCGGCCGTCGCGACACTTTGGCCCATATCGAGATTGGCACCCTACGCGATCTTTGTGTTTTATTATAGACGGCACAGGGTGGTTTAATATTATTGACTCAACGATGCATCCACACTCTGAAGGAGTTCTCGAAGTGACTTTAAGTGGTGTAACAAAACAAAGACACACTGGCAATAGAATATACTTTTGTCTTACCCTGTATCTAGGATATATCTAGGAAACCTAATATTTTTGTTAATATTATTTTAAATGGATTGTTACCAAATGTTTCTAAAAGTTTTAAGTTCTTATCTTTTACGAAGATTATACAACATCTGCAAGTAATAAACTTATTATCTCTGGTGCCTTTTCCAATGTGATAAAAGAATTGGTACCTCCCTAGAAAAGGCTCTTTTTGGTCGAAAATATAAATGCATATATTGGAAAGTTTAACCAGATGTTTAGTTACAGGGTGATCAATATTCAGTTTTCAATTGTAATCAAAAGTTTCGTAAATAAATAAAATAAATATATTATATTTGTCAAAAAATTAAAAATAATTTGTAGACAGGTAAACAAAACATATAAAACATAAGAATAATAATTAATACATACAGGTACATCGTCAAATAAATAAATAAATCAATTAAGATACTTAAAGTAAATTAAATAAGTAAATATGCTCCAGTTCAATATATATACATATATATACAAAACACACAATACAAACTGCTAACTACTATCCAGTGTGTGAATCGCTCAAAAATTAACGCACATTAAAAAAGTCATCTACTGTATAAAAAGCTTTTTCTAACAAATACGTCTTTAGAGCTTCACGGAATCGAGGAAGGGATGATAGCAATTTGATTTCCATTGGCAGATGGTTGTGCATTTTTTTTGCATTGTATATAATCGAGCTTTTGATTAATTCGGAGGATGGGAATGGCAGATAAAGATCATGGTCGGCGTTTCTAAGGAAATAATTATGGAATGGTCTTTCAGAGACATCTGACAGGTGTTTGCGGATTCCAATATGAATAAGGAAGGTAGTGTTAGTATTTTAAATTTTCTGAAGAAGTCCTGGCAATGGGCTCTATAGTGCAATCTCAGAGAGTATCGAATAGCTCTTTTTTGTAATCTAAAAAGACGCCCAAATTGCGTTGCACAGCATGTACCCCAGAATGGGAGGGCGTATCGAAGATGGGATTCGAAGAGTGAAAAGTAGACTGTTATGGAAGTTGACAAGTTAAATTCTTTGGAAACTGATCTTAACGCAAAACAGGCAGAGCTTAATTTTTTTGATAACGCATCAATGTGCAGCTTCCACTTCAATGAGCTGTCAACAACAAGGCCCAGAAACTTCACAGAAGAAACGACGTCAATAGTGGAATTATTAAGTTCAAAAGACTGCAGCGCACCTTTATATGACACAGATTTTGTTTTCGCTGTGTTCAAGCACAACAGGTTAGAGTCACACCATGATTTGATGGTGATTATGTCTTTGGATATGGTACTATGAAGAGCCACACTATCCGTGCCGCACCAAGTGAAACTAGTATCATCAGCAAAGAGACATACTTTACCGCTGATGTCTAGGCACTTAATGTCGTTGATAAATAGCAACAACAAAATAGGACCCAATACCGAACCCTGTGGAACTCCACAATCCATCGGCCTGGACCCTCACACACTGACTTCTGTTGCTAAGGTACGACCTAAACCATCCCAGTGGAACTCCCCGAATTCCGTAGTGCTGTATCTTGTTGATTAGGATGTTATGACTTACACAGTCGAATGCTTTGGAGAAATCACAGAAAATTGATGCTGTAAAGTGGAGATTGTTCAAGTTGGAGTAAACATTGTTGAAGACAGAGAATATAGCATCATTAGTGCATTTGTTAGCTAAAAATCCAAATTGGTGGCTAGTTAATACTTCATATTTGTGCAGAAATGATAGAAGTCTCCTTTTAACCAGTCTTTCAATGATCTTGGATAGAGTACATAGAAGTGCAATTGGACGATAGTTTGAAGCTTGATCCTTATCGCCGTCCTTGTGCAGAGGAATTATTATAGATGTCTTAAGGCATTGTGGACAAAATTCCATTTTGGAATGACTTGTTAATTAAATCTGTGCAAACGATTAATGTACATTCCGGTAGATTAGACAACATTTTCAAAGTGATTCCATCAGTTCCAGATGATTCCTTGTTTTTGATGTCTTTAATTGTACTGCAAAGCTCTGGAGTTGCAACGGGTGTTAGGAAGAAACTATGTATATTCTCATTGGTATTTGAAAGATATGAGAGCGGATCCTGGGAGGGGACTATATTATTCATTATTTTTTGCCACATTAACAAAATAATCGCTCAAGATCTCACGTGAAGTGGAGATTATACTGGACGGAGAAGCCCTATTTCTCAGACCGTTGACAATAGCTATATTATCGGTTCTAGCTAACCGGTGGTTACAATATATATTTTTAGCAGCTTTTATAGCTTTATGGTAAATTTTTCTGTAGAGTTTAACGTAATCATGAAAAAGAGGATTGTCCGAAAATTTTTTCAAATGAGATAGTGAGCGCATATTCTTGGCCGATGTACGTAAGCCCACGGTAGTCCAAGGTTTATGTTGTTTGTCCCTGACCTAAGTGGAGAATGTAGTGTCGATATGATCAGAGAGGTGATCCCAGTCAGTTGATTGACATAGACGCCTAAAGTTGGAAATTAATTGACAACATCAAAGGAAACCAATTTATGTCCAGGTATTATTTCAAAGTCACTCAAGCTTCTAGATGGTTCGACAGAATTTCTAACAGAATATCTGTTGTCGAAATCAGTTAGCTCTCTAAGGATTGAATTAAGCCATTCTGAGAGTATAGAAGCCGGTGTATTAGTAAAAGAGACTACCGGTCTTATCGGAATGAGTGGCTTCTGGATATTTGGTAATCCATAAAGTAAAGGTATTCAGGCATTCATAGGGTAAAGTTTTTAGCATTGCCGAACATACTTATTATATCACTAGAATCCCTAAGTCAAACTTTAATTTGATTGAAAATTTCTTTCAGTAGGGTTCACACTGAGCTGCTCAAAAGAATCTGACAGCAAGAAATCTTCCACTTTCGATATATAGTTGTCCTTTCTAAGAACAACTGAGCAACTACCCTTGTCAGCCTTCACAATAATTAAGTTTTCCTCCTAAATATTGTTCTTTAATTTGCCGACGTTCTTTGCAACTCTGGACTCATATAATTTTACTTTGCGAAAATTGTAATCTCTAAGTAACTCGCCCACTTTATACCTAAATACGTCCCTGTTATTGCCACTGAATTAACTAATAATCTGCTCAGAATCAATTGCAAGAGAATCTATTACTTGATTTCTGTTGTTGTGTCTACAATTATATTTTAAACCCAAATTATGGATATCCTGCTCTTCGGATGAAAATTCGACATTTGTTATAACAAAGTTAAGATACCGATTATGAAATTTATGATCGGAATATTTTAATACGGTTTTATCTATACAAATATTATTAATTCTTGAATATTTTAATGTATTTACCTTGTGTTTCACATTTCTATCCTCAACCCAATCTCGAATATTGGAATCGATCTCCGCAAACTCCAAGTGACCGTAGAGTGAGTTTAAAAGGAAATACAAATACTTTAACTCAATGTTCAAACAATTCAAACCAGTGTAGTGGCATCTCACTTCCTTCCTGATCCACCATCACACAAAAGCTGTATCCTGACATGTCTGAATAATCAAACAACGTTCGATTTCTGGACGCCGCGTATACTGACCATAGCAAATAATTATGAGTTTTTGTTTTTATTAAAAAAGTTTTTTAATTTGTTGACAAGATAAATAATATTGCTTGGTTTGTACCTATAGATAGGGATGCCAAAATAATAAAAAGTATCGATACCGATACCAATACCGATACTTTTTGGCAAGTATCGATTCCTACCGATACTTGTCTAAAAAGTATCGATACTCTTAGGTATTGGTATCCAAAACTGTAGACAACACTTTTAACAATAAAACTGTTGAATGTATTGAGCATCTTCGGTAATTGTAGAACGTACAGTGAGCTACCTAAAAAAAAATCATAAAAAATAAATACTGCTACGAAAGTATCGATACTAACTTGGAATCGTTCTAAAAGTATCGATACCAAAATTACTCGATACTGCAGCAAAAGTATCGATACTCTCAAAGTATCGTTAGCATCCCTACCTATAGATTCTTTTAACTACATAATTTTGAATTTTAAATGTTTGTTATTGTAAAGACATGAACATTCGTCTATGAAATTCGTCGATTTGTCCTCTCTGTGTTTGGATTTTACATTTATTTATTATAGTATTGTGTAACTTACTCTAATTTGCATGTATTTTAGTTTAGTGTCTGATGATGGTCTTATGACCGAAACCGGTTACACACAATAAAATTGACAACCAAATTGGTTACGTAGCTGAACTTCGAGTTGTTTGAGTTTTATTATATGATGACGAACAGCTGCTGCTTTGAGAAATTGAACGATCTTTTACAATGTAAATGTTTTTGTTTTATTAGGTATGTGTTTAGTGAATAAATAATTTGAATTTGAACATTTAATATGATTTTCACAAAAAATTCAATCATTTTAATATTTAAAATGGTCATAATTTCATAAGGAGACATTTTTTGACATAAGTGATTTTTGTCGTATTTTTGGTCGAAAATTCTACCCCCAAAGGGTGGGGCACCCTGCGTAGTGCGTTACAGCGCTAAAGTCCTTTTTTATACCTTGACGAATTGTACCTTTTCGCCTCGAAATAAAAAGTGTCTCTTTAGTTCCTATAAGTGTATTATACAGGGTGGCCCATTAGTGTGTGGTCGAAAGATATCTCAAGATCTATAAGCGATAGACAAAAAAATCTTTTACAAAACTTTTAGGCACTGAAGAGATGGACAACCCTAAAATGTTTTCAATTATACAGGGTAGTTTATAAACACGCAACAGACCAAACTTTCTTTTTCTTAATACGACACCCTGTATATTTTAACAAAAATGAATGGCGCTCTAAAAGACAAGAACAATGACATAAGGGTTGATAAGCCTAGGTCTAGTAGTTTTTAAAATATTTGTAAATAATGGTTAATTTACATACCAATTTTTCATGTCAGATTCATTTGAATTCCTTTCTTTTCTTCGTTCTACTGGATTTTATTGACCTCTAAATTGTAATTTTTCAGGGTGGCCACATCTAAATTGTATTTTTATGGGAAAATCTTAAATGGGACATCCTGTATACCTGCTTAAATTCGAGAAGTTCCTTTCCCATACTTTTTATTAATACCATATATGTCATGAGGTTAAGGCTAAGCGTTTTTTTATAAAAAATTATTGAGACAAAAAAAAATAAAAGTTGCAATTTTTGTCATTTTAATTATTTTTTTTTTCTATTTAAAAACCAAAAAGTTAAATTACAGTTTTGTTTTAATAGTTTGCAAATAGACGCTCTTAAAAAATAAAATCGTTTTACACATTTTTGGACAATTTAACTTTAAATAGAATAAAATATAAGCTTAAATTAAATGCAAAATTACCTACTTCATTTGTTAACAACTAAACAAGTACACACACAAACCATACATACTAAAATTATATCTTAAACTAAACTTTAAACAATCTAAGTGTGACAATTTATTTTAGCAAATGCTCAAAATGTCGACCACCTTGTTCGCGGCACTTCTGCAGTCTTAAAATAAATGAATTTTTACCGCGTTGGAGCAGTTGGGGAGTAATGCATGCAAAAGCATTTCGAATTATAATTTTCATGTCTTCTATGGTGGTTAGTGGCTCACGGTAAATTATTTCTTTAATATATTCCCCATAGAATTTGTGGCTTCTCTACGTCCTATCCATCTTCCAGAGAAATTTTGGTTTAACAAATTTTTATTCTATTTAAAGTTAAATTGTCAAAAAATGTGTAAAACCATTTAATTTTTTAAGAGCGTCTATTTGCAAACTATTAAAACGAAACTGTAATTTAATTTGTGTGTTAAAACCATTTTAATTTTATTTTTGAAGTGAATACTTCTTCTTTGGCCGCATGAGAGTCAAGTCACGTCACGACACGATTTAATATTTTCGTCCCGCGAAAGAGATGAAGCATATCACAAATATGAGGGAGAGAGAGACAGAGATATTTGTGGTGTATGCTACACACTATATCCTATACCATACACTATTATGTATATAGCGGCGTCTCTCTCTCTCTCTCGTGAAAGAGGGCTGTCATTTTGGTTCTGCTTGTTTTTAGTAAAGCATTCGATCTACTTAATCATGATATCCTTGTTGCTATGTTGAATTATTTTGGTTTCAGCGTAGAGTCAAGAGGTTTGTTGAGATCATTCCTCACGGGTCGTTCTCAGTGTGATGTGAGCGATGAGCATATGTCTAGGAAGAGATCTGTTCTATCTGGTGTGCCGCAGGGTAGTGTTCTGGGTCCGATACTTTATAGTCTGTATTCGTCTGTTTTTGTCAGAGATTTAGAATTTTGTAAATATCATTTGTATGCGCAGATGATACACAGATTTATAGTGCCTTTAACCTGGTAGACGTTGCGGTGGCCGTGGATCGTATAAATCGGGACCTGAGGAGAATACATCAAATATCGCGTGATCATTTGTTAAAATTAAACACGAATAAAACCGTTTGTATGCTGTTTTGTGGCGATAATGTACGAAATCAAATTCAACAAAATGCCCTTGAATTGGATGGAGACATTTTGGTTTTCCAGGAAGGAGCAAAGAACTTGGGACTTGTTCTGGATCACAAGCTGCGATTCAAGGACCATATAACATCAAAACTTAAAATCGGATATGGAATGTTAAAAAATATATACCCTCACCGACGTTCGTTAAATGTAACCTTGAAGATTCGTATGTGTGATGCTCTTGTCTTATCGCACTTAAACTACTGTGACAGCATCTACGGTCCTTGTCTTGATAGTGTGGACAGAGGGAGAGTTCAGAGGTTGCAGAACTCTTGATTGCGGTTCATATTTGGCATTCGAAGAAGACATCGCATATCTCACAAACTTAAGGAGGCAGGATGGCTGAATATGTATAACAGACGCATTCACCATTCAACATGCTTCTTTAACAAAATAATAAAATATAAAACCCCTCCTTATCTGGTTAATAGAATTGTGTATAATCTAAACATCAGACGTAAAAGTCTAATAACAGTCCCTGTTCATAAAAAGGAAATATTTAAAAGATCGTTCTCTTATAATAGGGTTATTCTTTCGTACTGAACTAAGTGAACAATCTGAAAATTGTCAGTTCATTCACGATTGTGCGTATTCTTTCGACATCGGTCACTTCTACCAAACTGATTAAAATTCCTACCCCCCTTGCCGCTTACTGATCAACCTCAAGCTACCGGTTAGTTCGTTCAGTTAACAGTTAACCTCTAAAAGTATTGAAAATTGAGAGATAATAATTGGAATATGATTTCGAATCAAACCAATATATTGCAAAAGTTTAAAACATTGATAATAATATCATGGAAGAAATAATTTTCCAGTTTTCAGGGCAGATTTGGTTGTTTTCACAAAATTTCGATTGTCTTTCACTTAAGACAATCACAAAAAAGATGATCTTTCGGTTTCGCCAAATATTCAGTTTAGTATAATCACATTCAGTTTAATCACATTCACTTGTTCAGATCAATCACTACGAAAGAATAACCCTAATGTCGCCATGCTAGTTAACCGGTTTGTGATTAAGGATTTCTCTCAGAGTTTGCATGTGTTCAGATCTACGATTAAAAAGATATTGCTTGACAGCGTTTAGGCATTTCATTTGGGCATTTTGTTTGCACTGTTTTTAATCCAACACTTTATTTTTGTATACTTATGTGTTAATAATTGTATTTATTGTGTAGTACTGATTTTTTTTGTTATTTTTTATTGTGTATTGTTTCTTGGGCTTCAACAGCACTCCACCTAGTTGAGAGGCTGAGATTTCACGCCCTTTAGTTCTAATGGTTGTAATAATACATTTTTTGTACAAATTTATGTAATACCTTTTAGAACTAATAAACATATATTATTATTATTATTAAGTATTCACTTCTATCACGTGTACTGTGCTGCACGCAATTTTTTTAAGAGGGTCTATTTGCAAACCAGTAAAACAAAACTGTAATTAAACTTTTTGGTTTTTAAATAGAAAAAAAAAATTAAAATGACAAAAAATTGCAATTTATAATTTTTTTTGTTTCAATAATTTTTTATAAAAAAACGGTTAGCCTTAATCTCATGAAATATGATATCAATAAAAAGTATGGGAAAGAAACATTTCGAATTTAGGCAGATATACAGGGTGTCCCATTTAAGATTTTCCCATAAAAATACAATTTAGATAATGTGACCACCCTGAAAAATTACAAATTAGAGGTGAATGAAATCCAGTAAAACGAAGAAAAGAAGGAAATTCAAATGGATCTGACATGAAAAATTGGTATGTCTTTTGTTTCTGTAGTAACCACAACGCCTCAAATTTATGTCAAAATTAACCATTATTTACAAATATTTTAAGAACTACTGGACCTAGGCTTATCAAGCCTTATGTAATTGTTCTTGTCTGTTAGCGCACTATTAATGTTTGTTAAAATATACAGAGTGTCGCATTAAGAAAAAGCAAGTTTGGCCTGCTGCGCGTTTGTGAACTACTCTGTATAATTGAAAACATTTTAGGGTTGTACATCTCTTTAGTGCCTAAAAGTTCTGTAAACGATTTTTTTGTCTATCGCGAATAGATCTTGAGATATCTTCCGCCCACACACTAATGGGCCACCCTGTATACTATTTTTCCAAAATATGTCTTGACTAGTTTAAGATTTAAGGCATGTGCAAATCACTTTGGCCACCCGGTATAAGGTAGTTTTTCAATTAAAATAGCCACTGAAGATGTCAACTTTAAGCTGCCGAAACATGTTTGGCTAAACATGTCTTATATATTTTATAATTAAAGATATTTTGTGAATGGAAATCTTTTATTTAGATCCCCTTTAATAGGTATAATGCTCATGAGACGCTGCCTGTCCCCACATTATTTACTGTAACATCTAATCTCTTCATTCTTTTTTGTTATGCTATAAACATCATATAGTAACATGCGTACACTCCAAAAAATTGATTATTTATCACAGATATAGCCGTTGGCAACAACGCTCCTCACAGCAGCAGGTCGCAACTCAACAGGTCCGCGCGGCATGCTGAACAATTCGGTCCTTACCGCGGTCACAGATGCCCTTTCGCAAAAATTACCATCAAAATAATAACAATAATACCGTTAATAATTATTATCCGCATTACGGGAGTGGCAATTTCCAAACAGTGCTTAACGGATTAAATAATAACAACGATATCGGTATTAATAACAGTCCTAGTCCTAGTTCTCATTCCAATGCTGCTATTCAACGTCGAAGACAGGATCCTTTAACTGCTTGTTTGGACGCAAATGGGACTTATATTTGCACAGCTTACAATCCAAGATGTTATATCATACAGAAGGTAAGCGATCATAAATACCACCACACCCTTGTTTTCATATACGCAAAAATCGCAGATATTAAACGTGAGATAATCTGTAGATTTTAATCAAAATTGCGTGTAAATATAATAGACTCTATAGGTACCCTATTATTTTAGACGTTATAATCGTTGGAGAGCAACAGCTGTTTCGTCTGGAAAAGCGCGTCAAGGCTAAGTTTCCATATGGTGGAAATGTTTGTTTTCATCCAAATATTTCGACTACGTTAAATTCGTTTTTATATTGACTTTGTTTCGATGATTTAATAGTTTTTTAGTCTCCATATCATATAATATGTAATATACAAGGTGTCCTATGGTGACGACCCATTATAATATTTCAGAGACTACCTTGGTTTGAATTTCAAAAATTTCGATATCTACACTATTGGACAAAAGTAGAGCAACAATATTTGATTTGAAAAATTAAATAATTATTGTTGTAATCTCCAGCTAATTTTAATGAATGATGGCTAAATTTCCAAGTTGAAGAAGGCCAATAAATAAATAAAAAAAGTTAACTAAAAAATGTCATATAGAAGAATTGATTCACATATAGTGCAAAAATTATAAAGAAAATATATTCCCCTACCAGAAAAATTGGCTAATTATACAGGGTGAGTCACGGTAGACGCGACGGTCTGCTGTGGCAAAACAATTCCGATTATCGAAATTCCTTCAACGTCTGGTTTTGTAGACCTATTAGGAGTACATTTTAAAATAGATGCCATTTATACAGTGATACATTATCTTGTAGCATATCAACATACGTTTTTTTAAATGGAACACCGTAGATATTATTTTTCAGACATCTTATTAAATGATTTTTATAAAAGGTTTGTTTGCTCTAAAATGCATAGTTAACTAGATATTAATTTTAAAAGTCAAAAAACATGCCCCATTATTAGAACTCATATTATTAAAACTCCTGTGTCTAATTATTTTAATCGGAATGAAATGAACAAGGGAAATGTTTATTCATAAATTAAGAAATAAAATAAAAAACAATAACCAAACAATAAAACAGTTTTAACAATGTATAACAAAGTAAAAAACAATTTAATAAACACTACGATTATAAAAGATGTTCACAATGAAATCCATCTGCATCAATACACTTTTCTTCACGAATGTTTAAATGTGACTTTCTGATTGTCAGTGGGTCATTTCTGATAATATTGCAACAGTGAATAATTCTGTTAATGAGCTGTTGTGTTTTATAATCGTACTGTTTATTAAATTGTTTTTTACTTTTTTTCACATTGTTAAAACTGTTTTATTGTTTGGTTATTGTTTTTTATTGTCAACGTAAATTTTAAATTCAACAAACCAAGGCCAAAGCTAATTACATTTAGGAATTACAGGTATTTTAATTACAATGATTTTTTGAATGAACTTTTGAACATGCCATGGTACAATATAATTTATGAGAATGATATAGATACCAAATTAACTCTGTTTAATTCTTATATCCTGCATCTGTTTAACAAATATGCTCCAGTAAAAACGGTTACAGCTTCCAAGCCTTTCGCACCCTGGCTTACGGATAACTTAAAAATACTAATGAGGGAGAGAGATAAGGCTTTGCAGACATTTAAGGTCTCAAAGCTTGAACCTGATTGGTTAAGGTATAAACAGCTACGAAATTATTCTTTGTCAATTTTGAGAGCTGAAAAGAGAGCTTATTTAAATACAATTGCATCACAAACAAATAAGAAAAAGATTTGGAGAGCTTTGTCAACTCTTAATGTAAAATCTAGTAGCGTATATCATTGCCTAATGATTTATCTAACCCTAATGAAATAAATGATTATTTTTCAGCATTTTTTCAACGAATAGATAATAATTGTGAAGAATTGATAGATTCATATAACCGCGATTTTTACAACCGCTCGACGAAATTTTCCTTTACAATGACGACCATTGAAGAAGTTCACGATATTTTACTTAATATCAAGACGGAATCCTATGGTATTGACCATATTAATTCTTTTATGCTAAAGTACTGTTCACCGTTTACTGATCCGTTTTTAACCAATATCATTAACTGTTCTATTGAGCGTAGTTATTTCCCTGAGTTATGGAAAGATGCCATTGGTATACCATTACCTAAGAATAACAATCCCAGTGGTTTTTCTGATCTACGGATTATAAGTTTATTACCTACTGTTTCTAAGGTCCTGGAAAAAATCCTGCACAAACAGATATATTCATATTTTGATTCGAATAAGATATTCCATGGTGATCAATGTGGATTCAGGAAGGGTCTAAGTACAAGTACTGCTCTTGCAGCGATCACTAATGAAATTTTTGAGGCGTATGATAGTGGATGTGGTAGTGTGCTGGTGTTGCTCGATTTCTCTAAGGCTTTTGATACTATTAATCATAATCTGCTCCTATCAAAGCTAAAATTTTATGGATTCTGTGATCAATCATTGCAATTTGTCAATTGTTACTTGAGCGGAAGATCCCAAACAGTTCAAGTTGGTGATCGGATCTCAACTTCTGAGACTATTGTTTCTGGTGTGCCTCAGGGCTCTGTGCTTGGTCCCTTGTTTTTCATTATATATACAACGGACATTCTGAAGGCTGTTAGGCATGGTAAAATTGCTGCTTACGCTGACGACATTCAGATTATCTATAACATCGATTTGAATAACTTTCAACAGAGGATTGACGTCATTAATGGCGAGCTTGATATAATCAGACAGCTTTCAGCCAAGCATTCATTGAAGCTGAATTCGCGCAAGTCCAAGATTATGTGTTTTGGTAACGTCAAGAACAGAGCCCATCTTGGTAATTTTGCGAGGATTAGAATTGACGACTCTGTTCTTTCTTTCACAGATACGGCAAATAATTTGGGCTTAGTGTTTTCCACGGACTTAAGATTTTGTGAGCACGTAAAAAAGCTCATGAGCAAAGCATATTTGTCTTTGAAACTGCTGTATTCTAACCGGAATATCTTGAATTTTAATCTTAAGCGAAATTTATGTGAAAGCCTTGTGCTTTCACATTTTAATTATTGTGATTTTATCTATGGCCCTTGTTTATATGAGACCGATAAAAAAAGAATTCAAACATTACAAAATTCCTGTTGTCGTTTTATTTACGGTATTAGAAGAGGAGATCACATTATTATACTATAAGATACTATACTATATATAGTATATATAGATATAGTATAACATAGTAGCGGGCCAGAATGTGGCTGAGATTGCGACGCGTCGATGCCGTTTTTAGCGTATGAAACGTTTGGTATCAGGGTGTCTCCGGTGTGGGAATTTCTGGACATATACTCGGGATGCTAATAGACAATTTGAAAAATATTCACATCATGGCAACATTTTCTTCTGCGGAATACATTCTTTAAATATTAAAAATAAAAATTGTTCTAAAATTATACTGCCATAAACTGTGAAACTATGTAAATGTGTCATAATTTGATATTACGAATTATTTTGCACTACACGGCCTTCATCGTTGTGCTACAAATCTGTGTTTATACCAATTTTACTATAAAAAAATGTTTTACGCAAGGTTTTTGCGCTGCTCGAATTACCCTGTAGAAATGTTGATTGTTTTTGGAAATATTGTAGAAAAGGTCCAACGTCTAGAAAATTTTCCAATCGAGTCTAACAATACGTGATTCATTGACCGAAAATGACAAATGGTTAACACATAATTTATAACGTATTTCTTGCCACTTTATGGATATCATGAGATATATTCGATCCGGAGCTTTTGATCGATACTGCGATATGTATGGCCCTTATGTAATTTATATTAAAGTACCCTTTTGGGTGGTTTATTTTGTTGAACATTGGAGCATATAGTCACTTTAGGTGGTATAATACATTATATTTATGGCATGAAAGTGGGAGACGTGCTGATAAGACTTAGTGTTTGAGTACACATAATTTTATTATGTATGTGATGTACTTTTTGGTTTGTGGTTGCTATGTGCACAAAAACTCAGTGAAGTGGAGTGAAATATATTACTACTCTACAGGGTGGTCCAAAATACAAACAGTATGATGTACTAATTTATTTATTTATTTAACAATTCGGGGTACACACAGATCAAAGATCCAAAACAGTACCCACAGCTTCATATACAGGTTCAGTGGGTTAATCAATAGAACTTAAAAAAAACAAATCATACATAAGAGTGCAAATACAATAGTTAGTTAATCATGTTTCTTGCAAATATCTTAAATGTACAGGGTGTCCTACGGTGGCAACCCATTAGATTATTTCAGAAACTACTTCGAATTGAATTTTGAAACTTTCAGTGTCTATATTGTCAAATATGCTCTACTCAAATAATATAATAGCAACGGCATAGCACTTCCGGTTATACCGGAAGTTGATAGCAACTTTGTTATTTTAAAGGGGACACCCTATATATTATTATATTTTTGGATTCTAAATAAGATTTCAGACATATTTCATGTATCATGTCCTATACCTAACGTCAGTCGTTTTTGACTTATATCAATATTTATGTCAAAATTGACAGTTTATGGCTCCATAAGAATTCCGTTTTTTCCTCGTAAATCAGTATTTAATAATTATTTTGCAGGTATTTTCTTACCAGGTGGGATCTTCTTTTTCGAATTGACAAGACATTTTCTGATTAGTTTATACAGGGTGGTCAAAAAAATATATTGAAAACGATTCAAGAAAAACAGTTGAAAGTCAATTTTTTCAAATGGAATGGGTATATTATTATTATTTTATCTTCCTTAGCATAAAAAAATAATGCAATTTTGTAATAGGGTATCATTTTCTAAAATGCATAGTTTTCGAAATATCGTAATTTTAAATTTTTCTGCAACGCCTACCGTTGTCTCTCTGGAAGCTAGATGTTTGGGGTGCAATTAAACAAAAGGTGTATTCCACCCCAATTAATTCAAAAGAAGAATTAGTAGGACGCATCCGAACTTCATTCGAAGCCTTACGTGGAGTCCAAATTGCACGAGCTGTCATGAGTGAATTTATTGAACGGGTAAATAAGTGTTTAAGACTAAATGGGGGTCATATCGAACAATTAAATTAGTTTTGTTATCGTTAGTTGATTAACTTTTCTTAGTTGAAAATTTATATACTTTAATCTTCTGTTCATTTCTGCTGTATTATTTTAAATTTTAGTCTTAGTTCGTTATAATACTTGATTTGTATACCTCCCAACCTGCTCTAAATTCTTCCTAATTTCTCTAGTCATCGTTAGCAAATGGGGGTTTCTCTCGTTAAATACTCTACAGGTGATATTAATCACTTTATTTTATTCTCCATGAATTAATAATAAATTTATAATATCAATAAGTATTTTTCATGACGTTAAATTTCATGGCTAACTAAATTAATTAGCTAGCTTCCAGAGAGACAACGGTAGGCGCTGCAGAAAAATTTAAAATTACGATATTTCGAAAACTATGCATTTTAGAAAATGATAACCTATTACAAAATTGCATTATTTTTTAATGCTAAGGAAGATAAAATAATAATAATATACCCATTCCATTTGAAAAAATTGACTTTCAACTGTTTTTCTTGAACCGTTTTCAATATAATTTTTGACCACCCTGTATAAACTAATCAGAAAATGTCTTGTCAATTCGGATAAGAAGATCCCACCTGATAAGAAAATACCTGCAAAATAATTATTAAATACTGATTTACAAGGAAAACACAAAATTCTTATCGAGCCCTAAACTGTCAATTTTGACATAAATCTTGATATAAGTCAAAAACGACTGACGTTAGGTATAAGACATGATACATAAAATATATCTGAAATCTTATTTAGAATCCAAAAATGTAATAATATATAGGGTGTTCCATTTAAAATAACAAAGTTGCCATGAACTTTCGGTATAACCGGAAGTGCTATGCCGTTGCTATTATATTATTTGAGTAGAGCATATTTGACAATATAGACACTGAAATTTTCAAAATTCAATTCGAAGTAGTTTCTGAAATAATCTAATGGGTTGCCACCGTAGGACACCCTGTATATTTAGACATAGTGAGAAAATCGACAATCAATCACTTAAAAGTCTTTAACATCCTCCAGATAGGAGAATTTTGTCAAGCATTAGTTATATTTATATTTTCTAAAATAGAATCTGACTGCAGTAAGCCTTTCAAAATCTTAAATATAAATAATAAATCAGAGAGTTGCTTTCTCTTTTGCAATGATATTATTGAATATCTTCGCATAATGGGATTGTAATTCACCGGGAAAACTCAGTATGATGTCGGACTTATATGCCAAGTCTTTCAAAAATTTATGTTGTATACTCTCGATACGTTGTATATAGCACGCATATTGCGGACACCACACTGTTGATGCAAAACTCAGCTTTCCGTAAACGAGAGAATAATATAAAGAGAGCAATGTTCTAGGATTCTTGAAATCTCTGGAATTTCTAATAATACACCCCAAAGTTCTGTTACAGCTAGTTATAAGTGCGTCAATATGTTGCTTAAACATCATTTTATTATCCATGATTACGCCCAGATCTCTCACTTCTGCGACCTTAACCAACGAATGGTTTCCAATAGTGTAGTCACAATCATGGATATTGTTATTTCTATTTTCATTCAAATATTTCAAATTCAAAAATAAACTGCGTTGAGCACAATACTCAACCAACCTATCCAAATCATCCTGCAATAGCTTCCTGAAGATTAGACACAGTTTTATATAATTTTAGGTCGTCTGCATAAAGTTTAAATTGGGAGTTTTTGAAGCATATGTTTATGTCACTGATATACAGGGTGTTAGTAAATAAGTACGACAAACTTCAGCGGGTAATTCTGCATGAAAAAATAATGACAGTTTGCTATATAAACATATGTCCGCAAAGGCTTCGTTTTCTGAGATACGGGGTGTTAAAGTTTGTCTTCAAAACTGAAGATTTATTGATTGCTCTGAAACCGGTGGAGATAAGCAAATGAAATTTAGTGAGTTTTAAGAGGTGGTTGTTATTGCGCATTTTTTGGCAAGCAATTAAGAATTTTATGGACATCAGTGGCGCGCATACGGGTAATGATCTCAATATTTTTAAAGAAAAAAATGGTACGCAACTGGAATTTTTCAAATAAAAAATCATTTTGCAATTCCTCGTTCAATTTGTGATAAGCACTAGTTACCTACTTTATGTTCTTACAAATAAAATGTTATAATACTTACTTTAGACATACTTTTTTTCACACGTGATAAAATTCACAAAACATATCCCCTTAGAAGATTAACTTAAATGGCACGCGAACGCGAAGCTTTTCTAGACTCAAGTTTATCTAACGTTTTTCCCAATTTATTTTACAGGTGAATCCCCCTGCACCACCTTCATTAACTGTAGCAACAACAGGAAGCACATTTTCTGACGAACTTGAAATATTTCGTCCTGCGTCTGGTATTAGTCAAAATGTAGACATACAAATCCATGGGTGGGAGCAGCAAAGGCAGGCACATGTCCTACCTGAATTTTCCTGTCCTCATTCGGTTGATGGTAAGTAGCCATTTCTAATTTCATTGTTTGAACGACATAGTATTTTCTTAGTTTGATAATTATACTGGAGATAACCGGAGCGTCTGTCACAAGCTTTCAATTTTTTATTACAGCTTTATTCGGGTTTGAGAATTAGAACCGTTCTAGGGCAGTTCTCGGACTGTTTGAGAACTGCGCCGAAATGGTTGCGCCTGTTAAAATTGTCGGACCGTTCTATTAATTAATTGTGAAAAACCCGAACGCTTCATCTTCATCTATACCAAACATAAATAATATATATAACCTAACTTTAATTTAAAAACAATAAAATAGGAGCCAAACATTTATTGTTGTACTTATTAAACATTTCTTTTCGTTTTATTTGGATTTTTCATTCAAAATAAACGTAAAGTTAACAAAGCATAAAAAAAATTCATGAAGGTAAAATACAAATAATGTCTACAATAATTATCAGGGATACGATACAAGCCGAAGGTGAGTTTCGTATGGTTAATGCGAGTGTAGTAATAACAATTACATGAGAGTTGCATACGGTATTTTTTCTACACCCGATAAATATTAAAGAACTATAAATATATGTATATTATTATGTAATAGGATGTACGTTTTTGTAGGTTAAAATTAAACTCAAAACATAAATAACACGCTTATTGATATGCGCATCGATCGAGGGACGATTCTGAAAGTTCTGGTTCTAACTCGGTTCAAGAAAACCCGAATATTGATATTGATCAATATTCGGGTTTTCTTGAACCGAGTTAGAACCAGAACTTTCAGAATCGTCCCTCGATCGATGCGCATATCAATAAGCGTGTTATTTATGTTTTGAGTTTAATTTTAACCTACAAAAACGTACATCCTATTACATAATAATATACGATTCTGAAAGTTCTGGTTCTAACTCGGTTCAAGAAAACCCGAATATTGATCAATATCAATATTCGGGTTTTCTTGAACCGAGTTAGAACCAGAACTTTCAGAATCGTCCCTCGATCGATGCGCATATCAATAAGCGTGTTATTTATGTTTTGAGTTTAATTTTAACCTACAAAAACGTACATCCTATTACATAATAATATACATATATTTATAGTTCTTCAATATTTATCGGGTGTAGAAAAAAATACCGTATGCAACTCTCATGTAATTGTTATTAATACACTCGCATTAACCATACGAAACTCACCTTCGGCTCGTATCGTATCCCTGACAGTTCTTGTACTAACCCGAATAAAGCTATCAATAATAGGGTTATTCTTTCGTAGTGATTGATTTGAACAAGTGAATGTGATTAAAATTAAACTGAATGTGATTATACTGAACTGAATATTTGACGAAACCGAAAGATCATCTTTTTTGTGATTGTCTTTCACTTAACCTCGAAAATTTGTGAAAACAACGAAATCTGCTCTGAAAACTGGAAAATTACTTCTTCCATGATATTATTATCCATGATTTAAACTTTTACAATTTATTGGTTTGATTTGAAATCATATTCCAATTATTATTTCTCAATATTCAATACTTTTAGAGGTTAACTGTTAACTGAACGAACTAACCGGTACCTTGTGGTGGATCAGTAAGGGGTAAGGGGGGTAGGAACTTTAATCAGTTTGGTAGAAGTGACCGATGTCGAAAGAATACGCACAATCGTGAATGAACTGACAATGTTCAGATTGTTCACTTAGTTCAGTACGAAAGAATAACCCTAATGATATTTCTGAATCAGTTATGGGTTAGCTAGCAAAGCAAGCACATGTATTTACGGTGAAATAAAAAAAAACTCGTGAAACTAATAGCCTTCATATTCTCATTGCAAGCAAACAAACTCGACGAGCCCAAGAAATTTTCCGATAAAATACCTACATTTAATTAAAAAACTTCTTTGTCTCGTTTTCAGTGAGCTAATCAATCTGTATAATATATGACTTTACTGTCTAATTCGTCTATTTGGATCAGTTTGTTATACCCTGTATAGTTACTTAATATAAATTATATCGCATGAATGATTCCCATCACAAATAAATAAATACCAAAGGCTCATTTCGAAATGAAATATTTTAGCTTTGAGTGAACATTTGTTTTTATTTGAATAGGTACATATCTAAAAAGAACCCGCATATAAATATAATTTCCAATATTTAAATATTTTTAAATTCTACAATTTTATAAATGTCATTTAGCAAGCTTCATCAAACGCATATTTGATGGCACTATAAAAAACTGTTATATTCATGAATAGATATGTCATGAATATTTCGTTCGAAATATGCGTAGGTACGTGGTAACTTACTGTTAAGGCCTCTACACGCGACCGTTATTTATGTAATTGTGTCTCATGCTTTGAATAAAAAGTGACAGGAAGGGCTATACTAGCAACAAATGCTGATCGGAATGGATGTTGCATATGGCGGACCAGTATATCCTGTTTCGCAGTGGCGCAGGTCCATATAATATTATTAATAAGCAATAGCAAATATTTCTTGAATTCATTATTATTTTATACAAAATGTTTTCAATCTGATGGAAGTAAGGAAAAGGGTAAATAATAAACAAAACTGAGAAAAAAAATAACTTATTTATTGACCTTTAAATAAAATTAATTTTGTGTATATATTTCTTATTTTTTCGTCATTTACTGTATTTTTACAAACATAATTTATTCTCGTGGTAAAATAACAATTGGAAATAGATTTTTGTAAATACCTATTATTTATCATGCAAAATCTAAAATGAATAAAACATAACTGTTTATTTCAAAATTTTACGGATATATTACAAAACCTCTTGATTAAAATTACTTACTAGTGAAACTTAACTCCAGAATTTGTATTTTTAGGTGTCCGGGAACAACCACAAGCTGCACAAGTAACCATGTTTATTGTTGTCTTTGGATTGGTTTATTATTGTCTTTAAATAGCACTATTTTAAGTATTTACACTGATTCTATTGTTAATATTATTGTAGTATAATAATTGTTCACTCATAAATACACAAAATTCGCTTAAGCAAAAAACCGTAAAACATACAACTTTGCACAACGAACAACCAAAACAATGAATCTATAATGTCCATGGATGTCTAACATGGCCGTTTCCGTCAGCAATTTTATTTACCACGGTCAGCGCAAAGCTCCTTTCTGTCACTTTATATTCAAAGGTCTCATGAGCTAAACCCCAGGAATATAGAGGAGGGACACTGAACTTGACAGATGCGCGAACTGCCAATGTAGAAGGCCGCCATGTTCCACCATTGACAGTGGCGTATTGTCTTAAGAAATGCAAATTAAGTTTATATAAAAATTTTTACGAATCATGACTACCAGTTTTCAACATACATTTTGTTTTATTTAAAATTTTAAAACAATTATTTAAAACAAATATTGATTATTTTAATAATATATTATTTTATTAAACTCATTTTGTGGACTTTCATTTCAAACATTAACAGACAATTTTACGTCTTGTTGAATTTTTCACGGTGCTTGTGGTATAAGATTTTTATTTTTAACTATCAACCTGTAACTGTGGATAGTTTTAATTCTTTCTACATAAAGCATTCGACAACTGCAACAGGAAAGAAAAAAAGAAATAAACCACTAAATAAATTACCTATAACTTGAGGCAATTCTTCGACGCATTGTTCTCCTGTCCGTGCTTGTTCCTGAGCTTGGTTTTGTCAAAGATGAACACAATTAATCTTTGGTTTTGTGAACTAAAATGACAAGCGCGATGCGTTGAGAATCCCGCCATTAAGTACCTATAATTCTTTAAGAAAAGCAATCACAACAATGGTAGCATAAATAAATTGCATTAATAAACCTTTGTTTCCCAATTATGTTTCGTACTTCAGAACGTAAGATGGTGCTCGATGATGATGTATCAGTTATGGAATCAGAGTTTTTAGTTGCCATGCGATTGCGTTTCCTGTTTTATTCCATAAGTACCTGGCATTGTCAAACGTGTAAATTCTCAAGAAACTTGAAGTTGTACAGGAACACAGTTTTTCTTCAACGTACGCCTTCCAGGAAAATTCAGAAAATCCTCCGTTTTTAAATGGTTGGAGTGCACTAACTTAAATGCTTTCTGTTTTATATGTTTTGTGTATTGACGATGGTGGATGAGAATGGATTATTAATAAAATACGTTTTTATGTATTCGGTGACATATGACATATGCTTTTATTAGGGAGTTAAGGCACTACCAATGACGTATACGTATCTCCATGCTTAAACTTGAGATTTTGGTTATGTTTACACTCTATAAGCACTCATTCCAAATTGAGTTAAGGTGCCAGCCAATACGTATCGTATATGCGGAGGTTAGAGATAACACTTGACTTAAGAAAAAAGCTCTTTTGGATTTTTCAACTTCCAATTACTATTTTGTTAATTGTTTATTGAATCATTAACCATAATTTTATTATGTATACCTACCTATAAACAATTAGCTTGATTTTGAATTTTGATTGACAGTTTCTATTAATGTATTCTAGATATTCGTACAAGTTCATTCCGACAACAATCGGTTCAATACGTTTAAGTATACGATACGCGATACGCTACGTGTTCTCGCGTGCCCCCACGTAGTGCCCGTTATCGCTTATACGCTACCCGAATCGCCCCGAATTGGAATTCGGTCCATACCGATCGTGTTCTATCCAGAGATATAGAGAGTAGGGAGAATAAGAGTCAACATGCGCAAATTTTCTAATGACGGGGGCCGCCATCTTCTAGCTTAAGCGTAGAGGGTATTGTCATCGAAAATATACTATATCTACGGTGCTACGACATCTACGGTGGTATTGTCAAATTTCTTTTTACGATACGAGGACCGTTCATAAATTGTAGATTACTAATTGCAAAAACATCTACGTTGTGTGTTGTGTAACATTGTCACCCTTTTCAATACTAGTTACCCAGAATACCCACGACATAGGCAAAGTCAGGGAAATTAGAGGGACGGAATAAAAGAAATCACGAAATAATAATAATATTCTTAATTTATTTATAATTAGCAATATGAAAGTTAGCCTGGAATTCATGAAGGGAAAAAAAACCCTCCTCAATTCCAGAATACCTTATGCTATAAAAAACTATAATAATAATCCAACAACTGTCTTCATATTAATGGTGTTTGGTTTGGTTTTTTTCTATTTCTTTCATACAATAAATATGAAATGTGTCGTATGGTTGCGTAGATATTAAATTCGGCACAATTTATAATTTTGGAACACTAATTAACGGATATTTTTTTTCTTAAAACTACGCAACAAACTAAAAGCTAAAGGCACTAATAAAAAACCGAATATCCAATATAAGTCCAAAAATTAAGAAATAGCAGCAAAACTCTGTTTTAGTGAAAGACACTCACATGAAACATAAGAACATAACCACCAAGTTTAACAGTGTATTGATTTTTGACGTTTGTGACTCGAAAATGGCGGCACGCATAGTATCGTCGGAAAAATGGATGTGCATTCGTCGAAGCTCATTCTCCCTTCTCGATATCTCTGGTTCTATCATGTCATTTGTTTGTTTACTTTTGAGTTAAATGAAAATAATTTTCTAATTAGGTAGGTTCGTATATTTGTAAACTATTAGCTCAATTATATCTTTGCACTCACAAAATATGTATTAGTTACAATTAACAATAACAATTGTCCTCAAAATAAAAATTTAAGGTTAAGCCAACTAGTTAACGCCCCACGAATTGTTACACTTCAACTAGCTTTTTGAAGCATTCCGTAAACGTGCAGTTTGTACGTTAACGTATACGTTAGCGTTTACGTTTTGTTTCAACTTTAAGTGTCTAATATCGACAACTGACATAATTGACATCGACTGTTGACAGGTCACAATGACATACCACCATAGACATGATGTCCTGTGACACTTTCCACAGTCAATTCTCTGGCTGGATTCCCAACTTAGACAGCAATATTATGTACTATGTTGTTAATTTTCATATTTTGGAATTCTACAAAATTATTATAAAATGTATAATTTGTATAAATGCCTCATTTCATATCAATATGCAAGCAAAAATACTAATTATTTATATTGCTAAGAGAGATAATTCCCCCTAGAATTGAATACACGACATTGCATTTTTAGAGTATGCTCACATTATTACTTACCGATGCAATGAAATTCCTTCTTGCCTACGTTTTTTATAGTTTTTTCATGAATTTACAACACATGCCATTGTTTATAAAAATTAAACAAACACTAAAACTAAATAATTAAAAATAAAAATATTGTGTAGCTGCCAACGTAAAACAGCAGCCTTTTATTGGCCTGAATTTAAAATTCCCACTTTAATAGACGAATCGTAGTTTAACACCAGATTTGTTTTCCCATAGTTGGCACAACCTCCTCAGAAAATCGTATGCGCACCAGAGATATAGAGGAGAGAATGAGATTTACCGAGTGCGCATACGATTTTCGAAGGATGAAACGGGTGCCGCCATGTTCCTCTATTGTTGTGCCATCTGTGGGACAACAAACCTGGTGTTAAACTACGATTCGTATAGACGTATAGACGAAACAGTTTGCAGCTGCCAACATAAAACAGCGGCCTCTTATTGACATGAATTTAAAATTCCCGCTTTAATAGTAAAGCGGGAATTTTAAATTCATGTCAATAAGAGGCCGCTGTTTTATGTTGGCAGCTGCAAACTGTTTCTATTTATAATTATTCAGTTTTAGTGTTTGTTTAAGTTTTATAAACAATGGCATGTGTGGTAAAATCGTAAAAAAAAAACTATAAAATACGTAGAAAGTCCCCAAAATTAATTTAATAAAATAATACAATATTAATCAGTAGTTGTTTTATTTTAAATGACACAAAATTAGTAGCTGAAAACTGCTAGTCACCATTCGTAAAAAAATTTATATAAATTTTTTTTCCTACTTAATTTGACGCGCTTAAGACGATACGCCACTGTCAATGGTAGAACATGGCGGCCTACTATATTAGCAGCTCGTGCATCTGACAAGATCATTCTCCCTCCTTTATATCTCTGCGTTAAACTCGCTCAAATAACGTGTTCTGATGTCAGTTAATATCGTGACACGTTATTCCAAAGCATGTACGCGTGTCTTAATAACGTAACCGCTAGTTACGTGAGTAATAAGGAATTCAAAACTTCCCTATTATTGAATAAAATAGTGATCGTGATGGATTATCTAATTTTTTAGAGCTGTACTTAATAGCCCAATTATTTATTTTTGAGGACCAGAAGTTTATCTTGTCTATTTTTTTATCGTATTTATAGATTTAGATTTATTATAGATAAGAATAGTAGAAACCAAAATGCCGCCATGCCCCCTAAACGGTATATTATATAATGCTAAAATACCATAAGTTCAATATCATGCTCTAAAATTTTATAGTTTGTGATTCATTTAATGGCCGTTTACACCAACAAATTCAGGCAACACCTCACGTTCTGGAAAGAATAAGTGCAAACTAAATTCAAGGTTTATTCCTTCCCTAATGTTAGGTGCTGCCTAAAGTTGTTGGTTCAAACGGCGCATTATAAAAATGGTGATATTTTTAATTACAGAAAAACAAGATGCAGGCTACAGTTGGATACGCCCCTGTATATAATAACTAACTTAAACTATTACCTATTTAAAAATATTTCTCTTATTTATAACATTTATAGTCGTTAGCACAAACCTTTTAAGCACCACTTAACATTAGGGAAAGAATAAACCTTGTATTTTACTTGCACTTATTCTTTCCCTAACGTTAGGTGCTGCCTAAAATTACCATGCAAATGGCCATTAGTGTGTTTTGTTAAACGTTCCATGACGTATTTTGAATATTATATCAGTCGCCTAAATTCGAAACCCGGGAAGTCACATTTTTCTCAAATTAGCTTTTTTGTTGTATTATTCTTCATCTAAAGGTGCACAAGATGTGCTGTTTAGCTTTTTCAAAATCCGACTATAAATCCTATGTTAAAAATTAGGGTTATATGCAAAAACCGACATGTCCATCGCGTATTCATTTTCGAAGGCTGAAACTTGTCCTCCTCAACCAATGGAAGGCCGTCTATGCGATAATATTCCGTAATCAGATTTGTTTATAATCGAAGGAATATAAATTCTAATTGTGGGGAGCTACGCTTGGGGTGACGTGTATTGCGAAACGGCCACTTATTTCACAAATAAAACCAACAATCTCTCTACACTTAAATTTATTTTGTCCATGACAGACACATTGTACATTGTTAATATTTTAGACAGAGTAATGACATCAAAATTTGACATAAGTCAACACACACATTCGACAATCTGTCAGCCGACCAAGCGCGCGACATTCAAATATGTATTTTTCAGCGTCTACATAATAGTTTTTTGTGGTTTCACAAAAGTTTGTTATCATGGACATGTCGGGTTTTGAATTTAGTCTACTGATATTAAATAGCACATCAATACATATCAAATTAAATTTTAAATTATTTCCTATATCTTTATTCTACAATACTAACTTTTATCATTGTTCTTATAAAGACAATGCTTTTATGTACTAACTACCTACAACCACGAACAATTTCTTCCCATCCGGTATAATACATGCCTTACATAATGTTCTACATTCTTTCACCATGTACCTATAATAAAATTCAAATTTCTATGTGCGGAAATCCTTTTTGAACTGTGCGCCAAATGCCAATTATTATTACTAACTCACCTCATCGACCAGAGATGGCGCAGATCAATGTTGTGTTGCCTACCACCTTCTCCTAGAATCCAGGGATGCCAAACTTTGAAACTTATCACCGATTTAAACATTTCTGCAAAGGATAAATAAATCAAAAAATAAGAAATTGATTAGTCCGAATAGATTTATTGCTAGTAATAATCTTAACAATGATATGGTAAATTCATTTACGGATTCTTTAGTTAACTTTATTGGTTAATGGAAAGTCGATTTTTTCTTTATTGCTATTATTGTCGTAAGTTGTATAATACGCATATTAAATAATTATTCCAAATAAAATATTTAATTCTTTTTTTAGAATAACTGTGTAAAACAACAGTTAAATAGTGATTCTTGTTTTCTATCTGATGCAAATGTTAATTAATTTTCGTAATAGTTCATTTTCTATGTGGTGAATTGTGATTGGAATAGAATCGCGTGAATCAACATTGGCAACGTAGCATTATATGGCATATGGCATGTGCATTGACATAATTGATATGTCAATGGGCATGTGCCCCTGCGACGGCCATTTTGCGAGATTCGTGTGAAATTGTGTGTTTAGTTTTGCAAAAGTAATTTACAACAGTAAGCAATATTTTTGCTAGTTTTGTGCAGATTTAACTGTGTTCGGAAAGTGATAACTAAGAAGTTAATAAAAAAGTGTTGTGAACGGTATTATCTACAATTTTCAACAGTGAAACAGCTGCGGCAACTCATGTAGTTAGTTACAATTAGAGCTCATTATCTAAAAAGAAGCCGAAATTACAGTTAAACGCACATGGTTCTTATTACCTAGTTGTTGGTAAATTATCAAAAATATTTGCCGATAATTAGCAAGTAGTGTTACGTCGCACAAAACAGTGTTTTCGATATTGACAAATGCAGTGTTCGATTATCTAAATAAGGTGGTTATTTTCTTTTTTTTGTTGTTAAGATTCGCGTGCAAAATTTGCTTAAATATAAGCTTGAAACATTTCGTTTATTAATAATTCAACAAAATATTTGTTGTCACGTAACAATTTAGCTCGGGACTTTTTCTACGTGTGTGCGAGAGTGTGTGTCAAAAGGAGGAGAGTATATTTTATATGTCAACCGCATAGTTCTGTTCTACCGTCCTCTGTGCCTGCCAGGCGTGTGCATTTTTGCTGTTATTTCGGCTTAATATTACGTTACATCAGTTTCTAATAGTGTCGTTATTCGTTATTTTATTCCGTATAAATATTAGCTAATTTCAATCGGCGGAAACCGTGCAAAATGCTACGTTTTTATCACATACGAAAATGTTAACAAGTCGAAGTGTAAATGACCTTGACGCAAATAATACACCCATCACTTTTTCAAAATAAGGTTAGGTTCTGGCTGTGAGCTGTTGTAGTGCAACTATCACCTCGATTTGATATTACCATGCATGGTATGTACAATTCATGTTATTTATTTTTTTTTTATTTAATATTAATTTAGATTTATAAGCTTTTTACACTTTCACTTGATACCTATACTTAGATAGGTTTAAATGTCGGAGATAAGTAGGTAGGTACATTACATTTTGTTTTATTGATATTAAGACAAAAATCGTTAGATCGCCAGTGTGAATGATTTGGCAAAAACATTTGTAAACGACTAGGTATCGTTTTATTATTTCTACGTCGAATAAAAATACATTGTTATTATTCATGTAGGTATTAAATTATAATGATTTTATTGAGTTAACAACATCTGGAGCAATCATTTGCTAAAAATATGTTGTGTAATACTGTAATTCGGAATGTATATTGAGATTAAATAAAAACTAAGTAGGTATTTTTTGTTTACTTCCAATAAATACACTCTTCAGGATGTATTATTGTTTGTTGCGAAATACCTACCTAATAATATGATCATTAAATAATAATATATAAGTAGGGTACTGACTCTGGTATCGACATAGGCCTGTTTTGGTATAGGTATCTAAAGGATATGTATTTGCTTTTCAGAGTAATTATTACTGAAATGCGTATAAATTATTATCTTTTTATATTGATAAGAATAATATGCGAACAATATACTTAATGCAGGTGAATCTAGTTATTGAACGTAGCAAAAGATATAATACATAATTTTTATAGGTTACTTATTTGTTTGCCATTTATGTGTGCGCTATTGCCAAATTGTCAAGTACTGTATTGTGTTCTTATATGAAAATCTGCGGTTAGTTAACGCGCGTATCAAAATCAATCACAATGTTACCATTGGCAGTTTTGGTTATAAAAATAAAACTTCTACAAACTAAGCTGGGCTGATCTGACAGGATCACCTACCCCATTTGCAATTTTTATAAAACTCTCAACATCAGGGTTATTCTTTCGTAGTGCTTGATCTGAACAAGTGAATGTGAGTATACTGAACTGAATATTTGGCGAAACCGAAAGATTATCTTTCACTTAACCTCGAAAACTTGTCAAAACAACCAAATCTGCTCTGAAAGCTGGAAAATTATTTATTCCATGATATTGTTATCTTTGTTTTAAACTTATGCAATTTATTCGTTTGATTCGAAATCATATTCCAAGAATTCGAAAATTATTATCTATCAATATTATTCAATATTTTTAGAGGTTAACTGTTAAGTGAATAAACTAACTGGGGTTATCGGAGTTTTTCTGTCTTTTTCTTAACTGTCTCTACTGTCAACTGTCACTATGGTTGACAGACTACCGCGTGTGCGTTTTAGAGATGGAAAAATATAAACTACCATTACTAGAGATGGGTAATATTCAAGTCACAACATATCGTCTACACAATAATTGTCAACTGTAAGAGAAATGTAATCTCCCACCCTAACCGATGAAGCAGAGATATTTTATAAATAATAATGGTTTACCTAAACGGCAAATTTGAAAAGTAGTTAGGGTCCCGCATACACAGCCACTCTGTGATTTCATACTAGCTTAAGGCCTTTATATCAGAAAATTGTTATTGACTTTCGAGCTTCTGAGCACACAGATCAATGGCCAGAACTTCTGCCTGGAATACAGTAGCGTGAGAACCCAGACATTGAGAAATTTTTGTCTTGGGTCTGCTTCCGTAAACTCCGGCACCTGTACCTGAGTTTGTCTTTGAGCCATCAGTAAACTAGCAATAGTCCGCACTTTGCAACTCCCCCTTACAGCAATAGCTTACTTTTGAAATTTATATACTTAGATCTCGAGAAAATTGCTTTAAAATTTCACCAGTTAGGTATTGGTACTTGGTATATCAATAAGGTCGAGGTATAATTAGCATATTGGTTGTAGCTTAGTGGTAGAGTGTGCGCTTTACATTGGGAAGGTCTTGGGTTCAAATTCCAGTTCTTGCAATTTTTTTTTATTTCGAATAAAGTTCTTAGTTAAAATGTCGAGGAAAGTAAAGAGGAGGTTGATTTTATGATGAACCACTCTGTACTAATTTAATATTAATATTTTGTCACGCTATACATTGGTGACATTCTCAATAAAATAATAAGCATTAAGCTTTTGTTAAGTTTTATACATAATACATACCATTCTACAATATAAGGTCGTGAAAAACCTTGAACCCAAACAAGTATATTTTCCATATTATTTATACTTACCTAGGTAACTAATTTTAAATATGCAGGAAGTTAGATAAAAATGAAAATGTATGTACGATTTCATACTAGGTAAGTACCTAATTTGAAATGAAATTTAATTTATATTCGTTTGAATTAAAATGAAGACAAAAAGAAGTTTCATCTTTTACTTTCCCGCACAGAGAAAGTATTGTGAACGCGGTAAAAAAAATTTGAGATATAGACGGATATAACCATTTTGAAGTTCCCTGAGACGATTAAGACCATTTCCAGATGGAAGTCTGTCTGTCTGTGTGTATGAGTTTGGGGCAGTCCTCGGATGAACCCATTAGTTTTTGGTTGAAATCGCTTAAGCCCTGTGATAGTGGTGGACATAACCACTAAATTTTCATATAACAGTAGGGGTCGAATAATCATTTTAAAGCATCTGCTTTACAGCGACAGGTCACTTTTGATATTTGCCCCCATAATTCTCGATAAAATAGCGTTTAAAATTTCACCAGCTAACTAGTTGGAACCTATACTGGGTGTCCCACCGGGAAGGGATTCGGTCGATCATGGAGAAACTACACTGTGGAACAATCTGAAAATCTGGTGTAGTACTTAGGTCGATGGAGACAATTCAGCTAAAGTGTTTTCAAGAATCTAGCACTTCCGGTTATAACGGAACTGGGTGTCAACTTCCTTATTTCAAATACGACCCTACATAAATTATATTTTTTTTGGATTCTTCTTGTAATTCTAAACATATTTCATGCATACTATGTTGTACCTATCGCCAGCCGTTTTCGAAATATTTGAAATTTTATATAAAAAATGACGTTTTCAGAATAAAGAATAATAACAATTTTTTGTTATATGGAAGCTTTAATAATTTAATTTGTTATAATATCCTTGTAAATATTAATACAGGATATTTAATAAAAAAGGTTAAAAAATCAAATTGAAAAAAGTGTCAAAATTCAAAATTTTTAAATGTCAACCCCCCATTTTATATTTTTTTTATTTGTTTGCATCAAAAATAAGGGAAGTTTATGAAAGTATGTCTATCCCAAAAACTGATAGTTTTCGAAATATTGGCAATTTTACATTTTTCTATTACAATAGTGATATGAATTTGAAATTTAATTGATTTTAGTTGGCCATGATGGCTTTAGATAGCAAATAAATATGACACTTATAATATAAAATATAATAATCAACAACTATGACAAATTGTAGACATTAATTAGTAGTAATAATCATGGCGGGCGTATAAATTATACTAACGAATACCATAGAATAATGTTTATATACTGCAATAGAATGGACTCTCCCGTGTTGACGAAAGTGTCGATATAATTGCGCCATCTATTGGTTTGGAAATAAGCAAAAAAAAAACTGCATCTATATAAAAGTTAACCGTAATGCGTAGTAGACGAGCTTGGAATCTCGACCGCTAGAGGTCTCTATTGCTTTAGGCGGGACATTTGAATTATTACTAATAGTGAAAAACTAAAATGTTTTTTAAACAATACTTTATTTATAAACAAAGTCCATTTTACAAAAATTTTATATTGTGTATGCCAAAATTCCTAAGAACAAAAAATAAAGTCTGCCTCTGATCTAAGAGATGGGATTTTGAGTAATTGTGCTAGGAACTGAAACATCTGACAGTACCACTCTTTCATCTGCTTTTTCCGGTAATGGCAATGGCTCTAAAAAAATCGATAATGTCAATCTACAACTTTCCGTAACAATTTCTATATCAAAAAATACAACGAAAATCTGCATAAATTTGTTAAAAATATACGACTATAAACAAAGTATAATGTGCAGATTTTTACACATACTTATTTTATTTATAATAGGTATAAAATGTTTCAACATATTTATTCATTTGAAATACTAGGTACCTACTATAAATTAAACTAATGGTTTGTTTAGATTATTTTTAATTTCAAATAAGAAACAACAAAATAGGTATACTGAAAATGTTTAAAAACCAAATAGAAACATATCTGGCAGTTGTAATGCAGGCAATACTCCCTTTTTGAAAGTTTGATAAGGTCCAAAATCTTCTGGTACAAAATTCTCTGAACAAACCCTACAATTGTTGTAGATCTTCTCTGCTGTCATTTCAGTAACCAAACGTTTGTTTCCACATAAGCTAACCCACTGATGAAAAAGTAGCACTAAATAAAGTATGTAATATAGTTTATAATAATTAAAACACTTTCCACAAAAACAAACTAAAAAAATTGATGACAACTGATGACAACATTTCTTTGTTGTAATTTATTGATTGTTCTTGACACGTCAACTACTGGCAAAAAAACTCGACCAATGCGCGTCTAGCGGCTTGGAAACACATGACAAATAATAAATTTGTTTATTATTTATGGAGAATGGTGCTTTTAGAAAATCCAGAAATTTTCTCAGAGATGTCGTAGGATATGCCGTGAAGTACCCCAGTAAAGCTTCATCGTCACAAATACGTTTCCTTCGTTTTATTTTTGTTTACGGACCCGAAATTTTTGAAATTATCTATTATCCGTTTAACAACTTTTGGTGATGGCTTGTGTTTTTCTGGGTACCTGGCAGAAAATGTATGACACGTTTGTGACATCACTCTGTCACATTATCCATAAATAATAAACAAATTTAGATAGTATTCGTTAGTATAATTTATACGCCCGCCATGATTATTACTACTAATTAATGTCTACAATTTGTCATAGTTGTTGATTATTTTTGTCAAGTGTCATATTTATTTGATATCTAAAGCCATCATGGCCAACTAAAATCAATTAAATTTCAAATTCATATCACTATTGTAATAGAAAAATGTAAAATTGCCAATATTTTGAAAACTATCAGTTTTTGGGATAGACATCCTTTCATAAACATGCCCTTATTTTTGATGCAAAAAAATAAAAAAAATATAAAATGGGGGTTGCCATTTAAAAATTTTGAATTATGACACTTTTTTCAATTTGATTTTTTACCCTTTTTTTCAAATACCCTGTATTAATATTTACTACAAAAATATACGTAGGCGGCTAAAGTAGGTCTATATCTCCTAGGATATTCTAACAAATTAAATTATTAAAGCTTCCATATAATAAAAAATTGTTCTTATTCTTTATTCTGAAAACGTCATTTTTGACATAAAATTTCAAATATTTCGAAAAAATAGTATGCATGAAATATGTTTAGAATTACAAGGAGAATCCAAAAAAAATATAATTTATATAGGGTCGTATTTGAAATAAGGAAGTTGACACCCATTTCCGGTATAACCGGAAGTGCTAGATTCTTGAAAACATTTTAGCCGAATTGGTCCCGTTGACCTAAGTACCACACCAGATTTTCAGATTGTTCCACAGTGTAGTTTCTCCATAATCGATCGAATCCCTTCTCGGTGGGACACCCGGTATAGGTGTACATTAAGAAAATCTGTATAATCAAACTTAATTATTATAAAATCTCAGTAAGTAAGTACTTAGGTAATTAAATTTCGTTCTAATGAAATAAATAATGATTTATATACACAGAAAATCAACAGCTCATGAATCATACCAAATTCGCGCCTTAATATACAGGGTGTCCCATTGGGAACCAAATCGATCTCTATAATATAGAAAACTATACATATATTTTCGGTTATAACGGAAGTAGGTGTCAACTTGCAGATTTCAAACCACCGTTTATTTATTATTATGGACAATGTGATAAAGTAATCTCAAGAAGCCATTTGCCCATCCCTTTAGTCAGAAACGGAAACCATCACCATATGGTCCATTGATAAGCACGCATAAATTATTGATTGCAGATTTTTCGGACATGCCGTAACATTGCGTAATATAGGATGTGATCTCACGTGACGTGATAATAGTCTGTCTGTGACTTAATCGTCTCGTTCCCAATGTCATGGTGTTTATACTGGTAATTGACAAAGGTTATGTACAGAAATAGTGTTGTTCACTTTGGACTTTGATGTTGTTGTTGTTGTTGTTAAATCGTATAATATGTAATAATATGCTTTTGTTATTTTAATCTAAGATGAAAATATTTATCTTATAAGTCATTTAAATATTGCGTTACTTACTTATTACTTAATTGTTGCGTGAATCATAAATGGAAACATCAAGGATTGTGTTGCGCGTATCGTAGCGCGCGACTTTGATGATATCTACGCTAGTTCACTGTTTTTAATCGTACCTTATTTGAATTGTTATGCGGTGACAAATTTGGAGTATATTTTATCCACTTTCACCTGCTTGTGTGTGTTTTTCAGGTCTGTAAAGGTCTTCCTATGTGTGTGAATATAATTATGTAATTTTTTGTTGATGTTCCAGTTAGTGCACTTGGATAGGTGTTTAATTATTTTTTTTTTATAATAATTAGACACTCAGTGACGCATTTGTTTTTTGCCTAACTTTTGTTTCGTTTTTGCTTTGAACCAGTTGCAGTTGGTCGAATTTATTTTTTTTTTTAAATTGTTGGGAGTTTGGTAGGTAATTCATTTGTTTTGCAAAATAAAATTAGAGGTCGAATTTTTTTCAAAGGCTACTGTTTTTTTCTTAATTTTTGACTCGCCCTGTGTTTAACTAAAGGTACATTCTCTACGAAAGACCCACTCTTGTTTTTATGTTTTATAGAAGACTATCTAAATGATTATCTACATATCAATAGATTGTTTTTTGCTGACGATCTTAAATTGTTTGCTCCAGGGTTGAGATGATTAGAATCAGATTTTAATCAGTATGATTAAAAAAAATAATCATGATTAATTTGAAAAAGAGTTTTAAAATGTTAACACTTACAAGGTATTTGTTAATAAAAAAATAAAACCCAGACGCATTTTTATATTATCCATAAGTAAACGTAAGTGTAATTATTAAATAGAAATAGTACTTAGTTTAGCTTCTTTGTCACTGCCAAGTCTGTTTCCTATCTCTGAATGTACGAACCCATAAGTAGAAAACACCCTTTCTATATCAGCAGAGGATGCACAGGCACTCAAAACAGAAATCACTATAGGGAGCACTTGCTTAACAGCTTCTTGAGATTTCCACCACTGTAGTGCTGTTACGTTTTGATTATTTCCTCTGAAAACAGAGTTTTGTGAAAAGTGTCCGACTTAGCCTCCACCTTAATTAGTAATGGTAGGTAATCTTGAGTCTGCAAAATATTTGCAAAACAATGGTAAGAGCATCTCTCTTTTCTTCAACTAGTAATGGATCTCTTTAAAGAATCTGCTAGTGGTGCCGCTTACTAAGTTGATAAACCATTGCATTGGTGACGCTGTATTTCCGGCGGTCTTGAAGGAGGCAAGGGTTATTCCAATCTACAAAAATAAAGGATCGGTTGATGATCCCAGTAACTATCGACCAATATCGATCTTGCCAATTTTTGATGTTGACAGTGTTGCCTTGGTTGGCTCTTATCTCAGCGATCGTTTTCAGCACGTTTTGTATGGGGACGATACTCGGAGAGACGAAAGGTTGGAGGGGGTGTGCCCCAGGGGTCGGTTTTGGGACCTTTATTGTTTTTAATATACGTAAATGATTTATACAAATTTCAAGAAGAGTCTTTGCTGACGACACAACTAGTCTGATTAGATATCGACCAAACGACCCTTTAGGGGAGTTGGTTAATGCTGTTGAGACTGACAAAGGCAATCGGTTTCTGGCAAATGAACTGAGCTTGAATCAGGCTAAAACTCAGAGCATGAACTTTACATTGCGTTCTGCGCCTATCGATCTTCAGAGCGATGTTCGCGTGAAGTTCCTTGGGGTTCATCTTGATCCTAAATTAACCTGGGAGAGTCATGTTCGTGAACTTGGGTGCTCGCTGTCCAGTGTCATATTTCTCATCAGAAGGCTTGCGCAGAGTGTTTCAATCGCCAGTCTGTTGACGGTATATTATGGTTATTTTGTTTCCCGTATGTCGTATGGTATTTTGAACTGGGGACATAGTTCCCATGCAATGAAAATCTTCAAGCTACAGAGGAGATGTTTACGTACAATGTTGGGGCTCGGTTGGCGAAACTGCTGTAAAAAGTATTTTGTTGAACACGGACTACTTACTTTGCCTTCCTTGTACATCTTAAACTGTCTTGGCTACATTCGAACCAATGCCTCGCATTTCACTGTTTACTCTGATATGCATAATTATGGTACGCGAAATCGCAATGACATATTGCCTGAATTTCACCGCCTATTGAGGACTAGGAAAGGTTCTGACTATTATTGTGTTAAATTTTATAATAAGCTGCCGTCTCACATGAAGAGCCTTGGTGAAGTCCAGTTTAACAAAAGTATTAAATCATTTTTGATATCTCAAGCTTTTTATACTTTTGAGGACTATTTCAGAAGCGATATTGTAAGATTTTTCTAGATTTTAGTTTGTTTTATGTTGTTGCTATTTTAATTTGTAACCCTTTCTTTGTTGCTGTAACTTTGATTGATTAATTTTTGTTCTTTTTTGACGTACTATACATGTTATGTAACATAAGATGGTGAATAAATATATCTATATATATCTATATCTCTTCTTCAATGATTGATCTTGACGCAAGCTTCGTTCTTCTTCAAAATTGTCAAAAATAGCCAGTAACTTTTTGCATAATATGTAAACTGCATAAAAATGCACCTTTTGTTGTATTGCATCCAGTGCTATAAAAATTGGTTTTAGCAACTGTAGAAAATCTTCAGCGATCCTGTTAATATATAGATATCTGAAACTTTTTTGAAAATCACTTCATCAATTTGATCTTAATGCTCTTCACATATTAATAATAATTTTGGCCACTCATTTACATAGATCTCAAGACAATATCTAATGTAGTGTGTGATCTACTAGGCCATAATGATGGTCCTCTTTGTTGATTTAAGCGTAGTTTTTCCTGCCTATATGTCTACTATTAAGTATAAGAAATATTAGGAAAAAAAATCCATAACAAATTTACGAGAATGCGTAGTGATTTCTTGTAGGCGAGGTTTACGACTCTGAGATCATCAATTAAATTGAACATTCAAGTTGCTTATAGGGAATACATTGATAAAGTTGAAAACAATACTTATTAAACATGATTCTGGATAGTTTTGGAAGTGTTTTCATTCTAAAAACAAGCCTACACCTTTACGGGTAATATGACGTTTAATGATACGCAATATAATGATCCCCAAAACATTGTGGATGCTTTCGGCGACTTCTACCATAGTGTTTTTATTAATTCAGTCCCTATCGAATCGGTTACTGAAGGTGAAATTTTAAAAGTGTGTAAGAGGCTTAATAACAAAATGACATCTGGACCGGATGGCTTGTCATCATTTTTTGTTAAAGCTTGTATGCCTGTTTTGGTTGAGCCGTTATGCTTGATTTTCAATTTGGCTCTTAAAAATAAGGTGTTTCCGCAGGAGTGGAAAGTTTCTAAGATTGTTCCTTAAGTCAGGTGATCTGTAATCAGTAACTACCGACCGGTTTCCGTATTGTCAAAGTTTGCGAAAATTTTTGAATCTGTGCTTTATGGTCGGATCTATAACTGAATCTGAAATCAGAACTCTACTGCTCAACATGGTTTTATCTCCCGTAGATCTGGTCTACAGTATCTAATCCTGCTGTGCTTTCTGAGAACGTATCTGAAGTCTTGGATCATGGAGGTCAAATTGATGCCATATATAGAGACTTCACTAAAGCAGAAATTGGATCAATTCTTGCTTGCTTTCTGCCAAACTTAAAACTGATTTTAATTCGTATCTGAGAAATAGAGCTCAGTAGGGTTGGGTTGTGTTTTATAATGCATACCAATCTCACAGATTTTTACATTTTCGGGGGTTCCTCAAGGCTCTAATTTGGGGCCACTGTTTTTTATGTTGTTTGTTAATGACTTGGTTAATAAACTGGATTACGATAGATTAATGTTTGCGGATAATCTTAAGTTGTACTCTTCAGTTCAGAGCATCACTGATTGTGTCAAATTGCAACATATATTACTGGCTGAAGAGTGTTGCAACTTGCATAAACTCTCTTTGGATCCAATTCAATGTAAGTACGTTAGTTTTACCAGGAGGAAAATGATCACTTAGTTCAATTACTCCATTAACAACATTCATATATCTCGTGAATCTGCCACTGCTCTGGGAGTAATTTTTGGCTCTAAATTTACATTTATTGAACATAGAAACAATTGTGTATTTGTCTATACTTATACTTATGTAGATATATTTTGTTTTTTGTCTTGTAATTGGCTTTGCTGTTGGACAATAAAGGCTGTTATAATCGTATCGGTACTTGTACTATTACTATTTATTCCTGTCTAAAAATATTTTTTTTTACTTAGCAAAACAAAATATAAGCAGTAAAAATTTTTACAAAATCAAAAAAATTAAAGAAATCATGATTTTTATCAACCCTTTCCAAGATTAATGGGTTTCCAAATATTTGACAAATTGGTGTTTTCTGCAAATCTCTGAATCTCGGAAACTAATAGATATTTGGCATCACCGAAAATACATTTTTAATAAGCTTCGAAAATGGAAACTTTCTTCGAATTTAACCGCCCTCCTAACTGTTCAAATAACAAAGTTATCCATATATAAGTACTTAACAGGAATGCTGATGCATCCGATATTGAAAAATATAAAAAATCACAACAAAAAATATTTTTAGTTATCAGGTCTTGAACTTTTTTCGTCAGCTTCGTATAATTATATTAACATATCTTTATTATGTCACCGTCTGTTGTTACCCTATTCAATTTAGGTATTGAATTCGTAGGCAAATGGAACATCACGGAACACAATATTTACTATTGATTAGATTTTCATCCATTCTATAGATGTTGGAGACCTTCTTTAAGTTCAACACGTAACACAATATATTCTTGATACCTAATACTTATAAGAACACCAATATAATAACGATTTTCAGGTTATATTGATATACATTATGTGGTGTAATATGGCAAACTGCCAAATATACATATAATACCTAATAGGTAGGAATTCATTTGTGAATACGTTGTGACAGCTTATTAGTTATGGCTGCTTAAAAATCTATTTAGTTGTAAAGAGCAACCTCTATGGTTTGTACTTTTTGTGTTTACATTAAATGTATGATTTAAATTTTCCGCGAGACGGTAATATTTTCCCGCAATACGTACTTTCACAAATAGTCGACAATCGTTCTGATGTCTGAGATTCTCACAAGAGCGTTTGCACATCAACAATCGTTTTAAAAAGATCCAGAATCGCAGGTCTAGTTCGTGATATTGCTCGTTACTCGGTGAAGTGGTGAATTTTGAGGATTATTTTTTGTTTATTTGAGGATTATGGGAGCTTATGACTCATTTGTGGTATCAACCTGTTAACTGTGACCTAAATTAGGCTGGCAATATGATACATAAATTAATAGTCGATCACATTAGTAAATTCAGAATTGCGATAGTGTTTTGTCTAGTATTATTGATATTTTTATTAGTAAGTACCTAATAATAATAATAAAGCAATTTATTTAAACTATACAACAAACAGATGTACAAGAATCCAACACTGTCAGGTATCGGAATCCTGGTCAGTATCTCTGAGGTATCTAAGTATGTAATTATTTAACACCTTTACAACAAAAATTATGTCCATAACTTGTCGTTTTCTCAATTCTTTACAGTTAAAGATATCAAGATGTGTCCTATATATGATACCAGATGTGGAAATAATAAATATATTTCCTCTTAAATCTAAAACAGTCACTGCTGGATCAGCGCTGGGTCGCATAAATTGGTTCAACGATGATTTGCGCAGGATGAGAGATCTGCTATGCACCATGCATTTGATTCATAAATCGGATTCTCAGTCTGTATCTAAAGTCGCCTTAAGACACTATAAAAAAACAATATCGAGCTGAAATTTTTCTAAGGCCAAAAGAAGGGCTTGTGAGGAGTATATTGCATCCGCTATTAATAGGCCTGCTGCTGTGTGGAGACTGGTCAAGGATTGGGAATCAACTCCAAATCTCGAGACAGCTGAGAACTTGACTGCGCATATTTTAAATGACTACTTTACAAATGCGGCTGATGATATCATGAAACAGCTACCAGCCACATCGGTCACTTTTGAGAAATATATGTCTCCCACTAGAGCTGCTGGATTTAGTTTGAGAACGGTAACCTTTAATGAAGTACGTGAAAAACTATCAGGTATGAAAAACTCAAAAAGCTCGGATTGTTATGAGCTTAATTTTAGGATTATTGGGACTTTAAAGAATCTGCTAGTGGTGCCGCTTACTAAGTTGATAAACCATTGCATTGGTGACGCTGTATTTCCGGCGGTCTTGAAGGAGGCAAGGGTTATTCCAATCTACAAAAATAAAGGATCGGTTGAAGATCCCAGTAACTATCGATCTTGCCAATTTTTTCAAAAATCTTTGAGTCTATTATTAAAAATCAAATAACTGAATATTTTGAGGCAAATAATCTCTTAATGCAGTCAATATGGCTTTCGTAATAAGAGATCTACTACTCTTGCAATTAATAACATTTTGGAATATGTTTCGGATGGCATGGAGCAGGGCTGTGACACCTTTTCTTCCTTTTATGACCTCACTAAGGCTTTTGACTGTGTCTCACACGAGATACTTCTTCAGAAACTCTCTTACTATAACTTTGATGTTGACAGTGTTGCCTTGGTTGGCTCTTATCTCAGCGATCGTTTTCAGCACGTTTTGTATGGGGGACGATACTCGGTTTTGGGACCTTTACTGTTTTTAATATACGTAAATGATTTATACAAATTTCAAGAAGACTCAAATATAATCCTCTTTGCTGACGACACAACTAGTCTGATTGGATATCGACCAAACGACCCTTTAGGGGAGTTGGTTAATGCTGTTGAGACTGACATTGGCAATTGGTTTCTGGCAAATGAACTGAGCTTGAATCAGGCTAAAACTCAAGAGCATGAACTTTACTTTGCGTTCTGCACCTATCGATCTTCAGAGCGATGTTCGCGTGAAGTTCCTTGGGGTTCATCTTGATCCTAAATTAACCTGGGAGAATCATGTTCGAGAGCTTGGATGCTCGCTGTCCAGGGTCATATATCTCATCAGAAGGCTTGCGCAGAGTGTTTCAATCGCCAGTCTGGTGACGGTATATCACGGTTATTTTGTTTCCCGTATGTCGTATGGTATTTTGAACTGGGGACTTAGTTCCCATGCAATGAAAATCTTCAAGCTACAGAGGAGATGTTTACGTACAATGTTGGGGCTCGGTTGGCGTGACTGCTGTAAAAAGCATTTTGTTGAACACGGACTACTTACTTTGCATTCCTTGTACATCTTAAACTGTCTTGGCTACATTCGAACCAATGCCTCGCATTTCACTCTTCACTCTGATATGCATAATTATGGTAGGCGAAATCGAAATGACATATTGCCTGAATTTCACCGCCTATTGAGGACTAGGAAAGGTTCTGACTATTATTGTGTTAAATTTTATAATAAGCTGCCGTCTCACATAAAGAACCTCGGTGAAGTCCAGTTTAACAAAAGTATTAAATCATTTTTGATATCTCAAGCTTTTTATACCTTTGAGGACTATTTCAGAAGCGATATTGTAAGATTTTTCTAGATTTTAGTTTGTTTTATGTTGTTGCTATTTTAATTTGTTTGTAAGCCTTTCTTTGTTGCTGTAACTTTCATTGATTAATTTTTGTTCTTTTTTGACGTACTATACATGTTTTGTAACATAAGATGGTGAATAAATATATATATATATATATATATATATATATCACAAGAGGGCTAAGAAAAAAGCAAATTTTATATCTATATATCTAGACCTTTTATAGTACAAATGTGAGAAATTTCTTTCGAACATTTTCCAAAGCGTCAAAATAATTAATATACTTTATATTCCAAATTATACAAGAGTATTCAAGCTTGGATCTCATAAAAGCGTTACAGTGTAACATATGTCTTCAAATTTTTTTATGATACCTCGTATAACTGTGTCTGTGCCTTAGAGGCTATTGATTTTGCTTGTTGGAAACTTGTCTGTCTAGTGGAAAAACTTATTCTCTCAGTTGGCGTGTATCTTTAAATGAATTTGGCACAAAAATTAAATTTACACAACCACCTACGATGCTAGTGACAGTATACCTAGTCTGTGGTTGATTTTGAATTTATATTCAAAGTCCTTTGTGATGTTTTTAACTAAATTGGATGAGTTGCAACGGAAAATTGGAAATTTCTAAACAGGCTATCAATGTGGAGAGTAGTAATTTACAATTTAAGTAGGTAGTCATGATCAATTTAAAGTTACGTTCTTAAGTAGTAGATGTAGTAGTGTGGCAAATGAATCTGTAACAGGCAGCGGAACGAATTCGGACAAACAAAATCAATCAACTTTTATTGAGTCTACTTAGAATTTTGGTATTTAAACGATTAATAACATAATCGCGATAGAAGTTAACACTATACCAAAATTACAGGGTGTCCAAAAATCCTCATAACAATAAATTTTTCAATATAGCTCTCGAATTTTGATATTTCTAGAAATAAAACTATTAAGTGTCATATATCATTTGAAAGGAAAAAAAATATGCAATTTTAATGGCTAAAATCAAGGTTGTTCCATTTAAAAAGCATAAGTTTGGTTCATATTTTGAAACTGAGACCAAATAAATAAATAAATATATAATAAAATAAATGTACGCCTATGGACTCCACATAAAAACATTATCAAACGCCGTTTATGTACTTGCAATCGTTGTTATAGTTGCTGAGATACGAGAGGGGTCCGAAAAGTGATTTTTGGAATTCAGTCCTGTATCTCGAAAACTATATGTGTTACCCAAAATAAGATTAGTGCATCGTGAGTTTCACAAAAAAGTAGCAACGTGTCGCGAAAACCGCACCTCCCTAACTTTCACAATAACGGAGCTACCCTGCATTACAACGTAATCTGGACACCCTGTACTGGCAGTAACAATAAATTCCATCACATTAATAAGTACATAAATAACTTTTAAACAACACCCAACTTTTTAAATTTATATACCGGGTGTGAAAGATATTTATATTTTACCTTATAACCATTCAAAAGCTTCCCGCACCCTTAGTTTCAAGACTTTCGCATATTATGTACCTCCGCTATCAAAACATATCTTTTGCATTTGATTTTCCTGTGAAAATTTGCATTTTATTTATATATCATACTAATTTCTCCACCTAGCGTTCTTTTTAGGGACTTAAAATTGATTTCAATTAACTTCTCTTGCTCTATTTAGTTAACAAAAATAATACTCTGCCTGGCCGACCTTAGTGGGACACCCGTTATAAATAGTTGCCATCATAGCACAGTTTTTAACATAACAAAATACATTAAAGAAGATGCAGAATTGTGCATAAGTCAGATAATGACTTTTCAAATGTAAGTTATTCCATGTAACATTTACACTTTTGATATTTACTACGCACCTTCTTGGAAAGATTATTAAATAAATATACCTAATCTAGTTGTTTATACAATCTACAGTATAACGGTAATTTATTTATTTGCAACAACTGTTTTTCCCCTATATATTTCAACTGTCTGTACTGAAGTGGAATTTTTTAATGACAATGTAGAATGTAGATTTCTGATTGCTTTTTTCAAATTCATATACATATAGCTACATAATATTTCATCTAATATTTTATAAATATGTACAAGGTCTTGTCACAAAGCTCAATATTTAAAATTTTCTGATCTGAACTAGGTTCTTGTGCTCTATTATGTATAATAATAATAAAGGCCTTTATTTTAAGCTTGGCGAAGGTCAGCAAAGCTGTTTGCTTTACCGAGCATGCTAAATGTTACAACAATAAACTTAGAATTTTTCTACAAATAATTAAATTAAAATACTGACATAAAATAACAAATTATAACATTAGTAAACTAAAAGTATGGAAAAAGATGTAGGAATGCTAGATAAAAGATACAAATAAAAAGACAAACTTAACATGCAATCAATTGCGATGAAGGAAATGTTCTTTTAATCGTCTTCTGAATGAAAATAATGATCGATTTCTTATCTCCAAAGGTATATCATTAAACATTTTTGCTACATTATAAGAGAAAGATCTTTTAAAGGTGGTAGTGCGGTGTCTAGGTAACATGTAATTGTATCTAGTAGCTAGATCCTTCAAACTATAGGGGTATTGCCCTCATTAATTGCATAACAAAACTATTTACGCATATTCTCAATGAACGAATAGCGACATGGTCTGATCGCTATGGGCTGCTTCCCGAAGGGCAAAATGGGTTCAGGAAAGGTACGGGTTGTCGTGACAACATTTTCACCCTTAGTTGCGCAATTCAACTGCATTTCAGACTGAAAAAGCGCAAAGTGTTCGCTATATTTGTCGACTTTCGTTAGAGCCTGCAGATCATCCTCTTATGTGGCAGAAATTATACGACATAGGCCTGTCCTCTAATATTATTAATACTCTGATAAACTTCTACAAGAGTGCTGCTTTTAAAGTCAAGGTGAAAAATGAATTTACTAAGAATTTTGGTATCACCCAGGGCGTTTTGCAGGGAGATTCTTTGATCCCCCTTTTGTTTTCACTATTTTTGGCTGATATAGAACGTTTTTTTAAAGAAAATGGGTCGACGGGAGTTAGCATTGACCATGACGCAAACATTAACATCCTGCTATATGCAGACGACCTGGTTATTCTCTCTGATTCTGAAATCGCTGCTTAAGGAACCTTGAGAGCTATTGTCAGATTAATAAACTCGAGGTCAATGTCGCAAAAACCAAAATGTGTTTTCAGAGAGGAGGTTTTGGGACTGTCAGTGGAAACTTCAAGTATTTGTCAAACCCCATTGAAATGGTGAGATAATTTGTTTACTTGGGGATAACTTTCTCTGCTTCATCCCTTTTCCGAAGGCAGCTGCGGTTATGTCCACAAAGGCAACTCAAGCTACGGGCAGGGTTTTGGGACTAATGGCGAATTCTCGACTAACATCGTGGAAAGCCAGAATGCAATTATATAACTCGCTGATTTTGAGCATATTAATGAATTGCGCGGTAGTATGAGGTCTTAGATACCCTGATGTAATCGAACGGGTGCAAGTTCAGTTTTTTAAGCGATTGCTCCTACTGCCTAAAACAACCCCAAACTACTTAATTCGAATTGAGACAGGCACTGTAAAGCTTTCAGTTATGCTATTCCAGCTAACACTGAATTGGTTGCAGAAGCTAATGTTGATGGACTCCTCCAGATTTCCTAAAAAATGTTTTTTGCGACAAATATGCTTACTTGGCACGGATGTTGATGTCAGATATAACTGGGCAGCACAGGTGAAATGCATGTTTAACTATATTGACCGTGATGACCAGTTTGAACGTATGACAGTCGCACAACTGAAAAGTGAAAAGCAGCTCTATTCGGATGAATTTAGGGAGAGGTGTTCTGGTGAGGATTTCCATTTGGCCACGCTTTCGAGTTACCCACTATATACTGCGCCTAATATTCCCAGCTCCGCCTGTCAGAGATACCTTCAGCTCGACATGCATATAAATTTTATTAGGATCATAGCACAACTTCGTTTGGCGAGCAACGTGTTCCTCAGTTTGTCTGTCCGTAGTATAACTTATCAGATCCAGTGTGAGGAGATTTGTAGTGTGTGTAATCTAAAAGTCAACCAATCTATCCAGCATGTTTTGTTCGAATGTGTCCCCTTGTCATGTATCAATGAGAGTTGCGAGTATTTGCTTAGATCGTATCTCGACTTCAAGACTGAACTGTCTAAAAGTAATACTAAGGCAATTAAGACGATATGTTATCACATTGAAAATGTATTGAAGTGACGCTCCTTCTTTATTAATGAATAGTGGTGAATTATTATGATATTAAGTATCTTGGATAGGGCCTAGTAATATGCATTTTTTTTTAATTGTTATTTTCTTTCTCGTATTTTATATAAAACAATTCACTATTAATTTTCAGGGTAATAGCACGGTATGTAATAGTATAATATATGAATCGCATAACACGTATTTTATATGCGTTGGTTAGTGTTTGGTGGTTATGGTTGTTGTTGATTGTATTTATAATAGATATTTTTGTTTTTGTTCTTCTAAATTTTACATTGTACACAAACATTTTGCTGTAAATTTGTACAAAAATTTATAAGCAAAAAATTGAATTGAATCTAGTAGCTAGATGATAATTTGTTCAAGAGATTAGCAATTTTTTCACAAAACATGTCAAGTGATATTTAACCCTCATTTTCATATTCATCCATCTCAGCTCACGCAATTTATGGCTTGTATGATCCCGAAACTTTAAATTGAAAATAAAGCGCACACAAGCGTTTTGGATTTTTTGAACTGTATTCTGAGACTTAGAATCAAGACACATGCCGTATATCCAATCACCAAAGTTTGAATGAGCCATTCAACACTAGTGACTCCGAGAGCAGAATTTTAGTTTTTCTATTAATGATTTTTCTATTTTTGTAGAGACTTCTGAGAGCTGCATAACTAGACTGAACAATCTTTTTGATATGTGACCGAAACCTTGGTTTAGAATCAAAAATTAGTCCAAGATTTTTACATTCATTAACATAGGAAATTTCAGTGTTATTAATCATTAAAGGAACCCTGTCATGAGCCCACTCACATTTATTTCCAATAAACATTAAGGCACATTTTTGTTCATTCAAATTGTGGCTAGATCCTCATTTATTGCATCTTGAACCGAGCGATAATTATTTTTATTAAATTTTTTATACAATTGCGTGTCATCAGCATATTGATGGAGACAGCTATTTCTAACAAAAGTCTGTAAATCCATAGTAAAAATTACAAAAAGAAGCGGGCCCAAAATTTGAATCATACCTATATCATATTTATGGTGATACCCCAATATTCATTTTATTGATTATATTATTAGTTTGCCGAGAAAGTTTTGGGCAACCCACTAGTTTAAAAATTAATAAACCATTTATTTTTGGTCGAGGTGAATGTGTCTCAAATTTGGTATCTAAAGTATAGGCACCTTAGTTTGTTTATGAAAACTTTATTTTCCTAATGAAGTCCCTACCTTTGACATCAATTTGTTTAAATTTTTGTCCAATATACAGGGTGTCCTATGGTAACGGTCCATTAAAATATTTCGGAATTTGGAAAATGTTGCTATACGTATTGCCAAATATGGTCTATTCAAATATCATAATACCACCCGCTTAGCACTTCCGGTTATACCGGAAGGTGATAGTGACTTTGTTATTTTAAATGGAACACCCTATATATTAGGACATTTTTGGATTCCACATAAGATCCTAGGCATGTTTCGTGTACCATGTCCTATACCTAAATCCAGCCGTTTTTGACGTATATCAAGATTTATGTCAAAACTGACATTTTAGGGCTCAATAATAATCACATTTTTTTCTTATAAAGAAGTCTTCAGTAATCATTTTGCAGGCGTTTTGTTATTAAATAAGGTCTCCTTTTTCTGATACGTACGACATTTTCTGATTTATTCATACAGGGTGGTCAAAAAATTATACTGCAAACGATGTTATAAAAACAGTCGAAAGTCAGTTTTTTCAAATGGAACAAGTATATTGTTATAATTTTATCTCACGTCTCATTCAAAATTAAAGAAACTTTCTGATGCATAGTTTTCGAAATATAACATTTTTTAGCATTTTCAATATTCTCGTATATTATTACTTTGACTAATTAATTTAGTGTACCATGAAAATAATAAAATTTTTCTGCATAAACGTCAAATCAAACATCAAAAGTTAATTGTTGTTATTCAGATAGTCGTTATTAATCAGTCATTTTGAAAGGTAAATTACACAATCATTAGTATTTATCTTTTTGTGACATTCTCCATGAATAAATAATAAATTTAGAATGTCAGCATTTGAATAAGTATCGGGTCCACCATATAACGTTTTTTTTTCAACTAGTGCTTATTTCGTGAAGAGTAACACTTAGCTCATGTCTGATTTGACAGATAATTAGTTTTATCCTTCCGCTGAACGAATATGGTTGTGTATACGCTTGAACAACGCTGGGAAATATTGCGACATTACTTTGAAAATTATGGTAATGTTGCAGAATGTGTGCGAAAATTGCGTACGGATTTTGGAAGAAGAGAAGCACCGTCAGCTCCGTATGTTCGTTATCTCGTGAAAAAAGTGAAAGAAACTGGCATCCTCATCGATAAACCAAAGCGTGAAAAGCCAAAAACAGTGCGTACACCCGAGAATATTGCTGTTGTGGCAGAAAGTGTGCGTGAAGCGCCATCAACATCAATTCACCGTCGGTCTCAACAATTGAACATTTCGGAGACATCATTGAGACGAATTTTGCATAAAGACCTTGGTATGACGCCATACAAAGTCCAATTGGTTCAGGAGTTGAAGCCAACTGACCATCCAATGCGTTTTCGCTTCGCTCAGTGGGCCTGCGATCGACTTACAGAAGATGCCGATTTTGCCAAAAAAATCATCTTTTCAGATGAAGCTCATTTTGATCTTGGCGGGTATGTAAACAAGCAAAATTGTCGCATTTGGGGCACAGAAAACCCGCACGCATACATTGAAAAGCCGATGCACCCAAAACGAGTCACTGTTTGGTGCGGATTTTGGTCCGGAGGCATAATTGGGCCATTTTTCTTCGAAAATGAGCAAGGAGTGGCCGTTACAGTCAATGGCGATCGTTATCGGGCAATGTTGAACGAATTTTTGTTCACAAAAATTGAAGAGGAGGATATTTGCAACATTTGGTTTCAACAGGAAGGCGCTACGTGCCACACAGCCGAAGCTACACTCTATGTTTTGCGCCCTGTTTTTGAAGATCGCATTATCAGCCGCAGAGCTGATGTCGTTTGGCCACCTCCGAGCTGCGATTTGACACCGTTGGACTATTATTTGTGGGGTGCCGTCAAAGATAAGTGTTACGCCGACAAGCCAGAGACAATTGACGCTTTAAAGGACAATATTCGTGAAGCCATTGGTGAAATACAGCTGCACACAATCGATAGTGTGCTTAAAAATTGGACCGATCGTGTAGGCTACTGCATGGCCAGCCGAGGCAGCCATTTGAATAAAATTATTTGTCATTATTAACCAAAAGGATTGTACTTTCAAATAAAAAAAAAATTTGAGAAAATATTCAGCAGTTTTTCTTTTATAGTATTTTCAAAAAAAAAAGTTATCTGGCAGACCCATTATTTTCCATTTTATAATTATTGTGCAATTTACCTTTCAAAATGACTGATTAATTACGACTATTTGATTAACAACAATTAACTTTTGATGTTTGATTTGACGTTTATGGGCCTGCAGAAAAATTTTATTATTTTCATGACACACTAAATTAATTAGTCAAAATAATGTACGATATAATAGTGAAAATGCTAAAAAATGTTACATTGCCGATATTTCGAAAACTATGCATTTTTGAAATCAGTAACCTATTAGAAAGTTTCTTTAATTTTTAATGATACGTAAGATAAAATTATAAAAATATACCTGTTCCATTTCAAAAAACTGACTTTCGACTGTTTTTATAACATCGTTTTCAGTATAATTTTTTGTCCATCCTGTATGAATAAATCAGCAAAATTTGGTACGTATCGGAAAAAGGAGACCTTATTTAATAAGAAAACGCCTGCAAAATGATTACTAAAGACTTCTTTATAAGAAAAATATGTGATTATTATTGAGCCCTAAAATGTTACGCAAAAACGTCTGGATTTAGGTATAGGACATGAAACATGTCTAGAATCTTATGTGGAATCCACAAATCAACTTTGTTCTTCTTGAGCGATGCGTACTTTTAACACACATTATTCCTAATTTTATTGAAGGATCATGATTTTTCGACCGGTCGATCCAGACTATGTGTCTTGGTTAACTGATTAAAAGTTTCAAGATTAGTTATATCATTTAGAAGGAATTTTTATCTATGTAAATATGAAAAACAATATTTCAAACGTAACTTATTGTGACGACACGTTGTTGACTAATAAATAGTCTATAACCCCCTTTCAATTAACATATTTTGATATTTTAACTCTTATTGTTATTTATTCTATTTTTACCTCTGGCATAATTCATTTATCAATAATTAAAGTATAGAAAAAAAAATAATCCATCGCTACAGCTAACAAATTGAGAAATTCGTCTTAATACTACTTAAATGCTTTTTAATATTGTATAATATAATGTTTGTTATTAAGTACTTATCATTCATTTTATTAGTAAAAAAATAATAAATCTCTCTCTCTCTCTCTTAATTGGACAGGAACACGTAACAGTTTTTTTTGTAATTGAATAAAAAGATAAATATCTATTTTATACGTTTTATTTATTAATATTATTATGTAACTCAATTATTTATTGTTTTTGAATTATAATTATTATTATTATTCAATGATAAATAATAATATAAGACCTACTTCAGTAAATTGATATTGTAGGTATACTTAATCTTTTGTTTCAAATGAAATGATTGTGATAGCTATTGCATTTAGGTATCTAATTTTAATTCAATACAACCGCGACGTTCAAATTTAAATTGAAAAATTTGGTATGTATAACCAACAAGTAATATAGTAAAGTTTATTTAATGTTACCTGAAAATAAGGCTACCACTACGCGTTGTTGAAATATGGTTGGGAGGATAATACAAATAAACTGTTGCCCTCGAGGCACGAATAGCTCTCCATATTTAAGTGTAAAACTAATAATTTTATGGCCTTTTTGTCATTTATCTAAAATTTATATATTTTTTTGTTTTAGACATCAGCTATTTTTTTAAGTATCGGGTTTTGTTCCTTTTTCTTCTCTTTGGATGCACTATTTATACATACATATTTTATATTTCAGATCTTCTACGCCAAGTTGAAAATAGTTGATTTTTTTTATAATAAAATTTATTTTGCCTCTTTTTCTACTATTTACGAAGGCCTATGTAAACAAAATTGTTATGCTGCATGTTGTAGGTTATCTTATATCAAAGCTACTTACATATAATTAGTTAATATTTCTGCTATGTTTAAGAAGTACGTTTTTTTTTTAATACTTTTTACCCCATTTTACACTATTTGGAACGCCAATGTGGTCTAATATTTGATGTTCAATATTTTAGGTTATATTCAAAAAAAATTATGTAAATTTTTCTGTTATATTTGGATTTTTTTTTCGTTTTTGACCCTTTTTTACATTATTTTCAAACGCCTGTGTGAACCAGTTCATTTATGTAACATTTTTTAGGTTATATTCTATTACAACTATGAAAAATCATTCCGTATTTCGAATAAGCTTAGGAAGTATATATTTTTTTATTTCGACCCCTTTTACACTATTTACGAACGCCTATGAAAACAAGTTATTTATAACACATTTTATAGGTTATATTCTATCAAAGCTATAAAAACTACTCAATATTTCTATTTTGAAGAAGTACGTTTTTTTCTAACCTTTCTACCCCATTTTACACTTTTTTCGTATGTCAATGTGGTCTAATTGTTTAGGTTAAATATTTTAGGTTATATTTAATTAAACACAAAAAAGGAATCAACTATGGTTTTTTTAAATACAAAATTTTTCTGGTCCTTCAATAAAATTTTTACGGACGCCTATGGTACATTAATTTTTGTCGTGTATTTTTAACACCAATTCAACTAGTTAAATATATTATTATTATATTATTTTTAATTTTATGTTGCATTTTGTAGGTTATCTTATATCAAAGCTATATACATTTGGCAATTTTTCTGGTATATTTGGGCAAACGTTTTTTTTTCGTTTTTGCCCTTTTTTTAGACTATTTTCGAACGCCTGTGTGAACCAATTCCTTTATGGAATATTTTTTAGCTTATATTGTATAACAACTATGAAAAATTATTCCGTATTTCGAATAAGTTTAGGAAATATATATTTTTTATGTTTTGACCCCTTTTCCACTATTTATGAACTTCTATGAAAGTAAGTTATTTATGACACATTTTATAGGTTATTTTTTTTTTATTAGCCTTCTGCGTCTTGGCAATTTAGCCATCATCCAGTGAATTTTTATTTACTCTCGTGAGCAGCTACATGCAGCGGGTCCGGTGTTCGAACCAACTACATACCGGGACAGTCTGCTCAAGTCTAGCGCGGTTAGCCACTAGACCACCCGCCCCGGCATTTTATAGGTTATATTCTATCAAAACTATAAATAACTAGTTAATATTTCTATGTTTAAGAAATAGTAAGTTATTTTTTAAATCTTTTTACCCCTTTTTTACATTATTTTCGAATGCCAATGTCGTCTAATATTTTATGTTCAATATCTTAGGTTATATTCAATTAAATGCGTAAAAAATTATGCAGTATTTCTGATAAATTTAAGAACTATTAATTTTTTAATTTTTGAACCCTCTTTTAAACCCCTTGCCTACGCTCAATGTTTCCCAAAATCTAATGGATAAAATCTGTTAATTTTGCGATTTCGTGGATACAGACAGACATTTTTTAAAACTACTTACTTATTTATGTATAAAATGACCAAAAACAAGCTTTTCCGGTGAAATTAAAAAAAAATGTTCTACATTTTTCTAGAACTATTTGCTCCTGAAAGCACATAATGCTTTTTAGGATTCTAGAAACAGGAATTCCCTAACAAGTTAACTAAGGAGAAGTTTTTAATCGCTTGAAGTTTCATGAGAAAATTTCTCAATCAGACCTGCATTACTGGGGTTTCCTCAACAGGTAAATAACATCCGACAATGGTTTGTAGTAAATATAATTCAAACAGATTTAAGTTTTTATAGAAAGGTATAAATATGACAGCATAATATTATTTAGAATTCCTAACAATACATGCAATTAAATTTAGGATATTTTGTTATTAGGAAACGTCTTAGACAAGTAGGTATATTTTTACCGATTGTACGAGGGTTTTTATTGTATCTTTGTATTTAACAACATTATTTTTATTATATTTATGGGTTAAAAGGGTACAGTGTTTAAGGAAAAATTTGATACGACTATTATAGGGTAAGGTCGGGTGAGCTGCCCATCCTTTGGACAATGGCGTAGGTACTAAAAGAAATTTATCTGGATGGGGGGCTTAACAAAATGAAAAATTCATTGAACTTTTATTGTTTATTGTTATTGCAATTTTATTAAACATGTCTTATGATAATAATTTTTACTTAGCATCATACAATTATTGTTTTGAATTATCTGTTATCATTGACAACAAAACTAAAATGTCGCAAATAAATGGATTTTTCTAAGATTGAATGAACGATAACTTATAAATTCGATATGGATAGTATGATACTTCAGTGTCGACCAACATGTTCTTGGAAATTAAATTGTTCTAAATTTTAAATGTTTGAAAACAGTATTGCCAATTTATTACGGCAAATCACCTTTATGAAGTGTAGTTTGTGGCATAACGGACGGATTACTGGCTTTAAATATACACGGGATTTCGTTTAAATTAGGAGAGCCCTTGTTTAACCAGACTGACTCGTGGGTTGACATATTATAGTGACAATATCGAAATAGTAGTCCATTCTTTAGTTAAGTTGTAATTTTAGTGTTGGAATGAAAGCCAAATCTCCATAAAATAAGTTAAATAGAATTTACCAGCCATACATGTTTCGGGACTAGACCAGTCCCATCATCAATGGCAAGTCAACAATCGAAAAAAACTTTTCACTAAGCCATACATATGTTGGTCCAAAAATTCCATCGAAGTCACTTTATGGATTTTTTTTTTCATTTATTTAAATAAATTTCATATTTATGGGGCCTAATTAAAACATAATGCTTCAGTCTCCTGTACACTATATTTGTGACGGTTTTAACAGAGTAGGTATCGCACTTGCTTGATATCAACCACAGTACGCTCGCGAATATTGTTGCCACAATGTCGGGCTTGTTTTGGTAAATTAGAGTAAATACCTACTTATTTGTAGTTTCTGTTATTATATTGAATTATGTTTTGGTTTATTCTGTTCTCTTTTTTTAATTTTCATTCATTCATTTTTTTTATGAAAATATATATTTTTTTGTTCTTTATATGGACACGGATATAATGTGATTATGTTTCTTGTAATTGGGGTTGTACCCTGTTGGAAATAAAGAACTATTTATTTATTTATCAGGGCCTAATTAAAATACTTTCGATGTTATTTTGGATAAGTAATTTCCAAAGCTTGAATAACACGTCGGAACTCAATTGCAAATTACCCAGAAACTTTTTAACTAGAATACATTTGTTTTGTAAATAAAAGAGTTCATCCTCCACCCCGTTGTTACGCCTCTGAAAAATAAGTAGGTTTAGGGTAGTTGCAAATTATGTACCTTAAGTTATCCGGATTTCACCTTTTTAAAGTACTTTTCGAATTAAAATTAGACCCGAATACCTGTATTTAGTTTTACCTATTTATCCTCTTTGAGGTTATTTCATTTTGTATTTTCCTGATTGGGTTGGCTTGAATAAACAGGCAGGTAGACCCTAGGAACATAATAAATTCCGGGACACAATTCCAAAATATTTAGTACACTTTGCTAATTTCGTGAGAAAACTTGTCTTGTAATATCATATTTATTAAATTACAACAAACTATTAATGATGTGTGACATATCATTGCCCGGTTCGTTAAGCGAGAGTGTTGGTAGTGTACTTGTTGTATCATGGTTCGATTGGTCAAGACAGAGCGATGGTAAGTTACATAAAATATTATAACAAAAGACAATATTACAAAATGCCGTGAATAAAAATAGTATACTTTGATCATTACTCGGAAAAAACTGCTTTAAAATAGTTTTTAGAAATCTTCAATAATCCTTAATACCCAAAAGCGGTTTCAGGAAATGCAGGCGTTTGAAAAATGGTTTCAAAGGCAAATCCGTTTGAGATTTAAATAAGTCAAGCTTCCAAACACTCCTTGTTTTTAAAAAATATTTTATCAGAGTAAACAACCTTAATCGACCCTTGTTTGCATCATCTTCAGATGCTAATTTAAATAAACTGTTGCCCTCGAGGCACGAATAGTTCTCCATATTTAAGTGTAAAAGTAATAATTTTATGACCTTTATGTCATTTATCTAAATTTAATAAATTTTTATTTTGTTTTAGACATCAGCTATTTTTTTTTAAGTATCGGGTTTTGTGCCTTTTTCTTCTCGTTGGAGGCACTATTTATACGTACATATTTTATATTTCAGATCATCTAGGCCAAGTTCTTGTACGCAAAATAATTGTTTTTTTTTGTAGTTTTATTATAAAATTTATTTTGCCCCCTTTTCTACCATTTACGAACCTCTATGTAAACAAAATTGTTATGCTGCATGTTGTAAGTTATCTTATATCAAAGCTATACAGGGTGTCCTACGGTGGCACCCCATTAGATTATTTCAGAAACTACTTCGACTTGAATTTTGAAAATTTCAGTGTCTATATTGTCAGATATGCTCTACTCAAATAATATAATAGCAACGGCATAGCACTTCCGGTTATACCGGAAGTTGATGTCAACTTTGTTATTTTAAATGGAACACCCTATATATTATTACATTTTTGGATTCTAAATAAGATTTCAGACATATTTCATGTATCATGTCCTATACCTAACGGCAGTTGTTTTTTACTTATATCAAGATTTATGTCAAAATTGACAGTTTAGGGCTCTATAAGAATTCAGTTTTTTCCTTGTAAATCAGTACTTAATAATTATTTTGCAGGTATTTTCTTATCAGGTGGGATCTTCTTTTTCGAATTGACAAGACATGTTCTGATTAGTTTATACAGGGTGGTCAAAAAATTATATTGAAAACGGTTCCAGAAAAACAGTTGAAAGTCAATTTTTTCAAATGGAATGGGTATATTATTATTATTTTATCTTCCTTAGCATTAAAAAATAATGCAATTTTGTAATAGGTTATCATTTTCTAAAATGCATAGTTTTCGAAATATCGTCATTTTAAATGGGGGTCATATCGAACAATTAAATTAGTTTTGTTATCGTTAGTTGATTAACTTTTTTTAGCTGAAAATTTATTTAGTTTAATCTTCTGTTCATTTCTGCTGTATTATTTTAAATTTTAGTTTTAGTTCGTTGTAATACTTGATTTGTATACCTCCCAACCTGCTCTAAATGATTTCTCAAAATTCATCCTAATTTCTCTAGTCATCGTTAGCAAATGGGGGTTTCTCTCGTTAAATACTCTACAGGTGATATTAATCACTTTATTTTATTCTCCATGATTTAATAATAAATTTATAATATCAATAAGTATTTTTCATTTTTATTAATTTCACGTTTAGTTTGATGTTAAAATGACAATAATTTAATGGCTAACTAAATTAATTAGCTAGCTTCCAGAGAGACAACGGTAGGCGCTGCAGAAAAATTTAAAATTACGATATTTCCAAAACTATGCATTTTAGAAAATGATAACCTATTACAAAATTGCATTATTTTTTAATGTTAAGGAAGATAAAATAATAATAATATAAGTACCCATTCCATTTGAAAAAATTGACTTTCAACTGTTTTTCTTGAACCGTTTTCAATATAATTTTTTGACCACCCTGTATAAACTAATGAAAAAATGTCTTGTCAATTCGAAAAAGAAGATCCCACCTGACAAGAAAATACCTGCAAAATAATTATTAAATACTGATTTACAAGGAAAAAACGGAATTCTTATGGAGCCCTAAACTGTCAATTTTGACATAAATCTTGATATAAGTCAAAAACAACTGACGTTAGGTATAGGACATGATACATGAAATATGTCTGAAATCTTATTTAGAATCCAAAAATGTAATAATATATACCATTTAAAATAACAAAGTTGCCATCAACTTCCGGTATAACCGGAAGTGCTATGCCGTTGCTATTATATTATTTGAGTAGAGCATATTCGACAATATAGACACTGAAATTGTCAAAATTCAATTCGAAGTAGTTTCTAAAATAATCTAATGGGTTGCCACCGTAGGACACCCTGTATATAAGTAGCCAATTTTTCTGTTATATTTGGAAAAACATTTTTTTTTTCGTTTTTGACCCTTTTTCGAACGCCTGTGTTAACCAATTCTTTTATTTATAACATTTTTTAGGCTATAATCTATCATAACTATGAAAAATTATTATGTTATGAATTTTAAAAAGTACCCATAGTAGATGCCCACACGTACAACAAATGAAACATTTTCAAAGTCAAGTAGTTCGGCCACAATATTCCGCGCCATAAAGCGAATAACCCTGTATATAATTTTGTTTATATTGTCGCTAAAATAATGATACGCCCATGCCTCCAAACTGATAGATGTATGCCGCCGAAAGCTTTTTTACGATTTCAATTGAGATTATAACGACTATACCTACTTGTTTAAAAATAATTTAATAAATATTTTGAATTAATAAATTCAAATAGCCATACATACATACAATAAGTATTTAAAATTCTAAATATTAATTATTTTTAATTGATCTATTTTTTCATCCATACTTAAGTATAGGTATACGTAGGATATTTGAGATAAATAACATATTATTATCTATGTTTATTTACTATACTGGTGTGGCAACCGAATCTGTAACAGCGAAAGGAATTCAGACAAAAAAATCCGATATTGCCAAATTTAACATCAATTTAAAAAATATAAAAATAAAAGCTTGAGATATTTAAGAAACACATTTTAAATACTTTATTTTTGCATAAACCGCTTTACAAAAAACTTTACAAAAATCAATATTTTTATATAAAGAATAGATTTTCAAAAACGAAATTGGAAACCTGCTAAGTGCCATATGTTTAACCAAATGTATTAAGTGCTATGGAAAACTGTTATTAATGTTCCAAATTCTCCAAAAACGGAATCATATCTATCTAAACGTTTTTTTATCGACACTTATGTGACTTTCATGAGGCAATTCTTCCTGTGATATTTTCTGTACATCTTGGATATATAACTTTTTTTAATATTGGCATTTTTTAAAATATGCGTAGTTTTGTTGATCTGGACTGCTTTCAAGTTTAACACTGTATTACTGGCAGCTTGAATGTTAAAAAATATGTGCATGTCAACTACGCGAATTGTCCACTGTGTGGACTGCTCTCAATAATAGGGTGCCAATCTTTAGGAACTATAGGTTTACAAGCTTTACGCTTTTCGATACGCTCAACATTCCGATGGCACCGCAGGCAGTGGAGTCCACTAACTTAAAACATCTTAACCAGACGAGCATATGTCACAAATAACACAAACAGATGACTGATGGCACTTCGCACGCTATGATAGTCATGTGTGCTTAGAGCAGGCACCATTTTTAGACAGCTGTTAAATTGTTTCGGTTAGATGTGGCACTTAGCACGCTTTATAGAATGTTGCCAATGGCACAAAACTCATTTTTAAGGGAAAGAATGAATTTTAATAAAATTGGCACTTAGCACCTTTCAAAATTCCTGTCTTCAATTAGAAATAATAATGAAAAAGGCTCAGCATTTTTAAGTGGTTGTTAGATTTATTTTTATTTAATAACTACAATTTTTACCACTGAATAGGGAAATGGAATTATGATCTTCTGTAAAATCGGCAAAACCACGCGAAATGGGTGTTTAGACGCCGCTTGAACACGATCCTAATTGGTGCGTAGATCCTCCGCACGTTTTGTCGCCATGCGGGTGTTCAAGTCGCAATTGGTGGAAACTGAGTACTTCCCCGCAATTTTTACCACACCTCTTGGAATATCGAGTAATATTGAATCAGCCAGTGGCAGAGTGGTGTTACCTTTGCTGCCGTGTATGAGTTATATACAATAATTGCGTTCATATAAAAGCAAAAAAATACTAATCAACAACCGACGTCGCGCTTTTACAGATCCATTTGCCACACTATATTAACCCCATATTGGTTTCGTAACATTTTAAAGCTGACGTTTAAGCAAAAGTTCTCGATTAAAGCGCGTAATTTTAATAACAGTTATTTATTCCAACACTTCAATTAAATTGTTTTGCATAATTTGAATTTCACTTTCTGTTACAGAGGAAAAAGGATAATACTGCTTTAAATGTTAGGTCTTTGGTTTGTTCTATATTAGTGTAATAATATCTAGGCCGGCGGTTCTCAAACTGTGGTACGTGGGGCGTTTAAAGGTGGTACGCACATTATGTACTTCAAGTACTTCACATAAAATGAACATCGGCTGCATTTTATTTAAATTTGATCTTTTCCCACTTCATATGTATTTTATGTTGATCGGAGCTGTAGATTCATTATGTGCAGTTGTGAGTCTTCGGTCGTGAAGTCTACTTCAGATTTCCACCACTGCACAGTACTGCTGTTACGTTTTTGATTATTTCCTCTGAAAACAGAGTTTTGAGAAAAGGTTCCTCTTTAGTCTCCAACTTAATTAGTGATGGTAATAATCCTGTGTTTGCAAAATATTTGGTAACAATGTCTAGATCATCTCTCTTTTCACACAGACACAAACTTACAAAAACCACGAAATTTTAATGTTAAAACTTCTCCAGCTTTGCTTCGTATCGGTATCTGTACTATTACTATCCCGCGGCACAGTTACAATAATAGACAGTTACTTCACCTTGTGTCGGCACGTTTGATGTTCATGTCTACAAAGCAATTTTCCGCGCTTATAGTTATATTAGAGTATCTTATAGTATATATAGTAGCGGGCCAGTAATGTGGCTGGGAATGCGACGAGTCAATGCCGTTTTCCGCGTCTAGTGAATCTTCTTGTCTATAGTTAATATTCGATGCCGGGGGGCTTTATTTGAAATCGATGCAACTTTGCGTGTACGCAAATGACGTCATTTACGATTACAAATTAGTGCACAGTTTATTTGAAATTCACTGCGAGTCATATGAATTTGCACCACTCGCAACTTTTGCGCATGGGGGATACCGATCGCAAGTCAACTTTCCTACATGCAATGCATCGCGTGATTGATCTTTTAATCATTTTGTTATTTTTAAAGTTTTTTTTTTTGAGTTATTTCAGTTTGTTTATTTTTAAATTCGATGCCTCTTGCCACAGTTTTTTGACGATTCCAAAGAGAAATTTGCCCCAAATTTGCCTGAGAGCAAATTGGGGTGTTCTCTCACAAACTGGGGATGAAGGCTTTTTTGCATTTGCGTTTGCAGAGCGCTTTTTTTTTTGTTCTCCCGGCAACTCATGTTTCATATATCATAATCACAAAAAACTAATAACAATTTAAAAAATTCTAACCTTAAATATTTGTGATCGATTCAAATAAAGCCCCCCTGCCTTGAAACAACAAAATAGAAGCAGTTAGAAATATTTGATAATAATAATAATTATTTGTAAAAGCTAGTACTTAAATTTTTTTTAAATATCACGATTTTTGATTTTTTTTAAATCATGATTTTTATCAACCCTGGTTACAAGGCGTTTAATTAATTATAAATAATGACAACAAATATTTACCTGAAGAAACATGGTGTAAATCAGCGGTTCTCAAACTTTTTTTTTCGCGTATCATTCATAAACAATATGGAACAAACAAGTAGGTACCTACCACAGAGCAAAAAAAAATCAGTTGTATTAGCCTAAAATCTTCACCTCAATAATTTATAGTGGAGTTCATTGGATGCTGTACATGGTAATCTAAACTATATCACCTGGGTATAGTCTTTCTAATCTTAATTTAAAATTATATAAAAAGCAGAACTCGATATCCCTTTGTAATGTCAATACCGACCTCAACAATATTTAAACAATATTATTATGTATTAACAGTTAATGTTAAATGTATAACTGTTTTGCCATTTTAAAAATTTTTTAAAAACAAATATTATATACTTCAAATTAAATCAAAATCTTTATTTTCCATAAACTGCAATTGCAGTGTAGAAATTGTCATACAGTATAAATATATAAACACAGTACAAATACATAAACACATCTCCGCATATATCAATGAAGGCAATTACGATATATACAACATACAACATCCACACATTAATACACAAAATAAAAATACAATTAACAGACATAGAAATACAACAATACAAATTTCCACAATCAAAAAACTCACTTAGGCTATAAAAGGCGTAGGAAGTTAATATATTTTTCAAGGAAAATTTAAATGTATTAATAGTAGATACTTCCTTTAATGCTCGAGGCAAATCGTTATGTAATTTAACCGGCAATACTAGTGGACTCTTAGCCACTAAAGATAATGTGTGCTGGGGAATCTGAGAGCTAAAATTCCCACGCAAAGCATATGGTGAACCACTAAATAGTGCATAATCAGAGTGATTATTCTTCAAATACATAATACTGTTAAAAATATACAGGCAAGGCAGGGTTAGAATGTTTAAGGCAGGAATGAGTGTGCCACAAGAGTACATTTTAGGCTTGAACAACATTGTCCTGACTATACGCTTCTGCATCAAAAAAACCTCATGTGCTCGAGGAGAATTAGCCCAACAAATATTAGCATAATTTATACATACATATACTTACACTTGTCACAAAATAATTCCCCCTCAAAACAAAAACAAACTTGTTTCGCTCGTGTATACTGCCTTATAAAAAAAAACTGTCTGTGTTACCTGGGACTAGTGTTCGATTACCTGGGACTAGTGTTCGATTCGGATTTGCGATTTAATAATCACATTTCGAAATGTATATCCAAGTCTTATGCTTCCTTAAAAATGTTGTACCCTCATAGACACGTACGCTCTACGCAGCTGAAAACTAGACTTACCAATACCTTGGTCCTCAGTAATTTTAATTTTTGTGATGTTGTGTACAGTCCTTGTTTGTTGATATTCTCGAATACAGCGGGTTCAAAAATCATGTTTGCGTTACATATTTGGAATCAGAAAACATGAACCAGTAAGTTTTAAACTTATTGAAACAAAGTGGCTTTCGATACAGGACATCCCACGAGCAAAGTTTAATCGCATAGTTTTATGATGTCGAGTTAAAACAGGTTTTCGTACCGGCCTTCTTGGTTTTACATCTCCTTCCCGTAACCTGTTTCTAACAGTCTGGTTAGAAATGGTCCTAAGTGTACTTTGAAGGTCTTTTGCTGTCGCTATTCGTTTTCGCAAAGAAGAAACTACTAAATATCGGTCCTAAATTTGTGTGGTTTTGCGATTCCGACCTTATCCGGTTTGCCTTTTATATCGTCCAGTCTTTCTATAGCGATTTTACACACGTTTGATAACTGACATACTGCGATTAAAATTTTAACTACTTGTCGATTTTTTACACCAATTTCAACTAAAGCTATAGCACGAGTGACTTCTATCTCGCTACGATCTCTCATTTTGACAGATAATGAATTCAACAACTACAAACTGTCATGCCGTTGCCCGATGACGCTCTCTAAGCCTGCCGCGACATAAAACCTAAATGTGAATATTTTCATAAGCACTTTATTTTTTGTACTTGCTGTGGAATATTAAACTAATCTCGAAGAAATGAGCATAATCACGTTTATTTTTTAACAAATCACAAAAATAAAATGTAAATCCATTATGAAAATATAATTTTCATTTGTTAATAACAGCAAGCCAAAAAATTACAGGGTTATCCAAAAGTGTTCCTTTAATTTTTTTGAGCCGTGTATTTATTTGCAAACTCGCCCAACTTTTTCCAGTCACTGTAGTTATTTTTATTACTGTCGGTATCCTTTGGGAGGCATGATGATAGGTCTTCTATACGATGGAGAAATGTATCAAAAAACCGCTGTATTCGATGCCCATTTCTAATGTAAAGAGGCATGGGAACGGATAGCCCCGGTAGAATCGTTAAATTTATATGTTCTAAATTAAGATTAGAAATATTTTTTGCTTGCTTACATAATAAGGACGCCATACAAAGCTTCATTAAACAAATTGTAGATGCAGGTTTTGATTTACCTACAGATATTGTTCGGTTACTTTTAAAAAACAAAAAAACTACTTATGATATTATCATCACGTTCTTGAAGGATAGTAAAATTAACATTTAATAACCGCCTCACCTTCCTCAATAATCTGTGGCTAATAGACTATGTCTGAAGCCAAACATTCTCAAAAAAAAAAAAAAGATTAGAAATACGAGGCATGTTTTTTAAGTAAGTACCGTTTTGGAATTAAAAAAAGACGTGCAAAGATATCGCAATAATTTTATTTTTACATGAAAGCCTGTACCTTAATCTACTTTTCGACATAATTTCCGTGAATATTGAGGCACTTGTCATAACGTGGCACCAGTTTTTGAATACCCTCCTCATAAAATTCTGCCGCCTGACGCTGCATTGATTGTCTCATTACGAGGCAGAAACTCCACTAGCAATACTCCTTTTCTGTCCCAAAAAACTGTGCACATGATTTTCCGCGCAGAAATTGTTTGCTTAAACTTCACTCTTTTGGGTGATGATGAATGTCGCCATTCCATGGATTGTTGTTTCGATTCTGGTGTGACGTAGGCCACCCATTTTTCGTCACCAGTAACAATTTGGTCTGAAAAATCTTCACCTTCATTGTGGTACCGCTCAAGGAAAGTCAATGCACTGCCTAAACGTTGGGTTTTGTGCAAATCCGTCAACATTTTTGGAACAAACAAGTCAGGCGGCAGAATTTTATGAGGAGGGTATTCAAAAACTGGTGCCACGTTACACATAAGTGCCTCAATATTGACGGAAATTATGTAGAAAAGTAGATTAAGGTACAGGCTTTCATGTAAAAATAAAATTATTGCGATATCTTTGCACGTTTTTTTTTTAATTCCAAAACGGTACGTACTTAAAAAACATGCCTCGTACTATAACGAAATGTCGTCAAAGATTTAAAATCTAAAAAATACACTATTATTTCTATTATTATAATTATAAAAATAATAATGACATTCTAAACTAACCTAACTACGTTATTCAAAAATTAGAAATAAAAAAGTAAAAATAATAGATAGATATATTTATTCACCATCTTATGTTACATAACATGTATAGTACGTCAAAAAATAACAAAAATTAATCAAAGTTACAGCAACAAAGAAAGGCTTACAAACAAATTAAAATAGCAACAACATAAAACAAACTAAAATCTATAAAAATCTTACAATATCGCTTCTGAAATAGTCCTCAAAGGTATAAAAAGCTTGAGATATCAAAAGTATTAAAACATTTTTGATATCTCAAGCTTTTTATACCTTATAATTATTATAACATGGTAACTACTTTGTTAAAAAATTTGAATTAAAAAAAATTGCAAGAAGAAGATGAATTAAGTATTTGAAATTACAGAATACAGATTGGTTTTTATCAACTAACGTAGTGATGTTTCCTCATAGCCTTAATTAATTCCGCCTTTTTCTAGTATTAAAAGGTTATTAGTACGTATACTGTGATAATTCCCGATGATTGATTATTCTTTTATTATAGTTTTGAATAACGAACTCTAGCGATAATCCGCATAACATTAAAAAGCCATTAATTAATTCCAAATGAAAATAATACATTTGCTAATAATGGTAGGTTTTAGTAACTTAACAATTGTTTTAACACCGCATATCTTTTAAAAGTTCCTACAACATGTAAATAATGTTAGTTACGAACATTGTTGATAAGAGCAATAATCATAACAATTACATGATGAAGTAATAGTGATGTAAAATAACGTTTTTATATGGCTTGAAAAAAAAAACATCAAATAACATGTTTTTTTTTTCTGGAAAAATCATTCAATGTTTTTTTTTTCTAAAACATTTTTAAAGTAGCGCCGAATTGCAAGACACAGTGGGTATAGTCCTTCTAATCTTAGTTTATAATGATATAAAAAAACACAACCCGATATCTCTTTGTAATGTCAATACCGCCCGCAGTCGTCCATAGGCGCACCTTTTTAACTTTTCATAACAATACATGCCCTACGATATTTTAAAAATTCTTTATGTATTAACAGTAATTGTCTGTTGATTTGTATAAAAGTATACTGTAACAAGCACAAAACTTTCACCATTTTTGTAATAAGCTTTCACAGCAAATGCGCGTTGTTCACCCGACCACTTCTCCATGATAACTAAACTTCCCACTCTCTAGCAGTGTTCCCAACACTTGAGACCGAAAATATCCCTGTATGAGCATCAAATTACACCACTTTACACACAACATTGTTGCCAATGGCTAATTAAAAAGATTTATGGAAAAGGCTAAAAATAACAACAACAAAAAAACACGCCGAAATTGTGGCTGTTTGCTTTTGCATTTTGCCTCTATAGCATAACCAGTAGCAGGTAGGAAGCCATAAGTTATACTAGAAGAAGTGTGTTCACAGGCGGCCGGCAGACTGGCGGTCATGTCATATCCCAAAAAAAAGAAGAAGCAAAAAACAATTTGACAATTGCAATCACTAAAAACGTAGTCGGGCAAATTATCCCAAATAATTGGTTGTTACAAAATTACACACAGTGAACTGAAAATATCCCAAAACGGTGTAATTACACCTGAATTGGGAACACTGCTCTCTAGATTCACAACGTTTACGTCGCAAGACCGCGGCTCCTCTATTGTTCCGCCCGCAGTGTTGCCAAATCGTGCCGTTTCACTGAATCACCTGTTAATATTTCCAGATTTTTTTTGTATAGTAGCCGTTACAAATAACTAATATTTAAGCCAAAACTTATGGAAAACGATATCTAATGGAAGACTCAAGTAGTGGCATGATGTTTTGATCACTATTGAACTATTCCCAGATATTAGCCTTCCAGTATTCCATGGTAGACTGGTTATAGTTAAAACCAATCAGATTTTGAATAATAATTGCATCACCATAACGTTTTAGGTGAAAATAGCTACGGTTCGAGCCACGCGAAAATGCAAAAAATTTAGGGGTCATGTCGTTTGGTGACAATGATTAATATATAGGCTATAGCGAAAACGTTCGATTCATTTGGCTTGGTTTTTCAGTGATTTTAAGTATAAAAAAAAAAGCTCTACGAATTCACTTTAATAGGAATTTTATATTTCTACAAAAAAGTGTTCTTGTGGAAAACCAGAATATTGCTTCATTTTTCCAAATACCTGAAAAGGGGTACCTATTATCGGTCAGCGTTCTAAAATACTTTGGTAGCACTTTGTTGTTTTATCATTTTTAGACGTCAAAGTAACATAATATATTAAATCCTGCACACCTTTTAACGCAATTGCTCTTTCCTTAAAATTTTTGTATTATAGGAGTGATAAATTTGAAGTTATTTATTTAGTTATAACTAGATTTTGTTGTACATAAATTATTGTAAATAAAATTAAATTATCAAGTTTTATGCCAAATTTTCGTTTCAATCTATCGAACTCTGTGATAAGAGAGAGAACTAGTGAGATTTTTTATCAAAATATAGTAATAAAGTCATATAAAAGCAAATTTTATAATAGAAATCTCAGTTTATTAAATAAAACACAATAAAATCGCTAGATGAATTCTTTGTAATAATTAATAGTTAAAAACAATTATATAAAAATATATTCAATAATCTAACAAATATAAAAAAAAAACATAAGCATAACAAATAATAGATATACCTACATAATTTAATTAATCACTCACACTAATTCACGCTATCCAATCCTCTGCACATCACACATTACACATGTACCAATGCGTTGGCGGCAATGGTACCGCAGCAGGTGACGGACACTGCAAATTTATTATTATTATTTCTGGCATTTTCACGTGGCACCCAAAAACTAACCCGCTCAAGGAGACCACTACAAGAGATTTTGTTATTTAATAATTTGAATAAAAATACAATTAGTGCTAGGCCCCGTCGCAAATCCAAACTGGAAACGTTAAAACGAGTGGTCAACAACGAATAATTTACACCTTGGTCAGGATAAGTTCCATCCTCCCGAAAACACAAAAACTTCAAAAATCTTCGTTGGACTCTCTCAATAAGTAATTTATAAGATATATAGTAGGGACACCATACAACTGAACAATATTCCAATTTCGAGCGAACATAGGCATAGTATAAAATCATCAAAATATTTAAGTCAGCAAAGGGTTTGGAGCATCTAACAACAAAGCCATAGATTCTTAGAGCATCGCTTACATTTGAACGAATATGGTAATTAAAAGAAAATTTAGAATCAAACAATACTCCTAAGTCATTCGTAGAATCATAACGTGTAACCGATATGTCATCAATACAATAATCATAATGCAGAGGCGTTTTCTTCCGCGTATATGTAACTACCTTACATTTGTCGGGGTTCAAATACAAACGGTTCGCATCCAGACAAAGCTGTAAACTTTCACAGTCCTCAGCACTGTTTACAGACTTAAAAATCTTAAGATCGTCGGCGAAAAAGAGACCCGAACATGTCAACTCCAGAGCCAAATCGTTGATAAAAATTAAAAATAAAAGAGGACCTAAATTGGACTGCTGTGGTACTCCCGAGACAGCCTTATAACAATGTGAGTCGAAACCATACAATGATACATATTGATATCTTTCAGACAAATACGAGGAAAAAAGTGATACTAAACTCGGCCCAAAACCCTCCAACTTCTTCAGCAACACAACATGACTTATTCGATCAAACGCCTTGGCAAAGTCCGTGTAAACTGCATCAACCTGACCACATCTATCCAACTCATCACAAACAAACTGCGAAAATACAGCCAGATTTGTGACAGTCGACCGCTGCGGCATAAAGCCATGTTGCATGTGCGTTATTTGATTTCTCACTGGAGTAAAAATGCGATTATATATAACAATTTCAAATAGCTTTGAAAAATTAGATAATATTGAAATTGGTCTATAATTCGATACCGAGTGCCGATCACCACTCTTAAAGACAGGACATACTTTGGCCTTCCTCCATTTAGTAGGGAATACTTCTGATTTGAGAATAAGATTATAAAGCATACATAGTGGTCGGGCCAAAACATAAGCACAATCTTTTACCAAAAATGATGGAATAGCATCTGGTCCTTCACTTCAACTGCTGTTTGTTTACTTAATAATAAAAAATTATCTATAAGTTGGTGTTATTTATACTCAAACAGTTAGGTATAATTGAAGCTCAGGAAAAATGGGTTTAATAACTAAGTTGAATTCCGATATTGCCCATCATAAAACCCGAGAATAAATAATGTAAAAGGACCGGACTGTATATTTATTATTATTTCTGAAAGCAGGCGAGTTATTTTTGTCTGTATTTCATTGGAAGTGTTCACTTGTGTTACGGCTTATTTTAAAACATTTATAATATATTATTACAGACATTTATTGCAAATATTTTATACCCCAACCAAAGATTAATCTACACAATAGATAGTCAGCGTATATGGGAAATAAAACAAAAATTGAAACTGTCTCGACACGAGCTACATCTATTAGAAAAACATGCAACCATGGAAATTGTAGATGGCGTTATATGTATTGTGTTGAAATAAAATAATCATATGGGCAATGTTAGACAAGGATGAGTATACTTTCCCCTACGAGGTGGGAGTTTGTTTTTATATTATAGGTATCATATATGTACTACTGTGCAGCAGTGTTTTTTGTTTAAAATTATATGGTATACGTATACCTATCTACGCAAAGATTAATGTGTATGGACGAAAATAAAAGAAATTACTATAATAGTATAAATATACAGGGCTGGTTTATTAAATGTTTTAGACAATAATTTTAAATGACTAAAATAATATTATTTTAGTCATTTAATTTTAAATTTCGGATATAAGGATGCATCAAAAAGTTATATTTAAATTAACGAAATTTGGCGTTATAGATAGGACTTCCGGTTATTACCTGATTCAGTTTTAAGGATCAAACTCAAACAGCAGATTCAACTTGTCGTTAACATTATGAAAAAATAAATCTCAGAGGCGGGTAAATTAAAGGGGCATACAGGCGTGAAATGCTACCCTAACTTTTTTATGCACATTTTTTGCGTGTGTTTCAATTCGGAGATGTAAAATCTAACAAATTATATACGTAATAAATGTATCCTTCTGTGATATTGATAGAAAGTCATCGTTATCGCGTAATATCGATTTTAAGAAATGTTAATATTAAAAAGGCTGTGCTTTTTACAAGTTGCTGAAGTAAATAAGGTTTGAAATTTCCAGCATGACAATAATTATTTAAAAAAATACGGTTTCGAAATGCAGGATGTAAAAAATTAGAATTTTTAATCTGTTTTTAATGAAAATTTAAATCTATTGAGAAATATGGTTCAGGGTTTTTGTGAAATGTATTTTACTCCAAAGATTCTACTCATCGATTATAACCGAATTAATTTACTCAAAAATATCTATACTAGTAAATAACACAATTATCACAATTAGGTTCAAATTCTGCAACGCCGAATTGAAAAAAAACTTACAGTCTCCCTAATATTGGTTTTTGTGCAATGATCATAAAACTTTAAAAAACTAACGATTTATGTAGATTGTATTGTTAACACGTTTCGTAAAAAGCTTTAAAAACCCACCAACAGGGTGTTAAAAGTATCACGACAATAACTTTTTTCATGTTTTAACAAGTACAATCGTCTGCTTCAGATTGATCCTTAAAAACTGAATAACAGTTTCTCTATATAAAAAAAATAAAACTCGTAAATATCATCCCCAAACATTTAATTTGAATACAATTACATAACACCATATTTGAAAGTAAATAAAAAAAACAGCATTACCTAGTTTGACAGATTTGCAAATTGCAAATCAAAGTATCTATGTATACAGGGTGTTGCATAAGTACTTGTACAAACTTTAAAGGGTGATTCTTTGACTAATTTTAAGATACAAATTTCATATGTACATGGGTCCGCTACGGCTTGGTTTTCGAGATACAGGTAGTTCAAAAAGAATATTATATTTAGGATTATATGCTTGTTCAATAGCATCGCAATTTGGTGCAATTCGGGATACAGGTGTATTGATGACACCAGAGCTGTCAAAAGAACTAATAAAAAATACGAAAAATAACAAAATACAAATATCATTCAAAAGACAACAATGCACATAATAGTCGGTACCAAGCCAAATAGGTAGTAGGTAAATATAGATTTATTTTGTTTCGGGCTTGGGCTTGGCACCGACTTATTGTAATCAAAACTACCCACCAAACGGATACATTTAATTTTACGCAGATGCTCAAAATGTTAACTTTCTTTCATTAATAGAGACCTGTGAAGTGAGCTTACCTCTTACGCCCACGTATTAAGTACTAAGTTTCAGTTATCAGTTATAATTTTTTATTTTCCAAGAAAGCGAAACGAGATATTTAAAACGGCATTGCGCCGCCCTCATGTATACCTCCGGGGGCGGCATCGAAAATCGCTACACGTCACAAACTTGTAAATGCTTAGAACTACCCCTATATCAAATTTCTATTTTCTATCTTTTTTGTTTCATACCCAAAGCCCTATTCCTACCGAACTTATTATTTACCCGAAGAAACATTAAAAAGAAGTAAAATTTAAGTACCTAAACCGATAAAGTGGAACTTATACCTGATGAAGAGACAGACTATTATAATAGGTATACCTAATATAATATAGGTAGCACTGATAATTTTTTTTATTATAGGTATTATAAGATCTACAACAATCTTGTTACATCTTTGCCACATTGTCTACGTGAAATATTTAGTCAAAAGTATGTTTCTATCTAAAAGCTTTTCATTTAACGATTGTTCGCCACTGATCATGGGACTGGTCTAGTCTTGAAACATGTATGACATGGATTAAATATTATTATATTAAATTTAATTCATAGAGATTAGGCTTTTATTTCAATACTGTACTTGTAATAAATCACCCTGTGTGTTTCTTTTACCGACGAATTGGCAACAGCACGACACACACCACATTCGCTTGTTTTTTTTTTCTACCCTCCCTGCGTATCCCCTCCAGATTAATACAGAATTTCATCAATTTCTCTCTCTGACAATACAGCATTGCCGGTGCATATCTGTTGCAAATGATCTAAATAATTGTTATACGTTGCGTTTTGTCTTTGATATTAATAAACTACAAAACGGTTTCTGGCTGTGACAATACTGCTCTATGCTTTACACGCTAGTCTACGCCACGTAGTGGCAGGCATACTTAGAGATGTTCTGATTTTAATGCATTGGGCTGACTATCTATTGTGTAGATTAATCTTTGCCCCAACGTACGAAATAGGCAGTATATGTGGCGTCCGTGGATAAAAAGTAATAGTACTTCTTCCAGTGGTTCGTTAAAGAAAAACCTTTTATCTTGTAACGCGAAAGTCATTGTAAAAAAAATCTATATAGTTCCTTACTTCAGCAATTTGACGAATTGTTGGAAATGCCATTGAACCAAGAAAAAACGTAAGGATTCCGTTGTCCCAACAATCAAAAGTCTAAAACACCTCATCAATGACGAAACTCAAATCAACTGTAGCATCACTACTCTTTGGCGAACTCTGTCTGCAAAAAATGCAGTTTTACAAGTGCTGAAGTCATTTTCTTTAAAGAAAACGTATGTTTATGATACAATTGCAGAAGAATTGGGACATACCGTGTTACGACTACCTCCCTACTACTGCGTTTTCAATCCTATACAGCTTATGTAGCACGAACTTAAATCGAGGGTACTGTGGTAGAATTAATTAGGAAATGTTTGAATGCCATTCCTACCGAGAGTTGGAAAAGTTCTGTTAGTCATTTTGTAAATGTTGAAAACTCGTACCTTTCTGTAGAATCAATTGCACCAATTATAATTAATTTAGATGAGTATAGCGATACTGAACTAAATATAGAATAGAATTCTACATTTAAATAAATTACTTGTATATCTCCTATATTATGCAAAATATAATTCAAATTTATTAAGTTCGACCCTGCAGCACCTTTGCATCATTTACCTGGTGATCTACACAATGAGATTAAACCAGGTAGATCATTTCAAATTGACACATTGTATTTTAGAAACCAAGTACCTCATATTTCTTAATAAAAATAAAATCAATGTTTACTGCCTTGTAAATGATTAAAGTACCTACTTATTTATGACAATATATGATAAAAATAAGCTCTATCCTCTATCTGTATAGCCTAAATAGGGTAAGTAGGTATAATGTTCATTCATCAAAATTTCTCTTTCTGTGTACCTAGGAATTATTTCTATTAAGTCATAAACATAATCTATAAAGGTAGGTATGATTGAGCCTTTAGGTAGCTATTGCCCACCAATGGCCAAAAGAAAAACATTAACAGTCGAAAATAATTAACTATACAGGGTGTTTTTTTTTTCTTCATAAACGAATTAGAACTTTTCTAACTGACCCATGAAATATCAACTTACATGCAAAATATAGTATTTTCAGATTTAGACATTTACAGGGTGTATACAAGATCACTATGTGGTACTTAGGTCGACGGGACCAATTCGGCTAAAATGTTTTCAAGAATTTAGCACTTCCGGTTATTCCGGAAATGGGTGTCAACTTCCTTATTTCAAATACGACCGTATATAAATTATATATTTTTTGAATTCTCCTTGTAATTCTAAACATGTATCATACATAATATGTTATACCTATCGCCAGCCGTTTTCGAAATATTTGAAATTTTATGTCAAAAATGCCGTTTTCAGAATAAAGAATAATAACAATTTTTTATTATATGGAAGCTTTAATAATTTAATTTGTTAGAATATCCTAGGAAATATAGACCTACTTTAGCCGCCTACGTATATTTTTTTAGTAAATATTAATACAGGGTATTTGAAAAAAAGGGTAAAAAATCAAATTGAATTGTCTATTTTATTTTTTTGATTTACCATTTTTTCTCTCACTACTATTTTAGTTTAATCTTTGATAGATATCTATTTGCATATATTTGAAGTAGTTTTATATTTATTTACGATTTTGATTCATTATTTCACCAACAATTCAACATTTAACGTATTATGTGATAGGTGTTTTTTGTTTTGTAACATGTTTCCAAATGAAATACTGTTTTTATTTGTATGTTACATTGTGACTGTTTTATATTACTACTTTTCTTTTTAACATCGACCTATAGTTAGTTTTGACATCTGTTTTGGTGAGTTTTCACTTGCTTGTTTTGTCATTTTCATGTTTGATGTTTTTGCAGCTTTGTGGTGGCTGATGATGGGATCTGAGATATCCCGAAACATGTTCCACTTTTAAATAATAAACAGTTTGTGGAGGTGACGTTGGTATTTTTATTGCAAATAAAATTCTTAATTGCATGCCAAAAAATGCGCAAACCAACTAAATTTCAGTTACATATCTCCACCGGTTTCAGAGCAATCAATAAATATTCAGTTTTTAAGAAAAACTTTTACACCCCGTATATCAGAAAATGAAGCATTTGCGGACATATGTTTATATAGCGAATTGTCATTATTTTTTCAGCCAGCATTACCTCCTGGAGTTTGTCGCACTTATTTACTAACACCCTGTATATATTATAAGTTACTATAAGTATAAGCGCGGCGAATTGCTTTGAACCCACGTACATCAGACGTGCCGACACGAGGTGAAGTAACTGTCTATTATTTTAACTGTGACAAAACCATTCAATTTAGACCCATAAAAAATTATTACTGTTTTAAGCAAATAAGTATGAACAGGGAATTAACAAAAATAAAAAGATATATTTATTCCAGTGGCGTAAAAAAATAGGGGGATAAAAAGTGCCACTGGTTCATTTTTTAAAAATATTGTTTAGGTCAAAATATGACTTTTTTAAAGAACATAGCGGTTTTTGAATTATAGAAAATTTTCGATTTTAAATTTGAACATTTTACACCCTGTATCTAGACAACTAAGCCATTTAAGGGTATATGTCCCTATAGCAAAATGCATGAATTAGCGAAAGCTTTCTGTGGTCGAATTTAGAAACACCCTGTATAATACAAATTTGTAACTATTCTTAAATCTGCAAACATAATTTTTGAGTTTATTTTTAATTTTTAGCGAAGTTTACATTTTTTCACGTGTCTAATTTTAATTTTTTCATTTTTACAACGTTTTGACGATATCGTCTTCATCAGGTGATGAAGAAAAGAAAAGATTTTAGTTTATACAATGCAATTTTTAAAATTTTCTGTTACATTTTATATTTTAATAACAAAACTGTTTAATGTATTTAATTTAAAAAAAAAGCCAAATAGAATAACACCTGAAGAAGGCGGTAACCGATCATCGAAATGTTGTAAAAAGGAAAAAAAAATTAAATTAGACAAGTGAAATGTAAACTTCGCTAAAAATTAAAAAAAAAATATTTTTTAGATAACCTTAAATCCAAAGAAAAAACAATGCAAAAATTAAAAGAAAAATGGTTCAAGGACAAAAAAAATGAAAGACAATTATTAATAAATGAAAATAATTTCGTGGCAAAGCGGACTAAAATGTTGGCTTTACCTACACAAGGAATTTTGTTTAATTTAGCAGGGCCCCAGTCTAATTCGATAGAAACCAGACCGAGGCATGGGTCGACAGGTACTGACGAATTCGTTTCGCTCTTGTTATGAGCTCGTCAGAGCACCATAGTCGCTGCCCATCACAAATATCGGCCTGCATTTAAGCACAATAGGATACACAACAGTAGACACATGTAAACACATATCATCTACATGTACATAGTAATGCATATCCTATACCATGCAGAGGCCGAACAAACTCAATGTATAGGTAAAACCAGTCGTATAAATAGAAGTAAATATAAATAAAAATAGTATGAACACAAAACGCTAGCAGGAGACCATTTTATCCTTCTGCCAGCATCTCCCAAATATTTGGGTTTCAGCAATGCTCGGACGGTGGTCTCCAAGCGTTCTGCCGTCGATGTTTAATGCCAAATAATGAAAAATTAAGAGGATTTCATGTCCGTAAATATAATAAATGAAAATAATTTCGTGGCAAAGCGGACTAAAATGTTGGCTTTACCTACACAAGGAATTTTGTTTAATTTAGCAAGAGCGAAACGAATTCGTCAGTACCTGTCGACCCATGCCTCGGTCTGGTTTCTATCGAATTAGACTGGGGCCCTGCTAAATTAAACAAAATTCCTTGTGTAGGTAAAGCCAACATTTTAGTCCGCTTTGCCACGAAATTATTTTCATTTATTATATTTACGGACATGAAATCCTCTTAACAATTATTAATGTTAAAAATGTTATTGGCGTATTTCTTAATTTATATTATTTTGCTATGAAAAAAAAAAAACTTTTATTTCTACCCCATGTATAGAACACCATCAGCTTCATTAACAGATATTTCATGTAGGCGATAAATAATAAATAATTCCAGAAGATTAAATTTCTCTTCGATAATATTGTTAAGTTCTTAATTGACTGCACGTTCACACGGCATTGTCGTTATTTTTTAGTTTTATTTTTAAATGTTTAGTAACACAAACTTAATTTATGACTTGAGAGAATAAAATTTTTTCGCACAATGAGTTAATAAATAAATTTCCCAAAAATAATATGTACTAACTAGTATAACATAGCTTTTCGTAAGAATCTCATATAACCACTGATGATGCGGCCCGGAGCTGCGAAACATGTATGGTGACAAATGTAATTTGTTGAAGATATTTATTAAAGTTATTGTGTGGAGGTCGACTTTTATTTCAATAATATTTAAATAATGTTTACTTCTAAATACATTAAAGATAGTACCATAGCATTTCCATATTTTACCTTACTATTATAATTTTTTCTGTTATTCCCAATTACCTGAAAGGGTAGTTTTGGCATTTGAAAAAAGTATTTAAGCAAAATCAGTTTCAAGTTCAGTTCAGTTTTGTTTGCAAATTTGTAGCAAGTGCTTTAGCTTCAGTAAACTTCAGTGTGTTTTAAAAGTGAAAAGAAAAATTTTCAACATGCAAAGATATCAGTCATTTCGTAAGTACCTACATGTTTTTTTTAATATGCAAAAAAGTTAACTTTTACAAAAATATTCTGATCATATCAATTTGGTGGAAATTTTGTGTTATTTAGTTATTTTATTTATGAATTGTTGGTGCGAATTCTGAGATTAGAAACCTCCACTAGATACAATATTAGGACAATCCAGTAAGAGTTAGAAACATAGGAACATTTCTCTATATTTAAGTGAAGCTCATTAAGTTGACACCATTCGGCTATTGTAAATAGATCATTTTGCAAATGAAGACGCTCAATGAGGATATGGAAGAATATATTTTGAAATAATTAGCAACAATAGAGATCCACACTTTAAATTCACAACTCTATCATTTAAATAAATACTAAATAAACCTGGACACAGGAGGGAACCCCTGGGGAACAGAATATTTTAAAGATGCTTCGCTAATAGTAGATTTGATAGAATAAAAATTCTATATAAGTAAAGGGAGAATTCCAAGTACCGAATTTTTATACTAACCGAACAACAGAATGTATTTTTTCTACGACTGTCTTTAAATGCCTTTATTATATGTTCAATCATGATTTGAAAATGTAGACTAGATTAATAGAAGAAACCGGAATCTTAGTTAATTCAAACATTCGTTTTATAATAAGTGTATTCGTCACTTCATTATTTTCAGACCTTAACTGATGATAAATATTTTTGCTCATATAAATATTGATGCTTAAACTTCCAACGTGTTCCGCTCATGTCGTATACCATCATAACGTATCGCGTGGCCACGGTCCTATACACTGTCACTGTATACAGTGACGGAAAAAGTTTCATCCACTTGAGGTGATATAAAATTATTATGTAATTTGATAGATCTTCTTACATTTTATTCATCTAAGAAAAACTATTGAACAGATCAATATTCTGCCACCGTGTTTTACTGTCGGACACAAATTTTCTTCGTAAGTTCCACATTAAGTCTTTGCCATACCATATGATGTCCATCCGATTATATTTAGATTAATCTGAGAAAATAACACATTGCCAAAAATTATTTTTTGTTTCATTCATATTATATTTATTTGCAAACTCTAATCATTAACCCAATAGTTTTGCCAGTCCCTGTAGTTACCTTTCTTATAAGGCGGCTTCCTTTGACAAGCATGATTTATTATTATACGTCTTATATACGAGGGAGAAATGTATCAAAAAAAACGCTTAATTCGGATAGCCTCGGTAGAATCCGTTAAATTTATATATTATAAATTAACTTTGGATATACTATACCAGGGGTGGAAAAACCCGGGTTTTATTAATAATAAAATGTAGGACTTAATTGTTTTTTTTTCATTTTCATTGTAGTTTTCTTTAACACTTTAGTTCCTGTTGAGACCTGTCTGATTGTTTTAATAGTGTTAATAGTCAACCAATTATTTCTAACTACAGAATAAAGAATGTTTTTTTTATCTGTCTGACGACGAAACGTTAGGGTTCCATAAAGATAAGTTCTTTAATTTACCTATGTTTTTATTTATATATTAAGTTTTATCCAACTTTTTTAACATAAGAGTTATTGGCAAGTATTGATTCTACTCTCCTGCACAGGGAAAAAAATGATTATAGCACATGTTTTTGATTATACTTTTGTTTATTAGTTAATTAATCAGTTAAATAAAAGTTTAAAAAATCAAAATACGCTTATTTTGAGGGCCCTGAGGTATCTTATTATTTAGAATACAGTGTATCGAACTAAAAGGAGATTTTGTAGAAAAATAAAATGATTTTTTGGCCCTCACGGACTTTATCAAACCACCTCGTAATAATTATAATATTCGCCCATAGCTAACTACAACATCTTTTTGTGGAGCATTAGAAACTATGTCTTGTTATTAATCTTTTTAATTTAAATTAAAATCAGGTTATTATATTTTTATTTCATATTGTTTCGGATTATGATTGTTTTTTAATACGTTTTGATTTTTATTATGCACATTAAATACCAGCAACCAAATTGATGTGTAGGGTACAGTTGCCACATGACCTTATAGATGTAAGTACCAACTACCTAACTGGTGAAATTTTAAACGCGATTTTCTCGAGAACTATGGAGGAGGTACCTACATTTCAAAAGTAAGCTATTGATGTAAAGAGCATCAAAATTGCTTTCAAATGATGCATCACTCGTCGCCCACTGCTCCTTAAGAATTTGGAGGTCGCGTGCACCAGGGTTATAGCGATTTTAACCAAAAACTATTGGGGGGTTCATTCTACGATTCCCCCAAACTCATATACCAAAATTTTAGCTCAATTTGTTGAAGCGTTTAGGCGCTATATCGTGGAAGAAGGAACATACATACTTCCATCTTCTATCGCAAATTTTTTTGCGCGTTGACAATACTTTCTCTGGTTCGGGAAAGTAAAATTTATTCAATGTGTGGTGAAGACATAAAATTTCTAGACTTGTGAAGTATTAAATGTCATAGCATTAACTACTTTGAGTGCCATCTGACTGGCAAACGAAATCGATGTGTCCTAACAGGGTTGGGCAAATTCTGATTTAAAAAAAAATCAATAATTATTGATTTTTATATAAAAAATTTATTTAAATTTATTTTATTAAAATGTAATGCTTTGTTCAAAATGATTATTTTTGTATTCATCAGCACTGAATTTATGATTAGGTACTATAATTTGTCTAAACAACACTAGGAATTGAAAAGGCGTCCAAATTAGTATTTTTATATAATGAAAATTAAAAATAACTTGTTTTTCTGTTGTTTTGCATTGTTGTTTTTTTAACTGTTTTGCGCGTTTTGTCTATTTCGTAGATTTAATCGGTAGATATTATAAAATAATATAAATGTTATAATTATAAGACAGTTTGTGTGAATTATAAAAGCGGAAGATTTAGCAAATTTATGGTTTGATTTTAAATATGATTTTTATTAAAAAAATCAGTTGATCTATCTAAATCATGATTTAAATCGGGATTTTAATAAATTTTTTTAAATCAGCCCAACCCTGTGTCCTAATAATGATTCCGAAAACAAAATTAAATAATTGAAAACGCCTCTGTTGCGTTTTCATTGGGCGACACCTCAAAAAAGTCAACAAACATAGAAGTGGCATAACAAGATAACAATCACAAAAATGTTTGCATGCTGCAGAACTTTTTATATGTTTATAGTAATAAAATCCACTACTGTTGCCAATTGTTCGTTTTATTCATAGAATTAGAACTCGTATTTCCCATCGCAGTGTATTGCAGAACTATACAATATATAATATTTTGTATTCGGCTTCTATTATTGTGTTCATAAAATATTTTTGAGCGTCAAGAAAACAATCAAATATAATACGATTCACAAAAATCCAGTTCTACCGTATACAAATGCGTGGCAACCCCGCGGATGCATTTGTATTGATTTGTTTATTGACGTTGACGTTTGCAGTGCTAGTAGTGCTACGTCGGTATACTTTTATAATTGTGTGATTTTTTCGATGCTTTTCCACTTTAGTACATTTTTAGTGTGTAAAATTTGTTTTCCATTAAATAATGGGGAAAAAAGTGCTTGGTTTGCATGTCGAGTGAGGTTACGTTTCACATGTTACTACAATGGCGTAGATTTGAGATAAAGAAGGATATAACCATTTTGAAGTTCCCTGAGACTATTAAGACCATTTCCAGGTGAAAGTCTGTCTGTGTGTATGTGTGTGTGTTTGTATGTATTATTATTATTATTATTATTAGTCGTAAAACAGTAAACGGTAAATCCGATGAAACTGTTGCTCAGTTCCTAATTTGAGGTTTTTGAAATATTGAGGTCATCCTCACTAATCTTCTATAGCGAGTAGTGGACCAACTGATCGCCATGGTCCTCCATGAAATTGTCCAGCCTGTTCTTAAAGCTGTCAACCGTTTGCGCCATTATCACCTCTTCAGGTAATGAATTCCATTCATAGACAACTCTGTTTGTTATAAAATTCTTCCGAGGAAGTCTAGCACATCTCCTTATCAAGTTTCTTACTATTGCCACGCAGATTAGGATTTCTAGCAGGATGAAATACATCGAGATTCACCGAGTAGTAGCCACTAAGTATCTTGTATGTTTGAATTAGATCGCCTCGTTGTCGTCGATCATAAAGACATGTCAAATTTAAAAGCCTCAATCGCTCCTCATATGGTATATGGCTAAGTGCATGAGGTAGCTTAGTGAATCTCCTCTGAACCCTTTCCAATGCCTCTATGTCCTTAATGAAGTAGGGGGACCAAACGCTGTTGGCATATTCCAATAGTGGTCTGACATACGATTTATACAATTGCAATATTAGAGAGTTTGATCTCGATTTGAAAGCTCTTTGTATCAGATACCACAGTCTATTAGCTTTCTTCACTGTGGCGGAAATATGGGCCTCCCACTTCAAATCCGCTGTTACTATGACACCAAGATCCTTCTGCTGATTTACAGATTTAACGGCATTTCCATTGATGAAATATGGAGTCCTGGGATTATTAGCTCCGATGTGTAGTACCTGACACTTCTCCAAATTCAAGTTCATCAACCAAACCTCCGACCAGGACACTACCCCATCAATGTCGATCTGGAATTCATTATCGCCTCGCAGTGGGTTACAAAACAATTTGGTGTCATCAGCAAAGAAGCTCATGTTTGACGTGATGGTTCTTGTTAAGTTTGATATATATGCCAGATAAAGCAATGGCCCCAGTACGGACCCCTGCGGGACACCACTCAAGACCGGCAATTTAGCGGATAATGCACCATTCGCTCTAACTTGGAAAATTCTTTTTGTAAGAAACATCTCAATCCACCTCAGGAGTGCCCCCCGCACGCCGTAATGCTCCAATTTCAGCAACAAACGAGCAAATGGCACTCTGTTGAATGCTTTCTCAAAATCCAGATACAACACATCCGTAGGCTGACCAACATCATTATGGCTGGTCCACACATTGAGGCATTCCAGAAGACTCACTCCACCGACCTCTTGGGCATAAACCCATGTTGTTCATTGGGAATAATATTTGATTCAACTAGAAATGAAGTCATATTTCTGGTAATGACTTTCTCCATGCATTTACAAAGTGCGTAGGTCAAACTAATAGGTCGATAATTTTCTGCAGCGAACTTGTCACCCTTTTTAAATTTTTAAATTATTCTACCATGATAGCGTCCAAACGCTTTAAACAATTGAGCTAAATTTTGGTATATGAGTTTGGGACGGTCCTTGGATGAAGCCATTAGATTTTGGTTGAAATCGCTTAAGCCCTGTGATAGGGGTGGACACAACCGCTAAATTTTCATATATCAGTAGGGGTCGAATTATTTGCTTTACAGCGATAGGTCACTTTTGATATTTGTCGAGAAAATTGCGTTTAAAATTGGCCAGTTAAATAGTTGGAACCTATCTTATTACAATTATAATACAATATTTTCAAAGAGGCTTTTGTGGCGTTATTGATAGAGCGTTCGCTTCGCATGCTGAAGGTTCTGGGTTCGAATCCCAGGTCTGGCAATACTAATTTTTGAGTAAAGTAGTTAGTTTGTTACGTTAGTATACTAGAAATAATGAAAATAATACAATTATAATACATACTTGGAAATTAGATGACATAATTATCTATTATGTTTGTTTGTTTTGTGGCAGTGTAGTTAACACATTCTCAATAACATTGTTCGCATGGCACGCATAGAAATTATATAAAAACAATACTGACCTAGGTATGTATATCAATTTAATGGAATTACAAATTGTTTGTTATGATTTTGAGAAGCAGCTGAAATACAAAAATACTGTACGGTTTGGCATATCTATAAATGATACAAATATTTGTTGGTGTTTGTGACGGTGTTGATCGAATTGAAAAAACAATTTTAAAAAACCAAGTGAATAGACACTCCTGATTTTATTTTCGGAGTACAAAAAAGTTATTTTTAATGTCTGTAGAATTTGCAGTTGGCAAAATAAAAATAAACTGCATATAATGAAAAAATAGATCTATTATTGATTATTGTAAGAAAACAGATTAATTACGTCTGTTCCAAGTAATTTGATTATATTATTGAAAAACAATATTTAAAACAACAAAATGTTTTGTACTCGTATACAATGTCTGCAAAAATGTTTACATCAAATGGGATTCTTTTTCATTATAAGAGACGAGTGGAATTACATTGGACAATCAGTTTTAGCCTATTTAAAAGTCTACAATGATACTAACATAATAAGGATGTGTCGTGCTGTCAAATTTGATATTTTGTCTGTAAAATGTTAGTTGGAAAAGTAGTTTGGTTTTGTATTTTACTGTCTGCCTGCATTTTGCCCAGTTGCTGTATATGAATGTTTACATTATATTGAATCAAAATATTTTTCTATTCGCTATACATACAGGGTGATTCATCCTGAGTGGCCTATTCAAAGTTCTCGGGAACTACAAAAGATATGTTGCTGAAACTTTGGGGTTCGGTAATATCGGAAAGGTTCTATATTGATGTACTATTTCTAGGTTTATATTCCCGGTCCTCTCCAAGGTATTGGAGAAGCTAGTCTACCAGCAGATTGATATGTGTTTACGATCAGTTGAGCTTGCTTGCAATCTACTGTCGGGAGTACCCGTTCTTGCTCCACTTTTGTTTCTATTATATACTTTTGATTTGCCTGATGTTGTTAAGCATTGCTAAGCGCAATTCTTTGTAGATGATGCACAACTTTATTATCATTTTGACCTAGAGGTCAAAATGATAATAAAGCTCCACCATCGAATATGCAACCACTCACAGCTTGCGATTGAATCCGACTAAGTCGAAAACTATGGATTTTATTCGTGATTTTAATCATCGCATCCTGCTGTTATGTTTTTGATTTTGTTTCTTGTAAGTTTATCATTTGTTACAATCCTTTCTTGTAATTACCTTTATAGGTGTTTGTAAAGATATATCAGCTAAAACAAATAAAGTAAAATAATCCTGGTTCTTCAAGCGGAACGCGGTCTTCAGGACCGAGCCTGGACGAGAGCTTTGGCTTTTTTTGATACCATTTTTGTGAGGAATAATAGTGACGACAAACGTCAGGTGGAGCTCGACAGGATAAACTAAGAACAATAGACCAGGGTTGATAATTTTTGAGACCAAAAAAAATTATAGTTGGATGAAAGCCATTGGAAAAGGTAGAGAATATAACAAAAATGAAAGAAACAATAAATTACGGGCGATCTGAGGTCGAGAAGGGGAACTTAAATGGCAAAGTTGTACGTAATAAAAAGATCTACAACTTTTGTATCGACACTTTTTCACATAACCTCAAAATTTATGTGAAAAATTCGAATAACCGAATTTTTGGTTTTTTATTTTTATCCTTTGTAAAAAAATTTATTTTTTCACGAAAATTGGTGAAAACTTACCTTTGTATGTCTTAAACATACAGTAATTTTTTTGATTTAAAATATTCATTTTTTCACCTTATTTTGACTTAATATCGAAAAAGCACCCTAATTTTCAATCGAAAATTCTCACGTCAAAATATCTGCTTTTTTAAAAAAGTTGGTGTGTTTTTTGTTCGTTGAAATCTCAGCTTTCTGATGGTATAAAAAAAAATATACACTACTATGGTAAATGTTCTCAGAAAATGCAATGTTTCCTTTCATTGTTGTTATATTCTCTACCTTTTGCAATGGGTATCATCCAACTACAATTTTTTTTAACTTTTTACCATTTTTAAAATTATTGACCCTGGTCTACAAACTTAATTCACCACAATGTACAACCAGTAACTAGTGTAATGTTCATTCATCTTAAAATTGTAGCGATTCTGCTAATGGAGGTGGATCCCTGCTAATTTTTTGTGAGCCCTTGTGAAGTATCTACCTATTTAAGCTAATACATGGAGAATATTCAATGACAGGCGAACGTTTCTTGGCATTTAAACGTAATTATTTGCCATTGTTTAGAAATATAATCATCTAAATATCTTTCTGCTATCGCATTGTTAGATCAGCAGCACTGTTCGCGAAAGTCAATTAAAATTTTCTCTTATAGCCAAGCGACCATAAAGGTCCTAAGCTCATCAAGATCCACATCAAGAGCAGTGTGGAATTTGTCTGATAGATCCCTGGCCACTGTGGTTTAAAGGAGAATTTATCGCAGCAGAACCCGTACCTGCCATAGCGTTTAGCACTGCCAAATACGTACTTTATAGCTAGATGGCTTGGCAAAATTCTCCAGGTTTGGATTCCATTGAAATCAAGGGCATATAAACTGCTACAAAAGACTAACTCACCCTGTATACTTAAGCATGAGAAAATTTATACCAATATAAAATCACCTGAATGTCGATAAATCAACCTAAAAGCGTAGTTATTGTTCATTTGCCCACGTATTTCAAAAGCTTAATGTAAACATAATGTTAAAGCCATTATATGTTTGTTCTTTGCAGGTTACTTGTACATGAATGGGGATGTTGGCAAAATGCCCTCAGGGGCGGTATATGGCGCCACTCCCGAACCAGGACAGGCGATGGCCGCTCATCCAGAATACGTCACAGTCAATGGGGTAGCAGAGGGGGCTGAGGGACCGAGTTCAGTGCCTCCCTCAGCTCCCCAAGATACTGCCTCATCGTGTTCTGCCGCCTACTCCTTGCCACAGCTCAAGCAAATGCTTTCACAACAATTGGAGTATTATTTCTCGAGGTAAGTTGAGTATATTTGTGTATATAAAATTCAGATATCGTTCTAATACACATATAATCTCACGCACACAAGAAAATTAAGAATTTTGTTTAAATTAATGTTCATACGGCAAAAGCGTTGACCGGAATGAATGTTTCTGATCGCATATAGATCAGAGCGGTAAATAGTAAAATCCTTAAGGTCGTTACACACGTGAATATATTAAATTAATGAAAATATGGCATTTACTTTAAGGATGAGAACATACTCAACGAATATTAAATTAATTAACTAAATAAATTTAAATTATTCTACAAAGAAATATATAGGTAACCCAACAATAGTATATCGGTAAATTCCAAATTAAAGAGAATACACTTAACAAATATGAACATACACAAAACGTTGGGGAAGCAACACAAGTTTTCAGTGCTCTTAGCTGTTATTTAAAATTATTCAAGAAAATTCGCCATAGTTTGGCACTTATTTTGCGTGAAAAATTCATCTGAGAAATACGTTTTTTTAATAACTTCAAAAAGCACAAAAACTAAATTTAAAAACCGCGTACAGAATAAAGTGTTGTACTGAGACAGAAATAAATTGTCAAATAATAATAAATAATTGTGAGTAACGACGAAATAATGTGTTTGCAAACCTACTACTCTGCATTCAGTCGATTAAGTGCCAAACTATGGCGATGTTTCTTGAATAGGTTTAAATAACAGCTAAAAATACTGAAAACTTATTTCAACCATTTCGTTTGATATGCCACCTATTTTTGAATCGAAAATGGCTTCCAATTTAACAATAAAAATTCTAGAGCCGTATTTAGAAGAACGAAATTGATGTTGGTTTTTCATAAACGAAACGTCTTAGTGAAAATTTGTAAACGCTATCTTTTTTTCATCAAAAAGTAACAATGATCAAGTGCTTTTCATTTTTTTATATCTGTAAAAATAATGTCAGAAATAAACAAAAACTAAAATCGCCAAAAATTGATTTTTAAACAATTCTGGAAAACGGCTAAAGTTTTACTTTTGAAAACACCGCAACTGCGTCCAAGGGCAAATATATTTTTTTATATATTAACATAGTCCTTATTCCAGTATTTATCTTACGTACTTGGTATAAACGCCGTGGGGTGTATTTTTAAATGGCATCTTGATTTAAAATCTATAACAGTGTGGCTTAACAACTGTTCAAGTCAAAACAAAAATTGGACATTTTTAAGCTATCAATTCAAATGAAATTTCCACAGAAAATATCAATATTCACTATTTTGAACCAGGACATACTTTTATGTCGGCGGATAGTTTCCACCACCAGGTGAAACAACAGGGAAAACATACGATTTTGTGAGGGCAGTAGAATCTTCAAACAGTGTAAAAGTGAATGTTCAGGAGATGGGTCAAACGGATTTTTATCTGTGGGAAATCCACACTTCACACAAAAAACTGAAGCAATTCAATCGTGTATATTTAAAAAATATAGTCCAAATAAGTGCCATTCGAGGTTGTAAGTTCCAGTTTTCTAAATCGTCCCACTCCGAAACCGAACCTTTAAATTGTCTTGATTTTTTTAACTGTTAAAGCCATGAAAAACAGTTTTAAAATTCCTCGACCATTGTCTCATCCTTGTGGTTTTCCAGTAGAGAAAAGGGATGCTTTACTTAAAACTCTTGACCAAATTTTACTCGAAAATCGAAGAGAGTTTTGGCTAAATTTGCCGACTGCCAACTAATTAACACTGATGTAAGATGTGTAAGAGTATCGGGTTTTGTTCCTTTTTCTTCTCTTTGGAAGCACTATTTATACGTACATATTTTATATTTCAGATTTTCTAAGCCAAGTTGAAAATAGTTGATTTTTTTTATGAGAAAATTTATTTTGTCTGCTTGTGTACTATTTACGAAGGCCTATGTAAACAAAATTGTTATGCTGCATGTTGTAGGTTATCTTATATCAAAGCTATATATAATTATCCAATTTTTGTGTTATATTTGGATTTTTTTTTTATTCGTTTTTGACCCTTTTTTACACTATTTTCAAACGCCTGTGTGAACCAGTTCATTTATGTAACATTTTTTAGGTTATATTCTATTACAACTATGAAAAATCATTCCGTATTTCGAATAAGCTTAGGAAGTATATATTTTTTTATTTCGACCCCTTTTACACTATTTACGAACGCCTATGAAAACAAGTTATTTATAACACATTTTATAGGTTATATTCTATCAAAGCTATAAATAACTAGTCAATATTTCTGCTATTTTTAAGAAGCACGTTTTTTTCTAACCTTTTTACCCCATTTTACACTTTGTTCGTATGTCAATGTGGTCTAATTGTTTAGGTTAAATATTTTAGGTTATATTCAATTAAATGCGTAAAAAATTATGCAGTATTTCGGATATCTTTAAAAACTATGATTTTTTTTTAATTTTTGAAACCTCTTTTAAACCGATTGCCTACGCTCAATGTTTCCCAAAATCTAATCAGCTCCTTGCCATGTCCAATAGTATTTTTGTACCAAATTTGGTTAAAATCTGTCAAGTAGTTCTTGCGTTTTCGTGGATACAGACAGACATGTTTTTAAAACTACTTTATGTATAAAATGACCAAAAACAAGTATTTCCGGTACAATAAAAAAAAAATCATGAAACTAATAAGTAGTCTCCATATACATATTACATACGAGGTCTGTTCAAAAAGTACCCGGAATTCTCATTTTTCTAAAAAAATATTTATTCGTCTACATCTATATGGTCCCCTTCAAAGTAATCCCCCCTAGATATAATACACTTATGCCAGCGTTTTTTCCAGTCTTCGAAACACCCTTGATAGTCACTTTTTGTAATGCTCTGTAGCACTCTCAGCGATTCTGCCTTTATCTCTTCAATCGATGAAAAACGCTTTCCTTTCATGGGTCTCTTCAACTTTGGGAACAGGAAAAAATCACACGGAGCGATATCTGGTGAATAAGGAGGTTGGGGCATGATTAAAGTCTTGTTTTTAGCCAAAAAATCACGAATAAGCAACGATGAATGAGCAGGTGCGTTATTGTTGTGCAAAACCTTTGAATTGTTTTTCCATAAATCGGGGCGTTTTTTTCGAATTGCTTCACGCAAACGTCGCATTACTTCAAGGTAATACTCCTTATTGACGGTTTGACCTTTTGGCAAGAATTCTTTATGCACTATGCCATTATAATCGAAGAAAACAGTAAGCAAAACCTTGACATTTGATCGAACTTGACGTGCTTTTTTCACTCTTGGTGACGTTGAGTGCTTCCACGTGGACGATTGTGCTTTTGTTTCGACATCATAACCGTACACCCATGTTTCATCACCAGTTATGACCCTTTCAAGTAAATTTGGATCGTCGTTGACGTCGTTTAACAGCTCCTGAGCGATGGTAATGCGTTTGTTTTTTTGATCAAAATTCAGCAGTTTTGGAACGAATTTTGCTGCCACTCGTTTCATGCCCAAAACCTTTGAAAAAATATGATGGCATGAGCCAACTGATATGCCAACTTCATCAGCAACTTCTCTAATTGTGATTCGGCGATCATCCATAATCATTTTTTCCACTTTTCCCACATTTTCATCGATTATTGACGTGCTGGGTCGACCGGAGCGTTCGTCGTCTTCGACGTCTTCGCGGCCATCTTGGAAACGCTTATACCACTCGTAAACACTTGTTTTTTTCATAGCAGACTCACCGTAGGCTCTCTGTAACATTTCGCACACTTGGTTACACTTTATTTAATTTTTCACGCAAAATTTAATACAAATTCTTTGACTCTTCAATTCTTCCATTGTTTAAACTAACAAAAATCGCCGAGCTCAAAAAAACACGTCTACACCAGCCGCTACAAGACAGAATGTAAACAATGAATACAGCTGAAAATTTCACCATACATTAGGGACATGTGTACCAACACAATAAAAAAAAAATTTGACCACCGGACTCTCCAGACGCGCGCAATTCAAAAATTCCGGGAACTTTTTGAACAGACCTCGTATATGTTATGGAGAGCTAATAAAAGTTCCCAGCTGATTCTTATGTATTGCACTGCGTTTGTTCTAAACAGGTAGATTTAATTTATTTATTTATTTTAGTTTAAAATTAAATTTACTCCATATTCACTTCTCTGTAGATACGGCGTTTTTGCGAATGACGGCAGAATGCTATGCCATTCTTATCTTGAACACAGTGTATATTGTAACTCAATTTAGAGAAAAAATTGAGATACCTGGTTGTTTCACAGGACCCCTCAATTGGTACATATGTATATCACCACTGTTCTTTGCTGTCCAAATTAATTAATGATTGTAATCCAAGCATGTTCCTCTCTCGCCAAATGTTGATATTATTGTGTACAACATACAAACTTGTTCGTGGTCAACCACTACTACGACGTAGTAGTTGAACTTGAGAATTTAATATTAATAATCTGTCTTAATCAGTAGGTAAGGCATCTATAAGCTGAAACATCAAACAGGGATTTAAATTAGTTAATTAAATTGTGGTGTTTGTGAAAATGCAATCTGACTGCTAAAAGGCCAAGATCAACAACGATTTGTACTTTGCTTTTGCTGCCGTACGAAAAGGCTAACATTCCGCGTGAAGTAATTTAATGAGCAAACACGTTGTGAATAATTATTATTGCGGAAATAATTTAATTAAAGCAGGCTTTTTTTTCTTGTAGAACTTTAAAATAACCCCATTTAAATTGTCTTTATTAGTAGAGTTAATGGATATTCCTCAAAAAATAAACGCGGTGTTTTAGATGAGTAGAGCAATCCGCTTAGATTTTTTGTACGAAAATAGACGTGTATACACTGTGTCCAAGATAAGAATGGAATAGCATTGAAATCTTGGAATCGGTAAGAGTTACAATGTCGGTTAAATTAGAGAAAGTTGTACAATTTAAACACCTCTAAAATGGTGTTTTCCAAAATTAAACTAACTTTGGCCGTTTTCGAGAATTGTTGAAAAAACGATTTCTTGCGATTTTAGTTTTTATTTATTTTTGTTACTTTTTGAGTAGAAAATTTTCACTACGACGTTTTGTTTTTGAAAGATCATCATCAGCTTGATGTTTTTCAATATGGCCCTGGATTTTTTATTGTTAAATTTAACGCCATTTTCAGTTCAAAAATAGGTGGTATATCACATGTAATGGTTTAAACATGTTTTTAGCTGTTATTTAAAATTTTTCAAGAAAAATCGCCATATTTGTGCAACTTTTCTCTAATTTAGCCGACATTGTAACTCGTATAGTTCTTTTCACGATCTAATAAATTGACTTAGGCTTGAGATGCAATAAAACCATGAAACTTTTCGAATTTACCGTGCAGGGCCGCACTATACCTGATGAAAATGAAAAAGTACTAAGTAAATTAATTTTTACAATTTCTTAATTAATATTTTTTTATATTATTATATATATACAGGGTGTCCGGAAAAAGGAGGTCAATCCGTTAACCACAGATTCCTTGAGCAAAAATAATATGAGTTTTAAGATGTAATTTTTCATTTTAGCCCTCCATATCCTTCGACAACGTGTCAAAGTTGAAAATTTAAAACCAATAATTTTAAATAATTCTAGTATTTATTGAGATATTGGATTCAAATTTAGTGTGTTACTTCAGCATAAAAGAGCTACTTCTTTCCAAAAAACAACACAAAAAACAATGTCTTAATAGCCAAAATACGGGATGTTCAGTACCTCTTAAAATCTGTTAAGCGGTTTTTGCGTTTTCGTGCATACAGACAGACGCAAATTTGAGTTTGGACTCACCATGTATACAGGTTTTGCACTATATACTAACAATTATCTTTTTCTAAAAGTTGATAACTATCAAAAAGCTATGCCCGTAAGAAGCAGAGTTTAAATTATGTCAGTTCTAGTATAGAAGCCTTAGAATTCGTCATTTTTTGCATATAATACCAGTGGTAACTTTTGAACCACTCTGTATAATTTTCTTAAATTTTGGTATGATTAATGTCAAGTCTAAACCAATGAAATTGTGGAATAATAAATAGGGCTCTCAATTTAAAAAAAACGTAAGTTTGGTTCACCCTGATTCGATGAGCCACCCTGTACAAATATCAATAATTTTAAAATACGTACTTTAGGACTGCCTACACACTGGCTGCTTAGTTTTGTGTGAAATTTTTGATCTTTGTTTGAGGTAATATCGACCTTCGACGCACTAATAACTCACCCTGTATATCCAGCAGCTTTCGTTCGTAGTACAGACAAAAATTGGGGTATAGGGATACCATATTATGTTTCAGTTCAACGGATTTTGAAAAATCACAAATACATCCGAATAAATAATATACTAAAGTCAAAGCGGATGACTTATACAAATAAGGACCCGGAATTTTTGTCAAAAATAATTTGGAGCGACGATCCAAAATTTTTGGGCTGATAATAATCCTAACGTGAGAAAAGAAATGGGTTTTCAAGAAAATTTTGACATAAATAGTGTCTGTATTTTAGATAAAAGTACAATTAGTTCTTTACTTTTTCATAACACACTTAATGCTGAGAGATATGTCGAAATATTAAGGGCGACTGTCACCAGTTTAGTCGAAAGTTTGCCATTACAAGAATAAAGTACTTCGTGGATTCAACTGGATATGAATTCTGTACTACTTATTGCTTTTTTGTAATTTCCAGAGAGAATTTAGCCAACGACACGTACTTGTTGTCACAAATGGATAACGATCAATACGTGCCCATATGGACGGTGGCGAATTTCAATCAAGTGAAAAGGCTCACCAAAGACATTAAATTAATTACGGAAGTGTTAAGAGAATCACCAAATGTACAAGTAGATGAAGAGGGTATGAAAGTACGGCCGAATCATAAAAGGTGTATCGTTATATTACGCGAAATACCGGACAATACACCAATTGAAGAGGTTAAGGTAAATATGAAGTAAATATTATATTTTTCAACTTTGATTCAAGGGTCTGATCTGATAAATAATTTCCTTATAATTGAGGGAAACATAACTTTTCCGTTCGATCTAAGTTCTCGTGTCTCTAGAGACGGTTTTAATGTAGGAATCACTTGGAATGTTCCGATAGGCCTAACCTAGTCTAATGAGACGTGACTTGAATAGACCAAGTGATACTATCGCACCAAATCTTACATGCTCAAATATTCCGTTTTTGTCAATTTTCTCGGAAACAATGCATCCTGGCGACATGGAACATTACCTTTTTTACGTAGTTTGAGCTAAGATTTAAGAATTTACACTTAATGTTAGCAAATGGCTTCCGTTAAATTTTTGACGGCAACAAAAGTCAAGATCCCTCCGTATCTACGCCGCTGAGGAAAAATATGCGAATGTCACACCTAATAGTAGCTATTGACAATACAAAATACTGTACCAAATTTTGTTCGAGTTCGATAACCCATTCAGAAGTTACGAATAAAAAGGTAAAGTTTTACTTAGCAAACTCAATCTTTCTTAGTATGCTTTTGCGGACCCATGTTCATATAAAATGTTATTCATAAAATTTTTTTGAAGCAACTGTTACAGTTCTGCTACAAAAAACTGAGACTCACCCTGTATATTCTTTTGGGAACCCAAAGTCAGGCAAATAACGCCTCGTCTATTTCTAATGCATTTACGGCAAAACCACAGCGCAACTTCAAAAGTTAATACCCACAAAAACCTCTCTGTTCCAGAGCCTCTCCTTTCTATTTCAGAAGTCCTGGGACTATGTCCTGAAGGTCTATAATCTGTTCTTTCTCGTCGCATCTGCTGCTTTATTTGTCTGCAAAAGTAGTTGGAACTTCTGACGTTTCTTCCGCATTTGATTGTCTCTGCTTTGAACGTCGCTAGGGTCGTCGTTGTCTTCACCTTATAGAACCTAGGGTCATAGTTAACATCTTGGCCTCTTGAACCTCCGGGCTTGTTTCTCGGGACTGTTGATGTTCCATACGTCATAGTGGTCAGCATCATGTTGTGTCTGTAAGGGAAAGTTATCCATTAAAACACTTTTTCCAATGCACTGTGGATTTCGTTCTGTACAGCACCGCCCAACTGCTGCTTGACCTGTTGGAGCTGCTCTAGGACCAAATAACGGATGAACTGTAGAAATGTAGGTGCTACAGGCAGGTTTGTCGTAGATTCCCGGGATGTCCCAGGGATGACTTTCGTATTGGTGCAAAACTGTCTTGGATGTGACGTTGATTTAGCAACGGGTTGCTTCCTCTTCTACTGCGGGCCTTTCGGCGCCAGGAGCTTGATACAGCGCCTGTAGGGTGTTCCTCTCCACAATTTGCTCATGTAGCTTTGACTTCCCTAGGCTTAGTGCAGTCACTAGCCCTGTGATCCGAAATTTTGGTAACGGAAGTACTGGTAGGCCCTCTGGGTTTCCTCTTCATTTCGCATGACACTACGAGGTTAATAAGCCTTTTAACCTCGTAGATTTTCTTCTCTACGGCTACCACCATCATAGGGGGTGTGGCTCTGCTTTTGTCCTCCAGTTGGTCATCTTGCCTATTTTGGATGCAGTTGTGACTTTAATTCCAGTTCGACATCATCTCTGGGGATACCTTCGAGGATCGCCCTGAACACGACATGGGAATTCTGGTGCTCAGAAAGCTGATACGTGTAATACTCCTCGCCGCTATCTGATATTGTCAAACTTCTGTACGCAGTGATCATGGCTGGTTCAATGCGGATGCCTGGGCTTTAGTGTATTCAATCTTCTTGTCCCGGAGAGTTTGACTCAACCGAGATCAGTTATCCTTCCTACTATGAATAATAGGAGGGATCGCTGGCTCCACTTCTCCTTTTGGGCCGAAGCAGTAGGCGTCGGTGCTGAGGTTGTAGATGAAATTGGAGCGAGCTGTGGGACTCCTATGCTTCGTCTTCTTTTTGGTTGGGATTCTTGTGTCCTAGTCGTCTTGGTGGAGCCGTTGGCTGATTTGTCTCTTCCGGTTGGAAAGGATCGTCCTCATTGGATGTGGTTTCTGCTTGTGGCTCAACAACCATGGGTGTCTCAAGCAAGCTTAACTCATTTATAAGCTGGCTTATACAGGGTGTTTTAAAAAGACGCGGCAATATTTAAGGGGGTGATTTCTCACGTCAACCCTTATGGTTATTGAAATATTTGAGTTTGAAATGAAGGCAAAATTTGGTTCGGTCTCGTGTTTTATTTAAAGCCGCCACTGTTATCGATGACGGTATGATGTAATAACAGAAATGTTCACAACATGACTGTTATTCAACTATGCTTTTTGTTTCACTACTTTGTCTTATATCACTATTAAAACTATATTTCAAGTTGAAAAGTAATCCATTATCAGAATTAAGTTTTTCACTCAAACTCATTGGATTTTCCACTCGTCGCCTTTTAAATGTGATTTCTTCAGCCTTCTAAATAATGAAAGAAGGAAGGCAATCAAAAAAACCTGCATTGTTCAATTGTGCCGAAATGCTGGTTTATGTTCTCTTTAATTATTGTTAATTTGTTATTGATTTCGGCGTGTGTGGTTGGAATGAAGATATTAAACTGGAAATGGGTTGGGTATATGGCACGAATTGATCTTCAATAAGTGCTCTATTATTGAGAGTTGACCTTATTCTTTAGATTAAAAGCAAGTGTTGATGTTCGATCGATCATTATTAAATTAATTGTGTTAGTGTGAGAACTAGGATAAATTGGGTAGTGTTGGGTATGGTGTACATTTTAGTTTTTGATGTTTATTTAGCGTCTCACTAGATTTGACCTTTAGCTCAGTTATTGTGGTCTAAACGGATAAAACTGGTGAGTTACAGGAATTGTTTGATAGAATAAGATATTCTGTTACCAATAAATGCCGAGGAATATTCCGGATGAATGAAAATTAAGTCACTAGCGTCGAAAGGAAAGGGTGATAATCTAGAAATGTAGAATACCTACGTATTTATTATTATTATTATCATTCAAACAGTAAGCGGTAGAACCGATGAGACGGTCGTTTGACATTTCGCTATAAAGAGCATTGGACCATCCAGTTACCCTGATCCTCAAGCAGGTCATCCAGTGTATTTTTGAAACCAGGGCAGACACAACCCCCTCTGGCAGGGCATTTCAGGTGTATACCACTCTATTCGATACAAAGTTTCTTCAAGCAAGCCTGGAGCATGCCTCTTTGCACAATTTCTTACTGTTTCCACGTAAGTTTGGATTTCTGTTGATATGAAATTCAAATTTATAGTATAGTGGCCGCTAAGAACCTTGTATGTCTGTATTAAGTCGCCTGCGTTTAGCACTATTAGCCGATCTTCATAGGGCAGGTGGGAGAGCGCGTGTGGAAGCCTCTGTACTCTCTCCAAAGCTTCAAAATCTTTAACAAAATACGGAGACCATACACTATTGGCATATTCCAGGCCTGGCCTGACAAACAACTTGTACAACTTTTAAAACCTTGATTTAAATGATCTCCGGGTCAAATACCACATTCTGTTGGATTTCTTCACCACCGAAGTGGAGGTTCTTTTGCTGGTGAGTCGGTCTGAATGTGCGCCCTCGGACAGACTAAGATATCTCAGGATTATTTGAGTCGATATGAAGGACTGTGCATTTATCTATATTCAAACTCATCAGCCAAGTCGAACACCACGATATTACTTTGTCAAGATCCGCCTGGAATGGAATGCTTCGTGTCTTCGGCAAAGAAACTTGCACTCATTTTATATTATGTTAGATCAGATATGTATACCATGAACAACAACGATCCCAACAATGAACCCTGAGGCACTCGGCGGCGGAACGCCACTCTACGGGAATTCGCACCATTTACCCTAACCTAGAAACTTCATCCCCTAAGAAAGAGCCCAATCGATATCAGGACATCTTCATGAATATTTAGGTCCTTATACACTGTGCCCAAGATAAGAATGGGATTGGAGTAGTTTGTTAGGTAACTTTATTGAAAATAAATATAGTAAATAGAATACTATCATAATAATAATAATCAGGGAACAAATTAGTGCACATAAGAAAGGGATTTAGGTCGCAAGGGTGTCGAAATTAGCCCCATCTAGATTTCAGGAGACAAGTACTGTTTAAGAACTCCAACAGTTGGAAGAAGACATTTTGATAACTTCATCAAATCGTTTAATAATATATAGACGACACCAAAACAAGCAAATTAATCCTGGTGAATTTGAAAACAATTATTATAAACTTAAACTTCAACACAATAAGGAATATCTGGGAAACGGGTTGATTAGCTTTCTCCGAATACCGTTACCTAATTAAGTTAACGATATGTCCACTTAACATATGTCATATTTATCACAATTAATATTTATGGAATAGCTTTACTTTTAGAAAATACGTACCTATAGCTACTACCAAACAATAACATAGATATGCACAATGAAATTAACGCTTGCTTTTGAAAACAGTTCCGTTTCGTCAAATGGTACGGCAGATGTTTGTAGACAGCCTTTGTTATGATTTGTATTTATTTTTGAAAACATCTGTAACATTATTGTCAATAGATCAATAATTTGCAGAACGTACAATAGATAAATGGTCAAATGTCCATTATATTATCATGAAATAAGAAATGCACAAGGACATATCGGGTGTCCCGCCGAAAAACACAGGATCTACAGTAGTAGAAATTTATGGGAAGAACTTTAACGGTATTGCCGTAGCAAACAGCAAATAACATTCATATAGTTTTTTACCTATGACCTTTGGAATATTTTAGAATATAATATAGGAAACTTTACTACAATCATGTTTTTATATAATTCTTTGGCGTTAAGCATATTACTGTGTTTTAATTTCCTGACCCATGGAAAGTATTGTGAACGCGCTAAAAAAAATCGGTTATGTCACCCCGAAAGTTGAACTATCAATATCGCTTCCTTATAAAGATAGTGGTGATACTTTACCTTGAGCAATGCTTTGGTACATGACAGCTGTCAGTTTTTTTTTTTGCGTGTTGTCATTATATTTAATATTATTGTTGTTTTATCTTTGATGATGCCACTGCATTGTCAACAACATTTCATTGCGAAAATAACTAGTCGAAAACATGATCGTTGTAGTTGCGGTCCGACCAGGGTACTCTGCGTAACGAAACAGAATTTTAATAATTATTAATATTATAATTGTATTATTTTTATTATTTCCACGAACTATCTACTTTATTCAAAAATTAGAAATAAAAAAAGATTGCCAGAGGTGGGATTCGACATGCGAAACGCACGCTCTATCAAAAACGACAAAAACCCTTCTCAATTTACTTTATTATATGCCAATAAGAGTTATAGGTTCCAACTACCTAACTGATGAAACTTTAAACGCAATTTTCTTGAGAATGAAAATGGTTATATCCGTCTTTATCTCAATTTTTTTTTCCCTATGCGGGAAAGTAATTGATATAAAGACGGATATAACCATTTTGTACTCCCCTGAGACTACTAAGACCATTTCCAGATGGAAGTCTGTATGTATTCTTCCATAATAAGCGCCTAAATGCGCAATTGAGCTAAATTTTGGTGTATGAAATTTCGGATGAACTCATTCTCCTATTCATCCAAAGTGTAGTTTTTGAGGCGTTCCAGATTTTGGCATTTTTTTCGACTGTTCATTGTAACGTGAAATTATTCTAGGAACACTGTATTTTGGCAAAAGAAACTGCCTGGAAATGTCAACCAGGCATATTGGTTTACCTTTTGGCATATTCAATCCGGTCGAAAATACGAACAAGCTTAATTTATAACACTAACAAAAAATAATAATAAAAAAATTGATTTTATCGTAAGAATTGCTTTACTTTTGTCCGATCGTGTAACTCCCAAACTACAAAGAGTACATTGACAAATGTCCGTTATATTTTGATTAAAGAAGTGATCAGAGTCCACCGCAATCAGAAGATCTGCATACAATCACAGATACACCATTAATCTGATTGTGGAAATCATGTGGGTTCCGACCCCTCGACATTAAGATATTCTAACTTTGAGAAATTTTGACTACAAGTTAACACGACACTAGTGTAGCTGATCTCTAGGCACTGCCGTGTACCGTCTAGTAACAAAACACTAAACTGAAAGCTTCAATAGTATTGAACTCTGGTTCTCCAATGATTCAAAATGTTATGTGGCTGTAATTAATTATTTTTTATTTTATTTCTAGAACCTTTTCGCTGGTGATAACTGCCCGCGCCTAATCTCCTGCGAGTTTGCACACAATAGTTCCTGGTACGTCACATTCGAATCGGATGAGGACGCCCAAAAAGCCTATCGGTATTTGCGTGAAGAAGTGCGGGAATTCCATGGTAAACCAATAATGGCGAGAATTAAAGCGAAACCGATGAATAGGTTGCCGATACCACCAGTGGCTGCTGGGACAGTAGCTGGTATGAAAAATGGTTTTCGGGTGACACCGCCGCCGGCGGCGGTATACGATCCAGCGGCGTTTCCGCCAGGTCAACAACGGTTTATATATGCCAATGGTACACCTGGACAGCCAGTACCCACATACAACCAGGTGCATGTTTATGTAAGTATTGAGGTACATAATTACCATTCGCAAAGGGATGAAAGCTGAGTTGGATGTAGTTTATGGCACATCTGCTTCTCTACAGGGTGTAGAGGGTGTAGCATGACCTATTTTTGGATAAAACTACGATGAGCAATATTTTTTATTGTCAGTTTAATTTAGTCTATCAAATAACTTCCTTATTTTGACAAATACCTAAAAAATCTAATAATAATAAAGACTTTATTGTAAAAAAAAAGATATTTTTACAAAAGGCCAAGATGAAGCAGTGCTTCCTAACTTAACCTAAGTTTAACTTATATTTTACCTTAAACTAAACTGAAATTTGTTTTATATTGCTGACCAAAATAAGTATCTTTTTTTACAAATTAATATGTTCTATTACGTGTCTGACAGCGCTCCTAAACGAAAATCCCTGTAAACTTTTTATATTGTCCGGTAGGGCGTTGTAATATTTAGAAACCGTATAGGAAAATGACCGCTCAAACATTGATGTTGTTTGTACCGGTGGCGTAATGACAGTTTTATGACGAATATTCACATCATGCACAGATCCCCGGAACTTCAATCTTTCATATAAGTATTCGGGCTTTTTTCTTCTAATGAATTTATTAAACAGAATTGTGAAATGTGTTGGTTGAATGAAAGTGCAGAATCAACCACGACACCGAGGTCCTTTGTCACCGAGCATCTTTCCAAAAATGTATTGTTAATTGCATAATTATGTTTATGGGGTGCCAGTCCTTTATAAAATGTCATGCACTTGCATTTTTCGATATTCAAGGGTAAGCAGTTATTGACAGTACACCACTGATTTAGGACATTTAAGTCCTGCTGGAGAGCATGACTTTCCTCAGGACCGCATATAGTTCGAAATACCTTCAAATCATCTGCAAACAGAAGAGAGTTACTCGAAATGTCCGAGACAATGTCGTTCACGAATATAGCAAAGATGAACGGAGCAAGATTGCTCCCCTGAGGAGCACCACTTGTAACAGAGAACTAGCGAGACCTAAAACCGTTATATTGGACGAACTGGCTCCTGTCAGAGAGATAAGAATCAAAAAAACTCACCAACCTATCACCAAAACCAATCTTGTACATTTTATATTTTATTATGCTATCATCCAGATGATCAAAAGCCTTTGAAAAGTCCTGACCAAGAGCCGGGATTGTAGTTTGTAGAAATTCCACGTTCCAAGTTTGTTACGGTTGAGCGCTTATAGAAGAATCCGTGTTGTTGAATGATGAGGCGGTTTTTTATTTGGTGAAATATTTTGTCTCGAAGTATCATTTCGAATACTTTTGAGAAGTTAGACAAGATGGAAATCGGACGATAGTTGGTAATAACATCGGCATCCTCCGACTTATGTACAGGACAAACTCGCTCCAATTTCCAAGCAGTGGGAAACGTATTTAATTGAATTAGCTTGTTGAATATAATGGCTAATGGTTCAGCCAACACATACGTACAATCCCTAATAATGAAAGCAGGAACGTTGTCGCAGCCTGAGGTCATTTTGGGTTTAAGCTTTCTCATAGCTTTTAGTACGTCATCAAAAGTAATACTGTCCACTGTAACAGAGCCATCACAACATCTGGATTGATTAGAGCAGATGCGGTGGCGGGAACAAAGACACTTTGAAAGTAGTCCGCGAAGGCATTGACGATACTATCCGGACCTGACAGGGATTCACTTGTGCTGAGATGCATTAAACCAGGTATTCGAGATTTGCGTTTTTTGTTCTGAATCAATTTCCATAGCTCACTAGGGTAATCTCGAATAGAGGCCTGTACCTGCAAGAGATATGCTTCGTAAGATTCGATCGATATTATAATAGAACGTCACTGTAAAAGTTCCTTTAGCATTTTTTAAATTAAGGAATTTATTTGATACAGTAAATATCAATGATTTTCGAAAATCGTCCTGCATTTCGAAAAGTAAACCACTGATATAAAAAACTTTATCGCTTATTGTTTGTTTTATTCAAAACTAGGTTATGACATCTGTGCTAATTCTTTCCCATTTCGTATTTTTTTTGAGATGCCCTGCAAAATCAACGAATTTGGTACACCCTGTGTAGAAGAAAATATAATCGCCCTTGGATAATTCCTGGGTACTTCGTGTATATTTATAACCTAACTTTTATTTTAAATCTATCTCTTTCCAATAACAACTGGCGTGAAGCAGGGTTTTATGATTGCACTACTCTTGTTTTCGATGTTTGTGGGAACGGTCATCAACTTGTTAAGCTCGTTGAGCTTCAATACGTGGATGACAATGTTGTTCTGGCTGATACAGAAGAGGATTTTCAATATATACTAAGTGCATACGGGAGTATCGGGCTTGAACTGAAATGAATTGTAGTTCCTACCCTTACGTATAGCTGTGGGTCTTGGACCACTTATCGGAAGCATTTAAAATATCTAGAGGAGTACCATCAACGATGCCTTAGAAGAATTCTTATAATCAAATGGCACCCCCGACGAACAAACATCAGCGTTCTGGGGGAAGCTGAATCAACTAGCATTGAGGCGATGATTTTGGTGCAAAGTTATTTTTATTTTGTAAACACAGAGTCGTTTAATTGAAAAACAGCAGATCTATACATTTTACACCGAAAATCTACCTGATGCAGGTTTACATAGAAAAGTACAATGTACACACGTTTCAAACATCTTCTATTCGGCTTGTTTTGGAAAAACAACAGCTGGCCCCGCGCTTTGTTATAAAAACAACAGTTGGCCGTAAATATTCCTTGAGTTCACTTTAACGGCGCGGCAGCGCAGTCTGTCAGCTTGCTTAATAGTGGCTGTTATTATTTAACAAGGGCGGCAAATAAGAAGTTCTACATTACATTAATTTGTTGCCAAAAATACTTCTAACATGACAGATTGAATTTGACACTTTTTTCAATTTGATTTTTTACTCTTTTTTTCAAATACAAAAGTTGTGAATAAGATATTCATTTTTGTATTATTCGGTGTTCTCAATGTTTTTTCAGTTAATTATGTTTCAATTAATTAATTTTTCGGTACCGGTGATAGAAAGCGTCCAGTTTGGGCCACCCTGTACATACCTTCATCTCTGTTTTGTTGTTTTTTTTATTAACGTAAAAATTATATGTTTAATATCACAAAAAAAAACTTTATTTAAAATAAATGAAATTTTGTATCCTTGGCGGAAATAGTAATAACACCGGACATACCATAATATCCAGTTTTTATTTTCAATGTCCTATGTGTGTTGTAAAAAACACATAAAGTCAGGTTAAACTTTATACATTAATTATATGAATGTGATGCTTAATAAAATTTCATAAAATATCGATTCAACAGTAAAAGTGTTATTTTAGTTGTAAACGTAAAACCCAACTTTATATGAACACAGTTTTGTATCTCAAGGGTTGTTGTTTTGTTGATTATATTTACATATAGTTGAATTTAAGTTTCTGAACCATAGTTTATTTGAAGACCATGAAAATACATAATATAGTATGCAAATTGTTAGATTTTCCATATAAATTAAATTTTCCAAGGATGGAGATGAAATTCTGATTTTCCTGAATGAGAACAAATATGCTACAAGTTGCCTGCGACATGTTGAATATTAAATACATAATAATGTTTCTAGCAGTATAACTGTTGTTTAAGCCGGAAGTTGCGATTGATACAGTTCATACACATTTCGATCACTTTTCGGAGTTCCTCAAGGTTTTAACTTGGAACCACAGTTGTTCGTAAATGATCTCTTTAGCAAACTTAATTGTGGCAAGTTATTGTTCGCGGATGATTTCAAGATTGCCTTTGAAATTGAGAATATTGGTGACTGTGATGAGCTTCAAGCTGATGAATCATGTGTTGGAATGGTGTCAGGAACACCATTTAGAGTTAAATCCAACGATATGTAAGAGTATGACGTTTACAAAGAAAAAAATATTCAATATTTATATAGGGCACAACCATATCGTCCGTTGACTCTGTGGTCGAGCTTGGAATTATTTTCGACCCTGAACTTCGCTCCGTGGATTACATTTTGAGAAAGACAGCGGAGGCCAAAAACATATGGTTTTAAAGTTTAATAATGTTAGTTCCTTGATGGTTCGATTTAATTTACAAAGCTTGGTGACAAGAAGAATTTTAAATTTAATTGTGTTCTTGTATAAGCTTCTGCATGGTAAAATTGATGGTCCTGATAAGCATGGGAAAGGGAATGTAAGTGTTCCAAGAATGGAGGGTCGAAATAATGTGTGCTAATTACAATTGTGTTTGTGCGAACTGTAATGTTGTCGATTCTAGCTAGTGAAGTTAGTAGGTAGGTTCAAAACGTTGCACTGCGACCATACGAGGGTCTATTGTAGCTCATACCTATTATTCATTTTCAGCCAGCAGCTCAATCTATCAGTATGAATAGTTCTGGGTGAGCTTTCTTGTAGACTGGCTGGTCATCAACTAAACTTAACCATAACTTAATATTCACTGTTGTAAACTTTCATCACTCGGCATTTTGGAACATTCCTGTAGGAGTAGGGTGTTCATGTTTTATTCTGTAAATATTTAACAAAAGTGTTTTTTCTTTGCAGTCACCTTACCAACAACAGCCATTTATCGCTTGGCAACCATCGGCCACAGGTTACTTTGATTTGAGTAATGTCTTTCAAGTGAATGGTTTAGCACCGCAGCCATTCAAGCACACCCCATACCGTTCAAATCAGGCATCGAGGCCGAGGAAACAATCGAGGAATGGGGGTGTTGGGGCAAATCAAAATAATAACAATAATGCAAGCGATCAATCTTCACAAGGTAAGATTCCAGATGTATCACGTTAATTTTTTGATGTCAACCAATATTTAGTACTAAGACGACTGTAAAAATGACAGTCGACAAATTCTTATTGGTATTATTAAACGTGGACGGGTTAGTCTTAGCGACGATCTAAGGGCAGGTGCACCAGAAACGATAATTATCTAGGGAAATGTTTATACGCCATTGGGGATTTCAAAGACCTCAATTCAAATTTCTTTGCATATCTCTATATTGTGAATTCAAGCTGTTTGCTGGTGATCTCAAGTGTTATAGGACGATCCGAGGTGTCACCGACTGCTACCTTTTGCAGGAGGATGTCACTCAGTTGGTTAATTGGTGCGAGATTAACGGCATGGATTTAAACGTCTTGAGGACATGGGATTGACCACGTTGGGAGCGCGTAAGAGCGTGGGTGACCTTACCATTTTTTTACAAAATTATTAATAATATCAATCGTTCATCTTGCTCTCACAGATTGTGCAAAATGTTCCTCCCAGAGCTGTTAGAGCGACTCATGTGTTTCATGAGGCATATTACCGGACAAATTACGCTAGGGGTAGTTTTATTCCTAGGGCATGTCGTTTGGCCAGTCAATGTTCAGACCTGGAACTGGAGTAATGAGTTCCTGGGGCACTTGAAGCGGGCCCCCCGAGGAATCGGCTTTTCTTAACCGATTTTCACAACTGCTTTACGATTAGTATTGAGCATTGGTTTGGGCTTGTGATATTGTAATGTTGTATTTGCAATTAGTTTATAACGCCTGTTTTTTGTTTTTTTTTTTTATTATTCGTGTTGTATATCGTATCTTTTGACCAAAGAATACGCACCAGTTAAAGTAATCAGGTCTCCAAAAAAACTCTAGATCAAATCGTGGATTTATATAAATAAATAAATAAAAATAAACGTCAGTCGTCTGTTTCGAAGTTTCTGCATAAATCCAAAAATATGGTTGGTACATTCATCTCAATACAAGGTCATGTAGCTAAAGTTCCTCTGCAGCATCAAAAATCTCTTATTGCCGATTGATATACAACCATTTCTTGGCAGAAAGTATTGCTGAGCTTCAGAACTCCAACCCCAATGACGAATCTAATCAATCAAATGTTGTCTTTCAGATTATGATTTGTGTTACATTTTACATGTCTTTCAAAAGACATGAACTAATTTGCTCAGATTGAAAAACCTAAATTATTCGAGGTAACTTACAACCTACATCATATTTATCTTGGATCTACCGCTTCCGTTTGCGGCATCGTTGGGGAAACTTTAGCTGATAAACTGCAGTAGGTATCATATTACCATGCGATTTTACTGATACGATAGTGAAGAAATTAAACGATTTTATTATAGAATTTTCCCATACTGGCTGAATGGTGTATAAACCAGTCAAAAAAAAGTAGGTACTGTCACCCCAAAACTTTCCCGAAAGTTGAACTATCAATATTGCTTCAATAATTTATAGGGGAGTTCATTGCGGATGCTGATAATTTAAAATATGATATCACCTGGGTAATCTAACCTAATAATTATAATATGCTAAACCGAGTGCTAAACTAACTCAACTACATTGCTCGAAAACTAGAAATAAAAAAAAATGCAAGACCAAGAACGAACCCAGTACATTCCGCACCCAAAGCCACGCCGATTACCACTGAGTTGCGGCCCATGGTAAAAGAAATGAAAGCAAATTACATTAAAGTCAGTGGTCGTCGTATTATATATTTGTAACTTTCCCAAACGCATTTACCAAAATTTAGCTGAATTGCTTGAGGCGTTTATGCGGTATCGTGCAAGAATACATAAATACACACTAAAGGCTTCCATCTGGAAATGGTCTTAATCGTCTCAGGGGACTTCAAAATGGTAATATCCGTCTTTATCTCAATTTTTGTTTAGCGGGTTCACAATACTTTCCATGTGGATCGGGAAAGTAAAATTGATAATATGTATCAAACACATTCATTGGATATGAAATTAAATCTTTGTACATATTTGGCATGAGTAAACGCTCTACCTTCAGTGAAATGCTCTTCTGTCTCTCGCTCTATTAGATTAAGTTTCTTTATAATGTAAGAAAATATATCCAGACCTCAACAAAATTACTATACCTACATAAAATTTGAGATTTCGGTAATATAATATTACTCTTCCGTCGTGAACAATAAAAATATTACGATTGTTGAATTTTATCAACCAAATCAGGAAATTCCTTGAGGAATCACTCCCTCATATAAAGTCTATTAAGTAAAATGCGCTGTTCTCGGCAGTATACACATGTAACTTAAACGATATGTACTTCAGACATCGTATTTTCTCGATTGAGAAATTTTTATTGGCTTGTTTCCGATAGTTTTAATTTAACAAAGTTAGTTCTGTTCGACGAATTGGAAAACGGAGTAAAAATTTCGACTTTAAGAACCGGAATATTGGATTTCAATTCAAACTTTTCCCGATTTCCGCCATGGGTATTTTCATATTTGGATGAAGCAGACGTAAAAATGATTGAATATTGGAGTCGCCAAGTATAAAAAAAATCGGTTATGTCGCTCCAAATACTTTCCCGACAAGCTATAAATATGGTCTGCGTAACGGAACTAAATTTTAATAATAATTATTATTATACTTGTATTATTTTTCTCCGTATAAAACTTAAACCATAACCTGAGGTAAACACAGTTTTACCATAATACTGTAATTTTGTCTGAAGCAGCCTTTATGGTATATATATTTAACTATCATCCATAATGTATGTATTAGACATGTACTTCCCTCATTTTTATTCTATTAATAGATTATTTATTTTCGTCTCTGTCTTCGTTGTGCATTTGACACCCTTGCAAGTGCTGGTCTCCTCTGTCACACCATCTATAATTCAGCAACAATGTGCAACGCTGCCATATACCCATTATACAACGAGATACAACCACCTGACGGCCGGCTGTCGTCCTTCATATAAACATAGTTGCCAAGGTTTAATTGCAGTAAGCATAGCAGACTTTATTTTTTGTCATGCTTCACCACAAGTCGCCACTGATCACAAGACTAGAGCAATTTCAACCAAAAACTAATGGATTCATCCTAGAACTCTCCCAAATTCATACACCCAAATTTAGCTCAATTGGTTAACGCGTAACACACACAGACAAGCAGATTTCCATCTGGAAATGGTCTTAATCGTCTCAAGGAACTTCAATAATAATAATAGCTTTATTACTCAACAGAACAAGTTCCATTTACAGAGCAATGCATACAAAAACCAACTATAACTAAAGCTTAACTATATTAAATAACAGTAGGTACATCAATAAACAACGAAAATCAACCAAAGTACACAAGTATTAATGAACATCAAGTTCCTTTAATATTGATACCGCGGAAGACAATATTTCATTCAGCGAATCAAAAAATATATCACACTCATCATTAACCAAATTAAATTGCCGGCACATAGTATAAATGGGAGATTTTAATATAACATTTGTTCTGGATCGCTCATTATAAAATGCAATAGAACTTCTAGCATTGATACGCGGAACCAACAGAGATACCTTTTCCAGTAGCTCAGGGCACACTACATCACTATTGAATATCTTATATAGGAAGCTTATACTAAACAAATTTCTCCTTAAACTTTGAAATTGAAATCGGTCAATAAGATATTTGTAAGGTATTCCGCGATCCGGGTAATTTCCATCAATCTTAAAGCACAAACATTTTAAAAATTTACGCTGAACTTTCTCAATCATTTGAATATCACAGTCATAGCAGGGGTACCAGACCAAAGAGCAATACTCAAGCTTGGATCTTACATATGCAAAATATAGAGTATTCAAAGTAACGACACTCTCGAAATATTTGCTGTTTCTAACAATAAAGCCATAAGCTTTGATCGCACCAGCCACCATATCTGTAATATGTTCCTTGAAAGTGAAATGCATGTCAAAAGTAACTCCAAGATCTTTAATCCTTCCTCCTTTCGATTAAGAATTACTCCATTTACATTATAATAAAAGATGGTCGGGGACGTTTTGCGGGTATAAGAAACAACATTACATTTCTTAGGACTGAGGGAAAGTCTGTTTTGTTCACACCAAGCATTCACCAATTGAAGACTGCCCTGTAGCGAAATAAAATCCTGCGGCGTACTTATCGTTGTAAAAATCTTTAAGTCATCTGCATAAATCAGTTTACTACAATTCAAATCATTAATGAATAATAAAAATAATAGAGGTCCCAGATTTGAACCCTGAGGTACTCCAGATAGAGCTGCATAATATGTCGATGTATATCCATTGTATGACACAAACTGAACTCTATCAGTAATATAAGATTGCAGAAGACAGACGGCATCAGCGCTAAAGCCAAAATGCGGAAGCTTTTGTATAAAGATTGTATGATCAATTCGATCAAACGCCTTGCAAAAATCGGTGTATACAACGTCAACCTGACCGCGGTTATCCAACGTCCCAGACACGTATTGTGAAAAAATTGACAAATTTGTAAGTGTGGACTTGTGTGCAATGAAACCATGCTGATACTGGACCAGCCCATGTTGAACAATTGGATAAATACGATTGTAAAGGACTATTTCAAGTAATTTAGAAAAACTAGACAGAACAGGTATCCAAAATGGTTATATCCGTCTTTATCTCAATTTTTTTCAGCGCGTTCACAATACTTTCCCTGTGGGAGAAAGTAAAAATACTGGAGAAAAATAGATTATCTGAGTCTTTGAATTCTGTTCGAATCCATCAAAATGATGAATCGCGAAATTAGGATCATTTTGTGAGGTCATTAACACACCCTGTTTTGTAGTGTATTATCAAACTGAAAGTGGACATTATTGTCCGTTAATAAAGAATAAATAAAAATTGATACCTGTTGTTAAAGTTTTATTTTAATTGAAAATTTGTGTTATGAATTATTTGTAGGTTCGTCACAGGGTAGTAGTGGTATGGGTGGTATAGCAAGACCATCAACGTCACATCAGCAACAGCGATCGATATCACCGCAACAGCATCAGCAAAACCACAATCATAATAATAACAATAATGTTAAAACGAACAATCATGTTAAGGGAACAGTCGAGGGTGCTGTACCAAGAACCACAATGCATATTAATAATGTTATAGATGGACACGAACCGCATATTACTATCAGTAATAATTTACCTCCTATGGGTAAGTTTTAGTTCTTGATCAAACATCTATTTTGTCAATCGGTCTAATTGGGTCATTAATTAGGCTAATAGTAAAATTAACGCAACATCTCAATCTTTTTGAGGAATTTGATTATTTTGCTGGGTGATTCGTCTTTTTGACTCCTGTTTAGTGATAGCAGTTTTTCAATGCGCCTTGCTGTTGTCCTGTTCCTGTTCCTGTTTAGGAATATGTTCTCAAATCTCTGGTTCCCGGTTTTGACCCAGTACACACGCCTCCAGGCCAGTGTATGGGGATTCAAAGGCTTGTCTCACTGCACAACTCCCACGCTTTTGGTCTTCTACCGAAGATGATCCCTGTTAAGGTTTATATGCCGTCTCGATTGAGAACATCTCGGTAAATATGGGTATCTTGACATTTATGTCAAATTGAAATTTAGACCCATACGGAAAGTATTGTGAACGCGCTAAAAAAATGGGGTAAAGAGAGATATAACCATTTTGAAGTCCTCAGACGATTAAGACCATTTCCAGATGGAAGTCTATTAGGATGTGTGTCTGTATCTAATTGTATTCTTCCACGATAGCGCCTAAGTGTTTCGACCAATTGAGCTAAATATGAGTTTGGGGGAGTGAAGGTTTGTTCTCGTTGGATCCCACACAATTTCACGGGTGCTCAAAAAAAAATGCTCGTGTCAACTGGTGCTAACAAATACTCAAAATATAGAACAACTCGCGGCGCTCCTCATAGAGGAGTAACCTTCCCCTTTATGTGGAGCCTGCTAGTAGACGAACTACTGTATAAACTGACAGATCAGGGCATAGAATGCAAAGGATATTCTGACGATATTGTCATAATAGCCAGCGGCAAATTTGAAGGGACCTTGTATTGTCACACAACAAAAGCTCTGATGGAGTGCAGGAATCTGGCAGACAAGACTTCGGGGCTGTAAACCCAAAATACTGCGGTGGATATACGAGGTCTGTTCAAAAAGTACACGGAATTCTCATTTTTCTAAAAAAATATTTATTTATTCGTCTACATCTATATGGTCCCCTTCAAAGTAATCCCCTCTAGATATAATACACTTATGCCAGCGTTTTTTCCAGTCTTCGAAACACCCTTGATAGTCACTTTTTGTAATGCTCTGTAGCACTCTCAGCGATTCTGCCTTTATCTCTTCAATCGATGAAAAACGCTGTCCTTTCATGGGTCTCTTCAACTTTGGGAACAGGAAAAAATCACACGGAGCGATATCTGGTGAATAAGGAGGTTGGGGCATGATTAAAGTCTTGTTTTTAGCCAAAAAATCACGAATAAGCAACGATGAATGAGCAGGTGCGTTATCGTGGTGCAAAACCCATGAATTGTTTTTCCATAAATCGGGGCGTTTTTTTCGAATTGCTTCACGCAAACGTCGCATTACTTCAAGGTAATACTCCTTATTGACGGTTTGACCTTTTGGCAAGAATTCTTTATGCACTATGCCATTATAATCGAAGAAAACAGTAAGCAAAACCTTGACATTTGATCGAACTTGACGTGCTTTTTTCACTCTTGGTGACGTTGAGTGCTTCCACGTGGACGATTGTGCTTTTGTTTCGACATCATAACCGTACACCCATGTTTCATCACCAGTTATGACCCTTTCAAGTAAATTTGGATCGGCGTTGACGTCGTTTAACAGCTCCTGAGCGATGGTAATGCGTTTGTTTTTTTGATCAAAATTCAGCAGTTTTGGAACGAATTTTGCTGCCACTCGTTTCATGCCCAAAACCTTTGAAAAAATATGATGGCATGAGCCAACTGATATGCCAACTTCATCAGCAACTTCTCTAATTGTGATTCGGCGATCATCCATAATCATTTTTTCCACTTTTCCCACATTTTCATCGATTATTGACGTGCTGGGTCGACCGGAGCGTTCGTCGTCTTCACCGTCTTCGCGGCCATCTTGGAAACGCTTATACCACTCGTAAACACTTGTTTTTATAGCAGACTCATCGTAGGCTCTCTGTAACATTTCGCACACTTGGTTACACTTTATTTCATTTTTCACGCAAAATTTAATACAAATTCTTTGACTCTTCAATTCTTCCATTGTTTAAACTAACAAAAATCGCCGAGCTCAAAAAAACACGTCTACACCAGCCGCTACAAGACAGAATGTAAACAATGAATACAGCTGAAAATTTCACCATACATTAGGGACATGTGTATCAACACAATAGAAAAAAATTTTGACCACCGGACTCTCCAGACGCGCGCAATTCAAAAATTCCGGGAACTTTTTGAACAGACCTCGTACATCATGATTGTAGTCTGGCATTCTAAGGCAGAACAAAGTACAACAAGGAGAAAACTTAATAGGGGCACAAGGACTAGCATGCATATGCATTACGGGGACTATGATAACGTGCCCAACTAGAGATCATTACGAATCGCACACCTCTGCACTTGGTGATAGAAAGAGACCATACTCGGGAGGGAGTTGAAATGGGATAATCAAGAATCAGAGAGCCTGGACATCTCTGATCCCACCTCTAAACCTCCCTAGTGACGAAACTAAGAAAAAATATAAATAGTGACCCTTGTTTGTGAGTCTAAAACACACATTGAAGTTGATGGATTTGAAACAGTTCACAGGTCAGCTTCGACCTTTTTTCTACCTACAGAAAATCATTTGTATTTTAGTTTAGACGTTTTAAGTTATTTCTTGGATGGACGTTTATGTCAATAATCATGATTATAGTAGTTTTCTCTATAACCAAAAGTATAGCTTTCCTCATAAATAGTTTTACTCGGTTGAAGATTTTTGCTCAACCTTGCGAATAGTATTTTTGGATTACGGATAAGTGTAACATTTCTATTTTAGGCCTACCTCCAATGATGCCACCAGAAGGCACTATCATAACACAAGATGCTGTATATCGGCTTCCACCAGCTCCATTTATATTAAAAGAAGTTGTCCCACCTAGGCATCGTAGAAAAAAACGGGACGATGATGGAACAAATGTTGTTTCGTCGGCTACTAATGGACATCAGGCAGTTCATACTCAAACACATACCCATCCGAGGAGTACTGGGTCACAGAATGCTGGTAGTGGTACTGTAAGCAGTACGGCAGGTCCGGGTGGTGGAAATTGTATTAATAGTTCAGCACAATTTGATTTAGAGGAGGAAGCTTTTCCGCCGTTGCCAGGTGAGTTTCATTTTCCAGTTATGTTATATTTAAGTCAATTATTTTCCACTAAGCCAAAAAATTACTATTATGACGTTATATTGACTAATAATTTGTTTGGTCAAGGTTTCGACGCAGGCGGGGCGCCATCGTCGAAGCAATCACAGCAACATTTGAGCGATGCCTCGACATCGGCTGTTGCAGCTACGACTGAATCGACACAGACAGAAAATGGCACATCTGCTCAAACACATTGGGGAGAGAATAGACTAGCTGATGTAGTTAAAGGTAATTTCAATTGCTTAATATAAAATACAGTCAAATTACATGACAGTAATAAGAACTGTCAACTTTACGGGGTACTTCTAATCGACGAATAAGTATACACTAACCACTAGCTAACACTATACCGGCCACTTGGCGTTGGTGTGATGAGATGATAAACGCTGTAACAGATGCTAAGTCTGGGACGGCCGTAAGTCCAACACTCTTATTTTGAGGATGTATTTGGCGATGAAATACTCCGAAAATGCAATAAATTCTCTTATCTTTCCCATTTTACTTTATCGACCCATAGGGAAAGTATTGTGAGCGCGCTAATGACGTATCACTCGACACCTACTGCTATTTGAGGTGACCAAATGACGGTAGCGTAATCCAGCGAGAACGGACTAGACTCACATACAATAAACAGCTAGAAACGGAGAGATCGGAATAATAATAATCTGTCTTTTTTGTATCAAAAAACAAATCTTAATATTTTATGTACATTCTGAGCTATTGCGTAGAGTTTCAAGTCTTTAATTTTATAAACATTTTAATTTCATTTCAATTGAGTACCACCCATTACATATTGTCTAGGAAATCTGAATTTAGCACGAAAAAAAAAATGATAAAAGAAGAACATAATAATTTCCAAAATATAATTTCTGTTCTTGGAACATTCTAATTTCATCTTTCCTCACACATCCTTCTAATTGTTTAACGAGCATCGCTTGTTCGCGTCGAGAAGAACCAAACGCCAATTTTGGTTCAAGTTTCAAGTCTTTATCAGTCGTACAATCTCAGTGGTTCTTGTTATTGTAACGATTTTCGTGGTTCGTTGTGTGAAATAAAAGCGAGCTTTGATTAAAACTAATTTATTTGCACTTATAATAAACACTTAAACAAACTAATAACATTAACGAACTAAATTGACTATATTTATTTTCACTATTTTTTATTTCTACTATTTATTTTACTATATATATGTCACAACACTGTTCTCAACTATTCACACTTCACTTCATGAGTGATCATCTGTCCCTGTTATACGTTGGCTACATATATGGCTTGTCTTCTTTCTCGAACACTTCCAGTAAATAGGCGTTTGTTCTACAACATTCTGGCGTGTGTGCGTCTATTCCAGATCCATACGGTAAGCGAGGCACATTCTACCAAATTAACACAGCGCTGCCCCGGACGATGTATAGCCTATTAAATCTGTACAGAGTCGCCTCGCGTTTGTTTGAGTCGCGAGCTTTCGAGAACGATTACATCTGATTACTATATATTATCAAGCCAACGCGGTGTGTCCGGATGTATTTATTTCTCTCTAAGCGTTGGGGACATTTTATATTCGTCAGATTATTATTGCAGAATTTTTGAACAACAACTTATTTTATATATATTTAGGTACGGCCAAAGCGAAAAGTGTTAGCAGCAGTTGTAATAGCAATAGTAGTAAAGAACTGACGACGACTGGCAGCTGTAACACGACAACTAACCACAATATTTGTAATGCAGACAACGATTCTCCTCGAGCACTATCACCTCAACAATCTAATCAACAAAGGCATGTAGATATGAAGGATGCAGCAACGGATAATGCGCAGTTGGCAGCTGTGTTGCTTACACCACCGAAATCACCAGAAAAGTAAGTTTTTTGTTCTATAATCATGACGTAAAAATAAATAATAAAAATATAGACTAATATTTCTCAATTTATAGTCTTTATTTTTAAATAGACAAAATGCATTTTTAAAATTTATGAACATGAACCGCTGGCATGACAGCTTTCGTCAATAAACAAAGAATACTACCGCATTAATTAAAAGTTAACCACTAGTGCGAGAGGCTCTCCAGCCTCCAGATTCGGGTGTATTGCAAGCAAAGGACGGGCGGAAAAATAGCTCGAGTCGCGCGCCGGCCTGCTTATGTTTACATTATATATCTCGGTGGCCATGACGACGGGTTATGCGACTCGCGTCAACTTTTTATCAGGTGGAGTGCATTGCTTGTGTGCGTGGATCTCCTACACTTGGGATTTTTTTTAATAATAATAATAATAGCCTTTATTGCTCAACAGATTTCTCCCTTAACAGAGCAAAATTATAATACAATAGGTAATTCCACAAAAAAAAAAAAAAACAAAATATTATACATAACACAATAAGCAATCCATTAAAAGTAAAACATGATTGATCTACACTAATTAAACAATTAACAAGAACAAAAAGAGAAACTACGACGCACAAACAGTCAGAGCAGCCCTCCTAAGTGCTTCCCTTGAACAATTAAAAATGTCACAGTCAGCGCAAATCAAATTAAAATTATTACACATGACATATACGGGCGATTTTGTATAGAGGTTAGGGCAAGGGCGCTGAGAGTAGAAAGTTAAAGGATTGCGGGCGCCAAGTCTGGGCACGTTAAAATTTATTTGAGCCAGGAGTTCAGAACAGTCGATTCTATTATGCAAAAGATCATACAAGAATTTTGGAGAAAAAAACATTCTTCTAAACTCCAAACTCTTGAAATTGAACTTGTTCAGCAACAACGTATATTCAATCCCTCTGTCAGGATAAATACCGTCTGCCTTAAATGAAAGGTATTTCAAAAACTTTCTTTGGACACTCTCAACATTCCGCACATGAATCTGATAGATCGGGTACCAAATCAAGGAGCAATATTCGAGCTTCGAACGCATAAAAGAGTTATACAAAACTTTCAACGCATCAATGCTATGAAAACTCCTACAGCTTCTCACGATAAAACCGTAGGATCTCACAGCTTCACCAGTCCTAACAGCCACATGAGGCACAAATGATAGACTAGAGTCGAAAAACACGCCCAGGTCAGCAGCAGTCAGACACCTAGCTAGTGCGGTCCCACCAACCGTGTAGCGAAAACTTATAATATTCTTCCTTCTAGTGAATGTCATACATTTGCATTTATTCTCGTTGAGCGATAGATTATTAACGTTACACCAATGTTCCACAGCTCTCAGATCGTCCTGCAACCGAAGACAGTCTACATGAGAAGTAATAGGGGCGAACAACTTAAGATCGTCGGCAAAAAAAAGCTGTTTTACACACAGACAATGATTTAGATCATTTATAAAAATAGAAAAAAAAAGTTTTGGATTTATATTAGAAGGATAAGTTCGTTACGTAGTTTTATTATTATTATTATTATAGTTACTTGCATGGTTTTCGTTTGTGTATTATTCTATCAAAAATAATGAGCTTTTTAAGGATAAATTTCCTATAAACTCAAATTTTTACATCAGTATTCTTACTTGAAAAACAGACATAGCAAAATCGGGAGACAGGAGGCATTATTATAAGCTCTTGTGTTTTTCCTGATGATAAAAGCTAAAACGGCGAACTAGCCGTTTTTTTGTTCCCTGCACTACACCTCTTTTTCAATCCGCGAGGCGCCACTGTTCAGCACATCCTCTTCTTCCAGCTCTACTGTTCTTGCTGTCTTTGGCCTTTCTGTTCTTCCACTTCGTTTTAGTGTGCTTGTTTCATGAAGGTCTCAATTAATGCTTTCGAAAATATTTCTATCAGGAGCCATAGGCTGTGGAAATCTTTTAGTGTACAACCGCCTAGCTTTTAATGCATTGCCATCAGCGAGTCCATAAATAAAGTGGATGTCGGTCATCTCAATTTTGATCTAGTTAGGACCATATAAGCGCCCTATTTCTAGCAACAACGTAGCCAAATTTCAGAGAAATCGGCAAGGAGATAATTGACTTAATTAAAAAAATACCGTTATTTACAAAAAAACTTTTAACACCTTGTATCTTGGAAACAATGTATTTCCGGATGTATGTTTATGGAAACTTTTTTCATAAAATCACCTGCGAAATCACCCTCCTAAATATTGCCACGTCCTTTTGAAACACCCTGTATATAAAAATGTCTAAAGCTGAAACTGAAAAAGCACTAAAAGAATTCGAAAAAGCTCTAAATCCATAAAAAATAAGCATATTCTTGGTAAATGTTTTTAGGTCGTTTAATATTGTACAGAAACTTGCCGAAAAGTAGTCGCCGGCATCACAGAGTACCGTTTAAAGTGACTGTCGCTTTCTATAATAGAATTCGATATCGAAATTGACAGGTAGATTTCTATACAAGCACAGAGTCCCAATGTTGTTTCTATAAGAGTTGCCTGAGGAAGATTTTTGTCTAAAATAACACAATTTAATAAAGTCACATTTAAACAAAAGTTTGGTTGCAGTCATATTTATATGAATTGTAAACAAACAAGTGTATAGGTATTTAAAAGTCAATCACAAATGAACTAATTCAATTATTCTATAACAGATTAGTTCCTGTTCAACCTGTCAAATGCACCATGGCTGACAAATCAACTAAAACTGATGACGTTCTATTAAATGGCGATCTTCTTGACCCACCATGCCCCACGACAACAAATGCCGCCACCATGACCACAGTAGTCGTATCAACGGAAACGTCATTAGCATCGACAAGGACTGGTATCCAGTTAACGGCATCTAGTATGAGTTCTGGTGGTAGTAGGGGTAGCAGTAATCATCATATGCATAGACAGGATTCGAGAAGCGAAAAGAGTGTGGCCGCTGTGCCGCAACCAGTACAGCCACCTTCGCCGCCCTTATCGGTAAGGATATTTTAGTTGTATTGTTAGTAATAATAACAATAATAATTGCTTTATTAACAAGTCCATTTACAGAGCAATCTTAAAGATAATTCACATTACAAAAAATGTAATTATTACATAATAACAAAAACCAACATTAAAATATTTCAACAAAGAAAAAAAATAAAGAAATTAAATTAAAGTAAATATTGACGTTCGGATGTCTCAACAATTACACGTAATAAATCAAAAAATAGATTTCAATAGCGAATTAGTTCTTGCTTGTGGTGTGGCACCCAAAAATGAATTAATATTCTATCTTTATAACAAAGGTATTTACAAAATTGTCTTTGTATTCTCTCTGGCAGTTTTTTAACAGTAATAAGGCAACCACACTGGACAACAGTACTCTAATTTAGATCGTACATATGCGTAGTACAAGATTTTTGTGTCACAATCATTAAAACATTCAGGATTTCTACAAGATACAAGAAAGCCATACATCTTAGAGGCATCTCTAACAACATTCGACACGTGATCCGCAAAGGTCAGAGACTCATCAAATGTTACCCCAAACCCTTCACCGTTACAAATCTATGCAAAATAAAGTCCCGGATGGTATAATTAAAATTAATCTGGAACAGCTTTCCTGAAAATTTAATTACATTACACTTATCAGGGTTTAACGCTATCTTATTATTATTACACCACATCTTTATCCTGTTCAAATCCCTTTGAAGAAGAGAGCAGTCTTCTACTCGCGTTACGCTGGTAAAGATCTTTATATCGTCTGCAAAATAAGGGGCCTAAGTTAGAACCCTGCGGTACTCCCGAAGTTACAGAATATTGCGATGACAAATCCACTGTATGAAACAAACTGACGTTCATTCAAGTCGAAAGTGTGAAGTTTGGATATCAAAATTGAATGGTCTATTCTATCGAACGCCTTGGCGAAATCAGTATAAATTGTATATACCTTACCACGCTTGACTAAATTATCGAATAAATATTGAGAGAAAACGGGTCAGATTGGAACATCCAGTTGTATAACCATGCTGATATGGGCACCCACCTTTCCTAAAATTCTTTCATGCAAATTGATTTCAAATAACTAAAAATTTGATAAAATGGATATCGGCCGATCTCCTCACTCATAAATATAGGACATACTTTTGCTGACTTCCATGCAGACGGAAAATTCTGGTGTTTACACATTAAACTGAAAATTATTTTTAGAGGCGTAGCAAGAATTGAGATCGTGTCCTATACAAAAAAAGAAGCAATGCCATCAGGTCCCGACGTCAGTTTGTTTTCAGCTTTCTGGATGCCCTAATTACATCGATTTGCTCAATATCTGTCAAAATAATATCGCGATCCAAGCGACCGACACATTATGTCAAAGGGCACAAAAACACTCTGGAAGAAATCAGCAAATGCATCAACCGCTGATTGCGGTCTATCCACAACCCTTCCCTCGTAATTCATAACACCTGGTATTCGGGATTCACCCTTGAGCTAATAAATGCCCAAAATTTTCCCGGGTACGTTCTGTGCTCTGCGCATGCTCTAGCTGCATTAATTAAGTGTTTTACATTTCGTCTCAGTTCACTAAACTTGTCATAAAAGTATTGACATCGCGTTTGTTTATATTTTTTCAAATAAAACGATTTTCTTTTGACATGTCTGATGATGTCAGCCGAATACCAAGAAGGATAACTATGTCTAAATGATGTAAATCTACGTACATATCTATCATTTTAGCGCACTATATGCTAATCGAAGCTTAGAGGTTATGTGTTCCTTAAACCGCAACTTAAAATCCAATACTAACCCTGAGTTAGTTGAATCTTTAAAATATATCCTATCTAAAATTTATTTATCAGTTCTGTATGTTTATATAACTTTAATTTTCAAAAACACGTTTTAGCACTTTGCCAAAACAGTGTTCATATATACGTACTTATTTATTTTGTCTCTCCTGAGGATACTACAGTGTTCGCGAAACGGGCAAGTGTTTTGGCGAGGTGGTAAAACGTGTCATCAGATATTAGTCATCGATTATATAACTTGAATGCCTGTGCATATTTTTTTAAATTAAGTTTTCCCTCTTTTTTTCTGTAGGATATATCCGGTAATCCGCCCAAAATGAGTTATGCCCAAGTAGCTCAGCACCACAAAGACTTTCAGCGAGAAAAACCACAGGGTGGTAGCGGAAACAAAACTCTCCAACAACAGCAAGATAAAGGTATTGATAGTGGTGTACAGTCACAGGCAGCAGCATCTGGTGGTAAATCGATTGGTGCTGGTAATGGTCGTTCGCAAACTGAGAAGGAACATGCGCATAGTACTAATCGGGATTCAAGAGGTATATATTTTAAATCTTATTATTCATTTATCTTTTGACGCTAAATATGTGTTACTGTGATGTGTTTTGATAATTCAAATATATTCTTTAAACATTTTACGGCTTATTTCTATCCTTGGCCGTAAATGGATTAAAAATATCAGCTTAAGGAAATTTATGTTAGGTATAGGCTGATCGTACGAATTGCAGCTGATACCTCACAGAAGAAAGCGGATTTCTGGTCGTAGGAATTGCAGCTGATAGCACACAAAGTATTATTTTGTAATATACTGGCTATGTCTCAAGCTCGTTTTGTGTCGCTAATTGTAATATCCCTATCGCAACTAAATTTGCCACTGTTCAATGAAAACTGAATTAAATTGTTCATATTACAGCTTGTAGGTACCCAATAATTAAGAAAATTCAAGGATGAAAAATCCTAGAAGATTCTGACCAGGATGAATATTCAAAACAACAATAATCTTAACAAATTGTATTATGAGTACTTGGAGCTGTACTAAAAGTCTCTCTGCATCCCTATATGTTTAAGAATTGATAAATGCTGATACTTTCTTGCTAGAAGAAAACTGAAAATTAATCGTATAAATTTAAAAAAAATTGGCAACTTAACTTTCACTTAGTACAAAAATTCTAACTAGCTGTAGAGAAAAGTAACATTTATCAAAATCGCCCTTAAAAAAATTTAATATATTTTTTTAGCTGAAATTAATTTTTTTTTGTCATATTAAACCCCCTTTTTACGACGCCTATTACCGCCTGCCCGATGGAAGTTTAAATTACGCATTAGGATAAAGGTTATGATACAGCGTCATGTTGTCATATGTATCGATTTACCGCGCATTTAAAGTAAAAAAAATTATTTGCAAAATGTAGATCAATATGTGACTACAATCATGCGAAGTATTATGTTAGCACCTAACTTTCGGATATGTCCAGCACTTCTTGTTTGATGCGAAGCTCGCATCCCGATGACATGACAAGGTGGATCCCCTCCATCAGGGTAACAAAAAATCACACAAATGCACAATAACAATATAGCACTCTATTAAGATCAAAGTACTACAACAGGAAAGGAAGCCACCGTTAACTTCACCACACTTATCTACGCGCTTAATCACTGAACATTGGATACGTGCAGGAACTCCAGGATTATTGCGGATTTGATCAGCTGCACCCTCAATATTTGTAGACGTAACTCCTGTTCATCACCAATCTCCGTTTCTTAGACAATAGCCTTCATGTAGCCCTAAAATGCCAGTTTATTTTACTTAAACTGGACATTTTTTACAACAGGAGCCTTTTTTTGTTGTAAATTGAACAAGGATTTTTGCAATAGTGGCGTACCTTAAAATTGTCCGAAGATGTGTCCATTGGTGGAAGTTGTTGTATCTAAATTATCTATCCAAACGTGTCAACTTTCATTTAAATATCTAAAGTAGTTTTAAAAATATTGCAACGATTTTATCTCGCTTTTATTCTGGCTTGTTACGTGTTATTAAAACTGATATATGAAAATATAAAACAATTTATTTACACTAAAAACTAACTTTATAAAATATTCTACTAAAATACACAAAATTACTAATATTTATATACACAATTTTTTATTAATATAAACTCCGCCGCTGATATTTATTTGAAATACTTGAACTGTGACCTCATAACTGTCCTCTGTCCCTGTTACGTTGGCTATATATATGATTGGCCTTCTTTCTCGAACACTTCCAGTTAGTAGTCGAATTTTCTCATTCTGGCGCACGTATGTCCATTCTACATCCATACGGCAAGCGAGGCACATCCTACCAAATTAACACAGCCTACTAAATTTGTAAAGAGTCGCCTCCCCTTTCGAAAATAGTAGTTCAAACGCGGTGTTGTCGGATGTACTTATTTCTCTCTAAGCATTGGGGACATTTTATATTCGTCACAATATTAATAAATTTGGATTTTTTTTATAAAAATTGTACCTTTGTTACGAAACATTTTTCGAATATAGCGTAGTTAATAAAATTGCTTTTTTCTTTCGTATATTTTAAATTTTGATGTTTTATCTAGATAATGGTCACAAAGGAGACGGTGCGAGAAATAATGGACCAAACCGCAGCGGCTCACGATCACAACGTAAACGACCAGAAGCGCGACAATCTCAACTACGCGATTTTGTCACATCCCGTTCACCAAAGTAATGATTTTATGCGTCGCGTGTCACATTAGAGCTTATTGTTTTGATTAGTAGAAATCGTCTCACAATGTGATGATTTTTATAACAAAAAATTTAAAAACTATGGTTGTACTGCAGGTAAAGGTAAGTGCAACCGTCTTGATAGTTTTATTGTTGTGATTATTGTGATCCCATTATAATGGAAAAAAAAAATAATAAATTATGTGAAACTGATAATAATTTAAAAAAAAAATAGAAGAATATTAAATAATAGTGCGCGTGTATGATGTCGCGACGACGTGTTGTAAACTACACTTTACTGCCTAAAAATTAAGTATGCCTGATAGTGCCGGATTTATATTATTAGTAGTTTAATAATAATAATAATAAATATAATTATAAAATATTTGTGGATCAAAACGAGAAGATGTTAAAAAATAACAGACACTTTTCTATCTGTCTCGTCGCGCGATATGTTCCTCATAAAAAAAAGAAAAAAAATTATAACATATAGGTATAATATATTATTGTAATATTTAATAATAATTGATAGTGTGCAGTTCATCATGCTGTACAATTTTTGATTGGCTGTTAGTCTTGATTAAGTACGTAATATAATAAGAATAAACAAAATTATATCAAATTCAAAAATGCAGTGTGGTCTTAAATAGATCCTTTTAAAGATAGAACTGAACGATTAACTCTTGGTATTTTTTCAAATTATTGTCAATCATGGGACAAGATTTTAATTGATCCGTGTCCCATGATCAACTTCATTGAGAGAAATTTAAAAATTCCATTTGAGTGCACATAATGACGTCTTGTTTACAACTGGTTTTGTTGACAAAATCATAACGTCATGTTTTACGAAATAGATGTATTTCAATGTAAAAAAATATTTTCTTTTATAGGTGCAATGTAATTTTTAGAATGTTTATTTTATATTCTAAATTTTAACAACAAACTGTAAAAGACAAAAACCAAATAGGTAAATCAGGTTTTTACGGTGTTTGAATGTATACAAAATGAAGAAGACGATAAACCATCGTCGAAACGTCGTAAAATTTTCGTACTTACGACAGAAAATACAACATTCTAATAACTGTTGAATGAAGCATATATATACTAAAAACATTTCACGAACACCCCACGCTTTGCTTGTATACAGGCACGAAGTTCAGATGAGTTGCCATATGGATCGATAGAATTCTAATTGTATTTGAGCGGTGGTCTAGTCATCTTTAGTTATTTTATATGTTGTAACCTGGTTTGGAGTTAAAAAGTGACAAATGCAATGCAAATTATTGTATAACTTTTCCTAATTGACCTAATTGTCAGTGGAGAGAAGTTTAATACTTTAACTGGGTTCACCTTGTTGTTTATACATCGACAAGAAATGTTCTTCACTTAGTTTTACTCACAGAAAAATAAGAAAGTGACAAAAAGAAAAGAGTAAAATTTTACCTCGATTAAGGACAACAATTATTACATATTGTAACTAATTATTACTACAATTTTGTCGTAAAATTTTAATACCCTTTCACCTCGATGGAGGAAAAAGGTAAGGATCTAATTTTGACGGCACTGCATATCTGCGCTATTATTATTTCTAATCTACAAGGAAATAGAATTAAAAGAAAAATATATTAGTTTAATAAATATTAATAATAATAATATTGAATTTGGAAATAAAAATCCTGATGTTGTTAAATGTAAATGTAAAATGTGTATGGGTTGTACAGCCACAAGGTTAAATAATATAAAATTACTAATAATATTAATTAATTAAATAATGTTTTAATCGTTTTACCACTTTAAATGAAACAAATTACATAAAAATAAAAGCTATGATTATTCTTATAATAATAATATTTGTACATCTATTTTTTTTCTGGGAGGGAATTTTAGGTTTTAGGATTATATTATATATAGTAGGTATTGTATAAAAAAAACATATTGTTGTTCTTATTATTATTAATATTATTTTTATTTTAGTGGTACTTTCTTTGTTACAGAATATTAATTAAACATATTAGTATAGTCAATAACGGTGTATAGGATGGTTATTTGTTTTTAAATTTCAATTTTTATTTTTATTTTAGTGAGATTATTTACAAATAAATCTTATTTCGGCATTTTGAAAGATAAATGAAAAACTTTATCTGATTGTAAATGTGTGTAATAATTGCGAACGACATTTTCATATAGGTATTGTTAGGTCCAGTCTACTCAACTAATACAATTGTATTTTATCAAATATTGAATGATAGGCATACAAAATAGTAAGATCTACGTATAACACAAAAAAGTTGAGGTTAGTATCGATATACTGCACAAAAATCATCTAGATCTGGATGAATAGCTTCAACTCGGATCATAAAACCTAATAGTAAATTGTTCTTTGGAGTAAAGATAAAAACTTATTATTTTCTGAAGGAATCCATAACGAAGAGGACCGGGATATATCAAAAGTATATATTTCCATAATAACATACAAGATAATTACAGAGAGAGTACATAAATGTACTGCAAAGAAGAAAAGTTTAACATACTCAAATTAGTAAAAACACCTTGAGTTTTGGGAAATAGTAGCACAATATACTACGAACATGAAAACGCAACATGAGCCGCAGGCGAGTGCTGCAAATCATACGAGTCGGAAATAGTCATTTCATGTGAGTTTCACACTATACTTTTTCTACGACTGCTTTAATATACAGGATGCTTCAATAGTGTGCTTTTGAATGACTTAAACATCAGTATTTTCAGGAAAATATTTGTTTTTCGAAATTTACCTATACTCGCGCTGGTGGCGTAAGCTAAAATACGATGAGTTAGAAATATTAAATTGACTAGGTGGTGTTAAGCTATATTCAATATCACTGTTTTTCGTTATATAAATAGCAGTGAAAAATTAGAAATTAGCGAAATAAGTTAAACTGTCAATTTGGTTTAGTTGAATTGTCGGCGTTGCTATGGTGATTTTTCATAACCGATGCTACTTTTGTCATTACCAGGAAATTTACCCGTGCATTTTTAAATATTTCCCACTTGTTGCTGGACAACTAGTGGGAAATGAATAACAGCATTACAATGTACTACATTTTCAAATTATTATTGAACATATAATAAAGGCATTTAAAAACAGTCGTAGAAAAAATATATTTTATGATTTTTTTGTTTAAGTAAATAACAATTATTGTTCTTATTGCATTTAGGGAATATGACGAAATAACTGATAATGGTCTATGGCACGAAATGGCATTTTTTTCAAACAATTCAAAAGCAGCATTATTAAGCTCTAATCAATTTCACAATACAAATAATTCCGGAAGGCTGCAACGAAACTCGATACTTGCTACCGAACCTTTTTTTTTTTGGCTTAGCGTTTAATGTTTTCCACAAACATGCTAAAATTAATATCAACGATTCAGAATAGCGGTGGGGGACTATCGATACTCGGAGATTTTGATAGTAGATGATTTGCCTATCGATAGTATTCGATTTTTTTAATCAGGTATATCATAAAAAAAAGTTGAGGACATACTCGTGTATTATATGATAAAATTAATACTTGAATAGAATTAGCCGATACTTGTTGGAAATTCATTATAACTGCGTAAAATAAAACAACTTTAGTTTTAAATATTTCCAAACTTTTATAATATACAAATTTATATTTCAAAATTACACGACATGTTTCGTCCACACAGTGGCTTTATCAAGTGTAACTTAAGACTAAAATACAAAATATTTATATGGTTTATACAGGTAATAAAATATAGTAAAAGTGTAACAAAATGAAAACTAATAACTAGGTCACAGGTGCATAAAAACTACCTAGGGTTACAAAAATTAAAAGAGGTTTAACAAAGGGGAATTATTTAAATCTGTTTGGCTATTGAGTAATTTGTTAGAATATTTAAGTTTGTTTATTTCTAATGATCTTTTAGAATCTTTTAGAATCATTAGAAATAAACAAACTTAAATATTCTAACAAATTACTCAATAGCCAAACAGATTTAAATAATTCCCCTTTGTTAAACCTCTTTTAATTTTTGTAACCCTAGGTAGTTTTTATGCACCTGTGACCTAGTTATTAGTTTTCATTTTGTTACACTTTTACTATATTTTATTACCTGTATAAACCATATAAATATTTTGTATTTTAGTCTTAAGTTACACTTGATAAAGCCACTGTGTGGACGAAACATGTCGTGTAATTTTGAAATATAAATTTGTATATTATAAAAGTTTGGAAATATTTAAAACTAAAGTTGTTTTATTTTACGCAAATTAATACTTGATAATTTCTTTCAAAAAAGCTCCAGTTGAGCTCACTTAGGTAATGCCAAGAAATTCTATCTGATCTGGTATTGGTAGAGTTGAATTATTTGTAAGGGATGACAAATTATTATCTTCCTTGTTACTTCTCACAGCTGAACTGCCTTTTGTGCGAGAGAGATTTCGACATTTGGGTATTGAGATTTCAAGGTAGGGGATAGCAATGTTCTGATACCCCTTTACTGCGTTGGGTATTTGTAGATTCGGTGATTCAGTCTTAAAACTTCAAAAAGTAAGCACTAATAAACACGACATACCAAACACTTTATTATTTAAGGTTAGGTCAAGGTTTATTAGGTTATTTATTGTATGGTTTACGGCAGAGCCGAGTATAAATCATGCGCAAAGTTGAAATATCCAGGGAAACGTAAACCATCTTTTGGGTATTTGATGAAACGGAGATTTACCACTACGCGCTGGCGTCACGTAAGCGTCATCCACCAATATGGTGAACCTCTGTTTAACCAAATCTCTCTCACACAAAAAAAGAGAGCGAAAATCGTTTTATGGATGAATATTAATAGTAAGTGAATTAAACAAATAAACCAAACGATAAAAGCTTAAAATATTTTTTTTTTGTTAAAGCAATCTATTACGAGGAGGAGCAGGATTTAATTATAAATCGAACGACGCGATGTCAGCTCCACAAAATTCTTTATATATATATATGTTCAATCTCCGGTTTTAATTCCATCTTCAGTGGCATCATACGTAAGATTATGTCAACAGATCGATGAAATTAAACATTTATATATGCACCCTGTGAAAAACAAATAAAATAAAAATCTTAACAAAAAATCAAATTACTAAGAGATATAATATTAACACAAACATTTTTTTCCTTTGTAAAAGTTTTCTTTTTGTTGATCATTTCTCAAATTGAAATTATTATAGATTTGGTTTAAGTTTGCAAACATTTATATCTAGTTTTAGAATTTTATTTTATTTATTTTGTGTTTAAATACTTTTTTACAGGATGCATATATAAATGTTTAATTTCACCGATCTGTTGACATAATCTTACCTATAATGCCACTGAAGATGGAATTATAAGATTCCGAAACATGTCTGGCAAAATCTCCCCCACCTGAGATTGAATATATATATATGTATATATTTAAAGAACTGGCGCATAGCATTAATAATAAGAAAAAACGGCTTTAATAATCCCAGGCGCATTTATTCGGCAATTCCTCTTCGTAAAAACCAATAAATAATTGATGCTCCTAAAGGTTAAAAAAGCTCTACTATAACTTAAGTAGAACTTGTGCAAAATGGTTTTAACATAACTGAGATAAGATAATGGTATGCAGTAGTTTGACATTTCAACTGCATTTGTTAATACGTAGATCTGATTATTTTCTATTGTTCTTGTGTCATAATACAATTATTTAAACAAAATTAGTATTCTTCATATCGATGACTCTAGAAGTCTTACGAGAGAAGTTAAAGTTGGTTCCTTAATGCTTTTCTTACTCAAATCAAGTGATCATCCTGTACGAGTTATTTCGCCATCCGACGTTGCTCAATCACATGTTTAATTTGTGTTTTCCTGTAAATTATGTTTTATTTTGAGTGTGTGCGAATGATTTGAGTTTCTCTACGAAATTTAATAGGACTTTTATTTGTAAGTTATGTCCGTCGCAGTGGCATATTCCATATGAATAAAATATTGAGCGTAGATTAGATAAAGAATTTTGGGACGATATTTTTGTAGGTGTAGATGCTTAGGGTAAAAAAATTGAGTAGTAGAAGAAAATATTGGTTTAAAAAATTATTAGAAACATTTTGGCATCTATATTTAATATTTAATTAGATAAAAATGTATACGATGTGGTGTCCTGTTATAATAATCAAAAACAATCCAACATTACTGAACTAATACATCAACACGGCATAGTAATATCACAGCATACATATAGCTACAGCAAAATCACTGTCCAAAAATCAAATTTACGAGTGTATGCTGCTGCGCATATTCTTAGCAGTGTATGAATTCGTTCGCCCGGGTCGTTTTTCGAGTGCATACGCACTGTAGCTGTTATCAAGGTCACGGAGCTCAAGCTTTCCCAATTTTCAGTGCCGACAATATAGTCGTTTTGCTGTGTTAATATTTCTTCCGTTATAGCTGATACTGTTGGAGATCTTGATCTATGCCTATAGTAGTTGATATGCTGCATTAACAAAGAGCTCTCTATGAAGTCTGTTCAAAACCCCTAAATTCGATTCTTTTTTTTTTTATGAACCGCAAATAAATGGAACCAATTGAGATAACAAGTCACTGAATAGTTCATTGATATATTCTGCTTTTTCAGTAGTTGTTATTATGTCAGTTTTCATATGAAAAAATGTTTCATATAGAAGTTTTTTTTTTTTAAATTTAACAACTGTGGATAATTATAGAATTGTATTGTAAAAATTACTATATTCCTTATTATTAGTGGCTGAGGTATTATTGGCATTTTTTAACCCACGTAAACTGTTGATAATTAATTCAGTTGATTTCTTGATTCATAAGTTGTAAAATACCTGTATTATTTACAATAGAATTATATATTTTTTTTTAAACAAAAACTCCGAAGAATAATATTTACTTTTAATGTTATATGACAATCATAATTATTTTTATTTTTTTTTATTTTATGTCTTTTCTATTCCCAGACAATTCTCCTTTTCCTCTCCTACTTTTGTCTCCATATAACTAACTTTAAAGTGTGCATAAATGGAATTGAATGACTAAATTAGATACCCCGATACAAAAAAAAAATCCAGTAACACTTCATATTGTGTTGTTACTAGGATAGGCTGTGTTTGTACATAGTTAAAACATTAACAAAACGTTTATAAAATATTATGTCCCTTAACATGCGTATATTGAGCAACGATCGGGAAACATAGCGTTTAATTGTTATTATTAATACAAATTAGAAAACATAGACCCAGAGTTAGTTTGTCATTGTAAGATTAATGTTACACAATTGAACTTAAAAGTATGTGCAAGATCAGATAGTTAATAAACTAGAGACATAATAGCTGACCTCATCGGGTAGTTAATATTTGCTAGAATTACTCGAAAACCGTTGGATGATTGCGCTACTCACATGTTTTTGACAACTGACAATGAACTGCGCATGCGTCAGATGGTTTTAGATTGATTCAGATAGTTCAATGAACAGTCACTTAACCTTCTTTGACTCCTGTCGTCAATTGCACAATGTTGTGTAACATTTCGTTTGAAAGCTGCTTCAAAGTTTAGTTCTGACAATCAGTGGTTGGTTTAATGAACTAAAAGTTTGAGACTAAGTGTGTCAAATTTCTTTTGATTGAGTTTCATTGGAGGTAAGGGACTTATGACTCAGCAATGTACAAATCTCTGTCTATGCTTATTATTGTTTCTTCTCAATGTCATATTCAGTTATCAGTGATTGGAAAATAACAAAAGAAATTAAAAAAAAAAAACACTTAATTTAAGACTGTTAGCTGAAAATTGTAATTATTACTATTTAAGATGTTATTTCTCTAATATTAATTTTTCTTTTTGTTAATGGTAATGTTATTATTAGTTTGTATATCTGTTTGTTTTTTTTTTTCTTTATTTTGCACAGCATGTATAGAGCAGTTGCTATAAAATTCTAAAGTTTTATTTTATTCAGCGTACAGAATTTTAATTGAGGTGTAGTTCAACTGATTGATTTTTAATAAGACTGATACAAACTTTTTATTTTACAGATTTTATCTAAACTATTACAATAACAATGATTGATTATCATTTTGTTATTAAATTTATATGCCTGTATTTTCGGAATTTTGTAACAGAAAACATGTTGATTACCAATAATTCTGGCATATATCTTACAGTTGGGCGTACAGAAAATTAAAGTCGAATTTCATAAGATACATATATATTTTTTGTCTTTTTAACGGCTGAGGGACCAATCCTGCTTTCGTCGTATGACAGGTATGACAGTTTTCCCAGGCTACTTAAATCCCGGCGTATTTTTTGTTTGATGAAACTATTTTCCCATAAATTGATTTTAAACCTTGCAACCCCCGCCACCGCATGTCAGCGAGGATTTGAGGAGTCACACAGAACCCTGTCATTTTTTTGTCTATTCAAATTAATTTACTTGTGCCTCTTGCATTGTATTTGTATAAAGTTTTTAACAAGTACAAGCATATTCATCATTCATCATCGTGCAGATTAAATCTAAAAGCTTAGACGTAACAAATATTTGTATGACTATGCGACTTTTTGAAAAGTACCCACGAAAGTAGGAGTATCAATAAAACTGTTGTAGATTGACTATTTTTCTAATATATATTAGCATATTGTATAGCCCTTTTCGTTTCCGAAAACATAAAAGGGGATTGACTCGCTTTTTAGAAATCATTCTTGTGGTTCCCCGACTTCCTTGACCTTAACATTTTTTCACTTTCAAAATTTGGTATTCTTTACTCGTCGTAAACTTTTTATTGTAATTTTAAAATATCAACTATTTAAAATTATTTCATCATTAAGTAATTTGTCAGGTAAATGAAATAAGTATATATATATTATATATATCAATAAATATTTCACATTTACTTAGTACATTCCTATCAAAGATTCTACTAATCTCAGTTGTATTTTTTAACACTTGTTTCTTGATATTTTTTTTAAATTTGACTATATGTGAAGTATTTGACGAAAACATGTAGTTTTCCTCAAAGTGCATTTTAGAATTTTTGATGGATAGAAAATTGTATCGAGTGTAGAATAAAATTAAAAAGCCTGTTTTACCGGTTCCATCGAAGTAAGATTTTCTAATATTGTTATCATCAATCAATGGGAATTACATCTTTCATTTCAGGCTTTTTATTATACCGGATTTGTTATTATGTCTGGATGTTAAATGGAGAGCCCCACTACTGCCGTTTTAAAACATTGAATTTTCCTAAAAGTTTGATGACAGTCTTATTGCTAGTCACACTCAATACAGTGTAGTCAGGTTTTAAGCTAAACTGGCTTAAATTAAAGAATATTGTGTTAGTTTTTTAAATAATGGTCAATGATGCTGTAGAATTTACTTTTTTTTAGGGGAATTGTTCTTACATAATATATTTTATTGTATTTCTATTTGTATTGAGCAAATTTCAAATTTTATGTTAAAGATTAAATTTTGCATTTTAATTTGATTTTGTTTTCTTTTCTTACAAATTATAATTTATCCGAAAAGGCAACATTTTGAGTCGTTTTACAATATTTTTTCATTTTTATAAACATTAAAGGTACACATTTCTAAATGTTATTTGTAAGTAATATTTTTGTTTATGGTACCTATCTATAAATATTGTAAAACATTTTTCGAATAAAAATCTGGGAAAGCTCAAATTACCGTACAGGGTGACAATCTTATTAATCTCTATGATGTTTTTAACCCAGATAAATCCGATTTTTCGTTTCTGAAATATTTACGCATATTTTAAATTCTAGTCCTAGGGGTAAGCAAAACGTGATAGTTTAAGCCATTTCTAAATTTTGATGTTGGGGTTTTTTCTAAATAAGGCGTTCTTTTAAAAACTTTATTATCTTATAACTAATGATTTATAGTGTATGGCAGTTAACAATACAATTTTTTTGGTGCAAAGTTATGGGACATTTTTGACGAACAATGTTTCAATTTTCTTGACGGGCCTGTACCTTTACTTTACTGACTGACGGTTAGGACCTCTTTTTGTTGTTTTTTTATATGTCTACAAAATTGAAGTTGTTACTGATCTGTTTTCCGCCTCCGATTCGGTACAATTGCCAAGGATTTTGTTGGGCCATGTCTAGATAGTGAGATATTAGTGGAAAAGGCGAGATCTAGAGATATCGCTTCACAAACGAGAGTATTATTTGCTCTCGACTGATTTCCAATCCATTGAGTGCGATGAATAGCAAAACACCCATAAAACACCGAACATCGTCGTGAGTTAGATCTCCAGTACGAATGCTCATACATATTTGAGTGCTCTGGTAGCATCCCGTTGACTTCATTATCGAAGAAGATAAAAATTAGCTCAATAAAAGTGTACAGCAATTTTGGACCGTATATGGGAAGGAAAGTAGGAATACCACAATCAATATCTCTGTGATTCCATTTATAATTACGCGCCTTGTTTAAAACTTTGCTTCCAAAAGTTGACAGAGTGGTAACTCATACTCACTATCTGTTGTTGCTTGAATATCTGATTTTCTATCATCATGCGAATCATCAACCCAACTGGCGTTCTGGTAGATTATTTATTGTCTTCGTTCCGAGAGTCCTCGTCCGTATTTTCGTAAAGGAAATGTGACAGTATTGTTGGGGAATGAATATTCATTTCCTTCAGTAATTCAGGTAAGGTTAGAGGTCTTTTTGAATACCTAAAACAAAGAGATATATTCGTTGATTTTGCTAGTGTTCTTTTAAAAGGTCGGATGAATTACTAGCTTTAAAAGTTGTTTGAAGTTCTCTATTATAATCTAATTTTTATTTCTATATATAATTTATGCCTTTGTTCGTCCAATTTGATAACATTTCCTAAAAAAATAGTAAAACTGTATTAAATCCTACTATTATCCATGTCAGGTCACAATCTATTCTTGCAAAGATAAAATCGTTTTTCAAAAGAAGAAATTTGAGAACTTGTGAGCTTATAAGGATCCCTCCTCGTCAACTCATACTCTCTGTTAAACAACTGAAACTGACTATTGTGGCGAAATACATTTTATTATCGGTTTTTCGATTCTCTATTGGTTTATTCTGAGATAATATTTTACTGGAATCCTACAACTTAAATGATTTCTTTTTTTGCAAACAACTACTTGGCTCTAAATTTTCTGATTGATGCCTTGCAGTAGTAGTAAAATAAATTGGAGCTATCTTTAAATGGAGTTTAAAGGTTATATTTATGCCTTTATTACATTTAAAAAACCCATTTCGCTGAGAATTGGAATTAAATCTGTACATTTAATAAAACTGCGTTTATAAGTACGTTCTACATAATTAACAATATTTTATTTTCTAGTCTTAAAACGTTTGTATAAAAAGATTTAAAAAAAAAACGTATGTTAAGTTTGATAAAGAGATAAAGCAGGTGAAGGGTACTTTTATTTTATATTTTTATGTTAGAATTTACATATTATTTTTGTTTTGTAAGAATAAAACATTTTTGATCAACATGTCTACGTCTCCTGACATTGAGAAATATATTAAATAGTAATATTTGATTGATTTTCTTATTTAGATTATCGTATCACAGTGAGATATTTTGGAAGATTTCAATAAACCTGTATAAAAGTTTATACAATAATAGTTTTATTAAAATCTTCCAATTTTACCAAGTGTGTGTTATTGTCTATAATTTCACTCCTGCTTTATTAATTAATTTTGTAAGATTTTTTTTGAGCTGTAAACGTTATAGAGCTTAAAATGTTGCCCAATTAAAATTGTTATAAAAAACTGTCGTTTTGGTTTTATTTTATTTCCTTTTTTTTTTTTTTTTTTTAATTATTCTGTTTTCTTTTTATTTATTTATTATTTGTAGTCCCACTTGTTTGAGTTGTATTTGTGTTTATTATTATTTTTGTTTTAATAAACTAGAGGAATCTTGTTCAAGTACATGTATTTTGATTTATATTCCAGTAAATTATTTTCTTTTTTTTTAAATATTCGCGAGATTTATCTAGAAATCAATCACGTCTGCTCAACAAAATTTTATATAAACGTTCGAACTTAGAACATATGTAGTAGAAATTGATAATTACCCAGATATGTTTCGGAACCTCAATATTCCATCATCAGTGGCTTTACAAATCTTTCATGGTTATTGCAAAAAAGTTAATTCATACTGTAATAAAAAATAAAATTAGCAAAAGTATGTTTGTTATTTGAAGAAGTGTCTTACCATTTTGTGAAAAAAAGGTTTCAATAGTTAACACTCAATTAATGTTACATTACATCTAAATCGGTACTAGTCTGTCAAACAATGTAAACTTTCCTTTTCTTTACAGTATGTATACATGTTTGAATTCACTTTTTTGCAATAACTATGAGAGATTATTATTTGTAAAGCCACTGATGATGGAATATTGAGGTTCCGAAACATGTCTGGCTAATTATCAATCTCTATTATGATCTAATTTATATAAAATATTTTGTGGGGCATACGTGTTTGATTTCTGCATAATATAATATTATTTTGTAGGGATGGTGTGAACCTTAACATCTGAGATTTTTTAAATTCTTGGTAGACGAGAGCACTAAAATCTAGAAATATGTTTTTGACTATTGGTTTTTCAGATACTGACTGTTAATATTTCAATAAAGTGCGATTTTACCAGTGCAGTGTATTAACATAAAATTTATTTTTAGCACAGGACCTATTTAATAATAATAATGACTTTATTAAACACACAAATAAACTTTATTAATATAAATAAACGTAAAATGTTAAAACAAAAAAATTCGCAACACATAGCGCGATACATCAACCTATAGGCCCATACAAAATAAAAAAAAATAAATTAAAGATATTTTACGCTTTTTATACAGTACCTACCAAATATCGAATAGAGATAGAAAAATTAGAACAATTGAGAGGTAGTTTTCGAGAAAGCTGTACTGATTCAGCATTTTCATAACTTCAGGAATACCCTTATATATAGAACATGCGTTGTAAAAGAAACTTCTTCTGTACATAGCTGAACAAAATCTTGAAATGGTAAATTTACTATGACCCCTTATGTTAACATTGTGTAGGTCGCGACGAAATCTTAGCTTTTCTCGAAGATAGAGTGGAGAGGATGTACGAAAAAGACGGTAAACTAAAGTGGAATAGTGGTACTTAACATTGTTTTCCATCCTCAACCATTTCGATTGATTTATTTTTGATGAAACTCGATCGAAGTTTTTAAGACCATACCCAAACATACAGCATGTGTTCTGAATCCTTTATATGCGTTTCTGTGTGAATTTATCTATAGACAAGGAAAGTAGCAAATGTCAGGGTAGTTTAGGATAGACAGAACCAATGATTCGCATAACTTTTTTCTGAATTTAAAATTTATTAAGCTAATATTAGCAGTTTCAGCGCCATGTAACCAATTATATTTACATGATCTTGGAAGCATAATTTTGTGTCAAGGCTGATGCCCAAGTTCTTTACTGTATCCACTGCGTCAACCGATCCACCATTTATGTTGGGCTTTAGTCATCTCAAAATGAAATCGCGTGACATCTTTAGACAAAAACAAATAAGTTTACTCTTGCTTGGGTTTAAATGTAAGTTATGTTGCTCAGCGAATCCATTTATCCGAGCCAAGTCATCATTGAATTTATAATTTGCTTCATCGATTTGAGATGGGTTCAAAACAAGAGATACTTGACTATATTTCACTCAACTCAATAAATCAGCAGAAACAGTATAGGCCCAAGAATACTTCCCGGTGGAACTTCGCAGCTCATGGATCCAATATCGGAAGTCACATTCTCAGCAACAGTAGCCTGACAACGATGAGTCAAATAGAATTCGGTAGAAACATCGTCAAACCCAAAATCCCTCCGCTGGTTTGTCACACAACCCTGATTTGTTTGAAATGTAATTTTTCGCAAGAATATAATTCAGTCATATTTGCCACGTAAAATAGGACTACTTGTGGATGTTTTTTTAATTTTTAACACTTCGTATCTGTTTCAAAAAAACCTTAACAATGAATTAATTTCGATAATAAGGAGGTGTGTATACCAGCTTCTATTGAAAATCGGATACATCCCTTTAAAATGTAGGTCTTCTTCAGAAAAGTGGTTTTCTATGACTATGTTGGAAAATATCAATTATTGTAATTTCATAATTGTTGATCCAGGAATGCTTTCTATACGTTTCACAAAATCAGCCAGTAGACGTAGCATGGTTCACTTAAAGCTGCATATAAAAAGGAATGTAATTTACTAATGAAAACTCCAAATATTGGGCCATCAATATCTAAAGAAACAATCTACTTTAAATGATACTTTTCTAAATACTCAAGCTGAATCGTCTCATGTAATCGAGAATTACAATTGCAAACTTTTGTCATTCCTAGATATTCTACCATTAGTCAAAGTCAACAACACTTTAAGGTACTTACCTATACACCATTGACACATACTTACATGAGAAGAGAACGAAAACAAAAAAAAATGATAAAGAAAATGAACCAAGAGCAAACAAGAAAAAAGATCAAGGATGCAATGAAAAATAAAAAACACAGTGAAAGAAAATTGTTTGAATCAAGTTCATCAGAATGAGATGTTGACATTCGATATTATGATGATGGCGATGTCAAGGAAGACAGATGTGTAATATGCAGTCACGGAAAAAGCAACGAACTGTGGTACAGAATTGATGGCGCTTGCTGAGTGGAGTGGATAGGATCCAAGCGGTTGGTTACACCTGCGATGAATATCAATAATTGAAATGGGCTTGTTTAACAAAACAAGACTTAAATTCGGAGAGTTTGTCTGTCAACCACTATACTTTCACCAGACGGCCGATTCGTCGATCCTGACTCATCAGTGGTGATCGGATAAATATCAATAATGTTTTATTTTGTTCAGAAGTAAATTTTTTACCGACTGGTATCTTCGATATATGTATGTGACCCGCATTTCCACTATTCTGAATATACAAAGTATGTGCCCCCTTGTGATGGCACCGGTCCAAGTGGCGCTAAGCTCGGATACTAGGGCGGTTATTCACCATGTCCCCGACACCACTTTACGTGACATCATCTCTGATACTAGAATCTGGGTGATCTGATTCAGATCGACTTGCTCCCTCTCAAGGGATATGCACATGAAAAGTATTTCCGCAATTCCCACTGCTATACCCAGGGTATTAACCGTTAGCCCCTGCGAGGCCGACACCAATCGAGAGGGCGCTAATAGCCCTACTTAGGAAGCAAGAGAGCTCGCTAAGTAGCGCAGTCCTGTTCTTAGGCTAGGTCTTCCAAATTGGACCTAATACCAACCTAGAACAGTCACGGTTCGCAGGATCAGATGCTTGGGCTAATCGATTGAATACTAGTGGTACATAGCCGTATAGTATGACATCTTCAAGATTGTCTGGCATCATTTGACTGATGGGGAAAGTCAGTGCCATCACTTTGTCTCAGATACTAGCGTAGGGTGATCTGGTCCGACACCTCAAACGACTAGTAACGAGTAACTCGCCCCTACTACCCCTACAGCCCTCCACTAGTGAGCCCCGACTTTTTCCCATTGTCCCAAAGTATGCCGTGAAGCTAGGATATATTTGAGATCGGACTAGCGGCTTTAAGGGTTGGGTTGGTCAAAGTACAGCTTTTTAATTGTGGATTTAAATTTTGTGTTTTACTGATGTTGTTAATAAATATGTTCAACGATATTTGGTGCCCGCCATTTGCACACTTGACCCTTTGTCCGTCAGTATGTGTAAACGCGCACACGTTCGTATAGGTTGTGTCCATGGTTCAAAATAATCGCGCACTGACGTCATCTGTGCCAAGCGAATACTTGTATCCATGGACTGTATGGTATATGAGGATTGTATTCGATGAACAAACAATTTTGTTTTATCTTGTGGCACTAAAAGAATAGAATATACTGCATAAAATCAGTATAATAAGTTAATAATATTTTAATTTATAATAAGTGCGTTCCAACCGTCAGTAATATTACCGTCAGTAAGCGTTATTGGAACTGTCCAAACGAAAGCACCACAATTACTGGGCGTTAAAGAAAAACTGATTGAAACATTTTGCGAACTGATAGTACATAGTACTAATCATAACGTATTACTTAACTGTACTTATGAAACGGTTTTAATTATTTTGCTGTTTCTACCATCATTTTTAGGTTTGTCAAAATGTTTGCTACTATTATTCGGGTTGGGTTGGGTTGTTGTTTGCTACTATTATTCGGGTTGCAACCAAATACAGCACACCTCATTTAATTATCATAAGATAAAAGCACTAACAGAATAAATACGAAGCACTAAGTACTCTAAATTATAAAAAAATAAATCACAAATTTTCTTCTCACGAGCACAGACGACTTCACACTCCCCCAACTACTTCCGCGCAACCGAGACCATATCTTACCTAGTCACAAAAAGTGTTAAGCTATTTGGATGGTCTCTCAGGTTTCATATACACAGTGAGTATTTGTGAACCCTGATTTTGTTTTTTGTGCCCATCAGCGTACAAGAAGAATTTTTTATGGGTTCAAAAGTTTTAAAAAATCATATTTGTAAACGGAAAGATGTCTTAGGTACGTTAATAATTATCCATAAAATTGATACTTATCGTAGATTTTAAGGAAGTGTATTTTTTCATTCAGAAATTTTTTGATATAACTTTTCGTTTTCGAGATGCATATTTTAGTTTTTTGTTTTAATTCGACGATTAGATTATATTGAGTTGGTAAGTAAATGCATATGTTTATTTTTCTGTTAAAGTTTCACAAGTTTTAGTGGCCATTGGCATAACGGAAATATTTTTTAGGGATTTAAAAGTTTAAAAAAATTAAACTACTTATTTTTTGCTGGAACATGTTTGTTTAAGACATACGTTACTAAATGCGGGACGTTATACAGGGCAGCCCATTAGTGTGTGGGCGGAAGATATAATCATAAAGCCTTTAGTTTCAAATGGGTGAAGTCTAGCCTAAGGCCACTCTTACTCGACCCATTTTACAAAAAAAATAAAAAATATAATACACATATGTCAAGATCTACTCGTATAAGCGATAGACAAAAAAATCCTTTACAAAACTTTGAGGCATTGAAGAGATATACAACCGAAAAATTATACAGGGTAGTTCACAAACACACAGCAGACCAAATTTGCTTTTTCTTGATGCGACACATAAATAAATGCCACTCTAAAAACCAAGCAAAATTGATATTTCTAGGTACAGTAGTTTTTGAAATATTTGTAAATAAGTGTTAATTTTGACATAAATTTATGGCGTTGTGATTATCTACTACAAAAACAAAAAATATACCAATTTTTCGTGGTAGGCGCATTTGAATCACCTTTTTCTCCGTTTTGCTGGATTTTGTTGACCTCTGGTTTGTTTTCGGAAAATATTAAATGGAACACACTTTAAATCTGCCTAAATTCGAGAAGGCCTTTTCCTATACTATTTATTAAATTTATGTCAAAATTAACCCTTATTTACAAATATTTCAAAAACTACTGGACCTAGGCACATCAACCCTTATGTCATTTTTCTTGTCTTTTAGATTTGGATGCTGCGCGTTTGTGAACTACCCTGTATCATTGAAAACATTTTTAGGTTGTACATCTCTTCAGTGTCTAAAAGTTTTGTAAAGGATTTTTTTGTCTATCGCTTATATACAGGGTGAGTCACGAGGAACTGTACATACTTCTACCATAAGTAGAGTCACGTTAGGGGATTATCAAATGATCATTAAAAAATGTCTCCTTGTTGTGATTATTAATATACAGGGTGAATTATGGATCTTCACCAAAACAATGTTTCGTCATATCTTTTCAATGATTAAGTTGATTTATCTCATTTTTTTTTATAAAAGTGTGTATTGGTCCCTGGCAACTAACTGACATATTCAGAATTGAGAAAATACAGGTCCGTCTTCGAGAAAATTTGTGGAACTGCTTCATATTCAACACTTCACCCTGTATATGATTTTTCAAAAATCTGATATAATTTTTTCAGAGGGCATAAATAGACAGTTAGACCTGGGTTTTTGAATTTTTTGTTACACTCACCTCACATTTCCAAATGAAGATTCATTTTAGAGCCAAATTGAAAATTGGCAATAATGAAGTATCTTACTGTATAATAATGTTTAGTTATTATTTATTTAGTTATCTGTTTTCTGTCTATTACGGGTGGAAAAAGTTACATACAGTGAATTATTGGGATGAACCAGATATGCCATATTTTTAAATCCTGCCCTGTAAATCAATTCAAATTATGGTATTTACCATACTGGAGCACAGTGTGTTTCGTTTCTGTCTATTTGGAAGATTTCTTTTTAATAACTAAACATTATTATACAGTAAGATACTTCATTATTGCCAGTTTTCAATTTGTCTATACAATGAATCTTTAATTGGAAACGTGAGGTGAGTGTAACAAAAAATTCAAATACCCAGGTCGAACTGTCTATTTATGCCCTCTGAAAAAATTATATCAGATTTTTGAAAAATCATATACAGGGTGAAGTGTTGAATATAAAGCAGTCCCACAAATTTACTCGAAGACGGACCTGGATTTTCTCAATTCTGAATATGTCAGTTTGTTGCCAGGCACAAATACACACTTTTATAAAAAAATGAGATAAATCGACTTAATCATTGAAAAGATATGACGAAACATTGTTTTGGTGAAAATCCATGATTCACCCTGTATATTAATAATGAAAACAAGGACACAGTTTTTAATGGTCATTTGATGATCCCCTAATGTGCCTCTACTTATGGTAGAAGTATGTACAGTTCCTCGTGACTCACCCTGTATCTTGAGATATCTTTCGCCCACTCACTAATGGGCCACCCTATATATGTATTTAACACATTAGATTTTTTTTAGAAACGATTGTTCATTGTTCTTGTCGAAGCTAGACAATACTTTAAATTAGTTTAGATAATATGTCAATATTTTTCATTTATATCCTATAACAGTTATGGTGACTGCTAATAATTTTTTACTCTATTTTTGTAAAACAGTAGAAATGAAAACACGTGTGTACTCTGTATCATTCAATGTATTATAAAATATAGTTTTTTAAGAATTTGTAATTCACTGTAAGTTAATTAATATGAAAGTTACCTATCTGTGCATATTATACAGATTTATATTATGTAAAAAATGTACATTAATATTAATTTAAAGAATTAAATAAATCGTCTATACCTATTGCCTCCGTATTTTGTAAAATATCTAATTAATATTTTTTTACGAATTATATTAATTATTTTCATTATCTGCGATTTAAAAGTCGTTGAATAAGGCATTACATGTGTAACTATAATTAAATTTATAGAAACACAAATAAATTGTGTTTTTTATGTAATTTGTATTGTGGTTATAAAATTTTTATACAGATTACTGTTCAAGGGTCTTCGAAATATATGTCACTCCGCTCGTAAAGTTATCACGCTTTTTATTCTATTGTTTTTAACTAGTGTTATAAATAGGACTTCGATGTTCGATATTAGTGCATAATTTTTGTTGTGAAACCTAATATCGGTTATGCTCACAGATCTATCCAGAGTTTCTAGATCTGTGGTTATGCTCGAAGGTGATATCAACTTATTTAAAATGAAGCACCCTATACAGGATGATTCATTATGGTTGCAACAAACGAAAACTGGAGATTCCTGAAAACAATTCAAGCATTTTTTGCCATTGAACCCATGTCCGCAAATGCTTCGTTATCGAGATACAGGGTGTCCAAATTTAGTGGTCAAATTAACTTTTTTATTCATTTCTCAAATTTTTTGAAACCAACCAACCCAACTTTACAATTTCCAACATTTTTATAAAGGCTGAAAATAATGTTTTTGTAAATCATATTAAACTCCCTTTTGACGACGCCTACCCAACGGAAGTTTAAATTAGACATTAGTTTAAAGGTTATAATACAGCGACATTTTGCCAAGTGTATCGATTTACCGAGCATTTAAAGTAAAAAATGTATTTAGAAAATGTAGATGACTTCAATCATGCGAAATATTAAATATTATGTTAGCACCTACATATCGAATATGTCTAACATGCCATAGAACCATTTTTGAACTTCCTGGGGACCGCTTGGTTTTTTTCGTTCACTCTTCTCGTTTAATGTCAGGTACTCAGCGCGACGACTACGACAAGGTGGATCCCTGCGTCAGGAAAACGCCAAAGGGTAACAAAAAACACACAAATGCAAATAACACTAGCACTAAAACAGCAAATGTTCAAAGAGGGCACTGTTAACTTCACTTTATTTACGCACTTAATCACTGAACTTTCCACCAATCTCCGTTTCTTATACAATGGTCTTCATGTAGATCTAAAATTATTATTATTTCACATAAACCGTTCATGTTTTACAACAGAAATTTCTCGCTTATCACAATAATAATATGTAGGCCTACAACCTATACCGTAAAATGTTGTGAAAACGATAATGAATGTTTCAATTTTATTCTTAAAGTTACGCTAATTCCGCCGTTCATTTTCATCAGAAACAAATCATAGATAAGTGTTTACCTATGGAAACAAATAAAAAATATGGTTAATAATCTTACGGTATAAACCTGCTGATTATAAGGTGATAAATATTTTTGGTATTTGTTTTTGCAAGGCAGCAATTTTATTATTAACGAAATCTTAGCAATAAATAACAACTAACTTGTGCATAAGTTACATTGACATACAAAAGATATTTGACAGTTCACAATTTCCTGAAAACTAAAACATAAGTCGAATTCACGCCATGACCGATTATAACCGGTTGGCGTAACAATAAAAAATTGCTTATAATGGGGCATGTTTTTTGACTTTTAAAATTAATATCTAGTTAACTATGCATTTTAGAGCAAACAAACCTTATATCGAAATCATTTAATAAGATTTCTGAATCAAAAGCAAAAATAATATCTAGGGTGTTCCATTTAAAAAAAAAACGTAGTAGGTAGATATGCTACGGGATAATGTAACACCCTGTATAAATGGCATCTATTTCAGAATGTAGTCCTAATAGGTCTACAAAATCAGACATTGAAGGAATTTTGAAAATCTGAATAGTTTTGCCAGAGTAGACCGTCGTGTCTATGGTGACTCACCCTGTATAATTATATTTTTAGATTCTTTATCTATTTTAAAGTATTTTCAACTGTTTTTGAATAAAAAAAAATATTTTTTTTGGTCGAAAACTGGTCTCCGGAAAATATTTTTCATTTCGTGATCTGAATAGACAGATCCTTGAACTTTTGATGGTAGCTCAAGGAAGTCTTATCTATTATCTTGACAATTTGACCCATAAGAGTACTACTGTATTGTGATCTACTTAGAAAAATAGGCATAATGCATTTTTAAATAAAACACCCTATATATAATTAATATTTTGAAAGACAATCTGATTTCCTTTCAAATGATATGTCATGTTCCTATCCCTAAATGCTAAGGTTCCGAAATTAAAACAAGTTTCTAGTACCTACCTTTATACTATATACAAGTTACATAAAAAACATAACAACTAATAATCAAAAGTAGCTTTTACACAAATTTCTAATGATATTGCTTTGATTTTCAATGGCTTTACAATAAAAAATGTATGCTAACTTTTAATTTAACCAAATTCTGTGTAATTAACTGTAATTTAAAATTAAAATCGTATACTAAGCTCTACCTACCTACTTACATATAAGTTTGATATAAGTACCTACATGTAAGTTTGACATTGCCAATGAAATAGGAATAAGTTTCTGTAAAATTCTGTCAATGTTATGATAACACTGTTTCTTGATCTAATAAAATTATATTTAGATAATAAAAGATATTAAGAAAGACTGTACTTTCACAATGTTTGTTACAGGTAAGTCTCCCGTCAGCATAGCGGTGATGTAAAGCTAGCGTTGCCACAAAATGCCACCTAATTATACAGCTATTGTACAGGATGATTATTTTATAGAGGCCTACACCTTTTCTCGGAAACTACGAAACAACAACAAAAATTGCTATTTCAAAAGTTTCTTGGGTTTTGCAATTTTTTAATTATTTGAGTACTAAATAATAATACAGGGCCGCAAAATGGTGCCCGACATTAACATCGAAATTTCAAATGGGTCACGCTATATATTTTTACATTATTAGATTCCCTGGAGTTTGGTGTAATTTATACAGAAATTAAGTTTAATGATTTTTTCTTAAGAAATTGATGTCCTTAGCAAAAAATGTGCGGACGCTATAGTTTAGATTTTGTTATAGATGGTTAAAAAAAATAAAAAATCACCCATAAAGAGGTATAGCCCCTAGAAGATGACACGCTAAAATCGTTTTTTGGCAATTTATGCGAAACTATCAAAGGGATTTAATGCAATTTGGCATAGGAGCGTAGTTTTTAATGAGAAACGCAAGCCATATGTCGGAACCTTCATCAAAGGTGTAACTTACGAGGGGACTGGAATTGTGTATCGCCATATTTTTTTGTGAGTAGTACTCGTATTATCTAAAAAAGGTTTCAAAAAAATCAAAGCTTGATTTATTTCACATAAAAAAGGTGCTCTTGTCGAAATGTTTTAAACTTGACAGTTTTCGAGTAATTTACATCTGAATGTTGAAGTGTTTTTTAAGCTTTTTAAATTACTTGTCCAAAAAGGTTATAGAAACTCCAGCTAAAGATTTTGTTATTTTAAATAGAACACCCTATATATTATTACATTTTTAATCGTAAGATTCTAGATATGTTTCATGTACCATGTCATATGCCTAAGTTGCCGTTGTTAATGTATATCAAAATTTATGTCAAAATTGAAATTTTAGGGCTAAATAATACTCACATATTTTTTTTTTCATAAGAGGAAGTCTTTGTTATTTATTTTGCAGGCGTTTTCTTATAAAGTAAGGTCTGCTTTTCCGATTCCATTAGATATTTTTACAGTTATTCATACAGGGTGGTCAAAAAAGGATACTGAAAAACCGTTTAAAGTCAATTCAACTTTGTTTTTTGAAATGCCCTGGATTTTCTATTGTTAAATTTAAAGCCATTTTCAATTCAAAAATAGGTGGTATATCATTCGTAATGGTTTAAATAAGTTTTCAGTGTTTTTCGCTGTTATTTAAAATTGTTCAAGAAAAATCGCCATAGTTTGGCACTTATTTTGCGTAAAACATTGATCTGCGTCTGCTTTTTTAATAACTTCAAAAAGCACAAAAATAAAATGTACTGAGACAGAAATACATTGTTAAATAATAATAAATAATTGTGAGTAAAGACGAAATATTGTTTTTGCAAAACCTACTACTCTGCATTCAGTCAGTTAAGTGCCAAATTATGGCGAACACAGTGTATACAAAAAACGGAAGAACTTAGCCTAGAATCTTACGGAGAATCCAACAATGTAATAACATATAGGGTGTTCTCTTTAAAATAACAAAGTCGCCATCAACTTCCGGTATCACCGGAAGTGTTATGCGGTTGCTATTACATTATTTGAGTAGACCATTTTGGATAATACAGATACCAATATTTTCGAAATTCAATTCAACGTAGTCTCTGAAACATTCTAATGGATCGTCCCCACAGGACACCCTGTATAATATAGTGAAACTCTTTTTGTGGTATGGGCCTAGCTAGCATATGCTGACGTCGGGAAATGAGACAAATTATCATTCGGTAACTAATAAAATAAAACATAAAAATGCTTGTACAACATGATGTAAGTAAATAAAGGTACAAATAAAAAAAATAGACAGGTTGATTGTTGGTCGATGGTACCTACATTAGAAGTTTTGGGAAAACTGAGCCTACATTATTTTGAAAATTTAAATGATTACTCTTGTCAATCCAATCTATTACTCTTATTAGATTATGATATTTGTGCCACTTTCGGTCTTAACACTTTTGTATACACCTTCATATGTTAGTGAATAAATAATTTCGTCGCCTGAATAGACAGACTCTTGAAATTCAAATCTTGAGAGATTGACCCACAAGGGTATAAGCAGGGCTTATCCCGTTGTTTCTCGAAACATGTATGACACATTGATTATTATTTCAAATTGACAAAGAATTATAAGATATTCATTTGGTCGAGTAAACGCCTTTTATTTATCTTTATGATAAATTACTTTAAAATCCGCAGCATCGTGTGGTCCTTTATTTATGCTTAAAGATAAACTCCTTGTTAGAATGGACTATTTCCGCCCATATGTCTAAATTCGTTGAGAGCATTTGGCAATTTTATTTTGTTTTTATTTTACTGTCCCGCTCAGGGACGTATTGTGAACGCGCTAAAAAAAAATGAGAGAAAGACGGATATAACCATTTTCAAGTCACTCGAGAGGATTAATAGCATTAGCCTAAACGCTTTAACCAATTGAGCTAAATTTTGGTGTATGAGTTTGGAGCAGTCCTATAGGATGAACCCATTAGTTTTTGGTTGAAATCGCTTAAGCCCTGTGATAGGGGTGGGCACAACCTCTAAATTTTCATGTATTAGTAGGGGTCGAGTGATCTGCTTACAGCGATAGGTTACCTTTGATATTTGCCCCCATAATTCTCGATGAAATCGCGTTTAAAATTTCGCCAGTTACGTAGTTGGAACCTATAACTCCTATTGAAATATAATACAGTATTTTTCTGATAAAGGGTTTCTGGCGTCATTGAAAGAGCGTGTGCTTTGCATGTGGAAGGTTCTGGTTCGAATCCCAGCTCTAGCAATATTTTTTTTCTAAGTTGTGAATAATTTATTTAAAGTATTTTTATAATATTTCTTTACTTTTTATGTGATACCTAAAAACCCCCTTGAACAAATGTATATGTCAATAATGTACTGGGTGGCCGCTACCATTATCTGAGAAACTATAAACGGTAGATACAACAAAAAGTTAAATAGAAACTTTTGTTGGGTTAACTTGAGGTTTTTATTTATTTCATTTGTACATATACAGAGTGGCTGATATTGCAGTGTCGGCATTCAACATCCCTATTTTAAATAACACACCCTATATATTGATACATATTTAGATAGAGCCTTAAAAGGCAAAGTCAACGATATAACGTAAGTATGGAGTTTACATGCACCATTTCGAATTTATTCTTGTTTACCTTCAATATTTACCCTACATTTCAACTAGCGTACGAATGTTTTTTTATATTCTGTTTGGATAGAAAAATTATACATAAATACTGTTCTTCTGCAAAAAGAACTATTACTATAATTTAAAAAATCACACAGTGTTGCCATATTTGACATTTAATTAATTTTATCGTTTTTTTCAAATGTACACCCCTGTATATTATGTCAGATATAAATGAACATTGAATTTGTCTTTGAATGGTACATGTAAACGCCATACTATTATATATCGTTGACTTTGCCTTTTAGGGCTTTATCTAATTATGTATCAATATATAGGGTGTGCTATTTAAAATGAAATATGTAAAAATTAAATAAATAAGAATTCAAGTTCACCCAACAATATTTTTTATTTAACTACTTGTCGTATCGTTTATAGTAGGCCTGTTGCCAGATCCAAAAGTGGGTCCTTTTTTTTTAAACAATTTTTTTTCCTTGGCAATTTTTTTGTTTTTTTGGTTTTCAGGATTAATTTACGTAAAAAATTTATCAAATACCTTTTATCTAAAATTGACAGTTTTCGAGATATCTCTGACTATAGCACCAAAAGCGATAACACTCCACACTCAGAACGAAACACTGATGTCTATTCTCGGTATCGTAGTAATGGAAATTTGCAAGCACTTTGGTATCTGGGTGTCTCCGGTGTGGGAATTTCTGGGGATATACTCTGGATGCTAATAGACAATTTGAAAAATATTCACCAATTGTTAATATCATGTCAACATTTTCATCCGCGGAATACAATCTTTTAAATATTAAAAATAAAAAAATTGTTTTAAAAATATACTGTCCTAAACTGTGAAACTATCTATGTAAATGTGGCATAATTTGACATAAACGAATTATTTTGCACTACACGGCCTTTAATATAATCGTTGTTTGCGACAATACGTAAAAAGCAAATTTGTGTTAATACCAATTTTTCTAAAAAAAATTGTTATTAAAGCAATAACTTTTATGGTATTTTTTGAACCGTTAGAATGCTGGCTATTTAATAGTGAGATAATATACAGGGTGTGCCATTTGAAAAAATCAAGATTTTTATGGGTTTGCAAAATATCATCACTAAAGAGCGGAGAAAATGCACAATGCATTTTTTGTCTGTTTTGTGCAAAACATGCATTTTTCCAATAATAGCGCATTTATTGCCTTTTATTGCCAAATAAAGACCAGAAGTTACCGAAGGTCTAAACGACTCGTCTTTTGCCGCTCTAATAAATGCAAAAACCCTTTTTTTCTAACCCAACAGTGAAAGAAAATTTAATATTTATAAAAACAAATTCAACAAATTCTAAAGAGAACTGGATTTGTATAAATTACAATTTTTAATTAATTAATTAAAACTAAAATACTGTCCGATAACTTCTGTAGATGTTGAGCGAAGTTTTTCCATTTTTAAATATATTTTTACAGATAGAAGACACAATTTTCTGTTGGAAAATTTTGAAAAACATTTAATTATAAATTGTTTTTATAACTGCAAAGAATACTTTGTTAATTTACGGATTGTATGTTGTGCAAGTTGCTATTATCTGAATGTATCAATGGTATTGTGTCAGTGTAAAATTTTTATTTTTTAGATTTTATGTTTTGCATCTTGCTATGTAAGTTTCAATGTGTGTATCTATGAATAAAAAACTTTTATTACGATATTTTTTGTATATATACATACATAGGTAAAAAATTATAGGATATCTGAAGAACGGGTTTAATTGTAAAGAAATAGTTCTGCCTTTATTTAAAATAACAATAATGTTCATAATTTTCCATATGATAAAAATGCATATTTGCATTTTTTATTCATTTCGATGCATGTATTCCAAAAATTTAATGCATTTAAATGCGCATACAGGATTACTTGTAAGTAGACCTGAATATTTTAGGACATGATAGCAGGAGTCATAAGAAGCCAATTTGACTATATAGTACCCTGGTCCAAAATGGACCCTTTTCAAGATACTCGCATTTTTAAGATTTTTTGGGAAAGTGTCACCTTGAAGTCGAATATTTATAATACTTTTTAATTTAGTCTCGTTTTGATTTTTTGGTGGTTTTTTTGTTAAAAATAAGGCACTTGATTAAAAGTAAAATTTAAAGTACCAGAAATCTGGTAATTACTGGAGCGGTAGCCCTTTAAATCTACATTAAATGTAAACTATTAACAACACTTTTATTTAAATCGGCGATTTGTCAAAAATATTTCAGTAACATTTTTTGTGTAGATTATTTAAAAAACATCTACATGTTTTTAGCTATCCAAAAAGATAAAATAGTTGGCTTATCTGTGTATGATCTTTTGGTAAATTCGATAACAAAGCACTGAAGTAGTCAAATCCCGACTAACGCTATTTCAATGTTTACCACTGTGGTGATTTAAAGCGTTGTAATGCTCCTAATGATCCGCGGTGGGGATTCTCCACTGAATTGTTAAATGTATATGATATGAAATAAAACCAAAATTTATTTCAAAGTTTGAGTAATTTTGTGAACCTAAATTACCCAAGCAAAAAATAAAATCAATAAATATATAAAGGTTCAGGAATTTGAAGATAAAAAAAAATCAGTAATTTTGTGTGCTATGCCACGAAATTATCTTACAAAATATTAGATACCTACCTAATATAAGAGGGTGTTTTATTTAAAATAAGAAAATTGGTATGAAGTTCCAGTATAACCGGAAGTGACACAAATAACACAATATTATAAAGTGATAGATTTGATTAACCTGAGTACTATCTTAAATTTTCAAAACAATCGTATGCTCAGTTTTCTTTAAACGTTTAATATACCATAGACCGACAGTCTCTGTGTAAGTATTAAATTAAAAGTAAGCCATTAGAAAAGTTACTCTTAAACACTCTGTTTAATTATGGTTAATTATTTTTGGTACATACCCTTACGCTGTATAAAAAGTATTTAATGTTATATTTAATATGTAAGTATTTCGTAGAATTATATACTAGATATAAATAATTTAAAATGATTATAAATAAATTATCTTCAATAGAGCTTGTTGTATAAAGTAAAAATTTAATACTAAAGAATATTTTGTAATATGTTCTTTTTAAGTGAGAGATGTTAGATTAAGAATTTATTTAACAGCGATTTATTTCTATTTATGTTAACAATTTTAGGATAATATTTAGGAAAAATTGTGTGTGTAGCTTTATATTCCTAAAAGTATTGTTTAAGGGCAACTTCTTATACCGCGTTTGTCTCTGACGATTGATGGATTTATGGCTATAACTTAAGATTGGTAGAGACTTCCGATTTTGTTACTTATTTTAGGCTTATTTAAACCAAGATAAAAAAATTCATCCCATTTATTTTTTTAAAGAAAAGGGCTAAATCACTGATTTCGATATTCAACGCCACCTAGCGCAGAGTGGTCGAGATATCGTACATTTTCTAGATCATCATTCCGTTACCCTCCTCCGTTTATTGTAGGAGATACGTCAAAATATTAAGGAATAAAGTTGTATATTATTAAAAATAAGATTTGAAAATGTAACCTAATGTCTACCTTTCCATTTCAGTTTTTTGAATATTGCAGTTTTGTTTTCTTTTTAAAAAATGTGCCCTCTAATGGTAGGCATTGAAAGTTACAAACTATTTTGGTCAATTTCTCATGGCTACTTTCGCTAAATGTTTTTTCCCGAAAGCTGTACGACCAATAATATGGGAGATACAGACCGTTGTGAAATTGGCAGCCAGAGCCAGCAGCCAAAATTTCCGAATATACAGCCGAACGATTTTCAAGGTCAACGTCTTTATATATTAAAATTAAATGATGATACCAATTTTATTTATAAATAAATTAACAACTTTTCTTAAGAAAACTATAAATATACCGTAGGTATAAAAAAATTATTCTAACAAAATCAAAATTTAACTGGTAGCAAACCGAATGGTACACCTTCATGAAACTTGAAGATGATTTTCCTGAAGCTGCGCTGCATCTAATATTCTAGATGGGAGCGACTCCCAAAACTTATTTTTTCAGAAAAACCAATATACTTGTAAATTTTCACATTCCAATTGCTGGCAAACTAGACGGTGGATCTCCGTGAAACTTGGAAGTATTTGGCATGAGACTATCTCAAGGTGACAGCGACTCCCAAGGCTTAGTTTTTGAGAAAATTGAGAAAAACCCATATACTAAGTCTTGGGAGTCGCTCCCACATAGACCATTCGATGCAGTATGCTTTTATGGCAAATATTTCCAAGTTTCTTGGAGATCCACGTTCTAGTTTGCTAGCAATTGGAATTTGAAAATTTAGAAGTATATGGGTTTTCCTCAATTTTCTCAAAAACTAAGTCTTGGGAGTCGCTCCCACGTAGATCAATCGTTCCGGTATTGTTGACAAATATTGTCAAGTTTCATGGAAATCTACCGTCTAGTTTGCTTTGGATTAGATTCGATTTAATAGGAATAGACAGGAAGCACCCACGAAATACAGCATGTAAAAATAAAAGATCTTGAAATACATAATTAGCTTTAAAACTTGAAAACCTAGGTAGACCTAAACAGAGTAAAATTATCACATGATAGACGCAAATCGGTAAACCCTGAAATTGGAGATGATTTAAAAGTGACAAGTCTTCTTCCTTATTAATGTACAGGCTGATTTATAGATTTCGATAATAATTTATTTGGTTCTTACTTTTTTGACGTCTTCATCAATTTTTCCACCTTTGATGAGATGCTAGCTTAATGGCCTGTCCCGTCGTATTGAAATTTGCAGAAAATCAAGGACTGGACCCAGAAATGTAGTTGATTCGCTTCGTGCACAAAACCCCACCCTGTATTTTGTTTTTTGAAAATTTTATGTGGAAATCTGAGGATACACAAATGTTTAATGGTAAAAAAAAGGGTTAAATTTCGCTAAACTTTGAAATGACGATTATCACTTTAAACAAACATAGATGATCACTGCTTATGGCGATATTAATACTCAAAAACAGCAGTGGTATCTCTAGTTCTCTAACAACCAATAGATGTTGTCACTATACGCTAAACAGCTAAAAAATAAAATTGTATTGTACCTACTGGCCACGTGAATATGTTTAGACCACAGCAAAGTGTATTTCTCGCTCGTAACAACATTTAAGATAATCTTTTGTTTCAAAATAAGATTTGTTTTATTTAGTTAATCGAATTAAGGCAACACCACTAAACTTACTTTAGTTTAAGTTTTCAAACATTTATTCATTTTCTAAGTAATATCCTACTATTATAATAAAAATAAACTGTTGCCCTCGAGGCACGAATAGCTCTCCATATTTAAGTGTAAAAGTAATAATTTTATGACCTTTTTGTCATTTATCTAAATTTAATAAATTTTTGTTTTGTTTTAGACATCAGCTATTTTTTTTTTAAAGTATCGGGTTTTGTGCCTTTTTCTTCTCTTTGGAGGCACTATTTATACGCAGATATTTTATATTTCAGATCTAAGCCAAAATCTTGGACGCAAAATAATTGATTTTTTTAGTTTTATTATAAAATTTATTTTGCCCCCTTTTCTACTATTTACGAACGCCTATGTAAACAAAATTGTTACGCTGCATGTTGTAGGTTATCCGTTAAGTGGTTTTTGAGTTATCACGGATACAAATTTTTTCTGACCCTTTTATAGAATTTTCACGGACGCCTATGGAACATTAATTTTTGTTGTGTATTTTTAACACCAATTCATCTAGTTAAATATAAAAATTTTTACATTTTAATTTTTTTTTATTTTACCCCTTTTTTTACTATTTACGAACGTCTATGTAAATAAAAAATTTATGCTGCATTTTTTAGGTTATCCTATATGAAAGCTATATATAATTAGCCAATTTTTCTGGTATATTTGGGAAACATTTTTTTTTCGTTTTTGACCCTTTGTTAAGACTATTTTCGCATGCCTGTGTGAACTAATTCTTTTATGTAACATTTTTTAGGTTATATTCTATCACAACTATAAAAAATTATTCAATATTTCGGATAAGTTTAAGAACTATGATTTTTTAAATTTTTGAACCCTCTTTTAAACCCCTTGCCTACGCTCAATGTTAATCACCACCTATAAATATCCTGTAGTATTTTCGTGCCAAATGTGGTTAAAATCCGTTAAGTGGTTTTTGAGTTATCACGGATACAAAATTTTTCGGACCCTTTTATAGAATTTTCACGGACGCCTATGGTACATTAATTTTTGTCGTGTATTTTTAACACCAATTCATCTAGTTAAATATAAAAATTTTTACATTTTAATTTTTTTTTATTTTACCCCTTTTTCTACTATTTACGAATGCCTATGTAAATAAAAATTTTATGCTGCATTTTTTAGGTTATCTTAGATCAAAGCTATATATAATTAGCCAATTTTTCTGGTATATTTGAGAAACTTTTTTTTTCGTTTTTGACCCTTTTTTTAAACTATTTTCGAACGCCTGTGTGAACCAATTCTTTTATGGAATATTTTTTAGCTTATATTGTATCACAACTATGAAAAATTATTCCATATTTTGCGTAAGTTTAGGAAATATATATTTTTTATATTTTGAACCCTTTTCCACTATTTACGAACGCCTATGAAAGTAAGTTATTCATGACACATTTTATAGGTTATATTCTATCAAAACTATAAATAACTAGTTAATATTTCTGCTATTTTTAAGAAATATGTTTTTTTTTTTAAATCTTTTTTACCCCATTTTACACTATTTTCGAACGCCAATGTGGTCTAATATTTTATATTCAATATTTTAGCTTATATTCAATTAAATGCGTAAAAAATTATGCAGTATTTCGGATAAGTTTAAGAACTATGAATTTTTTTAATTTTTGAACCCTCTTTTAAACCCTTTGCCTACGCTCAATGTTTCCCAAAATCTAATCAGCTCCTTGCCATGTCCAATAGTATTTTTGTACCAAATTAGGTTAAAATCTGTTAAGCGGTTTTTGCGTTTTCGTGGATACAGACAGACAGACAGACAGACATTTTTTTAAAACTACTTATTTATGTATAACATGACCAAAAACAAGTATTTCCGGTGAAATTAAAAAAAAATTTTTTTTCATGAAACTAATAGTCTCCATATATACATATATTACATATATGATATGGAGAGCTAAAAAACAGCAAAATTAAATACACAGCTAAAAAAATTATTGCCGAATAAAAAATAACAATAACGAATACAAATTATTTTAAAATATTTTCAAAATAAAATCCGCTTTGTCGATCCTTGAAATATCTGATGGATTCTCTAACATTTAAAGGATGTCCATTAATTCTTGCCGTGTATTTATATATTTACTTTGTAAGCTAATCGCTTTAATTGACCCCAAATAAAATAGTCAACAAGGTTGGGGTCAGGAGATCTAGGTGGCAATAAATCGGTTCCTCCGCGTCCTCTCCACTCCACCCTGCCGCTCACAGTCACTTTCGCAAATACCCTCCGATAAAAAAGTCTAAAGTTCTTTCTATTGAAACTTATTTGTCAAGAATTTGTGAATGTGCTTTTTTTCTCGATAACGGTTCATTTTATCAACACAAAACTGAATTACCTTTTTCTGGACGAACAATCAGGCTACTCAAATTTAATATTTTAAAATCTTTATCATACCAGGTTGTCGACAATTTAAGCGTTAAGTTGTAGAACTTGGTCCGTCCCTGGTTAATTAAACAAGGACATTATTTTTAATGGTCATTAACTCATTTAAGGAAACTAGAATTTCTCCATTTCCAATTCTTTAAGAAACATCCTGCGCATGTTTTTTACGGTAAACGGTAAACCAATAAGTGTTTGGTTGAATATCGGAACACTCTGTATAAACCCAGTCGTATTAAATTGAAAATTTCTTAAACAATACTTAGGAATATAATTTTAGCACCTTAAAAAAAGATGAAATTAATACTAGAATATATCACTAAAGATACACTTAAATTTAAATGTTAAATTTAAGCTTTTTTAGAGGTTCATTAAATTTATAAATTATTCGTAACAAATATATCTATTATTATGTACCTATAGCTTGTCAAAGATCGCTAGATACTTATGAATTTTCTGGTATAACACGAAATTTATGCTCAAGCTGCTTTTGACAAGTTATTACCTACATAAAAGTTTTGGGATTATCAATAATTTACTTTATATTGTGCTAATATACCTAATTCTATTTATTTATGTATTGTAAATAAGAAAATGAAATATATGTTTGCTTAATTGAAAGAAGGCCTTAAAATACTATTATTGTTTGTTTCTGTTGAAATGATTAATTTGGTTGGAAATAAAAATATGTGGAAAACACAAAGTTTTGTGTCATTCTAGCTTTCCTTTAACTGTTAGAGGCAAAAGACGTCGCTATCGTTTATGGAACCTTTATAATATTATGGTACCTTAGAATCAATGACATTGTTTCTTGGAACTAAGTATGGCTCGACGAAGGCACTTGTAAAAATTGTTCTATGCATAAAAGGTGCGATTACAAATAGTAACGAAACTGTATATGACTGCTAAAACTGACAGAACTGTTTTCTCATCAACTGTGCCGCAACCATAGAAATCTTATATATTTACTCTAGAATGCTAATTAAATCCAGCCGAATACCAAAAAGTGTAACGGGTATGCAGAGTTTTCACGAACTACGCATGCTCCTCAGTAACTTATTTTCAGTACAGAGCTGCCATATTTAAAACTATTTTGTCGTTCGCCTTACAGAATTTATGCGACATATCTGTTTTATAAATAAATCCATATGTTGCGTCATACGAAACTGCTTGACAAAATCAAATAATTCAATGTTATCGGTAAAATTGCATACTGTTTAGTTTTCAGCAATATGAATGAAACATTTTTTTCCAAATCTTATTAAATTTAGGAGATTTCGCAACAGCGTCTGTTTTCGCAAATGACGTTTCTCGTAGTGGGAATATCTGTCAGAGTCGGCTTCACAACAATTCAGATAGGTTTTATAATTGAGTTATGGTTTTATTCGTGGTATATTTTAATTGTTGATAGATATACCTATGAGGTGTATAGTGTTTTGGTGTAAAAATGAAGGTCTCATTCCTGGTATTAAATATTTTCAGTAAGTTATTGTTTCGGGTGTCTAACAGTCTCAGTTTAAGTCAATATGATACCATTACATGATACTCATTTTTAGCTTGACAAAAAAAAAGACATGATGTTTGGATGCGGGCATTGGGATCCTAGTACAGAAAATGTATGTGATAGGAATGTCATATGCAGTAAGCATTTCGCTGCAGAAGATATCATTTGTAGAGAAGACGGAAGAGGATCACCCTCGTACCCGATGCAGTTCCCAAACTTTTGTTGAAAAGAAGAGATTATGTAAATGAGAGTGGAAGTTAAATTCTTAATCGTTTGATATCAAGACACTGTTTACTTAAAAGCAGTCTGTCAAAAATGCATGATATGTTTGTCAAGAATATATTTCCTACGTTGTGTAGGCATACAAAGTTCGTTTGAATTCTGTTGTTAAACTGGAATATACTTAATTATAGAATCCTCCATGAAACTGCTGAGAATAAAAGTTCTACCAACCATGTTTTGTCACAAAATACTATTGCGAGTAGTACGGATGATATGGAAGTGGTTTACATGGACACGGAAAATATTTGTGAAGTCACTGTTTCTTGCACACCTTCTTTGAAGGCTGTAGAGAGGTAAGACGCCTAAGGTGGTTGTATAAACAAACAAATATTATATAATAATAAAATAAATAATTAGAATGCTCAAGTCCTTAAGATATTTTCCAGTATTAGAATTTTTACTTATTTCTCGTTTCTGCTTAGATTTATTATTATTTGGTTGTACCGTTAGACAATAAAGTATTTAGATATTTAATGTAATTTTTTATTTCTTAAATTCCTTTATTCCATTTTTTTATTTGAATGTTACCAAATGGTAAAATTTAATTTTAAATATACCTATAACAGTAATATTACATTTAATCAAAGCCGGTCCTGTTGAAAAATAAGTTACTGGTGATCATGCGCATTATGGACAGCTCTACACTTTTGGTTACATTTTTGTACTACGGGATTATCATTCTAGAGTATATATATATATAATATAAAATTTCTGTGGCCGCAACTAATATGGCCGTTGGGTGTGGAACACACGTGACGGCCGCGGCGTGGATAGTGGTCGGTGTCGCTTGGAAGAAACACAGGCTTCTTTAAACAAGTCATGAACAGACAATGGTATAGAATTTGTAATGTCAGTTGAAATCGCCAAAAAACTTTTTTGGCATATACATACATCTATCAGTTGGAAGCATGGGCGTATTATTATTTTAGCTAAAATTAAAGCAAATTTATATACCCCTGTATATTTCCAAACCTAATCGTTATTTTCAAAAAAAATTTTAAAGAAAAGTTTTTTGGTATAATTTTTGAGACAACCTGCCGATGTTCAATTTTTTATAAAGTTAACAGCTTTGTTGCTATGGCAACCAACTTTCTTTTTTTAAATGACATGGTATATTTTTCTTTTAATTTTTAGGTAGGCCATTTATTTCTGGATACGACAACATAAAAATTTTATAGGGTTACATTAGAAAATAATTGAGAAAAAAACATTTTTATTAAACAATGGTGTTCTTCGTTTAAAGTTCATTAAAATTCAATTTTTATAAGACTTGCCATGGAAAACATTGAAACAGATATTTGAACAACGTATCGTCAGTATCAAACTACGTCTCGTCTAAATAAACTATATAACTACCTGACTCACGATAATCTTTAATATTTTCTCAGCATTCTTGCCGCAATTCTACTATCCGTCTTGTTTCTATTACAGTCATTCTATTGTCAATTTTTTATATTTAAATGCAGTCTAATAGTATTTCCCGCAGTGTGTCCAAACAATTGTAATTATATTGTCCGTATAGTTTTTAAGTTCTTCTCAAACCATATCTAAAGTAGGCACCTTATTTTGTTTATACACACAATACACACTTTTCCTAATGAAGTCATCAATTTGTTTAAATTTTTGTCCAATACGTTTTTTTTAAACACTAGGTCAATTACATTTCCTTGAAGAAGTAGTCCTGTATAACAATAAAAAAAATCCCGATGGCAGCCAGTCGGAAAAGTAGATTTTTGATTTATGTATTTTCTATTTATACTTAGTCTACCACTGACACCCACTATTAATAAACAAATAATGAAATATTCTGACATTCGCCAAATATAACCAAAGTGTCATATTGACAGTTATTTTAACTGAAATACCCATTATACTATAATACCTACATACGTAAGTACGGTCTTATTGTTATTTCACAGGTGTTTATTTGTCAAAATAATTACAGGTATAGCGGGTGATGATATTTTTTTTATTTTTTGTTACTTTATATTGACTTACATTTACTTAAATATGCCAGCGATGAAAAAACTCTCCAAATAAATATTGTAGAGATTTAAGTGCTCTATCATTTGATATATAACATCGGTATTTTCTATTAACAACGAAAAAAATATGATTTTTTTAAAACTTTGACAGGCCGCCATTCTGAAACTAGCTCTCCGATTTCAATCGCCAACGAACTCACGCGATTCCATGACCTAGCCGATTTTTTAACCAAATTTTGTTTCGATTGGTCAAAAAATGCGGTATAGAACGTGACGCAAAGTTTCTATATCCCATATATATATATATATATATAGATATATAAACTTTTGAACTGAGGTCATTTTTAGGATCCAGGGGTCATAAAATGAAGTACTGCATAAAAAATTTTCAAAATTTCGGTTGTGTCGATCTCCTGAATAGTTAGATTTTTTTTAAAAATCTACTAAAATTAGCGGGTATTGTTTACGCACTCAGAAAGAATACTATTAAATAGCTCAATCCAAATGAATCCCGATATGCTATTCAAATTGCTACTGGCTTTACGAGCGGCTTGTACTTCAAGTTTTAATTAAGGAAGAACAAACAAAGAATATCAACTTTATTAATCAGGTATTAGAATAATATAAAATTAACTAACCTTTTATGGTTCTGCATCTATGCTTCTCACACACAATTTATTTAAAAGAAAAAAAATCACTAATTAAATGGCCCTTCTGTTCACCAAAAGAGCTAGAGCTTTATTGAAATAAAAACACACGATCTGGGCTTTCAAATCAACTAAATTTAATAATTATAATTAATAAAGAAAATGAATAACAAACAAAGAAATAAATATGTATAAATAAAAAGAATAAAACAATTAAAAGAAAATTAAAATCTAAAAGAAACAAACTTTAATCTTTATTAAAACTGATTTAGAAAACAAATAGGCCTTCAATTAAAAAAGAAGAATTTAACAGAATAAAAAAACTTAATGAAGCTTACGTCGATTAACTATTACAGAATGAAAATGAAATGAACTTGATAAACTAGAAAATTATTCTTAAACTGTAGAAAATCTGACAAGTTCAAACACAAAATTAAATTCAAATATTTATTTAACTTTATAAAATTGGTACCTCTAGACCATACCAAAGCTAAAACGAATCTAACCTGGAAAGTCCGATTGCCTTTCCAAATCGCTTCATAAAAATGAGAAGTACCTACTATAGACTGAACATAGCCAATAAGCAGGCTTAGAGAGCGTCATCGGGCAACGGCATGACAGTTTGTAGTTGTTGAATTCATTATCTATAGCTTTAGTTGAAATTGGTGTAAAAAATCGACAAGTAGTTAGAAATTTTAATCCCAGTATGTCAGTTATCAAACGTGTGTAAAATCGCTATAGAGAGACTGGACAATATAAAAGACAAACCGGATAAGGTCGGAATCGCAAAACTACACAAATTTAGGACCGATATTTAGTAGTTTCTTCTTTGTGAAAACGAATAGCTACAGCAAAAGACCTTCAAAGTACACTTAGGATGGCTCATCACATAATCATTTCTAACCAATCTGTTAGAAACAGGTTACGGGAAGGAGATTTAAAACCAAGAAGGCCGGTACGATACGATATGGATATCAGTCTGTTAGATGAGGTTAGTCCTGCAGCATATGGTATAGGCCCTGATTTTCTTTTCATGCAGGATAATGCAAGGCCTCATACTGCTGCGATTACTATAGATTTTCTTAACGAGCATGAAGTTCGTAAAATGGATTATCCAGCGATAAGACCTGACGTCAATCCAATTGAACCCTTATGGAATATATTGGACAGACGTGTTCGACGTCGTCCAAATCCACCTCAAACCCTTCAGCAATTAACAGAAGCCCTAAACGAAGAGTGGGACAGTATATCACAGGAAGACATTCGAAGGCTCGTGAGAAGCATGCCAAGAAGATGCCAAATAGTCATTCGTGCTACTGGAGGACACACTTGATACTAAAACATATTGGTTTTCAGATAGCGGAACATTGCTATTTGAAAAATGTTTTCTTTTCATTTTGTTATTGGCATTTTTTTTTTAAATGTTGATCTTAGTTCACAAATAAAAGATTAGTTGAAAGTTCTATTAATCGGTTTATTACAAGAAAATATGTGTCTTTCAGAATCTAAATGGTCATATGTATATAACTATCACTTAATAAGTTACAGGGTTATACAAAAGTGTTCCTTTAATTTTTTTGAGCAGTTTATTTTGATTTTGAATATTTCCTGATGTCGAAGGACTATTTTCAATTTGTCCCAAAATTTTAATTGCTGTTCGTTTTTTATTTTCAGCAGAAATTTCGATATAGCCTTTTTATATTCAAAAGATTTGCCCCAGAATCAGCCAAAAGTGTTGTTGAAGATCTGCAATGTCCAGTATATTCTCTTGGATTAGGCAATTCAGGAAATTGGGCAATTAATTTCGACACACTACCAATGGTATTTATACCAATTGGTTGTTTTGTGCATTTTCCAGCCCGGTATCCAACAAAAAATCGCGTATGTTCACAATTTTGTAGGTCTCAATTCAACGTAATTTCTGACGACTTCAACTAGATTCACGCCATCAATATTTCCAGATGTTATAAAAAATTCTCGAGACACCTTTGTTTTGATATTTGGTATAGTAATTTGATAGCATATTTTCAATCAACATATTTGTTAGCTCTTCCCGCCGACATGCGCCAGCCAAACCAAATATCAATATAACCTTAAAGTAATTATATGATTACACCATTTTATAATCTACACAAGAGTCTTACCTACCTTCATGCACAAATATTTCATATCGTCCGCATTTGTTAAAAATCTGGTTATTTCCTCCTTTGTAAATACCTTTGACTTTTTATGTTTGTACCCTTCTGATTTTCGTTTTAGGAATGCTATCAAATGTACGTATTGCTTGAGGTCGACATTTTGCTTAAGTGAAAATTCTGTTCTTAACATGTAATAGTAACACCAAAAGGATGAAGGCTTCTGTATCTTGCTTAGCTCGTTAAAATATACTAATAGTGCTTTTTCACTACTCGTATGTTTTCAACCTTCTTTTCTCGACATCATTTCTCGTAACGATCATTTAGCCAGCTGGTATTATATATATATAATACTAATAAACAGTTGTAGATAAAATTTTGTACGTAACATACGTAGCAAACTTCACATGTGTGCGTTAATAATGTCCATATCCCACTAATTACGTAAATAACTATTAGAGGTATACGTATAAATTTCGTCATTTACCTATTTGGCGGTTCTGCAGCTTTAATGCACCAGCCGCCCCTGTATAGAACCATTGAAATTTGCTCACTCTGTACATTAGAGATACGTTATTTAAATGATAAATATGATAAATAAATAAATTAAACGTTTTAGCCACAACATTCCGTATAAAAGTATTCGAATTGTCCTGTATGCTGATGATATTGCCCAAAAATATTGCACTAGAAAGACGGAAAAAGTAGTGATTTATGTATGTTCCAGTTTTTTTTTACTTGTTTTTCTTTTTAGTAGGATTTGAAGCAGTAATTCTCTTAGCTACACTAGATTGCGATTTGTTCACAAAATCCGTATAATGACGACACAATTCGGGGGTTACAAGAAATCCACCCTATGACCTTTTTATATAGGATATGCATTATATAACCCCCGGGAATTCTCAGAATCGCCTACACTTTTCGGCTCTAGAAATCGATAGAAATGGTATTGAATGGGTGAGTTGCGAAATTATTTTGCTTCATGCAGTTTAATATTATAAATGCGAGCTGATGGTCTTCGGTGAAACTGTATGCAATTTTAATAGGTTGTGGTATGTGGGATATACAGGGTCAGTCAAGGTTGACGCGACGGTCTGCTATGGCAAAACTATTTCGATTTTTAAAATTCTTTCAACGTCTGATTTTGTAGACCTATTAGGACTACATTTTAAAATAGGTGCCATTTATACACCGTTCTTCTAGACAAGCCCAGCGCAGGTTCCGTGCCAGTATATGCAGTTCCAGAGGCTTGTCTAGCCAGCCAATCTGCTCTCTCGTTGCCTTCTATTCCCGAGTGCTCCGAGACCCACACTAGATTAACCCTATTGTGGTTCTGTTTGGCATTCCCATACCAGTTTAGTTGTAACCTTGGGGTTCCTCAGAGCCCTTAAGGCCGCGTGGCTATCTGAACATATACTGATTCGCTTGTTTGTATAAGCCCTCAATCTGCTTAGTTTTGCACACTGCAGAATTGCCAACACTTCCCCTTGAAACACGGATGTGTTTTTCTCCAGTGAGAATCTTAGATTCGAGTTCCTTGTCTCACTATATATTCCTGCACCACTTCCACTTTCGGTTTTTGACCCCTCTGTAAACCAGGTTATCCCTCTCAGTGTCCGTATGCAGTCTTGATCGTGAACTTCGCGGTCCATAATATGCATTTCTAAGTTTATGTTAAATTCAAATTTTGGTCTGATGTGGTCCATGGGCATGTCTATGATGCCATCCCCAATACATACCCCAATTTTGGTATGTCCCCGATAAGTGGGTACAGTTGCTACCACCCCTCGCAGTCTAATGAATGCCGCGCCCGCCTCCATCATTACC